>CAMQGK010000229.1:8973750-10387500 GCA_947000775.1 Pterois miles | reverse complement strand
TAGTAGTAGTAGTAATTTTAGAGTGACCAGCACCACCTAGAATGTGGCACCCAGGTGACCGCCAATATTGCCTGTGCCTTAAGCCGGCCTTAATTTCAAGATAAAAGCTTAGGAAAATAAAATACTGTAGGTGTTATTGTTTATAGTGATTATTACACTAGAGGAAAAATAGAAAAAATATGGAGCAAATGTTTTTAAAAGTCCATTCACCACAGAGAGAAAATGTCACATAAACATCATCTTCCATCAAAATGAACTGCAATTATGGCGGTTTTCCACACATAGCCTGACTAGTTAATCTCCTCCCTGTTCTCTCACAACGTCAGACCTTCCGCATCCAACCACCCATGTGCATCACAAAGGAGGACGTCGATTTCTTCCTGGCAGTTTTTAACAAGGCCGTCCACAATTACATGGACAGAAAATGAACAGGTCGGGGGAGTAACTCAGTGCCAAGAACCAAACCAAACCCATAAACCACTGTCTTTCTTGTAAATAATGTTAAAAATGTAATTGCTAATCATTTTTGTCCTGATGTGGAAAACTGTTATTTCTTTTGTAACAGGGAACTTTAACACATAACTATGATCTTAATGTAATAGCTATGAAGTTAGTCCTACTTTTGAACGTTTTTCTTTTACAGTGAAGTCCCATAATTATTCAATACACTACGTAAACATCACTACATTTGTCTGCAATTCATTTTTGTTCTGTTTAGATTTAAATCAACAATCAATGTTATGACTTTTATGGAGGCTATATATCAGAATGTAACACATTTGAGTTTATGGCTAAAAACAGCCAATAAAAGAACAGCTGTAAAAATATAACAGATACATACTTTTTCACACTTTTTTTTGGTCAAATCTATTAATCAACAATTTTTTGATTGCACCGCCGTGACGCTATATTATCATGCATTCTGCAACGTTGATGGTCTCCCCTGTTGAACAGAAGTAAAATGTGTGATTTTTACTTTTGATCACCAGGTTGCATCATTTAGCCACTACATAGGCCTGTCCACAGAAAGCTTAGTTTCAGGCTTTTATATATGGAGTTATGTGCTGTTTATCAGCATTTTAGTGTGTGACCATGACCTGAGTCACAGAGTTCGATAGGTCCCAGAAAATCGAAACATGACCCCCAACTCACAGAACTACAGAGTCTATATGGAGTAAAAAAAAACAAAGCATTAGTGTATTTATGATTCATGCACATGCTGTCCTGATGGCCATTTGATTGAGAGAAGAACAGCAAGCAACATGAAGAGGCATTTCTCCTCTCTAGAAGCTCTACAAGTGATTACGGAGCCTGACTCTTCCACATCATCCCTCCATCTGACACCACCAACTCAGGACAGTCAGATCCTGATTTTGTTGTGGTGCCCTCATCCTCCACAGCTTTTTCCACTGAAGGCGAGGAGGACGCAGGCGATCCTGGATCTGGGTGGATTGGGAGAAATGGCGAAGCGAGGTTTCCCACCATTGCTGACACAACTCTCTTTTTTCAGTCAAGAGGTGTGACTCCAGGGCCAACGCGTTATGCCATCGTGAGGAAACTGTTTTCAACTTAACTGAGGGGATGATTGACCTGATTGTCAACATGACTAACCTGCAAGGGCGTCGCACTGTGAGAAACTGGATGGATGTGGACTCCACAGATCTCTGTGCCTACACTGGACTTTTTGCAGGTCCAAAGGTGAGTCCACACCCTCTCTGTGGGATGGTAGTACCATTTCAGAGCCACCATGTCCTTCTCAAGATATCAGCAGAGCTCTGCGCTTTGGTGACAAGCTGCAGAGACCAGCAGAGGGAGGACAAGCTTACCCCCATCAGATCCTTGTGGGAAATGTGGAGGCATTGCCTTCCACTCCTTTTCAACCCCAGCACAGATGTCACAGTGGATGAGCAGCTCCTGCCATTCAGAGGGTGATGCAGATTTAGGCAGTATATGACAAAAAAACAGCCAAATATGGACTGAAGATTTGGGTAACAGTTGATGGAAGAATATGATTCAACAGCACAAGACACCAGGAGGCAGCGGTGACAGAGGGACCAAAGCAAAGGCCACTCATCATCACTGACTACAACCGCTGCAAGGGAGGTGTCCACAACCTAGAGTGGATTCTAGGAAGAAGAGTGTATTAAAAAAAGACTCTAAAGTAGTTTCAAATTCGCTTTACCATCATCAAAAAAGACGCATTTCATGTACAGGCCTATGTAGTGGCAAAATGATGCAACCTGCTCATCAACAGTAAAAATCACGATTATGTAGTGTCATGGCTGTGCAATCAAAAAATGTGGTTATAATGGCAGTCAATGGGGCAAAAACAGCCACCAACATCTTGTGTGAGGAAAACTTTAAATCTGATGCTGCACAAAAACTAATTATTTATCCAAGTCAATGTTGTCACTAATCTTTGACATATCCCAGACTGTAATAAAGATTAAAAATAATCCAGTCAACGATAACTTTTTATATTGAAAATACGTTTGTTTGTTTTTTAGTTAAAACCCTGAAAATATTTAAATATTTAGTTGTTTTGATCAGGACTGAGGTTGATTACCAAATTTGACCCAAAAAAGTTGGAAAAAATTATATCTGTAATATTTTTACAGCTGTTCTTTAGTGGCCGTTTTCAGCCTGAACATCACCGTGTAGTGAATTTGCCCACAGTGTATTATTGACCTTTTGAAAATTTTGAAATCATATTTCCAAACTGTATGTTAAATTAAGGTTCCTCACCAAAAATTACTCAATTTGATCAAATACAGTGAAAGTTGTGGCCAAATTAAGAGTGAAAATGACTCCTAGTGGCTGAAAACATCTCCAACAGCACATAAGGGTTAAATATGCTGTTTTGTTTGTATGTGTATCCAATAAATCAGCATATAAAGGTACAGGTGCATGTTTAGTACAGACATACTGCATACAGTAGTTTATTGTTGGACATGGTTACCACAGGCATTAATGCAAATCATTCCAGAGTTGCTGTATAAATACCAACATGCAGTATCACCTTTATTCTGATGATGCAGTACTACCACAACAGAGCTCTTCCTGACAAACCAACAGAGATAATAGGATCCTGTATGTTTTTTTCTCCACTGGTTTATAAGTACAGAGATGTTCATAAATTACTGGGAAAGGTACTGAAAAGTTTCAATCATTCAAATCTGGAAGACTCATAACAGTAAGAGTCCCTCACACATACGCAGCTGTCTCACTGAACAGGATTATTGTGTAATTAAAAGAAAACTATCTGCTCTCATTCAGCCAACCAGTCCATTAAAGTCCACTTGTTTTCATTTAGTTTCCGGTGTCCCTGCTGAGTCAAACTCTTTCAGGTTCATCCGCCCAGATGTGCTATCTGTTCTTCTTCTTGTCTTTTTTGCTCTTGTTCATGGAGCTGTGAGGAGCGTTTGAGGAGAGAGCGCTGGCGTGACCGCTGGTCTTCAGATGGTCAAACAACTTGTTTCTTGTGGAGAACTCGTTGTTGCAGGTCACACAGCGGAGGTTTACTTCCTTCTGGAGGTGGAAATGGGGATATGTGATTTAATAATGTAAGCATGAATCATGTTGTTACAGTAAATAATGTCTATAGAGTGTTTTAGGGATGACGTATTCTTGTAGGCCAACCAGGAAGTTAACATCGCCCTGGTTCCCTTTACAAAAAGCCAATGGGACTTTTCCATAGGGTTTTGATTTTATTGCAAAAAATAAAATCTGTGTGTTTGATACTTAACACTTTTTGTTCAACAAGATAATCTCCACAAATGAACACCACTTTTATGATATTTGAACTGTGAATACAATTGCCAGAAGTAAATTGCTAACGTGAGGCTTTAGACAAACAACACCACGGTTGCAGAGTGTGAGTATACACAACAAGGCTGTAAAGGCGGACAAGTCGGCCTGATGACGTTTAAATAGTCTCATTTAGCCACGTTAGCAACCACCTTTTTAAGACACATACAGGCTTGAAAATTCATCAGTGGGATATTTACTGACGTATTTATATCATAGAACAAAAAGTTAAAATCTCTTCATCTTGTGATAACCAACCTTATTTTAGGCCTCTAATTAAAAAGTCATTCAAAAAACCCACTGACTTCCAGATGAGGGAACCGGAAGTGCAAAAATGCTCATTTCTGGGTTCATATAAGGTTATTTTTGTTAACTGAAAGGGATGCAAAGTAAAAAATGATGCTGTTAAACTGATAAATGTAGACACATGTGGGCAGAAGAGATTTGTAATATTAAAATTATTCAATGGAAAATGGAAATATAAATCACTCCCATAAAAACCTGTACAAACCTCAGGAATCTGTTCTCCTCCCGTGTTTGACTTGACATTCTTCAATTTGTCTTTTCCTCCTCCTTTCTTTCCTTTTGTCTTCCCAGAGCTGCTGAGGCAAGATTTAGATGATAGCAAACTTAAAATTACATTTTTAACTGCAAGACAGACACCTTTACATTTAAAACTCAAATAACTTGTGTTATCCTGTCATTTAATTCAGTAATTAAGTGTTATGCAAATCCTATTTTGTCACACAGAGTAGTCCCCGTTAGTCCTTCACAACACTATTGTAGACTGACCACCTGACTCTGCAGTTCACCTCATCGATGTGGAGAATTTTAGCGTCTATTAAATCACTGCTTTGGTTTTTGCGACCCATTTAAGTTTAAGAAGGCAACAATTTTTTTCTGGCTTTAGAAAATCTAGCCCCGGACGAGAGACTTTGGCCAATCACAGGTCATTTCAGAGAGAGAGAGAACGTTCCTATTGGCTGTGCTCCAGCTGGTGGGCAGTGCTTGGCATTTCTTCAAAAGATCTCAACACGACTGCCAGGTCACAAATTTTTTCATTTTACAGCCAAACAGTACACTACAAGATGTTTATAAAAACATCTGCGGAGAGAAATAGTCTTGACAGTAACAGAATATTGATTCATATTTGATCAGCCCTGCCTAGTTTGACTGTTTCATTGGAGTTTGCGAGTGACTGACAGCCAGCTCTCATAGATAGCAGCTGGACAGCAGACTACAGATCAGCTCTGACTGGTTGTTTTCCTCCAGTCTGTGAAATCTTTGCAGATGCTGTTAGGACCACCAGAGGACAAGAACGTGATTTGAACTGTCAGGATATAATGACTGTTTTAAGATAAAAATCATTTCTTAAATTATATTTGGTGCAATTCTACGCATTGCAACTTTAACTTCGCTGCTGTCAAGCTTCTTTCCAACAGGCAGCTGTTTCCAGCAAAAAAGCTCCAACGTTCCCAGCACCAAACAACTATCAGGAAACATTAGACTAACTGGTGAACTGGACTGACCTCTTGACTTCTGTGGGAGGTGGACTGTCCTGCTTCTCGGGCTCTGTAGTGTCCTCGGACTTCTCAGGGGCATCTTCCTGGCAGGTGGTGGGTGTTGGTTTCTCCTCCTCCCCCACCACCACCTCCTCCTCTTCCTCCTCTGGAGCACTCTGCTGTGGAGGAGGAGAGTATGAATAGAGAAGGTTCACTTCACACTAAACCAGGTCCAGCGTCAGAAAGAAAGCAAACATATTGCTCACCTGTACTACTTTCTGCTGTTTCTTTTTCCTCTTTTGCTTCTTGGACAGCCTGTGTGGGCGAAAGAGAAATTATATAAAAGCCCGACATGCCAAAAAGTTCTTCTAACCACCACGAAAACCAGGTGAAAAGTAAGTAAGCTCCACACTTTTGCCTTGGCTTGTCTTCCTCCTCATCTTCCTCCTCTTCCTCATCTTCCTGCTCATTTTCCTCCTCTCTTCCTTCCTTTCCATTCAGACTCAAACCAAGTGAATTCTCTTCTTCTTCCAGCTGTTGCCGCAGCAACGCCACCATCTCTCGGTGCTTTTTGGATTTTTCGTGGTTTTTCATGCTGAGGAGAGGAAAGGAAAGTGGACTGCATTAATAACACAGATTTAGCAGTGTGTTCAGCTAATTTTCCAAAGCCAAATTAAGGAATTAAACCAACAGAAATTAATCATTTCAAACTACAGAATTTGCCTGAAATGTGCAGTATCACAAAATAAAGAGTAAGAATGAGGTGAGTCAGAACCGAATCAATTAAATAATTCCCCTGACTCATGGAAACATCAACTATTAGAGCTTTTTATCCATTGTTCAGATACATTGTAAGAAACACAAATCCCTTTGCCACAAACAACAAAGACAGACAAAAACGCTTTCAAGAAAGCACATCCACTCTGCCAATTACTTATGAAAACAAGATTTGAGGCGGTTTACGACTCCAAAGCTTCCCTGTCATTTACATCAACCTAACTTCGACAAAATACCTTGAAAAATATTGATATTCAAAACCATCGGGAAAAACTGACACAACACTGAGGGCATAAAATATTCAATTTTTATCAAAAGATAAATAGCAGTGTGTCAACTCGCTGTCAGAGAGAAGACAGCAGAAAGCATAGCTGATACCTGTATATCGATACTGCAGAAAGGAAGTATTGAGACCATTTCAAATAATAAATATGTATTGATTCTTCCATATTTTTGACAACACTACATCACATATATTGTTTAATAACACTATGAATAAAAATAAGCTCTATGAGACTTTCTAATACTCATCACCCACTCATCGTGAATCCGCTTATCTGAGGTCGGGTCGCAGGGGCGACAGCTTCAGCAGGGGAACCCATTAACCAGCTCTGACTGGGGGATCCTGAGATGTTTCCAAGCCAATGTGGTGATATAATCTCCCCACTTAGTCCTGGGTCTTCCCCTTGGCCTCTTCCCAGCTAGTCGTGCCTGGAACACCTCCCTAGGGAGGCGCCCAGGGGGCATCTTTACCAGAAGCCCGAACCACCTCAACTGGCTACTTTCAACACAAAGGAGCATCTCTTTCAGCTGCTTGTATCTACAATTTAGCTCTTTTAGTCATGACCCAACCCTCATGACCATAGGTGAGTGTACGAATGAAGGACTTTCTAATAAGATATTCCTTTATTACTCCCACAGTGGGGAAATTTGCAATATCACGCTGAAAACAATACAGTTGCACCACTGCATTTGGACCCTGTGTTGATTTAAAACTGCTGAAATCAATCACAGCTTAGCGAGGTGAATGAGCATGTAGGTCCAGAGGATAGCAGGTACAGTAGGTGGAGTGAGTGGGAGGTTACTCACGCTTTATCTGATTTGAAGGATTTGTCACAGGCTAGGCAGTACAGACCATCATAATAATCATCGATAGTCAATTCGTCTCCATCAGGCTGCTCTGAATCTGTGAATGAATATTTATGCATTGAAAAAAATTTAAAAAGGCACCACAAACACACAAAAACAAGAAAAGGACATTATTCTTCATTGATGATCAACTTCTAATCAAACCTCGCCTTCCGATTTAAATCTGTGGAAATTGCTGACATCCTTTGCTTGCAGGTGGACAGGTAGATCTGACCATTTACAAGAGAGTTAGCTCCAACACTGGATTTATATTTGAGCAAAGTGTCAATAGGCGTCCTGCCATATATTTCGATTTATAGTTCAGGCCCTGATCTTTTCCCACTGATAACACAGACAGACCTACCATACAAGGTCAGGCTGTATCAGAGCTACAAGAGCTGACGCATGCAACTGCTGTAAGAGCGACATAACCCCTCAATGCAGCATAAGTATAAATGATGCTCACTGACCTCCTCCCTCTTCGCTGTTCTTCTCCCGTGTGTCCATATCCAGCTCTTCTTCCTCACTCTCTGATGCATCTCCAAACTCCTCTCCATACTGAGCCTCTATCTGCTGCAGCTCCTTCTCCAGTTCAGACATGGCCGCCCAGCTTTGCTCCTTGTACTCCTCTGCCAATCTGGAACGGCCATACAGTATAGACTATTATGAGTATGAGGAAGAAACAGAGGTCACATTTATCACCCAACTATTCATCCACTACTTACTTGGCCTGGCTGAGTTTCTGCTTCCGCCTCAGCTCCTCCACCTTTTTGATCTTCTCTGCGTTCTGCTCCTCCACCAGCTTCCTGTGGGCCTGCACGCGACGGTCACGCTTGCGCACAAAAGCCACGAGTTGTCGCACGAGCTCATTGCGCTCCTTTCGAGCTTTCTCTCTGGTCTTCTTGTTCTCCTTCTCCATGGCCCTTTTTTCCCAGCGGTTGGAGGCCTGCCTCGTGTCGTACTCCTCCTTCCAGGCAAAGTTTTTACGAGTGCAGAAGCTCTGCCAGTAGCCGTAAAACACGTGCACTACCTGTAATATTTAAATAGAGACACAAGATCACTAAAATCTTTCTGGTTCGCTATTAATATTTCAGTCTTGTTGCTCTTTGGCTTTTGTTTTCACTCAGAAAAGTAGCACAGAAAATGTACTATTTTATTCATGTAATTGAGTTATATAAACAACTCTTACATCATTCAATGGAGGAACAACCTCGAGACAAGTGTTTAAAGTGTGGTACTGGCTTACGTTATCATAGTCACTCTGAGAGTCTCCAAAGGGAGGAAACTCCTCCTCCTCTTCCTCATCGTCCACCTTGCCGTGCTCCATCTCCTCCTTAACAATGGACTCAAAGAGATTCCTGTAGACTGCGTAAAAGCCCTAAGGGACAGAGAGTGGATTCAAACAAGAGGGAATTATAAATAAAAAAACATCCTAAGATGTACAAAGATTTTTTTGTCCTAACAGTGCCAAAAGATGAAGCTGCCACACAAATGCATTTTACAACACATTTTAATTTTGGCTCTATTCCCTCCCTGTGCTGTTTAATGCAAATCGGCTAAGAATTAAAACTAAATGTGAAGCTGCCTTTGGCATCTATGCTACTCAAATGTGGACCAAACTGCATAAAGAGCTAAGACAAGAGAAAATAGGCTCCTTTGAGATGAACTGCAGCGCCTGACTCTAAAAACTGCGGCCGCCTCGATATCATCAGGTTATCGTTGCCACGTGTGCATGATGTCAGACTGAGTCAGGATCCAGCATACACAATCTAACCAGCATACACTGTGCCACAATCGATTCTGCACAGACCTGGCTCATATCATTTTCCAAGCTGAACACCTACCTGTTCACTGTTGCTTCTTGTTTGTTTTATTGTACTTATTGTGTACTCTTGCTTGCTTGCTTGCTTGCTTTTACTGTTTTTACCACTTCTTTCCAGTACAATCTGTAAAGTACTGTAGGTTGCCTTTGGGTATGAAAGGTGCTATATAAAGAAATTTGCCATGCCTTGTTTGTTAGACTGGCTGTGTGTTCTTGCATACTGAAAAGGAGACTAGATGTTTTTTCCTAGTGGGGCATCATTTTAATTCAATTAATCTAATTTAATCACTGACTTTTAACAGCCTTTTGATAATCTCATTACGCCTTTCTCTTACTCATACAATTGCCTAACACGGACAGTCTGACCTGTTATTTAGCTGTGTGGTGCCACAGCTCCTGGATTACATTGTCATTTTTTTTTTCAAATCAGGACACATCTAATCAAGTTGTGTGATATGTGATTTGAGTTAAAGACTCCATTTCTAGGTCATTCAAACTTATCACTGTTTTTATTGTGGATAAACCTGTACAGCTGCTCAACATTTCCTGTAACAGTTTTTCTTTCCATCCCCTCCTCAGGACATAACATTGACAAAGTAGAGAAGATATTGGGTTATGTTGTCCAAATTTTCAGTTTTATCCTCTACAAAATGAGATGCCAGAGGATGTTTGAAAGAAGTTTCTTTGGTAGATTGAGATCCTGATTCTCCTCTATCATTTTCCTTGCCTGAAGAAGAGAACTGAAAACACCACACTAACCTTCTCATCATCTCCGTAGCCAGAGTAGCAGGTGACCGTGAAATACTGCAACAGGTCAATGCTGTCATCTTCATAATCTCCACTGATTCCTCCTTTCAGTAGAGCATCCCTGTGATTGTCATACCTGCCACACAGAAGGAGACAGAGGCATCAACTAAGGCATACTTAAAGCCACAATGTTTGCGCATACATAATAGTTAAAATATTGTGATACTGGCTGCCCCTGTTGAAATAAATTTGTACGCACCAAGCTCTCTCCTGGGGATCACTCAGAACATCATAAGCTGCCTGAATCAGCTTGAACTGCTCCGCCGCATCCTCTGCATTGTCCAGGTTTTTATCTGGAAATTACAGACGGAATCCACAGCTGTTGTTAGAGTGAAAAACTTTACTGAGAGCTTCATTGTATTTTTGTCAGGTCTGAGTTAACAGCATCATATATTAACACCACAATGAAAAAACTGAAAACAGAAGGAATATAACTTATTTCAAGTATAACATTACAATTTCCAAGAAACACATAAGACAAGCTTCAAAGACACATTAGTAAATAAATACTACATGATCATGATCTGACATCACCTGGAAAACGTAAATACAATACCTCCAATACACTTTAGAGGTATATTGTATATTGTACTTTTATATTCATATTATATTTACACTTCACTGACAGGTGTACCTGCTTGCTTAACAGGCTTTAATGCAAAATATACTGCGTTTGGGGCACTATATCAGCCAATACAACATAATATACTGTATATATTATATTATCATCATAATGTAGAGTAGCATGTGACACTGATATAGTACATACGTTTACTATTCACTTTTGATGGTTTATCAATAACAACAATACTTCTATGCTTACAATTACAGATATGTGATTTTAGAAAAGTAATTTTCAGTGAAGTATTATTCCAGACCGATACTGATACTTAACATCAGGGATACTGTCATCCTACTAAGATTTGTACCACAACTTACCTGGATGCCACTTCAATGCTAATTTTCGATAAGCTTTCTTCAAATCATCGTCTCCTGCGTCTCGTTTCACACCCAATATTTCGTAGTGACACTTCATTGTCAGCTAACTGTAAAGACAAACTTGACTCAAGAATAAATACTTAGTAAAGGTGTTCTGACGATGCTAACTTTACCATGTAGCTTATCTATGCTAACTGCGGCATGCTAGCAACCGGGACGCATCTCTATTATATCTCTTTAATGATCCAGACCTCTCCGGTGATTGCGACAAAAGTTGAAAGTTTTGGCCTTACATATTTAAATGTACAACAACTGTCCTTTATCACTGACGGCTTCTACACTATGAGATACTTTAAAACCGGTAGCTATAACCAAAAGCTGTATCAGTACTGTGTACTGCCGCTAAATCTCGCGAGAATTGCTCTTCTTTGCTTTTTTATTTCGGCAGACTTGAAGCCATATCCTGGTTCTGCTGTCCTCCACAGTTCAAAATTATATCAACAGCTTATTCAACAGATGGTAGATTATTCTCTTCTCTCTCTGGAAAATGACCAATGTTGTGACAAAAAAATAAATTAAATTAAGACTGTGCATGTCTAACAATATAACTGGGTTCATTGACAATGAATACTGAAATCTCATGTTCACAGTTCTGATTCTTTGTGTTGTCCCCATCATCACAGCCATCTTAAACAATTAAGATAAGATAAGATAAGATAAGATATTCCTTTATTGGTCCCACAGTGGGGAAATTCACAATTCACACAATTATGAATATATTTAATAATATGTTTAATATCTTATAAGATTATAATGTAAATTAACCACTAAAGCATTCTATATTTACAATGCACGCTGACTAACACACATCTCTAATTATTCCACACTGTTATAGGTGATTGTAGATTGATTATAAGACACAGATGAGCTTAATTTTCAGTGTCTCCAAATATGATCAACTGAATGAAATTATTTAATTATTTAATTGGGAGGTGTTCATAGTGCAAATAAACATCTTTATAGTTAATTTATACAGTCACTACTGAACGTGTGAAGTATTAAATGACAAACTTAAACAACATGATCACAAAGAGTATATAAAATATAAAGTATATATGTACTGTAAAGAAATAAATAAATAAATAAATAAATAAGATGATATAAACAATGAAAAAATATATCTACACCGAATAAAGTGATGCAACATCAGAGCAGATTCTCTTAATTTAATTTTATTTAATTCAATTTAATCTAATTCAATTTAATTTAATTTGATTTAATTTAATTTAATTTTGTTTAATTTTATTTTATTTTATTTGTTTGTCCAGTTTTCCTTCTTAGATAATCAGCATCCACCCAAAGTATTCTGGTATACATACATTGATAAAACAAAGTATATATTGTTTCGTCTTCTAATTCACAGAAGTACAAGAATATTCAATATCAATTGTAAGTGTCTCAAATATATTTTTTCTGGATATATACCAAGTAAAATTTTACAGGAAACTTCTATAACTTTATTACTAAGACGTTATAAAAATAAAATGTCGCCGTGTGTAGTAGCTGCAGTACCACCTCCGCGCCACTAGGGATCCCCGCCTCTGTTTTATCCGCACGTGTGCTGTTTGAGTCGGATGCTCTGCGAGATTTGTGTCTGAGCACAAACATGTCGGCGTTCAAGAGAAAACGTGGAGGACAGGCTCCTGTTGATAGAAAGGCGAAGAAAGTGAAATTTGTCGCAGATGCAGGTGATGCACCGGTACAAGCTGAAGAGGAGAAGAAAAATGAAATCACAATTCCAGCACCGGTTTCGATGGTAAGTGGTCGTGCTTGTTATTAGCCACAGGAGTTGGTAGCTAGTTAGCTAACTTAACACACTGGGCCACATTTTCATAGTTTTAGAACAGGAGTGAAGGTTCAGATATCATATGAACCAACTATACAAACCGTGTCATACTAGCTTCTCGGAAAGGAGGATAAATAACGCTCCAAAGTTGGGCTAAACTTTGGCGAGGACAATGGACATGACAATTGTCAAAGGGGTCTCTTGACCTCTGAACTGAAGATATCTGAATAAAAATGGATTCTGTGGGTACCCACGAGTCTCCCCTTTATAGAGATGCCCACTTTATGATCATCACTTGCAGTTTTGGGGGAAAAAGCATGCAATTGTTTGCATGCAGTATCAATGAGATATATTTGCCTGTTTTAAAATGGTGTGTTTGAATATTTCTACATACTGGGGTCCTTAAACAGGCTTGGAATTACATAAATTGGGATTCACTGTAAAGCTGAGACTTTTGTGGATCCTGTTAGACCAACTGTATTCATGTGTGATAATATTAGTCCCCATAGTAGCCACATCATTGTAGTGAGACAGTTTTTAAACTTCTCGCTGTATAAAATGGCCTGTGGTGACCTCTAGGATAATCACAGGCTTTATGAAACTTTACAACCACAAACTAGAGATCTAGAGCATTCAGAGGATGGATAGCTTCCCTAGATAGATTGACAATGAGGGGGTTTCTGAGTAGTTTCCAGGACACAAGTGCTTGCAGTTTTTAAAGCCAAATCACATGCATGGCTTTTTGTATGGTGTTATTCAAGGTGTTGATGTCTTACTGTTGTGTTTTAAGGGGATTATTGGTCATCAATTCTTTAGTGGTAAAATATTATTATATTAAGCACCAAAGCTGTGTAACAAACGGTATCAACCCCAAAATTGCTGCAACAACTTATGAGACATAATAGAACAAACGAGAAAGACCATTATTTACTTATATCTTCATGATCTAAACCCTTGTACACGTTTCTGATTACTTCTTAAATAATTAATGAATTCATTCATTGAGGTTTATTGCTGATTTATGACTAGAACAACTTGACACACACAGTGCTGAGCTGCATCTCATTAATCTCCAGGTTCTCAGCTTTCAGATGATGTACACCACTTCTGTGTGACATCTGCTGTTGACCTGCTATTTCCCCCTAAAGACCCCCTGTGGCCCCCTAAAAAAAGAAGACCAAAATGGGTCTGTTGTGTGTCTGATTGTTATTGTCATTGCTACACTAAAACGGTCAATACCCTGTAGCTACAACAAATACACTGAATGGTGTAATTTAATTGTAGTATGACAAAATGAAAGTTGTTGCCCAGTCTGAGATCAACACTCATAAAAGAGAGGCCATCTGAATGAACAGGGTACTGTTTTTAACATTGCAGTGATATATAATAATCATAATAATATGAAATAAATTCTCTGTAACAGGGCAAATGGACCAACAAGGAAAGGGTTCTCATTTTCTCCTCAAGGGGCATCAACTTCAGAACAAGACACTTGATGCAAGACCTGAGGACCTTGATGCCTCATTCAAAAGCAGGTCAGTGGCTTGTGTTAATCATATTCACCCTATATGATGGCAGCATTATTTCACCCAAAACATGAGCTGACTATCCAGTGTTGGCACTTATGTTAGCAGAGATATAGGTTTTGTCAATTATACTGCAGTAATAAGTGTTTTCTGTTTTCTGTTAGATACAAAAATGGACAGAAAAGACAAGTTGTTTATTGTAAATGAGGTGAGTTTAGTTAATATTTGAACACTATATAACCCCATGCTTTACAGCGTAACTAAAGATCTGCATTGTTTCCAGGTGTGTGAAATAAAAAACTGCAACAAATGCCTCTTTTTTGAGGCCAAGAAGAAGCAGGACCTCTATATGTGGTGAGTAATTGATCTTTGTTACATCTTCTAAACATTAAGCTGACCTTTGTAATTATTGTTATTGAACGCATCTGAAGTATAATGTTCTTGCCTTAAAGGATAGCAAACAGCCCTCATGGACCGTCTGCAAAGTTTCTGGTTCAAAACAGTGAGTTACTTCTGTCCTACAGTCCTGAAGTACAGTAGACAACATTTGATGTCATGTGATATGGGAAAGTCAATTTATTGTTATGATTGTTTCCTCCACAGTTCACACACTGGCTGAACTCAAAATGACGGGAAACTGCCTCAAAGGATCCAGACCGCTGCTCTCATTCGATCCTGTGAGTAGCACTGGTCAGAGGGATGTATGCTGTCAGTTATTCTGTCCATTTTATCAGGAATATATGTTAGGGCGCTTTCACAAGCCATAGACTTTTGGTTCATTTCCAATTTAGTCTGGTTTTGGTTTCACAAAGCGGACCAAATAAAATAATAATTTGCTCAGGGATGTGTACGAATAAGCAAATTTATGTTTTTCATCTCAAGAGCTGCCACTTTTATACAGGGAATCACAGACTAGCTGTCTAAGTGTTTTCACTTTGACTCGGCACAGATCTGCTGCGCACGGGTTTCTTTCTCTTCCAGTTTATCTTGAATGTCTTTATAGACGTCGCTATTTGTGAGGAATTCATTGAGGAATTTATCATTCTGTATGATCTCTTTGGCCCAGATGTCGAGCAAATGTCAGACTTCTGTAGAAGTCCAGGTCAGTCCTCTCTCACTCATGTTAACCTGTTGTTTTCCTTTGTCCGTTTCAATAAATGCCTTCACAGGCGGCCTGCGCTTTGGTTCCTTTAAAACAGTCCGAGACCACCTCTCACAAGCGTCTGTAATTGGTTGATTACCGTGTTCACGACTGCCCAAACAAACCACGCCAGAATGCAAAAATAGACTAAATATGGCTTGTGAAAGTGCCCGTAGTGATGTGTACAACAAAGACCTGTATTACAGTTTCAGTGATTAGCACACTAATTCTTTTGATTTGGATGATTTTGGATTAAATTGTGAAAAATACTCACCTGCTCACTCTGCATTATTGGAACATAATTTCCCATCATTGGTCTGAGTAATGAGCAGTCTGCTTTGACAAACTAAAATGCACATTTCTGTACGTTGACAGCTGATTGATCAGTGAAGGTAAGAACTTGTCAGAACCTGAACAAGCGATTAAGTTTTTGTTCTCTCTTCTGTTTGTTTTCTCCAACAGAAATTCGACAAGGAGCCCCACTTTGCTTTACTGAAGGAGCTCTTCATCCAGGTGTGTATAAAAGATGCATACATTAAAGCTGCAGTTGTTGCAGCAGTTGTTGCAGTTGGTAACTTTGAGCAAGTATGACTAAAAAAAAGTATTTTTATAAAACAGTCACTATATCCTGACAGTAGCACGAGACATTTTGTGGAAAAAAGATCATGTTCGTCTGTGTCCTCTGGTGTTTCTACTGACATTGGATTAAAGTTGATGTAACTTGATCTAATACAATTTGGTCAGTGAACATTGTTGCTTAGATGCAGATAGCACTCATCATGTATTACTGTTGCAGACATTTTCCACCCCACGCTATCACCCTAAGAGTCAGCCTTTTGTGGACCATGTCATCACATTCACCATTGCAGACAAGAGGATATGGTTTAGAAACTACCAGGTAATTTTTCACTATTCTTTGCAAAGTCTTTTAGGCTAACATCGGCATTTTTAGCAAATATTGTATTGTTCTTCTGTTGTGTGTTCAGATATTTTCTTGCCATTTGCAGTGTTTATTTTGCAATCGTTTCTCTGTGTTTCGTTCAGATCATCGAAGAGGATGCCTCTCTAGTGGAGGTCGGCCCTCGATTTGTTCTCAACCTCATCAAGATCTTTCAGGGGAGCTTTGGAGGGCCGACGCTCTTTGAAAACCAAGACTTCCAGTCTCCTAACATGGTAAAAATTCATTGCACGCTAGTTTTGATTGTAAGCATATGACATGGCTGATAAATTTCTGTGCTACATCGCACATTTTCTGATGTATACCACTTTTCTCTTCATACAGCACCGACGAGAGATCCGACTGGCGGCGGCAGCCAGAGTGCGCGAGAAGCAGATGGTGAGGGAGATGCAGAAAATGAAGAGGGTCGAAGCGAAGACGGACGTGACCAGAGACGTTACGGCCGACGTCTTCCATACACCGGCCGAGGAGAAGCCCATTCACATCCAGACAGAAGCACCCGCACCGAAAGTGGTGAAGAAGAAAAAACACAAAGCTTTCAAAAGGCAAAGGATGGCTCGCAGGTAACTGGAAGGACTCGATTACACTGAGTGAACGGCTTATTGCTGCCACAATTCAATGTTGTCTCAAGAAAATGTGGTAATGCAACAGTGCAGTCAGGTCTGAAGTCCAATACTAGGAGATTTTTTAAGGTTACAAAAAGACTTAATGGTGAAACATGTCATTTAATTATCAGTTTTGACAGTATTGAAGAAAATCTTCTATGCATATGTTCAATGTCTGTGCCATAATTTGTGGATTCACACAGTATATTTTGCCTTTACAATATTGAAAACAGTATCTGCCCATCCTATTTGATAAAAAATAAATATTCCACCAGTGTAAAAAAAAAAAAAAAAGTGTTTATTGATTTTGAGTAACTAGTTGTTTTCTGTTATGAAAATAAAATGACTTAAATTTTCTGTCACTTGATGCATACAAATGGTTGTCACATACATTCAACATGAGGGTCAATTCTAGCAATGTAGGGGCAGAGAAATAGGAGGCCTGCGGAGATTAGACCTACTGTACACTGACTACACTTGACACCTTGCGGAAAATGTATCCATGTCTTCAATAATTTATGGGCCATCAACCAGCTTACTGCAGGAGTCAAAGGGAAAAAAGTAGAAAAAGGTCCAGAACATCAAATACTGAATGCAGACATGTAGGCTCATGAAGTTACAGGTAATATTTACATGTTAAGGGATTTCTGACTCAAAGCCCAGGTATCGCTATCGTTATCAGGACTGAAAATCTAGATCGCTGCATCCCTAACTGCATACAATCATCTGCCACATCCGTTTATGAAATAATGTTCACAGTATGATAGTGGTCTAACTAGACACAGGTCCTTAACAAGACCAGATAGGTGACCTCATCTTACCACAACGCTCCACTCTGTTGGCAAATGATGAAGCAGGTGATTTAGTTTCAACATAGCAACGTTTCCCACTGTGTCCATTATCCATTATACCCATTAAGTCCAGCATTTATTTCCTGGGTGCACCCAACCGACTCTACTGCCTCCTCTGGCAGACTTTGCCCTCTCATTCACAGCGACTGGTTACGGTGCTTATTTAGAGGAATTCAACAAGAATGTAATCACTCCTCCTCCACCTCCTCGTCAGGACAACAGTAAAATTCTACGAAGCAGATCTGTCCGTCGTCGTTCCTGACGAGGTACTGCAGGGACAGGAAGCCCCGGCTGTCTGTCCTCACTGAGACCTTACAGGACAAAGCCAGGGCCTTGGTGGACGGCTTCAGCAGGGACATCTTGTACCTGTCACCGTTTAACAGAGAGGGTGGAGTTTTAATAAAACTCATTACAGGCAGATATAGAGACAAGAATATTCCTGTGTGTGGTGCTAGCAGCGGACATCATAATGTGAAAGCTGAAGCAGAATTGGCCTTTTTCATAGCAGATATATTGACAAAAGGAAAAGAATGATCATGATTAATTATAATAGTATATATTGATAATGATACTAATGACTTGCATGACACAGTGAGACAATTCAATGGAACAATCATTAATGTTATTAATTAAACTTGTTCGTTTCCTGTTCTCACAAGTCAAATGTTTCTTCTCAAAAAAAGATAGCGTATATGGAAGAATTGGATTGTAATCATCAGTTGTTATCAGTTTTTAAAGATGAAGCAACATGAGGTCACTAAGTGAAACTTGAAAAGAATTCATGGGAAATAAATACCACACATTTTATGTTAATTCATCCACTGTTTTGTCCCTACCTTTCATTTCTTCTGGTGGATGTGTTATGTTCTCCAGTTCCCCTAATCTACCTCAGGGTATTAACAGCATACATTATTTCTCTGTGCTAACCTGTTGGTTTGTGTCTTGTCGCATCGGAACAGCTCCATCATGTCAGAGTCTTTGGGATAATCATAATGGGCATTTCCAGAATTCCCAAACGTAGACAACCTGGAGAGAAGAACAAATCAAAGAAGTATATTGTAAGAAAAGTTGTTTTTGAGCACTTACAGTATATTGGGACAGATGTGTATTTTTAATTTAGAATAATTCTAAACATCCTGTAAACATTATACTGTAAAACAAGTAGTGATAGTTTAAAAAGCAGTTTCAGTTTCGACAACACACCTAAAGTATGGCTGGCTGGGGGACATGGTGATCTGTAGCACCTCACTGGTCATGTCCAGCTCAGAGAACGCTTCCTTCAGACTCTCTGACTGCAGGATCACCTTTAACCAGAGGTGCATGAGTAGTAATTATGTACTGTTTCATACCATACCACACCATTACTGTCATACACTGTATATTTCTAATGGATTTGTAACGCAAACAACATTGCAAGGAAACAGAATAGTATATTTCTTTGGTTATATGAAATACTGAATGTCCACCTTGTTTGTGACGTTAGTGCTGCAGAAATCAAAGTCAACTGGCTCTTCTGGTTCTTGGGTGTTGATCTTGCACACAGTCACTACCCCACCCTCCTCCAGGAACAGGGTCAGGGGGTAACCGTACCCCCTGTAGCACATCCGTAAGGCTGTTGATACTCCTGCAACATCGCATGAGAATGTGAATTTCTCCACTGTGGGACCAATAAAGGAATATCTTATCTTATCTTATGAGGGAGATAATTATGCTGAGTCATATCTGAAATGGATACTAATCTATGGCTAAAAAGATTAACACATTTACTTAACTGTATTTGAATAGAATTATATCTTTATTTCATTTTTTTAATAAAATTGTTTATTTAGATGTTGGTCCCAAAAGTTAGAATAGAGCAAGGCAAAAAAGCTTTTAAATATGTTGCTCCTTCTTCCTGGAATAATGTACAGAAGGACCTGGAATTATCAGAGATGATGAATTGTTTTGAAATTGACCTGTTTGTGCATTATAGCTGTTCTTTTGTGTTGCATACATATGGGTGTCATGCTCATTTTTAAAGAGATTGTAATCTTAATGATTTATACCAGGTTAAATAAAGTATATGCTGTATATAGTGTATGCATTGTTTCCTTTATATTTACCAGGTACTGTGCTTCCTCCAAAGATATTGAGGCAGTCCAGCAGAACTGTGAGGTTGACCTGAAAACCTACCGAATCTTCCTTTATGGTGAACTCTTGGAAGATGTCAGCCTGGAATAAAAAGAAAACATGTCTGCTCTTTCAAGTATCACCATTATAGGGGATACATTGTTTTCAAATTGTACAATTTTATATGATTTTATTATTTTATTAATCACTCATTTTAATGTCTTTGAGGTGTATAATTTTATTGGAAAGAGAAAATACTGGTTACTATTCAACCATAAGGCAAAAGATGTCAGGTGCTCTTGGAAAATGGGGGAAAAAAATCAGGAAATTATTAAATTATTTCATTGTCATGTTTCATTGTCGTTTCTGTTATTTTCATGGTCCATACTTGTTGTGTCTTATTTTCAGCTTGTCAGTCATCTGTGAAGCACTTTGAACTGTACTAACCTGTGTGAAAGGTGCTTTTCAAATGAAGTTTGATTGATTGACTGATTTAATAGAAACACAATTTTGGGAAATCGGGACCCTGCTGCATTCAACTGGATCACTTTCTGTGTTTACAAAATTAAAAAGTATGATTATGTATTATGTACTGTATGTAAAGCAAACGCACCTGGATGAAGGCATTGGCTTGCAGACATTTGGAGTCCTCCACAGTGACCTTCAGGCCGTTGGGTGTGGCGCTGAAGATGGCATGGTCTTTGAATGTGATCGCTTTCAGTATGTTGGACAGATTGCGAGCGTTATCCAAACTGGCCACTAAAACGTATTGTTCATCGTCGGCTTGCGACTGCGTTGAAAGAGGCATTGTGGCACTGAAATGAAGACATACAGAGCTTTACCAGAAACGTTTGGACATCAAAAGTCTAGAAGGACTGCACAAAAACTATAACATAGAAGCAAAGTTAAATATCGATAATACAGAGAGGTATCTTTCATTGCAACTTGCATAGAGTGTCGTTTAAAATCAAGAGAAAACGCTCAACTGTAAAGGTAATGTAACTATACACGCATGAAACTGTCAGTGTTATTGACCTATTTTAAGCTAGGCTATACGACAGCCATCACATGTAATTAAGAGTTGAAAACAACGTAAATAGCAAACTACCGCTAATTTCAGTGTCATATATTGGATCATCTAGCATCTCCGATAAATACGCTTTTTGAAAATGTTACAGTCAAATGTGATAATGTGTCAAACACTCACTAAGTTGTAATTCAGTAACTCATAGTGTTGTTTTGAAGAAAGGCGCCCCGATATTTAACAACTTCCGCTTCTCCCTTCTTCGTCTACGGAAGTCGGTCATGCGCATGCGCAATCACATTCCGGAGTCTTCGCAGCAGGGCAGAGGCCAGAACCAAAACACACTTGGCATATCCTGTCAATAGCGGCCGTGCGTGACTACAGAGGTGTTTTGTGATCCACATAGGTGAGAATTATTACTCCGTTCATGACTTGAATAATGTTGTGTAGTCTGCATATTAGTTCTATGTTCACCGAGCGATGGCAGGACGCTAACGTTAGCATTAGCTAATAGTCACTCTGATGACGCTGTTTGCTGAGTACACACGAAAAAATAACAAACACAAACTGTCCTGAAGTGTCAAGAAGAGGTCGACGATTACTTTTGCAAGGGAGAGCTGAAAACACAGCCTCTCTGCTATTTTTACAACATTAGATTCGTAAGTACTTTTACTGGCAGGTTGCAAACTAACCTCGCTGCTTTAAATGTGCTTAGTAGTGTGAATACGGTTCACTGCTTGCTTATACTCCCCCATGTGAAGGTCTGTCGACACTACAGTCGTGTTGGCTGATATCTGTTTTTGTACCACAGCTCTATACATACATTACTATGAATGTCCAGTGAAGGGTTTCATTGCAGTTTGACACTACTCAGATCACCTTTAGGATTATCATCTTGTGGATGGCTGATTGGTAAACTGTGCTCTTGTTCAGGCTCTCAAACACCCGTGGCTTAGCGAGCAGACATTACAAAAATAGTTTATTTACTATTCACCCTGCTGGAATTCGGATGGATTAAAAAAAACAAACCAAACTTTTCAAATCAATTAAATGGCCATCTTAGAGCCCACAAGGATACCTACAGTATACTGACAGTTCAGTTACTTCTCCTGTCCAGTGTAATCAATTTATAAATTGACCTACCTTATACATGCATTTAAAAAGTTTTACACCCTTGTAATCACTGAGATAAAAGCACATTATTATTATTACTATTTTTACAACTCTGCGTTCTTTCTCTGCTTCAGCTTCTTCATTTTGGGCGGCCCGTCTGAGCCACAGTCATGGTGTGCATTCCCTGTATTGTGATTCCTGTCCTGTTGTGGGTCTACAAGAGGTTCCTGGAGCCTTTCCTCTATCCTTTCATATCACCGATTATTAATACATTCTGGACCAAAAAAGCGGTCCAGGAGACTGGTGCTAGTGACCAAATAGTTAGTGAAAAGAGCAATGGGGCTTGCAAGGTAAGTTAATTGAAAAGTAGTGATTTTATTTGGACATTTTATTAATTAAACCACTTACCTTTATTTATTTGTACAGGGCTCAAATGATGTTAAATATCGGTAGAATATAGTACAAGTGGGTTTTTTTTTTCTTTTTCTAGCAAATATGACATTAATTTCAGTTATATTGCCCTGTTTTAGTCCAGGAATATCAGATAAATTATTCAAAATCATTATTTCCAGAAAAAAATATAATATTTTTACAACTCTCCTAACAGGAGCCACTTAACCACAGCTCATCCAGATACTGAATATACTGTATTTTCTCATATTTTTAACAGGACACTGGTGTTAGTTTTAGAGCCTCTTTCGTGATTGTGTGTTGTCAATAACAAACAGCATTTGTGAAGACACTTTCCTTCTTGTGTGTTTCAGCCTGAAAGCAACGGTGAAGCCACAGCCAATGGATCCACTATAGCAGCAGATAAGAAGACGGACTGACAGCTCGAAATGTTTATAATGCATCTAAAATAGTGTAAATATTCCATGAATATAAGTCAGAGAAAATATGAATTAACTTATCATTCTTCTTTGGAGTGATTTTTATTAACCTTCCATATTGTGCGTATGTTGTTTCAGTTTTTTCATCTATATTACAGTAGCTTTAAGAAATTGGTTATTGTTAATCATGAATTGATACCTGCATTGACTGTGCTGAATATTCACTCGCGATGGAATAGTTTTTCTAAGTCAAACTTTAATGAATGAATAAAAGATAACATTCAAATAAAAAAGGTGGTCATTTAATGCTTCCACTTCAACTAGCCTGCTCATTTCATATCGCAAAGCCATTATTGGTTTGACTTTATTTGTATTCTGTGATATTTTAAAAGACATAAATGAGACCGCAATATCCTACCTGTGTAAAAATGGTTTGAGATTGATTATTGTAATTGGTCTTTGATGAAAACAAGATTTTGGCAGTTTCATTACATAAACAAACACACTAACAACAATCGTTGATAAAGGCTGAAGGAAAAATCAATCAAAGTTCAGGCCACAATGCACCTGATAGTTTTCATGATTTTCTAACAGTAGCCTTGCAGTTCTTAAGCAGGGGTCTGGGTACCCATTGGAGTCCATGAGGGAGACCCAGGGGCTCCCCAGAAAAATACTTTGTCACTATTTAATTAATAGTAGTTACTATATCCATCCATCCATCCATCGTCAACCGCTTATCCCGTTAGGGGTCGCGGGGGGGCTGGAGCCGATCCCAGCTGGCATTGGGCGAAGGCGGGGGACACCCTGAACAGGTCGCCAGTCCATCGCAGGGCATAGAAGTGGGTCCAATGAGAAAAAGAGTCATAAGTGTGACTAACCTGATCATAGGTTTCACCTCCTCCACAGTTATCTGCTCAACTAGTATGATTATGATCTTAGTCATTTCTAACAACCAAAGTTGTTGCAGATGGAGGACCCTGAAATAAGGTCCATGGCCTAACGTATGCCTGAAAAAGAACCACCGATGTAGACTATTTCTCCACACAAAATTATTATACTGTCTTATTATACTGTATGCTATCAACGACTAGAAGTTAGTGTGGTCACACCAAGAGATAAGGTTGTATTCTGGTTTTGTTAGCAACTTTATCTTTAAGGGCTTAATCTCTTTAAAGCCATACATTTAGTTTTTTTCTGTAACTTTCCTTTGACAGGATCTTTGTTTTTGTTGATAATTCCAAGGTAAGTGACTCGCTCACATGAATAATAGAAATACACGGAACATGACAAGCAACTCACCCTAGTCATGTTTTTAATAACCACTATATATTAATAAAGTAAAGGCTAAAACCAGACTTTTCCAAAGCCTGAAATATAAGGTAGATGCGTGTTCTACTGTGTCAGATGCCTTGCAGAAATCTATAAACAAAGTGTCTGCAGCACTCTATTGGCCCTATTTCTATCTGCGACGTCACAGACGTAATCAACGCCCATGTGTCGTCATTACGCAAGGGGTGGCGACGTGGAAAACATGGAGGAAAGGAGTATGTAGAGAAGTAAACTTAATTGTCTGAAAATACCCCCAGACTCAGGTGTTTGCCTATGGAAATTACACTTGATAAATTAATTGAACTAAGCTATTTATTCGCGTAAAAACGGGCGTCTTTTAACGGTCCTGGGAGTCGAGAGAGCCGCGGAAACTGCGAGAAGCATTTATGACAGGTAAGTGGTCAGCTGATAGCAGCCAAGCCGTGAACGTTAGCTGCTTTCCGGACAGTGAGTTTTTAGCCGCCGGTTAACCGGACACCCTCATGAACCAGTAATTTACCCAGTGCTTTAGCTATGACTTCATGCTAATGTGTCAGTGTCAGCTAGCACACCGTGCTGACAGTCAAAATTGCCGAGTTTCATAGACTAGAAAATGAGCTAGCTAACGTGCAAGTTGGTTAACTCAAGCAGCAGATGCACAAGCAGTCACATAGCAGCTAAAGAGATAGCACTCTGAGTGTGAAAACAACAAGAACATAAGAAGAAAATAGCATGTTTTGGTGGCACGTATATCTCCTCTTAGTTCAAATTTGTGCATTTCTTTTATTACCATTAATATAGATATAAACTGTCCATCTCTGTGGTTTACCACAACTGTGTGCCTTTTGTGTGCTCCAGTTTACTTGAGCAAATGTGGGCTGGCTGGCTACTACTGTGTGTTAAAGGTGTGCCATCTCAGCAAAACAAACCACAGGTCCTGGTTCTTAATGTGTCATCCTGTAGTGAACTTGTCCTCTCTTTTAAATGAATGTATCGGACTTTTGCTGGCTGTTTTGCTTGCATAGGATTACTCAAATTATAATAAGTAGAGATTCACATTATTGGTCCAAGTTGTAGCATGTCTTCATATATTGCTTATTAACTTTTTAAATATCTACATAGAGCAAAGGCACACATGATTACTCTGCTACTTGTGCTATATATATTTGCCATAATTAAACTAACTTAGAGGTGAAGTTAAATCTGAATTGCAATTATGTTTTCAAGTAATGAGTAATATGATGAATCTCAGTTCTGTGCATCTCCCACTGGCCTTTCTACTGTACATGGATGTTTGTAAGGGCAATTTTAGCTATTTTAGTGATCTAAGATACCTGTCGTGAGAGGGAAGTCAAACTCTGGGTGCCTGGCAGTAATTGGTGAAGTATGGTCTTCTGATTGACTTGTACTGTATATTGTGACTGCATGTTTAGAGGTACAGTGTGTAGAATTTGGTGACATCTAGGGGTGTGGATGCAGATTGCAACCATCTGAGTACCTGTCCCCTCATTCCTCCCTTTCCTACCTTACAGTAGTGTGAGCCAGCAAGTGCAAAACTGTGGTATCACCGTTAACCTCGCTCAGAGGCCATCCATACCATAATAACTCATAATAACAGAATAACAGAAGTCACGGCGGCTGGCGGTACCTCTGTTTCGCAATCGGCAGCTCACGTAACTGCAATTTCACAAGTGTGTCAGAGAACTACGGTGGCCCTTGGTAACTTAAAATGTGAAAGGCTCTCTCTAGAGCCAGTGTTTGGTTTGTCCCTTCTGGGCTACTGTAGAAACATGGTAGCGCAACATGGTCGTCTCTATGAAGAGGACCCAGTCCCTTTTTAGACATAAGGGCTCATTCTAAGATTATGAAAACACAGCAATTCTTAGTTTCAGGTGATTGTACACTAATGTAAACATAGTTATGAAGATTTTATTCCATTTCTGATAATAGATCCCCCAAATATTAAGCAAAGTCCCTTTAACATTTTAGTAAAAATAACGATTGGCTTTGAGTTGATAATTAATATTTGCTAGGACATTGGAAATCCAGGACCCAAGATAAAGTTTCCTAAGTTTCTTCCCTGCATTCCAACATTGTGCATTTAATGCAGAGTAGACAGTACAAACAAACAAGAAATAAGGGGAAAGAGATAGAGGTGGGAATGGCATGCGGTTACAAGGGCATCCTCTTTCACTCATTTGAATTTGAGGGCATGATGAAGCTTTCATGCAACCTTAAAAGCCTTTCGGTTAACTGGCTCAGATATACATAGTGTGTTTGTGGTGTAGCTGTTCATTATCTCGGATGACATGAACAATTAAAGCATTTCCTCTGCCACAGGATTTGGCATATGCCTGGTGAAAAAGCAGTGAAGAGTGGTGAGTCTGGCTGAGCGGAGCCAGTAGAGAGAGACAGATGGGAGCCAACACCAGCCAGGTCAGTGACCTGTCCGATAACCCTAGCCTCAAGGCCCTGGTGGGCACGGAGTCCATATCTGAGAATGATCCTTTCTGGAACCAGCTCATCTCCTTCACATTCATCAGTCCCACCTGCAGGTAAATAAACACACATGGAAAGGTTCAGTTGGACACATGTTATGTGCCAGAATGTTGCAAGATTAATATTTGTGGTAGGACTTTAGGACCCCCTAGTCTTTTTTTAAATGCTTTTTCTTTCTGAATGACTTATTTCAAATAAACATATGTGCACATCTCTGATAAACACAAGATTTAAAGTGATGCTTAGCAGTGATGTGTAGAGAAGCAGATCTCTCGATTAAATCAACTAAACAATTTGTTGGCAAAATCGTACGAGTGTTAGTCATTTTTCTCTGTTTGACATCATTATAAAGGGAATACTTTGCTGGACAAATAATTACTAAGATTAGGTCCACTTGCTAGCTTTCTCTGGAGCTTTCAGCCACATCTCACAATGATCATTATGGAAAAAATGCAGTTGAAAGCTCAGGAGAAAGCGAGTAAGCGAATCTTGTGTAAAGGATTTTTAGCCAAACTAAGGTGAAGCACATCCACAAGAGCATGTAGAATAAATCATCAGAACAATCAATTTCAGAACAATCAAGAAATCACTGGTGAGGAGAGTAAGTGTTAGTAGTTTGGTTGGAGTGAAATTGATCGGTACAGTAGCAACGTTTCCTGAATTGTAGACTTTAGTGGCCTTGGTGGAAAATCTATCTTCCTGGAAGTGTTTCTCATCAAAGTTTTATAGCTGCTGGTGTGTTTAAAAATTTAGAGAACAAACTATTTTACGGCTTCTTGAAAATTCCTGTTTTTGATTAATTTCTCCAAGCATCTACTCGAAAGTTATAGTATTCAATACCAACAGATGTTTAGCGCTCAACCTTTCCAGTGAGAGTGTCACGTAAGATTCCCAACCAGGATCCAACATGAAACTGTAGACAGGATGTTTGCAGCGCTCACATCATGATCCAACAGGGTTATTGTCCTGCTTGTCTGAGAATAGATAGTTCCTCTGTAAACAGTGTTGAGAAGTAAGGACACTGCTTTCTTTCTTGCAACTGGACTTTGACTGATTTTTACATATTATTCATTTAGTTTCATTCATTCGTGTCTGAAAAAATGTTAACAAAGCATATGCCTTTGTGCACTAATCCTGCTTATTATTGCACTATTCTTTCCTTGTATAGTTCAAGATTTGTCTTGTTTATGTTAACAGAAATACAAGACATAAAGACACAAAGTCAACACACCATATATGCATTGGGGCAACACAAAAAACAGTTAGATTGTTAATTTCATGACATTAATCTGCCAATTATTGTCTTGAATGTTCATCACAAGTTCCAAGAGCCACTTTTGCACAATTTTGAATTCAGGACTTTTACTTGTAACAGAGTTACAAATTAACAGTTTGAACAATTTCACAACAATTTTGTCACATTTTTTGTAACAAATTTCTACAACATGCTTTTGCTACTTAAGTAAAAAATCTGAGTACTTCTTCCACCACTGGTCGTAACAATATGACAGTAATCTGTGCTGTACATCCTAACACAACACTGTACATCTCATTCAGCCTTTGACAGGCATTTATAGAGCTTACATTGTCTATTTTCTGTCAATGTAGATGCAAAATATTTGAATGTTCTTAGTGTTTGGTTATACTGCAGTTTTCAAGCAGTTTTCAAGCATGACAATAGAGTGCAGATGATACAAGCAATCAGCTCCTCTTATCCATTTTCTCTTACATATCTTTTAGATATCTTCTAGGGCTGCAACCAACAATTATTTTTATTATTGTTTTGGGGGGGGGGGAGTTCTTTTTTTGGGTTGGGTTGGGGTCGGGAGCGGGAGCGCCCCCTCTCCCCCCCCCCCCCAGAAAAAAAATGAGTGATGATTTGTTGGCGGGGGGGGGCCCACTTTCCCCCCCCCCCCCCCCCGCCCCCCCCCCCCAACCCCCCCCCCCCCCCCCCCCCCGCGCCCCTCTCCGGAGCAGCCCCCCCCCTCTCCCACCTCCCCAATTTTTGCATGTATATGGACCTGTTTTTGCATGTGTGTGTATAATTTAACAAAGTGAAAATTGAATTTCCCCTAGCGGGACTAATAAAGGACTATCTTCTTCTTCTTCTTATTTTCATTGTTGATTAATCTACTGATTGTTTTCTGGGTTAACTGATTGTTTGGCCTATACAAATGTGCCAAAATAGTGATAAATGTAGATCAGTGTTTCCCAAAGGCCAATATGACGTCCTCAAATGTATAGTTTTGTCCATAACTCAAAGATATTCTGTTTACTGTCATCAAGGAGTAAAGAAACCAGCAAATATTCACATTTAAGAAGCTGGAATCAGACAACTTTGACTGTTTTTTCATAATCAATGACTCAGACAGATTCATTTATCATCAAATTAGTTGGTGATTAATTTAGTAGTTGACGACTAATCGGTTACTTGTTGCAGCTCTAGCATCTTCTCCTTTTCTTTCTAACGCTCTTTTTCTGTTTTTTCCCTGTAAACCAGTGGAGACTCCAAGTTACTGGAAGAGGCTGTCATCCCCCTCGCTAAGATCCTCAGTACGTTGCCAATGATAGAAAAAAAATAAATAATATATTAATGGTCAAATAAAACATAAACATTTGTTTCTTTTTATCAGATAAGGACATTTCTGGATCTTATGTAATGCTGCTGATAAATTCTCTCCTTTTTTTTTTTTTTTCCCCAAGTTGAAAACAATCCCAGAACGGGGAACTTTGGCGCTCTTGTGAGAATTTTCCTGGGAAGAACCAAAGAGCTGAAAATCTCTACAGAATGCCAAGAGTGAGTATGGGAACCGTTCAGATGACTGTGTCAGTAATGACAGACCTGATGCATGTCAGTGTTCTCTGTGCGGGAGTGCAGGCTGGTTATTGTTTGATCACAGGCAGTCAGGGAATCTTTTTTACAAGGGAGAGAAACACTGATGTGGTTGTAGTTTCCCATGAGAAAACTGCTGAGGTATAACCATCAACACATGTGGCATTATCCTGCACTCGCTGCCAAGCTCCATTTCCACAGAGATTGACCCTGCCCAAAAAGTCACCAAAATGCTTCGGGTGGGAACTCCTCACTCTTTATTGAAACATTATAGGTCAGAGTTATCACTCCCCATCCACTCCCATCTATTTTTCTCACATTTCGTAACACATTTTTGTCCCATAAACAACATAATTTGCAGGCCTGATTAGACACTCCCCCGTGTTGGTGTTTAGTGGTTGTGAAAGAGTGTGGCTTGCACTGGATGGCTCCAATCATTTCTTGTTTTCCTCCTAATTTGTTTATCCCCAATTTTATCTCTGTGTGTATGTATAGTAACTTGTGCAGCATCATTACATGCTATTCTCACAGTTTTCTTGATTGTCAAAGTGAAGGTTGTAATGCAGTTATGAGAAAACTGTTCATCATCACAGTTTTAAATATTACTGGGGCGTGATGCATATGCTGTACAGTAACCCAAAAGTTAAGGGTAGTATGGCGATATATCGTGCCGCAATATTTTGTAGTATAAAAATAAAAACATGACGATATGCATCATTGAGATGAAAACTGTATTGCGATATTTTAGGGGATGTTATGAATTTATTCAAAACGCTCTACTTTGGCCCTGATCAGCCTCCTTTCTCTGACAGTGCTCTCCACTCAGTCCCCACTGTGTAGTCTGGCTCAACGTCTCACCCACAGCACTATCTGATTGGTTTACGCGTCATCAGCAATAGCCAATCAACACTGAGGATTACCGTGCTTCAGACAGGAAGCAGAAAACACAGACACAGTTAAATACAGTTACATTAAAGAGTAGAATAGCTGGTTGGTGGAGATTGTGGACCCAATGTTGTGTATGTCATCGTATTGTGATTATATCATCACACCACTATCATTTAGGGATTGGACAGTAAAAAACATTCACAATAAGTTGATTGTGGTGAATTTTCATTGCGATAATAGTGAATATCCTCATGAGTGACATGAAAAAGCTGTCTAGTGTGATTCCAAGCAGAAGTGTGATAAATAGAGCCTGATTTGAAAAATACAGGAAATATCATGTAAGAGATAACAGAATCATACAATCTTGCAACTTTTTAAAATTATTTATTCTTTATTTATGCATGGGGGCCTAGTGATTTATGATTACCTTATTTAAGATAGTTTGATTTCCACTCAAAAAAGATGTGTCCTATCTGTGATGTAACAATGACATGAAATTTTTATATCATCCCATGCCTAGTGTCATATTAATTAAATACCAAATTAAAGGGTAACTTCAGCATTTTTCAAACTGTGTCCCATGCTTTTGAAACCAACAGGGACAACAATTTTGGAAACAACAAAACAGCTGTGAAATGAGCTGAGAGGGCAAGTGAGCAGCATTGATGTAACGTTACGTTCACAAACACGCTTGTTTTTGCCACTGACAGACTGAAAGGACCCTACAGAGAAATAAAACATTTTTCTTGCCTTTCTTTGTTTTTTATCGTGTTCAAGTCCCACTCAAGGACAAGTCTCGTTATGAAATATGAACATCCATATATTCAAATATGGCTCAAATAAATAAGGGTGGCCATCAAATTGAAATACCTCATCCACATTATGGAAATCATGTAAATACTCAGCCATGACATTGAAAATCTTTTAGATAACACTGAGCTACGCTTTCTGTACTCCAACTCAACACTTGCATTGTATTCCACTATTCCACCATTGTCTTCTGGCAATATGTCACCTCGCCAGATTTCAGAACGAGACTTCTCCTTGGACGAGACTCTTTCCATAATGTCAGACACTTATATCAATCAGAGACGGTCATCGCAAAAACAAGCACTTTTCGCGGACATAAATGTTGGTGCCAACTTGCCCCAATAGCAACGTATTACACCCTATGAGCAGCTGCCGTTTACAGCGCTCTCGGTCAATATTGGGCCATTTTCAGATATTGTTATCAGCTAGACACAAATATATTGGGAAAAAATACCCTTTAACTTTGGCATTAGGGTTCTAGTTTCAGTAGGCAAACACACAAGGGCTTTAATCCCAAGTATATATGCTGAGCAGCCTTTGAATTAATATGTGTATTTGTAACATTTGAAGCAACATATTACCAAAAGACATACATAGTCAGCCAAGTTTTCCTTTAAATTTACAGCATACATCACGGGCACATAGCCAGCCGCTTCATAGCATTTATTTCCTTCACTCTCTTTGACTTTGAACATGATGTCCTTTTTGTTTTGTTTCTTTTCCGCAGTCAGCTGTTTATCTGGCAGGCCCACAACGCGCTGTTCATGATTCGCTGCCTGCTCAAGGTGTTCATCAGAGAGATGAGCGAAGAAGACCTGCACCTACAGTTCTCCTACCAGGAGAGGGCGCCAGGCTCCTGTGGAGGTGAGCTCCCTCCATCACAGGGTCTTATTTAAAAAGGGAGGTGTGTCAGATGGAGCTTGATGTTGGGCCACAAAGTAGATAAAGAAATCAACTTCACATTGAACATCTTGTTTTGTACGTATGGACTCACTAGCAGCTGTGTTGTCTGAGACAGAAATGAAGGTGCTTTAAATCAGTTAAGAGATTTTTTACACTTGAGTGTATTTTATTAAAAAATCCACCTCATCTGCTGAAAAAATCTTAGGAACAACATTCTTGAAAGTGTTTGGCTCCCAGTAGGCTCATAAGATGTGAGTTATTAGAATATAGCCACAAGGTTCAAATGTGTAGCACTTCCCTTCATACCTAAAGAGAGATAAGAAATTGTTTTTTTTAATTGAGCACAGATACCCCTGGCTACTGACCTGGATCAGCTGTCTCTGAGAGACTTAATAAAAGTCTGAATCTGCGTCAGACTGCACATCTTTTTTTTTTTGGCCTCTGTCTGAGGCAAGTCTCCAAATAAACACTCTGCAAATGTGTGCCCTCTTTAACATTTCTTTTAGTGCTCACTTAGCGAAACAATGAAAACACCATCAGCTAGCTTATTTTTCGTTTTTCCATGAGCTGAGACATTTTCACAAAGACAGAAACAATCTCGCTCAGTCACTTGTAGCTCCCTGCAGACCTTACAGGGTTAAATCTGCTGTGTTGGCTGATTGTTATAAAAACATCTTTCTGTGGCTTGCCTGCAAAATGATACAGAGCTAATTACAGCTTGTTGACAGTGGTAAAGAGAAGATAATCCACGGTGTCTGCAGGTCGTACTGTACAGAAAAGTCCTAACTGTAATTTGCAGAAGTCTTAGATATTTTTCTTGCCTGCTGTACTAGACAACAATGATAGTTATAAAATGTTCTTGTGTCCAGTTGTTGGCTGTCGAGAGACGTTATACACATTAATCCATTTGTGCCCAAAGACAGTTATAACTGGTAAATTGATAGTTAATTAAATAGTTATTTTACTTTTTAACAAACATTGAAACATTCCTGGCCCATTCCTCTTTCCAAAACTGTTTCAGTTCAGCAATATTCTTGGGATGCTTCCTTTGTGATGTCCTCCCATGAACTCCATTCTTGTTTAATGTTTTACTTACTGAAGATTTGTCAACAAAGTGTTAGCATGTGCCAGAGATTTCTGTAAGTCTTTAGCTGACACTCCAGGATTCTTCTTCACCTCATTGCGGTCATCTTTACAGGATGACCAAGCCCAGGGAGAGTAGCAACAGTGCTGAACTTTCTCCATTTGTAGACAGTCTGTCTTACCATAGACACATGAATATCAAGACTTTAAGAGATACTTTTTTAACCCTTTCCAGCTTCATTTAAGTCAATAATTCTTGATCGTAGGTCTTCTGTGAGCACTTTTGTGCGAGAAATGGTTCACATCAGGCGATGCTTCTTGAGAACAGCCAACTCAAAACTGGTGTGTGTTTTTATAGGGCAGGGCAGCTTTAACCAACACCTCCAATCTCATCACACTGATTGGTCTCCAGGTTGGTTGACTCCTGGCTCCAATTAGCTCTGGAGAAGTCATTAGCCTCGGGGTTCACATACTTTTTCCACCCTGCACTGTGCATGTTTACATGTTGTGTTCAGTAAAAACATGAAAACACATCATTTTTTGTGTGGTATTAGTTTAAGCAGACTGTGTTTGTCTGTTGTTGTGACTTAAATGAAGATCTGAACACATTTTATGACCAATTTCTGCAGAAATCCGAGTAATCCCAAAGAGGTCACATACTTTTTCTTGCAACTGTATATCATATATAAAATGTTACAATGTGTGCAATAGTAGACTGTTAAAGTAACAGAAGTTATAGCATTACAAATAATTTATAAATATTTATAATTATGATTTCATTAATTGTTAACAGTAAAATAACTATTAACTAAGTTTAAGTAACTATCAATTGACCACTTATGAATTATGTTTATTATTAAGTGTGTTCAACAAGTCAGTGTTTTTTACACTCTATATGTGTGCACATCTTTGATATTCAATTTGTTATGAGTTCATAGATAGAAAATACTCGATTGTGCTCCTTGTAGTTTCTGAGATACAGCCATTTACTTATCATACTACAGTATATCTAGTATTTGAGTTCATGGGATTACTGTTTTTGTCCAAAAATATGATGGAATCTGTTACAAAAACAGTAGTCCCATGTGCCCAAATACTAGATTTAGTTTGATGGGGAAAAAAACTCACTTTTCAGCCAATCAGTTTTGTTTTTTCTAAATCTATTCACTTTAATGCTCAGGCAAGCCCAGCAAACACTTCCACTAAAGGAAATTTGAAATTTCAGTTGCAGGCACAGTTGATTGTGCTCGCTTCTTATTTTTACATCTATAGAAAGCACTTTCACCACTGCTCACTACAGTAGCTAGGAATGATGGAAAGTGTGAATTTTAGCAATAACATTAACATGAATTAATCATATTAATTTGCTTAATCCATCCATTAATTTTCTGCTGCTTATCCATGTCCAGGTCGCGTTAATTTGATTAATTCTATCATTAGGAATTATTGCTCTATACTGATGAGAAGCACTAAAACTATGATTTAATAATAAATAATTCTACAGGTCATATCGTCTCTCCTGGTCATACTTTAATGCTTTTAATGTCTTGGCCGGTATGACCGTGAAACAGGTCTTAAATCGCATTGTATGTGGTATTAAAATGTCTGAAAATGTATTAAATTTGACTCTGCGAACCCTGCAGAAATCCTGTAATCCCAATTAGTTAATTTCTCTCAATGCCGTTCCTCTGTACAGCAAGCATGAAATATGGATGACGGGGGAGGATAGAGAGGGGGATTGGTGCAGTGGGAGTTGGAAGGAGCAGAGCAAAGAGATGATGATCAACAGGGAGCTGCCATACATGTCTCCTATAATAACTCCCTCTTGTGTAGAAACAGGCAGTGAGGACCTCCTGGAGGAGCTGTTGTCCAACCTCATCCACCTGATCGTAGAAGTGCCCCTGCTGTAAGTATCTCCCGTGTTTGTATATGTGAGAGGAAGGTTGAATTAAACGCCCCATTGTGTCGTACATACATTAAAAGGTCACATATGCAAGTCTGATTCAGATACAACAATGTAAAGTGACATTTTACTCTCACCACACAGCAAGTCACAGTGTTCACTGTTCAAGATCACTTGTTTGACATTATATTATCAGCATAATCGGGCTAGGCAATATGGCAATGGTGATTATAGCATGTTTTCTGGAAATTCCATAAATTAATAGTCTATATGAAATAAGATAATCATTTATTAGTCCCACAGCAGAGAGATTTGCAGAATTACAGCAGCAAAGGGGGACAGTGCAAACAACAAGAGGCATCAGTGAAAAACAAAATACACTAAAATAAGCAAGTAAAAAACAAGATGTAAAAAAATAACCACATGGTAAAGCTTATTTTTGTATACTTGAAAAATGAAAAGTACTTGGAGTATTTTCTCATTAAGATGTTTAGCACAAAATGAACATAACAGTTTCTAGTGAAACTATAGAGTGAAAAATAAATAGATATAGCCTTAGCCTACAATATGAAAATGCAAAATAAAAGTAAACATGAAACCACTTCAAGTACAATATATATTATATTGTATAGGGCTGTCAGTTGATTCAAATATTTAATTGTGATTAATCACATGGTTGTCCATATATTAGTTACAAATTAATCACAACTTTTCAATATGTATTTTAAAGGGAGATTTGTCAAGTGTTTACTACTCCTATTAAGATGGTAGTGGGCAAATATGCTGCTTTATGTGAAAGTATGTACATATTTATTATTGAAAATCAATTAACAACACAAAACAATGACATATATTATCCAGAAACTCTCACAGGTTCTGCATTTAGCATAGAAATATGCTCAAATCATAACATGGGAAACTGCAGCCCAACAGGCAACAACAGCAGTCAGTGTGTCAGTGTGCTGACTTGACTAAGACTTGCCACAAACTGCATGTGATTATCATAAAGTGGGCATGTCTGTAAAGAAGAGACTTGTGGGTACCCACAGAACCCATTTTCATTCACATATCTAGAGGTCAGTGGTCAAGGGACCCCTGTGAAAATGGACATGCCAGTTTTTCCTAACCAAAATTCATCGTATGTTTGGAGCATTATTTAGCGTTCGTAAGACAAGGTAGTATGACATGGTTGATACAGATGGATTCCTTTGGTTTTCTAGTTTCATACATTACAATGTCCCTCATCACTAATCACTCTAGCTTTTAAACAGCGTACTATAACCTAGAAATCACAAGTTGCGTTAATGTGTTAAAGAAATTAGTGGCATTAAAACAAATTTGTGTTAAGATTCAAACTGTGACAGTCCTAAGAAAAACATATATGACAGACATTTTTATATTGGTTTGGTGATATATTGTCATATCGCCCAGCCCTAGAGCATAATATTCACATGAAAACACTGAGTATTGGTGACTTTTGTGCCGTTTCTCAGCCCAGCCCATCTTTCAGTTCAAGTTCCTTGTTTTTATTCCTTGTTTGTTGGTTGTTAATGTGTCTAGGATGTTAGTCACTGAGCAGTTAATGAGAAACAGTTTGTTAAGGTTTGTATGTGTGACTCTTTGCGTGCTCTGCTTGCTCATTCGCTCCTTTATTCACTAACCAAGAGGAGCTGAAATCCATTAAGGAACAAGGTTAGGCTCGGATGTCCATGTGTTTCACTTCCATAGTCGTCAGCCAGACTGACGTGCTGGAACGCTGAGCTGGCGGCGTGATGAGTAAAAGGACAACTTAAAAAGGAAAAGGATATGACTAAAAGATGTTTGTTGTTTTGGAAGAAGAGGAATGAAAGTTTGATTAGGAGCATTGCCAATGAGTGGGAGAGGAGGGAACATAATGATTAGAAAATGGTATCATCCTTTAGTCCCCGTGGGCAGCGTGCACGCTAACACTCTCTGCTTTAATGAGTGAATATTTCAGTGTGTTTACTCATTAGTGCTAGAATTATCTCCCGCCTGCCACTCAGTCTGTCGCAGAGAGACAAAGATACAGTATGTACGTCTCTGTGGACAAAATCTTCTGCAGCGTCAAAACAAGTTCACAGAAACATGACAGACAGTTGCTGTTTCCTTGACGCAGCATCTTGTCTGTATTGTGTCATTCTTGATCCTCCTCTCTCTGTCAACCAGCCTACTTTCTCTCTCTCTCCGTGTCTTCTGTTGTCTCCGGACATCATGGCTCTTGTGCATTCAGCATTTCAACATTTTTCATTGTTCCGAGCTTCAAGACTTCTACCCGTTTTTCTTCCCTCCACCTCTCTGTGGTTGTCGGCCCATTTCCTCTGTACGTGCTCCTGGTTTGGATGGGAATCTTAAACAGACTTCTGCACCTTTTGTGGCTGTGAACCATTTCATAAGAAAAATAGATGTAAATAGTTTGTTATATCATTTTATCAGATAGGGAGATGCATTTTGACCCTTAAAATCAGGATGTAGTCACCATGACGTCACCCATTTGTTTGTGAACTGTGGTGCTGATGCCTCGATTTGGCAGTTTGGCCGACGCCATGTTTGTTTTTTTTACAAATAGAAGTGACACAAAAGGGTGGAGCTACATACAACCGTATGCTGAGTAACACATTTTAAGGCGCCCAAAAAGCTGATAATTAACTTTCATCAACAGAAAACACAATGAAAGGTTTCAAGTCCAGACTGGACAACGCCATGGTAGTGACCTGTCAATCACAAGGTAGCCATGCCCTAAAGCATACGCTGCTTTATGGTCTAATTTATTCTAAATGGTACCAGAATTTACTAAATGAAGAGTTGAAATTAGCGACTGAGACCATAAACTTATGTTTACAATGTTTACTAAGGTAATAACGTGAAGGAGGCTGAATAACTACGAACTTACACTAAATTGTGGAGAGGAAAAACTGGCATGGCCATTTTCAAAGGGGCCCCTTGACCTCTGACCTCTAGATATGTGAATAAAAAGTGGGGTCTACAGGTACCCACGAGTCTCCCCTTTATAATCATGAGTTTGCCATGGTATGATTTGAGCATATTTTTTATGTTAAATACAGTACCTGTGAGGAGTTTCTGGACAATATTTGTCAGTTTTATATTTCTCATTAATTTTCAATAATAAATATGCATACAGCAGCATATTTACCCACTCCCGTGTTGATAAGAGGATTAAATGCTTGACAAATCTCCCTTTTAAAGTACATTTTGAACAGATAAAAAAAATGTGATTAAACACGATTAACTATTTTGATCGACTGACCGCCCTAATTTATACCTTTTGAAATTGGGATATAAGAGAATGTGATCTGTGTGCATTGACTCAACATGCATCTGTGTTTTCCTGTAGTGACATCACCTATAGCATCCTGTTTGAAGCAGTGACAACACTGCTGGTATTCTTCTCCTACCAACTCTTCCACAAAGACATCCTCCGAGATGGATTAATCTACCAGCACATCATGAAGGGACGATGGTAAGTTTATACTCTTCTGAAGAACGCCATTAACTTAATACACCAAACAGCAACTATTAAAACTGCATGGCTAAACTTATCTTAACCAAGACATTAACACTAACCTTAACTCCAAAACTAAGGTTGCATAAAAATAGAAGAACAAACACTGAAAGGTGGAATAATTTCCTAAAATTGCTCTACATGTTATTCTCTCTTGCCTCTGTAACGGGGTTGTCCACAATCTGTTGACAACTTTGTTGAACACAGGCCCAGATCATTTTGGATCTTCTCCAATCCAATGTGTCACCGTCTGATCCAGCCTACTGTTCATCTATCCAGACTCTGATACTCTCTGTGCTTCCAGACAATCTCATCATGTTCCAGACAATGTCTTCATGTGTCATTCAATTGATTTTAAAGGGAAAGTAAACCATTTGTCTGACCTTGTCATCTGTAATTTTGAGAGAAAGTGAAGCAAGCCTCTTTTTTTAATGATGATAGCCATATACTACTTTTAAATGGTTCAAACACAGTTTCCCTTAGTTCATTATTATCTTGAATAGTAATAAATGCAGATTAATGTCTAGAAGTGCAGTTTATATAGATGAACAGAGGACGGAAGTAATTTTGGGTTAATTAGTGCTCTCGCAGCATAAGTGCCAAATGAGAGCACTTTGGATTAATTGCCACTGAGCTGAAGAAAGGATTCCAAGTAGCTGATGTTGGCAAAACACCTAAAATGGTTTCACCTTTTGGTCAGTTGAGAAAGCAAAGCTGAGTGTAACTCGGAAAAACAGTGATATTGGATATTGGACACCGCCAATTACATGCATGTCACTCATTGGGAGAGAGCTGATGTGATGAGGAAAGAGTCCAGTCTCAAACCGACACCTGATACAAACACCTGTGGACTGAGAACAGGAGCTCAGTCTGTCCGGCTGTATACACACACCTGCATACTCATGTAAGAACAGGTCCTGTGTCTGGGCTTGGCTTTTTATTACACTGTGACTGGATTGTCAACCACTCGCATTAGTGGCAGGTAATGAGGCAGAGTTGGCTAATGAGCTGACAATAAGAACTTGTTTTTCTTCTGTAAGTTTGACAAAATAATCCACATGATTCTGTTTATATCCTTTATTCAGTTGTACAGTCTGATAGAACTGATGTTTCTGTTGAGCAGGTGAGGAGCAGCATTCAAAACTGGTCCCTCCTCACCGGCTCAACAAAGGTTCTGCTGAATTCATACCAGAGCAGCAGTGAAGTGCAGCCTGCGGCGAGCTGCCATGACAGCAATGTCTGTGAAAACTGCGGCGGCCACTCCTGAACTCAGCGAGCTGCTGCAGTTTGATTCTGCGACAAAGTGCAGCTAAACAAAAGTAGGGAAAAGTTTAACTTTTAGCGGCAAAGTGTGGACAGAGAGGACCCACAGCCATCAGTACATCAATACAGCTTGTGACTCGTGACATGTTGACCTGTCTTACAAAGAATTTCTTCCCGCCTACATTTTTATAGAGGATGATGCCCAGAAATGTCCTGAACCCAGCAAAATACAGGCAGAGAGCAGGGTCTCTGCAGGTACCACCACACACTTCTCGTAGTTCATAAGTGATGATTAAAAGGGATTATTTCTGTATGAGTCTATATATACATTGTTTTTAGGAAATTACGACTCATTCTGCCTTTAAGGCCACAGGACTGGATACCAAGACTACGACTGGCCGATTCAATATGACAATATATCATCTTTTAATGGAATCTCATGTCGTGATGAAATCATATATTGAGATATCATGATACATAATCATGTCATCTAAATGATTAAGAATAATAACAATTTCTCAGAAAGGCTGACAAACTTGGTTACTATTGGGGGCGGCACTAGAATTTCTCAGTGTAGGGAGTTGGCTTGGGAACCGGAGGGTCACCGGTTAAGTCCCGACATGGACAAAAAGAGTGGAACTGATCAGCTGGAGAGGTGCTTGGTTACCTATTATCTTGAACTCTGATTACTCTGTGTGCCCCAAAAAATCTTATTATTATTATTATTATTATCTTGGTCTGATTACTCTGTGTGCATGCATGCATGTAAACAATGTATAGCAGGAAACATTTATTTTTCTCAATAATTTCTCTTAAAACATATGTTCATTTTGCACTAAAATTATTAATTTAATAAGAAAATGCTCAGTACTTTTCATTTATCAAGTATTTAATTCACAAGTATGCAAAAATAGGCTTTACCATGTGGTTATTTCACAGACTATTGAATTACCAGAAAACATACTATATTTGGGATATATATCATTATTGAGCTATGAAATGACCTGTATCAGGAGGAGGTTGTAACCTATTTTTTAGTGTTCTGTGGACTCTCTTATAATTCCTGAAATGTTGAAGACTTCACATATTATACCTCCTCTGAAGACGTCCCTAAGTTCACTTTTTAAACCTCTTTTCCATTTGTCTTTCTTTTCCCCAGTTTGCCTTTAACCAGTCGACTGGTGAAGACCCTGCTCTATAACTTCATCAGGCAGGAGAAATGTCCACCTCCAGCAACCCACATCTTTGAGCCAAAAGCCGAAGGAGGCCTGCTTTACGGCCTGGCGTCAGGGGTGGCAAGTACGAGTTCACACACACATCCACACATGAATAAAACTCAAAGAAGAAAAAGAGCAAAAGGAAAATCCATAATTTTGTGCAACCTAGATCATAATATTTAAAATCTATCACCTCACTACCACAGTTGCTGATTTCTAGGGGTAAGTAGAGAGACCCTCAGTTATTATTATGCCTCCACACCAGCGACAACTGTTTTTGGGTTGTCCATCTCTACGTATGTACATACAGTTCATATCACATCAGTACCATTCTTGATATCTCAGGAATGCCTGAATGTCCACTTGGACTCAGTGATGAACTGATTGGATTTTGGTGGGCCTCACAAAACATGTTTTTGGCCACAACACAAGAATTTATATGCTAATTATGACAATTTCACACACTTGTCTAATAGGATAAAATTATGAAGTGATGACATTTTGGACAGTTGTAAACTGAAACTTGACTAGTTGGTGGAGGTATACAACCCCAAGGTGATAATTCTAGTTTGTGGTTTTGTTTGTCCTGATTTCTGAAGGTAAATATGAAATTAAATATTGCAAATGTTTACCTAAACTTTGTGATAATGTTTGCAAAGCTACATCCTGGTTTATTCTTTATTTTTTTATTTTTTTTTTCAATTGCATTGAATTATTGAACTGGACATTTTGGTTGCAGTCGGTGTGTGTTTTCTTCCAAACCATATTACATCCGTGGTTCTCAACCTTTTCACGGCTAAAATAAAGCAATGTTATGATCGCTAGTTACAGGTTATTTGGTGTGGACATAATTGGTGAGCTGTTTCATCAGAAAGTGTTTTTTTAGGGCTGTCAGTTGATTCAAGTATTTAATTGCAGTTAATCACATCATTGTCCATAGTTTAATTGCGATTAATTGGAATTTAATCCCACATTTTTCTGTTCAAAATGTACCTTAAAGGGAGATTTGTCAAGTATTTAATACTCTTATCAACATGGGAGTGAGCAAATATGCTGCTTTATGCAAATGTACGTGTATATTTGAAATCAATGAACACACAAAACAATGACAAATATTGTCCTCTTGGGGCATGTCTGTAAAGGGGAGACTCGTGGATACCCATAAAACCTGTTTTCATTCTCAGATTTTGAGGTCAGAGGTCAAGGGACCTTTTCTTCGCTCGTATCACATGTTTGATACCAACAGATTCCTGAGGTTGTCTAGTTTCATATGATGTATCTTCACTCTAGCTTTTCGTTGTGTTCATACAGTGAAGAACACATTATTATCGCATCAACTTTGACAGCCTTAGTTATATTTTCCTTTAAGATTATTTCATTTAAATGATAAATGAGTTTTAGGGGCTTCATCCATTAAGCATCTTGTGACCCCTTTATTTTGGAGCACCTTAAGTACAAACTTTACATCTTTCTCATTATTTGATCACTGTTACTTGCTCCTTTTGCACTTTGTTGCAGTGATGTTGCTTCTTCCCCCACATCCAAAGTAAGCAGAAATATCATCAGAAATTATAGGAGTCATGGTCATATTGCAAAAATAAGCGGCAGACAGTAAACAAGGGGTAAACAAGTGAGAAATATGATTAATGTGAGAAATGAAAGTGCGAGCCATGCTGACAGCAACTGGATGAAAGTGATGAGTCAAAAATGAACAGAGCGTGTGTATCAGACTTGTGATGTGCTCTGTGTGCACAGTGTGTGTTGAATGCATGTTTGTTTGAGTGTGAGAATAGGGCTGGGTTTCCCCCACAGATAAATGCTCTTTGTCGGTTGTTGGTGGCAGATTCCTATCAGTGAGCCATCAGCATTCAACCCAGCCTGTCTGTCTGTGGCCAGTGATCAGCCCGATGAGTTATGGTGCCCTGTCCTGTTCTGTAATCCCCTAGAGCCTGTCTGTCTGCAGCCGCCTCCCTTATACACACACGCACAGACCAACAAAGACACAAGCGCTCTTATACTCAGAGCTCAGAAACAACACTTGTTTTCTTTCTCTGTCGCTCTGTTTCGTACATGCGCACAATCACCAGGGATTGGCAGTGCACATTTTAATTTGGATGTTGACAATGGGTGTATGCAAGGGTGTTGTTTTGTAGTAACAATAAATATCAGTTGAATTTCTTTTCCATGTATTTACAAAGCAGTGAAGGTCTAACAGAAGGACCTAAACCTTTAAAACACACTATATAAAGTCTGTAAATCCACAGACAGTATTCTGGACTATGCTACACTGCCACAACTTCCTTTGCATGACCTTGCTTTTTATAGAAACCATCCTCATGTCAGTAGCATGTAAAATCACTCATGCTTCCACGCTCACATTCATAGACGGTCTGGACTTTCCCCAGAAACAAGCACTGGTCATTGGCAGAGCAAGGCAGTCCTTCAGTTCTGTCGCCATGTTAATGTGTGGGTGGATAGGATGTCTCTTCCTCTCTTGCTTTTACACACTGCTGTCTGAGTCTGAACAAGAGTCTGCAGGGGGATTATCACCCAGACTGGCGACTCACAACTCCTCCTCTCTTCTCCTCTCCTCTCCTCTCTCCTCTCTTCTCCTTTCTCCTCTCCCCTCTCCTCTACTTTCCTCTACTCTACCCTCTTTGACGTGACTCTTACTTGCTCTATTCGACTCTACACTCTCCTTTAATTAACTTGAGTCTACTCAACTGTGACTTACTCTGCTCTACTCTCTTTTATTCCACTGTACACTGCCGTCCTCTTCCCTTAATTGACTTGACTTGACTCTTTCTTGGTCTGTTCTAATGTCCTCTGTTCTACTCTCTTCTATTCCACTGTATATATCTTTACTCTCCTCTCCTCTGTTTGACTTGACTCAACTCTTACTTGGTCTCTTACATTCCTCTGCTCTCCTCTATTGTACTCCACTATACTTTATTCTCCTCTCTCCTCTCTATTCAACTTGACTCGACTTGACTTGATTCTACTCAACACTCTCCTTTTCTCTATTTAACTTGCCTTGACACTTCAGTATATAGTGGGTAAATGTATGTGTTCTAACCAAGGGGATCCAGAGGTGATGAGCTATTCTCCATCCATCCATCTGCAACCGCTTATCAAGTTAGGGGTCATGGTGGGGCTGGAGCCAATCCCAGCTGGCATTGGGCAAAGGCAGGGTAGACCCTGGACAGGTCGCCAGTCCATCACAGGGCACATAGAAACGGTCAACATAAAGACAGACAACCATTCATGCTCACATTCACACCTACGGGCAATTTAGTCATCAATTAACCTAACCTGCATGTCTTTGGACTGTGGGAGGAAGAAAACCACGATAACACAGGGAGAACATGCAAACTCTACACAGAAGAGTCCCAAGCCGGATTCAAACCTGTGACCCTCTTGCTGTGAGGCGACAGCGTTAACCACTGCACCACCGTGCAGCCAATGAGCTTTTCTGTCTAATTACCAAAGAACAATGTAATGACGAGATGTCGATGTAATCTGATCTGTGCATATCAGGCCGTCCATGCACACTCAGGAAGCTTTTTTCGAAAATGGAAAACATGAGATCTGTGAAGTTGAAGCTAAAAATCTGTACATAAAATATTAATATTTACTCAGGTTGTAATGTGTGCATTTGTAACTGTTTGACATGTGTTCAAAATGATTGGTGTCATTGTACACATTTGTAAATGTTATTTTTCATTTGTAGATCATGTAATACACATTCCTTCCCTCTCCTCTATTCTGCTCTATTCTACATGTCTCTCCTCTGCTCTCCATTGCACTATTTGTGTGTTTTCCTGTAACTTTTAATGCTCTCTCACACACACAATACTATTTGAACCATCCGTCCAAATGCAAGCAGACACACATGAAGATATTTTCTGTGCAATCTTCATGTTTCACATTGCTTTCCATAGAGAGACTTAAAGTAACTCCACTTCTCTTGTAGTCCAAGGGCGTTGATCCCAATCTACTCTATTATTAACTGCTGACAGCCCCAGAAACACAGACACCTTGTTATATTTACATGTATGTGGGTTAGGTCCTCATTAGTATAGCACACTTAACAGAAAATGTGCTGGTCACACTGGGGAAGGATACTGAAATATTCATTTAACGTTTTAGCCCAAGCTCTTTATTATGATTCAGAGTCTGTGGAATGTTTTCATATGATTTATATGTTTTTGTTAGAAGGATTTTAGATTGGGTTTGGATGAAAGTGCTTTGAGCATACAGTATATTTTCATTTGTGGGAGATTATCAGAATAGTGTGTTTGTTTATTGTCTGTACAGCATGTTTCTCCAAGTACATTTTTTGTATAATCATCACAAGTTTGTGTGCGTATCTGCGTGCTTGGCCGAGGCATTGGCCTGAAGCCTGATGTCATATTTCATTCACTGCTGTTATGCAAGTAAATAAGTAAGTAGCACATTCTGTCTCTGTTCACCAGGCGTTCACATCTCTGTCTACACTGGTTTGTTCTCAGCTTTCTGCTTTAGTGTCTCAGCAGGCCACTAATGATGTTCAGTCATACTGTATGTGGCTTGTGGCACAAGTCTAACCGGTTTCACAGAGATAAGTTTCTGTTGGTGATTTACTGTATATGTCCTGGTGATGTACAGTATATATTTTAGTCATGATAGAGGTCAGTGTTGGTCTGTCGGTCCACAACTTAAGTCCTGTCTGAAACATCTCAAATACTATAAAAAAAGATTCAATTATGGTGTAATTTTGCACAGATATTCATGATCTCCTGACTTTAACTTCAGTGCCACCACCATTTGAGGCTTTCACTCATCCTGTGAAATAATAATAACAATAATAATAATAATAATAAATATATTTGCACAAAAATTTGCACAGACATTAATGTTTCCCAGATGATGTATCTAAGTGACTTTGGTAATCCTCTGACTTTTCATCTAACACCATCATCAGGTCGGGCTGCACGGTGGTGCAGTGGTCAGCACTCTCGCCTCACAGCAAGGGGTCGCAGGTTTGAATCCGGCTTGGGACTCTTCTGTGTGGAGTTTGCATGTTCTCCCCGTGTAAGCGTGGGTTTTCTCCGGGTACTCTGGCTTCCTCCCACAGTCCAAAGACATGCAATTTAGGTTAAATGATGACTCTAAATTGCCTGTAGGTGTGGATGTGAGCGTGAATGGCTGTCTGTCTATATGTTGTCTGTCTTTATGTGCCCTGTGATGGACTGGCGACATGTCCAGGGTGAACCCCGCCTCCGCCCAATGCCAGCTGGGATCAGCTCCAGGCAGATTTAATATTTAAAATTTTATTTAAATCATTCCAATTACTCTCATTTAAAACAATCATCTAGTTGTGATTCTATACTGGACGTGACATTGAAATAGGACTGAATGCATTTATCCTATGCCTGTCATTGAAATGTTGTGTATCATATGCGTACAGGAGTGGTCCTTTATGTTAATGTGAATGTATTGTGAATTTAGCAGCTGCATACTGTATATTATGAATAAAAGGGTGGGTGGTCTTGAGAAACTAGCAAGAGTACATTAGAGTTTTTTTAAGTGATCCAACTGAAAAAGCCAGCCCAGTGTTGCCACATCTTTTCCAATGAATGTAGCTGGCAGCAGTAGCTCCAAAAGTGAGAAAGTCGCCAAATCGTAGACAGTGACAATCCGTCGCTTCAGGTCTCCCTCCAAAGTCACTCCTCACAAATATCATTACACATAAACATATCAATGAACATACACAACATAGTTATTGTTAGTACTCATAGCTGTAGCTCGTCAAATCCTTAGCTTTTGGCCGAGTGAAAAGATTTAGGAGTTTTATTACAGTCCTGCGACAGCCACAGATACCAGATTTTTTTGATTGCTGTCAGGATGTAATGAGAATTTCAACTATACAACAATGATGTTTTTAAAATCTTCACCAATTCCCTACCTTTAATGCAAGAGAAAAATCAGTAAACACTCAAATGTTAACGGGGTATGCACCAACTTAATACAGACTGAAAGTAAGAAGCCCTGCAGTGCTTTTTAAGGAAAGTAAGGTAATGATATTCCCCCAATCAACAGCGTAATAACAGCGGCACCATTAAGTGCCTCACTGGAGTATGTGTGTTTGATGATACCCCTGATATGGATCTGGATTTGGTGCTGGGTCATGTCAGGGGGGAGATGTGGATTTAGAAGGGATGGTTTACAGCCTACGTCCGAATATTTGGAAAGACTCTGCAGATATTTGATTGTGTGATGACATATGAATGTAGAAATTGACTTAGTGCCAGCATTCGTGTCTGTTGGTGGTGATCATTATGTCAGACAGCCGTCTGTCCTAAAACCAAGGCTTTGTCAGACATTTAAAGCTCAACTTTTGCAGCAGAAACTTGTATTACGGCCTGTTTTAATGGATTATAGGTTTCAGTGATGTTGTGGATACAGGCTCAAGTAAAGTAAAACTTTGAGGGTGCAGTTGTGTTGCGTGTCTCACAGTAGGATGCCTTCCCTGCCCCCCGAGTCCTGAAACCCAGATTCTGATCTCGGCGTGCCAGCCACCATGTCCGTGTGTGACCTTCTCTTTTACTCACTTTCTCCTTCCCTTTCCTCCTCTTCACGTCCTCCTCCTCTTTTTCCACTGGGCGGTCAGCCAGGGCCGAAGCAGGCCTAAGCAGTGTAGCATTATTGGGTTTATGTGGTGGGCAGGCAGACAGGCCGAGGGAACCGAGCCAGACGGATAACAAACAGCACCCACTAAGGTAAAATAGAGCTCTGTGAGTGTGTGTGTGTGAGAGTAATAAAGTGTGTGTGCGAGAGTGCAGGAAATGTGGCTGCCAGACCGGGCTCTCTGACACTGTTGGGCTAGTCACTGTGGTGCCAGTGATGAGATGAACAGGGCTCCGTCACAACTTGGCCCTCTCTTTCTCTCAAGAGCTTATTTTCTCTCACACTCGCTTCTCGTTCTGAGCTGCAGAAGCACAGAAGAGTATCGTGTGTGGAGAGAAATGATGTAATTTCTCTCTGGGGGATTTCTTTTTGTTGTGGATGCAGTTTGTTGATGTCCTTTTGCTCAAATATAAACAAATTCATTCCCCTCCTCACCGGAATTGCGTACACGTGTAAACATACAAAGTCAGACTCAGTGTTGGTGTAGCTGTTTACTAGCCATTAAGAGCAAACCAACTCATAAACCTCATAAATGTTACTAAGAATTTTACAGTCCCAAGAAATGAAACCCGTAGGCAGAGTAGTTTGTCATGCTTAATTGATGAAGTCCCTGTGAGGTTGAAACTGATCAAAGTTTTAAACAGTCACAAGTTGTTCCTTTGTTCTGCATCCTTCCTTTGTAAACAGTACAAGAAGAGGACACTGGGATGTGACCTCCCATTTTTTCCTTGAGTTAATCTTTTAATGCAGCGGGATGTCAGTGTACATGAAGCATGTCACCCCTGTAATGTTTTGATCTAAAGTCTCCTTGTTCGCTTGACTTCAATCTCATTTGGTTCAGTAACCAAGTGGACTGAGGATGTGAGTGTGTCATAGTTGGATGGATCAGTCAGATAAATTGATCTGCTCTCTCCAGTGTTGCCAGAGGGCTGGTTTTCACCCAATTTGGGCTACATTTCATTCAAGTCGGCCTGGGAAAAATAGCGTTACGCTTGTAGGTATAATTTGAGCTGCTTTTGTCAAGGAATCCATTGGTACTAACCGTGTCACAGTAGCTTGTAGCGAAGGAAGCTAAATAACACTTGCGCTAAATTTTGGCGAGGAAAACAACTGGCGTGGCCATGTTCAAAGGGGTCCCTTGACCTCTGACCTGAAGACATGTGAATGTAAATGGATTCCGTGGGTACCCACCAGTCTCCCCAATTTATGATTATCACATGCAGTTTGGGGCAAGTCATAGACAAGACAGCACACTGACAGCTGCTGGATTTGAGTTTGCCATGTTATGATTTGAGTATATTTTTTATGCTAAATGCAGTACCTGTTAGGGTTTCTGGACAATATTTGTCATTCTTTTGTGTTGTTAATTGATATCCAATCATATATATATATATATATATATATATATATATATATATATATATATATATATATATATATATATATATATATATATATATATACATTTTCATTCAAAGTCATTTTATGGTCAGAAACACAGCTACAGAATACAGTAAACTTCGTTGTGTCCACTCATTCGTTTTACTGAGAAATAGTTGATTGACATGAGTTTTATTCAGTGGTGGTTAGGGATAACAGAGGACCTACGTATATTGACATGGTAATTTAATTTGGTTGTCTGATTGCAGTCTTCATGAGTTTGCGATAGCCTATTTATCTAACATTGTATCTTTCGTTATTTGATGCGGATATGAAGCTTTGTGTGCTTATGATGTGTTTTGTATTGTACGTATAGTGGTTTTATGGTTTTACACAGGTTTCTGATTTAAGCTGTTTTTCATTGAATTGGGCAGGTTTTAAGTTTGGGCTGGAAACTGTCAATCTGATCTGGCAACACTGTTCTCTTCCATCCTTCGCCACTAGATGGCAACAAATCTACTGGGCTCCTCCTCAAATTCAGTAGCTTGGACCTGTGACACACTCCCACTGTCTCTCACTAGTGCTTGGTTCGTGCATTCACTGTGGCTAGACGTGCAGGAGCCAGAGACTGTCATCTGTGTACCTTGGTGCTCATGCTTCCCGTGCTTTTCGTGACGCCTGAAAGCACCAGCACTTCTGCAGCTCTGTAGGAAATTCAGCTCCCTCTCATCCCCCAGCAAGAAAAACGAACCCCACTCCAGTTGGCCAGGCTTTGCAGTTTCTCTTTGTTCTGTGGCGCCGTCTATGTTGTTTCAAATTTCAGGTGCTGCAAACCATCGTGCGTGACTCCATTGTGCTTGCTTTGGCCTTGATTACATCAGTCTGACTGCACATACTCTTTTGCATTCACTTCCCAAAGAAAGCGGTTTAAGAGCTGCAAGTTGTGAGAATACTGTAGTGCTTTCTATAAAAAGGTTGACATGCACAACCTGACTGCTCTTCATTACTCGGTCCAGCACAGATCCATCCACCCATCTGTTGTACTGAAACAGAGAGCTGCAGCTCTCAGGCCAGAACACCGAGTCAAGTCAAGTCAGTTTATTTATATAGCACATTTAAAAACAGAAGTTGATCCAAAGTGCTTTCCAGTCGAGGCAGATGGGTTATGATCTGCCTCAGTGCAGGTATACATAATGTAAGAAATAAAAGGCAATAATACATAATGGTATGCAATCAAACAATAGAAAGATTAAATAAAATAGGGAATTAGGAGAAATAGAATAAAACCAAAAAATGTTTTTTTTTTATTTTTATATATTTCTTATTTTGTATATTTGTATTTATTTGTATTTTTCATTACTTGTTTTTATCCATTTAATAATTTATTTATCTGTTTTTTCTTCTTTACTGTCTGTGATTATTTGATTTAATTCCATGTCTAACATACCAAATCTTCCATTTGTACCATGCTATCTTAATCACATTAAAGAGGTTTGAGGAATATGGTTGTAGGATGACAATGTTGTAAAAATATGTCCCTTTATAATTGAACTGTTGTACTATACATTTTGTGCCGAAAAAAAAATAATAATAATAATTTGAATTAGTTCGAAATTGCCAATGGTGGAACAGGACATAATGTCTATTCAGAAGCCTCGGAGCAACCACAGAAACAAAGCTCTCTGAGGGATTAGACGAGTTGTGACAATGATCCGAGTGACATATGGGGCAGAATATGGAGAAAATGATCAAAATTAGCAAAAATGCATGAACCCTGTAGAAATAAAAGCCATATATAATGATACAGCATGACATTAAAGTATTGGAAAGAAACACAAGACATGTTTTGTGTGTATTTATGTGTTTGTGTGTATATACTTTTATCTGTGTACTATTTGTGTGTCTTCAGGTGGACTGTGGAGTGTCTTCACGTTGGGTGGAGCTGGCAGCAAAGCCGGGATAGACCAGGAACACAACCCCTTGCCTTTGTCCAATCAGAGCCTTCTGTTACTGCTGGTCCTGGCCAATCTGACTGACGGGCCCGACTGGCCCAACCCCTATCGCCAGGCTATCACGTGTTTCAGAAACACGCAAGGTGTTTATTTGAGTCTATTGTACATATCTGAGAATTGTTCATACGTATGACATGTACCATATAATGAAGTAATGTAATGAAATAATAATCAGAATCAGAAATACTTTATTGATCCCTGGGGAAAAATCGGGGCATTACAGTAGCTCTTATATAAAAACACAGAAATGTAAGAAGATAGAAATAAAGTAGTATAAGAGTATGTAACATGAGAAATATAAATAAATAAATAATAAAAAGAGTAGGAAAGTAGAAATATAAGAAATATGTACAATTATGAGCAGCAGACTCACAATATACTGTGTACCACAGTTGAAAATGCTGAGAAGTGGGATCTATTCGCCGTGTTAAATATAAATGCAAGCATGGTATATATAATAATAATAATAATAATAATAATAATAATAATAATAATATAATATAATAAAAATTAAAAATATTTTTTGAAAATCCTGATAATAATATGATAATCCTTTTATATTCACTTCTGTCCATGTAGACACATCGTCGCTGTCCGTGGAGCAACCTCACACTTTCCAGATTAATTTCAACAGTCTGTACACGGCACTATGTGAGCAGCAGCGCTCTGATCAGGCCACGCTTCTACTTTACACCCTCCTTCACCAGAACGCCAACATGAGGACGTACGTGCTCTCCAGAACCGACATGGACAATCTGGTGGGTATGATGGCAATGAAGACAGCTGATAATTTACACATATTCATCATTACTCCTGTCTCAATCTTACGTTTTGTGTGCAGTTTATTGTCAAGGCTCATGCAAAGAACACCGTGTGATTGGGTAATCCTCAACAAAAACACATTATGCAGTCCTTCCTTACACACATGGGTATGGCCATGAAATCGTTTCATCTAGGACCAATGCTACGGCTCACTAAACAGTGAGGATGTATGCAGTGGCAGCTGGTGCTATTCTGTTCATGTGGGACAGTGCCAGTTATTCCTTACAGCAGAGTGAATGTACTGAGGCATTTAGTGAATGAAAATCAATCTTTAGCTCTGCATGTCAGATGGTATCACATATGAGCATGGCAGGCAGTCACATATGATGCTCTTTCACACAGTGCAACACTAAATAATTTGGTTTTATTGGATAGCAGTAGAAGTAAGAGTTTAAAATTCATGCAACACAAAATTCATGGCAATCATAACGTGCAGGAAATAAGTTTAATTTCCAATCATATTTTTGAAACTACAGGTTAATTAAATTCATTTACGTCTATCAGTAGGACCTTTCTGTGTTATAACCGCTATTATAAAACATCATCATTAGCAGATCTAGATTGAGAATATTATCAAGGGGTGCTTCTAATGTGTCTAGCCACAATAAAACACCGCTGCATGACAGTATAATGAGCTAACACTGCATCTGTGTGAGTTCATTGCTCACCATGCTAGCTACTAACTGCTTTCACTCTGACAGTATGATAGTGAGAATTAAATCTCTTACACACTGTTGTCATTAGCAGATCACTTTTACCATCTGTTTTACATACCTCTGAATAGCACATCTGCCTCCACCTATAGTCTAGCAGCCATGGATCAGTAAATAATGTAAATGTCTTCTCACCTAGCGTCTGCAGTTCTGCTTTTACTATCGTGTTGTTTCTTTTATTTGGTACTCAGTTTGCACCACCATACTCGTCAACCTGAGACCTCAAAAATTGGGAGGATTTTCAAACCGATCCGTAGTCTGGGGGTCATACCCCAAAAATTTGAGTTTCAGAGACTTTGTTTCCTGCATTCTGGTGTCTTTTAAAGAATAAAAATAGCAAGTACACTGCAAGAGCATTTCTATCTTTAATAGTTTTAAGAATACAGAATAATTCACACCTCTGGCGTGAATCTCTGGCAAAAACGAGTATTCATCAATATTCATTCCTTCGTTCATTTTTTGCCCCTGCTTGAGTATTTCTTTCTCTCCGTCTCTCACACTGAAGGCTCTTTCAGACAACAGCACCACTGCGCTCTGAAACTCATTATATTCAATGGTTTGTGCCGCGATGGCTTTTCGCTGCGTCGAACAAAACACAACTTTGCACGTTGTAATGTGCACTGAACCCAGCAGCGAGCGCAGCTCAAACCATGTTGTGTCACAAGCAGATCTTTTCTGCCAGGAAATGACACTTGTAGTGTAGCTTTCTGCCATCCGGGTGGAGACAGTAGAGCTTATAGCTCATACAGGCTGTGCTGTGCCGGAAACAGCTTGTGATATCGTGAAGGGGAAAAAAAATTGAAAATTTGTCATAAGTTGAGAGAAATACAGGACAATTGTGACCCTTTAGAGGAAACTTTGGAGAGATAGGTTGGGTTGGCAAGTATGTGCACCAAAGGTGGTAACACTACTATAACAGCATGATTTTATGTAGTGCAAGTAATGATATGATTGTAGTGGGTTTGTTGATAGTTTAAGCTTTAACAACAACAGCTTCCTTTCCTTGAATAGCATAATACAAAGAATACATTTTTTATTGTACATACCTTATGCTTTGTATTCAGTTTTTCAGATGCATCTGTTGCAAGGCTGATATTTACATTTTTGTACCCTCAAGCTGTTTGATTGCGAATTCTTGTGACGAGGATTTAATGACTGTTATTTCTGCGACTACACCTACACTCTTCCTCCTCGCTCTCCCACTCTTCTTCTCAGGTGTTGCCCATCCTTGAGATCCTTTATCACGTGGAGGACAGAAATTCTCATCATGTCTACATGGCCCTCATTATCCTCCTCATTCTCACAGAGGACGACGCCTTCAATCGCTCCATCCATGAGGTGGTGGGTAGACCCATTTTAGTGCACGTTGTTCAGGCATTGCTATCACAACCTTTTCTTGCAATAGCTGAGATACTCATAAATAATTCCTGATGCTTTCAACAGTTATGTCTCATTTCTGTGACTCTCTGCCTCTCGCAGGTATTGAAGAACATCTCATGGTACACAGAGAGAACACTGACAGAGATCTCACTTGGCAGTTTGCTCATCTTGGTAGTCATCCGCACCATCCAATTCAACATGACACGGACAAGGGTAAGTTTAACACATATTCACACACCCAGAGGTTCCCACACATCCTGGAAAACCTAGAAAACATTTTTCCATTCATTGAAAACACGTTGAAAATGAGGCAAAATGTAAAATGTCCTGGAAAATCTGTCTTGTGTGAACATTTTCTTATCTTCCTTAGCTGAGAATGACCAACTAGGCTATCAATCCAGAGCTCCCCAAACTGGATCACATTGCCACCTGAAAGGTTATGTTCAGGATCATATGATCACTCAAATGGTAGTTTATGGATGAGAGTATTTTGAATAGGCTGTTGGAAACGCTGTGAACACTCCCCCAAGTCATGTCACATGGTACACATGCAGGTTGGATGACAGTTGAATGTTATATTGGTTAGCATGTTTGGTTCAGTTGCTAAAGTTTGTGCACTTGCAAAGCAAATAGTAATAAGTAATTTACAGTTTAGCAGTAACATCAGGTAACGTGTATGTTTCTGTGTGCATCTTTTCCAGGATAAGTACCTCCACACCAACTGTCTTGCTGCACTTGCCAACATGTCCGCCCAGTTTCGCTGTCTGCACCAGTACGCTGCCCAGCGCATTATCAGGTGAGGGCATACTACGAACGGCATAGAATAGATAGAATATGATAATTGGTAGGTCCACCCATTTTTTCTATGACCTATTCCAGCTCTCGACCTGGTCTAGCAAATATCTGCTTTGGAAGAATATTGAAATTAGCTTGAAACAAAAAGTAAAGCTGTCAAATACTGAGGCAAAGTTTATTTCTATTATGTTTTTATTTTCCCTGTTTGAGATTGAACATGGTATCTTATATCTGCAAATGCAAGGGCTTCCATCAGTGGGCCACAGGCTCAGTCACCATTGTGTGACCTCATTCAGCGATAGTGACAGAGTTATTTAACAGGGTTATTTAAATGAAAATCTTTGAGATTATCACTTTTAAAGCAGAGTTGGGATTTTGACCTATATATTTGGCTAATTCTGTGAATTAAGGGTACAGTGTGAAGGCTTTTGCAGCATCTAGTGGTGAGGTTGCAGTTTGCATCCCCTCCGATCACTCCTCCCTTTCCAGTACCGCGGTAACGTGAGCCGCCAGAGTGCAAAGCCATGATAACGCCTTTCGCCTCGCTCAGAGGTCATCTTTACCATAAACACTACTCTGGGAGCAGCGGAAGTCAGATGGCGTCTGGCGATACCACGGCTCTGCGGCTCAGATTACCACAGTTTCACAAGCATGTCGTAGAACTGTGGTGGCCTTAAGGTAACATAAAAACAGGAAATGCTTTCTCTGTAGAGCCAGTGTTTGGTTTGTCCGTGAAGAGGATCCCCCTCCTTATGTAGAGATGAAGGGTTCATTCTAACGAAAACACACTTAGTTTCAGGTGATTATACGCTAATAAAGACATAGTTTTGGGAATTATATTCCATTTCTGCTAATAGATCCCTCTGAAATGTTACACATTGTTCCTTTTAGATAAGATAAAATCAAAATGGAAATATGTCATTCCATCACAATTACCCACAACACATACAAAAACAAGTCAAACAATATTGTCTCGTAGCATCGTCATATCGCCGACCCTGTCTAACTCTGAATTGTGCTGAATGTGTTTCCTTTCTGGCTGATAAATTGAATTAAGAAGACAAGTATGAATCTCAGAGAGCGAAACGTGGTGCTCCACAGTATAAATCAATTAGTAAAGTAGAAAGGGGTGGCACACCATCAAAGCAGTAAATGTCTCAGCCATGGCGTGCATGTGGATGAAGTCTGCCAAAACTAGAGCTATTGCACAAGAGACAACATGCTCTCTGACATTTGTGTAGTTTCATAACAGCAGAGGTAGTGTATATCACACATAGCTGGTGTGTATTTCAGCTAGAATGCCAGACTCAATGCATTTACTTCATTTCCATCCATACTGACATTTATGTTAAATGCATTCAAACTACATACTTACTAATTACTAGATTTTTTTTTTCAAATTAAAAGTCCCCTAGAAGTGTATGATGCAACCCAAGTTTCGTGATAGCATTAAATCAGGAAATAGGTGAATTGTCCCGGCCATGATTTCAACTGTTTAAATTGCTGCTTCAAGTTAAGTGTCAGGCTTAGACACAATTTTCATCTATGTGAGGCAAGCAAAGACTGCAATTGCCCAAAGACTGAAGTGGAAGGGTGGAATTTCTAATTCGCACACAAGCACACATTTATTTTAATGATCGTTATAGTAACTTGACAGTGGAGACTGAGACATGAAATATTGAGAGGGCGGTGTAGAGAGGAACGTTATGTAACACGAGGTGACTGAGGGAAAGAGTTTGGCCTATGAGGAGACAGAAGACGTGAGAGGACAAGGTCCAAACCGCACACATCAACTCGCTCATGTCTGTTTGTGAATTCCAGACAAACGGGAAAGAATGTTTCCTTCCTTGAAGACGTGCACACGTTCATGCACACTCAAGGATCCTCTTATCTGGCTGCCTGGGTCTCTCTCTATATCTGTGACCCTCTGGTGCATTGAGTCAGAGAGGAACACTGTCTGTGAATGTGCACGTCTGTCCTGTAGTGATGTAGAGCAAGTGACTCCGTGTCTGATGATAATAATAATGATGATGACTATGATGGCTGGGGCTGGGCTAAACTGGCTGGCTAGATAAAGGGAATTTCCTGCCAGGAATTTCCAAACGTCTGCCAGGCGGTGCTGAACTCTCCTGTTTATTTACAAGCGGCAATGGGTTTGAATTGTCTCCACCACCACCACCACCACCACCCTGCATCTTTCCTTATTATTTTCATTTTCTCTCACAATCAATATTTCCGTTTTGCTGCGTTGTTCCTCTGTTCTCCATAACCACAGTCTCCCGTCACCACGTGTCCCATTAATTCACCAGTTACTCTCTCGATTGGTTGGTTGATCAATGTCAGCTCATTGCAAAAGATGGCCATTACAAGTGTCCGTAGCCCATGGTGACATCTTAAAATGGCATATTCGGTCTAACTGACACTGAAGAAAATATTCACATTTGATCTGAGTTGGAGCCTCAGTTGTTGCTTAAAAGAATTACTAAAATGTACTAAATTACTAAATATCAAAATAGTGGCCTGTTAATATTGTATCATTCAAATAATAAATTATTTGATTGTTTCAACTGTAGTCCATAGTTAACTAGCTCAAACATTGTTGTGTGTAACAATTAAGGGGCTCTATTAGCAGGAATGGAAAATAATATATGTATAAGTATGTTTTTTTAAGTGTATAATCATTCGAAACTAAGAATAGTTGTGTTTTCCTGTCCTTGAAATGAGGCGTTTATATCTACATAGGGAGCGGGTTCTTTCTTGATAGAGCCGGATGCCATGTTTCTACCATAGCCGAGAACAGACAAACCACTGTGTTAACTTTTCCTGCTAGAGTCGATAACGTTACTGGCTATAGAGATAACCCCCATCACTCCATGCAGCCGCTGGGAAACAAGACACAGAAACCTCTGTTGGTCTTGTGGAGCTGCAGCATTTATTTCTGCACAAATTGCAACTTCCACTGTACATTTACTTGATATTCTCAGAGCTAAACTAACTCTGTCTTCTGCTCCACTAGCTCACTTATTTGCTCGCACACATTGGCAGCCTCTCTTGCTTCACCAATCACTTTCCACACTCTGGCTCTGCTATTCTATGAAGGACCAACGCTACTCTTACAGCAACTGGCTCCAGAGAGGGCCATTTGTGTTTTTGCATCAGCCACTGTAGTTCTCCTACAGGCTTGGTACATGTGGGAGTTTTAAATTGGTTGAACTTTACAGCCTCACTGCAAGATGCCGCCAGATCCTACACACTGCACCTTTAAGATAAAATATTCCAAAATCATTTTTATCCATGCTTGAGGTGGAAAAGTTTTCTATGTTGTTTGCTGTTTTGAACAAAACCGTAAAATGTAAATGCAAAAGTTGGCATATTGAAACAGAGACTGGTAGATATAGACCGATACAGGTGGAACCTTTGTGTCCTCTACTGCAGAAAAAGAGTTCAGGCCATTCAGGCTGTTCTCATACACCACTTGTAGGTATACCTACAAAAAGTAATGTACTGTAATTCGTATATATCCCACAAAATCAATGCATTATTTAATCCATGTAAGTGTGAACGAGGAAGTATAAGGAGAGACAAACGCTGCGCAGGGTTGAGGTAGGGGTGGCTGGGTGAGTCCAAAAACCCTGGAGTTTTGCCCAGGAGACAGCTGTTTTAATCCTGCGTGAAACCAAAAGTCAACGTTGATTTATTTGTCATGTAATATCTGTATTTAAGTAACACTACTTCCGTAATTATTTCAGCCCAAACCATGATCTTTTCCTAAACCTAAATAAGTAGTTTCCAGTGAAGGAAGTTTATTTAGAAAGGACTGTATGCATGTAACATACTGAAATCAACATTCATTGACGATGGCATTCCTCCACTTTACGGGAAGGTACAACAAATAAGAGCTGGGGTGTTGAGGGTGCACATAACTGCAACCCCCCTTGTTTGAGTCCAGACGAGGGCCCTTGACACCTCCTTCTCTATCACCATAGGAGCTGATAAAACACAACAATGTACACATGGAAAAGAGAAGACGTTATTAGAGTGGTTAATTTTAGGAACACAAATATCATTTTTGGTGGGCAGCAGCAATGAAACAACATGAATTACAGTGATTACTGAGTTACTGTTCCTCAGTTGATGTAATCTTCATCTTACATTTTCTGGGCTATATTCCACTAGATGTGATTGATTATCTCAAAATTTGAGTAGCATTTTAATGGGGACATATTTTTTGAATAGTCAAGCTTTAAAATGAATGTGTAAACATACATACAAATGTCCAAATCCAGATTTAGATGATCAGGACTCTGTGTGTGTCCACACTGTGTGCCAAAAAAAAATATAAATGAAAAAATAAAAGGATCCTTTGATTTGTTAGAGACAGAGCATCTTCATTGTATCGGGGGGACCACGTCTGTCGTTACTTCAGCCTCATAACTGATTTTGGGATCAGGCCAAATGTGGAAATCCTTCTGTGCTGCTGTTTCCCGGGTCCAGATGAGGGACGTGACAGAGCAACTAGTCAAAGTGCTTTATTGTGGGCAAACGTCCCAGGTGGAACTTGGTCGGTGGTCTCAACTAGATAGTACAATAGGTCCCATTAAGTAGTCATATCTAACAGGGCCTTTGACATTGGTTCTGTAGGTAACAATAAGACCTCCTCATAGCTGCTATATCTCTATCCAGCTATCATTTGGCCAATTAGCCTGCCGAAAGAATGCTGAGAGATGATGTGTGTGTGTTTTCCAGTGCTGACAGATGGACAGGTGTAGCTCTAAGGGGCTAAGTTGAGCTCTGCATCAGAGTTTCCCCTAGCCCTTTCCTGTCATTGAATCTAATTTATTCTGCATTTTTCCTTGATTGACACAAGAATTAAACATTCAACAGCCTTGGGGGCCTCGGAAGACTATTAAAAAGTTATAATTAAAGCAGAAGGTCACTAATAATTATGAGGATAAACACTGCAATGAATATGATATGAGACTTGAGACTATGTTAACAAGATGTTAACAAGAGAAAATGTAGAGTTTCTAGACAACCAAAAGTTGAACTTGTTTTTAAAATTTATTTTTAATAAACAAAAAACTCAAAGTGACAGTGAGTTGTTGCTCAAAGAGTTACCTCTCTCAAGTTTACTGCAGCGTCAGCACTGTGCCATTAATGTTGTGTACATATTGACCCACCCTATTGCTACTGAAAGTCGCCCAAGCATACTCTTAAGACTCTGGATGTGCTGTATGTTCATGTCCAGCCATCACATTCAATCATGCAGTCCCATCCAGACAACCGTACACACACACACACACACACACACACACACACACACACACACACACAAGTAAGGGTAAAGCAAATCAGTGAACATGTGAGTCAAATGGCAGACTGTCAACTACAAGGACAACAAACGCTTGTAAATTGATGGTAAATTAAGCGTAATGTTTTGTGTTTTGACATATAATTTCTAAAACTGTCTCCTGCCAATTTCGTGATTATTTAGTTTTTCCAAAACTAATTATTATCATTAATTTAAAAGCCTCATTTAGAAAGAAAAACAGGCCTGTCTCTAATAATAATCCATCTTAAAGAAAGGCTTCTCTCTTCAGTTAAGCTGAGTAGAGACATTAATAACTGGTGAACATGTGCTGTATGACGACTGTGTATTTGGTTTGTCATTCATCTGTTGTTGCTACTCTCAACCCCCCTCTCTCTTTATTTCTATCTCTCCTGCAGTTTGTTTGCTTTGCTTTCCAAAAAGCACAACAAGGTTTTGGAGCAGGCAACACAGTCTCTGAGAGGCAGACAGGGAGACAACACAGCCTTGCCCGACTATGTGAGTAACACACTCTCTCTGAGTCTACAATCAGTTTATCAGTTGTTTCCAAAATGTGTCTACTTGGATAAGGTACAGAAGTTGATCTGGACATTTATGACAGTTTAGTGAGTGTGAAGTTACTTCAATTTGTACCTGATGTTTTATTGTCATGTTTACCAATTTAAAAATGTTTTCCATGAAAAATTAACAATCAGTTGTGCTAAATGTAACCTGGTGTCATGCCAAAGTGTGTAATAGACCCGATGGTCCATCAGAAGATTGTGTGCCACACATGTCAGTGTCCAAGCCTGAATATAATGCCGAGTATGAAGGTGTTGTTCCAGCAGGGGGCAACAAACTCACTTAAGTTTAGGCAAAAGAAAAAAAAAACTAAGGTTCAGGAAAAATGTCATCATTGCGCATAAAATACGAACGAAAACTGAGTAAAATATGCATTGAAACAACTTAACATCTCCACAGAAAACAGTATCACTACAAAAGACGTGACAATTGTCACTAACTTAACTTACAAAACACCGGCCTTGATATCTAGTCTGAATGTCGTGTGGTTGTTGGGCCCATTCTACGTCACAAACTCTGAGCTTGGTGTATTTATACACATGCATTTTTTTGCAGTCAGTACAGACTACATGGTGTGAAATTGACACACCTAAAGCACAAAGTGTGTTCTTATCTCACAGTTTTACCCCACTATTTACCCCATTATTTTGCCAATATTCATGTCATGTCATTTGGGTCTTTCCATTACATGACAACATATGTAAAAATATTTTAAACTATGTTAGACTAACGTTAGTTGCATTTTTGTTTTGATTTTTACTTTATTCCCTTGATACTCGTAGACCATCTGCTTTCCGACTGGATACCCGAGGCTGCGTACACATTGAAATCATAACGGGAAAAAGAAAGTCATTTTTCTGAATGAAAAACGAATGTGCACGGTGGAAGCACCCATGGTTGATGCCGCCCTCACCAAGTGGATTGATAATGCCTCGTAACTAACGCCCCCAAAGTGAACCTTCCGGCAGCACATGCAGACCAGTGCTCATCTCCCTCTAGTGGCTACTGAGTGAACCAGGAGCCCCAGCACCTTGTTTCCTTTGGGCAGAGCCAGGCTAGCTGTTTCCCTCTGTTTTCAGTCTTTATGTTAAGCTAAGCTAACCAGCTGCTGGCTAAAGCTTCAAATTTAGCATACAGATGCGATAGTGGTACTGATCTTCTCATGTAAAGTAACCCTAATACTATTTTCACCTTATCATTTTATAAAAACAAGCAATAATCAGAGTATTTCAATTCAGAGCTGGCACCATCAGCATATTCACTTCATCAGATAGAAGTTTTTCATGCAATCTGAACAGTGGGATCTGCGTTTGCCTTCATCAGTCTCTGTAACATCAAACATCACAGCACTACTTTGAGAGGGCGCATACACTGAGAGGGTGCACCTCTTTATAAATGAAATAAAGTGACGTAGTCAAGATGTAAACTGTTATTTATTAAAAACTGGTACTGCATTTTTGAGAATTGATACAGTATCACAAAATAATATTGAAATATTCAATATTTTAGATATTTTCTTACACCCTTGATAATGTCACATGCTGCTTTGTAGCATTTCCTCCGTCATGGACTTTCTGTCTATCTGTCTTCGTCTGCCATGAAAGACTGAGACAACTCCACATTTTGCTCCTGGCACCAGTTAATGTCAACCAGTTTAGCTACTGACTGGGATTCATTTGAGGATGTGGTGCACAGTTTGATGCTGTTTCTGCATTCTCAATTTAAATGAAAGGCCTGTTGCTGCAGGCCCAGCATCGAGTCACAGTCTGCTCCAACCTTTTGTCTTCTTCTCATTACTTTTCTCGCTCACAGCCCACACACTGAAATGGAGTCTCCACTTGTAGAATAATATTAGATGAAAGTATTGAGCGTTTATTAAAAAAAAAAAAATGGAAATCAGTCATTCACAGTGGCACCAAAGTGATACTGAAATTTCTCTGAAACATCAGTGTTTATCTGAAATTGAAATCTTAACACCAGTGACTAAGTGCTGCAGCTTAAACCAGTACATTTAAAATGATGCCCCAATGCAATCAAATATCTATGGATCTTGTTGGTACACCACACCTGAATACACTTCGACTATTGACTCTATTTTTTTCAGGCACTTCTGCCTTCAGGATTGTCTGTGTATGTCTCAGTCTGGCTGTCTCATTACATTAGCTTGGTTCTAGACAAGTGTGTGTGTGCGGTTAACATATTTGTGTGTGTGTGTGTGTGTGTGTGTGTGTGTGTGTGTGTGTGTGTGTGTGTGTGTGTGTGTGTGTGTGTGTGTGTGTGTGTGTTTGGGGGTTGTATATATATTAGGAGGTCCCCATAGATGCCCTTTGGTGTTGTGGAAACGTGAGTGTATTTGAGTGCTCCTTCAACCATGTAGCGCCTGTCTGATGAGGCCCCCTTACAAACAGACATTTATGCCCACATATAAACACACATGCAAACATATACTGTACAATTATTCAGCTTTGTTTTGATGCTTCCTTCCTTCCTTCAGGGCTTGTTTTAATGCTCTGTTTTATTTACACGCATGCATAAACGCCCACTGTATGTGACTGAAAATGGAAAAGAAAAACATAAAGAGAGATTACTTTGCCTTGATTAAATCTTTAATCTGTTAAAGATATCAGTCCAGCCAGCTGCTTCCATAGAGAGAGTGCACTCAGAGTGAATATAATAACAGTGACAACATAAGACAAACACACGCGCACACAGCTAGAGATCAAAGTGCGAGGTCGACTACACAACAGTTCCAGTGTGTTGCTCAAGGGTACAAGGCACATTTCCAGTCAAATTGTTTCATGGGAATTTTTACAACGAGGGTTTTTTTCCTAGAAAAGTGTCTGACATCCAGTCTGGGTCATAGACGTTGAAGACTGAATTGGTCAACTTTTCTGATACCGCTGTTTATCCTTGAGCTTAGACTATACTAACTCAATGTGACATTGGTTCCCATGTCTACAGGGGTTCATGTGGCTTCCTGTTCACAGCTAGAAGTCAACTTTTAGCTTTATTGACCTTTCTTGATTTAAAGGAACATATTGTATTGTTTGCCTTCTGGACACATGCACACGCGTACATCCACCTCTTGTAGATTCAGCTTAATCGTGTCTTGTACAAGAGTGTAAAATCAGGTTTTAACACATATTTTTAGTAAACATCTTGGTCTTAGTCAGTGGTGTTTCTGGCATTTGGTAAAGTCTGGAGGGCTCAGAAGGTTGGGGACCTCAGGATGAATTTATTGGAATATTGTAAAAATTTTAATATGTCACAGGACTATAGTACTCAAGTCTGATCTCGAGACACCTTTTTTTGAAGTCTTGCGCTGGTCTTGGGTCTTGTGCTTTGTTTGATTTGAAACTGTTGGCTATTGAGAACTGGTCAAGTTGCTCCTAACTAGGAACTGAGATTATTTGAGTATTTAGTTTAGATCCTGATAGGCAGGTTGGCACCTTGCATAGAAGCTTCTGCCATCAGTGTATGAACATGTGTGAATGGGTGAATGCTGACATGTAGCGTAGAGCACTTTGAGTCGTCTGAAGACTAGAAAGTCACTAAATAAATTTCACATACACTGAGTGCTTCACATGAAATTGAACATAAAAACATATTAGATGGAAGATAAAACCAGGAAAAAAATCTATGAGATGCAATTGGTGGTGTAAATAAGTTGCTAAACAGCAAACTGTTTTGGAGATGTGACATCTAGAAGACATTGTGTTGATCCTTTGTTTTCTCCTCTCCTCCTCCAGTAGTAATGGATTTGGCAGTGTAACTGAAAGCAGCTTGCTCCAATGTCATTGACAAACTCTCATCTTAACTCTGGAGGTTTAGGGAACTATAGGGAGAGATAAAGAGGAGCTGAACATGAGGAGAAAAGGAGGGACAATAGCAAGAGGAGAAACAAGCAGGAGGTGCGGAGATGAGGGGGGTTTGGAGAGAGATGGTGGGCTTGTGATGGGCATCTGGAAACAATGTAATTTGGCTGAGTCTGGCTCTGGAGAGAGAACTAATGTTTGTTTAATGTGGGATTGTCCTGGACATGTAATTGCTCTCTTTTACGAGGGAGAGACTGAGAGGAGGATATAAAAAAACGTCGTCAAATGCTCTAAGCTGTGGGTTAAAGCTGGGCGCATTGTGTTAATGTCTCCCTCGTTTTTCTCTGTCTCCCCCTCCATTTCCCTTCCTCTTGATGTCTGCCTCTCTCTCATATATACACACACACAGAGCACACCCCCCCATCCTTGTATGTGTTTGTGCTGCTGTGTCTGGTTAGTGTCAGGGAAGAAAGAGTGAAGGGTAAGGGCCCCTTGAGCCCCCGGGGGACAGCCAGAGGCTCCCAGTCCAAGCAGGGCAGCTCTCTTGGGGCCCCACGCTTGCTCTCTGCAGCCTCTGCACCTCTGATTGCACATGTTTGTTTTTTTTTCTTTTTGCCCTTTGAGATATGTGCAGTGACATGCAGTATGTGCTGGTACACACGAGCAAAACATAAAAAGAAAGGAAGTATGGGCTGTGTTGCATTGCGTTGCGTTGTGTGTCACTGTTGATGCTCCCAGCCAGTGGTAGTGGTAATGTTACTTCTGTGCCTCTTCGTCTGTTTACTGTTGCACATTTCTGGGAAGAGACTACAAGTGCATACACACACACACACACACACACACACACACACACACACACACACACACACACACACACACACACACACACACACACACACACACACACACACACACAGACAGCCAGAAGCATGTTGGACCACCCTGTCTATGTGTTTATGTGCACTGGTTGAGTCACAATCTGTGATCTCTTTTTAATAGCTAGAGTAGACACATGCATTATCTTTGTAGCACCATTCTTTTTGTTTAGGGAAAAAGCAGAGCCCAAGGGTACATCAACAGATAATAAACATTATGCCTTCTGTTTATTATCAGGCCTTCCAGAAAGTTGCCACTTTCTTATTAGATTACAAAATTGTATCACAAAATCCACAGTTTTTACATTAACGCTATAATACCTCATAGATGACTGGAAATTGTGTTTTTAAAGTTGACTAATGTGTAGGCACTGAAGTATATGTAGGTAACATCAGGAAATTATCTTATTTTTCTTTACTTGATTGCTATTTTTAATGGCCTGGAGTGTGTTTTGCATTGTCAGTCGATGACTCACTAACTCACCAACCTACTACAGTCTCAAGGTCCCATATAGAGCTAGACCAATGAATCGTTAAGGCCATTTAGTATGGTCATCATTTTATAAAAAAATTCAAGATTTCTTTTTTTTTTGTTTGTTTTTTGCTTATGTAAAAACATCAGTCAGGAGATTTTGAGTCCTAATGTGCTGATATGCTCTTACACCAGTGGTGAAAAGTAATAAAATATACCCAACTATCTTTACTTAAATTCCCCCTATTTAGCATTTTTACGCTGTGTATTAAAGGAACAGTGTGTAACATTTAGGGGGATCTATTTGCAGAGATAGAATATAATATTTAAGTATGTTTACTTTAGTGTAATGTTTGGTTTGTCTGTTCTGGACTACTGTAGAAACATAGCAGAGCAACATGGCGGACTCTGTGAAGAGGACCAACTCCGTATGTAGAAATGAAGGGCTCATTCTAAGCTAATGAAAACACAGGGATTCTTAGATTCAGGTCATTATACACTAATGACTTAATGTTCAAGACTGTTCCTTTTAAAAATATATTTAACTTTTCCTATGAAGACTTGTTTTATATTATTACAACAGCACTTTTACTATATTGTCATTCATTATCTGTTTATTCAACAGCCACTTCTTGAGTTATAGTTGTTGACAAAAATACAGTAATAACACTGCTTAAAACTACATTATAGTGAGTTTTAAACCATTTATAAATGTTAAATATAGGGACGTCCCGGAAAGTTCCATGAGAAATGAATTAATGTAAGTATGTTAATGTAATTCCAGTCTCCTTTTTCACCCTCTGCTGATTTTTCTCCCCTCTGCATATTTTGTATGAAATGACTATGTCCAGTGTAGCCTCCTCACAGCTTAATCACAAATGGGAACCTCATGTATTTTCTGCTTCTTAGTCTCTGAGATTGTTAAATATTGCAGTTTCATCGCCCGGCATTACGTTGAATTTCCCTCGTGTCCATTTCGTCTAATTCCACGGTGCTGATGGAGGCTCTGGGACAACATTATGTGCAAGGGCAGAGATCAGTGTCTCCCTTCATATATGGTTTACCTGAAAGTAGGAATTGATTGATTGAAGTGTGAATTATGCTGTCACATTTCTTATAGTCTTTTGATGTAGAACCAATTCGCCCCTCAAGACTGATGTACATTATCATACCGCTTTCCTTGAGATCAGAGGTTACTGTGCACACACGCACATCGAGCTTCTTGTCATTCCTGGTGAAAATACCCAGCGGGGAGAGATGGAGATAGAAATGTGGAAGGTAAAGGGTGCCTATACGTTTTACTTTTCACAATTTCACACCTCTCAAATCTTTCATTTATGTGCCTACAGTTGAAGATTTTGGCCGTGGTCTGGAGTCTAGCACTATAACATGAGGATTATCAACTAGACTGTACCAGGTACTTCTGAATTGACCTTGTTACAGTAGGTGATGTAGTGAGAAGCTGCTTGCAGCCAGCAGAGGTATTCGTCAGGTGCAGACAGTTGGAGTTGTCAGTACAATGTGTGCATCTTTCATCTGACTTCTGCCTTCAGTTTGTTTTTAGGATCCTACACCTGTAGATGTTTTGTGGATTTGTGCGCTCTACTCTGTTTGCCTGTGTTGGCCATTAATTAAATGCATGCAAGTGCACATTCCTGGTAGATTATTTTGCAGCTCCATATTTCTACTGTTTACCTTGCGATTGCCACAATGAAAGATAAAACGATTGCTGCCTTGGTAACTTTCCAGAGTAGCAAAATTATTTCCTCATCCTCATTTGGTGTCTGGTCAAACTAGACTTCCTGAATCATATCTCATTGTCTCTCCAGGAACTGAAGCAACACACCTCCATTAATGCTGCAGCCCCTTGCATTTTTTTAAGAAACACAGGGATGCTTTAAGTCTGAATGCCCACTGAGATGTCGTTAGTAACAAGCCCCAGTAAAAGGGATTTAATAAAGCCTTGGTTTTCACCTGTGCAAATGCAAGGTATAAAAAGTTATTAGAAAAGTTGAAGGTGCTAAATTCAAAATCCATAGCCTTAATATAGCAGAAAACAACTAATTGCTATGTAAAGATATAGAGGAGTAATGTCTACCTGAGCAGAGAATGAAGTCACTCTGTGTGTGTTGTAATCTAAGCTTCTCTGTGCTTTGGTTACATTGCTGCTCCAGCTGTGTGCATGTTTAGCCATGTTTCCTCCAAGAAGTTCCTGGTAATTTTAGTCCCGGGACTACTTTTCAGGGGACAAAAAGGTTTCTTCAGTCCATTGTTTGTCTGCGTTTCCACGGCAGTATAAAGATCTGTGAAGAATAGACTTTAGTCCACTGACACAGTAAACACACTCTGCAGCCTGCAGTTCAGTGTGTCCATATGTTTCATTTAAACACGTTAAAAAACATATGTTACATACTGCTGCATAGTGTTTACTAATGCACATTGGATGTAATGAATGACTTGCAGAGGAGGAAAATTAACCTAAAGCTGGGACACACCAACCTGACCTCAGAGAACTAGCGGCGACGAAGGCCGCCTGTTCCGTCACCTAACATCACCTTTGTTTTGGCCAACAAGTAGCATTTGAACACACCACGATGACTACAGGCGACGGCCAGTTAGCACGTACTGTACTTTCTGTGCCTGCTTGAGAGGAAATAACTCTCTACACCAGCCGGCAATGTCGTTGTGAAAATATCCATGTATTGGAGTGATCAGATGAGATGAATGTGAAAAATGATAAGAGCCCTCTGTGTGTCGTCTTAACTTTACTCATTGGCTTGCTTTCCTCTCTTCTGTTTCTCTTCGTGTGCACTGATTTGTTTAAGCTGAACAACCAATCAGAGTGATTTGTCTCACCGACGAGCTCCGCCAGCGATCCAACATTCTGAATCGGCCAAAAAAAGCTCTGACATGGGCAGACTAGAGTCGATGGTGCAGGATACACCATAAAACTAGCTTAAAACTGTCCAACGGCCGACCGTTGGCTTGGTGTGTCAGGACCTTAACAGCATATGTCTCCACGGTAAATCATCTGTTGAGCACTGGATGGTTATTTATTTGTGCTTTAGACCATAATCGCCATGAATCAATCCTCCTAGTTCCTAGGAAGGAAAGTAAGTGGAAAATAAGATCTTCAGTGCAGTTTGTGTGCCCAAGTGTAACGGAAGTATAACGCCCACCCTCTGGTTCCCCCCCAGGTTAACACTGTTAGCATGTTGTTGTTTGCACTTTGTGCAACCGGTAGCCGCCAGCCGGTTGAGAGCCATGTTGAGGCTCTGAATTTGGAATTTAACACCTTTTAACCCTGAATGAAACAAATCTATAATGATGTCGAGCTTTACAAAGTCTAAGTCACCGCTTAGACTGATGCCACTTGCTCATTATGTTATCTTCTCAGTCTCGATATAAGTCTGACCATTTGTGTTCCTCTCATTAAGTCAGTATCCTGCTGAGAGCTGACTTACTCACTGACCTCCAGTTTTATTCTCTCATCTTGATAGTTTTTTCCTCACCTGCATAGTGAAGACAATGCTAGACCTAGTTGTTAGTTTACTTGTTAGCCTGCCTCTCTATATATCTGTCAGCCCCTTATCTCCTCTCCTCTTTCCCTCTGACTCTCTTTCTGTGTCAATTCCCAGGCAGTAGGAGTGCCACCCCTGCAGGCAGCAGGTGTTCTGGGGTCCTAATGATTGTCTGCTTCCAAATGGTAATTAGGGCAGCCCCGCTGTGGCCTGGTCTTTTCCTCATCGAGGCGCAGCAAAACAGAGCACAGCTAGCAGTGGATCAATTAGCACTGCCCACCTATCTGCCAGAGCACTGCTGTTGCAGCTGCTGGCGTCATCTCTTTTTTATCATTATCACTCGCGTCATCATCTACATCACTGCCCCCTGCTGTTACTGCTAGCCAAGTCTCCGAGAGGTGGTGTGCTTATTTTAAACCGATAATAAGGAGTCTGTCTGCAAATTTGCTGGACTTCCTCTCCACACGGAGGATGATGCAGCAACACAGTCTTTCCTAAATAGATGCTAGACAGGCATTGTTGGTGCTGTAGTTCTGTATTTTGCTTCACTCTGTGTGCAACAAAGGATGTTTTGTGAAGCTATGTGGTAATAAGAGGCTGACCTGGGGACAGTGCTCTACAAAATGGTGTGATTATGACATGGCTGTGGTACCATAATGCAGGTCAGACAATGACCTATTTAAAAAAAAAAAAAACTCCCAAAAGACAGAACAGGCTGCTGCTACTCAGCCAGTCTGACTCTCTCTGTCTGTCTGTGTGGTGTGTTTTTTTTTCTTCTTTTCACGCTTTCCTTCATCTATCTTTTTTATTCAAACCTCCCCTCTTTTTGATATTGCATCAAGGATGAAAAATACAAATATTCTTTCTGTTTCTAATGTATTCTGACCCTGTGAAAACATTTTTCTTGTAGGTGTGGCTTTTAACACTCCCTGTGTATCTGTCTGTGTTTATCTCCATGCCCTTGTCTGTGTCAGTACTCTTTCTTAATATGTCTGGTTTGTCTGCCCTGCAACAGCCTGCAGTGAGCAGCGGGGCCAGCCAGGGAATCACTAAGCTATTGGTTTAATGATGCCAGCCCCTACTTTACAGGGATTTACATGTCTGTGTCTCTAAACACCCTGTCCACACACACAAACACGCATAAAAACATGAATGGGTATGATAGGACGGCTAGACAGACACACACACAGATAGTGTAGTGCAGGCAATGTCCTTCCCACTCACTGATTGCATCTGCAAACTCTACAATTTTCCTTGTCAGACAGATAGCAAAGGTCAAACATACCTGCAGACATAACACATTTGTGCTCAGCGTGTTGAAGTATTAGCAGCAGAATCAGACGCACACTCACGGCCTTGTGTGAAATGAGTAAAATGGGGGCAGGATCATCGAGACTAATGATATAGCTCATGTCTGAGGCCTGTGTTTTCCTGGGTGGAGAGAAGACATTAAATAGAGGCATGAGTGGCTGTGACTAAATGACAATGCAGCAGGCTGGAAAATAGCACACGACTGGAGGAGAAGGAGCAGAAAAGAGGAGGGCAGGGGAAGGAAAAAATGAAGAAGGGCAGCGAGAGAAAGAGCTGCAACGGTTTCATGCAGTCATACAAACACATGTCAGGTGTTTTTCGGGCTGTCTAGCGGGTATATTTTTTGGGGAAAACAAGTGCAAGAGTGGGGAGTAGAAGAGGAGGAGCCAGTATATTTAAATCCTGTCTGGGTTTCAAGTAGACCATGGACCTCCTAATCTCATCCACTTGACAAACATACACACTGGGCCAGGCAGACGTCTAGCTAGCCTATTTTCATGTGACCTGAATTCCCCAGTGTGGCATTTTTTCCCTGCCAGGCTAATCTCATTAAGCTGGGTGCAGAGCTGGAGAACAAACACACTAGGCATCCCTCACTCCCACTCTGCCTTCCTCTCCTCCTTTTGTCTCCTCTTCGTCATGTTCACTTTCTCCCCCTACTCTCTACTTCTGTGCTTCCATTTTTGTTACTGTCTTCCCTCCTCTTACTCCCACTCAGTTGTCTTCCGTATCTGTTGCTGCTTTCCGTCTAATTATGGCCTGCCACAGCAGAACGGAGAGGAGCAGGTCTAGCTAGGCAGTGGAGTCAAGCCCAGAGAGCCACCTCTGCTTCCAGACGCACAATCAATCCTCATTATAGCCGGCTCTCTGCCTTCCACTCGGGTCCGTCTGTTAAAGCTCCATGCCACCGTCGCGCACCTTCGTCCACCAGCCTGGAAATCAATGCATTATTGCAGCTGTGTGGCAAGCCTGATTCATGGTCAGCGCACAACAGAATACAGTTATTTACAATCTGAATCCCACTGCGCACTTTCAGGGGGTGATTGTGTGTGTTCATGTGCATATGGCAAAAAAAAAAAAAAAAAAAAAAAAAGGCCACACAGCAAGCAAAGTTATTTATAAGATAAGGACTTGTTTCCGAAGCAGGGCACCGAAGATGGAATATAAAATGCTACCACATGCAGTTCTGTTACAGATGGTTAGCCCAGATTGGAGGTGGAATCTCAGCTTCCAATCAGCTTGCCATCACAGTCTCACTGAGCTGCTGTTTTGAATCTGGTCTTAGCTGGTATTAGCAAATTCTTGGTCAAAACAGGTTGTCAGTGATGTTTGTCATGAATCGTTAAGGATAAGTCTCACTATGGAGAACATAAAGGCCAGTAGGCTCTATATTACACTTCTAAAGTTTTTAAATATACCTCCAAATGCTGAGGAAACAAGCTTTTTTTACCATAAACCTTTACTGATTTATACATCTACACATTAAAGATTAAACTGGCTTGCTCAGCACCTCATTCTAATGTATTTTACAGGAATTGCAATACTTCCAGGGGAATACACGCATATCAAGCCTGAAATGAGGCTGGATGTAACCCCAGAGGAATTTGCTGATGAGCACTGTCTAAGGCGAGGCTTCCTGTAAAGCAAAGATGGCGATTCAAGTTTTGGGAGCAACTGGCTTAACTGGTCGATTACATTTTTAAAGGAGTTATTTATTTATTTATTTATTATAAAACAAAACAATGAGAAATATTGTCCAGGGACTGCATTTATCATAAAAAAATATGCTTAAATCATAACATGGAAAACTGCAGCCCAACAGGCAACAACAGCTATCAGTGTGTCAGTGTGCTGACTTGACTATGACTTGCCCCGATCTGCATGTGATTATCATAAAGTGGGCATGTCTGTAAAAGGGAGACTCATGGGTTCCCCAAAGAAGCCATTTTAATTCACATATCTGGAGGTCACAGGTCAAGGGATCCCTGTGTAAATGGACAGTTTTTCTTCACCAAAATATAGCACAGCTTTGGAGCATTTTTTAGCCTTCTTTGCAACAAGCTAGTATGGCATGGTTGGTACCAATGGATTCCTCAGATTTTCTAGTTTAACATAATACCACGATCTTCACTCATAGTTTTATTTCTGTTTCCATTATTATAAAATTAACATTGACAGCCCTAATATTATTTTATTGTAAATTTCTCCACTGTGGGACTAATAAAGGAATATCTTAGAGATATATCAATATCAGGGTATATGCCCAAAATATGTTTGAGGTCATTGAGAAACAATGAAGCCATTAAAAGTGTCCTGCTCAGTACATGTGTCTGTCAGAGTCCTTTAAAGAAGTACTCTAATGCATTCTTTATATAAAAAAATAAATAAATCTTTATTGTCTTTAACAGATTTACAGAAAAGCAAACAGCTTCTCAGGGTGACTCTGTCATGTTATTCCTGCTCATCATACAGACCTAGGTTCAGGTTTTGAGAAACTTTTCCATGTGTGTTACAGTTTTGGTCATCCTACCATTGGACTCATTAGTGCCCCACCATTGCATGAAGCTAAGCTACTCTTGTATGTTCTTGACTGCACTTTTGTCTTAGCTTCTTCTTAGCTGTTGTCTTTTCGCGCTGTGTGTCCCAACATAGATATACTGTTTGCGGAGTACATCTCATGATGAATAAGCTTCTAAGCAGCTAATGGTATACTTCAAACACACTTGCTATAAATTCTTGTAAGGCAGTCATAATATATATATTTTTTGCTTTTTGGCAAATGAAAAACAGCACGCTGTGCCTCATTTTGCCAACAGTGTTTGTTTTCATTGAGATGAAGCACATTACTATTCATTGTTTTGTATTTTTAGATTGGTTTGGAAACTGGCAGCATCATCTAGGGATATTATCTGTAATACCATCAGTACATGATAGATTTTGCAGAGCTCTGCCCGCAGTTGTCACACCACAGGAAATCATACATCATCTCTTGAACTCTATTCCCCAATTCATTGCTGCCAGCGTGGTTTTATCTCTTCAGAGATTGTTCATTTTCCCACCATCTCTCGGCTGTTTCCTTTCTGTGCCACAATGGACAAAGACATGTGGGACGTTATCTTGTCATGGCGGCGTCTGTCTATCTGTCTGTCTGTCTGTGTAGACACATTATTGTGAGCACAGTAACCAAAGAACAATACATGATAGAATCTCTGTTCTTAAACCGCAGGTTCCCCAAGTAGATCTGATGGTCTGATTACATTTTACCTTGCTGCTTAGATTTCCACATTAATGAGAAGACAGATTTCCTTGAAACTACCAAAACTCCCTAAAGTATTGATAAAGGGCTGCAGGTTAACAGTTAAAGAGCTTCAATTAGTGTTGCAAACGTTAAAGGTTTCATATCACCAAAAATCTGAACAAATGAAGGATTTATTGAATGGCTCTATCAGATTAGTGTAGATTGTTCAGGTGTACCTAATAAACTGCTCGCTCTGTGTCTTCTGACTATAATTTTCAGTTGAGCTTCATATAGACTTCTTAAGAGGACATCTGTCTGTCTAGACATCTTCACGGGGCCACTCAGTTCCCAATAACCAAGATTCAACTGGGGACCCAAATCAGGCTGGGTTCCAAATTATATTCAGTTAATCAGGTCATGTAGGGTCCTGTTATATTGCTGTGGGTTTCAAGTATGTGTGTTAAAAGGCTAGTCCATTATTTGGAGTTTTTTTTTTTCTTTTTATGTTATTTTATTATGTCATTATTATGTTATGTTTTAGCATCAAAATGCTATTTTCACGAGTCCCTCTAAAAAGCTGATAATGACGCTGCAACATATACAGTATATAAACAGTACATACTTATAGTCAGTGTGTTAATGTTTTCCAGTAACTTAGACAGCAGTCAGCATGACAAGAGTACCATTGTAGAAGCTAAGTAGGGTTCTGCTGTGTGGAGGCCACGTAAGTTCAGATCCATAAGTTACACAATAACCCAAACAAATGAACCGATCAATGCAGCGGTAGACCAGTAATCCTCATGTTCTGGGAGGTAAAATTACTCTTTTGTAAATAGAGTTTGATCAACTGGCTGTGGAGATAACAGTGTAATGGCTTCAGTTTGCCATCGTAAAGGGCTAAAAAAAAAAAAATACAAAAGACAGCGTAGATGGACCCGCCCTTTAATATACATATTTGGACAGACACTCAAAATCCCAAAGTCCCCAAACTGTTCTTGTTACATCATTGTAAGTTTCATTTAAGACTCAGCATTTATTTTATTTTTCGTCCCTCTGTGACTCTGTGGCTAGGTGGGACGGTACGCAGACTTTGTTACCCTTTGGACAGAGCCAGGCTAGCTGTTTCCAGTCTATGCTAAGCTAAGCTAATTGGCTAACTGGTCGCTGATGTTCGCTTCATATTTACCATGCAGACATGAGCATTGTATCGATCCTCTCATTTAAAAACTATTCCTTTAACATTCCTTTGAGCTTGAGCTTTTGTACTACAACACACTCATTCATGCAGTACAAGTTCATTCCTTTTACAGCTTTGTGATGTTTTCTCTGCTTGATAGCTATGTTTCTGATGTTATTGCTTTGTATTCTGATTTGTGACAAACCTACTTGTGTGAAGAACTTTGTAAATAAATCATCATGTCAGCCACTCAGCCTCTCTCGTCTATCTCGCCATTGTTCCCACACCCTTCCCTTCCCGTACTGTCACCTGTCACCAGTTGTCTTTTCCCCCCAGAGGAAACCTACAGTGACATGACCTGATCTGTCGCTCACAAGGTCACCTATCTGTCCCTCACTAAGAACTTGACTGTCAACTTTCATCCCTCTCTCCCACCTTCTGCCATTCCTTCCACCTCTCTGTTCCCCCCTGCTGATCAATCTATCAGGAAGCAATCATTTAAAAAATAGCATTATAAGTGAAACCAGTGTAGTGGGAAACCAATTAACCTTTACCTCCTCTCTCCCCTCAGGCCCAGGATCTGAACGTGATTGAGGAAGTGATCCGCATGATGCTGGAAATCATCAACTCCTGCTTGTGCAACTCTCTACACCACAACCCTAACCTGGTATACGCGTTGCTCTACAAGAGGGAGCTTTTTGAGCAGTTCAGGACACACCCATCCTTCCAGGACATCATGCAGAACCTGGACACGGTCAGTCGGAAGTTGTTTCCTGCTAGTCACTCAAATATCAGAAGCTGAGAAGCTTGAGCCTGGGAGCGCTTCGCCTCATGGCTGATTTGTGGTAATTATTCCATAGATCAAGGTCATACAGATTTTCCCTGAATGTCCTCTCGGTCTGCAGGGGAAGTTTCAAAAAGCCAGGCAGCGCTGGAACATATGCGAACTGCATCGTTAACGCAGTGTGCAGTTGGGCTGTACATCACGCTGAGCCCTGCGAGCTTAAGTAGTATTGATGAATTAATCAGTCCCCTTGTGTCGAGGGGCTGCATGTCAAATATTCATCGAGTGCTGGGGGAGGAAGGAACAGTGTGAGAGAAAGCTGTCATTCATAGCTTGTCATATAGAGGAGGAAGGGAAGCTTTGGTGTGTATGTATGTGTGAGGGATGATGGGGGGTTGCTGCATACATAGGCATGGGTTTTGCTGTTATCCATAAGTATGAGGGAAGCATGCTATCTCGAATCCCTCAGTTAAGTCAGCCTCCCTAAGGCTATTCTCCGAAGCCTTCCCTGTGCTTGCAAATCCGTGTGTGCAAGCATGAGATTCAGGATGAGGGGCTGCTTTTTTGCTCCTCTAAATTAACCCCATATGGGAGGCCTTCAGAGTTAATGAAGAGATTAGTATTAGATAGACACACACACACAGTGCTCGTGTGGTGTGTTTGAATTCTCCAAAGCAACCACAGAGCGTGAGCAGAGAAAACATTGCCTGTAGATGCGTTTTTCACTGTTGGTTTGACAAAAAAGAGCATTAAAAGGAATCAGTAATACCTAGAGTTATTTTAATGATCAAATATCAAACATTTCTCCAGGGGAAAGAAACTAGCACAGCAGTGGAAACGCAAAATACAGTTTCCTTGATCTCTTGTTTGGGCTTAAACCCGGAAGGCATCAGATAATTTGAGCTCCAGTGAAGTGTTCACTTTAAGTGGGTTGAAACACACTCAAACCCTATGGTGAATTTGTAATCTGAAATGCTGTATGTATGTACTTTCTGAGCATGTAGCCTACAGGCATATTAGCAAAGCGTACTGTATGTTCGTAGCATGTTGAATTTGGTTTAGAGGTTTTTCACCCTCTAAAAGCAGGATCCATGCAGTTTTATAGTCTCAACTTTTATCCACTCATTAGCAAAGCTTCTCAATCAGTACAGTCTAAGGCTGCCAGTTGATTCAAATATTTAATCGCATAATGGTCCATGATTAATTGTTCAAAATGTAACAAAGTGAGGTTTGTCAAGTATTAAATATTCTTACCAACATGGACGTGGACAATTATGCAAATTTATGTACATATTTATTACTGGAAGTCAGTTAACACAAAAGAATGACAAATGTTGTCCAGAAACTCTCACAGGTATTGCATGTAGCAATTAAAAATATGCTTGCTACAAACTGCATGTGATTATCATAAAGTGGGTATGTCTGCAGCAAGTTTGGAGCGTTATTTAGCCTCCTTCACAACAATCTAGTATGACATTGTTGGTACCAATGGATTCATTAGGTTTTCTAGATTCATATGATGCCAGTATCTTCACTTTAGCTTTAAAAATACAACCTAAAAATTACAATATGCATTAAAGAAATTAGTGGCGTTATTATGGCATTAACTTTGACAGCCCCAGCATTGTCATATGATTGCAATATACTGTATATTATACTATATGTAGCTCTGTATCCCTGCACAGAATAGACACATTTTCGAGGCAACTTACTGTTGCTAGGAAACATGACAGCCCATAGATTTGTCTTGTTGGCTGGTGTAGTGTCAGCTACACCAAACAGCTTGTTTTCCCGTCAACATATAATGTTTAACATTACATGTTAGAACATTCACCAGTGTTACTGTTTACAGCGTGAAGCCCTCCACATGTAGCATGATTCCACTTTGTTCTAACTTAGATCTCCATATTGCACCCAGTGTCATCATATAGGGCGTGGCTGCTGCAACATCAATGTGACAGCTCCAAACAGCAGGATTAGAAGAGTCAAAGAGCTTCATGACAGAGCTGAGTTTTGATGTTAAACCTCCACAAGATCAAGTTGACATGAGATACTGTGTGTTAAGAAACATGAACTGGATTAAGGAAAGATTATAGACTCTAGCCCAACTCATACTTGACTTTTAAGGCCAATACTGATACTTTGAGCAATATTATAACAATATATCAACTAATATGCTTTGTTTTCTTATATAAAGACACAGAACTATTCAAAAATTTTGTGATAAAGATATTTGACAGTTGATGGTTAATATAACTCATTATAAGCAACTAGCAATCATTTTCATTGTTGATTAATTGATTAGTTGTTTGGTCTGTAAAATGCTGATTAGCTTTCCCAAAACTCCAAAATAACATCCTAAAATGTCTTGTTTTGTCCACATCTCACAGATGTTCAGTTTACTGTCATAGAGGAGTAAAGAAACTAGAAAATATTCACATTTAAGATGCTGTAATCAGTGAATTTTTACTATTTTTTTTTCTTTAAAAAACTACTCAATATTTATCAAAATATTAATATTATTAATATTAAATATTATTTTAGTAGTTGACAACTAATCGATTGTTGTAGTTCTTGTTCATTTGAAAAAAAATGAGGACAATTTAAGTCAGCTATATTTAAACATTTATTGTAGTACTGCAGTTTACTGCTCTGCAACTTATTTTTTACATACAGTAACACACACACTAATACCGATGTATCCATGACAACCCAATATTGGTCGATAACATTAGGTGTCCAAAAACTGAAGCGAACAACAAGTTGTAGCTTTAAGTCAGTTAACATTTCTAGGTTTAGAAACAAGATAGAGTGTTAAATAGTGGGGATCCAAGCCTCCTTTAGGAGGACCAAAAATCACAGGGGTCTGCGCCAGGATTTGTCTCTTCTGAAGTCGTCAAAATTTGTTCATGTGTAACTAAAATCATAATAGCACACTTGCCAGATAATTTATACAAAAGTCTGTCTTAGGCTTTTCACTGTGGTCGGTGTTAGTGGTGTTACGTGGTGATAGGGCATACACCAATTAAATTACGTACCCACCGTTGTTTTTCTTTGCCATTTAGATCATTTTGGCATAATAGCACCATTTTATCGATACAAAGTCAGACGCTACAAACTGACTGTGAATGCATCGTCTCCATATGGAGTCTCAGCTCAGAGTAGCAGGTGTTGTATTTCACACCCGGGACCAAAGAGAGTTGACAAACAAGACGATGCAAAGCGAATAGCAAAAGCATTTATTTGTCAGTATTTAAATATTTATTTGTCAGCATTTAAACCCAATAATGTAAGGAAACCATAACGTTAATGAGTTGAGAGGGTCGCAGGTCAGGACAGAGGGTGTAAAATTTGTGATTTGTGATTTTTGGGCTATTTAAAAACATTTACTTTTTGCTACTTAGTAGTAAAATCTAATGAAATATTCAGTTTCATTTCATATTTGTTGGTGTTTAGCCTTTCAAAAACAACAAATCTCAAAACTGTCTTGCTTGATGCACCTGTATAGTTAATACAGCACCATAAATTAAATTAATTTAACCACAATAATAAAAAAAAAAAAACTAGCTCTAACGCTATTATAAGAAATTAAGTAATTAAAAAAAAAAAAAAAAGACGCCAATGGTGCAGCAAGAGGGGTTGCGTGGTTTAAATCCGGCTTAGGGCACTTCTGCGTAGAGTTTGCACATTCTCCCCGTGTCCGCATGGGTTTTCTTCGGGTTTTCCGGTTTCCTCCCACAATCCAAAGACATGCGGGTTAGGTTCATTGTTGACTCTACATTGCCAGTAGGTGTGAATGTGAGCGTGAATGGTTGTCTCTCTCTATGCGTCAGCCGTGTGATAGTCTGACGACCTGTCCAGGGTGGACTCGGCCTTCGCCCAGTGTCAGCTGGGATCGGCTCCACCCCACCCTCACGATCCTGAATGGAGTTACAGATAATAAATAAATTAAATGGAAAAACCAGACAAGGTGATGCATCTGCATTGACTTAGCGAATCTGTCAAGACGTCATCACTTTATTTATGTTGACGAAACTGATGAGTTCTATTGATTAAAGAAAGCTGATTTAATAAAACATGAATAATTCATTTGATCTCAAAGTCCTCATCAAACTCTTGGCAAGAAAGCAAGTAAGAGTATTTCCATAAAAGTTGGAACTGTATATAGAAGTCACCTCTATTAGACTGAGTATATTTATTTCCTGTCGTGTGACTTTTTAGGTGATCGGCTTCTTCAGTCATCGTCTGGAGCAGGCTGGAAGTGACCTGTCTGTTGAGAGGGTTCAGGAAGTCATTATGAAAGGAGCCCAGGCCCTGCCTACAGACAGACTGAAGGTAAATCTCTTTCACACACACAGATACACAGCAGGGAGACAGAGCCTGGAGACGAGGAACAATGAAATACGAGCCTGGCTGAAAAAAAAAAAAAGAAAGAAATGGGACATATTGGACATCGAGGTGCATGTGTAGAGGGTGCAATGTGTTGTCAAGGTCTGCGAGTTCTGGTTGATTTGGTGCTGGGGAAGTGAGGAGAAGTGAATTAGTTTGTCTGGACAGGTGAGAGAGGGAGAGGTATGGGATTGGGGTATGGACTGAGGCGAGGGAAAGATGGAGAGAGCCATTGGGACACAAGACAAAAGGCTAAAGCCCAATTCTCATTAGCATTAATGCCCATCTTCATTCCATCTCTGCTGCCCTGCTACATGCGAACATGTAATGGCATTTCAAGGAGATGGGATGGGGGGCTAGGGGGCACTTTGTCATGGGCACATAAGATTGGGGGAGGGAGCAGGGGGGGCAGCGGGGACATAAATCTGCCACCGCGCCTCGTTACCCAACACTCCCAACACTCCTGGTGGGTTCGCTAACCCCCGCCCTTCCCAGTGATCCTCCATTAATCAGTGAGGAAATATGTAACCAGCGGTCTTCCCACTCCGCTGCTCACCAGCACAGAAGCTCTTAATTGCATGTTTCATCATGTGTTTCATGTTCTATACTTGGCGGCTGGCTGCGAGGCATTTGTCTCGCTAGCCGATGTGGAAGAGGGATGGTGCGTGGCCACGAGTCCATGTGCTCTCTCTTTCTCTCTCTCTGTGTCGGCATCTTGGAGCGCTAATGTAGCGATCGACCAAAGAGCCGTAGAATTACACATGGAGCCATGTGGATAACCCTCCCATGTCCTTCAGAGAGGGGGCTGTACCTGTAGAGCATGCTCACGCAGTCAGCTGGAGCTGGAATATGTGTGTGTGTGTGTGTGTGGTGTATGAGTGTGTGTCATCCTCTCCGTTTGGATCTGTGTGTCGATGAGTGTGCAGCCATGTGTGCCAGTCTTTTTTTCTGTGCAAAAAAAGAGTTGTAGTCTCCACCACCTGAGTGCTTTCCAGCTCTACAGGGTGACATGAAGCGAAGAGTATATGCTGGCGATGTCTCCTCGGGGAGAAGTCACCACTGCTTCATGGTACCATCGCTCAAACAAACAGCTGTCTCTCTGCCTCCCCGCTTCCCTTCATCTCAGGAGCTCATTCTGCTGTACAGCTCCCAATGCGAAAATCCATAGGTTGAATTAATGTTGTGAAGAATCATCAATAAGCTGGTAATTACTCTGTAAAAGCTCTTTGAAGGAGTATTGGTGTCTCAATCAGCTGGCGAGAATGAGATGTTCTTCTCAAACAAAGTGAGAGATGAATGATGTTATTCCACTGAGTATTTCATTCATTGCTGAAGTTACTCTGTCCCGCGGTCACTTTCACATTTAATAGCAGCACAGTGCATGTCAGCGAATGCTGTTAAAGTAAACAAATGGTTAATCTGCTGTGTTGAAATCTGAATCCCTGAAGTTGTAGCCATGTCGACAACAAGCTGGCTGTCTTTCACAGCCAAAACCAGAGCTTTCTGAGAACACTTTTCAGAATAGAAAACATGAGGTCTATACGCAACAAGACTCTGCCAACACATTAATGATAAAATTACCCAGCAACATCAAGTACCAACATTTTCAGGCAAGTATGCAACATAACTAGGGCTGACCGGAATGCTTTGAAGCTTCGACCATTGCCATGGTAATTACCTCCAAATTAGTATTCAAATGCTTTGTTTTTTTGTTTCTTTGTTTGTTTTTTTAATGTAATAATAAAGTATAAATCCCAAAATAGCCCATGAAATACAGAATAATTTACATTATTCATATTCAACATTAATTGTTATTAGTCATTCTCAGGCAGATATCGCTGTTTGTTGTGTGTAGAGGTGCGTGTGTGTTCGGTAGTGCAGCAGCGGCACTGACACTGGGGAGGCACCGCAAAGCATCGTATACCTGATGGTAAAAAATGGTATTCGGGACAGCACTAAACATAGCTAATGCTTGTGTTTCTCGTTTCCACTGCATGGTACAGCTCTATTTTTGTGCATAGGAGAAAAATCTGGATATATACAGGTATAGCTTACAAAATTTGAAAAAAAAAAAAGTTTAAGTACCATGTATCTCTGTCTAGTTCAGTGCACAACCACAGTCATGGAGAAGGTTCCTGACTTGATAGCTGTCCAGAAGACGATCATCAACACCCTCCACAAGGAGGGTAAGTCACAGAAGGCCATGGCTGAAAGGGCTGGCTGTTCGCAGAGTGCTGTATTGAAGCATATTCACAGAAAGTTGACTGGAAGGGAAAACTGCGGTAGAAAAGGTGCAGAAGAAACAGGGATGAACGCAGCCTTGAGAAGATTGTCAAGCAAAGCCAATTCAAGAACTTGGGGCTGGAGTCAGTGCATCAAGAGCCAGCACGCACAGACGTCTTCAGGAAACGGGCTACAGCTGTCACATTCCTGGTATCAAGCCACGCCTGAACCACAGACGTCAGAAGCGTCTTATCTGGACTAAGGAGAAGAACTGGACCGTTGCTCAGAGGTCCAAAGTCCTCTTTTCACATGAAAGTACATTTTGCATTTCATTTGCAAACTGAGGTCCCAGAGTCTGGAGGGAGAGTAGAGAGACACAGAGTCCAAGTTGCTTGAAGTCCAGTGTGAAGTTTCCTCAGTTGGTGATGATTTGGGTGCCATGTCATCTGCTGGTGTCTGTCTACTGTGTTTTATCAAGTCCAAAGTCAACGCAGTCGTCCACCAGGAAACTTTAGAGCACTACATGCTTCCGTCTGCTGTCAAGCTTTATGGAGATGCCCATTTCTTGTTCCAGCAGGTCTTAGCACCTGCCCACAGTGCCAAAAATGCTACTAACTGGTTTACTGATCATGATATTACTGTGCTTGATTGGCCAGCCGACTGGCCTGGCCTGAACCCCATAGAGAATCTGTGGGGTCAAGAGAAAGATGAAAACACTCGACCCAACAATACAGATGAGCTGAAGCAGTGCCAAAGGCTGATCGCCTCCATACCACACCGCACTGATGCAGTAATTCATGCTGAAGGAGGAGTGTTGAGTGAATAAATGCACATAGTTAGTTAAGAAGTTGGGCATTTCTGTATTGTAAGTCCATTTTTTATTGATCTTATGAAATATTCTAATATTCTGAGATACTTTTATCTTTCTTTTTTTGAGCTGTATGCTGTAATTATTGAATTAAAATGAAAAGAATGCATGAAACATTTTAGTTTATGTGTAATGAGACTAGAATATATTAAATTTTCACTTTCTTAAATAACTGATGAAAAATATTGAACTTTTTCACTATATTCATTTTTTATATATATATTACTGTATAGGTGTAACATTTTGTAAAACAATATGTAAATGTATGTATAAAGGTCTACATTTTAAAACTCTGTATTCATATGAAAACAGTGCATCTATCCATGTAAACATTGCCAGGTTGTTTAGAGACCTCTGTCCATAGTGAAACTAAAAAAAGGATTTTCAGGTAGCTCGGCTGACCAAATCTTATTTTATGGTCGGGACTTACTTGAATACAGTTTGATTACAGTGTATGTGCTGTATCTTATATCAACATTTAAAATGACCAATCACAAAGAAAGTGAGAGAAAAAGGAAATTCGCTGTCGATCATGACCGGGCAGCTACAGACGGACTGTTACACATCTGCTCAGTGTCCTCCTGATCTCTGTGGTCACCTATACTGTGTTGACATGGAACAAGTATAAAATAGTGACATAACCGCTGCCTATAATTCCTTCCTGTTAACCAGCAGTCATTCTCAAGCTGCTGGGCTGCCATGATGAAGTCATACAGGTTAATGCGCTGTGTGCTCAGCTAGATTGACATTTAAAATGATTAATCACAAAGAAAGTTAGAGGTGACAGGAAATCCTTCTGAACTTTACTGCAACAACCTCTGGCCCTCACTGGGCAGCTTACGTCACTGTTTTGCAAAAGCTCTGTTTCACCTGTACACAGTTCATCACCAAGTCAGCGTTTTGAAATTTATGCATGTTAAGGAGAGTTTTTGGGCGAGAAAAACACCATTTTAGTCTGGACAGACGGTTAAAAGTAACCGCCTTAGTGTGGACGTACTCTTGGCTTTTGTCAACGAGGTGACATTCATGAGTGTTGACCAAATTACCTAACCCCCACTCTGCAAACAGGCCAAGGAGAGTAACCATGTCTGTCTGTCTCATGCTTGCTGTATGTCCAGTACTGTTATGTGTCAATATAAAGATGAGGAAGAACAGTTTTAGCTATTTTCTTATTATTTTTGCATTTCAGATTGGACAGAATCTGAAAGCACTAGTGTGGACACTAGTCATTTTCACATACAAAGACACACATTTATCCACCTTAGTGTGGACAACCTTGAAATCCTGTTATTAGGAGGAGCTGACAGTTGTAAATATTTTATTTAGATTTTACTATCCATATTGTTTTAGGTGAGGACACCATTGAAGACAGACATCTACAGCAGAAAGCATGTTTGTTTAAAGGATTTTCTTGACAGAGATGCAGACATGTAAATTAGGTCCCAACTGAAAGAAAAGGTTAAAAGAAGGCAGTTAATACCCCAGGGACGACCCTCAGCACCTCGTCACTCAGCCGTCTCCCTCTCAGTCTTTGTGTATGTGTTGTTTCAGGGTGTGTGAGGCTGTCATGGGCAGTGCCTGTGGAATGTGTTGTTTAGCCCGACCAGCTGAAATCTGCCTTATTGAGCAGTGATAGCCTACAGACTCTCTGGCTCCTCAGGACGGGACGGAGGGGTGGAGGGGGGCTTACCAGCTGTTACTCGCTACCTGGGCCTTTGTAGGTCTGATGGCTGGTCAGCACTACTTTCCCACACATTGACAACACAGGGTATATGCATTTTCTCACTCTAAAGTCTGAAAGAAAAGTACTTGAACATGATTTTCATTACATGATTAACCAGATAAAGAGACTAATCACTAAACCTTATGGCCACAGCTATTTTAATAAAAAAAAAAACATTAATCGCTTTCTCTGTAAAATATAAAAGGCTACAACCATACCCACAGCTCAGTAAATGCTGCGCTCTAGACGCCGCTCATGTCAGCATGCTAACATGCTCACAACGACAGTGCTAACATGCTGAGTTACAGTGTTAAGAAGAGACATTTGCTTATCACCATTAAACATAAAGTACAGCTGAAGCTGAGGTGAATGTCACTAGTTTTGCAGGTATTTTCCAGTGGGTAACCTCTGGGACTAAAAAGTGAAGCCAATGCTGAAATGCCTTAAATTTGCAGTCTTTCTAATTGCCTCTGGTTGATTTATTACCTTGGTTAACATTATAAGCACGAGTTGATGGTCTCAATCGCTAGTTTCAGGTTTTTCTCAATACAGCATGATGTTCATTTAGGAAATTATGGTCCCATTTAGAGCCAAATAGACCATAAAGCAAGGGATGCTTTAGGGCACAGCTCCCTTGTGATTGCGCTGTCCAGTCTGGGAGTTGTCTTGTCTTAGAACTTTAACCCTTTCACAGTGTGTTTTCAGATCGTGAAAGTTAATTCTAACATTTTGGTCACCGAAAAATGTCTTATTCAGTGTTCAGGTGAACCCTTTCGTGTCACTGCTGGTTGCAAAAAAACAAGATAGCGACGGGCAAAATGCAGAACTTGAGGCTTCAAAACAGCAGTCCATAAACCAGTGAGTGATGTCATGGTGACTATGTCCACTTCTTATATCCAGAATATTATAGTATATATAGATATTTCGGTCAGGACCAAAGTGGTGGACAGGTTATAATTCAATTTACATTCATAGAAAACAGAGAAAGCAACATATTGTCATATCTGAGATTTATAAACACCACTACATTCAATGACCACTGCAATATAAAACTGCAAGTGTGGACAGAAAATTAGGACAGTGGACTTTTAACAAATCTATCTGAAAATATTTGAGTGGATTTTCTGCATCACTGCTATGTAAAGCACAGCCCGAAATCACTGCTGTTAATATTTTTCATTTAGAAATATAACCTTTCAATGCTTGCGTATGTACCTGCATCTATGTGTGTGCTTGTGTGAGTTCATATTTGCTCCCTAGCCGCATTCTTCTCTGTCTGACCGAGCTCTGACAGCACAGCAGCGTGCAGAGGCGGGAAGGGAACACCGAGTCCTGAGTGGAGATATGAGGCCAGCCAGTCAGTCTGTGTTCAGGGGCGAGGGCCTGACCCGCCAGGACCCATAACTAACTGATATGAGCCCGGGCCAAGTGGGCCCAGACAGCTGCCAGACAGAGAACAAAACAGAGGAGGGAGGGAAGGAGGGAGGGAAGGCAACAGAGAGCCAGAGGAGATATGTACAGAGAGGAAGCCACAGTATAGACAGAATAAGGGACAGAGATAATCTAAAGGATGGTCCCATAGATGCTCAGATTTTTGCTGTGAGGCATGTGTTGATATCCAAGACTTCCCGTTGCACTAAATCCCTTGGTGGTTCTGTCCCATATAGAAGTCGGAGGAAAAATGTTAGCCATTGTGATTCAAGGATCGTTTTTCTTTTTTTTTTCATGTTGTGCTCAGTATCTAGCAAAAATGATCTGATGTGTGCGCAGTGGGGGCTGTATATTCCTCCCATTTAGGTTCATAATTTCTCCTCCAGTAGGCACTTATCTCATTGAACTCTCATTTAATATAAGATGTTTGTGTTAGTGGCACAGAGTGCTTCTTTTTCACTTACATTGTCAGTCTCTTGACAGTTTATGAGATAGTGTACTGACTGTTTTACTAATGTGGCACCACACCAGCAGCTTGTATCATGAAAGGAATAGTCTGACGTTTTGGAAAGAAGTGTAATGCTGTGTTCCATTTTCCTCGGAAGTCAGAGCGGGAATGACGTTAAACCCGTAAAGTCGGAAAACTTAATGGGGTTTGCTGTAGCCATTTTTCCAATTGTTAGCAATACCAGTTGATTAACAGTGCATTGCACCGGTATTTTGCACATAAAAACACAGTAGCAAACACGGCCACAGATAGAAGAGTACTGTGTGTATGATTGATTTAATGAGACACAGAAGTGCTAGCTATTACTACAGCTGTTTTACAGCTGATGTTGTCTCGCCTCTTACGTTTTGACGCTGGTGTTGGTGAGGTTAGCCCGAATTACTGAATCCAAAGTCCAACTTCAGGAGGCGTTTTGGTTGAAATGTTGGACAGGGAACTAGGAAACTCCAACTACTCAGTTCAGTTGGAAAGCAGCATTAATATCAAGCTGGAGATGGTTAGCTTAGTTTAGCACAAAGACTTGAAACATAAGGAAACAGCTAGTCTGGCTGTACTTGTACAAAAACTCAAGTCTATAAATAAAGATTTGTAGTATAAATAAAGATTTGTAGTTTTACAAGGGTTTATGTGCGGTACTTTTTCATAGCTGGGAGATATAATGTTCATAAGTGAGTTTTGGAGGTGCTGGTATGCACATTTTGTTACCTTTTGACAGGCCAGCTGATTCCCCCCATCTGCAGTTTTTATGCAAAGCTAAGCTGTTCATATTCAAAGGGGAGAGTGGTATCAATCTTCTCTAACTCTCTGCAAGAAATTAAACTTTTATTTTAATTAAGTTGGATTTTCTTTGTATGAATGGTCCAGTTTTACGAGCAATTTGTTCCTTCGCTGTTAGTTTCATTAAGCTTTAGCAAAATTCTACTGAAAACATAGTTTGTGTATAACATTGGTGTTTCATGGGCACCTTGTGATTCTTAATGTTTCTTTATCTCACAACAATAACCTTTCACACAATAAACCAGACAATAGAAGAACATACTTGTTTTTAAGAAAAAATGCATAATGCAGGAGCTGAAAGGAGCACTCGGCCTTTACTGTTGACGCCAATTACAAATGTATTTACAAAGGCACAAAGCATTCAAATATACGCAGCAGCGGCTGAGAAAAGACCATTTGTGTGCTTACAGCTGAGCTCTTATTTGTTTTGCCTGTTCTTGTAAACTGTGAATCCTGCATTCACAGGTCATGACGAAGAGCTTCTCATATTCAGTCGCAATCCAGTTGTGGTTTGAGAGAACATAAACAGAAATATTGTTCTTTTAATGTCCTGCTTCTATGGAAAGCCGCAATTTGCAACGTTATATTGCCACAGTGGCTTTATGTCTGTCTGTAGATATGAAAACAATCACTTAAAAACATGACATGACAGTTACTGCTTACCTCATATGTTCCCCATGTAGTTTCCATATATTTGCAAATTAATGAGGTGAACTTTTGATGCTGTAAGATGTAAATACCGTGCGTGTTTGTCGACAGCAGTGTTGATTGTTTAATTATCTTAATGGAATAATTAGCATAAATAGTTATGTTTCATTTACAAAGATTATGGCAGAACATTAATCAGCTGCATTGTTTTTAGTTTATTTGTGCACAAGTCAACAGATCTCCTAAAGAAAAACAAAATAGATAGCTTAAAATTAAAAGCTGTGCTATATTACATCCTCTATCTATGCTAGCAAGTAAAAGTGAGCCTGCGTTGAGTAACTCTCACCATCAGTGTCATATGAACATTTGATGAGTTGGTAAGCTTGCCTACGAGACAGTCACCTACACACACAAATACCAGCCAGATAATACAGCTCCTGCATTGTGTCTCGCCATCACAATGGCGTTGGTGTGTGTGGTCTGGCCTCAGTAGCCTGGCATATGGCCTGTGACCCCGTAGCCCCTCTGTCTGTGTCATTATGATACCGATAGCGTGGCTGTGAATAGGAGCCAGCCAGGACTCAATAGACCGGACTGGGGCCGTCGCATAAAGGCCCTCAGCGTCTGTCTTTCACCGCAGACTGATTACTGGCTGCGTGCGTGCATATACATGCGTGTGTAGACAGGACGATATAATGAGGTACCCTTGTATTATTGATGTTCTGCTTTTGCTGCCTACCTGCTGTTGAGTGGGTTTGTGTTGGCTTCAAGTACGGTAGGTTAGGAAAAAGTATTTCTTGTGTAGACACTTCAGAGAGGACCATTACATCTTGAAATAAAAGGAGATCATGTCAAACAGAGCTCTAATGTCGATCTATCATCACTTTTCAAGAAAAAAATGTTTGACTATAATATGATTCTTTCTTCGCAAATGTGAGGATTTTCTGCTTGTTTCTGTTTTATATCATTGTAAACTAAACATCTTTGAGTTTTGAACTTTTGAAGGAGTAAAACAAGCAAACTATAATGTGCATTTTTCACAATATTCTTATTAAGAGATGCAGCGATTAATCAATTAGTTGTCAGTTAATTGACAACTATTTTGATAATGATTTATCAGTAATTTTTCAAGAAAAAAGTAAGTTGGCTTCTTAAATGTGAATATTATCTGGTTTCTTTACTCCTCTATGACAATAAACTGAATATCTTTGAGTTGTGAACAAAACAAGACATTTTATAGACGAAACAATTCATCAATTAATCAAGAAAATAATCTGCAGATTAATCAACAATAAAAATAATCAATAGTCGCAGCCCTATTCTTGTTATACATTACTTAGTCGTAATGATGGATTTACCAGTTAATTTGTTCTATAAAATATCAGAAAATAAAATATCACAGTTCCCCAGAGCCCAAGTCTTATTCAGATCACTTGTTTTGTCCAAAATTATTTAATTTATTATCATAGAAGACATAGAAAACATTTAACCCTGCAGTGAGCAGAATGTTTTTGGCACCTCTGGGCAAAAAAATCCATAATAACCTTTCAGCTTATTGTAATTCAAGTGTTCTAAGAGAAAACTAGACTTCTGCACCTCCTATTGGCTGCGCTCTAGCTGGCAGAATAGCTGCTGACTAATTTCTAGTTGTTTGACAAATTGCTTAATCTACCAATTGTTTCAGCTGTAAAATTCATATATATAACATAGGGTTGAATGATATATTAATATTATATCAATGTAGTTATATGAAACTTAGATTTTGGATATTGTAATATGGTAATGTGGCATAAGTGTTTTTTCCTGGTTTTAAAGGCTGTGTTACAGTAAATTGAACTCACCAGACTGTTTATATTCACATTACTGCTGATTATTTATCAAAAATCTTATTGAAGAAAAAAAAGAGACAGTGTTGATCCCCGATGGGAAATTCAATTCATTGTGTTTTCCCCATATTACCTTTCTCTAATGCAACATAATAGGTATGCAGTAGATAGCACAGTCCACAGCCACATGTTTGTTGTCTCTTTTTTCCCTGGTGGATTAGCTGCGAACATAATCAACACTGAGGCCCTCCAGTATGAACTTGATAACCTCTCCCGGTCCAGCTCAGTGAGTGTTTTGTCCATTAACAGGCCATGTCATGACAAGCTGGAGCTTGAAGGGCTGAGTGGCTATTACCAAGTAATCAGGTTACTCAGCACTTCTCCACAGGTCTAAACAATAAGGTCACAATGGCTGACAGACTGCTCTGTAAAGTTACACCCCTATGTTTGGCCCCAGTTTATTAGATTTTCTTTTGTTTGTTTTTTTATGTATTTGCTCGTTATGTGTTAAGGTCTATTTTCTCATTTATCTCTGGGTAGTTTCTGGACAAGCCCTGAGCGACAGTCGGTCTGTAGCTGTCAATATCCAGTCACCTGCCGGTGTCTTGAGGTGACGTTAGCACATTAGCCGTCCCTTTAAGAGGTCAGCGATCGGACCACAGAGTGATACCTGTCCTCCCGCAGGCCGCTGTAAGCAATTTCACCTCACAGACAGATGGAATTACATCTGCCAGGCAGCGAGCTACTGTACCTGAAGAGTGATTACTGAGAGGCCCGAACAGGTTAACCTGCCTGTGTAGTAGAGGAGATGTCACTGCACTGGTCACAGCACTTTATAAATATCCAATGGGGTTGAAGGCAGTGTCTTGCTGGTGTTGTCGTCTCAGGCCATGCTCAGACCAACAATAGCACTGTGTGAAAAACAGCAACTCTCTCATTAATTTCAAAGAGATGCTGCAGACATTACCTAAAATGTCCTGCTCAGCGTTTGTCACAACAATCTCAACGGGCAACACACTGTAGTCGCCAATCAAATACAGTATGTGCAAAATTGACTGATCTTATGTTCCGCGCGCCCCCCCCCCAGTTGCTATGTCAGACAAGCTTGACAAAAAAAAAACATTTCAATATAGTTCACGTCGGCAATATAACAAAGTCAGACAAAATCATCAGGTTCACCTAACAGCAATGGATCCTCCTCTGACCAGGAGCAGAGCTTCGCCTCGCTGCCCCTGGTCCCCGCTGGGAGCCATCACTGACACCAATCTGCTGGAGACCTAGGCCGTATTGCTGGGCCCGCTATAGGCAAGGGAGGCATGGGAGAACCAGAACCAGGATGGCGCAGAGCAGACTGTCAGACCCTGCTGCTGCAGTAAAATGAGGGGTTTTCTAAAGGGACTCTGGTGCTCAGAAACACTACCTCTTTTGTCCACAGGGGCTGCCTGTTCAACACAAAATAAGTTTGTAGTAATTGACTATATACAGTACAATATAAAGCTATGTTTATCCTCGTGCAATACTCCATGTCGTGGGCCTCCGTAGATGCCACATGTGCTACAAGTGTGAGCAGAGGTGTTTATGCTCAACCCATTGTTTGTTGCAATATGCTCTGAAACACCAGGAAGCGTACAAACAAAATATTCTGTGGATAAGTAAGAAGTCAACAAGTGGTACCGGTAATGAAAGCAGGCAACAGTGGTAAACACAGACATACCACTAAACATTGTATTTGTGTACTGTAATTATTACTTTTTGTCTCTCTGTGCTTTCCCTCGGGTCGCCAGTCTTTCCATGAGACCTTTTCTTTAGCTGTGTGTTGCCTATTTCCCTCCAAGTATCTAATGTCGTATGACTGTCCTTGTGGTCCCTCAGTGGACAGTTGTAGAGATGTCTGTAGGGGCCAACCTGCTCGTCCAGTCTTCCCTCGAAGACGTCCATGTTGAAATGAAAACCGCATGCAGCGGGCGCATAGTTACAAAAATTCAGAGGTGCACGACCAAGCGGCGCAACAACTTGAGGAGTCTTTGCACACCTTGCGAAAGCTACAATAAAGTCATTTTCTGGCATGTGCACCCTGCACCAGCTTCACTACGGCAACCATAAACCAGGCTTAATGTGTCTGTGAAGAGTGGAACGACGTATCAGGAAAGAGGAAAGTAAATTGAGTTTCTGCCAGGTTCCAACTTGCTCGGCTGTTATTGGAGCACCGTACGAAAAGGGACGGGACTCAGGAAAGGTTAATTTTACATACGTGTATAAAATGGGTATCACCGTGTTCATTTTCCAGATGTAAACTCAATGTTACCAAACAAAACACAGAACTAACTTGGTTGTGCATCCTACCAATTTTCTTTCCATCTCTTGCTCCTCTTTTTTTGTGAATAGAAGTTTCCAGAACTCAAGTTTAAGTACGTGGAGGAAGACCAGCCAGAGGATTTCTTCATCCCCTACGTCTGGTCCCTGGTCTTCAACTCTGGAGTCGGCCTCCACTGGAGTCCGCACGGCATCGAGCTGTTCAGCATGGACTCTGGCTGAAACACCTGCTGCAGCAGACCTATGTTTATCTTCACCCATATTCAAGAGTGACAGTGTGTGTGTGTGTCTCTGTGTGTGTGTGTGTGTGTGTTTGTGTGTGTGTGTGTGTGTGTGTGTGTGTGTGTTTGGGTGGGTGTGTGCGCATTGCCCTTTATAGTATGTGCACGCTGCTTTGAAAGTGCCTCGACCTTGTACAGACTTTCTTTTTATGCAGCACAGCCTCTTTTCTTTCCTCATATGATAACAATTCCTCTGCTTGGACACTGTGAAGCTTCATCTGTGCTGGTTAACAGTTCACACAGTAGCTCCCATTTACGTACACTCAGTCCTGTAGAGAGCACCGATTTAACACCTGAGCAACGTCACCTGGTTCCACTTCACGTGCTGAGCTCTAGAAAACATCCTGTTATTGTGAGGAGCTCAGGACACAGGCGATGGATAATCCTACGTTGTTTTTTTTTTTTCTTGCTTAAAAAGAAAAGGTCAATTAAAACACGTGTATCTAAGTGTTACACCGCTCTGGTTCAGCTACCACTGCACTGAATGCTAAGAAATAATACCAACTCCCTATTCAAGACTTGGAAGACATACATTTATGAACAACTTCTATGCTATTGCGTTTTAAGTATCTCATAAATTAGCGTTTTATTTTGACCAACATTGTTCTCTTGATACAATGGGTTTGTATAAAAGATTTGTGTTTGTCAGAGAAAGAGAGAAAGTGATCTTCAACAGAAAGTCCTCTGTTTTGTTGTAACATGCATGTTTTTCAGATTTCAGAGTCCACCAGAGTTGCTTGGTGGCGACCGCCAATAACCCACATTGAATTACAGTATAATTAATGCTTCATTGAAGTCCCTAGATAATATTAGAGCCCCACTTTGCTTTTATTCATGTGATTTCATTGTTTGCTTCAAGCCCGGTTATTTGACTTTACCCAGTCTTTGTCAGGCAAGTGCATAAACTAGGACATTAAACCTCGTGTCCTATTGTGCATAATTACACTTGTCTCTTTGATTTGTCACTTTATTTGCATGTTTAACTCAAGACTTTGTATTGCATTATTTATTTTCATGTATATTGTTTTTTTTTTACACATTCAACCCCCAAAATGTAAATGGTAGTCGTACTGAAATGACTACTACTTCTGAAAGAAAAATGGTGGTACTATACTTTGATTCTTCCCCGGTGGGAAACTGGCTTTATATTATTACATTATAATATGACAACAGCTGTCACTTTGTGGCGAATATTACTTTGGAAATAAGAGTTTAAATAAAAATATGAAATCAAAGCAATGGACGTGTCACATGGTTATTCAGCAAGGTCATAAGATTGGTGTGGATGGGTGAAAAAAACACCAGAGGAGACAGGTGTTCGTATCCTTTGTGAAACCAGAAGTCAACGTTTATTTGTCACATAACTTGTGTATTTAAGTTGCACCACTTTCTTCTGTTTTATCAGGTTTTTTTAATTCATATTTTTTTTATTTAATTTTATTTGTTATAAGAAAAGCAATAAAAAAAACTACTCAACAGGCCAGGCATAGGACATGTCGCCTCCCTGCCGACTGAGCCTCTCCTCCTTTTCCTCGTTTTGTTGCCTAACCCAGCTGTTTTCCATTAAGACAGAAGTTTATTTTGAAAAGACTTGCATGTCATGCGCGGAAATGAACATTTGTACAAAAATGCACAAAATATAAGGATGAACTTCTTGTAAGATTTCATACTAACCGTTGTATGAGGACATGTTGCAGTCACATTAGAAGATACTGACATGTTGGCCGTTCACTCAGGTACAGTAACCAGAACAGTTTAGCTACATGGACTTCATCCTTGGCTCATTTTAGCTACAGCGTTTTCCTACCTCTGCACCACAAATAACACAAGAAAGAAAAATCACATGCTGTTTATATCAGCATCACAGAATGTCGACAAATGTTGGCGCTGTGTGTCTTGTCTCATTGTTGCCTGTTGTGGTCATAGCTGCAGAGGCAGCAGAAACAGAGGCATGAAACCAATTTGGGGGGGAAAGTTGATGGCACAATGGCACCCACTGTGTCGCCGGAGCTCCCACTTCCCGAGAGAATTTCATGCCTTTCGTCTCTATTGTATTGATTTTCATGCCTGAAATTCTCTCAAATTCTCAAGGACAATATAATGGATGCAATTTGATGCAAAGAATGGCCCATTTTCAATGCGGGGTCGTCGGTAGGTTACAGTGAGGCAGCATGCTCGAGGACAAATTATCCAGACTCTGTGCACCGACGCTCACCTGCTTCCAGCTCTATTATCGCAGTGCCAGATGGTTGAGGGGAGGTTTTCACAAAGTGACATGGCCCTCCTTGTTCCATCATGGTGTGGGGGTCACCTTACCATGGGCTCCCATTTCAGGTGCAGCAGGAAGATGGATGGGGCAGGGGATTCTGGGATGGGTAGTTTTTTTTTTTTTTACAGGCTGGTACATTTTCCTCAAGGTCTAGGTGAGGTTGTGTTGCAGCATGGCTCCAGACGCAGAGGTCACACCCAGATCAGCGTCTGTTGAGTGATGTAAAAAGTAGGGCACTGGAGACTAGTTTGCTGAAGTGGCTCTGTACTAAGTACTGGTAGCCCCCAGTGACACGGAGCTCATTAATATGACAGATTGCCATGGTAACGATGGAAGGTCGTTAGGCTCAATGGTTTTAGGATTAGGTCACAGCAAGGGGGACGCTCGTTCACAGCATGAAAACAGCACAAAGAGTTAGATGTAAATATAAATATAAACACAGATAACGTCATTCCTTCCTACAAATCTTCAGTGGAATGAAAACAGTGTTTCAATGGGCCGCGCCATCAATGGAAATCATATACAAAGATAAACAGACAGGCTGTATTGTGCCCTTGATGTCTGAAAGATGTCAGAGAACCTGTTTTGTAGTCACAGGTTACAGAAGGTGAATAAAAAGTCACATACCTCAGATGCTTTTTTCATTTTTATATTTTTAGTTGTTGAGTCACTTTGCTCATATACTTTCTAGGTCACCAGTTGTTGACCTTTTACATGAAGCTGCTTTCAACAATCAAGATGCTTGTACAGACATTCGTGGTTCCCAGAAGATGTATCCTATAGCTTTTTTTAAACGCCATTATGAGTTTGACATTTGTTGTGGTTTTGAGTGAGTAATGCCAACAACTACTGGATCTCATTTAGCCGCTTGTTTGCAACCGTAAGACACAGAAAAGCTTCAAAATTCTCGAGTGACGTATTTATTGACAAATGTTACAGAACAAAACGTTAGACTCTCTTACACGTATGTTAACCACAGAACTTATTTCAGACATCTAAGTAAAAACCAATTCATTAAAAAAAAGCACATTGATTTTGAGACCACGCTAAGGTGGAGAATAAGGTACATAATCTACCTGCTACCTTATGAGCATGTTAACATTGTCAGTAGCAGCATGTCAGCATGCTACCATGCTAAGCTAAGATGGAGTAAACAGTCTACCTGTTATGTATGAGCATGTTTACATTGTTTGCATGCTGACGTTAGCATCTAGCTCAAAGTTTTAAAACCCTGAATGTAACATGGTGAAAATACAAAAGCCTCGCAAGAAGCCTATTCTCAAAAAATGAACCAACATGTTCAAAATGTTTTTATTTGTAAAGCTTGAACAGTAATGGAGCTATATTGCGTTTTTTTTTTTCTTTGCAAAGCTGACATTTTTGGCAGACTGTGATAACGAAAATGGAAAGGGTTCATCCCCTGAATGTGCTCGTTACATTTCATGGTAATACACCAAGTACATTTGGATGTTTCTTGTGTTTAAGTAGATGTTTTGGCATGATGGTGAAGCCTGGGGGATATTTAAGAGGTCACCAAATACATAAATATATTTCTTCATGAAATCCATGGACATCCAGACCACATTTAAAATCAGTCTCAGCATTAAGTCTGAGATATCTCATCCCATCCATTTGGCCTTGGCGTTCTTATATGTAGACCAATTACATGTATGCAGATCTTTTCAAAATTGTTTCACATTAATGGTCTATAAAGAGAATTGGGTCACTGAGGCCTCCAGCTACACAAATCACAAATTGAATCCCTGAACAAAAAGACTAAAGTAATTGAATGTAAAATGACCTGCTCTATACAGAGTCCTTCACTGGGTAAAAAGTTAGCCATAGACATGAATCCTACATTGAAAAGATGTTTTAATAAACCCCCCCATAAAAGAAAACCATATGAGGTAAAGAAATGTTCTTGCAGAGACGGAGACATGAATTATAGTCTATAGCAGCAGAGGCTATATTCACGTCTCTCTCAGCCAGCCACTTCAATGAACTTTATAATTGCTTGCGATGGTTTGCTACATATTAATTTTTAACAAGTACATAAATGTATGATAGAGTATGTAGGGGTGTAAAAAACCATTGATGCATCAGAATGCATCAGTCTGAGTTTGATCCATTTGAAAAGTTTGGATCGATTGAAAGTGATTAATATTGTATTACAGTGTTTCTTTTTATTGATTGACTGCTGTCTGCAGGCGGCGATGTGTTCCTGTTTCTGTTTCCGTCTTTCACCTAACTGAGCTGTTGTTGTTTGAAACTGAAGTTTTGACGTTTAACGTTTATATATTTATTATTCTGTTATTGACATGTTCGGTTTAGTTCATTATTTAAATACAATACATTTTGAAATGTAAATGTATTAAGTCAATTGCCCCTAGAGGGATCAAAAAGAATAATCAAGATCTTACAATTGCGATCTTACAATATAAATATGATTTATTTACCTCCAGTTTTCTATGTTATGGTGGTACTATCATACATATGAATTTCATACTACATTTTATTGCTGTTTTGTTTAACCCTTTAAAATCTGGACCTTCAGTGCCTACACTGGTATTTTTGCTTATTGTGATTTCTTGGAGTATCTTCAAATGCTCCATATCACTAAAATCTGTACAACCTAAGCTACAAGGTTAGGTCAATAAACTATTATAATTGGGGCTGTGATCAACATAGGAGTGGGCAAAATATGCTGCTTTATGCAAATGTATGTATGTATGCATTTATTACTGGAAATCAATTAACAACACAAAACAATGACAAATATTGTCCAGAAACCCTCACAGGTTCTGCATTTAGCATAAAATATGCTCAAATCATAACATGGCAAACTCAAGTCCAGCAGGAAACAGCAGCTGACTTGACTATGACTTGCCCCAAAGTGGGCATGTCTGTAAAGGGGAGATTCATGGGTACCCAAAGAACCCATTTTCATTCACATATCTTGAGGTCAGAGGTCAAAGGACCCCTTAGTTTTCGTCACCAAAATTTAGCGCATGTTTGGAGTGTTATTTAGCCTCCTTCCTGACTAGCTAGTGCAAAGCATTTTGATAGTTTTGTTAATAATAATAACAATTACATCATTGTGAGCGTACAACGTGATGACATGACAGACAGCCTTAGCTTTTTGCTGCAAAAAGAGCAAATGTTCTAGCGGTTGTGGTTTTTATTCTAGATCAATCTAAACAGGATCTCGCAAACAACAAGGGCGAAAAGCTGAAACAATTAGCTGAAAAATTGATAAGCTGATGGACAGAAAAAGTGACCATTCCTTATTTCCACCTTCTCAGTTGTGAAGATTTTCTGCTTTTATTGTCTCACATGATAATGAAATTATTAACATATTTGGGGTTTGGAATGTTCATCTCACAAAAGAAGTAATTTAATGACATCCCCTTAGGCTATTTTCTTACACTTGATAGACCAAACGATTAATCGACGTTGAGAGAAATCTTTTTTTTCTTTTTGTTGAGCTATTGCCTGTGATTTGTAGCTATCTGTGTCTGCCTGCACCCCGAGGTGTAATATCATTGACCAATGTTTTCTGTTCACTTGACAGTGTAATGTTTCACTTTGTGGACTCCGGAGATGAGCTTTTCTGTAAGAGGCATCTCATTATTTCAGGGGGAAACTGTTTGACCTCTAACTATTCACTGAAAGATCAGCTAAAAAGAGTGTAAGACAGGTAAATCTACAACTAATATTGTAATTCTGGGTTCTTGGACATCACACCTTTCCCTTTCTCTTTCATTATGATAAGATAAGATATTCCTTTATTAGTCCCACAGTGGAGAAATTCACATTCATGATGGAACCACCGCTGAGACATTGGTAGATTTTTTTTTTCAACACAATGAAATGAAACATCAATTTTCTGGCTTTTTTAGATTATAATTATGCGGTGACATTTAGCAGTGTAGGTGTTTTTGCACTTCAGATGTGCAAGTGGTGATTGAAAAAAACCTCCTTTGTCTCTTTAATTAAACTTTATTTTTTATTGTGCTTATCTTAGTGATGATGAGCTCTTTGTGAGCCATCTTCAGCCTATTCTGAGCACTGTGGTTCAGACAGAATAAGCCCCTTTAATTGCATATGCATGACCTCTTGTCTGGAGGCAGTGACTGTGTCAATAAATTATAGTAAAGGCCAGGACTGCTATCTAGAATATTAATCATCCTTCTGCTATAAGGCTGTTTTACCATCTTCTTTTGAGTCAGCTCTGTGGGCTGCATGGTAGAGTATAGCTGGGATGATTAAACATTTTATGCTGGAGCCCAAAATTTTAATATTTACTCAAAATATTCAAATTCATAGAAAGTTAATCATTCCACATATCAAACCTTGTGAGATTCTTTACTTAATGGGGGCAAAAGTTCCAGTAACACATGTGTGCAATATTATGTATAATGTGATACAGGTTAGTACATTTTTTTCTGGAGAAATAAACTGAGAAACAGTTTAATGGACAAAACAATCAGACAGGGATTCCCATTTTTGGCAAATGAAATACCTGATAAGTTGAGGTATTTCATTACAGTTATGCAGAAATTATATAAAAACCAATTAAACCATTAATCCATGAAGTAGTGCTGCTCATTGATCTGAAACATTTCCCCTGATATCCTGCTACAACCAGAGATATCAAAGGGAGAGTTACAGTGATATAAACAGTATGACAAAATATCTGACCATTGACTAATTTGTATCACCATATCATCCAGCCTTAAGGGACTCTTTGTAAATTATTAGTAGGCGAGAGCGAGTCTGTCCCGACATCATGGTTTTATTAAGTTCCATTAAGATACTGCAGTTTAAATTTGGTTATATGATGAACCAAATTGCATCAATTAATCTTGGTTATACTCTGATATGTTTTGTGCACCGTAGTCTCTGTCAGCACTTAGCGCTAGCCATTTCTTGAATTGTTAGGGCTGTTAGTACCAAGCCGTCACCATGTTGAGAACCGTTACGAGCCAATAGAAATGCTCTAAAACCCGTATTTTGCACCTTTAAAGAGGTAGTTTTCAAACCACAGGTTTCAAAGTCAAGAGAGGTGGAGGTGAAACACAATGTTCAGCCCCCTCACCACTCCAATTCACTTCATACGGTCCCTAGTGTGTATGCTCTCAGGGCCCATAAATAAGGGGTCCACATCACAATATAGATCATTTCATATCTCGACAACAATATATATCACCTATATAGCCTACTTTTGTATACTCCTGTGTGAATGAAATACTTGACAAATAAATAGAATTATTTTCTCATTTAATTAAAGACTTTAGTGCAAAATTAACATAACCCCAAAAAGTGTGTTAATATTTTCAGCTATATATACACTGAGTATGTTTACATGCATGCACACAAATACAGAGTAATAGTTTGATTTAGCTGAGTTTGATTGGAAATTTGGGTATTGTAGTATATGTTTATTATCAATTTGGACGACATAACTGTGTATCACAACATCTGAATATATGATTTCATCATGATACGATTGCACTGACAAGTGATAAATGATCACTGAATTACTGCCCAGCCCTGCCCACAGGACCCATAGTTTAAGAAAGTAGGCCTGAGAATGGCCCACACAATATTAACTCATGCGTGTTAGGGATTAATTCAGTAAACATGGTGATGTAAAAATGTTAAATTAAACTCCCTCCTGCACCTTTTTTATTGAGGCCAGAAAGCAGACAGAGTCTTCCAGCCAGACTGAAATGGAAAACGGTTAGATAAAATTGGCTACTTCCTGGAGTCTGGAGATCAGTCACACACACACACAAAAGGAAGGGCAGGGAGATGGAGAGAGAGAGAGAGAGAGAGAGAGAGAGAGAGGAGTGGGAGATGGAGAGAGGGGGGGTGGAGAGAGAGAGAGAGAGAGATAGAGAGAGAGGGAGAGAGAGAGAGAGAGAGAGCGAGAGAGGGGGATGGAGAGAGAGAGAGAGAGAGAGAGAGAGAGAGAGAGAGAGTGGGAGATGGAGAGAGAGGGGGGTGGAGAGAGAGAGAGAGAGAGAGAGAGAGAGAGAGAGAGAGAGAGGGAGAGGAGAGGGGGGTGGAGAGAGAGAGAGAGAGAGAGAGAGAGAGAGAGAGAGCGAGAGAGGGAGATGGAGAGAGAGAGAGAGAGAGAGAGAGAGGGGGAGAGAGAGAGAGGGGGGGGAGAGAGAGAGAGAGAGAGAGAGGGAGAGGAGAGAGAGAGAGAGAGAGAGAGAGAGAGGGAGATGGAGAGAGAGAGAGAGAGAGAGAGAGAGAGAGAGAGAGAGAGAGAGAGAGAGGGAGAGAGAGGGAGAGGAGAGAGAGAGAGAGGGAGAGAGAGAGAGGGAGATGGAGAGAGAGAGAGAGAGAGAGAGAGAGAGAGAGGAGAGAGAGAGAGCGAGAGAGAGGGAGAGAGAGAGGGGAGAGGACAGAGAGAGAGAGAGAGAAAGGGGAGGGGACAATATGTGTCTACAGCAGCCACTTCCACAAACCCTGTGACAGACCTTTTCCCCTGACTGATTGCTTCCAGACTACCTTTAAAAAGCGGCGCAGTCCTCTGAACCGTTTGCGCTCTGGCGTTGCGCTCTTGCGCGGCGCCAGTGGGGGATCCTGGGACAATGTGGGGATGAGCTATTGACTACCCCCACCCACCCCCACACACACACACAAACACACACCCCTCCGTCTCCGCACATCTCATCATTATCAGCCATCCACCCCCCTCTGCCCTACGGCAACACTGGCTCAGTGACACATTAACATACTGCTGGCCGCACCTCCTCCCCGGACTACTGTCTGTCTGTCTAGGGAACACAATTAGGCAACGAGGAGACAAGCACGCATACACATCAGAAAAAGGCATCCATGTTAATGCAGCTCAGTGTGACTGAAGGGCCACTGTAATAATGTCTGAGATGTTGTAGGTCTCTTCTGTCGCTTAAAATGAGATTATTAGTTTGGTCTGTTTGTACAATTATGGTTATGCTTGCTAATAAGTTTAGGCCGAACTCAACTGTACAATAATTTCTGCATTCATACGTATATTATAATTGTATTTATTTTTTAACACACTTATTCCACAGCATTTTTGTATTTACTTATTTGCACTGTGCTTGTATTTGATATATTGTATATATGTATGTATATTTAATGCACATATTTGTACATATTTCCTATATTCTCTTACGTTTATTATTTACTTGTATTTCTCTACATATATTGTGTTATGGTATATTGTTGCATTATTCAGGCTACAAAATTTACATGTTACTTGCTCCTTTATTTATTTTACATTTCTTTATGATTATATAGAGGCTAAGAGCAACTGCCACATCCCAATTTCCCCTGAGGATCAATTAAATATTTATTTTTTCAACATTGTTTTTATTGTGCAGTGAACATCTGAACACAACTCCAACAATGAGAGGTCATAGAAATATTATATGAAGATATTTAAAAAATATGTTATATATTACAAATTTACATTTTACAGGGTTTACTGTCTATTCCCTTACCAACAGTCTTACTAACAGAAAATCATACCTACACATTTATTTTATCATAGTTAATGACAAAGTGTATGAGTAAAATATATTTTAAAAAATAGAAAATTAATTAAATTAAAAATATTTCTTATTCTGATGATGTGAGAACAGTTTTACAACTAATGGTTGATTTCATTATTTAATCTGTTGATAATATGTTTCAATTAATTGATTCAGTTGTTTGGTCTATAAAATGTCAGAAAATGGTGAAAAATGCCTTGTTTTGTCCACAACTCAGAGATATTCAGTTTACTGTCATAGAGGAGTAAAAAACAGAAATATTCACATTTGAGAAGCTAGAATGAATTTTGCTTTTTTTTTAAGGAAATACTAGAACTGATTAATTGATTATCAAAATAGCTGGTGGTTATTTTAATAGTTGACAACTAATCGATTAATTCAGTACATCTGTCAAGCCATATACTGGGTATACTGGGTAAATAAAGAAGGGTGGAAACTGTTATGTGAATTGTTCACACAGACGAAACTGGGTTTGTCCCATCTGAAGGATAAACGTCCAGAGGGCGGCAGCAGCGCGCTCTCAGCTGCGCTTCGGACATGTCGAGATATATATTGGTTTTAAGCCCTAAGTGTAAACTCGCAGGCACAAGCACTCTCTCGTGGCCCCTTCGCCTGTAGTAGAAGACCCCAGTTCTTCACACTAAACCTGAACAAGCTCCAACTACTGCATGGACAGCTCTAGTGCCTAATGGTGGCGAAAGAAATACCTGAGAGGCTAAACTCAGGGCAAAAACCTGGGAAACAGATAGGGAAAAGTATCCTGATAGTTCAACGTGACAAAATATTTTATTATGAGATTATTATGAGAGTGTTGTCGTCCTCAGTAAAAGTGTATTTATTCCAGCTCCACTATAACACACATTTAGCATGAATGCCTTTTTAAATAGGATATGAATATGATAAAATAACAGACATTAATAGCACTAAAATGTCCAAAAACTACAAATCTTTAATAAAAGAGTAGCTTCAACGAGATTAAGGCCTTTTTATTTGACCGAAATAGTTAGAAGTTTAACAGAAATGACTTGAATTGTGTCTTAACTGCTTTATTTCCCCAACCTCATCCAATTCGTCAACTTCTTCTGGGAAAATCTTAACTTTCCTACTGCTTTTTTATTGTGTGCGTGTTTGCGTGTATGTGTGTGTATGTGTGCGCGCGCTGTGGGCTCTACTTGATCTGTTGTTTGCGCAACACAATCACATTTCTTTTAAGCGACAGGGTGTCTAGACACACACGTGACCGGGCGCGTCAATGCGCACTGGAGACTGGAGACGGAGCAAGGGCACCCAAAACCATCCGCCTCATTTACAGACAGCGAGCCTTCTGCCCCCCTCTCCAGATCACGTAGTCGGCTCGCTCCTCGCTTCCACAGACACAGACACGGAAACTTCGTGTGAGATACGAGGTTGGATTATTTAATCTTTAAAGGATTCGTCTGCTAAAATAGGTTACGAGGCTCGGTGCGTGGACGTAACCCGAGGGTCTTTCTGTCGCTTTCTACCAGGCTTTCAACTCGGGTGAGAGAGAACTAGTCCTGGATCTGCTCCCCGGCTCTTTGGACGAGGCTCATTCTTGCCAGCAGACCACATCCTCTGCAGACGAGTGGCATATTTAGACGATAACGGATAAAAAAAAAAAAGCCTCGGCGAGCCTGCTGGAGAGCCCTACTCTGTGCAGTCGGATCAAGGATTTTGTGGATTAATGCTCTTGAAGACACGGCGGCCAGCTTCGGTTTTCATGGGATAATTGTGACAGTGTTTAGGCTCAATTAGGCCCCAGTTTGTCTAATTTTCATTTACATCTAATGCGCACAGGTAGAAAGATGTTTTAATATTGTTTTTATGCTGAAAATCGGGGTCACATCACCAAGTGAACCACATTCTCCCTGCCGTGTTGTAGCAGAGGTGTATACTGCTAGATTCATTTCTATAGGCTTGTCTTAAACGCCTGGCGGTGATGGTTACTCATCCCCGGAGGAAAAGCTGACTGTCCCGGGAACCTAGACTGCATTTCGGTGATCAAGTCTGCAAGAGAAGGCGACAGAGACTGGCGTATGCTACAGATTTCCTCTGCTTATCCGGCTCCCAGTTTTTCCACCGTATTTTCTCAGGCTGCTTGTCATCGCCTGGACTCGGATCCCGGAATCTTCATGATTTGCGGACACCATGCTCGTTTTTTAGCCGGGGAACCCTCTTTTCGTCCCGCATGTTTAGGACCAAACGATCGGGGCTCGTCCGGCGACTCTGGAGGAGCCGTGCGCCCGTGGAGGGCGACGGGGAGGCGGATAGAGGGACGCATGGCTCCGGGGGCTGCTGCATGGGTAAAACGACAAAGGTGGCCAAGTCCAACGCCGGGTCCGAGGCTGAATTGAAGGCGTTGACCCACTCGATACTGAAAAAGATCAAAGAGAAACAATTAGAGGTGCTTTTGCAGGCGGTGGAGTCCAAGGGGGGTGCCCGAAGCCCCTGCTTGCTCCTGCCCAGCAAAGTGGACGCCAAAGTGGGTCAACAGTCTTACTCTCTCCCCATGCTGCTCTACAAAGTGTTCAGGTGGCCGGACCTCAGGCATTCCTCGGAGCTCAAGAGGCTGTCTTGCTGTGAATCCTACGGGAAAATCAACCCAGAGCTCGTTTGCTGCAACCCGCACCACATGAGCAGACTTTGTGAACTCGGTGAGCTTGGATTCATTGTAGTAACCTCCAAAACAAAAGTTCCGAAATAGCGTTTTATTTCTCTGGTGGGCTTTATTATATAAGTACACATTCAGACATCGTGTCATTGTGTCAGAGAATTAGCAGACTATTTAATGGATAATTAGCCTAATTCAAATGACATCACCTCTGTTGGCACTGTTGTCTTCAGTTTCCATAAGGTCAAACCTGACTGAGCCAATTGGTCCTCTTTTTCTTTTCGCCAGTACGGTGCCATCAAATTGCGCATCACATAAATTCTTATCCATCCAATTATTATAATGATGCTAAATGTTTCACAAGTTGATATCTTAATTAGGCTGCACCCTGACTTTAACGTGTGTCTTACGCACTGTGTTAGAGCTGTTTATTCCTCCTTCAATCGGGATCTTTTTAAACAAACAGCTCATCTGGTATTTCAACATTTCACAATTGGCATTTCCAAAGTGCAAAGCGACTCATCCAGGGCTTTACAGTCTTTCCACGGTGAAGTTTCCAGGGCCTGTGTGTGTGTGAGTGTGTGCGCTTGCTTGCTTGGCGTCCCGGGCCAAAAGAGGCCCGTATCTCAGTTTGTCCTAGACGCTGATAGTGGCCCTCCTGGCGCCAGGCGGCCCCCTGTTTATCTGCCTGCCAATGAAAGGCAATAGCCGCCCGGCCAGCCGGCTTCACTGCCTCTCCTCCTCTCTCCTCTTTCCTCCTCTCTCCTCTTTCCTCCTGCTCTCCTCCCCAGGCTGAGCTGACAGACACAAAACCATTTCCCACAAGAATGTCAAGTCTTATCATTAAGTTTAGATCTCTCCCTTGTGTTTTCTTTCCTCATGCCCTGCATCTTTCTTTCCACACAGAGTCTCCTCCTCCTCCATATTCGCGCTATCCCATGGACTATCTTAAACCACCAGGTGAGCTGCATGCACACACACATTATTATTTTATTTCCTGCAAAACACACACACCTGAAAGTTCATCTTGTCGTTGTTTAACATTACACCCACACTTCCCCTGCTGTGTGTGTGTGTGTGTGTGTGTGTGTGTGTGTGTGTGTGTGTGTGTGTGTGTGTGTGTGAAGGAAACAGCTCCATGTTATGTTGTGATTTATGATAGCAGTGGAGTGGCACGCCTGGCTGGCTGGGCAGTTCAAGCATGGCTGGCAGCCAGGGCAGAGCAGCACAAAGTTGAGATACCAGCTATAGACTGACTGGCATGTCACCAGGGGCATAGTGCGTGTCTGACGGGGGGGTTGTATGGGTGTTTGTCTATGTGTTGTGAACGGCAGCACATACAGCGGCATCTCAGGAGCCTTTTTCAGCTGAATTAATCATCAGATTAAGGTTGTGTGTCGCCGTCCCACATCTCTATTTAGATGTGTTTTCACTGTTTTTTGCCCCTCCTATTAACAAGCTTTGGTCTTGCTTAATTGTTTTCTCCCTCCACCTGTGCCAGACTCCACATGCTGCTGTGGTTGTCATCCTACTCCCCGGTGCCGGAAAGTGGCATTGGGTTATGTCATCGCCTGTTTAGTCGTCTTTGAAGTGTGTTAGATTTCAGGCTATAACCAGAATAGTGCAAGACAGAGGAAGAGGTGAAGGAGATGATGCTCTTCGTGTCACCATTTTTCTCACTTCTTTGCTCATTTACCTCCGTGTGTCAGTGCAGGAAAAGCTCAGAGTTGAACAATGAGTGCTCAGTCGACCAGCCGGCCGACCATTTAGTCAGGAGAAGGAGAAAGTGGCTTTCAGTGAGTGGAAACAATAGGAAGTCATTGCAGTTGCAGCTGTGGTTCTTCAAAGCAGCCCCCCCCCCCGCCCTCTGTCTTTATTGACCCGGCTTTTGCGATATTGTTGTACCTGAAAAGCATTGACAAAACCTTAAACTACAAGCAGAAGTAATCAAAAATGATCATCCTCTTCCTCCTGATGGGATGTTGGAAACTTTCCAGTGATGAAAGGAAACAAGGAGGTAAATTGGAAATGCAAGCTGGATGCAGACAAAGGAAATGATTATACAACCCATGTTACCACCCTGTTTCCCCTCTGCAGAAACTTGAATGGCTTTGACTGTGTGGGAGTTAAATTTTGCCGAACAAGGCGAGGGAAATATCATCAGGTTGCTCCCAACTTACTAGAGCTTTCATACTTGGAAAAAAAGTTTCTTTAAAGCCATATTTTTGTGAGTATTTAAGTGGAAAAAGTGCTCTGGATCACCTGTCACGCTATTTCCTAATTCAGTCAGTGCAGCTGCAGTTGTGGTTAATCAAAGGAGACTCTGTCTGTCTGTCTGTCTGTATTGGTGAAGGAGGGTGAAAGACAACATATATTAATAGGACAATGAAGCAGGCTGGAGGGTACAGACACACACACACACAGATGAGCTTATCATGCAGAAAGACGGGGGGTTTTCCCCAGTGGCCTCGGGGAGCTGTCAATCATCAGTCCTTTCTCATTACTGAAGGCTATTACTATCCTCCTCTCTGTATTTGCTTTATATTAAGCCGTGTTAAATCATCATGACATTCAGAAAATCTGCACTGATAACTTTTAGAAGGCAGTTAAAAAAAAAAAAAAGCATGCAGTGTAAAAAAAAGCGGGTGGATTTTATGATGATGGTTTTATGATTCCAGTGAGCAGGAAGTGAGGTAATGTGTGTCTGTCCGTTCCAGCAGCGGCAGCAGCAGCGATGGTCGGTGTGAAAGCAGCCGAGATGTAAAAACGCTACCTTGTCTCAGCTCCGTGGAATATAAATCATACGCTGTTTAGCGCTTTCCATCCGATGCCCCGTCAGCCCTGTGGTCAGCTGTGAACTGTTCCCCGTGAGACCGGGGCAAAGGGTGCTGGCGGCCAATGAAAGCGAGGCAGGCTTGGGCTATGGCCCTTGAATCTCGTTACAGTGACCACAAGCAGCACGGGCCGCATCTGAACGGGGAAGGGTGGCAGGGAGGAGGGCTCTGGTGGCTGTTTCTTTATTACTTCTTAGCTACTGCAGCTCAAACTGGAGGCCAGTGAGACGACCTGTTAGCTGGAGAGTGGAAGTATCCAACAGAAATCCTCGCCATTTGTGGATTAAATGCATACTGAACCCGTACTTGCTATATTTCTTCAGTTTACATCCTTTGTAGTTTTTAGGTTGTATTGGGCTCAGGTTTCAAGCTAGAGTGAAGATACTGGTGTCATAAAACACTAGAAAACCTAGTCTGGAAGGAGTCTAAGTAACACTCCAAACGTGTTTAATTTTGGCAAGGAAAAATGGCATGGCCATTTTCAAAGGGCCTCCTCGACCTCTGACCTCCAGATATGCGAATGAAAATGGGTTCTCTGTGTACCCACAAGTCTCCCCTTTACAGACATGCCCACTTTATGATAATATCAAGCGGTTTGGGGCACATCATAGTCAAGTCAGCACACTGACACACTGACAGCTGTTGTTGCCTGTTGGGCTGCAGTTTGCCATGTTATGATTTGAGCGTATTTTATGCGAGGGTTTCTGGACAATATTTGTCATTGTTTTGAGTAGTTAATTGATTTCCAATAATGCATATATACATACATTAGTATAAAGCAGCATATTTGTCCACTCCCATGTTGATATGAGTATTAAATACTTGACAAATCTCCCTTTAAAGTACATTTTGAACAGATAAAAAACCTGCGATTACTTGCGATAAACTTTTTTTTTTTTTTTATCATTTTAGACTCCCACTTTTTTTAGCAACATCTTGAATACAACAGTAGTGTGCATGGCTTGTAATGGAGTGGAGGCGATCACCACCACACACTGTGGCTCAATGGATAGAAGGTATAGCGCAGCATTGACGCGCAGCGAGAGGAATGTGTCATTAGTGAATACCGAGCTACCAGCAGCAGAGTTAGCCTGCTCCCAGCAGCGTGCTGCTCCGCTCAACACACACAGCGGTTTTTGTTAAAGACTCCATTCAGGTGTCATGTTGGAACTAGTCTACATTACAAGTCTTAGTGGGAGTTAAGCATTCAGATGCAAAGAGAGGGTAGAGTGAGTAGTTTTTTTCTTTTCTCGTCTGCCTGCTAGTGCGGTGTGCATTCACGGCGTGCGGCTTTCAAGGCCTTTCTGAGCTCCTTCTGCCAAGACAACCACAAACTTGAATAGAAACATTTCTGATACCCCTTTGCTGTTGGAGCAGGAATCATATTAAGACATCAGACCAGTTTGGATCGCTATTAAAAAGAGGAGACCCAGAGGAACACGTTTGATTATTGAGCCGGGATCTCCGGCCCGAACCCCCGCCTCGGTCATTAGGAGAAACCAATACAGCTCCTTCCAGATCAGCAGCTCGTCTACACAGAGATGCAGCTCTAACACTCCTCCTGAAGCAGTGGATTATGGGGGATTATCGGGGGTGTAAGAAACTCTCCTGCAAGTCTTTCCTGTGTGTGTGTGTGTGTGTGTGTGTGTGTGTGTGTGTGTGTGTGTGTGTGTGTGTGTGTGTGTGAGAGAGAGAGAGAGTGTGAGCTTCGTCGTCAGCGTCTTCATTAGGCATTGATTTCACCCGAGTGATTGACGGTCTCACAGCTGCTGCTTTGCCTTCTCCCTTCACACACACACACACACACACACACACACACACAGGAACACACACAGCGCTAATTCAAAGTCTTTCTCTCTCCGGTAGATTCTCCAGACTCTGGACCTTCATCCAGTGATACTGGGGGAACGACATACTCGGCCCCCGTGGGGCTTTCAGGTAAATATTCCCATCTTTTTCTACCGCCTCTCCCCTTTTGAAAGTTGTTTTCCTCTGTTTTCTTTTCCTTCTCCTGTGCATTCCTCTCAACACACTTCTTCCCTCCATACTTGTGATGATGAAGCAGTGATTGTGGGGGCCCTGCTTCCCCTCTGTAATAAAAAAAGCCAGTTGAAGGAGGGTGGCGTATTTCTCCGACATCCACATCCATTCTCTCCCTTCTGGTGCTTTGAACAACACTCCTCTCTTCTTCTCTTCCTCTCCGTGTTATGTTGTAATGGAAGACAAACACGCTGAACCGTTGTTTGGAGAAGAAAATGCTCCGTGCGTGCAGCATTGTGGGGAAAAAATAGCAGCAAAAAGAAGCTCCGTCAACTGACATGTTTGTTTGGGTGTGTTTGTGCATACAGGAGATGTCTTTGTGGACTCTCCTCGAGGGTCTGTGTGTGGATAAGAGTGGGACACAGGCGCCTTTCTCTCTTCCGTCTCTCATGCAGGACGTGTTTCGGGCTTCCTCAGCTTTTCTCCCATAATCCCCATTGGCAGCGTTGCCTTCCTCGCCCAGCGCCCTTTCCGCAGGCTACAGAATAAGATGGTGTTCACGACAGAGAGAGAGAGGGAGGGAGATTGCTCTGCTGTTCTCTGCTTTCCTTTTGCCTCAGATGGTTCTCATTACCGGGCCTTTAAAGCCTGTTTTATGTCAGTTGGTGTTCGCTGCCCGTTCCCCCCCTCCTCCTTTGTTTGGTGCTAGGGGGGTTAGCTCGACTGCCTGCATGTGTGTGTCCTTAGATGGGGGAAGAGATTGGAGCAGTGCTTACAAAAACAGAGGAACTAAAAATTTCTCTTCTCCTGTCTTCCACACCTTCAGATGGACACCAAAGTGTGCATTAACTAAAGACACATTTTAGACTTAGTTCAAACTGTGAAACCCTAGAAGTGGAGTCTTAACAGGCACCCCCATGCTCCCTCCCTCCCTCAGCGAGGCGTACCCTCCTCCTCCTCGTCCTCCTCCTCTCCTGTTTTCCTTCCTGGCGAGGATGACATGGCAGCGGGCGCTCCACTGAATGGGCCTCCTCAGTAAAAGCAGTAGAGGTAGAAAGGCCGGGGCGGGATGGCCGAAGTTCTCTGCCCTCATGATTTCCTTGGCAAACCAAGAAAAAAAAAGGCTCCTCCAGTCCTTTCCTCCTCCCCTCGTACTCTCTCCCTCCCTGCGTCCCTCCTTCGCTCCCTCCCTCTGGGGCCCTGACAAAAGAAACATGGCTCTCCCAGAGGCCCGCTGCTGACCTTCTAATTCACTCACTCTGCCCTTTTTATGTTCTTCTCCAGACGTATTTACAGAGAGGAAGAAGGAAGGGAGATGAGGGAAGGAGGGCGGCAAAGACTTGCAGGAGTTGTGCTGTTACTTTTTTGCATTACAGAAAAATTAAGACATTTAAAGGGCAAAAAAATTACCCCAAAAAGACAAAACCCAGTTCAGACAGAGCTGACAAGGTTAGAGATAACATCCTGCTCTCCCATCTTTCCTTTTTTTATTCTCCCTGTTTATCCATCTTGAAAGAAGCCAAGAGCGTCCCGACTGGAAGGAGTTAAGTGAGCTGCGACAGCGACAAGCGCAAATGCAAACTAGGCTGCCTGCCAGGCTACCAGCTCCAAAGCTCCTCTCGCTGGCTCACGTCATCAGCCTGGAACAGAGCGGAGAGGAGGGAAGAGGAGGGTGGGGGGGCGTCGATGGCTGGAGGCCTGGAGCTGGGAGTCAGGGTGCTGATCGTGGTTTGAGCTGGCGTGAGGGCTTAGCTTGGAGGTTTAGGTTCACCCAGGAACTTAGGAGAGAGATCAAGAGGGAGATTTGGAAATGTGAGACTGGGTCAGGGTTAAGAGGGCGCTGCATTGTTGGTTATGAATCTGTGGAGTGTTAAGTAATATTTAAACTTGCTCTGGTAGCACCCACATAGCCAGATGTGCATCTTGTCAAAGCTGGAAGAGGTCTGGAACAAGTTATCTTAAAGAAAATACCTCTGTGTGGATGTGTGTGTTTGGGTCATTTAAAATGTTTCCATGCTAGTGCCACTGCGTTGTCTTGATACCAATACAGAAACTATACTTAACTTAGACAAAGAATCCAAATGTTCTCAAGTTGTCTAATCACAAGCGTCATCGTACAAGGACTTTGTCTGAATAGAACTGTCTAACATTGTCAATATTTTGAATGGAGTTTGGCACAATCTGATCAAAGATGAAACGATCTGGATTATGAATCTGATTGATGATATTTGATAATCAGTGATATGGACACATTTCAGTCCAAAGTAGGGCTGTGATAATGGATAAATTCCAAAATAGCTCATGAAATAAGAAATAATCCCATAACATTATTCATATTCACATTCACATTCATTATGTTTAGTTATTCTCTGATGGATATTGCTGTTTGTTGTGTGTAGCGCACTGTCCCGGGCACTAAAATGGTGCATATTGAGACATACCGACAGAAGAACATGGCAGCTTGCTGTGCGAGCTTTAAATACCTTTGAATCTTGTTCACCGAGGCTTAGACGCCCAAAAAAAGTATTTGGGACAACCTTAAATTTGATAATCAGTGATTCTGACACATCAGTCAGTCTGAAGGAGTACTGAGGATCGATAGCGAGCCGTAGTGTGTACATGCATACATCTTCTATAACGGCGAGTTCTGGACGTGTGTTCGTGCCCAGTTCGTATTGGCTGTGTAGCATCTGTGTGTGAGAGTGTGTGTCGGTGGCGTGCCTGCTGGTGCCATCGGGGACCGACCCGGAGTGTCTGTGTGTAAGAGGATCCAGTCAGGCTGCGGTGACATGTACGCACACACACTGGCGCGTTTTCACACATACACACAGACGGGCAGATAGAATGACCTGGTGCGAGCCCTGGCGCACGGCCGACTGTCACACAGGCGCTTCCTCCCACTGCAGGTTAAATTTAGGCCCAGTTGTATTCTTATACCACCAGCAGCCAGTCACCTCGCTCGACAGACAGTCGGCCAGCAGCGCTTCAGTCAGTCAATTAGTCATCCGGTGAATTGGCTGGAGGTATAACCTTCATCAGGGGCTCTGACAGAGATTAAATTTAGTCCTGGTACTTCGGCTCATTAAATCAAACTAATTCTGCCGCTGTCATAAGGAAGAAACGGCCCATTTTAAGTGCAAGTTTTTCACAGGAAGTGAGCTTTATAATATACTGTATATCACCAATGATAGGACACAGTTTGTAAGGGAAGCTATCTTCCAGCAATCAAGTCAGAAACAGAGCACTTTCAATCTCTCCTGTCTTTCTCTCTCTCCCCTCTTTCTCTCTCTCTCGGCATTCCTGCCTTGTTTGGGTTAGCCGGCAGAGGAAAGGGCTGTGCAGGATATGACCTCATGTCTTTGAGGAAAAGGGGAGCGGACAGGGAGGCCGCCGAGGCCTCTTCTTGACGGAAAACAAACACTGGAGTGCACCAACGAGAAAGAAGGAGCCAGTAAAACAAACAAAAAAAAAAAGACAGAAAGAAATTGTTTCGAAAAAGATAGAAATGTATATGTTGACTTGCTATGGAAACTAGTTTAAAGAGGACCTGTTATGCTCTTGTGATTTATTCCTTTCTTTTAGTGTGTTATGCAGATTTTTGTGCATGTAAATTTACATTTACATGTCTGCAAATTTACAAAGCCTAAAGTCCACGCCAAGAGGGCTTACTCTGAAACACTGCACCTGAAGTGTCTGAAAGTCCTGCCTTTTCTTCTGTAACGTAGTGATGTCACCAAGTCACCTAGCCTCAAACTAAAGCAAGTTAGAGCGGAGCTGAAGTGCTACAGCACAGCCTGTATGCGAAAAAGAGTTTTTTGAACATTAAAGCATGTTAACGTGCTCTAGTAGAAACCTAAAATACAAGAATGAACCTGAACATAAGCATAATAGGCCCTCATTAAGAGAAAATGAACTCCATAAAACAGCTCCTGCTTTGGTTGAATCTTTTTGCTCAGACAGTAAGAAGAAGGAGTGAAGTAGGGAGAGAAGATGGCGGCTTTGGGTGGAGGGAGAGATGGCCGGCAGCTCTGCTCTGTTCTCTGTAATTTGGAGGCTGCGTGTTCAGCCAGCGAGTTGAGCGGAGCAAAGCCGGGCCGCTCCGAGCCGGGGCCAGGATCTCTCATTACTCCCCACTTCCTCTCCTTGCGCGGCAGCCAAGCCGCCTCTTGGCAAGGGACTTAATTTTGGTTTTGGCCGTCCTCTGTTCCCCACCCTGTGTCATTATGCTGCACAAATCGAAAAAACAGCACGCGGAGGATGGAGAGAGAGGAAAAAAAAGAGTGTGCCTCGCTTGTTTGGTGCTGAAGATTTTCTCAGATTGAGATCCTGTGTTGGTCTTAGCGTAGCATCATTTACACCTTTAGCATCAGCCAGTGTACTGAGAGGTGGGCTATGCAGATGTGGCTCCGAGCCAGAGCTGGAGGGAAGCCCAGAACAAGATGAACATTGTTTTGGTTCGCAGTCACTCTGTGGAAGTGGATTTTGACATTACCTCAACCTATGAAGATACGAAAGAGAGACTGAGTGTGTGAAGGAGGAAGGGAGAACGTCCCCTTTAGTGGGATGAAGACGGAAATGGAAATAAGTGGAGACACATTCCTGTAAACCCGTGTGTGTCAGATTTCTAGTGACACCCTCTGCCTGCTCATTCATGCAGTTTTGTCTTGTCTTTAGAGTGCTCCGGACTGGAGGTCTTTATCTCTATCACAGACCCCACACACACATTCACAGATATACAGAAGTGCATGCATTTTAATAACAACCAGGGCTGTCAGATTTAACACATTAGTAACTAGCAAAATCGTTTTAACGCCACTAATCTCTTTAACACATTAATGCAATCGGTATTTCAGAGGTTGTAGCAGCTCAGACTTAAAGCTAGAGTGAAGATACTGCTATCATATGAAACTAGAAAACCTAATGAATCCACTGGTACAATAATTAGAGTAATGAATAATGTCAGATTACTATTCCTTATTTCATATGCTATTCAAATACTTATTTGGACAGCGATAACTGTGAGGGATATAAGAAAATATACTGTATTAATTTTAAATTACCCTCTTAAAAATCTGATTGCTTGCCGTCGGGCCGGCTGCTTCTCGGCCTGTCAGTGGTTGTAGCAGGCTCTAAATAATTCTCCAAACATGCGTTCAGTTTTGGAGAGGAGACACTGGCATGTCAATTTTCAAAGGGGTCCCTTGACCTCTGACCTCTAGATATGTGAATGAAAATGGTTTCTATGGTACCCACAAGTCTCCCCTTTACAGACATGCCCACTTTATGATAATCACATGCAGTTTGGGGCAAGTCATAGTCAAGTCAGCACACTGACAGCTGTTGTTGTCTGTTGGGCTGCAGTTTGCCATGTTATGATTTGAGCATTTTTATGCTAAATGCAGTACCTGTCAGGGTTTCTGGAGATTATTTGCCATTTTTTGTGTTGTTAATTGATTTCCAATCATAATATATACATACATTTGCATAAAGCAAACCAGCAAATTAAAAACATGACAAATCTCCCTTTAAGGTACATTTTGAACAGATAAAAAATGTTTGATTAATCAGACAATCGTGATAAAATATGTTAGTTGTTTGACAGCCCTAATAACAACACATCAAAAGCTCACACAACTGGTTCCGCTGGTCATCTCCCCTCTCTGTATCTGTTATGTGGTTCTCACGGTGTTTTAGCGCCTCAACAATGTGGGCGATTGTTGGGCTTGTCTGTCCATCTGTCCGTAGCAAGTGATCCTCTGACTTGTTTGCAAAAGTGAGCTGATGACATCATTGCAGCCTGCCTGGCACCTTGTGTCCCAACTAGCTAGTGTTTATTTGTCCAGCCACCCTGGGAATCATTGTGTGCGGGGTCAGCATGATGAAGTGTTGGAATAATAACTCAGCAGGAAAGAGGTGTTAAAGGGTAATAAAATGCAAAAAAAAAAAAAAGTGCTGTGCTGTAGTTTTATGATAATCCAAATGGAAGATGCTGCCCAATTAATTATGAAGCCTTCCTGTATTTTATCTTAAACTGAGATAAACGCGGAGCCTGAGCAGCATCAAGATTATGTGCATCATGTAATTATAACAGGAACTTCCACTCAGAGAAAATTATACCGTAGACGGAGGCTTTAGGAAAACATTTCGTCTTCCTTATCTTCTCCCGGGCCGTGGTCGGATGGTTCATGTTAGAGATGGCGTGTCTGCAACTCATTCTCTTTATCTGTGTTTCTGCGAGGAGTCAGATCTGTAGATAGTGAAACTGTGCCACTCCCCTGTGTGGTTTTCCTGCCATCAGGGCTTATTTAGGTTTCCTGAAGTTGGGGGGAGGACTTCACATTTTCTTATGTAACCTGCGACCCTAAAGAGGCACTTCCTCTGTCAGCTACTACCATCTCTCTGCCTCTATTTGTGCTGGGGCTGAACAATACGTCATTTATTCTTCAGAGTTGACGCTTTGCAATGGAGGCAAATTATGCCCACCTCGTACATTTTAAAATTAATTTTGGAATTCGGAAGATGTGAGTCCACCAGACCTCTAGCTCGCTCCTCATGTCAGCCTGAGGCTAGCAGCTGGAGCACTAGCACTAGCGTAACGCTCCTGAATTGTAGTATTGTATGGATGTGAGGCAAGGCTACTCCTCTGTCTCAACTGCACCCAACGGCTGACCTTTCTCTTTCTGAAGGGCTCATCTGTCATTGAATGAGAAGAAAGTGAACAACAGGCAACAAGCCCGCTGTTGAAGACTCTTACTATACTACTACTATATTACTTGTATGAACTTGAAAAATTTGTGAGACCAAATGTTCTTGTGAACACAGAGAGAAATGCTTTTATTACTGGCACAAACACACACACTCAGGGCTGAACATATACGGCGTGGCAGAGAGAACAAAAGGAATGCCTCCAGGGTGACCCTTGACCTTTGAAATAGACTTTCCCCGGCTCGAGAGAGGGTGTTGACTTAGAAAATAAGGCACCATGAAGAGTCCTTCCTTCCCCCTGGAGCTGTTTCCCTCATGTCTTCCCCATTCCTCTCCTCAGCCGCTGTGTGTGTGTCTGATGACGACAGGGTCATTACATGTCTGAGGCAAACACACACATACACACATGTAAGGCTCAGAGGGATCGATACGAGACTCGCTCTCAGGAGCCTCCTCACTATTTACCCATGTTGATAGTGTTGTGTCCAGGAGTGAAGGTTGAAAATTGTGTGTGCATGTGGGTGGAGACGTGTTGACTCCTATGTATAGTAGTGACCTGGTGTGTGTGTCTATGTGTGTGTTGGTTGTGTGTGTGTGTGTGTGTGTGTGTGTGTGTGTGTGTGTGTGTGTGTGTGTGTGTGTGTGTGTTGCGCGTGTGCATGGAGTCAGACAGAGGTAATGATTAACCTTTCCAGACTGGCCCTGAGAGAAGCACCCAGTCTGTCGTCGCCCCTCCCCCCTTCGCCTCTCAACCGTCCCTCCTCCCCTCAACCAATTGTCTCGGCTAGCATGGCGTCCACTCTTTAAGACCTCGGACCATTAAAATCCACAGGGGAGCTAGCAGTGTGTGTCTATTTGCTGTGTGCTGCGGTTTAAATATTTTGCATTGCACAGGGGGTTTATTTAATCATAGATATTTACCCCCTTCCTCCTCCTACCACGCAGACCATAAGCCGATCATCTATTAAATACCTAGAAAACATGGGAGCAATATGCTGTTTTTGTTTGCACAGTGGTGCTAATGGCTAACATCCACATTAACCCTCACCAGCTGCTTTTCTTACAAAAAAAAATTGCTTTTAGCAAGGCCTGTTATCATTTTTATCATCCATGATCACATGGTGCACACCAATCTGCTCCATCTTTCAGTAACATTTTAGCTCTTGCATCATAGTGGAGCAGCAGGGAAAGTCTTTTATTTGGATGGGGTTTATGTGTGGGCCCCATGGGACAAACCAGACTGGGACAGACTGGCAGCAGACTGGAGCGGAGCAGTAAGGGCCGGGGGTGACAGATGGCCTCAGGCTGCCAGCTACCCGCTTATCTCCGACGAGAAGAAGCCTGAGACACACAGGCTGAAAGGCCGCGGAGCAGACGAGCAGGTGGGGGCGGCAGACAGATAGACGGACTAATGCTCCGATAGGCAGACGTCCAGAGACGTGCAGACAGATGTACAGACGAGCTCTGTGAACGCTCAGGGGCCGGAGCAGACGGAAACACGCCAAGGACAGACACTCTGACGACACCGTCTGACACGCACACCTATGTGAGAAGCACCTGAAATAGTGTCGGAGCGTAACTCGAGGAGCGTGACCGGCAAACGCACGATGTGTTAAAAATTTAAATTCAGTTAAATGAGCCTTGCACTTGGAACAAGGTGTGTCGATACGGGGCCACTCACATTAGTGTGTGTGTGTTTATATATGTGTGTGGTTCTGTCTTCAGCAGCATTACTCATGAGGTGTAAGCTCTTCTGCTGTCAGGACAAGCTGTGAACATATTCTTCACAAGGCTGAGCCCCACAGATGGAGGAGACTGTCTGTCTGGCATCCTCTCTGCTGATAGACCGAACAGGAAAAAAAAGTTTGGTTTTGTTTACCTGTGAGGACAGTCGCGTTGCATTGGACAAATATTTATTTTTGTGTCATTTGTCTGTCTCTCAAATTAGCTTTGAGTCAGTCTCTATCTAACCGTCGCTGTGCTATTTCATACTTCATACATCTCATAAGGAAATACTTTTTATAGGGCTGTCAATCAATTAAAATAGTTAATGAATCTCACATTTTTATCTGTTCAAAATGTACCTTAAAGGGAGATTTGTCAAGTATTTAATACTCTTATCAACATGAGAGTTGTCAATATGCTGCTTTATGCAAATGTATGTATATATTTATTATTGTACAGGTACTGCATTTAGTATAACAAATATGCTCAAATCAATCAATCAACAACAGCTGTCAGTGTGTCAGTGTACTGACTTGACTATGACTTGCCCCAAACTGCATGTGACTATCATAAAGTGGACATATCTGTAAAGGGGAGACTGGTGGGTGCCCAAAGAAGCCAATTTCTTTAACATATTTTGAGGTCAAGGGACCCCTTTGAAAATGGCCCTGTTTGGAGCATTGTTTAGCCTCCTTTGCAACAAGCTAGTATGACATGGTACCAGTGGATTCCTTCGGTTTTCATAGTTTCATATGATACCAGTATCTTCACTCTAGCTTTAAAACTGAGCCTGCTCCAACCTAAAATGCATTTAAGAAATTAGTGATGTTAAAAAGAATTTGCGTTAACGTGCTATCACGTTAACTTTAACAGCACTAATTTTTAACTTTTTTCTACTACTCAGCGGGTGAAAACAGTCGTATAATGACGTTTGTGGGTCTGGAAGAAATTATGTCATAGTGATGTCCTCATGACTATCTCAGTTTGGACTTGAAAACTAGAAAACAGAAAGCCTGCGGATCAGTCAAGGAACGTCTAACGAAAGACGTTATGGAGTTGCATTGTGGGAAGTGTAGCATTTTCAGAGCTTGACCCATACTAGAGGTAGCATATCTAGGATATATTATTGATTATCGACCGTTAGAAAGGCCTTGTAATGTATTATTTCTACATTGTGGTATTTTAGAAGAATACTTCTTATAATGCTGCTTTACTAGCTGACCCTTCATGTTTTTTCTCTGATGTTTTTCCGTCTCTTCAACCCTTTGCTTTCATCCTTCCGTCGCTTTTCTCTCCTCTGTGGTTCTCACTTGCAACCAGTCAGAGTTTCTGAGAGCAGAAGAGGGAGGGGAAGCAGGGCAGTTAGTGTAGTCCTGAATAGCAGGGTGTTTTCAGGCTGCAATGACAGGCTCAGACAGGCAGCCGCTCTAATGACCTCTGACGCCAGGCCCTGTCTCTCCCAGCAATAACAAACACACACACACACACACACACACACACACACACACACACACACACACACACACACACACACACACACACACACACCGGGCCCCACAGGTGAGCTCCACCAGCAGGCCCTCTGTCAGCTGTTAAGGAGAAGGATGCTTTGGACTTTCTTATCAACCCCGGCTGTTCCTGTACGTACATGCAAAACAGACCTGAGATCGGAGACTCTGTCTGACATCACAAAAGACACTTTCTGTCTCTTATCTGAAAGATAAATGCCTTTTTTCCTCCATTTAGTCTAAGGTAGATAGCCGGGTACTTAGTTTCCCCCTGCACCCCATGAGGACGGATTTACGATAAACTCCCCGAGGCTTGGCTCAGACCAACTTCAAAGAACACAGCCCCTCTTGTTTTATTGAAGGCATGCTTTCAGTCCCCCCCCCCCCTCCCCTCTCTGTTTCTGTCTATCTTCTCCCAGTGTTGTCTTTTTCTTGCCTTTTTTCCCCTGCGTCTAATGAAGGCTAATGACAGGCCGCGGTGAGTCCGCTCAGGCCGGCAGAGATCCTGCCGCATTAACGTTGCAGTTTGTCTCAGACGGGACCTTCCAAATTACCGGTTACATTCACAGCCACCGCCAGATGAAACGAGCAAGGGGGGGACGGGGGCGACTGAAATGGCTGTGAGAGGGGGCTCTGTTAATTTTTTCCCTCACATATATCTCCCCACCTCAAGCTTTCTTAACCCTTGAATGTGTCTTTCATCACGGCTGTATTTGTGTGTGAGAAGAGAGGAAGAGATTGTCAAGCAGCTGATAGGAGTCGCAGCAATTAGGTGACAACCCTAAAAGCACAAGAGAGGAAGCAAAGTTGCAAAAGTAACAGTCAAAATATGTGAAAAGCATTCCTTCTCTTCCCCACCCCGCCCCCTTTTTCTTTCCTCTCACACTCTCTCCGTCTCCCTCTATTTCCCTCGCGCCTGACTGGCTCCCACTTTTCTAGCTGGGAGTAGCTGGGAGCCAGATTTCTGTGGAATAGAGATATGAAGGGGGGAGAGGCACGGCACAGGAGGCGCACTAAAGGGAGACGGCAGAGGGCGGAGGAGGAGGAGGAGGAGGAGGAGGGGGTTTGGAAACTGGAGCATGGCCAATGCTACACTTCTTTTACGCTCAGGGGAAACTTTAGACTGGAGAGGCCTAGCCTGTCAACGATTCAGACACCAGGGTTTGAGAGTTAACGGCCTGCCTCCCTCGCCAGCTAAACGCCATGTGCTCTGCCGTGGACAGGGAATGGTTTATGTGTTTATGTGCAAGTCACATGTCTTGTTGTATCTTTCAGCATGAATTCAAAGATTTAGTTTGTAATTTCCTCCAGCAGGGTGAAGCATATTGCTATGTAGAGAGACAGCTGACGTCACTACATTGTTGGCCACGCCACTACAAAAATACAGCGAGCCAGACAGAAGATAAGCATTTAATGCTTAGACAAATATTGTGCTGCGTGTGGACACTTGCCTGCCAGTGTCTCCGAGTTGCTTCTCTTGTCTGAAGTCCAGGAATTCCAGCATGTTTTTTCTGCATGGCAGAAATTGAGGATGACAGTTTAGTTTTGGCTCATGATTAAAGCTGGGAACACACCAAGCCGACATCAAACAGTCGCCTCACGTTGTCTTCGTCTTGGCCAAAAAATTGCACTCAAACACATCGCAAAGATGACAGCCGACAGCCAGTTAGCACGTCCGATCTGCGCCTGTACGAGATGAATTAACTCTCCCTACCAGCAGGTCGTGGTAGTCTAAAAGGGAAACCGGACCACCGCGGATGGCACATATACAAGCCGTTGTTGCAATGCGTACATGAAATAAAGCTGCGTTTGCTGACCATTTTCACGCCACTCTCACTCTCCGCTGAAGATGAAAAATGAGAAGAGACTTCTGTGTGCGTTCTCTTGACTTTTTTTTTCTGGCAACAATTGAATCGAAGGCAACTGGACTTAGATCTCTGTCTCAGATCTCTGTCTCTGAAGATGTTTCGCCCCTTATCCAAGTGGCTTCATCAGTTCGAACGCTACAGTCTGACTAGTCCCCACTAGTCTCTCTTGACTTTACTATTGGCTTGCTTTCCTCACTTCCATTTCTCTTCTTGTGCACCGATTTGTTTAAGCTGAACTGCCAATCAGAGATTCAATCAGTGATTTCTTTCACCGACAGTCTCCATCAACATGCTGAATCAGCTAAAGCACACTTACAAGGGCCGACTAGAGCCAAAGACGCAGCACACACTGAGAAACTAGGCTGATGGACACACACCTATGTCCAACTGACCGTCGACTTGTTGCGTTAGTGCCCTAACACTGATCCCAAATTAGGGATGAGGAAGTTGTGAAGAAGTAGCAATGTTTGAGACATTCGGTTTAGTCTCATCTTTTCTTCCTCTCCTCTCAATTTCTTTATTGATCTTTTTATTTTACTGTCTAATGTTTCAGTCTCATCATGTTTACTGACGATGTCCTCTTCTCTCTGTTTCCCTCAGATTCCTTGGCGTTGCAGGAGTCTGGTGATCGGGCCCATTGGTGCGTGGTGGCATACTGGGAGGAGAAGACACGTGTCGGGCGCCTCTACTCAGTCCAGGAGCCCTCTCTGGACATCTTCTATGATCTACCTCAGGGGAACGGCTTCTGTCTGGGCCAGCTCTGCTCCGACAACAAGTCCCAGCTGGTGCAGATGGTGCGGGCCAAGATCGGCTATGGCATCCAGCTGACGCGTGAGCCGGACGGGGTGTGGGTCTACAACCGCAGCTGCTACCCCATCTTCATTAAGTCGGCCACACTGGACAACCCGGACTCGCGCACGCTGCTGGTGCACAAGGTGTTCCCTGGTTTCTCCATCAAAGCTTTTGACTATGACAAAGCCGGCAGCCTGCAGAGGCCGAACGACCACGAGTTCACGCAGCAGCCTCGCACTGGCTTCACGGTGCAGATAAGCTTTGTGAAAGGCTGGGGACAGTGCTACACCAGACAGTTCATCAGTAGCTGCCCGTGTTGGTTGGAAGTCATCTTCAACACCCGATAGCAGCAGCTTTCCTCTTCTTCACCCTCTTCGCCCCTCACAAACAGACTACGCCCACTTTTCCTTTTTTTTTTTGTTCCAGAGGTTCAAACAGAAAAAAGTTTTAAAAGAAGAAGAAGAAGAAAGTATAAAATTCTGACGGACTTTGTTTAATAAATGACTAAGATTTAATTAAATAAGATAAGAAGCGAAAAATGTATTTTATGTTATATATAAATATATTATTAATTGTAAATATGAAGACGTTTTATATGCATCATTATTTATGTATTGTGCAATGTGTTGATGAGAAAAAGAAAATAAGATGCACTTTGCTTAATATAAATGCAAAACAAAGAAATGCCAAAATAAAAAAAAAAAATACAAATAATATTTCTTGTCCGGTCTCCATGTTTTATCTTGTGGTGGTTTAAATCAGTTCTCCAGTATCTTGTTTTGTGCATAATTCAATCGGGTGGGAAAAACAATTCACCTATGTATCACAAGTTTTTTATGTTTTTATGATTATGAAATTGATTCTTTAATGTCAGAATCAATATATTTGCTTTATTTGAGTCTGTGCGGAGGTGGAAGGAAGTTACCTTGTTTTAGCTTTTATTGTTTTTATTGTAGTTTATTGAGTAACGTCATATCATTCATTCCATATCTGTCAACCAAAATAAACTGCAGCTGGCCGAAATGAGAAAGTAGATAATTGCGTCTATGTGGATATGACCTGTCCTCCCACATGTTAAATCCAAAGTGGTAAACACTACACATACAATTAAGTATGGAAAGACATCACAGGAAAAGCAGAGCTAGACATCATGGCTAAAGCTGCATGCTAACTCTGTCATGGGCAGGTTATGTGCAAACGTTATCGTATTGTGTAATGTGCAGTCAAGCTAGGCGTCACTCTCATCTCCGTGGTCAAATCAGCTGACGCTACACAGCTATAGCGCACCGATATACTGACGTTTATGTTAAATGCATTCAAAAGGCCCCGATGGAGCTGACTGATTGTGTAAAGAGAACAATGCTGATGGCAGAGCTAGCGACGGACTCTGTGAAGTTTGCAGAAGTATGTGTGACTATGCCCGGTTTTACAATAAGGTGATCCCAGCTGGCATTGGGCGAAGGCGGGGTACACCCTGGACAGGTCGCCAGTCCGACATAGTCAGACATAGAGACAGACAACATATAGACAGACAACCATTCACACTCACATCCACACCTACGGGCAATTTAGAGTCATCAATTAACCTTAACAGCATGTCTTTGGACTGTGGGAGGAAGCTGGAGAACCCAGAGAACACTCACGCAAACACAGGGGGAGACATGCAAACTCCACACAGAAGAGCCCCGAGCCGGATTCAAACCTGCGACCCTCTTGCCATGAGGCACCACCGCAGGCACCACTGCACCACCGTGCAGCCCCCTGTTCCCATGGTCTAGCATTTAAATATTTAACAAATATTGCAATAAATCTGAATATCAAATTGCAATCCTTAAAGATTGAAATACATAAATTAGCACCCAGGTATTGTGATAGTATTGAATCGGGAGAGGGGGGTGTATCATCCCAGCCCTATAATCCAGATTGGATTATTTCTCCCAAACCCTTTTAGTTACGTTTTGGTGTAGAATATTGTCTCTTTATTGTTACCAAAGTCAACATTTGTGTCACTGAAGGACTTTGATGTCACGTTGTAGTTCAACAAAATGAGTCAGACTGTGACAGAGTCATAACTCACTGTCTCTGTCCTTACTGGCTCATTACGCCTTTTAAAATTGTCTGTTTTTTTTTCTGAGTTATTCTCGGATGAACGTCCCTCTTCCTCTCTGTCATTAGCCAGCTGATGACATCACAGTCAGGAAGCAGTAATGACAAATTTCAGGAACCAATAAAGTCAACAGAGGGTCCAGCTTCCTGGAGGAGCCCTTTTTATTTAAATGCATAAAAACAAAAGGAATGTAGCTCATCAAACAATCACACAAAGAATCTGGTGCCACACCTGAGGAAACGTATGTAATAGAAAACGCACTGGAAGATTACGACATCATTTAGACATCTTAGATATCACATGAATGGCCTGACTGTGCGATTAGACACGATGGCCTATTTATGACCTATTGTATTTCTAAAAAACAAGACAAAACAAAATAGATTTCCTCCTCACAAAACCTTTGTGTGTGTGTGTGTGTGTGTGTGTGTGTGTGTGTGTCCATGTGTCTGTCTGGGCCACGTCCTGTTGCTAGTCAGATGGGTGTCTGTGAAGAGGATTACTACTGTAAGCCTGCTTTACCCACACACACTGTCTCAAAGACCTACATTCACAAGACCCACTTTCCACGCCATCCAACCCCCATCCTCCGCTCTGTTCAGCAGCGCTTCGAAAAAGCTTGAATTTTATTTAGAATATGGGAGACAAAACAACATATTTAGTGGCAGTGACTCAATGGAGGCATGAAGCGGAGCATGTACACTATGTGTACTTCCTCCCTTTCCCATTAACCCCTCCTATGAAAGACTTGAACAGCAATTTAAATGTTCTTGTCCCTGAAATAGATATTGCCCAGCACATTTAATTCTTTTCTTTTGCTTGTATATATGAAAAAAGACAATATGTAACACTTAAATATTTGTATGACATAAGCTGACATGTGATACAGACTGATAATAATAAACATAAATCCAAACTGATGAATATGGCAGCCAGTACTTAAAGTCTCCCTGAGTAAACGCTTGTCCAAGGATACATATTTATATTCCTTCCCTTCTGTTTTATTAATCACTATGCCCAGTCAGTGCATAGATTACTGGACGTATCCTTGCATTTACTTTTAAACCCAGGCAGAAAACTTTATTGACAACAAACATAGAAAAGACATTAGAATATAGCCCACCAGGGGGGTGGAGCTACATGGTGGGATCCTGTTCCTTGACATCATGCACTTTAAACTCATGGCTGCCTGTATGCCCTCGCAACAATAATCCCTAACCCTGCTAATACAAGTAAAGCAGCTCCAAGCTGTGTGTGTGTGTGTGTGTGTGTGTGTGTGTGTGTGTGTTTGTGAGAGAGAGAGAGGAATGGCATAATATCCATGACTTCCTTCAAACAAGGTGACCCTTATTCTGCCTGACAATAATTATAATTCCATTAAAACTATTACAGATTTCACCAGATTTCTACTCAGCGTGGACATGTGTACTAAGACTACACATGAAAGTGTTAAGTAGTGAGAAGCCTCTGAGGAAATACTTTTATAATGTGTATCCAGTATTATTACATTCTGAATGTTTAAATTTGACCAGGCCGGGAAAATCACTAATAATAAACTATATAAAAAAATAAATGCAAATTCCAGCTTTTATGGCTGTGTGAAGATATACAGATAAGTAGTAGTATAATTTAACACAAACTAAAAGAAAAATAAAACGTGAAAATTAATGAAAAAAATGAAATGACAAACAAAAAAGTGTTTTATTCCTCTCCCTCTTGTGCCCCTTCAAATGCAGTGTTATTTTCTCACAGTAGCTAAGACTTTTATTATTCAAACTAACCATCGTTGTCATTTTCAAAAAGGATATATAATAATATTATTATTTTGTTGAGGTGTCTGTCTCTTTTAATTGAGTTTCCTCAGGGTGGGGAAACAGCGCCCCGCTGGATTGTAAAGGCTAGCCCATGTTATCCAGTTCGTGTGGCGAAAAGGGGGTATTACACTCGTTTAGGACGTAAAACTCTCGCGAGAGTCGCTGCCCAACGACCCATTTTAAAATACCCGAGATCGGCGGCTAACATTAGCCATGTCGCGAGAGTTTCCCCAACCTGCGGGTTCCCTTTTAGACGCCACTGACCAGGTGGAAAACCCCAGGTGAAGTTTGCATCTCCTGATTAACAAATAAAGCGTAACTATCAAACATTTAGACGTGGGTACACCATTTTGAAACCATTAACGGACACGTCTCTGGTAAATAAACTGCAGAATTGCATGAAGCGCTGTCAGGCCTCACACCAAACTGAGTTTCTGCCTTTGTGCAGTGGGTCGGTTATCACCTGGATTGACAACATGACGTCCATGAAACACGCAGACTGGGCCTCGGCGTCAAGTGAAGTGAGTCAAACACATCCTTCCTGACTGTTGGTCTTGCTTAAATTTCATACCAGGGATCATGTACTAAAAACATGCATTGCACAATATCTAATTTCCATCTGTCTTTGCCTGCTTTACTCATTTAAATGCGTGACTACTTGGCGGTGTGCGACTGTCGGTGTTATGGTGGCTGCTCGGTTTAACGTGAGCGTGTTTGTCTGCTGCCTAGACAGACACTGTTGTAGTTTACATTTATTAGCTGTGCATTCACATGTTAGCTGTGTGTGGGTGTTCATAGCCAGTGCAGATGGCCTGGGTGATGCTTGTGACATTTGTGGTGTTTTATATTGCGTAAGTCATTTTTGTGAAATGGTCTATCTTAATACAGTATTCCCATGATGGCCGCGGCTGCATAAACTGGTGTTTTTGGTCTATTAAAATGTCAGATAATAGTGAGAATTGCCCATCACAATTTCCCATTATGGTCGATTATAATAACTTTTTTTTTTTTCCAAAAATCCAAATATATCTAGAAATGACTAGGGAAAGCAATAAATATTCAAATTAGACAAGCAGGGTCAAGTACGTTTTGGCATGTTTTGCTAAAAAATAAAATACATGTATAAATAATTAACCATTGAACTTGTTACAGATCAGTGTCCAGGGGAAGAAAGAAATGGTTTCAGCTCTACTTGGGGCCGTAACAACTATCACCTGGATATTGACCACCTCACATCCATGAAACACAGGAGAATGGGCCTTGGCGTCAAGTAAGGTAAGTCAAATACACCCTCCCTGTCTGTGTTTGTCTTAGTTTAGTTTATTCATATGAGGGACCATGTACAAAAAGATGCCTTATACTAGGTATAGCTGCTCGCTAATTTCCATCTGTTTTGCTTGCTGCTGGTTTTACCGATGCTTGAGTAAGTGACTACTTGCTGGTGTGTGACTGTCGGTGTTATGGTGGTTGCTTGGTTTAATGTGACCTTGTTTGTCTGCTGTCTGTGCTGCCGAGACACAGACACCATTGTAGTTTGCATTTATTGGCTGTTCATTCACCTGTTGGCTGTATTGTGGTTGTTTGTAGCCAATGCAGATGACCTGGGTGATGCTTGTGACATTTTTTCCCATGATTTTCCTTTATATGTTGCATAGATGCATTAGATTTCTTCAGGTCTATCTTAATACAATACTCACTTGATGTGATGGCTGTAGTTAACTGGAGATTTGGTTTATTAAATGTCAGAAAATAGTGAAAAATGCACTTGCTGATATATTCAAACTGCTTGTTTTGTCCAACAAAAATCCAAATATGTTCAGAAATGACTAAGAAAACCAGCAGATAACCAGATTTGAGAAGCTGGGTCCAGTGATTTTTTTTTGGCATGTTTTGCTTACAAATGACTCATTTAAATAATTATTAAAATTGTTGGAGATTAATTTTCAATGGAACAAAGAAATGGCTTCAGCTCCTCTTCCACCTCCTATGCAATGAAATTACTAGATTTTAGGAGATGGAGGACAACGTCCAGATTTCATTTTATTTAAAAGAACAGAAAAAGCTCAGCAGTCCCAGCCTGATGCAGGGCTGGCTCTAGTCCTTCTGGTGCCCTAGGTGAAATTCAGATTTCAAGCCCCCCCATGAGACATCACAGTGGGTTTAAGAAAAAATTAATATTTTTAGTTTCATAAATAGCTATTTATTAGAATATAAATAAATAATTGGTCCCTAATATTGTTGGCTTAAGAGTAGTTTGTCAGTTTCACTACAATTTACACTTTTATTCTTTCTTTCTTTCTTTATTCATTTCTTACTAAAGGAGGAAGGGTGCCCACCAGCATTTTTTTTTTTTTTTTTTGAGAGGGTTGCCCTCCAGAAGTTGGCGCTGTAGGCGACTGCCAGTACGGTGAATGGACTTGCATTTCTATAGCACTTTTCTAGTCTTCCGACCACTCAAAGTGCTTTACTCTACGTGTCAGCATGGCAGCCTCTGCATTGTGTTTGTGTGAACGGGTGAATGCAATACAATACAATTTGGGGTTAAGTGTCTTATTCAAGGACACTTGGACATGTGACTGGACGAGCCGGGGATCAAACTTCCAACCGTCCAATTGGTGGACGACCTGTTCTACCTCTGAGCCACAGCTGTCTGTACAAAACAGACAATGTATATATGTGACTATTGCATTAAAATAGACCTGATTATTTTCCAGTGCATGCTTTTACATTCCAATTTCTTCATATCATGTTGTCACAAATGCCACGTTTGTACCACCATCTTATTCCACAATGTAATGAAATACTACCAGCCTCTGCTGTTGGACAGTCGTTTGCAGGAATCAAACCAACATGCGGTTTGTCTGTGGTTAACACACCCATGCAGTCTATGCAGCAGGTTAGCCACTACGCGTGTGTGTTTTTATGTATATTTATATGTGTGTGGATGTGTGCAGATGGGGGGAGGATGAACAGGGTTGTGGTGTGTAGGTGGGGCCTTACAAGCCTGTCTAGGTGGGGTTAGTGGGGGGTTGCTGTGGCCTGCTCTTTGTGTATGAATGCGCCCTGACCTTTTCACTTCAGGAATTATTATTTTTTTCTAATTACAATGTCATCTGACATTGAATCTGATGTAAACATCCTTGTGATTGTTTAAATAATGTGTTGTAGACTTGCCTGGAATGTGAGTCATCTTAAACCGCATTATTGTTTGAAACATCCTATATATGCAGTATATATAGATCAAAGGATGCTTTGTCCTTGCATTTGCGTGCTGTGTGTCATATATTATGTGCTCGCCTGTTTGTGTGTGTGCTCATGTGTATATTATGCCCATGTATTCCTGCACACATGCATGCATGCATGTAGGGATGCAACACAAAGTCCTCGTCTGTGCCGGGAGACACAAAGCCAGACCCCCCCATCCCCCTCTTCCTCTTCCTCTTCCCTGGAGGGGGGAGATAAGACAGTCTGTCTATCTGCCTGCTCCCAGCAGGAGGGGGGCTGGGGCCCAGGATGGGTTGTGGTGGGGTGGGGACAGTCTAGCCGTATTTACTGGATGGATGTGCCGGTTGGGGGTTTAAAGAAGAGGACAGTCACTTCTGGCATTCTTATGCTTATTTAGCTCCAGCATGGCCTGTAGGCATGTTTTTCCTAACCTCAGAAATAAAGCAAACCCAACCCACACTGTGGCTGAAATGTATGTGCTTGCACAACGTAGGTATGTCAGACTGTCTTTGATCTCTGCTACAACTAATAGGCCCTCTTATGTCAAAGTTTTTAGAAGTGGTGCTGCATTGCAGTTGATTAAAAGATTCTGATGTTATATCGTCCACTGTCTCCAGAATTAGCTGACAGCAGCAAGAACACAGCTCGCTGGTCGTCATTAAAAAAAAAAAATGTTTCAAGTGCTGCGTTTTCCATGTGATGAATTTTGAGCCAATATTGATCTGTTGCTTGGAACAGTCACGCACAAGACTGCTTCCCTGTGCACTGTTTGCGGTTGTAATTAGAGTTTGTGAGTTTAGCTGCCAATACTTTTTCATCTCCATGCCAGCTGCTACTGTGCCACCACACCATACGTGATTACACATAGAAAAACATGGATGCAGCATCTTTAATGTTTCAGAAGGAATGTTTTGAAGCCTAAAATTAGTTTAGCAGCACTCTGCAATCTTGTTGTTAGTTGTTAGAGCCAGAATGACATTATTGACACGACATAGATAGGGATGCTAATTTTGAAAAGTTTTCTTAACCGACCCTTGTTAACCGATTAACAGTTAACTGTCTCACATGCAGCGGTGCGCCAGCTGCAGTATATGAGCACAACAGACAGCTGAGTCAATAGATCACCATCAGGAGAGTGACTGTAGCAGCCACGGTGCTCGTTCACTGTCTCCAGTTCACCATCCGGGACTGTTGGCAGCCACGGTGCTGCATGTAGTGTCGCGGACGTGCAGTTTCCCAGCAAAAGTCTCCACGGTACATTTAGTTCAGTTTAGCAGGTGGTCAGTTGTGTGTCTGCCGGCGTAACGCTGCTCTGTCTACGCAGATTAATGACAGGGATTATCTGATTGTGTGTGTGTCTGTGCCCACTGTAGTTTACCTTCAGCGAGTTTCCAACAGACTGTGTGTTTGGAGGCGGTGAGTGTGGGTTTGTTGGTGGTGTTATAGCTGTTAAAGTAGCTGTAGCAGACAGTGTGTGTACAGTCTATTTGTTGGTGAATAAATGCTACAAGATGCAACTCCTCCATTGAGCTGAAGTCCCAAGCCAACTTCCTGTATCTGCGCTGGCTCAAACTCTCTTATGGTGGGCTCTTAAGGTGGACCAACGAGCCGGCCCTCTGCGTTATTTTTCAGCCTCTTAATCAATTAACATTTCTTTTAACTGATTTACCTGATAACTTAATTGGGTAAAATGCTTAATGCCAGTTATTGGTTAAACTGTTAATTATTAACGTCTCTAGACAGCAATCACCTCACTATAATGGTGAAGACGTCTCAGGTAGTGGTGTCACGATTTGGATTCTACAGTACATCGGAAATCGATCAAAATAGCTTCCAATCTCAAGCATCAAAGTCAAAAGCAGGGTCGATCAATTGTTTTGTCCATTTTGTTTCTCCACCCCTGCTTACTTAGAGAAAGGAAAAAAGAAAGAAACAAGCGCAGCAGTAAATGACGAAGTAAATGAAGAAACACAGCCATGCCTTCACCAACAAGTCAAGTTGCAGTTTACATCCATGTCTGTCCAAAATGTCATCCCTTTCACACCATTTTATCCTGTTAGACATTCGAGTGACATTGTCATCATTAGCTTATGAATTCTTTAGTTATGGCCAAAAATGTCTTTGTGAAGTCTCTGTGACCTTTTGTCTGTTGACCACCGAAATCTAATCCGTTCATCATTAGCTGGGTTTCCACCAAAACTTATTGTGACTTTTAGCCCCAGGAACTACTTTTCAAGGAGCTAAAGGTTCCTTTCGCCCACCGTTGACTGCATTTCCACAGCGGTCTAAAGACCTGAGATCAGATCAAATTAGTTGGCTGACATAAGATAAATCAACTTGACGTGGGACGAGGACTGCTGGTGGTTGCAGCGGTAAACACTCTCTGCAGCCTGCAATTCAGTGTGTGTCAGTTTCATCTAAAAAAACATGTTTAAAAATATTTCACTGCTGCACAGTATTTACTGCTGTATGTTTGATGTAATGGATGAAATGTGTCTCTACAGTAAATCATCTGTTGAGTTTTGACGGTTATTTATTTGTGCTCTTGAATGTAACTGCCATGAAACAATCAGAAAATAAGTTTTCTGTCCCTCATTCACAGAACCGCCACTCTGTCTCCGTCTGACATTACTGCTTGCCATTGCGACTCTCTCTTTTTCCTCTGTCTTTTTTAAATGAGTCAGGAAGCCAACAGCAGAGCCTAACTTTACTTTCAGTGTTTCATCAACAAAGAGAAATGCTCTTCCCTCGTTCCTAAATGGTCCAAAATCAATACTAGAGTACTTCCTTGTTTATGAATGAAGCGGTACATGAGTTGAAGCAGATGTGGCACTTTGTGTGTGTGTGTGTGTTTGTGCGTGTGTTTGACCAATCAGCATCGGCCATCCCTGCAAACTCCTAGTAGTTTCAGAAAGTACTACCTCCCCAACCAGGACCTTTTTGGGGGTGAAAAGGCCCCATAGAATGTCCTGTGAACTTAGTTTAGATCGTAGTCCCTGCAGTCCAAACACAATGAGTTCTTCAAAAGGTTCTTAGTGTTGGGGGAAAGTTCCTGTGGTGGAAATAGGGCTTTAGAAGCCTACGTTTGTGCCAAATTTCACTCAGTTCACACTGAGCACACGCGCCAGGCGTGAAAGAGCCTGGAGACACCGTGGTGAACATTATGTCTGTAACGTCATCCAGCTTGACTGGTTTTGGCGCACAATCAGCAGCACCGATTGGTAGCAAATCATTTGATGTCAAAATCATCAGCAGAGAAGAGATTAGTAGTTCTGGTTTGAAACAACATTTTGAACTGAGCCATGTTGGTTTTGAAAAAGCTGACTTTTCAGAATGAAACGGATCACATCTTGATCCTGTGGTCTTGTCTTGTGGTGGAGAGTACCAACAGGAGAATACACTGTAAAGCATTGGCAGAGAATTTTGGCAATTTTCACTTGGGCGCTACCCACAGAATCAACTGTGCTGCTCATCCTCACAAGTTGGACATCATTGTGAAGGTAAATGAACAGGCTTTCCAGCGACATAAAATACCATGCCAGTTAGCATTGTCACAACAGAGAAATAATCCACCAAACACAACTTTCCAAACTTTTCCCCCCTAGTCTGTTTATGGATTTGCATGTACTGTATATGCATACTGTATGTCTCTGCTGAAAGAAACAAGACATTTTCTGTCTGTCCGTGTCAAATGTTAAATGTTAATCAGACATATCACCCCGAGGATGAGGCCTCATACAATATCTATATTTCATTGTTTATTGAAGCAGCTGCAGCCTTCAGAATACTGACTTTGAAGTCTGTCGAGCTGCTAATATGTGAACTTGATATGTAAACAACCCCATCCAGCTCGAAAATTTGTGATTTATTTAGCTAAGTTTTCAGAAGCTGCCCTTTTCTTTTATGGATGAAAGAGAATTAATTTTATTTCAGTGAATATTTTGTTAACGAGTACTCCACCCAAATATCAAATACTTCCCTCTGTAGAAACGTTTTCTTTAGAAGCCATTTTGATAAAAAGATGTTTGGATGTCCATATTCTTCCATAGACACTGCCTCCCACACACATCACATCACATTAAATCATCACATACATCTCCCTCTTCTCATTCTGTGTATTTATACACATAGTATGTGCGTATTATTACCATGATAAATCAAGAGAAATGTCAGTGAACACAACACTATGAGATATGATCGATAGGTGCAATATCGGCATGATACAAGCTTGAGACGACTACAATATCCTTTTGCTTTTCTTTTTCAATTATGTTACATAAAATAGCCATTTCCTCGCCTTCCTCTTGATTATGGATTGTCTGTCCTCATGGGCCTTCCTCCCAGAGGCCCAACACCCCCGCCACAGAGGAACAATGTTGATGTCAGACTCTCTGACAGAAAGCTGACTTTAATAAAGCAATGGGAAATTCATTTTGAAAGGAAGGACGCAGTGTGTGGAGACAACAAGACTCTCCAATACGAGGCTGTGGCATGGTTATGCACACAAGGCAGGATGTGACCGAATATGAGCACGCAGATATGTGTACACTGATGTCATGTATTGGAAAGCACATAACGTCCTGTTGCAGTATTACAGAAGAACTTTGCAGCACGCAGCCATATGAGCAGCTGATTGGGCGCCTAGTCGGCCGTCTCTAACGGCATTCCTTCCAGCAGGAGGGTGACAGACGAGGTCGAGGGCTAAGCCACCACGTTACCGCTGCTCCCCTCACAGTTTGGTGTGAGGTGACAAACGCCTCCATGTGGATTACAGCATTTCTGGCATTTTACAACCAGGTTAGCACTACAGCGGCAACACAAACCTCAGCCACAGTCCAAGTCGTAGTGGTGCATTTTTCAATTGAGAGAGAGTTTGTGACGGAAGAAAAGGAAGAGGAGATTTGAAGAAGTGGGGGTGACGAATTTGGTAATTTGAGATGAATGTTTTGAGTTTAAAGTCGGTTTACCGTTGGACTGGAGATCTGTTGGGTTTGTTGGTCCCTGTGTTTGTGTGCGTCTGTGTGTAGTGCAGACTTCTGTAGGATTCCTGTGTAGATTGGAGTAAATGAGGGCTGAGGAATGTGAGTGGAGGGTAATCATGGCAGACCTACAGGAGTAACCAGATACCGACTGCCAGACTTCAGAGGAGCGGGAATCCCTCCATGCCGACACACTACCTCCTGCAGGAGACGCTTTGGCTGGGACCTTAACCCCCCCCCCTTTAACCCAAACCTGGCTCTTAGTGTCCGGCCTCCCGCCCTCACTCTAAAAATCACATTTTTGTTTATGTAGTGTGTTTACTGCCCCAAAGGGCGCTTTCCAAAGCCGTTTGGCTAGTCCGAATCAGTGAATTTGATACTTTTGGTTTGTTTTCTATTTAGTCTGGTTCAGTTTCACGGTGCACAAATTAAAGCAATCCAAATAAAAAAAATCATTTACTTGAGGGCATGTAAAAAAATGTTTCACTTCACTGCCCATGAATCCCTTCTCCAGTTTATCTCACATGACTTTATAAGCGTCACTATTTTTATAGACTTTATTTATCATATTCGGTGTGTTTTCTTCATCCCAGATGTCAAGCAAACATTAGACTTCTGCAGAAGTCCAGGTCAGTCGTCTCCCACAGACACGTAGATCACCTTTGTCCTTCTCAACAAATGCCCGCACAAACTGAGTTTTAGTTCACTTCCTGGAAATTTGGTCAGATTATGCTCTCACGGCGATTGAATTGCACTAGAGATACCTTGGAAACGACCAGTCCGAGACCACCTTATACAAGCGGTCTTGGTTTCATACTCTTGGATCGAAGTATGATTAATGCGTTAACAACTGCCCAAACAAAACACACCCAATTTCGATTACCACTTCCTTTTAAGACACTCATTACAAAGGGTTGAAGGGTTTGTAACTAACTAATTAGTTACTATAGCGATTATTAATGCTTTTATAGATCAGTAATAAGCCTTTTGCAAGAAAAATATTTGTGTTATGATGGAGGAGGATATACACACAGGAATAAACACACACATGGTACAAAGGAAATGGTTGATCTTTATCATACTTTCTGGATCAGACCGTGACCCTGCTGTCTTCCTCCTCAAAACATCCTGTCTGACCAGAGAGAGAGAGATACAAACAAGATGGGCTATATGATGTTATTTACATGAGCAGAGAGGAACACAACATCTGACCAGAAATAGTACAGGCTCTACTTATGGGAGAACATACTGTCTTTGTTTTGCAACTTTCCACTTTTTTATGCATCTCTTCATTATTCATAAAAAACATTGTGCCTTATTTAGACATTCCCCAACTTTAAGTCTCCCAAAACCTGAAATGGCATTTATTTTGCAGAGAATAATTTGTGCTGGTTATAGGAACAAAGGAGTGAAAATGAGCAAAAACAGAAGGACCATTTTTTTATGATCAATTCTGCACCTTTATTATGGTTACTTTTCTACATTTAATGTAGGGAAACATAATGACATTTACATCTTTCACCTTCAGAAATGGTGATTTAGAAATTCACCCTAACAGCATCACTAAATACATCGTACGGTTTTAGCCTGTTTCTGACCCAACTTTTGAGCTGCATTACTCATTTTAGAGTCGCACCGAATTTCATCTTCGGACTAACTCCTCCTCACCAGCCATCGGACAGTCGGATGAATATCTGACGTCAGAAATTTTGGTCGGCTGTCCACAAGCTCTCTTGAAGTTGAAGCAGAGCCATGAACCGATTCCCCAACGGCTGTGCCTTATTTATACTTTTTACAGTAATACAGATAACAAAATACAATAAATACAGTAAAACATAGGTGGCTTACTTCCAGTTCTCTCTGCAATATGGACAAACTGTCCATGTCGTCTTAGCCACCTGTAGCGTTGTGATTCGTACAGACCTCTCAGGGCTTAAGGAGAGTTTAAGGACATCCCATCGTCTCAAGGTTGGGGGGGATGAAAATCAATTCTGGGATGAGAGTTGAATGAAAAATACTATATTATATGACAATGAATGGCGGAAAATGACTCCACTTTTTGCTGGCTAACGAGTCAGCAGCCGACTTTTGCATTTCCAGTGAGCTGATGATAATTTGAGTCAAAACTCCAATGCATGAGCTCAAATCATGTTACTAATGTTAACCGTTTATTTGCTTACTCCTCGTCATCCCCAGAAATAATAATGCTGCAATGAAATTCTATTTGTCGCAACATGCTGCTCCCCATGATAGGAGCATCTCCTCCTGCAGCTCCTCCAACTTTAAGATGCCCCAGCTAGCAGGGCCGGCCCTCGCTTGTTGGGGACCCATCTGTTTTTGACCAGATGCTTAAATACTTTAACTTGGCTGCATTGTTAACATCAAAAACAAATTATAAATAAAAAATCGCTTTTAAAATAATAAAAAAACAAAAATAAAAAATATAAACCATGTTTGATGTTCAATTTAAACAGTATTAAAGTTCGCTTTGAATGATTAATTGACAATGCAGCAAAACAAAGATTTAAATTTGGTCCATAGTCGTTTCCGTACGGATCCTGGGAGGAGGATGTTGAAAAACGTTAAGCAAAAAAAAGCTTTTCCTGCCTCCGAGCTTTCAAACAAATCTTTACTGACAACTGTCAATAAAGACAAAGTCAATAAAGACAACTGTCAACTGCCAGAATGGCCCGCAGGGGAAGATGAGCTGTGTTTTTTTTTTTTTTTTTTTTTTTTTTTAACACGCAACAATCATACAGGGCAAGCTCATAAATCAACACTAAACATAAAACACTTCTGCAATCGCACAGTGTATACTCAGGTTAACAGACTGCGATAATAAAAGTGGAGTAAGTGTTTAAGAAAAAAAAACCAAAGAAGAATTAATCCCTGTGGGAAAATTTGGTGAGTGTCTGACACAAGCAAAAAGAAGTATGTACTGTATACCCATACACATATGTGCGTGGGTGCGTGCACAGACGCACACACAATGTAGTTTAGACGTTTTCTACTGTCTAGTGCAGTAGTACAGTAGTAGAGTAGTACAGTAGACCCTGGGGCCTTGTTATGTGAAGAGCAAGATCAAAGCAGGAGTGCTGATGCAGGAGAGAGAGAGAGAGAGAGAGAGAGAGAGAGAGAGAGAGAGAGAGAGAGAGAGAGAGAGAGAGAGAGAGAGAGAGAGAGAGAGAGAGAGAGAGAGAGAGAGAGAGAGAGAGAGAGAGAGAGAGAGAGAGAGAGAGGAGAGAGAGAGAGAGAGAGAGAGAGAGAGAGAGAGAGAGAGAGCATCCTGGGATTAATGCAGAGATGGCTATAACTTCTGCTTTTACTCTAATTATCTCCTCACTCAATGCCAGGAGAACACAAGCAGCACAGAAACTGCTGTCTATTCATCGTTAACACTTGACTGAGATCTTGGTAAAGATCCAGTTTCACCGACTCCAGTGTTGCTGAATTAATCGTCATTATACCAACAATACAGACCGGCTTCTATGGTTTCTAGGCATGAAGACAGTTTCGATTTTAAGCTTTATGCCCCCAACTCAGTATGGCGGAGCTGAATGGATTTTCTTTTGATGCGCTCACATAATTGACACTTAACGTTTAAAAAACATCAAAAATATCTCTTTCCAGAGATGGTGTCCTTGATACTTTAGGTAACCCACAGACCTCGATGTGAACAGTTTTCAATCGAATAAAACATAAAAAAAAACAGGTCCTTTGAAAACAGAGTGATTTGTGTAGATCAGAACACAGTTTATCGAAAAAAGGGTTTGATTTTTAAAGTAAGTATTTAAAATTTAAATGCTTTGAGTGCCACGCTGATTTTCTATTCAGCTCCATTGTATTGGGGTGATGACAGAAATCTCAGAGACAGATTTCTGAAAACCAGAACAATGTACATGGCCACATGCTACTGATTAAGTGCTATATTTCCCTGAGATGATATGGTTTTCTGGAAATTTCTATTGAAAAAGATGGCATTGTGTCATATCAGAGGAGCAGATATACGCAGTCACAACACAACGATGGATTTCTGACTCCTACAGAGTGCTGCATTATGGATTGTTTGTAGCCTTAATGTTGCTAGTTTCTGCACGTCTGTTTATATTGTGCTTTTAGAGGTAAAGCCTTTACTAATTTGCAATTTATTTTTTTCAAACTGTTGTTTTTTCATGAGTACTTTCACACAGAACGCAAATATTACGCAGCGTAAAAGTGATCACATTCACATATTCAAAATTTACTGTATTGTACAACAACACGGAGGCTTCAGAGTCCAAACCAAGATGTGACAAAGATCCAACCTTTCATTCTTACCTTTCACAATAAAAGCCCCAGGCATATACACTGTGAAACTGTTAACCAGAAGTAAATTCACCCAGAGCCTTTCGCTAAAAGGAAACTCAATAACATAGCTTACAGTAGTTTACGCTATACAAAAATTTACCTCAAGACACGACAAGACATCAAAGAACTAGCGGCAACGAAGGCCAACCTTGGAGTTGCCCCTGTCTTGGTCAAAAAGTGGCACTCAAGCACACTGCAAAGAATATAGCCAACAGCCGACTACCATGTACGTCCTGCGTCTGTATGAGAAGAAATAACTTTCCACACCAGCAGGCAGTGTTAGTCTGTATTTATCATTCAAAAAGAGAAACTGGAATGCTGAGGATGGTGGATATACAAGCCATTGTTATAATGCGTATATGAAACAAAGCAGTGTTTGTCGACCATGTTCACACCACTTAGCTTCATTCCAGATGGCCGTGTTGTGAAAATATCTGTATGTTGGAATGATCAGATGAGATGAAGACGAAAAAGAAGAAGAGCCTTCTGTGTTCTTCCTCTTGACTTTACTCATTGGCTTGATTTCCTCACACATTCAACATGCTGAATCGGCCAAAAGGCCTCTGACACGGGCTAGAGCTGATGGTGCAGGACGCACCGCAACAACTGGGCCGACAGACGCTCACCGACGGCCCCAAACTGCCCGACGGCTGACCGTCGGCTCGGTGTGTCAGGATCTTTAGACTGCCGGACTTTATGGGTCAGCAGAATCCTGATAGTTGGTCCTCTGCTCGCGCAAATCTATTTGAATCTTTTGTGTTGTTTATTTGTCACGCCCCCAGTTTGTAAAGACCTTTAATCAGCATGGAAGTAGGCCTATATTTTGTTTCACTTTCAAAAGGGAGAAGACCTCAAGGATGAAGACTTGCCTGCCCTTGGACTAGTAGTATCTCAGGGAAACGTTCCTAACTCTGAAAATGCTGTATCTTCAAAAAAATCTTTTTTTGAATCTGTTCCAGATCAACCTAAAGGAGCATTCAATAGACACAAAACCAAAATCTTTAAGACTTAATACGTTATCAGTATCCTACTTTGCATCACCTCGTAGTCTCCTTCACTCCTCCTTCACTCCCTCTCCTGTCTCCTTTCTCTTTGAGTGGTCTCTTCCTGTTGCTTTTTTCTAAGCACGAGCCAACAACGCTGACGTACTTCAACGTCATACTGGGCGAGCTGTCCTCTCCAAGCAAACGCACCGAGGCAGGCAGAGACACACTGACAGAAAAAAGATCAGGATAGCGAAGGAAAAAAAAAATCAGCGCCATGCAGAGACTGTTTGTTAAAATGAGATACCGGAGAAAGAAAAAGACAGTTTGATTTAACTGTGCTGTGTGCACTGTGCTACACAGACAGTAGATAGAGATACTGTGGTGATATTAAGCTACGGTATCAGCAGAATAAATAGATATGTTCCTCTAAAGTTTCTTACATTAAATCATAGGAGAATAACCTGATTTTCATTCCTGTGAAACTGGAAACTGTACTGTAGCTTTAAATCTGGGGGCACACCAACCTGAGGGTTGCGTCTCCTCACGTCACCTTTGTTTTGGCTGACAAGTTGCACTCGAACACACCGAAAAGACTACAGCCGATGGCCAGTTAGCACGGATGTTCTGCACCTGCGTGAGATAAAATATCTCTCCACACCAGCAGGTTGCGGTAGTCTGTATTTGTCATTCAAAAAGGGAAACCAGAAGACAGAGGATGGCGGATATACCGACCGTTGTTATGATACGTCCGTGAAACAAAGTGCTGTTTTTCTCACCACTCTCACTGACCACTTAGCATCATTCCAGATGGCCATGTCGTTGTGAAAATATCCTGGTACTGGAATGATCAGATGGGATGATGAAAAATGAGAAGAGCCTTTCCTCTTGACTTTACTTGTCGGCTTGCTTTCCTCATGTCCGTTTCTCTATTTGTTTAAGCTGAACCGTCAACAGACAGATTTCGCTCTTCGACGGGGTCCACCACCGATTCAACATGCCGAATTAGCTGAAAAACATCAGACGCGAGCAGACTAGAGCTGACAGTGTGGGACACACCGCAACAACTTGGCTGTCGGTGACAGCCCCAAACTGTCCGATAGCCGACCGTCGACTTGATGTCTGAGTCTTGAGAAACAGTAGTGCTTTACTGCAAGTTTTCATTATAGATTTATTTAAATTTCAAAATCATTTTTGGAGTGTGGCTGAAGTGTGGCTGAGTCAGAATCTGTTGCCGCTTTCCAAATCTTGCATAAAAAGTTGCTTCACTTTCAAAGTTTGTCTCGTTTTGAACAGCATATTGACAAACGCCTCACTTTAGATTGCCGCGGTCACACTTGATGGAGCTAACCATGCGTGAACAACCGGCTGCTCTTTCATCTTAAACCATTTTCTCTCTCTATTACACGTCGCTCTTTTGGTTTTGTGTAGCGACGCCTGATATTGAATGGTACTGAATGAAACGTTGGAGAGAGACTTTAAGCTGAAGTGAAGCAGATGCTGGCTTCCACCCAGTAGCTGCCATCATTCATCTGGCCAACAGGGGTTATTGAGAACAATCACAGACGGAGAGAGAAGTGTGCTGACAAGCTTTATACATGTGATGATGTGTAGGTCTCCTCCTGCAAAGAGCCTGAGAAAATGTTTTTCATTCCAGCTTTCTGCCACTGTTACTTACTGAAAGCTCTCACATTACAGGAAAGCAGACATTTTATTGGAAAGCCGAATAAAATAAATACATAGGTCTACTCTAAAAACCAATACCTTAATGCATGAAATCGTATTTTATTAATATATCTATCCTAGAGGAGGGATGTATAGAGGAATAAAGACACTGAATAGCTGGATCTTTGAGGATTTTTTATAGTTATATGTTTTATATTTATATATTAATAAAGGTTCATCTTATCTTATCTTATCTTATCTTATAGAGACCTCCTATCAGAAAGCTTCATTTAGGTACAGTTTTTCATCATTCAGTTAAATATTTTTCTTTTAAATCCCCTTCGTTGAGTAGAAAAACCACAGAGCTCTGGAAGGAAGCTTTGACCGCTTGAGCTAAGCTAAACATGTCTCAGACCTGTTTCTGAACTGAGCACACAGAGATGAAATTGATATTGATCTTCTGGTCTGACTCCCAGCATGGCAGCAAACAAGCAGAGCCCCGTCAGAGACTTCCTTCAAGAAACGTTGTTTTACTGACACTTAATTACTCACTTGGCAAATAGGTGAAAATCATGAGTCCAATTACATCATGCTGTTTGTAATGTTGGCATCATTTGTGTCCACATCACATATGTTCAGCCTGATTGGGTTCATTTCTGAAAATGTTATTTCCTTGTAGACCTGATGGCAGTTCTTTGTTATAAGAAATATGTGACAGTGTTTGCTGGCCTTGTTGCAGGTTTCTCTCTGTTAAGTCTGAGAGCAAAATGCAAGAGAAGTTGATGGATGACGGCAACCATGTATGCGGTAGCATAAAGTGTGGCGGTACACACAAGGCTGTAGTTCTTAATGTCACCCGAAATGTGTTTGTTGACTTATAATCTTTTGAAGAACAGTTTTGTTGGATGGACTAGTTCAATGTTATTTTATCATTTACTGAGTTAAATATTTTGAAAAATCAAAGGTCATAGCTGCCATTGAGTAAAATCTCAACGTCTGCTAGACGCATCCGTACAACATGTTGTACAGACATTCACGGTATCCTAGTGAACCTGACTTTTCCTTCACATTTGTGTTTTTGTAGAAAAATGTCTCAGCAATTATCAGATGGATTAATTGTGGGCATGTTAGCATTCTGATATTAGCCTTTAGCTCAAGGCATCGCTGTGACTAAATACCAGTAGGCACCCTCCAGGTCTGAAATGTGAAGCCAATGCTGAAGTGCCTTAAACGTGCATTCTTTATAATAGCAGCCGGGGGCGACTCCTCTGGTTGCAAAAAGAAGTCTGGTTGGGTAGAAGTCTATGAGAAAATGAGCCTACTTCTCATTTGATTTATTACCTCAGTAAACACTGTAAACACGAGTTTATGGTCTCAGTCGCTAGTTTCAAGTCTTCTTCAGTACAGTATGATGTTCATTTAGTAAATTATGGTCCCATTTAGAGTCAAATAGACCATAAAGCAGGGGATGCTTTAGAGCGTGACTACATTGTGATTGACGGGTCACTACGCAGCGTTGTCCGGTCTGGGTGTTTTTGTCTAAGAACTTTTACCCTTTCACGGTCGATTTTCAGTTAATCAAAGTTAATTGTAATTTTCTGGTTGCATTTAAATGGCTTCGGCCCTGATCACAGTGAGACGCATTGCTAGAAATGTGTCACACGCAAAAATGTTTTTTTCCCCCTATGGTACAGTGCGTAATATTAAATATGTGGGGTTGCACTTCTCATCAATGTCACCCTTGACCTAGGCAGCCAATTAAACTGAGCAAGAGGTGGACTTTACTACTTAACCGCTTCCTTCCTGTTTTGATGCCGGTAGAGGTGGTAGGGCTATATCACTAGTGAGATGTTGGACTGTGAGCGGAAAGGGGGAAGCGTCATGTCTCTCAGCATTTGGTTGTGCGGTAGCCTCAGAGACCTGCAAGTATTGCTGTAGACTCTTAGGGTTGCTCGCATTTAAGTCATGGTGGCTCATTTAAGTTATATCTTTGAAAATCAGTAAGCCGTTGACTTGGCGTGATTGGTTGTCTCCAGGTTGCATAACGTTGAACCTTTCTTAACTTCCATACGTCGTTCCGGTGGGCGATTTTGAGTCTTTGAGCTGATGGGTGTCGCGTCATGTTTTTTGAGGTTCACTCCACAATGAATGGCGTCCTTTAGTGTCTCTGGTGTTTGAGTCTGTGTGGTGGGGATTAGGAGTTTCTCTCTTAAAGGACCAAAGCCACAACAGACACTTAATTCTTATAATCCGGTGGAGAAGGAGAAGATTTTAGAGCGGGAACGGAAAGGCCTGTGTAGATGAAATCTATTTATGACAAACACAGGAACACAGAGGTAGTAAGAGCACAGTATGACGCTAGTGGTGAACAAACCTCTGAAACGGATGACGTCTCAAACACGGAGCATGAAAATTTAAACAGCAGAGGCAGACATGGTGAGACTATTGAACAGTGTTAATGAGAATATAGTGAATTTACTAGACCACTCTTGGCTTGATTCGGTCCCTCGCTGTACGCGGCGCACACACAGCAAATCCTGCTCATGTAATGAAATCCCCTTTGTTAGCCGAGGAATTTGTCCACGGGTCCAGGGTCTATCTGGGCAATGTGGAGCCTTATCAAATATTTGGCAACACACCAGACAGAGCTGCTTTGATTCCTGTGGCCATGATGGAGAGATGAAGGAAGGAAAACAGTTGGGTGTAGCGGGGGGACATGCAGGGACCTCCAAACAGAAAATAACCCAGAACAGAAAAAAACAAACAAACGTGAGACTCGCAGTCCCGTCATTCTCAGCCCCCACTCGTCTCTCATGCACAAACACAACACCCTTGGGGACTGTGATGTTCTGCAGACGTTATTATAGTGATTAGAGCAGTAGACACAGACAGCACACACACACACACACACACACACACACACACACACACACACACACACACACACACACACAACAGATGCACAAAGTTTCTTTAAGCTTTACAGTCTCATCAGACATGTAATCAAAACATGTGCTGACTTCCATCAGGACAGAGACACTTTCGTCGGCTTACTGTGCTCTTGTGTATCGTTGGAGGACAGAAGGAAATGAAGCCACTAAAATATTGATCAATTATAATGAGTTAAACAGATATTCTTTACAGATTCCAATACCTGAACTGGCAGTATCAGCCGATACCAGATACTGGTCCGATACCAGCGTGATGAATATAATATCTTTGGGCTATCTTTGTGGAAATTACCTCATTGTTGGAATGCAAAGTTTGCTGCTGTTGTTTTTTTTTTTTTTTTTTTTTCCAGTCTTTGCCTTGGTGAAGCTCTTCTGCATGATGCGTCATCAAATGTTTTATAAGTTGGCTGGTATTGAAATTGAAACACTAGTGCCACTCTTAAATGGAAGCCTTACATACTGTACATATTGCCGTTTTACTTGTTGGATTTTCCACTCTGAACTATTGCCAAATGGCTGACATTTTCCCTGCGCTGACGACCATTACCATAAAGGCCCTGACATATCAAGCCGACGGTCATCCCTCAGACAGTTTGGGGCTGTCGATGAGCCTCTGTTGGCCTAGTTTTTTCAATGTGTCCTGGACCGTCTGCTCTTATCTGCCCGTGATCGAGGTTTTTCGGCCGATTCAGCATGTTGAATCGGTTCTCTCACCCTCTGGTGAGAGTAATCACTCTGGTTGGCGGCTCAGCTTAAACCAATCAGTGAATGGGATGAGAAACGGATGTAAGGAAAGCAAGCCAATGAGTAAAGTCAAGAGGAAAAATACAGAAGACTCTTCTCATTTTTCATCTTCATCTCATCTGATCATTCCAATACATGATGTGTGTCCCCAGCTTTACACCCTCCACTAGCATTGAGCTGTTTGCTATTGTCACATGAAAACTACCTGCAGTCAGTTCTTCTTCGCTGCTCTAAAACAGCAGTTGCCAGTGGCAGCCATGATACATTCAGGGCAACAGCACAGTGAAACCTTTGGCGCGGAGAAGAACAATTGATTTCCAGCTAACAAATTATGGTGTTGGATTAATGCATAGACTGGATATACCGATACCGAATTTTGAGCAGTATCAGACTTATTTCTGATACTGATATCGGTATTGGAAAAACTCAAGTTGACATGCATTTTGAGATGTTTATAACATTCATTTCCATCTACAATTCAAAGTTGCCTAGTTAGTGTAAATGTTCTCCAAGCGTAGCGTAAATAAAAATATAACAAATCATAACAAGATATTGTCAATTTGAAGTTGTTTATTTGCTTGTCAGATGCTTCTAATGTGTATTTACATAAACTAGAATTATTTCAGATCCTTAACTTGGGTCGAAGTCAAAGCTGGAATATGCAGACACTAAAGAGGGGGATACAGCTCTGCTGTTGCTAAGCAACTGCATGCCTCAAAGTCCGTGGAATTTAAACAGTGGAAGGGATCCAATTTTCCCGGGGACTGATTTCAACGTCGCGCCCATCTCGGAGGTGCCCTGGACATAAGAGTGGAGCCCGCCTGGACTGTGGTGTGTGTGTGTGTGTGTGTGTGTGTGTGTGTGTGTGTGTGTGTGTGTGTGTGTGGTTGTATGTAGGGGGAAAGAAAATCCCACTGCAGCCCGGAAACGTGAGGAAGAGGAGGCCAAACACAGCGAGGCCATGTGTCTGTGTGAGCTGTACAGAGAGCTAGACTCTCCAGCTGCCATGGAGGTGAATGGAAAACAGAAGACTCGCTGTTGCACCTTCATCAAAGCCAACTCCTCACATAGACAATTAATGACTCTCCAGCTGTTTTAGCTTTTTAACTGCTTGTACGTTTAATAATGGGCAAGCAGGGCTGGAATTTCCTTTTTGTTCATCTGGGGCTCGTGTTAGCCTCCTGTCCTACCAGCTGAGCCACACTTAAATCCCCCACCATTTACTGTGGCATGCTGAACTCTTACTGAACCAGTGTACTGTTAGTGGAGCTGAAAAGCACATCCAGTTCACAACATTGATTTCACTCACCCAGTCAATTAGCCGGCCAGTCAGTCATCCAGTCATCCAGGCGGCTGGTCTGCCTTTTTTTTTTTGGATCATTTCAGATGGGTGTTTGGGTGTGAGTGAGCATTAAGGGATGAGATTTGAAGAAGATTACCAAGGACCAGAAAGCTGCCTTGGGGCTTCATGTGCTTTTCAACAGAACAGCCGACATCCCTGCTGCATTAGCGTTGGGAAGATATTGCTCTCTCTCTCTGTCTCTGTCTCTCTCTCATTCGCTAAGTGGTTCAGACATTGAAAAACAGGACTGCAGGGGCTTGCAGTGATATCTAGGTCTTCTCTTTGATGATATTTAACCATTTGTGGTTTGTGTGGCCATGACGACATCACATCTGCACCTCTCTTTGCTTTGCCTTTGACCGTCCTGCTCTTGCCTCTCATGAGGACTCACTCTGATGAACTCTAGGGAAGTAGCTGGGTATAGCTGGCCCAGAACAGGACATCTGACCTAATTGTTCATGCTGCTAATACCCTCATCTGGTAGATTACAGTGGCAAAGCTCTGTGCCTTGGGGAGAGTCTGAGTTGACCAGTGCACTCAAGCTCGAAGGCCTCCATTTCTCTTCTCAGGCTACTTATGTTGTGGCATGAGTTAATGAAGGTGTGCCATTGTGAACTAAAGCGTGTCATTAGTGGTTCTGTTGTTATGATCATATGTTTGTGTATATGGGTGTGTGTATGTGTGGCACCAATGATAGAAATTGAGCAACTAGCATAGTCTGCTCTTTTGTTTTTTGGGGTGTGTTGTTGTTGATTTGGACTTTAAAGTGTTTGTGTCTGTTGAATGCACCTTAGGCCAACAGCAACGATCACCAGTAGAAATACATGTTGGTTACAGTGGATACCAATGGTGACAATTACTCGTGGTGACAAACCATCTGTGAAAACTTGTCACGCTTTCCCATCTGCAACTCCACTGTTATGGTTCACTTCCACAGCTCTCCTGTCATTTTCAGGCCTCAGAAGGCAGCTGTTTTCAGTGGAAAAAGCTCTAAAAAACCCCTGAACGCAACCTGCTCAGCACTACAAGACAGACAGACACAGTAACTACAGCTGGTGAATAGAGATATCTTCCTCAGGAGTTGGTAGAGACCAAAAACTGCGATAAATGAGAGAATATTTGACTGAAATTCGCCAAGTGGCCAGAAACACGACTCCAAACAAATGATTATGTTGTAACTGCTGGATGTGTAAATGAGCAACTGTTTCCTAACAAGTTCTTCATGGAATAGTTCAGTGTTTTGAAATACTTATCCGTAATCAGTGTATTAAGATAAGATAAGATGAAAAAACAATAATTTTACCTCACTGAACATGAGAGCTGCTGGTTTCCCTTTTTTTTTTTTTTTTTTTCCTCCTCCTCCTCCCCCCTTTTCCCCTTGGGGGGGGGGGCTGGAGCCGATCCCAGCTGGCTTGGCGAAGCGGGGTTCACCCTGGACAGGTCGCCAGTCCATGCAGAGACAGACAACATATAACAACAACCATTCACTAATTAGTTTGTGTTATTGTGTGAATTTCAATTTAGTTTAGAGTCACCAATAGCTCAAACAAACGAACCGATGGAGGCAGCGATAGATTAGCAACCTGTTTTCTATGAGGTAAAATTAGAGTTTTTTTCAGTGGAGTCTGGTGGTTTTGGCGAGAGTGTAGATGCGTACAACAGCATACGTTCCCCATAGGAAAGGGCTGTCTCATGGCAAGTTAAACCACTGAAAATATTCTAAATATTGCATGCACTTAAATTGCTATCAATTTCTTTTTGTTTTTTAGGTGGTCCTTTCTTCTAAGTGTCTAAAAAAGTTTTGCTGCTGGCCCTGTCCACAGCAGTACTTTGCTCCCGTATCAGCAATACACTGACTATGGATAAATACCTCATGCAGTCCCACTTCAAAACACCCAAGCTATCCTTTTTAAAGGTGATATGTCAATGTTGTGTTCACAGCTTGTTTCTGCTGCCCCCCGAGTAGCCCCCCCCAATAAAAACAAGTTATTACAACTTTAAGTGCTCAAGCTCATAAGTATGCATATTTGTGTCCCCCTAAAAAATCATATTTTTGGCTTGTGTACCCCTTATAATTTCTGTAATAAACTAAGCTGTGCAGACATAGCCAATTTAATATAGAGAAGTTAAGTCTGGTTCTGATTGTGCAAGCCTTAACCAAGACACCCACACAGGAAGTGGTGTGTTTAATTGGGACGGCTCTTTAAAAATGTGCATCACATCCCTCAAATAAACGGTTGCCAGTGGAGTGCACTTACCTGTCCTGCTGCCTCCAGATAAGATGACTGTTGGGATTTAATCACCTGGAAGTGATGAGTCGAGCATACAAACAGCTGTGGACGACAGATACCCCTCTACCATAGAACAGCCTCAGCCTCACTGGCATTATGGCCTTAATCACCCACCGATGTGTGCGTAGTCGTGTCTAGAGGTTGAAGAATTTATATCCAGCCGACAAAGGGAAGCATTGATGTGATTTTGGAGAGCTGTATGTGGGAGCATCTTTGCTAAGTAAAGCTGTTTTCACAGCTTTGGTTAGCACTGTCTGTGCTGAGACTGGCTTTGAATAGTGGGAGAGCTAGAGACGCTGATTGGTACCTTCACTCGTCTGCTCATTTTGGCACAAGAGATGTCAAGAGGAGCCAATAAATTACCAAAAAGGTGCAGATGGGAAATCATTACAACTTCATTAATGCAAAGACTTTTCACTTGTTCTGTTTTTGCTCGTGAAATAGACTTGTCATTTATTGCCACCTTATCCGGACATGAAGAGCCTTTAAAAACGAAAGTGTTTATCCCTTATGTTGTATAAAACTCTAACGAAATATGCCAACACTGATGAAAAACAAACGTAGATGATAGTCAACATGAAATCCCATATGTGGCGACTGTGCCAGCTAACCCACAACTGAACCCTGGGTGTGTGAGAGACAAGAGAGGAGGAGGAGGAAGAGGAGGAGGGGAGCAACATAAAAAGCCTATTGAGAAATGAAGTGTGTGTGTGTGTGTGTGTGTGTGTGTGTGTGTGTGTGTGTGTGTGTGTGTGTGTGTGTGTGTGTGTGTGTGTGTGTGTGTGTGTGTGTGTGCACCTCCTCCTCTCTGCACCACAACTTGTGAGGGTGACAGCCTGAGAGAACAGGAAGCAGAAGAGACTGTGGAGGTGTGTGTGTGTGTGTGTGTGTGTGTGAGGGTAAAAGATGAGTGGGCAGGCTAGCAGCTAGCCGAGCAGACTAGCACCCTGTTCTATTATTAGGATCACCGGGCTTCACGTAAGAACCACTCATCCAAACAGATTCCTTCTTAAGTGGTTGGTAAGAGTGATTTAGGAGAACTTGTTTCCATTCACCAATTTTCTCAAATTTTGAATTTTTTGTAGAACAACAATTTACAAGTGATTCAGGTCTGTCGTATATACAATTGGTCTCCCACCCAAAGGTTTTTCACGAATGAATTGAAATTTGAATTTTTGAGTTTGATGTTGACATCCTGTTTCACGCTACAATTAAAATAATATAATTGTAAATGTGTTCGTATCCTTAAATTTGCGATTGATGCTATAGTTTAACACTACAATATCAATATGAACATCTCAAATTGCAAAACAACTTCAATTACGTACCAATTGAAGGTTAAATTGTCCGTAACCAGGTGCATCATGTATATAAGTTCAACAGGAAGTGTAATCAGGCGCATCATGGCTGACTTTTGGATGCCATTAGGTCCTGACACACTAAGCCGATGGTCGGCTGTCGGACAGTTTGCCCATGTTCAGCTTAAATGAATCAGTGTAGCAGATGAGAAACGGATGTGAGGGAAGCAATTTAAAAGCAGTTAAGTCACGAGAAAAAACACAGAAATTTCTTCACATTTTTCAGCTTCACCTCATCTCATCATGGATACTTTCACGACAACATAGCCATCCGAATGAAGCAAAGCGATGAATGAGAATGGTGTGAAATTGGTCGGCAGACGCTGCTTTGTTTCATGTGCGTATTATAACAACTTGTATAACCACGGTTCTCGGCCTTCACGTTTCCCTTTTTGAATGACGAATATGGACTACCACCACCAGCGGTGTGGAGAGTTATTTCCTCTCTCGCAGGCACAGAACGTACAGTACATGCTAACTGGCTGTCAGCTGCTGTCTTTGTGGTGCGTTCAGGTGCAACTTGTTGGCCAAAAAAAAGTCGAGGTGAGGCAACGTGGCAGGCAGGCTTCATCGTCGCTGGCTCCCTGATTTCGGGGTGGTGTGTCCCCAGCTTTAGCGCGTCAGGCTCTTGGAGGAGTGTGTCACCATGTTGATACATTGGCAGAGACAGATTAATGGGGCAGGATGCATAACCTTTTGGGGTATCTTTGGGGCATTAATTATGCTCATTTACAATTCTCATGTACGCACACTCATTTACGCACATATGGCGGTCATGTTTACACAGGTCATTTACGGCGTGTGGGATTTTTCCATTATCAAGATATATTTTTTTACATAAAGATTCCCTTTTTCTTTCGTCTTACAAAAGCCCCTTTTCTGAGCGTCTGACCTTTTTATACATGGCTGACATGACAGACCAGATCAATTCGGTGACAGGTACATGCTGTATTTGAAAATCCAATAATAATTCCCTGAAGCACTTGGTTGCTTCGTATGGGACCAAATTGGTTTTCACAGAGGGGCCAAACTAACCCTCCCAGTTAAATATTAAAACCAAACATGTGCCTTTGAAGAAGCTGCACCGGTGAGCCATTGCTGATTATTGTTTCTGCAGATTAAAAAGCTGCATTATTTCAAATAAAGTTCTGGACATGAAGGTTGTTTACAGCACTAAGAATATTACTGCAAATCACTTGTTAAAAGTATAAGACAAAAACAACCAATATGGAACTTTGATTCAAAAAGCATACCTAATCAAAAAGAAATCCTTATCAAAAGGAAACTTCAATATTTGATTGCTCTCACCTATAGCATATGCTCGCTATACAGAGCATACATGAACAGCATATGTGATCAGCATCACAGGTTCAAGGGGATTCTTTAGTTTGGATTTTTTTCATGTAAGGTGGCACAATTGCAGTATTGATGCAGGGACATTAACTGAAGCTACAAGGCCTATAATTGGAGTTCCCCCAGCCAGCTGCTTCCTTGTCTAATTAAGATGAACTGCAGAAATCAGAGCTGAGATAGCTGAACATTTTAAGCCACAACACAAGAAAAAGTTTTAACCATACACCACAGAAGACCTCCCTCTCCAGTGGAGCCAAGATTATTCACTATAAGATAATGCAGGTGTCTGCTGCTAAAACATCTGTACCAGCGGTGACCTGCCAGAGGAGAAAAGCAATATAGCCCAACCCATACCTTTTTTTTTTTTTTTTTTTTTTTTTTTAACATAAACGAATCATTTTAAACCTGGGCCTCTGTAGAGTTTACCAAGTTAGATTTAAGACTTTTAATCAATTTAAAAAACTTTTTAAATCTCACATAGAATCTGATTTCATTCCTCTTTCCTCCATCCATTCAAAGTATGAAAGTACTGTATGATGGAAAGCCAGGAGAGATAATACGGCCCACAATTATTTATCATTGCAAGTTTTTTTTTCATTAATTCCCCCGCAGTATATAATAATCCCTGCCGAGATGGTTAATTAAAAACTGCCTAAAATGGATGGATTAACCAATTAAAAATGATTTATTCTTTTAAGCTAATTTAAGCTTTTGCTTCACCTGATGGTACTGATTGAAACGCCAGGCAGGACCGAACTGCCTCCTGCGAACACAATCCACTGTCGCAACAATCGCAGTTTTTATTAAAGGTGCAGTGTGTAGGATTTGGCAGCATTTAGCGGTGAGGTTGCAGATTGCCGCCAAATGAAACGTCTCCTATGTGCCAAGCATGTAGGAAAATTACTGATGGCCGACGCAAAAACAGGAAAACATGAATTGCCTTATCTAGAGCTTATCTTAATATCGTTTATTTTCAGAATTGTGGAAAATAGTTGAAAAATAGACTTGAAAATAGACAAAAGATGTAATTGCGACACTGTTTATATACTTAAAATATATCATTGGTGTCTGCACAGTGATTTCTTATAATTTATCAGCCAGCTTATACAAATCAGCCCGATCTCCTAAAAATTTTGTTCCCATTCAACAAAACTGCATTAATTTGATTTGTTGCTGATTACGATTTTATCACAAATATACTTGTAACGATAGTCTGCCAAAGTCCGCGTAGGGAGGAGGTCGGGGTGGCAGATAAGTCAAACAAACACAGTGCTTTCACCCAGAAGACCACCGTTTGTGTCCCTGTGAAAGCAAAAGTCAATGTTCAGTTATTTTAATTTACATTCGCAGTTTAATAACTTAACAAACATAGTCATTTTAATGTGTTTTTTACTAAATGTAATAAAGTAGTTTTGTAGTGTTTTTGGTTTGTTTTGTTTCAGTTTAATTCATTTAAAACTGCAAATGTCATCTGGGAGAAAGTATGTTTCCCTTGAACTGTCACTGAGAATGCAGTTTAGTTGTAGAGGAGCGTCATTTTGTGAAGAGATGGGGGCGATACAAAGATACAGATATACCTGCATCAGGGTAATACTGGCCCCAGTTTATCAGTCTAGCTAACAGACGCACCAACGTGGCTTGTTTTTGATTTACATCTTTTTTTTTGGTTTTCATTTTAGGAAATGATTTGCATGTTCATACTCATTTTCTTCAGAATATACCGGTAGTGTCGCAATATCAGTGGAGACTTAAAGGTAAAATCCACCATAAAACAATGTGTGGTGCACAAAGAGCTGCGATTCTGTATTCATGACCTGCCCCCAACCAGCAGACAGAAAACCGAGTGCAGCTGGCAGCCAAGTGTTAGTGTTAGAGTGTGTGTGTGTGTGTGTGTGTGTGTGTGTGTGTGTGTGTGTGTGTGTGTGTGTGTGTGTGTGTGTGTGTGTGTGTGTGTGTATGTGTGTGTGTGTGTGTGCGCACACGTGCACACGCATGGTGGCTGTGCATCTAAAGTAGCCCCTGTTGTACACTCATGGCACCATGATTCAATTATATAGAGCCAGTGCTTTGCCTGAATATTAATCTGGGGGCCCAAACTTAATTTGTCTGGCGATGGGGGACACAAGCCCATCTGGCTGTATGGTAAGAGTGTGTGTGTGTGTGTGTGTGTGTGTGTGTGTGTGTGTGTGTGTGTGTGTGTGTGTGTGTGTGTGTGGATTGTGTGAGGGGGTTGTCTGTCTATTGTGAGACACAGAGGGACCTGTCACACTGCTGAGGAAGACGGATCAGTTTGTAGGGGGAAGACAATCAATGGACGCACATACCCCAGAGACAGGAGGAAAGAAAGACAATGAGAATAATTCATAAAATGATGCATTAGTAAGGATGATTTTTCTATGTGAAAAATAAAATGCTCATGACAAGTTGCATTATGATATGGAGATATAGTAGGAAATAGGAGACTGCTAGCATTTTTATTTGGATTTAGATGCTGTAAATCACAATAAAAAGTGAACACATCTGCTCTAAATGTGAATCTGAAACTTTATTTTTTGCCATTCATGGCATTTATTTTTTTTTAATATATTTACTGTAAGTATGTAATAATAATGTGTATATTCCAAATTAGCCTATGAAATAAGGCATAATCCCACATCATTCATTAGTCATATTCAACGTTATTTATTATTAGTTATTCTCAGAGGCATATCGCTGTTTGTTGTGTGGAGGTGCGTGGTGTGTGTGCAGTAGTGCAGCAGTGGCAATATATCCAGTAAATAAATATCTAAATAATCCAAATATAATTGTAAATAATATTTTGTCTGATATTGCGATATGATTTGTGTTTGATTGTTATTTATTATCCTCATTTTAATTGAAAGCATTTAAAAATAATTATGGTGTGGTTCTTGTGGGGATCTGTACCAAACAATGATGTTTTCTTAAGTTGGTAGATTATGAGATGTAGGTCAGGACTTCTCTGTAGCACCATGATATTTACATGAAAATAGTATTTTCACGCACATTTTGCCTTTAACAAATAAGCAAGTTGAATATTGCGGCCATATTACGATTTTGATAAAATTTAGATTGATCGTGCAGCCCTATTAATGACTATATAAAACCCTTGGAAACATCCAGCTGTATATGTGTTAGCTGAACATCCACAACCCCCTGAGGTCAAGTGGGAACCCCTCACCCTCCACCTTGTTCTCGTCACATTGCCCACAGTCCTTTGGGACAGAAGCAGCGCCCCGGGGCACGAACGCAACCTCTCCTTGACCTCCCTGTGTGCAAGTGACCTTCCTCTGACGTGTAAGGTTGGCTTTTATACTGCTGTGGAGGTCACAGGCAGTGACTGAGAGGAAAGAGGCTGAATGGAGGGGAGGCGGAGAGAGGGGGGAGCAGAGAGCAGGAGTGTGGGTGAGACGAATGGGGGTGGGTTGAGGAAGTTAACAGTTCATCCAGCGTTTCTCTCGCATTCTGCTTCACACTTTTTTTTTTTTTTTTTTTTTGCTTTTCTTGCATTGCTCGTCAACAGGAAGCCGCAGGGCAGATGAGGGGTGATAATGCAAGGAGACAGACACCAACACACACTCACAGTATGCGCTCGAAAGCTCATGTTGCAAGAACGGCGCCCATGACTTTCTGCATATGTCGGCTAGTGTTTTGGTTTTGTCTGTATTTGTGAGGGTGATAGACAGAGTGTGAAGAAGAGGTGTCTGAAGTGTATTTCTGGTTGTTTCCTCTTTCCCCATCATGTCTGTCTCCTTGGTCATGAAGCAAGAAAAGTTCTCCCTCATCTCTATCTAACGTTGCACACTTTACTTCTCTTAAATTCAATCTTCTCTCCTCTCACCTCCTCCCCTCATGTGTTCTCCTATTAACCTCATAACTACCTGAAACCTAACCTCCACGAGGCAGCATTTCTAAATTCATCACCAACGTCGAAAACAGATCCCCCCATTAGTCTGACTTGCTTTTTCCCAATTTCTCACCTGATGGGTGAGGCCTGGGCTCCAGCTTTGTTCTGCATGATTACATTTGGGGTGTATTCGATACAAGCTCCTACCATAAGTTTAAAAGTCTGATGCATGTAATAGGAAAGTTGATGCTTGGCAAAAAAACTTAAAAGTCTTTGACTGTATGCATCATGTTGAAAAATTAGACTTGTGTGTCAGAGTAAAAATCTGAAATTCAATTTTCAGGTAAAATTCTTATTGATTTATTTAATTAACCAGTTTCTATCACATTTCTGCCGACATTTTTACAAAGGATACTATATAAGTCTCAGGCTGTATTCACACAAGATTAGGTGTGGTGATTCTCCGCAGGATTGTGCGGATGTCTGGGCGAGTCACTTTAATGGCACGTTAACTGCGACGATTAACGTCTTTTGTTCCGTCATGGCTGGGTTGTACAACTCTGGCCGCCACAGCGTGACGTCAGGTTGCATTTCTACAGAAGTTGATTTGTTTCTACTTTTCCGCCACAGGCTGCTGGGATTTTTTCCGGCACCCTCTGCGGCAGCCGCAGCCCAAACGCACTGCCCCCATTCAAAATGAATGGAACAACTTGCGTTTCCACCACACGGCCTGAGCCTGTGTGAATGCAGCCTTTAAGAGGAAATGAAATGTTCAACCAAGTTAAGCTGGTTTACTAAATGGATTTCCACACTAATGATTATATAACAAACATGACAAATGTCAGCATATAAGAGAAAAAAAAAGATCTGTCTCATCTTTCTTGTAGCTTTCGTGACGAGCCTGTGACGTCACTTGGTTGGTTGGCTTGGCTAAGTTACACTAAGATACAGCGGTAGAGACCGTGAAGGACGAGCTTCAGCTGCAGCTGAATGTGTCCACATCTCCGTCCTCTCCCCTCACTGATACCTGTCTGTCCTCCTCTGTCTCATTCAGACCATTCAAAGACTAAGAAAATAAACGCCAAAAGCACTACTTTATTCAGAAGCCCACGTAATAGCATATATTTACGTAACTTACCGATATCTTGACATCTTTACATCCAAGACCAGTTTTCTTCTGTTCCGTGTCTCCTCAGTCTTCGGATTTCACGGCCTCTACTGTTGTATCTGTGCAACTTCGCTGAGCTAACCAACCGAGCGACGTCGCAGGCTAAAGTACTGCAATATGGCAGCACTCTTGTCACAAATAATGAAACGGATCTTCTTTTTTTCTCTTAAATGCTGACATTTGTCATGTTTGTTAAATACTTGTTCATTAGAGTGGAAGTCCCTTTAGTAAACCAGCTTAACTTGGTTGAAGATTTCAGTTCAACCAAGCCATTAACCAGGGTTAATTTCCTCCTTTCCAGACAGCCATAGGTTACTATTGTGTTCAATACACAATGAAAATCATCACTCTGTTAGCTAGGGCAGCCATTAGCCATTATTTTCATTATCAGTTTATCTGCCATTTATTTTCTCAATTCATTCATCAGTTATTTTGTTCATAAAATTACAGATAACTGCGAAAAATGTCTTCCATGCTTTGTATTGGAGAGTCTGTCAGTTTGCAGTGATATGAAACAGAAAAATACTCACATTGGAGAAGCTGCAGCTAGATAACTTTTGGCATTTTTGTTCGAAAAAAAAATTGAAAATAGTTGCAGATTAATTGTCTTCGACTAATCAACTAGCCATTTCAGCTCTGAACAGAGGTAGCCTTCTGATTGTCAAATGCCAAAAAAGTTTGCATCCAGTCAAGTTTTCAGAAGCTTAGTACAAGAAGAAAAACAATAAGTAAACGTGGATTCTGGATTTAAAAAGCTGCTATTTAGAGTGTCCCTGGGTAAAGTGCTTATAGTAACTTTTACAAAAAACTAAAGGATTCCTTTCTTATCTCAAGAAAGTAGAAAATAAAAAATGTAATTGTTGAAAAATGCAAATCAGAGGCTGCCTGAAAGGTAGGAAATTGGTAAAAACTAGGGCATGATTGTCCATGTATAATTGCAAATTAGTCACATTTTTGATTTTTTAAAATGTACCTTAAAGGGAGATTTGTCAAGTATTTGATACTCTTATCAACATAGGAGTGGGCAAATTTGCTTGCTTCATGCAAATGTATGCATACTGTATATTATTGTAAATCGATTAGCAACACAAAATGGTGACAAATATTGTCCAGAAACCCTCACAAGTACTGCATATGTCAAACAATATGCGTGAATCATAACATGGCAAACTCCCAAGTGTGTCAGTGTGCTGACTTGACTGTGACTTGCCCCAAACGGCATATGATTTTCATATAGCGGGCATGTCTGTAAAGGGGAGACTGTGGATATCCAGAGAACCTATTTTCATTCATCTATCTAGAGGTCAGAGATCAAGGGACAGTTTTTCTTTGCCAAAATTTAGTGAAAGTGTGGAGCGTTATTTAGCCTCCTTTGCGACAAGTAGTATGACGTGGTTGGCATTGGTTCTCCAGTTTCATATGATGCCAGGATCTTCACTCTAGCTTTAAAACTGAGCCTGCTACAACCTCTGAAATAACATGTTATGTTAAAGCGTTAATAAACAAATTTGCATTATCGCGTTAACTCTAACAGCCCTAATAATAAAAGAAAGAGATTCTTTCAAAAATGGTCGGCAGCGATGTAAAGTAAAGACATTTTTTAGTGAATTGCCTGAAACCCTCAGTATGGTCCTATTTACCAAGAAAAGAAAAATAGTGGCAGTTGATTTACTTTCTTCGGCATCTGGTATTCAAGTGTCTGCCTTTTGATTTAAGGTCACCTCTCAGTCAGCTTACTTTAAAAGGTTTCTAAATGCACACTCAAATACACCTCAGCCTCTGTTAGTGAGCCTGCAGTTTCAGATATGTGTGTTGACACGGATATATCAGCCAAGCCCCATGTGGCTCAAAGGGCAGAACAAGTTCCTGCACCTGTATGTTAATTCTGACACGTTGGTGTTTCCCTTGGCTCTGAGGTGAGTGTTAAGACAAACTAGGGTTTAATTACAGGCCAGGCAGTCACTCCACACACACGTTAGACTGTACTGTAAATACACACAGGAGGAAAAGGTGGATTAAAGTACTACACCATCTCTCCCTCTCTGACTCATGGAGATCAGGGTTGAAATAATTTGTCTGATTGTCTTTGTTTTCCATTTCATTCATCATTATCCCCTCATTGCTCATCTTTCAACCTCCTTTACCCCCTATCTCACCACATGCCTAGACCTCGGTGTCAAAATGCACATGTGTAAGATGTGTGCTTTGTTAATAATTTAGATCAATAGCATTGGCTATTGTAAGCAGTCAAAACACATGCTGGAGGAGTGTTCTTATAGTGATCAATCAATAACTTAATCAGTCTGGGAGAGGTACGGATGATGAGCAATCAAATCCAATAATGTGACACCTTAACTAGCGCAGCCTGACTGAGTCAATAATACACAAATCAGAAAAAAAAATCGATCAAGACTACTTGATTGTGAAAGGGTTTGTCAATGTATGAGATAATCCAAATATGAGGGTTTACATTTCAGATTGGTCGATAAAAAGGCAAAAGTAATTGACAGTTTTCCAAAGCAATTATTAACCAATTAGTTATGCTGTCTAGGGTAGTACTGATACATTTTTACTACAGCACATAGTTCTGATAGTATTCAAGGAGGATATTTGGCTCATCTAGAGCGATGCGATATGATTCAGTGGCTTTAAATCGATATGGTAACTTTTTTTTGCCAAACATTTAGTCAACCCATTTTTAGTGTGACTGTGAAATAAATATCTGGATACTGGACAGTACAGTCTTGTAAAGGAAATCAGGGATAAATAATGGATATGAACACAATGATTAATGCTAAATAGTGCTAGACTTACTGTACCTCGGCGTTCGGTGTTAGGAGTCCCATGGCATCTCAGTAGGTGTGTGGAAAGACTGGTCATGTTGCCGTTGTATTTTACCTGGCCTTTGCATATTCTGCAAACAGCGAGCCATTTATCGAGGGCTTCTCCCTTTTTGCAAAAGCCAAAGTGTTTTCACTCGCTGGAGCTCAAACATGGCTTGAACGTCTGTTGCTCGTCTGGCTCTTCCTTGCCGTCCGCCATGCTTCGTATTGTTGCCGTTTTTCTGAGATGCGCTGCTGGCGCATGCTGATGATGTTAAACACAGGGAACTTGAAATTAAAAGTGCTGAAATACACATTCATATACTTCTGTCTTGCTTAAAAATACAAGGTGCAAATTCTTAGTATCGATACAATAGACTATTTACTTTGCAAATCAATTTTTTGATAAATACACATTCCTGTAAAGGACAACTTGCCGAGTACGTATTAATATAGTTGGATTGTAGGAGTATAAACCGATTCATCGCCGTAGTGCTGTCTGCAACACGATCATTTTCTGCATTGGTTGTCATATTTTTGGAAGTCATCTAGAGCTGCAACGATTGATGGATTAGTTATCAGCTTTTAAATTAATTGCTGATTATTTTGATAATGTATTAATTGGTAATTGAATAATTCTTTTAGAAAAAAATTCAAAATTCTCTGATTCAGCTCCTTAAATGTGGATATTTTTTGATTTCTTTACTTGTCTATGACAGTAAACTGAATATCTTTGCATTGTGGACAAAGCAAGACATTTCAGGACGTCATCCTGGACTTTACGAAACATTTTCTGACATTTTAATTGTTTAAAAATAATCAACAGATTAATAGACTGAAATAATCATTAGTTGCAGCCCTAATATCACCAGCAAACAACCAAATGTTTGGAGTTTTTGTCCCCTTGTGATCCATTCTCTTTAGCTTCCTGGGATTTTGTGCACCTTCTTGTAAAGGGTGACCTTTTCGACCACGGCTCGTGTAAAATCAACATTTTGTGAGGGAAGACAAACTTGAAAGCTGCAGAGATTTGCGAGCATGATGAGGCTGTGAACGGCTGGGGAGTCGTACCATGTGCTCCTCACCGACGCGCCATAAAATAACAATGAATGTTTGTGAGAATGTGCGAAGAAGTGAGAACCAAGTCAGTCACCTTGAGGGAGACAGGAAATATGCTGTTACCAAGACAACTTGCCGCAAAACACCTACTGCTCTTGGGAAGACGAAACAAGCATCACCATCACGACTGTTTTCCGAATAGCGATGTCCTGCTTTGTTTCGACTAGTTCCACGCACGCACCGATTCACAAACCCATCCTACACTGTGTGTGTGTGTGTGTGTGTGTGTGTGTGTGTGTGTGTGTGTGTGTGTGTGTGTGTGTGTGTGTGTGTGTGTGTGTGTGTGTGTGTGTGTGTGTGTGTGTGTGTGTGTGTGTGCCAGCATTTGGAGCCTTTAGTCATTCTTCCAAGAAGCGTGGTGTAGTTGTGCTGACGCTAAATAATGTCACTATTGTAGCGCCCGGTGCCACCAATCTCGGCGTCAGCCCCAGTGTCTCCAAGAGAGGCCTCGCAATTGGCTGAATGGGTTGATGAATGGTCCTTTGTCTGTGGGCCTCGTGTCTGAAGTGCAGCCATGGAGGCTCTGACACACACAAAGACACACACACTATTGTAACACCCACTCATCTACTGGATACTCTTGGTAGGGTAGTGGCCAGACTGAAATATTGTCTGTGTTTCATATGGATTACATTAAGTGAAGTATTTACCAGCATATACATACACATCTTCTCACACACATACAGAGATGCACAGACAGGAGACCTGAAGAGACGGATAATGAATGACTTTAAAGAGGCGAGAGATGCTCCAGCCCACACATTGTAATTATCATATATATTGTATTAGCATTTCACTCATGGTTCAAAGTAGAGAAAAAAAGTATATATTTAATGAAAAGCGTGACTCTTAGAAGAGGAGCACTAGGCCATATGGAGTGTGTATCATATCTGATCTCATTAAACATGTTATTATTGTCATAAAGGCGCAGTAATATACATCATTACCTCCAGGACTCATAAAGATGCTGTAATGGAAATTCAGCGCTTTGCTGCAAATATCCTTTTTAACACTCTAGCAGGTTGATAATGAAATTCTTGGTTGTTGAAAATATGCTGTTATTTTCTTCAGGTTAACACCATGAAAATTAAATTTGGGGAGAAAAATGACTGTTTTTTCGCTGCTGTCATTGAGTGCCCTTGTGCTGAAAACACTTATAAAAAGAGAGAGACATTACGGTGAACTCTCTGGTCCACCTTCGTACAGGAATAGAGAGAGAAAAAGCTTCATTATGTTTTTCTCAGAAAGGTAGGAATTCATGAACAGAGATACAGAGGAAAAAAGGAGAAAATGTGTGTGTTGTGGATATCTTGGCTCTGTAGGCACAAATTGTTTTTTTTTTTTTCAACACAATGGAGCATTCACCGCCAGCAAGCAACATAGCTGGATAGATGGATAGATCGCCAAGCCTGCTATCCCCCTGGACTGGCTACGGTTTGGGCATGAAATGACTAACATGGTGACCCACTGACATCAGATAAACCCAGTCAAGGTGTGTGTCTGAGTGGCTGCTTCGCTTTAGAGTGGGTGACAGGTGAGCTTCAGCCCAGCAGGCTCCAGGGAGGTTGTGTGGCGTCTGTGAGGATGTGAGACAGAGTCGGTCAGATGGAGTCAAATTTTGGACGGCCGGTGTCTGGATTTCCCAAAAGGCATCAGGGCTGTTTTTGTCATGTGAGCTCAGAGTGGGATACAGGGAGACGATGAACATAGCAGGAAGCCTCTGGTGGTATGGTTTTATGTTCATATTGATGGATCTTTTAGTTTTCTGTCCACACTGAATGTCAAAACAATTATGTCAGCTTGTTCTCATTCCCAGGGCATTAAATACAGACGTTTTGTCATGGCGTTACCAGTGATACCGCCACAGAAGGCACCATTTAACACCTGTATGAGAAGCACAATGCTACCCATCGACTACAGTCTAAATCACATGTGTCAAACTCGAGGCTCGCGGGCCAAATCCGGCCCGCCACCTCACTTTATGTGGCCCGCGAGGGCTTTCAAAGAATATAGAATGCATATCATTCAATTCTATGCCGCTTCACAGAAGTACTGTGTCTTTAAACTGATTATCCCACAATGCATCTCGATTTTGTGACATGCGCACTGTAGCGTCTCAGTATCAGCGGTTTCCAGCAACAGCGCTGTGACGCCTACTTAGCGACTTAGTCGCTATATTTAGTCAGTTTTCAGACCCCTCTAGCGAGTCTTTCAAAAAAGAAATTAGCGCCAAATCTTACAATTTTTTCTGGTGTTATGGAGACTTTTGGAGACTCTCATGAAAGCAGGTGTCGTTCTTCCTCTTCTCAATGAGCAGCGGGTGCTGCCGTGGACCCCTCCCCGGTCCCAAAGCTCTCATAGGGGGCCCGGTCCTCATCAGCAGTCCCTCTTACCTAGTTATTAAATATATTATTACTAAAACTAATACTAATCAAATTCAAGGCAATTTTATAAAATGATATAGAGTAGATAGATAGTATAGTCTTACAGTTACAACTGGCTCTTTGAGGGGAACCATGATGCTGATGTGGCCCGGGATGAAAATGAGTTTGACACCCCTGGTCTAAATGCTTTGAGAGCGTGTGCCGGGAGTGTGGTGAAGTAGTCTTTTCTAGGGCTTTCATCCAGGAGACTGCTGATCACGTCCCGTGCGTTATGTTTCACTTTCATTTTACAATTAGCTGTCCGTGTGTGTCCCATGTTCACAATGTTCAGTTTCATTTTCACTTTACAAACGTAGTAGTAACGTAGCAATACGTGCTAACCCAACAAAGTGGATTTGTTGCCTAATCCTAAGTGATGACAAGGGACGTGACAAAGCAGCAGTATGTGACGAGCTGGAGTGAGAATGAGTTGATTATGTGTCGATTATGTGTCATAGTTGACATTAACATACAGCTTCATTTGTTATCAAGCAAATTGCATGACAATAAAAAAAAAATGTGATTTGATCAGCACTTTGACCAAAACAACAGGCAAACCGGTCATCACACAACCTTTATTGGTTCAGCTGCACTGAAATGCAACATAAACTAGAGAGTAGGCAGAGATAACAAGAGGGCCGCTTAACACTGCTGGCAGTTGGAAATACAGATCAATGACAAATCTAACAAAACTGTGTCTTAGTAAGGTGTTGGACTATCATGAGTCAACAGAACAGCCTCAATGCTCCTCGTCGTAGATTTAAAGGGATGGAGGGATGAAACACCCAGCAGAGAGCTAAAATGTTGATGCCACTTCCCGTCTAGCTGCTTTTCCATCGGGCTCCACCAGCTTCTGTTACTCTCCAATTGAAAATTACATTCATCTGTTTTTCTGAAAAATGTAAATGTGTGACTATAGATTGGATGAATGAGCATCTAGCTTGAAGAAGTTGAAATCTTTTGTAAAGTTAAACAAAGAGGTTAAAGAAAGACTGATTTAAGATACAACAAAACTACTATTCTAGCTGACTCACTAGATGGTTTGTTTATACAAAAACATCTGAGGCCGTCATTGAAAACTGTTTGAAAAAGAGCTGGCACCTCCATCGTAGTGTGAAATAAAGTTTCACTGCAGATCGTTATCAGATAAAAATAAGCGATCAGGTTTCTGGGACCTTTCTTGTGCTGAGCCGTGGTAATGCTACAGTGTGAACATTAAATTTATATTGAAATCAGCAGGAGAGCCAGTAAGGTTAGCAGTACCAGAGCAGCTAACGTACGGATGTTCTATTAAGTTATGTTATTGTAGGATCTATTCGGTAAATTGCCACACGGTGAAGGTAAATTCAACTTGCTCATAATGTGTTCAAATCTAATCTTGTAAAATGTAGTTTTTGGTGATAAACTTGAATAAACTTGAATAGAGGGAATTATGACCTCTTTAACTTCCTAACACTAACTGTAGTATACGATTAAAACGACGACAATATTTTTTATCAATATAATTACAGTCTTTTATTTCCTAATCATTTGAATTCTGTGTTTTTAAGCAAATAACCACTATATATGACTATGACAAAGTAAAAGGACAACATTTAAATTTAAAAACAACAAAAACATTGACAATCGACAGTCGCTCAAGTTGCTTAATTTTTATGTCTGCTGATCAGATCTGTGACTCAAAACCGTAATACGAATTGAACCTTGAGTTTTGTGATCCATTACACCCCCATTTATTCACCCAGGTTTAACATTTTTGCATGAAGCAGTTTTCATTAACTTAATGTGGCTCTGCTACAGTATAAAGAGAGAAAATAGTGAACAGTGAGGCTGTTATTCAGATAAAATTGCACTGGATTACATGTATGCAGGTTCTTTGTGAATCCATCGTGCTTAATTAGTCAATCTGATTCCAGGAATGGCAGATTCCACCACTACCAACAAAAACTGTTCACATCTCATGAATGAATATCTATACACTGAATAAATAAAGTGTTTCGATGATGATGTTATTTGAGAGCGCTGTCTAACATGTAGGTCTAAAATTGACAGCATGGAAGCATCTGCATTTGTTTTGATTCTCCGTTCATTTATTCAGGTTTTACCTTCATTTTGTTACCCGTGACTTCTGAAAGGTTTTACACATGACAGTCAGCTTTGTTGCAGAAGGTTTATTCACTCTAATGTGGACATGGGCTCAGTCAGTCAGTCAGTCAGTCAGACGACAGCTAATAAACCAGCAGCCAGCTGCTCTGCCGCTGCACCAACTTTGGTTACTAGGAGACCAGAAGACTAAACGTGTAAAGACGCCTACTGTACCTAATGTCTGTGTGTGTGCCGTTTGTGTTTGTACGTGGTGTGTGCTTTTAGGTGCCAAGTGGGCATGCCGTTGTTATGCACAAGTGAGAAAGAAACAGGGAAGACAAAGAGGGGGTGGGGAGGTTGTATTTACTGTAAGATGAAGGTGAATATGAAGGGGGGAAAAAACAAGAAAACAACTTTTTCAGTGTTGGATCTTCTGTAAGATAAAAGACTTCAGATCAGTTAACCTGCTGTAGTGGAAACAGACAAAAATAATGAAGATATTGTGAATAATTCACACACTGGCCAATTGTTTTTTCTTTATTAATTCACTTTTTACTGTTCTTTTGTTAGCAGACTTCAAAGCTCAGCTAGTACAAATAAACCCAGCGTGTTCTGGTGAGCTGATACGTTTGCAACAATACTCTTAATTAGATGAATTAACTGAGCTCTCAGCTCGGTGTAATTATGCTACCTATTCTCTTTTCTCTTGGCCTTGAGCCACAGCACATTCATTAACAGTTTCTGTGTTGCTTGATATTACTATCATGTTGTACAAAGTCTCAGGCTGGTGGTATAAATCAATCAGATTTTCCTCCCACCATCCAAACATCCAAATCAAGTGAAGTGGGGACTTTGAATTACTGTTAGAGGGAGTGGTTGTACGTTTTATCTGTATTAACCCTGTGATGGACTGTCCAGGTTGTTGCCCTGCGTGCTATTATAGGTTACTGCCTCCTGCAATCTGGAACAGTAATAAGCAGATAAAGGAGTGTAACACATTTTAGCCACCATATTTTATGACCAGAGCTTGATTTTTATCTCTTTTTTTTTTTTTTTGTATGCAGCACTGTAAGAAAAACATACTTGGCTCTCTTTGCAATGTAAAGAAAGACGATGGCCGGTCTGGCCCAGGCGTCAGGAAGAACAACAGAACAGGGATCCCCCTTCCAGGACAGACATCATGATAACATTAAGGTTTACTTTTGCTCAATACTCATTTTTATTGAATAAAGCTTGAATGCATCATAATATAACTCAATGCAACATCCGCACATGAGCTTTTAGCACCATTATTTTGCCAAACCAGACTGTGCTGCCCAACAGCTAACATTGCTCTCCTTCTGCTAATTTTAACACTGAATTATATATATATATATATATATATATATATATATATATATATATATATATATATATATATATACAGCGTAGCATCATCAAGGAAATTTTCTATCAAGCCCTGATCCCCGGTACCTACGCTACCTTCGGTACTGTAGAAAAAATAGTATCGGCATGTTTTCATGCAAATACACCACTTGAACAAACTCTGCATGTCTGGCTGGCCAGTGTGTTAGTGGTTAGCTGGCTATCTCCAGGAGTGGTACCTATGTCCGCCAGCTTGTAGCACCACCTGTTTTGTGGATGTGGATGAAGTTTGCTGTGCCACCAAGCTTTTATACAAATAAATTACTTCAGTACATACAGTATAGGGGATTTGCTGCTAGAGCTGTGTAACTGTTTGCTTTTGCTATATGTCACCAATAACAATAAAGATATTGTAACAAGGGTTAAATAAGAAACGGGACACCTCACTAGAAGTTGCTTCCTGCGTTTGGTCCGAGCACCAGTTGCACAGACTCACTGCAGTCTCTTTTTAGAAGTGTTTATATTGAGAGATTGACACAGAGGATGACAAATCCACAAATGAATAGATCCTTACTTTTAGTGGATTGTGTAGTACAACACCCTGTAATGCAGCATCATTTAGACAGAGCGACTACAGCGATTCCTGGAACTCGTGGGCGTATGACACTCACCAGTCAAAATCACTCTGACTCACACAAGTATTCACACAATGCCAATACTGATAGAGTTTGGACACTAGCAGTTATATTTAGTGGTGTAGCACTGCCACTGCCTAACCCTCTGAATCATCCTCGGCCATTATTAGGCATGTCAGGTTATACTGACTTTTTTTAACAACTTGTTTTAGCTCCTGAAATGTCAGTGGTTATCCTCTACTGTATAAACATGATTCTGGATCTGTCAGTTTATATGTAATAATGTAGCTTCAGACCTACAAAACTTTCAAATGAAGTGCATGAATTGACGCAAATCTTTTTTTTTTTTTCATGAAACATTATTCATTCAAGCCATCATTTAATTTGTGGATATAAAATCTCTGTTTCACCATGACAACTGAAGTCCAGACATTATGTTTTCCAAAAATGATTCAGACAAATAAATAAAAAACCTGAGCTCTGAGGATGCAGATCTGTAACAGTCTTCACTTGAAATATAGTTGAGATCAAATAAGTTAGCACTTAAAAAAAGTAAATCTACAGTATGTATAATGCAAACATGTATGGAACTTTTTTATTCTATTACTTAAAATTAGGGCTGTCAATAGATTTAAATATTTAATTGTCTATAGTTAATTGTGATTGATTGGAAATTTTATATCTGTTCAAAATGTACCTTAAAGGGAGATTTGTGAAGTATTAAATAGTCTTATCAACATGGGATATAAAATATATCGGTGTGTCAGTGTGCTGATTTGACTATGACTTGATCAAAACTGCATGTAATTATTATAAAGTGTCATGTCTGTAAAGGAGAGACTCGTGGGTACCCATGAAACCCATTTTCATTCGCATATCTTGAGGTCAGAGGTCAAGGGACCCCTTTGAATTGGCCTTGACAGTTTTTCCTTGTCAAAATTTAGCATAAATTTGGAGTGTTATTTAGCCTCCTTTGCGACAAGCTAATATGCATGGTTGATACCAAATGATACCAGTATCTTCACTTTACCTTTAAAACTGAGCCTACCTTTAAAACTACAACCTCTGAAAGATTGATCATGTTAATGCATTAAAGAAATTAGTGGAATTAAAACATGTTATTATCATGTTAACATTGACAGCCTTAATAATTGGTAATATGTGACTCACATCTCATCATTCTTGACATTTAAGAAGAAGAAGAAGATCTACCTTTATTAGTCCCACAGTGGGGAAATTCAATTTACACTCTGTTGAACTTATACATGACATGCACACAAACACACACATGCATTAATGGAGAGATGTCAGAGTGATGGGGCTGCTCCAGACAAGCGCCCCGAGCAGTTGGGGGTTTGGTGCCTTGCTCAGGGGCACCTCGGCAGTGCCCAAGAGGTAAACTGGCACCTCTCCAGCTACCAGTTCACACTCAGTTTCGGTCCATGTCGGGACTTGAACCGGTGACCCTCCGGTTCCCAAGCCAACTCCCTACAGACTGAGCTACTGCCGCCCCCCAACAGACTTAACAATTAATCTTTTAATTAACATATGAATCACTAGATTAATTGGTAGCTAAACTAAGTCATAAGTTGCAGCTTAGAAATAGAGATACATGTATCCCCAGTAACTGTGGATATACAGTCGCTGCTGTGCATTAAAAAGTGTTTTGAGTTGTACTTCGGCTAGTCAGGTTGTTATAAAATGGTACAAACTGATTGAACCGGGAGGTAGAAACACAAGCAAACACATCATATGTACATGTTGCATGGGGGGGTTTGAAGAAGCAGGTTGTGTAGAAGAGGTGTATTCAGTTGATGTGTTTGTGTACTGGGTGTGTATTCAGTGTGTATATAGTGAGTCTGCATGGACACAGACAAAGCAGTACCTTGTACACTTCATGTGATCCGCTGGCTGTGCGCTGAGCTCTTTTATGTGTTTACACACACATATATTGTACTGGGAACATGCCTTGCACAGCATGCCACCTCACAAATCAAAGGGCTGGTGGCACGCAGGGCAGTGGGTCTGTAAAAGCAGGAGCCGGCAGACAGATGCAGCAGTTTCGTTGAAGACACACTTCGGTTCTTGCTGTTTTTGTGCGTCATTTGATAAACTATCCACAGACCTTTAATGTAGCGCTTTTTTCCTTGTTTGTGTTCAGTTCTCTGCACTTCTCTCCTTTTCTGTCTTTCAGTTTTGCTCTCAACACAGAACTTTCCGACTATCTGTCACCGAAGTTCAGGTTGCCTAGTAACAGGGTCGTGCTTGTCGCAGCGGGTTGCCACAATGACAGTCGCTAGGCGGGAGCCTGGCAACAAAGACATCAGGTGTTACTTCCCACTGCTTGTCTGCGGACACTTCCATCGACCTCCAACGGCTGCAGTGTGTGTGTGTGTGTGTGTGTGTGTGTGTGTGTGTGTGTGTGTGTGTGTGTGTGTGTGTGTGTGTGTGTGTGTGTGTGTGTGTGTGTGTGTGTGTGTACATACACACTGTACAGCATGTGTGTTCAACTCTGCTCCAGTTAGCAGCAGAGGCTCTACTGATGCTACTCATGTCCCGTTCGCATCTCTAATTATGGTGTGTATGTGTGTGTGTTTGTATGCATGTTGATTTCTGCTTGAGTGATCAGCCACTGAGTGCAGCTCACAGCGGAAGCTTTGCTCATGTTGGCTTGTCAGCCACAAAGGAAGACACACTTCTGGGTGGCTGGTCTGGTCAGGCTCGGAAATGACACACTCTCGCCATTCCTCATAAATTACAGCATTTAGCCAAGCTGGATCTTGTAAGAGAGAAACTGAGGGGAACCATTAGATCATTCCTTCTCGCTGCCTTTGTTTTCTCTGCACATAAACTACTGATTCCTCTCTGTTATCCTCTTCTGAAGTTTCTTCATTCCCTTTACTTTACCCTCTCGCTCACCTTCGTTCTCCTCTCCCTGTATGAAGATCTGTATGTTGACGTTGGCAGCGTGTGTGTGTTGCTGCTGGCAGCAACAAAGTGAGAAAAGCCTACTGCAGCATGCTTCTCAGCCAGGCCACTGCAAGGGCACACATGCTCCTGAACAACAAAGACGTCATGTTTCACCTAAAAGCAAGCTGTTTTAAGACATGTCACTGGCATACATGAAAGTGTGCAATTTAGATTTCTGCAGAGAATTAATATTGTGTGTTATGCATTCATTGGGTCGAAATGGCTGGTGCTTTACTGAGATATACATCCTTGAGTTACTTGGTCCCTGTGTGTTTTAGTACACTAATGAATGGTTGTTTTACACTCTATCCAATTTCTCCACTGTGGGACAAATAAAGGAATATCTTATCTTATTGTATGAATGAAATAGTGAAGTGATTGTGATAGGCAGTGAGAGGCACTTTTGGTCTGTTGGGTTCACCACTTTGGTACAATCTGTTATCTCGACAGCTATTGAATAGCTTGAAATGATATGTTGTACAGTCATTTATGGACCCCAGAGGATGAAGCCTACTGACTTTGGTAACACCACCAAGCCCTCAGGAAGAGCACCAGGCTTTGAAGCTAATTTTTGTAATGGCCAGATGGTGAAATTACCACCTCCCGTTGGTCATGTAATGTCATTGGGCCCAAAAAGACTTTTCCCCATAGACCTAGATAAGGAAAGAGATGTCTGTAATTCAGTGGCAGTTTTTTTGGGGGGTGAATAAACCTCTCAGTACCAACACTTGAATCGCCCTTATTGAAGCCAGTAGGTCCTAAAAGTTGTAAAATGCACAAATAGCTGAATCCAGTCAGTTCTCTACCTGTATTCATGTGTATTAATTCAATGTTTTATTAAAGTTATTATTGTTATAATATTGTGTCGTATCAAGATCTTGAACCCAACATGGTGTATCGTATCATGACCTGAGTGTATCGTCACACCCTAGCACTTAATGCAAAGAGGATGATGGGAATGTCAATAATTTTGCAGGTACTTGGCATGGTTGTATAAAGAGAACTGGATACAGTGTTGGAGGTGGGCTCCCGTTCATTTCTATGAGAGTTGCTCAGTGGCGCATGAAGCCAAATGGCTCAACTGCAGAGTGATAATGTACTCGCATCATCCAGCGAGCTTCCGCCTCCACTGGGCCCATACAACAGGTGCAGATCAGTAGTTTTGTTAGTCAGGTGCTAAATTATAGAATAACCAATGAACTTATTGACGTTCATTGTGGCATTCAAGCGGGATATTCAGAGAGACCACAGAGTAGAGACTGAGTGGAGAGCACTGACAAAGAGAGGAAGCTGATGTGAGCCAAAGTAACACACTTTAAAATTCAATTATCACATCCCCAAAATATTGTGACACAGTGTTTGTCTCAACGCTGCATATCGTCACAATTTTGTATCACGATAATGTGGCATGATATATCACTGCACCCCTATTAAGTGCTAACATGCTAAACTAAGACAGACAATGTTCTAAACATTATATGGACTAAACATCAACATGTCAACCAAAAAATTGCCAGCAGAGAAAGAAGAGTTCAAATTAACTTCTATCAATAATTTTCAAGAAATGAGTGCCAGTGTCTTTAAACAAGACAATAATAAGGCAGATTATTTCATCTGGAAAAAAATACACAATTCTGAAATATTCTGATATTAATTTGATTTGAAAGAGTTTAAAATTATCTCGCAGCATGAGAACATTTGTCATACAGTTTGTGTAAAGCGACTCAATTACAGGCAAACATTACTTTAAAAGAAAAAACAAGTTTATATCTAATATATAATAATCTACTGTATGTATACACCAAAATAGAGATAATACCAACGGTTGTTTTTGATAAATTTATCTGTGTAGATGCCTGATTCTTTGCCATATACTGTAAGCTATTGGTAAAGTGTTGTACCTTGATGTTTTTTATATTTTGGTTATATCGTTGAATGGCTGTGCAGACTGATAGGTGTCTGAATTTGCTCGTGAATTGTTCTAAGCTCAGTAGATCCCGCCAGTATCTTGCATATGTGGCATAAGTGAATTAATGGTGATGTGATCCATTCACAGCCCCACAATCCAATAATTTGGTTGATTTAATGACTCAGCAGGTGCTTCACCAAAAGGGGCCCTTAGTCAGTTTATTCAGGAAGTGAGCAGGTCTTGACATCATTTCCTCCACTGCCAGTTCAGGAAGCAGGAATACAGCTTTCCAGTTTCCGCTCTTGTTGAGATGACATTTTTACTTTTCCTTGAAAAACTTCATTTTGACATAACGTGTGTGTGGGGCTGCTGTACTCAACAACTAATCTTTTTTGCTCATGCTAGTGTACCATCTCTTTATATTCTGGTGTATTATTGACCAGCAGCTACGTTATGCCCTGCTTCCTGTAGTCTCTACAACACTCCTACTGAGACCACTTACAAATACAAAACTATCTGCCAGATAATAAATCCTTCAGAGGATGTGACGCCTTTATCGTCAGATAAGGCTCAGTTTGACACTGTAAATGTATTTTAAATCAATGAAAAATGAGTGATGGGAAAATGTAAAGGTATATAGGTGGAAATGACACACATTTAATTTAGAAATAGCCACAAAGACATAGTAGTTTTAAAAAGTACTTTTAATAAATAAGTGTAGTCCAGAGATCCACATTAGACTCCAGAATCAGTACATGATACAACTAAAATGTCTGAATCCAAATATAGTTGAGATAGAATCTCTTTTTTGGGCAGTAAAATAAACTACAGCGCAGTAGCTGCTGCTGAGATGGAAAGGTCAAGAGAGCGAGCTAAAACCACTTTGTAGCCCACAGTTATTGATTTCTCCCACAGCAAACATACTGTAGAAAAACATCTGGGGATGCTTGTGTGTGTTTTAACTCCACTTTGTTTTACACAATATCTGGCCTCTGTACCCCTCGGACCAAACAGAACAGATTCTGCTGTACTGATCAAATACAGAAAGACTCATACTGTGCAGACAGGAGGGCACAACATAAAGGTCTAAAAAACACAATGTGTGAGCCATCAGACAGCCGAAGATACGAGACACATCCACAAGGAGATACTTGAACACGGGGTCTGCTGGCGCTTGTGTTAAGTTTGTGGGAGAGTGTGTGGTGAGTGTGTAAGCAGTTATCTTAATGCAAGTGTCCTCCCTCCTCGTCTTTGGTTCGTCATCAAGGCCAGCCGAGATGCTGCCTGCTTTTGTCTGGCTCAAACAATGTGAGTCACCCTGAACACACATACGCACGCAAATCCATTCATCCGTCAGTGCTAGCAGAGGAAGTAGGCAAAGCTCCAGTCATGATACTGCGCCATGAAGCACTCATCATCCAATTTACCCCTGTAGTCTATGTTAGGGACGCAGCTCATGATTATTTTAATGAACAGTTAATCTGCTAATAATTTTCTCAATTAAGTGATTTAGTCTAAAATAATGTGAAAACGTCCATCGGACAAAAAGATGAACCGTGTTAGAAAATCTGATTCTTTGGTAAAAAGTTGGTGAAAAGGTTCAAGTCTGGATACATTAAATAAATCAGGTTAGGCGTTAACGATGTCTCCCAAGATGCATTTTGACAAGAAGCATCCAATCAATTAAAGAGTTATGTGCCCCGCGTTTTATTCAAAATTCAAGGATGAAATGTTTTTAATCTACTTCCACTCTGACTAGCTTCTTCTTCTTAGTAATGGCAGCGAGACTCAAGTGTATCGTAGTATTTGAACCCATATTTAAACCAGCTACTGCCATATATAACAAAGAAAAGCAACAGATTCTCACATTTTAGCGAAATGTCAAAACAGTTGTTGATCATTTGTGTTTTAATTTGACAAATCATATCAGCTGTAGTCCACTCTTAATCTTTGCCAACATTTTTTTTAAAACTTAAATAATAACAGCGGGCGTCAATCCATATAGTTTACTGTCCTTTTTATGTCTCTGCACCGACGACTGTTTGGGCCGAGGCATTGTGTTTTCGGGTTGTCTGTCCATCCGTACCATTCTCGTGAATGCGTTATCCCAGGAACGCCTGGAAGGAATTTCTTCAAGTTTGGCGTAAACGTCCACCTGGTCTCAAGGATGAATTGATTTCATTTTGGTGGTCAAAGGTCAAGGTCACTATGACCTCACGTCCGTCCCATTACCATGAATGCAGTATCTCAGGAACAGCTTGAGGGAATTTCTTCAAATTTGGCACAGACATCTACCTGGACTCAAGGATGAATTGATTTCATCTTGGTGGTCAAAGGTCAAGGTCACTGTGACCTCACATCCGTACCATTCTGGTTAATGCAATATCTCAGGAACGGCTTGAGGGAACTTCAAACTTAGCACTAACGTTCAATTGAATTCAAAGATGAAATGCTTAAATTTTGGAGGTTAAAGGTCAAGGTCACTGAGACCTCGCATCTGTCCTGTTCTGGAGAATGCAGTATCTCAGAAACATCTGTAGGGTATTGTATTACACCTGGCACCAACATCAATTTAGACCCAAAGATGAACTGATTATAATTTAGTGGTCAAAGGTCAAGGTCACTGTGATCTCACGTTTTTGCCCATCACTCAAGAATTTTGCTAATAAATGAAAGTTTCACACAAATGTCTAACAGGGTAAAATGATGAAGTGCTGACATTTTGGACAGAGGATGTAAACTGCAACTGGCTAGTGGAGGCATTCAACCACAACGTGGTACTTCTCGTTTTTACCATAAATCTCTTCTCCGGGTCTCTTAATTTTTCCCAAATTGTGTCACTTGGACAAATAATATGTCTTGTAGTAATGTTATCTGATTCTAAACTGGAGACACAGCTACTGTACAGTATCTTACCAGTTTAGGCTCCAGCTGCACAGACAGAAAGACATTTTCCCTCAGGGCCAACATGCTTCTTCAACTGTCTCTTTTCAATGCATAGAGACAAATTAACCGTGAAGCTAATTGTTGACATGGTCAGCTCTGTCTTTCCTCCACTATTTACATTTATTCCTCAATATGCCAGGATTTTTTCATGGAAGTTTTTTTTATGGAATACTATACTATGGCTTTTTTATGACATACTATATAATGAAATTGTTATGGCATACTAATCTAGGATATTTTTATTATTTCTATATTAGGACTTTTTTACAACATAGTAAACAATGATTTTTCATGACATACTATACTATTGGTTGTTAAACATGCAATACTATAACCTTATTAGGACCTTTTTCCTTTTGACCAATAGGACTTTTTCTGCATACTATACAATGGCTTACTTGTATAGTATACTGACTTTTTTGACTTACTATACTACTTATATACTTAAGTACATACATTTTTCAACATACTATGACTTTTTTTTTTTCAACATACTATACTTTGACTTTTTTTGAGACACTGACTTTTTTGACACACCATGATTTTTTTAAAGCTTTTTTAAAAATACTACACAAATTTTGAGTCATACTATACTCTGACTTCAATATTTTATACTATGATATTTTGCAACATACACTATACTTTTAGACTTTTTTGACATGTAATACTGTGGCTTTTTTTTCGGAAATACTATACTATGTTTTTTTTTGGACATATTCCAATTACATTTTTCCGACATACAATATTATGACTATTTTTTGACATACTATACTATGATTTCTTTTTTTTAAACATTATATACTATGGCGTTTTTTTTGACATACTGTAGTATGGCTTTTTTCAACATACTATACAATGGTTTTTCTTTTTTTACCTATACTCTGACTTTCTCGGCATACTATACTATGACAAATTTTGAACCAACTATACTATGACTAATTTATCGACATACTATACTACGACAATTTTTCGACATACTATACTATGACAAGTTTTTCGGCATACTATACTATCAAGTTTTTTTTTGACTTGCTATACTATGACAAATTTTTCAACATGCTATACTATTAGAATATTTCGACATGCTATGCTATTACAATATTTCGACATGCTATGCTATTACAATATTTCGACATACTATACTATGACTAAGTTTTTTGACGTATTTTGCTTTGACTTTGACATGCTATACTGTGACACATTTTTAGACATACTATACTATGACAAATTTTTCGACATACTATACCGTGACAGATTTTCAACATACTATACTATTACAAATTTATTCAACATACTATACCATGACAAATTTTCAACATACTATAACTTTTACAAATTTTCGGTCCACTATAAGAAGAAGAAGAAGAAGATCTACCTTTATTAGTCCCACAGTGGGGAAATTCAATTTACACTCTGTTTAACTTATACATGGTACATGCACACAAACACACACATGCAGTAATGGAGAGATGTCAGAGTGAGGGGGCTGCTCCAGACAAGCGCCCCGAGCAGTTGGGGGTTTGGTGCCTTGCTCAGGGGCACCTCGGCAGTGCCCAAGAGGTAAACTGGCACCTCTCCAGCTACCAGTTCACACTCAGTTTTTGGTCCATGTCGGGACTTGAACCGGTGACCCTCCGGTTCCCAAGCCAACTCCCTACAGACTGAGCTACTGCATATTATACTGTATGTCTAATGTCAAACTATACTATGACGTTTTTTTCACGAAATTGTCGACATATTATACTATGACTTTTTTTGACATACTATACTATGTTTTTTTCACGAAATTTTCAACATAATATACTGTGACTTCTTTTCGACATACTATACTACACTCCTGATCAAAATCTTAAGACCAGTTAAAAAATTGCAAGAATTTACGTTTTGCACTGTTGTATCTTTAGAAGGTTCTAAGTAGAGCTTCAAAATGCAAAAAGAAGAAATGAGAGCAAGAGACTAAATGTTTTGAGCTGGCAATTTATTGAAAAGAACAATTTAACTAAAATAGGCTGTTCATCAGCTGATCAAAAGTTTAAGACCATAGCTCAAAAAACCCCTAAAACAGAAATTAAAGTCTCAAAAACAGACTCAGTAATGAGTAGCTCCACCATTATTGTTGATCACTTCAAAAATTCGTGTTGGCATGCTTGATGCGAGTGTTTCCAAAAGGCTTGTAGGAATGTTGCTCCAAGTGGTGAAGATGGCTTCACGAAGGGCATCCACTGTCTGGAACTGATGTCCATTTTTGTAAACTTCCCTTGCCATCCATCCCCAAATGTTCTCAATTGGATTTAGATCAGGGGAACATGAAGGATGATCCAAAAGAGTGATGTTATTCTCCTGAAAAAAATCCTTTGTCAGACGGGCATTGTGAATTGCAGCATTGTCCTGCTGAAAAACCCAGTCATCACCACACAGACGAGGGCCCTCAGTCATGAGGGATGCCCGCTGCAACATCTCCACGTAGCCAGCTGCTGTTTGACGCCCTGCACAACCTGGAGCTCCATTGTTCCATTGAAGGAAAAAGCACCCCAGATCATGATGGCGCCCCCTCCGCTGTGCCGTGTTGAAAAAATCTCAGGTGGCATCTCCTTGTCATGCCAGTAGCGTTGGAAGCCATCAGCACCATCAAGGTTAAATTTTTTCTCATCAGAGAATAAAACTTTCTTCCAACTTTGAACGTCCCATGTTTGGTGCTCCCTTGCAAAGGCCAAACGGGCAATTTTGTGGCGTTGAAGGAGACGTGGCCTTTGAAGACGTTTTTTGTTTTTGAAGCCGTTCCTTTGCAGATGCCATCTGATGGTTATTGGGCTGCAGTCAGCACCAGTAATGGCCTTAATTTGGGATGAGGATCGTCCCGTGTCTTGACGGACAGCCGTTCGGATCCTCCGGCTCAGTGCCGGTGAGATTTTTTTGGGTCTACCACTTGATTTTTTTGTTCCATAAACCTCAGGATCTTTTAAGAAATGCAAAATGACTGTCTTACTGCGTCCAACCTCAGCAGCGATGGCACGCTGTGAGAGGCCTTGTCTATGCAGCTCAACAATCCTGCCACGTTCGAAGGCAGTGAGTTTTTTTGCTTTTCCCATCAAGAGGTCTTGACAGTGTGATTACTTGACAGAAAATGACATGGAATCCAAATTTTTGCACAGATTTGGGCTTTTAAAGGATGTGGTCTTAAACTTTTGATCAGCTGATGAACAGCCTATTTCAGTTAAATTGTTCTTTTCAATAAACTGCCTGCTCAAAACATTTGGTCTCTTGTTCCCATTTCTTCTTTTTGCATTTTGAAACTCTACTTAGAACCTTCTTAAGATACAACAGTGCAAAATGCAAATTCTTGCAATTTTTCAACTGGTCTTAAGATTTTGATCAGGAGTGTATAACTGTTTTTTCGACATACTATACTATGACGTTTTATTTCACGAAATTTTCGATATACTATGCTATGACGTTTTTTTCATGAAAATGTCTACTTACTATACTATTACATTTTTGTCACAAAATTTTCGACATACTATACTATTACGTTTTTTTCACGAAATTATCGACATACTATACTATGACTTTCCGACATACTATACAATGATGTTTTTGTCATGAAAATTTTCGAAATACTATACTACTATTAGGACGTTACTACTCGGACGTTTTTTTTCACGAAATTTTCGACATACTACACTGACCTGTTTTTCAAAAAAAATTTCGACATACTATACTATGACTTTTTTCATGAAACTTTTCAACATTCTATAATATGACATTTTAAAATCATAATTTGTTTAACATATACTATACAATACTATAATACCTGTTAACATGAAATTTTTCAAGATTCAATAAAATGACCTGTTTTTCAAAATTTTTTTCGACATACTATACTATGACTTTTTTCATGAAATTTTTTAATGTACTAAAAAAAGACTTTTTTAATCATAATATTGTTTAACATACTATAAAATTGCCTCTGAATTTGATTAGTATTAATTTAGTAATAATATAATTAATAACTAGCTCTGAAGACAAAAAGTTACTTTTTTTTTTTTTTTAAATTCAGGGCTTTATTCCCAGAATTGTACATTTACATCAGTCAGCGGCTACTTTGTGCAGGCGGGATTCATTCAGTCTGGATGCGGAGGGGTGAACAGAGACTGCAGCTAGGAGGGACTGCTGATGAGGACCGGGCCCCCTATGAGAGCTTTGGGACCAGGGAGGGGTCCACGGCAGCACCCGCTGCTCATTGAGAAGAGGAAGAACGATACCTGCTTTCTCCATCACACCAGAAAAACTTGTTAGATTTGTCCCTAATTTCTTTTTTGAAAGACTCGCTAGAGGGGTCTGAAAACTGGCTAAATATAGCGACAAAGTCACTAAGTAGGTGTCACAGCACTGTTACTGGAAACCGCTGATACTGAGGCGCTACAGTGCGCATGTCACAAAGTCGAGATCGAGCATTGTGGGATATGCAGTTTAAAGACACAGTACTTCTGTGAAGCGGCATAGAATTGAATGATATGCATTCTATATTCTTTGAAAGCCCTCGCGGGCCACATAAAGTGAGATGGCAGGCCGGATTTGGCCCGCGGGCCTTGAGTTGGACACGTGTACTATACTATGACGTTTTTTTTGTAAAATTTTCCATTTCACGAAATGACTTTTTTCAACCATAGAATCATTTTACATGCTATAATACGACCGTTTTCATGATTTTTTTCAACACAAAAATTTGACGTTTTTATCATAAAATTTTGAACATTCTATATTTTTTTTGTAAAATTTTCCAACATTTCAAGAAATGACTTTTTTTCACCATAGAATCATTTTGCATGCTCTAATACAACCGTTTTCATGATTTTTTTAAACATCAAAAAAATGATTCTATGGTGAAAAAAAGTCATTTTGGGAAATGTTGGAAAATTTTACAGAAAAAACGCCATAGTATATGTCGAAATTTTTCGATGAAAACGTCAAATTTTTTTGATGTTGAAAAAAATCATGAAAACGGTCGTATTAGAGCATGTAAAATGATTCTATGGTGAAAAAAAGTCATTTTGGGAAATTTTGTAAAATTTTACAAAAAAAATGCCACAGTATAGTGTCGAAATTTTTCGATGAAAACGTCAAATTTTTTTGATGTTGAAAAAAAACATGAAAATGGTCGTATTAGGGCATGTAAAATGATTCTATGATGAAAAAAAGTCATTTCGCGAAATGTTGGAAAATTTTACAACAAAAAAAAACGCCATAGTATAGTATGTCGAAATTTTTCGATGAAAACGTCAAATTTTTTTGATGTTGAAAAAAATCATGAAAACGGTCGTATTAGAGCATGTAAAATGATTCTATGGTGAAAAAAAGTCATTTTGGGAAATGTTGGAAAATTTTACAAAAAAAACGCCATAGTATATGTCGAAATTTTTTGATGAAAACGTCAAATTTTTTTGATGTTGAAAAAAACCATGAAAATGGTCGTATTAGGGCATGTAAAATGATTCTATGGTGAAAAATAGTAATTTCGGGAAATGTTGTAAAATTTTACAAAAAAAAAAAAAAAAACGCCATAGTATAGTATGTCGAAATTTTTCGATGAAAACGTCAAATTTTTTTGATGTTGAAAAAAATCATGAAAACGGTCATATTAGAGCATGTAAAATGATTCTATGGTGAAAAAAAGTCATTTTGGGAAATGTAAAATTTTACAAAAAAAAAAAAAAAAAACGCCATAGTATAGTATGTCGAAATTTTTCGATGAAAACGTCAAATTTTTTTGATGTTGAAAAAAACCATGAAAATGGTCGTATTAGGGCATGTAAAATGATTCTATGGTGAAAAAAAAGTCATTTCGCGAAATGTTGTAAAATTTTACAACAAAAAAAAAACGCCATAGTATAGTATGTCGAAATTTTTCGATGAAAACGTCAAATTTTTTTGATGTTGAAAAAAATCATGAAAACGGTCGTATTAGAGCATGTAAAATGATTCTATGGTGAAAAAAAGTCATTTCGGGAAATGTTGGAAAATTTTACAACAAAAAAAAACGCCATAGTATAGTATGTCGAAATTTTTCGATGAAAACGTCAAATTTTTTTGATGTTGAAAAAAATCATGAAAACGGTCATATTAGAGCATGTAAAATGATTCTATGGTGAAAAAAAGTCATTTCGCGAAATGTTGGAAAATTTTACAACAAAAAAAACGCCATAGTATAGTATGTCGAAATTTTTCGATGAAAACGTCAAATTTTTTTGATTTTGAAAAAAATCATGAAAACGGTCATATTAGAGCATGTAAAATGATTCTATGGTGAAAAAAAGTCATTTCGCGAAATGTTGTAAAATTTAACAAAAAAAAAAAACGCCATAGTATAGTATGTCGAAATTTTTCGACGAAAACGTCAAATTTTTTTGATGTTGAAAAAAACCATGAAAATGGTCGTATTAGAGCATGTAAAATGATTCTATATTGAAAAGAAGTCATTTCGGGAAATGTTGTAAAATTTTACAAAAAAAAAAAAAACGCCATAGTATAGTATGTCGAAATTTTTCGATGAAAACGTCAAATTTTTTTGATGTTGAAAAAAATCATGAAAACGGTCATATTAGAGCATGTAAAATGATTCTATGGTGAAAAAAAGTCATTTTGGGAAATGTAAAATTTTACAAAAAAAAAAAAAAACGCCATAGTATAGTATGTCGAAATTTTTCGATGAAAACGTCAAATTTTTTTGATGTTGAAAAAAAACCATGAAAATGGTCGTATTAGGGCATGTAAAATGATTCTATGTTGAAAAAAAGTCATTTCGCGAAATGTTGTAAAATTTTACAACAAAAAAAAAACGCCATAGTATAGTATGTCGAAATTTTTCGATGAAAACGTCAAATTTTTTTGATGTTGAAAAAAATCATGAAAACGGTCGTATTAGAGCATGTAAAATGATTCTATGGTGAAAAAAAGGCATTTCGGAAAATGTTGTAAAATTTTACAAAAAAAAAAAAACGCCATAGTATAGTATGTCGAAATTTTTCAATGAAAACGTCAAATTTTTTTGATGTTGAAAAAAACCATGAAAATGGTCGTATTAGAGCATGTAAAATGATTCTATGGTGAAAAAAAGTCATTTCGCGAAATGTTGGAAAATTTTACAACAAAAAAAAAACGCCATAGTATAGTATGTCGAAATTTTTCGATGAAAACGTCAAATTTTTTTGATGTTGAAAAAAATCATGAAAACGGTCGTATTAGAGCATGTAAAATGATTCTATGGTGAAAAAAAGTCATTTTGGGAAACGTTGTAAAATTTTACAAAAAAAAAAAAAAACGCCATAGTATAGTATGTCGAAATTTTTCGATGAAAACGTCAAATTTTTTTGATGTTGAAAAAAATCATGAAAACGGTTGTATTAGAGCATGTAAAATGATTCTATGGTCAAAAAAAGTAATTTCGGGAAACGTTGTAAAATTTTACAAAAAAAAAAAAAACGCCATAGTATAGTATGTCGAAATTTTTCGATGAAAACGTCAAATTTTTTTGATGTTGAAAAAAACCATGAAAATGGTCGTATTAGGGCATGTAAAATGATTCTATGGTGAAAAAAAGTCATTTCGCGAAATGTTTGAAAATTTTACAACAAAAAAAAAACGCCATAGTATAGTATGTCGAAATTTTTCGATGAAAACGTCAAATTTTTTTGATATTGAAAAAAATCATGAAAACGGTCGTATTAGAGCATGTAAAATGATTCTATGGTGAAAAAAAGTCATTTCGGGAAATGTTGTAAAATTTTACAAGAAAAAAAAAACGCCATAGTATAGTATGTCGAAATTTTTTGATGAAAACGTCAAATTTTTTTGATGTTGAAAAAAACCATGAAAATGGTCGTATTAGGGCATGTAAAATGATTCTATGGTGAAAAAAAGTCATTTCGGGAAATGTTGGAAAATTTTACAACAAAAAAAAAAAACGCCACAGTATAGTATGTCGAAATTTTTCGATGAAAACGTCAAATTTTTTTGATGTTGAAAAAAATCATGAAAACGGTCATATTAGAGCATTTAAAATGATTCTATGGTGAAAAAAAGTCATTTTGGGAAATGTAAAATTTTACAAAAAAAAAAAAAAAACGCCATAGTATAGTATGTCGAAATTTTTCGATGAAAACGTCAAATTTTTTTGATGTTGAAAAAAACCATGAAAATGGTCGTATTAGAGCATGTAAAATGATTCTATGGTGAAAAAAAGTCATTTCGCGAAATGTTGGAAAATTTTACAACAAAAAAAACGCCATAGTATAGTATGTCGAAATTTTTCGATGAAAACGTCAAATTTTTTTGATGTTGAAAAAAATCATGAAAACGGTCATATTAGAGCATGTAAAATGATTCTATGGTGAAAAAAAAGTCATTTCGCGAAATGTTGGAAAATTTTACAACAAAAAAAAACGCCATAGTATAGTATGTCGAAATTTTTCGATGAAAATGTCAAATTTTTTTGATTTTGAAAAAAATCATGAAAACGGTCATATTAGAGCATGTAAAATGATTCTATGGTGAAAAAAAGTCATTTTGGGAAATGTAAAATTTTACAACAAAAAAAAAAACGCCATAGTATAGTATGTCGAAATTTTTCGATGAAAACGTCAAATTTTTTTGATGTTGAAAAAAAACATGAAAATGGTCGTATTAGGGCATGTAAAATGATTCTATGGTGAAAAAAAGTCATTTCGCGAAATGTTGGAAAATTTTACAAAAAAAAAAACGCCATAGTATAGTATGTCGAAATTTTTCGATGAAAACGTCAAATTTTTTTGATGTTGAAAAAAATCATGAAAACGGTCGTATTAGAGCATGTAAAATGATTCTATGGTGAAAAAAAGTCATTTTGGGAAATGTTGGAAAATTTTACAAAAAAAACGCCATAGTATAGTATGTCGAAATTTTTCGATGAAAACGTCAAATTTTTTTGATGTTGAAAAAAATCATGAAAACGGTCGTATTAGAGCATGTAAAATGATTCTATGGTGAAAAAAAGTCATTTCGGGAAATGTTGTAAAATTTTACAAAAAAAAAAAACGCCATAATATAGTATGTCGAAATTTTTTGATGAAAACGTCAAATTTTTTTGATGTTGAAAAAAACCATGAAAATGGTCGTATTAGAGCATGTAAAATGATTCTATGGTGAAAAAAAGTCATTTCGGGAAATGTTATAAAATTTTACAAAAAAAACGCCATAGTATAGTATGTCGAAATTTTTCGATAAAAACGTCAAATTTTTTTGATGTTGAAAAAAATCATGAAAACGGTTGTATTAGAGCATGTAAAATGATTCTATATTGAAAAGAAGTCATTTCGGGAAATTTTGTAAGATTTTACAAAAAAAAAAAAAACGCCATAGTATAGTATGTCGAAATTTTTCGATGAAAACGTCAAATTTTTTTGATGTTGAAAAAAATCATGAAAACGGTCATATTAGAGCATGTAAAATGATTCTATGGTGAAAAAAAGTCATTTTGGGAAATGTAAAATTTTACAAAAAAAAAAAAAAAAAACGCCATAGTATAGTATGTCGAAATTTTTCGATGAAAACGTCAAATTTTTTTGATGTTGAAAAAAACCATGAAAATGGTCGTATTAGGGCATGTAAAATCATTCTATGGTGAAAAAAAGTCATTTCGCGAAATGTTGTAAAATTTTACAACAAAAAAAAAACGCCATAGTATAGTATGTCGAAATTTTTCGATGAAAACGTCAAATTTTTTTGATGTTGAAAAAAATCATGAAAACGGTCGTATTAGAGCATGTAAAATGATTCTATGGTGAAAAAAAGTCATTTTGGGAAATGTAAAATTTTACAAAAAAAAAAAAAAACGCCATAGTATAGTATGTCGAAATTTTTCGATGAAAACGTCAAATTTTTTTGATGTTGAAAAAAATCATGAAAACGGTTGTATTAGAGCATGTAAAATGATTCTATGGTCAAAAAGAGTAATTTCGGGAAACGTTGTAAAATTTTACAAAAAAAAAAAAAAACGCCATAGTATAGTATGTCGAAATTTTTTGATGAAAACGTCAAATTTTTTTGATGTTGAAAAAAATCATGAAAACGGTCATATTAGAGCATGTAAAATGATTCTATGGTGAAAAAAAGTCATTTTGGGAAATGTAAAATTTTACAAAAAAAAAAAAAAAAAAGCCATAGTATAGTATGTCGAAATTTTTCGATGAAAACGTCAAATTTTTTTGATGTTGAAAAAAACATTGAAAATGGTCGTATTAGGGCATGTAAAATGATTCTATGGTGAAAAAAAGTCATTTCGCGAAATGTTGGAAAATTTTACAACAAAAAAAAACGCCATAGTATAGTATGTCGAAATTTTTCGATGAAAACGTCAAATTTTTTTGATGTTGAAAAAAATCATGAAAACGGTCGTATTAGAGCATGTAAAATGATTCTATGGTGAAAAAAAGTCATTTTGGGAAATGTTGGAAAATTTTACAAAAAAAACGCCATAGTGTATAGTATGTCGAAATTTTTCGATGAAAACGTCAAATTTTTTTGATGTTGAAAAAAATCATGAAAACGGTCGTATTAGAGCATGTAAAATGATTCTATGGTGAAAAAAAAGTCATTTCGGGAAATGTTGTAAAATTTTACAAAAAAAAAAAAAAACGCCATAATATAGTATGTCGAAATTTTTTGATGAAAACGTCAAATTTTTTTGATGTTGAAAAAAACCATGAAAATGGTCGTATTAGAGCATGTAAAATGATTCTATGGTGAAAAAAAGTCATTTCGGGAAATGTTATAAAATTTTACAAAAAAAACGCCATAGTATAGTATGTCGAAATTTTTCGATAAAAACGTCAAATTTTTTTGATGTTGAAAAAAATCATGAAAACGGTTGTATTAGAGCATGTAAAATGATTCTATATTGAAAAGAAGTCATTTCGGGAAATTTTGTAAGATTTTACAAAAAAAAAAAAACGCCATAGTATAGTATGTCGAAATTTTTCGATGAAAACGTCAAATTTTTTTGATGTTGAAAAAAACCATGAAAACGGTCATATTAGAGCATGTAAAATGATTCTATGGTGAAAAAAAAGTCATTTCGCGAAATGTTGTAAAATTTTACAACAAAAAAAAAACGCCATAGTATAGTATGTCGAAATTTTTCGATGAAAACGTCAAATTTTTTTGATGTTGAAAAAAATCATGAAAACGGTCGTATTAGAGCATGTAAAATGATTCTATGGTGAAAAAAAGTCATTTCGGGAAATGTTGTAAAATTTTACAAAAAAAAAAAAACGCCATAGTATAGTATGTCGAAATTTTTCGATGAAAACGTCAAATTTTTTTGATGTTGAAAAAAATCATGAAAACGGTCGTATTAGAGCATGTAAAATGATTCTATGGTGAAAAAAAGTCATTTTGGGAAATGTAAAATTTTACAACAAAAAAAAAAACGCCATAGTATAGTATGTCGAAATTTTTTGATGAAAACGTCAAATTTTTTTGATGTTGAAAAAAATCATGAAAACGGTCATATTAGAGCATGTAAAATGATTCTATGGTGAAAAAAAAGTCATTTTGGGAAATGTAAAATTTTACCAAAAAAAAAAAAAAAAGCCATAGTATAGTATGTCGAAATTTTTCGATGAAAACGTCAAATTTTTTTGATGTTGAAAAAAACCATGAAAATGGTCGTATTAGGGCATGTAAAATGATTCTATGGTGAAAAAAAGTCATTTCGCGAAATGTTGGAAAATTTTACAACAAAAAAAAACGCCATAGTATAGTATGTCGAAATTTTTCGATGAAAACGTCAAATTTTTTTGATGTTGAAAAAAACCATGAAAATGGTCGTATTAGGGCATGTAAAATGATTCTATGGTGAAAAAAAGTCATTTCGCGAAATGTTGTAAAATTTTACAACAAAAAAAAAACGCCATAGTATAGTATGTCGAAATTTTTCGATGAAAACGTCAAATTTTTTTGATGTTGAAAAAAATCATGAAAACGGTCGTATTAGAGCATGTAAAATGATTCTATGGTGAAAAAAAGTCATTTCGCGAAATGTTGGAAAATTTTACAACAAAAAAAAACGCCATAGTATAGTATGTCGAAATTTTTCGATGAAAATGTCAAATTTTTTTGATTTTGAAAAAAATCATGAAAACGGTCATATTAGAGCATATAAAATGATTCTATGGTGAAAAAAAGTCATTTTGGGAAATGTAAAATTTTACAACAAAAAAAAAAAAAAGCCATAGTATAGTATGTCGAAATTTTTCGATGAAAACGTCAAATTTTTTTGATGTTGTAAAAAACCATGAAAATGGTCGTATTAGGGCATGTAAAATGATTCTATGGTGAAAAAAAAGTCATTTCGCGAAATGTTGTAAAATTTTACAAAAAAAAAACCGCCATAGTATAGTATGTCGAAATTTTTCGATGAAAACGTCAAATTTTTTTGATGTTGAAAAAAATCATGAAAACGGTCGTATTAGAGCATGTAAAATGATTCTATGGTGAAAAAAAGTCATTTTGGGAAATGTAAAATTTTACAACAAAAAAAAAAACGCCATAGTATAGTATGTCGAAATTTTTCGATGAAAACGTCAAATTTTTTTGATGTTGAAAAAAAACATGAAAATGGTCGTATTAGAGCATGTAAAATGATTCTATGGTGAAAAAAAGTCATTTTGGGAAATGTTGGAAAATTTTACAAAAAAAACGCCATAGTATAGTATGTCGAAATTTTTCGATGAAAACGTCAAATTTTTTTGATGTTGAAAAAAATCATGAAAACGGTCGTATTAGAGCATGTAAAATGATTCTATGGTGAAAAAAAGTCATTTCGGGAAATGTTGGAAAATTTTACAACAAAAAAAAACGCCATAGTATAGCATGTCGAAATTTTTCGATGAAAACGTCAAATTTTTTTGATGTTGAAAAAAATCATGAAAACGGTCATATTAGAGCATGTAAAATGATTCTATATTGAAAAGAAGTCATTTCGGGAAATGTTGTAAAATTTTACAAAAAAAAAAAAAAACGCTATAGTATAGTATGTCGAAATTTTTTGATGAAAACGTCAAATTTTTTTGATGTTGAAAAAAACCATGAAAATGGTCGTATTAGGGCATGTAAAATGATTCTATGGTGAAAAATAGTCATTTCGCGAAATGTTGGAAAATTTTACAACAAAAAAAAACGCCATAGTATAGTATGTCGAAATTTTTCGATGAAAACGTCAAATTTTTTTGATGTTGAAAAAAATCATGAAAACGGTCGTATTAGAGCATGTAAAATGATTCTATGGTGAAAAAAAGTCATTTTGGGAAATGTAAAATTTTACAAAAAAAAAAAAAAAAACGCCATAGTATAGTATGTCGAAATTTTTCGATGAAAACGTCAAATTTTTTTGATGTTGAAAAAAATCATGAAAACGGTCGTATTAGAGCATGTAAAATGATTCTATGGTGAAAAAAAGTCATTTCGGGAAATGTTGTAAAATTTTACAAAAAAAAAAAAAAACGCCATAGTATAGTATGTCGAAATTTTTCATTGAAAACGTCAAATTTTTTTGATGTTGAAAAAAACCATGAAAATGGTCGTATTAGAGCATGTAAAATGATTCTATGGTGAAAAAAAAGTCATTTCGCGAAATGTTGGAAAATTTTACAACAAAAAAAACGCCATAGTATAGTATGTCGAAATTTTTCGATAAAAACGTCAAATTTTTTTGATGTTGAAAAAAATCATGAAAACGGTCATATTAGAGCATGTAAAATGATTCTATGGTGAAAAAAAAGTCATTTCGCGAAATGTTGGAAAATTTTACAACAAAAAAAAACGCCATAGTATAGTATGTCGAAATTTTTCGATGAAAATGTCAAATTTTTTTGATTTTGAAAAAAATCATGAAAACGGTCATATTAGAGCATGTAAAATGATTCTATGGTGAAAAAAAGTCATTTTGGGAAATGTAAAATTTTACAAAAAAAAAAAAAAACGCCATAGTATAGTATGTCGAAATTTTTTGATGAAAACGTCAAATTTTTTTGATGTTGAAAAAAACCATGAAAATGGTCGTATTAGGGCATGTAAAATCATTCTATGGTGAAAAAAAAGTCATTTCGCGAAATGTTGTAAAATTTTACAACAAAAAAAAAACGCCATAGTATAGTATGTCGAAATTTTTCGATGAAAACGTCAAATTTTTTTGATGTTGAAAAAAATCATGAAAACGGTCGTATTAGAGCATGTAAAATGATTCTATGGTGAAAAAAAGTCATTTTGGGAAATGTAAAATTTTACAAAAAAAAAAAAAACGCCATAGTATAGTATGTCGAAATTTTTCGATGAAAACGTCAAATTTTTTTGATGTTGAAAAAAATCATGAAAACGGTTGTATTAGAGCATGTAAAATGATTCTATGGTCAAAAAGAGTAATTTCGGGAAACGTTGTAAAATTTTACAAAAAAAAAAAAAAACGCCATAGTATAGTATGTCGAAATTTTTTGATGAAAACGTCAAATTTTTTTGATGTTGAAAAAAATCATGAAAACGGTCATATTAGAGCATGTAAAATGATTCTATGGTGAAAAAAAGTCATTTTGGGAAATGTAAAATTTTACAAAAAAAAAAAAAAAAGCCATAGTATAGTATGTCGAAATTTTTCGATGAAAACGTCAAATTTTTTTGATGTTGAAAAAAACATTGAAAATGGTCGTATTAGGGCATGTAAAATGATTCTATGGTGAAAAAAAGTCATTTCGCGAAATGTTGGAAAATTTTACAACAAAAAAAAACGCCATAGTATAGTATGTCGAAATTTTTCGATGAAAACGTCAAATTTTTTTGATGTTGAAAAAAATCATGAAAACGGTCGTATTAGAGCATGTAAAATGATTCTATGGTGAAAAAAAGTCATTTTGGGAAATGTTGGAAAATTTTACAAAAAAAACGCCATAGTGTATAGTATGTCGAAATTTTTCGATGAAAACGTCAAATTTTTTTGATGTTGAAAAAAATCATGAAAACGGTCGTATTAGAGCATGTAAAATGATTCTATGGTGAAAAAAAGTCATTTCGGGAAATGTTGTAAAATTTTACAAAAAAAAAAAAACGCCATAATATAGTATGTCGAAATTTTTTGATGAAAACGTCAAATTTTTTTGATGTTGAAAAAAAACCATGAAAATGGTCGTATTAGAGCATGTAAAATGATTCTATGGTGAAAAAAAGTCATTTCGGGAAATGTTATAAAATTTTACAAAAAAAAACGCCATAGTATAGTATGTCGAAATTTTTCGATAAAAACGTCAAATTTTTTTGATGTTGAAAAAAATCATGAAAACGGTTGTATTAGAGCATGTAAAATGATTCTATATTGAAAAGAAGTCATTTCGGGAAATTTTGTAAGATTTTACAAAAAAAAAAAAACGCCATAGTATAGTATGTCGAAATTTTTCGATGAAAACGTCAAATTTTTTTGATGTTGAAAAAAACCATGAAAACGGTCATATTAGAGCATGTAAAATGATTCTATGGTGAAAAAAAGTCATTTCGCGAAATGTTGTAAAATTTTACAACAAAAAAAAAACGCCATAGTATAGTATGTCGAAATTTTTCGATGAAAACGTCAAATTTTTTTGATGTTGAAAAAAATCATGAAAACGGTCGTATTAGAGCATGTAAAATGATTCTATGGTGAAAAAAAGTCATTTCGGGAAATGTTGTAAAATTTTACAAAAAAAAAAAACGCCATAGTATAGTATGTCGAAATTTTTCGATGAAAACGTCAAATTTTTTTGATGTTGAAAAAAATCATGAAAACGGTCGTATTAGAGCATGTAAAATGATTCTATGGTGAAAAAAAGTCATTTTGGGAAATGTAAAATTTTACAACAAAAAAAAAAACGCCATAGTATAGTATGTCGAAATTTTTTGATGAAAACGTCAAATTTTTTTGATGTTGAAAAAAATCATGAAAACGGTCATATTAGAGCATGTAAAATGATTCTATGGTGAAAAAAAGTCATTTTGGGAAATGTAAAATTTTACCAAAAAAAAAAAAAAAAGCCATAGTATAGTATGTCGAAATTTTTCGATGAAAACGTCAAATTTTTTTGATGTTGAAAAAAACCATGAAAATGGTCGTATTAGGGCATGTAAAATGATTCTATGGTGAAAAAAAGTCATTTCGCGAAATGTTGGAAAATTTTACAACAAAAAAAAACGCCATAGTATAGTATGTCGAAATTTTTCGATGAAAACGTCAAATTTTTTTGATGTTGAAAAAAACCATGAAAATGGTCGTATTAGGGCATGTAAAATGATTCTATGGTGAAAAAAAGTCATTTCGCGAAATGTTGTAAAATTTTACAACAAAAAAAAAACGCCATAGTATAGTATGTCGAAATTTTTCGATGAAAACGTCAAATTTTTTTGATGTTGAAAAAAATCATGAAAACGGTCGTATTAGAGCATGTAAAATGATTCTATGGTGAAAAAAAGTCATTTCGCGAAATGTTGGAAAATTTTACAACAAAAAAAAAACGCCATAGTATAGTATGTCGAAATTTTTCGATGAAAATGTCAAATTTTTTTTGATTTTGAAAAAAATCATGAAAACGGTCATATTAGAGCATGTAAAATGATTCTATGGTGAAAAAAAGTCATTTTGGGAAATGTAAAATTTTACAACAAAAAAAAAAAAAAAGCCATAGTATAGTATGTCGAAATTTTTCGATGAAAACGTCAAATTTTTTTGATGTTGTAAAAAACCATGAAAATGGTCGTATTAGGGCATGTAAAATGATTCTATGGTGAAAAAAAGTCATTTCGCGAAATGTTGTAAAATTTTACAAAAAAAAAACCGCCATAGTATAGTATGTCGAAATTTTTCGATGAAAACGTCAAATTTTTTTGATGTTGAAAAAAATCATGAAAACGGTCGTATTAGAGCATGTAAAATGATTCTATGGTGAAAAAAAGTCATTTTGGGAAATGTAAAATTTTACAACAAAAAAAAACGCCATAGTATAGTATGTCGAAATTTTTCGATGAAAACGTCAAATTTTTTTGATGTTGAAAAAAAACATGAAAATGGTCGTATTAGAGCATGTAAAATGATTCTATGGTGAAAAAAAGTCATTTTGGGAAATGTTGGAAAATTTTACAAAAAAAACGCCAAGTATAGTATGTCGAAATTTTTCGATGAAAACGTCAAATTTTTTTGATGTTGAAAAAAATCATGAAAACGGTCGTATTAGAGCATGTAAAATGATTCTATGGTGAAAAAAAGTCATTTCGGGAAATGTTGGAAAATTTTACAACAAAAAAAAACGCCATAGTATAGCATGTCGAAATTTTTCGATGAAAACGTCAAATTTTTTTGATGTTGAAAAAAATCATGAAAACGGTCATATTAGAGCATGTAAAATGATTCTATATTGAAAAGAAGTCATTTCGGGAAATGTTGTAAAATTTTACAAAAAAAAAAAAAAAACGCTATAGTATAGTATGTCGAAATTTTTTGATGAAAACGTCAAATTTTTTTGATGTTGAAAAAAACCATGAAAATGGTCGTATTAGGGCATGTAAAATGATTCTATGGTGAAAAATAGTCATTTCGCGAAATGTTGGAAAATTTTACAACAAAAAAAAACGCCATAGTATAGTATGTCGAAATTTTTCGATGAAAACGTCAAATTTTTTTGATGTTGAAAAAAATCATGAAAACGGTCGTATTAGAGCATGTAAAATGATTCTATGGTGAAAAAAAGTCATTTTGGGAAATGTAAAATTTTACAAAAAAAAAAAAAAAACGCCATAGTATAGTATGTCGAAATTTTTCGATGAAAACGTCAAATTTTTTTGATGTTGAAAAAAATCATGAAAACGGTCGTATTAGAGCATGTAAAATGATTCTATGGTGAAAAAAAGTCATTTCGGGAAATGTTGTAAAATTTTACAAAAAAAAAAAAAAACGCCATAGTATAGTATGTCGAAATTTTTCATTGAAAACGTCAAATTTTTTTGATGTTGAAAAAAACCATGAAAATGGTCGTATTAGAGCATGTAAAATGATTCTATGGTGAAAAAAAAGTCATTTCGCGAAATGTTGGAAAATTTTACAACAAAAAAAACGCCATAGTATAGTATGTCGAAATTTTTCGATAAAAACGTCAAATTTTTTTGATGTTGAAAAAAATCATGAAAACGGTCATATTAGAGCATGTAAAATGATTCTATGGTGAAAAAAAGTCATTTCGCGAAATGTTGGAAAATTTTACAACAAAAAAAAACGCCATAGTATAGTATGTCGAAATTTTTCGATGAAAATGTCAAATTTTTTTGATTTTGAAAAAAATCATGAAAACGGTCATATTAGAGCATGTAAAATGATTCTATGGTGAAAAAAAGTCATTTTGGGAAATGTAAAATTTTACAAAAAAAAAAAAAAAACGCCATAGTATAGTATGTCGAAATTTTTTGATGAAAACGTCAAATTTTTTTGATGTTGAAAAAAACCATGAAAATGGTCGTATTAGGGCATGTAAAATGATTCTATGGTGAAAAATAGTCATTTCGCGAAATGTTGGAAAATTTTACAACAAAAAAAAACGCCATAGTATAGTATGTCGAAATTTTTCGATGAAAACGTCAAATTTTTTTGATGTTGAAAAAAACCATGAAAATGGTCGTATTAGGGCATGTAAAATGATTCTATGGTGAAAAAAAATCATTTCGCGAAATGTTGGAAAATTTTACAACAAAAAAAAACGCCTTAGTATAGTATGTCGAAATTTTTCGATGAAAACGTCAAATTTTTTTGATGTTGAAAAAAATCATGAAAACGGTCATATTAGAGCATGTAAAATGATTCTATGGTGAAAAAAAGTCATTTCGCGAAATGTTGGAAAATTTTACAACAAAAAAAACCGCCATAGTATAGTATGTCGAAATTTTTCGATGAAAATGTCAAATTTTTTTGATTTTGAAAAAAATCATGAAAACGGTCATATTAGAGCATGTAAAATGATTCTATGGTGAAAAAAAGTCATTTTGGGAAATGTAAAATTTTACAAAAAAAAAAAAAAACGCCATAGTATAGTATGTCGAAATTTTTCGATGAAAACGTCAAATTTTTTTGATGTTGAAAAAAACCATGAAAATGGTCGTATTAGGGCATGTAAAATGATTCTATGGTGAAAAAAAGTCATTTCGCGAAATGTTGGAAAATTTTACAACAAAAAAAACGCCTTAGTATAGTATGTCGAAATTTTTTGATGAAAACGTCAAATTTTTTTGATGTTGAAAAAAACCATGAAAATGGTCGTATTAGGGCATGTAAAATGATTCTATGGTGAAAAAAAGTCATTTCGCGAAATGTTGGAAAATTTTACAACAAAAAACGCCATAGTATAGTATGTCGAAATTTTTCGATAAAAACGTCAAATTTTTTTGATGTTGAAAAAAATCATGAAAACGGTCGTATTAGAGCATGTAAAATGATTCTATATTGAAAAGAAGTCATTTCGGGAAATGTTGTAAAATTTTACAAAAAAAAAAAAAACGCCATAGTATAGTATGTCGAAATTTTTTGATGAAAACGTCAAATTTTTTTGATGTTGAAAAAAATCATGAAAACGGTCGTATTAGAGCATGTAAAATGATTCTATGGTGAAAAAAAGTCATTTCGCGAAATGTTGGAAAATTTTACAACAAAAAAAAACGCCATAGTATAGTATGTTGAAATTTTTCGATGAAAACGTCAAATTTTTTTGATGTTGAAAAAAATCATGAAAACGGTCATATTAGAGCATGTAAAATGATTCTATATTGAAAAGAAGTCATTTCGGGAAATGTTGTAAAATTTTACAAAAAAAAAAAAAAACGCCATAGTATAGTATGTCGAAATTTTTTGATGAAAACGTCAAATTTTTTTGATGTTGAAAAAAACCATGAAAATGGTCGTATGATTCTATGGTGAAAAAAAGTCATTTCGCGAAATGTTGGAAAATTTTACAACAAAAAAAAACGCCATAGTATAGTATGTTGAAATTTTTCGATGAAAACGTCAAATTTTTTTGATGTTGAAAAAAATCATGAAAACGGTCATATTAGAGCATGTAAAATGATTCTATATTGAAAAGAAGTCATTTTGGGAAATGTTGTAAAATTTTACAAAAAAAAAAAAAAAACGCCATAGTATAGTATGTCGAAATTTTTTGATGAAAACGTCAAATTTTTTTGATGTTGAAAAAAACCATGAAAATGGTCGTATTAGGGCATGTAAAATGATTCTATGGTGAAAAATAGTCATTTCGCGAAATGTTGGAAAATTTTACAACAAAAAAAAACGCCATAGTATAGTATGTTGAAATTTTTCGATGAAAACGTCAAATTTTTTTGATGTTGAAAAAAATCATGAAAACGGTCATATTAGAGCATGTAAAATGATTCTATATTGAAAAGAAGTCATTTCGGGAAATGTTGTAAAATTTTACAAAAAAAAAAAAAAAACGCCATAGTATAGTATGTCGAAATTTTTTGATGAAAACGTCAAATTTTTTTGATGTTGAAAAAAATCATGAAAACGGTCGTATTAGAGCATGTAAAATGATTCTATGGTGAAAAAAAGTCATTTCGCGAAATGTTGGAAAATTTTACAACAAAAAAAAACGCCATAGTATAGTATGTTGAAATTTTTCGATGAAAACGTCAAATTTTTTTGATGTTGAAAAAAATCATGAAAACGGTCATATTAGAGCATGTAAAATGATTCTATATTGAAAAGAAGTCATTTCGGGAAATGTTGTAAAATTTTACAAAAAAAAAAAAAACGCCATAGTATAGTATGTCGAAATTTTTTGATGAAAACGTCAAATTTTTTTGATGTTGAAAAAAACCATGAAAATGGTCGTATGATTCTATGGTGAAAAAAAGTCATTTCGCGAAATGTTGGAAAATTTTACAACAAAAAAAAACGCCATAGTATAGTATGTTGAAATTTTTCGATGAAAACGTCAAATTTTTTTGATGTTGAAAAAAATCATGAAAACGGTCATATTAGAGCATGTAAAATGATTCTATATTGAAAAGAAGTCATTTCGGGAAATGTTGTAAAATTTTACAAAAAAAAAAAAAACGCCATAGTATAGTATGTCGAAATTTTTTGATGAAAACGTCAAATTTTTTTGATGTTGAAAAAAACCATGAAAATGGTCGTATTAGGGCATGTAAAATGATTCTATGGTGAAAAATAGTCATTTCGCGAAATGTTGGAAAATTTTACAACAAAAAAAAACGCCATAGTATAGTATGTTGAAATTTTTCGATGAAAACGTCAAATTTTTTTGATGTTGAAAAAAATCATGAAAACGGTCATATTAGAGCATGTAAAATGATTCTATATTGAAAAGAAGTCATTTCGGGAAATGTTGTAAAATTTTACAAAAAAAAAAAAAACGCCATAGTATAGTATGTCGAAATTTTTTGATGAAAACGTCAAATTTTTTTGATGTTGAAAAAAACCATGAAAATGGTCGTATTAGGGCATGTAAAATGATTCTATGGTGAAAAAAAAGTCATTTCGCGAAATGTTGGAAAATTTTACAACAAAAAAAAAACGCCATAGTATAGTATGTCGAAATTTTTCGATGAAAACGTCAAATTTTTTTGATGTTGAAAAAAATCATGAAAACGGTCATATTAGAGCATGTAAAATGATTCTATGGTGAAAAAAAGTCATTTCGGGAAACGTTATAAAATTTTACAAAAAAAACGCCATAGTATAGTATGTCGAAATTTTTCGATAAAAACGTCAAATTTTTTTGATGTTGAAAAAAATCATGAAAACGGTCGTATTAGAGCATGTAAAATGATTCTATATTGAAAAGAAGTCATTTCGGGAAATGTTGTAAAATTTTACAAAAAAAAAACGCCATAGTATAGTATGTCGAAATTTTTCGATGAAAATGTCAAATTTTTTTGATGTTGAAAAAAATCATGAAAACGGTCGTATTAGAGCATGTAAAATGATTCGATGGTGAAAAAGAGTAATTTTGGGAAATGTAAAATTTTAACGGTCGAATTAGATCATGTAAAATGATTCCATATTGAAAAGAAGTCGTTTCGGGAAATGTAAAATTTTACAAAAAAAACGCCATAGTATAGTATGTCGAAATTTTTTGATGAAAACATCAAATTTTTTTTCACATTTCACAAAATGACTTTTTTTCCACCATAGAATCATTCTACATGCTAAAATGACCATTTGCATGATTTTTTTCAACACACAAAAATTTGATGTTTTCATTGAAAAATTACTTTTTCATGAAATTTTTCAACATTCAACAATATGACTTTTTAAAATCATAATATTGTTTAACATACTATAATATGACTGTTACCATGAAAATTTTCAAGATTCAATAAAATGACCTGTTTTTAATAAGAAATTTTTCAACATAATGTACATGATCTTTTACAACATACTATACTATGATTTTTTTTTTTTTTTTTTTTAAACCTTCCTTGACAAACTATTCCATGACTTTTTTTCAACACACCATATTACGGCTTTTTTTTTTTCTTTACATACTGTACTGTGGCACTTGTGTTGTGGTTCTAAATGAAAGAAAACCATCATTACAAATCCATTTCACAGCTACACAAAACTTCTCGTGGTGTTGATGTTAATTTTAAAGTGTGGATTACACTGTCAGATGGTTTTAAATATTCTGATGCATGGGATTATGTTGTTTGATGTGGACAAGTACTGAAGGACATCCATTAGATTCTAGGGACGGGGTCCTCATTGGGGAGGCAACCCCGGCATTGAGAGCTGTCGTTGGGGCGCCCACAGTCGGGGAGCCCCAGGCATGTGTCAGGGGCTAACCAAAGGCAAATCACTGGCCAAGGACAGACTGCTGTTAAAATTCTGAAGTGTGGTCTGTTTAATGTGTGACCATGTAAAGGCAAAGATATGTAAATGAGGAGTGTGCACATGTATGAATTGTTCGTATAATGACCTACTGTGGTGCCAAGATTAGTTACGCAGTCTATCTGGTAATGACAGAGGAAATGGTGCCTGCACCATTGCATTTCCTTTGTGATGTCTGAATATCTTAATGTGACTGTGCTGATGAGCAGACAGAAAGACATATCACAGTTTGTTCCATCACATCAGTTTTTCCCTGTTAGTTTATTTTTCAGTTGCTTAGAAAAACAAAACAAACAAGAGTTCACAAGATGACCCACTATAACCAATCTACAGCTTATCTGTGTGCTGACCAGAGCCTCGTTTTTCAATATTCATGAGAATATGCAAATTAAGGTGTGTCTCATTCAATTGTCGAGTGAGTCATGTGACCCGAGCAGAGGGGTCTAAGGGCACGCGGGGTGGGGGAGGCTCCAGTGCCACAGATGAGGGGGGGGGGGGCAATCCCCACCTGCCCCCATCTGCTGTGAGAGCGAGTCGCTCTTTGCATAATGGAAACTCACCGATGGGTATTTTTCTTTTCATAAACTAAAACACGGTAATACCACACTTACACAGCAAGCTAGGTATCACAACTGTTTCAGATGTCTTGAAAGCCCACCAGATGGGAAAATAGATATATAAATGAGCTAAATATAATTTAAATAGAAACCTAGAAACAAAATAAAGAGAACAAAAAAAAAATAATAATAACTTCTTAAGCAGACACACTTACAGACGATTAGGCTGCACCTCCAAAAACACCCTTCTCATCTAACTAATCTTCTGGGATGTGTTTCTACTACACAGGATTCTTAATTCTTGATGCAAGACAGAGAAAATAATATTAAAAAAACACTTAAACCTGCCCACAGAGATTCAATGGGAAACTAAGTATGCATGTGCATATGTATATATGTGACTACTCCCAAACAAAGAGCTAGTTGCTGATAGAAATGCATGGGAAGGCCAAACTCTAGCCACACAACCACAGTCTTCCTCTGTGTAACATCTCTGTTGCACCATCCCCCTCTATTCCAATGTTTTTAAATACTTGTAAATATAGTGTATGTAGATTATATATAGAGCCCATTTACAAATGGTACATGATTGGCTTGGTACATCAATATCATAGTACACACGTTAGCTGGAATAAGGGTCACATATGACTAGCTAATGAGGTCATACAATAAGATTTCTTCTTTTTGTCATTGTCATCGTCAAATACACAGGTTAATAGTTGTCATTTTCCTCAAAAAGAAAGCAAATACAGTCAATATTAAACACTTGCAAAATGTCCACTGCAAAGAATGGCTCGAATAGGAGAACATTTTAAAGAAGCATTTAACTTCTGTTTCTCTGTGTGCCATGCTCTTTTTTTGTGTTGTCACATTTTTTCCTCTTCAAATGTTTTTTTTTTTTTTCTTCAGCAACAGAATGATGTGAATAAGTCCAACTGTTAAGTCCTCAGCATGCCCTCTGCTGCCAAAGACCCTGCAGGCCTCGCAACAAGAGCGCTCCTATAAAGATGGATAAATGACAAGGCCACTAGTCCATTAAAACATCCTAAAATCCCTCACACTGTTCAACCCATTTGTCCCACTATTGAGATTTTAAATATTAATCCACAAAGCACTGATTTAAATTCAAACTTTTGCTTTTGTTTAATTTTAAAGCAAAACAGTGCAAAACAAACAAACCTGTGCAATAAGGCCTACCACTAATACCTCATACATACATTTTATCATAAAAACAAGACTTCAAAATGAACCAACAATAAAAACACTAAATGATTAAAAAAATAATATAATCATATCAAAGATGTGGTTAACAAAGCATATACATGCACGGTTTAACAGAGGAGAAGAGACCTTCCCCTGCAGGACAAAAACAACAGAATTATCAGACAGCAGTGTTTGTCTTAATGCTTTTATAATGCTGACCCCACCCCCCCCACACACACACTATTTGTACTGCCTCTATTGGTGACACTGGCCCGAGCTCAGGGAGCAGGGATGCCAGAGGGGTGTGTCGTCTCACATGGGCTCAAGCAGCCATCTGCCACCCTACTCTAGCCAGCCTGATCCTTATCCTCAGCCCAGCAGGCCCGCTGTCTCATCCCCACAAAAAGGCTTCCTACTGGGGGGTGTGGAGTTGGGGAGACAAAGGCGGGGAGGAGCTGTGGGAGCTGGGGAGCTCCACAGCGAGGCCCTTTGACCTGGTCTCTGGCCCGGCGGGGCAGACGGCCCAGACAGACAGCACCGTGTCTACTCCCTGCCTCCCTCTCTTCCTCCTCCTCTCTCTTTTATCCGCCACACAGACCCCAGGGGCTGACGGAGAGACAGAGGAGGGGGAGGAGAAAGAGACAGAGAGAAGGGGAGGGTGGTGGGCAAATGAACACAATGAAGAGACTGACACGGACTACCCTGACCTCCCCCCTGCATTCATCTTAGGGTACGGATCTCTCTATTCCCTACGGGCAGGCTGCTGACAGATCCTCTCCTGTGTGACCCCTCTCCTGTCTGCTCCCTCCTTTATTCCTCAGCGGCCACAGCCCGGCGAGCTCCCGGACTCTGTGTGGCCAAGCATGCTCCTACTGGCCATATACGTATATATATATATATATATATATATACGTATATATATATATATATATATATATACGTATATATATATATATATGTATATATATATATACGTATATATATATACGTATATATATATATACGTATATATATATATATACATATATGTGTATATATATATATATAATGTATATATATATATATATATATATATATATATATGTGTATATATATACGTATATATATATATATATATATAATATATATACGTGTATATATACATATATACATATATACGTATATATATACGTATATATATATATATGTATATATACGTGTATATATATGTATATATACGTGTATATATATATATATGTATATATATATATATACGTGTGTATATATATATATATATACGTGTGTATATATATATATATATATATACGATGATCAAATACGCTTTTCATTGTTTGAACATCACATGTAGTGTTGCCTTGATGGCTCAGGGCCACCTCATTGTTGGATACTGTACTGTTTGTTTGTGGTAGTAGTCACCTATCTTGAAAAAATTAGTGAATTGTCCAATTAACTTCAAAACCCACAAAAAGCATGTATGTAAGAGTGAATATTATATTCCTGTGTTTTGGCTAAACTAAAAGAACAGATTGATGCTCAAGTGGAAAATGTTTCCAAGGGGCATCGGGGGGGCTTGTCTCCTCTCCTCCTGTCAGAGGTGGCACCTAGGCAGTGGTGGTGGTTAACTTTTGGATGGTACGGTTGTAGTATTGGGTGGTGAGAGCCTCCAGGGGGCTCCAGCGGTGTGCATGCAGCTCGATGACCTCCATGAGGAGAGAGCGGGTCAGCTGAGATTCGGCCGGACTAAGCATCTTGTCCCTGACGGCTGCTAGAAGCTCTGTCATCATCTCTGGGAGCTGCTCCTCCAGGAGACGCCCCATGCTCTGCAACTGGTGGAGAGAAAAAGGGATAGAGGGAGGGAAGGAGTAAAATGAGGAGGCAGAAGGTCAGAGAAAGTGTGTGTGTGTCCCTTACAGATATCAAGACACAACGTCTGGCACCTTGTTACTGTGGATACAGTCACACAGCAGAAGTTCACACAGCCTCTGGCCATAAAGGGGGGTGTGTGTTAATGAAGACTGCAAAGGATGTGATTGTGTTACTGAGCATCTTTGAACTGTTTGCCAACCAGAGCTCACCTGTCTTTACTCTTCCTGTTGTTTTACCTCTCTGTCTTATTTTCATATCATTGCTGGTGAGAGCTTTATGCTCTTCTACATTGACCCAACTCTGATTAAATCCATAGTTCTACTTAAATTCACCAGCACTTCTTTATTATTCATAACCCTCAGGAGACTGCCACAGAATATTGAAGATATGTGTTTGAGATTGTACATAATGGAGACCACTCCAGCATGTACTGTGCATTAAAATAACACATTAAGGGTCTCAATAGGTAGAATTCGTTTCCTACATATATTTGTTCAGATGTTTTATTGCATTTAATTTTGTTGCCTGGCTGTCACATTACAAATCATCCTTAAATGTATGTGTGTTTGCATAGGGGGACTATACCTCCATGGAACAGCACAGGACTGCATCTTCCTTAACATCTGTGGACTCCAGCAGCTAAAAGGGACAAGAACAGACATGAGTATACTGGGACACTGCAAAGCAAAGAGCTTCATGAAAAAGGTGAGCATGCAAACCCTAGCAGATAGATAAATATATGTATATTTGGATGCAGGCCACATGGGGATATTAAGCAAATGCAAGTGTTTGTGTGTTAATCAGTTTACAAGAAAAGAAAAAAAAGGAAAAGACCTAATCCTGATTGTAAATATTTTCTACATTAACATTTTAAATCTTGGAAGACAACACACCAGGCTTTCATCCTGGCAAACTAGCTTACCATCAGATATCAAGGCTGGCTTTATGCGCCCTGTAGCCAAAAACAAACAGTGGAGCTGGTTAACATGCTAGCTGGCTTTCCACCCCCAAAACTGGCCCCCGAGCACAGATGGGCATACAACTGGCACTTTGAAACAATACAGCAAACGGTGGCAACAAGGGGAAGTAGAACAGCAGAGAACCCCCATGCTAGACTGTAAACATCTAGTGTCAGATTACAGCAGTAAATAATTTCATTAAAAACTGTTTTTTTAGTCACTCACAAGTAGGTTTCTAAAATGCTACTTTGACTAGAGATTTGACGTAGTATAGCATGTAGAAAAAAGTCATAGTATTGTATGTCGAAAAAGTGACAGTATAGCATGTCGAAAAAATGTCAAAATATAGTATGTCGAAAAAAATGTCATAGAATACTATGTCGAAAAATTCATAGTATTGTATGTCGAAAAAGTCATAGTGAAGTATGTTGAAAAAAAAAATGTCATAGTATAGTATGTCAGGAAAAAAAAAGTCATCGTATAGCATGTCGAAAAAAGTCATAGTATAGCATGTCGAAAAAAATCATAGTATAGTATGTCCAAAAAAGTCATAGTGTAGCATGTCCAAAAAAGTCATAGTGTAGCATGTCGAAAAAAGTCATAGTGTAGCATGTCGAAAAAGTCATAGTATAGCATGTCGAAAAAAATGTCAATTTAGTATGTCGAAAAAAAATGTCGTAGTATAGTATGTCAGAAAAAAGTCATCGTATAGCATGTCAAAAAAAAGAAGTCATAGTATAGCATGTCGAAAAAGTCATAGTATAGTATGTCGAAAAAATCATAGTATAGTATGTTGAAAAAGTCATAATATAGTATGTCGAAAAAAGTCATAGTATAGCATGTCGAAAAAAAAAGTCATAGTATAGTATGTCGAAAAAAGTCATAGTATAGCATGTCGAAAAAAGTCATAGTATAGCATGTCGAAAAAAATCACTATAGCATGTCGAAAAAAGTCATAGTATAGCATGTCGAAAAAAGTCAGTATAGCATGTAGAAAAAAATCATAGTATAGCATGTTGAAAAAATGGCATCGTATAGCATGTCGAAAAAAAGTCAGTATAGTATATCAAAAAAGTCATAGTATAGCATGTCGAAAAATGTCATAGTATGTTTAGCATGTCGAAAAAAATGTCAATTTACTATGTCGAAAAAAAATGTCGTAGCATAGCATGTCGAAAAAAAAGTCATATTATAGTATGTCGAAAAAGTCATAGTATAGCATGTCGAAAAAAATCATAGTATGGCATGTCGAAAAAAGTCATAGTGTAGCATGTCGAAAATGTCATAGTATGGCATGTCGAAAAAAATGTCAATTTAGTATGTCGAAAATGTCGTAGCATAGCATGTCGAAAAAAAAGTCATATTATGGTATGTTGAAAAAAGTCATAGTATAGCATGTCGAAAAAAGTCATAGTATAGCATGTCGAAAAAAGTCAGTATAGCATGTCGAAAAAAGTCATAGTATAGCATGTCGAAAAAAGTCATAGTATAGCATGTCGAAAAAAAAGTCATAATATAGCATGTCGAAAAAAGTCATAGTATAGCATGTCGAAAAAAGTCATAGTATAGCATGTCGAAAAAAGTCATAGTATAGTATGTTGAAAAAATCACAGTATAGTATGTCGAAAAAGTCATGGTATAGTATGTCGAAAAAAAATGTCATAGTATAGCATGTTGAAAAAAAAAAATGGCATCGTATAGCATGTCGAAAAAAAATGTCGTAGTATAGCATGTCGGAAAAAAATCCTAGTATAGTATGTCGAAAAAAGTCATAGTATAGGATGTCGAAAAAAATCATAGTGTAGCATGTCGAAAAAGTCATAGTATAGCATGTCGAAAATGTCATAGTATGGCATGTCGAAAAAAAAGTCATAGTATAGCATGTCGAAAAAAATGTCATAGTATAGCATGTCGAAAAAAAAGTCATATTATAGTATGTCGAAAAAGTCATAGTATAGCATGTCGAAAAAAATCATAGTATAGCATGTCGAAAAAAGTCAGTGTAGCATGTCGAAAATGTCATAGTATGGCATGTCGAAAAAAAATGTCAATTTAGTATGTCGAAAAAAGTCGCAGCATAGCATGTCGAAAAAAAGTCATAGTATACCATGTCGAAAAAAGTCATAGTATAGCATGTCGAAAAAAAGTCAGTATAGCATGTCGAAAAAAAGTCATAGTATAGCATGTCGAAAAAAGTCATAGTATAGCATGTCGAAAAAAAGTCATAGTATAGCATGTCGAAAAAAGTCAGTATAGCATGGCGAAAAAATCACAGTATAGCATGTCGAAAAAATCACGGTATAGTATGTCGAAAAAAGTCACGGTATAGTATGTCGAAAAAAAAAGTCATAGTATAGCATGTCGAAAAAAAAGTCATAATATAGCATGTCGAAAAAAGTCATAGTATAGCATGTCGAAAAAAGTCATAGTATAGCATGTCGAAAAAAATGTCATAGTATAGCATGTTGGAAAAAATCAGTATAGTATGTCTAAAAAAATGTCGTAGCATAGCATGTCGAAAAAATATAGTAAGATGTAAAATTTTTTTTTAAAAAGTCATATTATAGTATGTCGAAAAAGTCATAGTATAGTATGTCGAAAAAAATGTCAGTATGGTTTGTGGAAAAAAAATGTCATAGTATAGCATGTCGAAAAAGTCAGTATAGTATGTCGAAAAAAAGTCATAGTATAGTTTGTCGAAAAAAAAGTCACAGTATAGTATGTCCAAAAAAGTCATAGCATAGCATGTCGAAAAGTCAGTATAGTATGTCGAAAAATGTCATAGTATAGCATGTCGAAAGAAATGTCATAGTATAGTATGTGAAACAAGTCAATGTACAGTATGTCGAAAAAAGCCATAGTACAGTATGTCAAAAAAGTCATAGTATAGTATTTGAAAAAAGTCACTGGACAGTGTGTCGAAAAAAAAGGCACAGTATAGCATGAAGGAAAAAGTCATAGTATAGTATTTGATAAAAGTCACTGGATAGTGTGTCGAAAAAAAGGCATAGTATAGCATGAAGAAAAAAGTCATAGTATAGTATGTCGAAAAAAGTCAGTACAGTATGTCAAAAAGTCATAGTATAGCATGTCGAAAAAGTAAGTACAGTACGTCAAAAAGTCATTGTATAGCATGTCGAAAAAGTCATAGTACAGTATGTCCAAAAAAGTCATAGTATAGCATGTCCAAAAAAGTCATAGTATAGTATGTTGAAAAAATGTCATAGCATAGTATGTCGAAAAAAATGTCATAGTATAGTATGTGAAACAAGTCAATGTACAGTATGTCGAAAAAAGTCATAGTATAGCATGTCGAAAAAGTAAGTACAGTACGTCAAAAAAGTCATAGTATAGCATGTCGAAAAAGTAAGTACAGTACGTCAAAAAAGTCATAGTATAGTATTTGAAAAAAGTCATAGTATAGTATGTCAAAAAAAATATTAAAAAAGTCATTGTACAGTATGTCAAAATAGTCATAATATAGTATGTTGAAAAAAATGTTATAGTATGTTGAAAAAGTCATAGTATAGTATTTGAAAAAAGTCACTGTACAGTACATCGAAAAAAAGTCATAGTATAGTTAGTCGAAAAGTCATATGTCGTATGTCTAAAAAAGTCATAGTATAGTATGTCGAGTCAAGTCAAGTAGTATGTCGAAAAAGTCATAGTGAAGTATGTTGAAAAAAAATGTCATAGTATAGTATGTCAGAAAAAAAAAAGTCATCGTATAGCATGTCGAAAAAGTCATAGTATAGCATGTCGGAAAAAATCCTAGTATAGTATGTCGAAAAAAGTCATAGTATAGGATGTCGAAAAAAGTCATAGTGTAGCATGTCGAAAATGTCATAATATGGCATGTCGTAAAAAAGTCATAATATGGTATGTCGAAAAGGTCATAGTATAGCATGTCGAAAAAAAAAATTGTAGTATAGTATGTCGAAAAAAGTCATAGTATAGGATGTCGAAAAAAATCATAGAATAGCATGTCGAAAAAAAGTCATAGTGTAGAATGTCGAAAATGTCATAGCATAGCATGTCGAAAAAAAGTCATAGTATACCATGTTGAAAAAAGTCATAGTATAGTATGTTGAAAAAAGTCATAGTATAGCATGTTGAAAAAAAAGTCATAGTATGGTATGTCGAAAGAGTCATAGTATAGTATGTCGAAAAAGTCATAGTATAGTATGTCAAAAAAAGTCAGTATAGCATGTCGAAAAAAGTCATAGTATAGTATGTTGAAAAAATCACAGTATAGCATGTCGAAAAAGTCATGGTATAGTATGTAGAAAAAAATCATAGTATAGCATGTTGAAAAAATGGCATCGTATAGCATGTCGAAAAAAGTCATAGTATAGGATGTCGAAAAAAGTCATAGTGTAGCATGTCGAAAAAAGTCATAGTGTAGCATGTCGAAAATGTCATAATATGGCATGTCGTAAAAAAGTCATAATATGGTATGTCGAAAAGGTCATAGTATAGCATGTCGAAAAAAAAAATTGTAGTATAGTATGTCGAAAAAAGTCATAGTATAGGATGTCGAAAAAAATCATAGTATAGCATGTCGAAAAAAGTCATAGTGTAGCATGTCGAAAAAAGTCATAGTATAGGATGTCGAAAAAAGTCATAGTGTAGCATGTCGAAAAAAGTCATAGTGTAGCATGTCGAAAATGTCATAATATGGCATGTCGTAAAAAAGTCATAATATGGTATGTCGAAAAGGTCATAGTATAGCATGTTGAAAAAAAAAATTGTAGTATAGTATGTCGAAAAAAGTCATAGTATAGGATGTCGAAAAAAATCATAGTATAGCATGTCGAAAAAAGTCATAGTGTAGAATGTCGAAAATGTCATAGCATAGCATGTCGAAAAAAAGTCATAGTATACCATGTTGAAAAAAGTCATAGTATAGTATGTTGAAAAAAGTCATAGTGTAGCATGTCGAAAATGTCATAATATGGCATGTCGTAAAAAAAAGTCATAATATGGTATGTCGAAAAGGTCATAGTATAGCATGTCAAAAAAAAAAATTGTAGTATAGTATGTCGAAAAAAGTCATAGTATAGGATGTCGAAAAAAATCATAGTATAGCATGTCGAAAAAAGTCATAGTGTAGAATGTCGAAAATGTCATAGCATAGCATGTCGAAAAAAAAGTCATAGTATACCATGTTGAAAAAAGTCATAGTATAGTATGTTGAAAAAAGTCATAGTACAGCATGTTGAAAAAAAAAGTCATAGTATGGTATGTCGAAAGAGTCATAGTATAGTATGTCAAAAAAAAGTCAGTATAGCATGTCGAAAAAAGTCATAGTATAGTACGTTGAAAAAATCACAGTATAGTATGTCGAAAAAGTCATGGTATAGTATGTAGAAAAAAATCATAGTATAGCATGTTGAAAAAATGGCATCGTATAGCATGTCGAAAAAAAGTCAGTATAGTATATCAAAAAAGTCATAGTATAGCATGTCGAAAAAAAATAGAAATGTCGTAGCATAGCATGTCGGAAAAAATCATAGTATAGTATGTCGAAAAAAGTCACAGGATAGTATGTTGAAAAAGTCATAGTACATTGTCGAAAAAATCATAGTATAGCATGTCCAAAAAAGTCATAGTATAGCATGTCGAAAAAAAATGTCATAGTACAGTATGTCGAAAAAGTCATAGTATAGCATGTCGAAAAAAAAGTCATAGTACAGTATGTCGAAAAAGTCATAGTATAGCATGTCGAAAAAAAAGTCATTGTACAGTATGTCGAAAAAAGTCATAGTATAGCATGTCGAAAAAAGTCATAGTATAGTATGTCAAAAATTCATACTACAGTATAGTATAGTATGTCAAAAAAGTCACAGTATAGCATGTCGAAAAAAGTCTTAGTATGGTATGTCGAAAAAGTCATAGTATAGCATGTCGAAAAAAAAACGTAGTATAGTATATCGAAAAAAATGTCATAGTATAGTATGTTGAAAAAGATGTCATAGTATAGTATGTCGAAAAAAGTCATAGTATAGCATGTCGAAAAAAGTCATAGTATAGCATGTCGAAAAAAATCATAGTATAGCATGTCGAAAAAAGTCATAGTGTAGCATGTCGAAAAAAGTCATAGTATAGCATGTCGAAAAAGGTCATAGTGTAGCATGTCGAAAAAAGTCATAGTATAGTATGTTGAAAAAATCACAGTATATTATGTCGGAAAAGTCATAGTATAGTATGTTGAAAAAGTCATAGCATGTCGAAAAAGTCATAGTATAGCATGTTGGAAAAAATCAGTATAGTATGTCTAAAAAAAAAAATTATTTATAAATGTCATAGTATGTCGCAAAAAATTTCATAGTATAGCATGTTGAAAAAAGTCATGGTAAAGCATGTTGAAAAAAGTCATAGTATAGCACGTCGAAAAAAGTCATAGTATAGTATGTCGAAAAAGTCATAGTATAGCATGTCGGAAAAAAAAAAGTCATAGTAAAGCATGTTGAAAAAAGTCATAGTATAGCATGTCGAAAAAAGTCATAGTATAGTATGTCGAAAAAAAAGTCATAGTATAGTATGTCAAAAAAAAAGTCAGTGTAGCATGTCGAAAAAAGTCATAGTATAGCATGTCGAAAAAAATGTCAATTTAGTATGTCGAAAAAAGTCATGGTATAGTATGTCAAAACAGACATAGTATAGTATTTGAAAAAAGTCATCGTATGGTATGTCGAAAAAGTAAGTACAGTATGTCAAAAAAGTCATAGTATAGTATGTCAAAAAAAACGTCATAGTATTTGAAAAAAGTCATTGTACAGTATGTCGAAATAGTCATAGTATAGTATGTTGAAAAAAATGTTATAGTATGTTGAAAAAGTCATAGTATAGTATTTGAAAAAAGTCACTGTACAGTACATCGAAAAAAAAGTCATAGTATAGTTAGTCGAAAAGTCATATGTCGTATGTCTAAAAAAGTCATAGTATAGTATGTCGAATCAAGTCAAGTAGTATGTCGAAAAAGTCATAGTGAAGTATGTTGAAAAAAAATGTCATAGTATAGTATGTCAGAAAAAAAAGTCATCGTATAGCATGTCGAAAAAGTCATAGTATAGCATGTCGGAAAAAGTCATAGTATAGCATGTCGAAAAAAGTCATAGTATAGGATGTCGAAAAAAAAAATCATAGTATAGCATGTCGAAAAAAATATAGATTTGAATAGTATAGTATGTCGAAAAAAGTCATAGTATAGGATGTCGAAAAAAATCATAGTATAGCATGTCGAAAAAAAGTCATAGTATACCATGTTGAAAAAAGTCATAGTATAGTATATCGAAAAAAATGTCATAGTATAGTATGTTGAAAAAGATGTCATAGTATAGTATGTTGAAAAAGTCATAGCATGTCGAAAAAGTCATAGTATAGCACGTTGGAAAAAATCAGTATAGTATGTCTAAAAAAGTCATAGTATAGGATGTCGAAAAAAATCATAGTATAGTATGTCGAAAAAGTCATAGTATAATATGTCCAAAAAAGTCAGTATAGCATGTCAAAAAAAATGTCATAGTATGTCGCAAAAAATTTCATAGTATAGCATGTTGAAAAAAGTCATAGTAAAGCATGTTGAAAAAAGTCATAGTATAGCACGTCGAAAAAAGTCATAGTATAGCACGTCGAAAAAAGTCATAGTATAGTATGTCGAAAAAGTCATAGTATAGCATGTCGGAAAAAAAAAGTCACCGTATAGCATGTCGAAAAAAGTCTTAGTATGGTATGTCGAAAAAGTCATAGTATAGCATGTCGAAAAAAAAACGTAGTATAGTATATCGAAAAAAATGTCATAGTATAGTATGTTGAAAAAGATGTCATAGTATAGTATGTCGAAAAAAGTCATAGTATAGCATGTCGAAAAAAGTCATAGTATAGCATGTCGAAAAAAATCATAGTATAGCATGTCGAAAAAAGTCATAGTATAGTTTGTCGAAAAAAAAAGTCACAGTATAGCATGTCCAAAAAAGTCATAGTATAGCATGTTGAAAAGTCTGTATAGTATGTCGAAAAAAGTCATAGTATGGTATGTCGAAAAAAAATGTCATAGTATAGTATGTGAAACAAGTCAATGTACAGTATGTCGAAAAAGTAGTCATAGTATAGTATGTCGAAAAAGCCATAGTACAGAAATAAAAAATTATGTCGAAAAAAATGGCATAGTATAGCATGAAGGAAAAAGTCATAGTGTAGCATGTCGAAAAAATATATATATAAAAAAGTAAGTACAGTACGTCAAAAAAGTCATAGTATAGTATGTCAAAAAAAAAAGTCATAGTATAGCATGTCGAAGGAAAAAGTCATAGTATAGTATGTCAAAACAGACATAGTATAGTATTTGAAAAAAGTCATAGTATAGTATGTCGAAAAAGTAAGTACAGTATGTCAAAAAAGTCATAGTATAGTATGTCAAAAAAAAAGTCATAGTATTTGAAAAAAGTCATTGTACAGTATGTCGAAATAGTCATAGTATAGTATGTTGAAAAAAATGTTATAGTATGTTGAAAAAGTCATAGTATAGTATTTGAAAAAAGTCACTGTACAGTACATCGAAAAAAAAGTCATAGTATAGTTAGTCGAAAAGTCATATGTCGTATGTCTAAAAAAGTCATAGTATAGTATGTCATAGTATGGTATGTCGAAAATATTTTTTCACTTCTCAACAGATGGGCCTTGCCGTGCACATTTCCTCCATAATGGTGAACACTGCAGCGACCGGCTCTAATTCGGCTTGGAAACGCACAGGGTCAAAGTGGCTCACGGCTCCGGCTGTGTCATACTCCCCTGAACCTGAGGTACGCTCCCATAGTCTCACAAAATCCTGTTGGAAATCTCTTATTTCAGGGATCAAACTGAATAACAGTGTTTTTGTTTCCAGTTGGCTAGAGGTGCGCCAGCCAACTAATAAAGCCCAGTACTGCATGCATACAAACCAGAGAACTAAAAAAATTTTAACAATTGTATTTGACTACACATAGACAAACTAATGTATGCTTAACGCTTGTTTTAGGAACGAGCTCAAAGAGGAAAAAAAAAAAAGGAAGAGATATGTCGTCTGAATCTTCATAAGTGAAAAAGAAACAAGGATCACCACCATCTGATGCTCTGATCCACACTCAATACGAGCTGGCCTGTTATTTCTATGCTGTAAGCTTAATGGTATTCCACCTATCATTCAAGCCCAGCAGTTGCGCCGATGTCAGCTCCTCAGTATGCTTAGATGGGTGTGGTGATAGTGTGGTTGTTTGATGTGGGAACTAAAGTCTTGTCATTCTCGGAGTAGGAGAGCTATGTGACAAGCAGGATTAGCTCATAATGAGTTCTCTGGGGAGCTAAGGGTGACGTTTTTGCTCCATACCTTTAAAATGGTCTAATCTTTACGCATTTAATCAGTTCTCCTATTCACTGCAATAGCTTCTTTTTTTTTCCTCTTTATGTTCTCCAATGCGATAGCACTTCTCTTTTGCTCCTACACAATAACATACAAAAAATACAAAATGCGAGATGGAGAGCATTTCTATGGAGAGGTTATGTCCCTCCCCTTCCAGTAGACCACCATGGGATCTTAGAGGCAAGAGACAAATGTTTTTTTGGTCCCATTTGAATTGCTCCAAGAATCGCACAGATGTTTGTCAATTTAAAACATCATTTTGGAAGTCAAGAAAGAATATGTTGAAGAATATGAAGGACTTCACACCTAAACGCTGCATCAACCGAGCAACGATCTTGCTTGTTCTTTTGCTTCCTGGCTGATAAAAAGACCAGGAGTCACAGAACAAAACTCATCAAGTAAGATAACGTTACTTTTGTTCGTGGAACATAGCTAAGTTAGCTAGCTAGTGTAGGTGTATGCTGTGCGAGACGAGAGCTGTAGTTCACCGATTGGTTTCACACAAAACTAAATGATATTACGACAAACCAATGACAGACTTTTCTGACTTCCAAAATTATCTTTTAGATTGATAAACGTGATTCAGGGCACAATTCAAACGGGATTAGGGATGTTAATAATTAACCATTAACTACTATTAAGAATTTTAACTGCTTAATGCTTAATTGGTTAAACGGTTGAAAATAAAATATAGAAAAACAGGAAAAAAGCTGCGCAAAACTCGGAGGAGCGGCTTGTTACTTATAGGTGAATAGCTGGTCCACCTTAACAGCCCACATTAAGAGTTGCAGATACAGGCTTTGGTCTTGGGCGGAGGAGTTGTAGTATTTATTAACCGTCAAATGAACTGTACACGCACTCCACTGCTATGTTCAAAGCTATAATGTCACCGACATTTGCTAAAATTAGCTGCTGACAACCTTGAAGGTAAACTAAATGGTGAACTAAATGTTTACTAGGAAAGTGGCTGCATGTGTCCACGACAATGCACGCAGAACCATGGCTGCTACAGTAACTCTCATGGACGGGTGAACTGGGGACTGTGGTCTGCTTTGTTCATACAATGCAGCAAGCGCACTGCTGTATGCGACGCATTCCTCTTGTCAGTTAACGCTTAATAATTGGTTAACGAGGGTCAGTGATCGGTTAAAAAAAAAAAATTCAAAATTGGCATCCCTAAGCAGGATAAAAAAAATTGTCTCTCGCTATTGACTACTGTACATAGTTTTTCCGAAATAAGGTCCCATGGGGCCCACCCAAAGGGGTGGGTCTTCGCCTCTCTATTGCCTTCCCACAGCTATCAACATAGCAACAGGTGAGCTGGCAGCTAACAGAGCCAACAGTGTTAATCTGGGGGAGAACCGGAGGATGGGTTATCAGCTGTAACCGCCGTACGAACGCTGTGCAGAGCAGCAGCCTTGAGCTAGCCAGTGGGGCACGCTAACATGCACTAAAAGCACTAGATGTGGCGCATGGCCAACACGGCAGTGTCAACAAAGCAAGGAGAGGCTCAGATTACAACACACACAGACACAAAGTGACTTCATTCTCTGCTCAGTTAGACGTTACTCCTCGATATCATTACATAGCAAATAGTTGTTTGCTGCTATGTCAGTGTCTAGATATCATATAGAGCACCTTTAAGTAGAAGCTGCAGACAAAAACTGTTTCTGTGAGACTACTTAACACACACAAAGTCTCTCTGCTAAAGCTGGTTAGTTATGTAATCAAAGCTGTCAGCACAGGGGTTCTGTGTGATTTCCATTTACAGTATTATCATTCAAAAGACATTTGATCAGGAACATAAAAAGCAAGAAAATCTAGGACAGCCGTGATCGTCTTAGAGCGCTGAATGGAAGCAATGCATCAAAAATGGCAGCAACACCATGAATGACTCAGTGAAGTCAACTAGAAAAAACATCCTTATTTATTTAAATATTCTGCAGAGGCTTAATCTGTCATTCAGTTTGACCTAATTACTCAGACGCATGTATATTTGTATATTTTTTGGAAATCTGTCATCATACTGCTGGCTACAAAAAAAAAAAGGAAATGATGTTCCAGTGCTGAGAGAAAAACATGTTTCATCAGGGTACTAATGATACGCTCAAGATTAAAATTATGACTACTTCAACTTTAACTGGGTTTCCAATAGTTGCATAGCAACAGCAGGTCTAGTGTCAGGACCAGATCTTACAATTGTTTGACGCTAAAAAGATTCAGTTTTTTAAATGTAATAATCTTTGTCCTAATATACTGTATAATCTGAGTTGATTGTCTGAGACTATGAGGGCTCATGCTGACTTTCAAAGAGGGATACCAAGGCACAGTATAAATAGCCCCTGAGGTCACCACAAGACACAGCGTATGCACATGCTTTCTGAAGTGTGCAACTGCAAACCAATACCCTGATGAAGGTGCCTGTGGGCCACATGCAGGTCTTTTACCTTGGTAAAAGATGGTTTTATATGTTCATTTGAGTGCCTTGCTACTTGCCTTCTGATTTTTCATGACTATTTGGCAGTGTAAGACTGTTCCTCCTTAATAAAGAAACGTTTGATGGTTCCTTGTGTCTTTTTTTACATTATAATAGTAATAACCTGTTTTTATCTTGCCTGTGCAATTTAGTACAAGCTGTGCATTACATACTTTATACAATGATTTGAGTAAATATTAGTTTCTGAGTCAATGTTGGTGTATTTAAGCTTAACTGACAGGTTGAATGGCTCAATCACTGTTCTAAATGTACACACTCGTCACAAATTTTCTTAACCTATGTAACTACAGTAACATGCTGAAGCTAGGGCTGTCAGTCAATTAAAACAATTTAATCACATGATTTTCCAAGGTTAAATGTGTGATTATTCGCAATTATCTATTCACAATGTACCTTAAAGTGACATTTATCAAGTATTTAATTCTCTTATCAACATGGGAGTGGCTAAATATGCAGCTTTATGCGAATGTATGTATATATTTATCACTGGACATCCATTAATAACACAAAACAATGACAAATATTGTCCAGAAATCCTCACAGGTACTGTATTTAACATAAAAAATACTCAAATCATAACATGGCAAACTCAGCTGTCAGTGTGCTGACTTGACTATGACTTGCCCCAAACTGCATGTGATTATCATGAAGTGGGCATGTAAAGGAGAGACTGGTGGGTACCCAGAGAACCCATTTTCATTCACATATGTTGAGGTCAGAGGTCAAGGGACTTCTTTGCAAATGGCTGTGACAGTTTTTCCTCACCAAAATTTAGTGTGAGTTTGGGGCGTTATTCCTTCCCAACAAGCTAGTTGCTAGCCAGATACAGCCTAAAAATCGCAAGTTTCATTAATGCATTAAAGAAATTAGTGGTTTTAAAACAAATTGACAGCCCCTAGCTTAAACAGTACCAAGCCCAAAAAAAAAATGCTTTACAAATATCATAGTGAACCAAAAATATTGAACAAAGAATTTTCTTTTTTTTTTTTTTGCTAACAACTTCGCCATAACAACTTAAACGTTTACAGCATGTGCTGCACTTAAGTTGCCAAAAAAGTCAATAAATGTAGGTTTAACATTCGTGGCAAGTGGTGAATAAGTTAGAATTGATTTTAAAGGGGCGCTTCAATTTATACTTGGTCAAGGATTATCTAACTTAGTGCTTCCATGTGGATTGTGGCATTTAAAAAGAAACACTATTAGCTTGTGAGTCATGAATGGATGAGATCACCGCTCACTGACTATATGTACAGCTGCCATGTATAGCCTACTCGAAAAACACACTTCCAAACACACCTCAGATGTTACATAATCCTGTTCTGCAGGCTACAACTACAGAGGACAGCCGCTGCAAAATGCACTGACAGACACACACAAGCACATGCAGGCAAATATACTTTCATATGCAAACACACACACAAAGGCGAGTGCATGTTATGGCGCACAGCTTGAAGCTGGAATCCGACAACTACATGTTACGACAGGACAGACAAAACAGCAGATGGATAGAAATCAAGAACAATGGCTCTGGGAAACGGAGATTGTCGAACAAGCACGTCTAGCAACCACAAATGCACACATTCACACATATCATTACACAAATATTTTGACCTTGTTCGCAGGTGTGTTCTGACCTAAACCACCATCGGGCTAAATGTGACACTGCTGATGCTGGAATACGGAGGTGTGTTACACTGTGCGTCCACACCCTCGGCCATGTTGTGGAGCCCTCTAACAAGCTGAGATAATGCCCTGGGCATATGCTCAGACAGGGTGTGGATGGCATTAGTTATGTGTTGATTGTTGTGTTTGTTAGTGAGACACGGGGTGTGTGTCGAGTGCCAGACCGGTAGAGGTGTGGACGTGGGTGGTGAAACTACCTGGCACGTGTCTCAAACCTGCCATTATTTCTCCTCTACCTCTCAGACCAAACATTAAAAAGGATTTTCACTCCCAGATTCTGTCATCTCTCCCTTCTCTTCTACCTGTCGTTGCATCAGTAAACTTCCTCTGCAGCAACTGTCAACCTGACCACAGTCTCCTCCGCTTCCCCTCTCCTCCTCTCTTCTCTCAGTCTCCCTCACTCGCTTCCCCTTTCAATGCTCCATCTGTCGTTAACCACTTCTGTAACGGCGCGTCTGCTGTGGCTACCCTACATGGTTTCCATGGTGACCAAGGGAGTGTGCGTAACAGAGCATGACGAGCTGATGAGAACTGAACCTGGGGTCACACATTTTCCTGGAACTGCTGTGTCCAGACTGTTTACACCACTAACCAAACCCTGCTGTGCTGTCTCAAGTCTAGACTAGGTCTGGCCAAGAACAGGAAACTTGGTGCACGTATCGATCTGAATGGACAAGATGTACAGACACAGCTATCCTCTTATTATCGAACACGTGGATGGGGATGATGAACGGGTAATTGACATACTTATTAGGGCTGGGACGATATACCTATCTCCCGATCCAATAATATCATGATAGTTTGGTGCCGATTCGATTTGTATTCCAATTTTTTTTTTTTTTTTTTGCAAAAGTATTGTGATTCGATACGACGATTTATTGCATTTTTTTGTTAACTTTTTTAAACACTAGACCATTGGAAAAAGTTTAATTATACACTTCTATGGACTTTTAATTTGAAAAAATGTCTAAATTAATGCAGTAAAAATGTTTTCAGCAAGTACGTAGTAGTAGTAGAGGTCAAATACATATGTTATTGTCAGAAATTATTTAATACATTTTTTTCAACAACTCAAACATTTAAGAATAGAGAGACATTTCCCTCACAAAACAGTGGTATTTTTCTATTTAATTTATAAGGGACGTAAAATTTTATGCTTATGGGGAACATAATCCAATCAATCTTATTTCCATACATGTATTTTGTATATACAGTTCCCTTTGTTAACACCTATTTTGAAAACCAGACATAGTCACACATGTATACTTCCGCTAAATTTGCCATGTCCATCATTAGCTCTGCCGTCAGCCTTATTCTCTTTATACATCCATGGTCTGGATACATTTAATATAAATGTCAGTATATGGGTGCTCTACAGTTGTAGCGTTGGACGATTTGACTACGGAGAGGAGAGCGACGGCTGGCTTGACCGCATGTTACCGTAATACAATAACGTTTCCTGTCCATGACGGAGTTAGCATACAGCTTTAGCCATTATGTCTAGCTGCTTTTCCTGCAACGTGTGAAACCCAAAGCGTTTCCATACGTAGTACGTATTTAAAATGTGAGAGTGCAGATCGTATCGACGCGGATCCACTGTTCTATACTTCCTTTGTTGCGGCCAGATGAAGTTTGTTTTGGTTTGGTGGATACGGAACGGATATGACATCACGTGACTTAGACTACAACAATAAAAGCGGTAACTTCCTTTTACATGTACATAGACTCAAATGAAGCAAATATATTGATTCTGGCATTAAACAAAAAACAATTTTAAAGTCATAAAAAAAATAAAATAAAAATGTTCCCACCCCTAATAATTATTGGTAAAGGTGTACAGACCTCTCGTAGGCAGGTGTAGATGGGACACACAAGCACCCTGAATGGCTCCGCCGAGCTGCTCCTCATGGTACCAAACACCTCACACAAGAAGGTGATGAAACCCAGCCACCTCTCCACATCTGACTGCTGGAGCTCCTCTCGACAGGCAAAATCCCTCTGTAGCGACATGGAGATGGGGGAGAAAGAAAAGCAGATTCATTTTGAGTTTTGAAAAACACATTGAAACACCACAGTCTATCCAGCTTTTTGTAAATGTGTAATACAAGTTCTAAGTAGGCGGTAGGTAGGTAGGTGGATATTTAAGTGTTTCACAAATTCATCAGCAGTGGTGGTAATCACCATTAACATCTCTGCTATCTCCCTGATGGGAGATTTTGTAGGTGGCACACATTAACCTCACAACTTAAAGTACTTAAATCCAAAAAGCAGTTGAAAAGCACATAAAACAAATTCATGAATTTCTTTTATCTGCCAGAAGTGGAGGAGAATATGTTAATTTGGTTTGTAAGTGAAGGGTACTGAACTGTGTCAGTGCTGTAAAAGTGTTGGGGTTAATATGGGTTAATGCGTAATGCGCACTTGTAAAGATGTTATACAGCAGGTTAAACTGAAACTTTATTAACAGTCAGAGGAACTCTGCCTGTAACTGAAGTGTACTAGAAACACGAGCGGCTTATATTCCCACATGCTCGACAGAGAACTGCTCCGAAGGCCTGCTTGTACATAAACAGAATATGCGGCCTTGAATGGATCCAACAACAAAAAAAACCTCACTGTCAAAAACAACTACACACACGTTTACACATCTCCAAGGTCGTTTCTGCATTTTTCAACACTTGCACAACCAGCCAGCAAAATGTCAGGATACACAAATACAGCGAAGCAGATGAAAAAAGATGGCTGAAGCAACAGAAAAGACCAGCATATTTAAAGGTGCCGTGGGTAAAATGGGGCAATTATTATTTAAAAAAGTTATTTTTTTTAATAAAACAATCATATATATCCTGACAGTAGTGCATGAGACAGGTAATCCAAAAAAATTCATGTGCCTCTGTGTCCTCTCGTGCTCCCAACAGCATCTGCAGGATTTTGCAGACCGGAGGAAAACAACCAATCAGAGCTGATCTGGAATCTGTTGTCCAGGTTTCATCTATGAGAGCCACAGGTCAGTCATTCATGAACTTCAACCAAACAGTCAAACTAGGCAGCTCTGATCAAATATGAATTTAGTTCAGTTTATCTTCATATAGTGTCAAATTATAACAGAAGTTATCTCGAGACGCTTTTTATATAAAGCAGGTCTAGACCGCATTTTATATGAATCAATATTCTGTTACTGTAATGCCTATTTCTCACCTCAAATGTTTTCAGAAACATCTTATAGTTACTGTTTAGCTACAAAATGAGAAATTTGTGACCTGGCAATCAAAGCACCGCCCACCAGCCGGAGCACAGCCAATAGGAACTCGCTCTCTCGCTGAAATGACCTCTGATTGGTCAAAGTCTCCTGTCACAGGCTAGATTTTTTTTAAAGCCTGAAAACAGAGACTCGTCTAGTTTTCTCTTCGAACATTTGAATTACAATATGCTGAAATGTTATTATGGATTTTGTGCTCAATGATGCCAAACAATTGTTGCCTACTGAAGCTTTAAGAAAAGGAGGAGGGTGCCAACGGTATTACAGTCTGACTTCGTTTCACGGTGGCAGCAACAACAAACCCTGAGGCCTCTTGTTTTATACACAGACTAATTGCCCCCATATTGAGATCCAGGGGTCTGGGAGCAACACCATTAATGACATGAGCTCACTTATGACATTTAAAACGTTTTAAAGGAAAAAGGCAAAATGTCAAAGATGAGGAGGGGGTCCATGCTGGCTGGGAAGTGGGAATTAAAGTGAGAAATAAAAGAAGCAGCGGTGACCACACTGCTGTGAAAAGGGGGGAATTGGGGGTAAAGGGATTAAGGTAGGATTCACTACTGCTGGGTCAGCGATAAAAATCTCAACATCTAAAGAAAGAAGTGTTTTAATGGGAAAACAAAAACAGAAGGGTGGAGGAAAAAGAAAAGTGCAGGAGTGCAGTCGAAAAGAGCATCTGCAGGAGAAGGAAACAGGAGGGAAAAGAAGGCAGCAGGTGGGTTAACATTTAGGTCTTCTGAAGACAGCAAGTACATCTTTTAGACTGTCTGGCGAGGCCTATCTGGCTCCAAGGATGGAGGAAAGGGTGAAGCATGGTTAGAAAGAGAGAGCGGGCAGGGAGAAGTAGCGAGGCACTGGCCTGCCTCGTTCTGGGTGAGGGGAGGCGATAAGATGGGGGGAGCGTGGTAACAGAGAGCTCATGAGGGATGAGGAAGGGGAAGAGAGGCAGTGAAATATAGAACGGCTGAGAGGATGTTTTCATCATGGGTGCAAGACTGGAACTGTGCAGTTAGGGGTGGTGGGGTAGGGGTGGTGGGCAGGTCTCTCCCCCCTGGGTGTTTAGATTAGCTACTTTGCCCACTGACATTTACGACATCACACACACAGCTGGCTTCCACCTGAAAAGTGCTTCTTCATAAAACTAAGGTGGAGTGACACTACTGAAATTACAGAGATTTTGTTAAAACATACAGTAATAAAAAAATACTGGTTTGCCAAAAACTGTTCTATTATCAAGAGCTGGTAGCTTAGAAGTAGCTTTATAAGGGCATTTGGAAATCTTGCTTGCAGTAATTTCTTAGGGTATTTGGGTGGAAGGTATGTAGGGATTTAAAAAGTAAATGGACTTTAGTGAAAGAATGAAAGGTAGTTTTATCCAAAAGGTATAAAAAGTCTTCTGGGTCATTATTGCTTTATCTGATGATTAAGTTATTCAATTGAAAAGTTTGTCTATAAAATGTGGCAAATGCCATTAAGTGTCCCAGAGCCCACAGCTGATATCTTTTTAATTGATTGTTTTGTCTGACTAACAGGATAAAAGATATTTAATTTTCAATTATACAAAAAGAGTTAAAAGCACCACATTTAAGAAGCTGGAAGTGGAGCATGTTTGACAATTCTGTTTGATAAGTGACTTTTAACGATTCAATAAATAAACTGGATTTTTTACTGTGGACCGACAACGTTTCAAGACTGATTGTGACTTTACTGTAAATCACCTGTCACAGACTAGTATAAATCCCGTGAACGATCCCACATCAAGTTGTAATGGAGCTTTGAATTCCAAAATAAACAAGGATCAAAATGTGATGCATATTAAACTATCGAAGTGCATAAATATCACAGAGGACAACTAACAAGCTAACAAGATCCACTGAGATAGACAGGAGTAGAGACGGTCATATCACTGTTCATTTTTTAACCATGATGCACTGTAGCTGCTCTGTAAGTTCATCATCAAGACAGCAGCTTATTACACAATCAGCAGCCAGTGTCCTACAGCAACAAAGCAGTGGTGGAAGTAGTACTCAGATCCTTTACTCAAGTAAAAGTAGGAATAACAGACTTTAATGGATTTCACACAGACAGAGGACCAACTACCGGCAGAGCACTCAGGGAGAGACTTTTAGCAAAGTCCCTGTGTGGATTTTCCTCTGGTAAACAGTTAGGCTATGCAGTCTAGGGCTTTTATTGTGAAAGATAAGAACAGAAGGAGTGGGTTTGGTCTGTGCTCCCTTTGTCAAGGTTGAAATTTTGCCGTCTTGTTTCAGACTACAGCGCCTCCATGTTGTTGTACACTACAGTATAATGTATGATGTGAATATGTCATTTCAGCACGTGATCTATCATTTATGGTGCAAAAGCTCAGAAAAATCAACCTTGTTCCAAAAAAAAAAAAAAATTGTCGCATTTCTGCTGTGTCATATTCATGTTGTGAATGAAAGTCTTCATGACAGAAATAGCAGTTTGAAAAAATATGTTGATGTGGGAATTAATCGAACATATTACTGTTACTTATTGACTGACAAATACCTAAACTCTACTGATACATCTTTGATAAACTGATATTGTCCAGGCGCTTGTCATACAGCTTTCTGAGGTAACTACACTAGTTCAGCACCTACTGTAAACAACTCCATCAACTAAATCTAACTAACTGGGAAGTTAGGGGGTTTACATTTTTAAAAAAAGCAAGGCAGGTCCATGAAATTAATGAGTTAGTTATAAAAAGTCTGAGTTATGTCAGTAATGAAGAGGAAAGGTTGAAGCAGCACCTGCCACTAGCAGACTCCCAGCCTTCTCACCTGCAACATGTTGAGGAGCAGCGATCTGAACTTGGTCCCCTCCACCATGAACAGCGCCATCTTGTCGCAGAGCTTGGCGGCCGTGGCGGCGAAGCTCCTGTCTGACACGGCCTTGGAGTAGATCGTGCTGACCACCTGAGTCAGGGTCTCCTCTGACCGCGCCGAGCACTGTGCCTCCTCCATGAAGGAGGCCAGCTGCTGCTCCACCCCGCTGCTGTTGCTCCTCATGCTGTTGAGGAGGTCCACCAGCCGGTCCATGCTCTGTGATCCCGAGCCTGACGCCTCAACACGTGCCTCTTCCTGGAAAAGGACATGAATGGTAGATGATGATATTCAGTTTCAGCATGATGTAGGTTTAACCACAAGCTAGGTGGTTTTATTCAGTAAGTTGTTTGTGTGGTAACTTTTTATTCCCTATTGAGAAGTTGCTTTAGTTAGAAAAGCATGGATATGAAGAGTAGACACATTAAAGGCTGTTACCAGTCTAATGTGCTGATGAAATGTGGTTGTGTTTCATTTAATTACACTTAACATTTCATTGACATCACCTTCCAAATGTCTTGATTTGAATTGATTTTAAACTACATGTTTAACACTGTTGATTATTAGGTGTGTAAGAAAATATAGAGTATTACAACATTATGTTGTGTTATTGTATTGATTATTCCTAAGATTCCTAAGCAAAGATTGACTGGCTGTTACAGGAACTGTGGTAAATGCAAATGCAGGTCCCTCTGTTCTGATTGCATATATAAAGTAGACTTTGTTTATTCAGATTTTATGCATATGGTGGTGTGTTCTTTATACGATGACTGCTTTACTACAATTATTTTAAAATGTAATTATAAATAGTAATGCAATATAGTGAATGGTAATCCCTGTATCATGAAACGTATCATATTGCCAGTTTCGAAGCAGTAGCAGAAGAAGGGATGTCTCAATTATTTATCTGTTACCTTTGTCTATCTTTTTCAGCAGTTCATCAGTTACTTTTAGTAAAGGTGCTCTGATTGTTTGGCCACCTACCGTTAGCGGCCAGGCGGCCATCAGGTGATGCAAAACATGTGAGACAATTTAAACAAATAAATAAATAAATAATGCTATACAATAAATTGTGGCCTTCAAACAGATCCTGTGATCGCTATCAGCCGGTGCTGCTTCCAGCAATTGGTGATTAGCCCCAAAAATCCTGGTCACCCTTAACTTTTAGCTAACTATTTCAATCATTTATCAGCTGCTTTGTGCTTCCCTGCTTGACTGGTAAAATGTTTTAACACAATCCTGTCTAAACAATAAGGAATCCTCGATTGCCTGGGGTAAGTAAAACGTTGGACTAGTAAGTCTAGTAACTCACCTGCCCAATTGAGCAGTTGGTAAAACCAGAATTAAACTATTCTACAGTTGTCCTTTGTCCATAGTGTTTGGTGATTTAAAGCATGAGGAAGGAAAAGACCTGAACATCATCATCATCATCATCATTTAAAGCTGCAAAAAGACAGCATCTAAACACTGAACGCTTCGAAATGTTTTGAAACATCAGTGGCCTCTTGAAAAAGATGTTAATAGAAAGAACAGAATGTACTTTTTGAACGTGGGTGGGATACTTCGAGTCAGGGTGAAGACTGGAGTTAAATAATAAGGATGTATATGAATCTATATGTAGATATATGTATCTGAGGTTGGTTGCATGTATATGAATATGAACTTACTTCTTGACACTGCATTATTATAACGAGTTGCATTTTTTTTTCTTTCTTTTTTTGTCTTTTTATGTCTCTTTATAAGTATATATGTATATGTGTAAATGTGTATGTGTTTCTTTAACCTTAAATTAAAAAAAAAAAAACGGCTTCTCAACGTTGCATATGCAAAGTGTCAACAGTTTGTACAGGGTCAAGTAAAAATTAACTATAGGCAACTACATTTCTGACTGGGCATATGAAAAATGAAAATGTTGAACCCTGCACTCTCAATAGAAACGTGGTGTTCATGTTGACTCCACTACATGCAGATATTTTTCAAAATAAAATTTCCTTTTTTTTTTTTTTTTTTAAATGAATTGAGATCAAGTGCCCCCATACTGATGTATGCACCAGCGTGACAAATGACACTTTACTATCATGTCAATAAACCATGACGTGAAACCCAATCAATTTGTGATATGTGCTAATTTGTACAATTTTTGATTTAGTGATCTTTATGACTGTAACCACATTACTAAAAAAGCACATCATGTAACATGTTGACCAAATTAACATGAACACGGTAGTTATGCATACCTGGAATGCTGAGGTGAAAGCCCTGTGCAGATAAACGATACGGTAAACTAGACAGTAAAGCTGCTTAAATAAGTTGCAGATAGGGATGCTAATTTTGAATTTTATTTTTTAACCGATAACCGACCCTCCTTAACCCATTATTAACTGACAAGACTAATGTGTTGCATGAATCGGTGCAACAGCAACATTGTAACTGTAGCAGCCACGATGCCGCGTGTATTGTCGAGGACACATGCAGCCACTTTGACAGTAACAGTCTGCTGCCGCCACCCACCACCAACACGACCACCGCATCTTTTAGTTGAGCTGCAAGATTGCCAGCTGTGTGTCTGGCATAACGTTAATGTTGCCGGTGGCTTCGCGCTCAATGTTGTCAGACACGTACGGTCTGTCAGCCTGGTGTAACGTTAGGGAGTGTCCGACAGACCGTGTGTGTGTGTGTGTGTGTGTGTGTGTGTGTGTGTGTGTGTGCTGGCGGCGGTGAGTTGTCAGTGGCGTAACTGTGACCGTAGCTGCAGCAGTTCATATACAGTTTATTTGTTGGTGAATAAATGCTACATCTCCTCAGACCCGGGCCAGCGTCCTGTATCGTGCAATACTGACATAGACTCTCTTAAGGTGGGCTTTTAAGGTGGACCAGTTTTTCTCCTCTATGTGACGAGCTGCTCCTCTGAGTTTTGCTCAGCTTTTTATTTAATATTTCTTTTAAATGTTTAAGAGATGATTAAAATTGAAGTTGATTATTAACATCCCTAGTTGCAAGATAAATACATTACTAGCTAGAGTTCAGTACACCCTAATCAAGCAAAAGCTGGTTCAGAGACTTATTGAATCATTGACGTCGCTGTTTACTAATTCCTGCCTCACAGCCTGCTGAGGAGTCCCGCGCTGTCAAATCAAACCACCCCTGGTGGTAAAGAGTTAGAGGAAGAAGAGGAAGCTGAGAGCAGCAACACAGTTAGCTGACTCGCCAATTTAGTGCAAATAGTGGAAAACATCAAAAGCGGTTAAGCTAATGCCGCTTCAGTTTCTTCACCTCCGTAGTGAGAACATGTGCTCCCCTGCCTGCCAGACTAGGTGTGTCAATCTGCTAAATAACTAAGTCGATGAATTACTAAAGCAAAGCAATGAAGGAAAACTATGTATTAATGGCAGTGCATGTGTGTGTGTGTGAACATAATGAAAGTAATTATAAGACTAAATGGCTGTGTGTTTGTGTGCGTGTGTGTACACATACACATTAGTCCTGATTGCCTTAATACTGACTGACAGGCACTAAGCAGCTTTTCTGTACCTTGTCCTTTAGTCTCCTCCTCAGCCTCTCCTTTGACGACTGCAGCAAGATGACTTTGGGCTGCTCCGACTGGCCCTCGCTTGCCTTTCCACTTCCTGTTGGGCTGGGTGACTCCTTTCCAACTGTCAGATGTGGGAAAGCATTCGTATTGGGTGTTGACTCCGGTCTGGGTGACTCATTGGGACTCTTGCTGCTGTAGTCTTGAGGTGGTCTGATCTGCTCGTCACCCGGCTTTACATTCTCGGTCTCTTTGTCTTTGGTTGTTCTCTGGGGTACTCCTTTATCACCTGAAGCGTATGTCTGTCCATGCCCCTGACCTTTCTGATTGTGGTGCCAACGCCGGTTCTGGCTGTATCCGTGGTGCGGGGCCCCTCCTTGGCGCTGCCCATGTCCACCTTGATACTGGCGAGGCGGCCGACCAGCACTACTGTTTCTGTTATCTCCCAGTTCTGTTAAATTCTGCTGCTGTTGGTTTGGAGATTGATGTTGGGTTTGATCCCTCTGATGCTGTGGTGACTGTTGCTGTATCAGCTGAGGTTGGTTCTTTCCTCCTCCTCCTCCTCCTCCTCCACCTCCTCCCTGAGGCCGCTGCTGTCTCCTGGAATGAGAGCAGGTTTCAGTTAGCTTCACTGTGATGTAGCAGCAGCTGGCTTGTAGTGTCTACTACAGTGTCCTCTCTTTCCCCCTCTGTTCCCCCTCAGAACTTGTTAGTTTCACTTACAATATATAGTCAGTAACTACCTTCTGTAGATGCTATGACACCTTACAACCAGACATAAACAATAAACTATCATTATACAACCTTTAAGTAACTAAAAATTCAAAAGTCAAATGGCCGCTTACATGTGGATGCACAGTGTGTCTGTGTTTTCCTGTCCTGCATAGCTCTGTCCTTTCGCTGTACTGGCTCTGGGCTTGACAAGCCGCTGACATATGGTCCAGGGGATTAGTCACCCTGGCACCAAGGAGGCAACCAATTATCTGCCACAGTCTGTGAACTAGCACACGTTTGCTAAGATACACTCAGCTGTATAAGTGCTTTTTTTTTTTTTTTAAACACTGTGAAATTGTGAAGGAAGATGAATAGGGGGGTGGTGTGTGTGTGTGTGTGTCTGTCTGTGTGTGTGTGGTGTGTGTGTGTGTGTGTGTGTGTGTGTATTTTTCATGGCAACATTGTGTTGACACGCGGGTGTCAAGTATCAATATTTCTCTATATAAACTATTAACCTCTCAACAATCCAACGGCTATTCAGTCTTTCAGAGGTTGTAGTGTGTTCAGTCTTAAATCCAAAGTGACTGTCGTCATTAAACTAGAAAAACTCAAAAAGACTCATGTCACGTTAGCTTGTCAGGAAGAATGCTAAATAACGCTCCAAAGCTAAATTTTGGTGAGGAAAAGAGGCATGGCCATTTTCTGACCTATGTGAATGAAAACTGCATAATTCACAGTTGAAAAAGGTAATAAATCAAAATATACATGCATCTTACTGTAATAATCAATACTTTTTTTCTTACAAGGTCCCAGACAAATGTATTTAATGAAACGAAACAAAAAAAAACAAACAAACAAAAAAAAAAAAACTCCCCACAGCTCCTCTTTGACATCAGTGTATGAGTACTGAAGCCGCGTTTTCACCAAGCAGCCCAGTCCAGTTCAGTTCTGTTCAGTCTATTACGTATTAGGTTTTTTTTTTTTCATGTTTCCATTAGCAAAAGTTATGGATGGTACCAACAGAACTGCCCCATTCTTGGTACCACCTCAATCAAGGTTCTGAGCTATTAGCCTAAACAAACCCACCATTTTAAATAGCTAAGCTATCGATAACAACTGCAAAATTTAATTCACTTAACACTGATTTTTTTTTTTTTTAAAGATGGCAACTCTGAAAAATATGCCGTACAACTGCCGAGTGCAGACATTCCTCAGTTTAGAGGACCGTTCCGAATACCGTTTTTTTGGGTTTCGCAGCTTTGGTGAGAAATATTTGAAGGTATATGCAAAATGCTGATTTAGAGGTTCACTACCATGGCAATGGTCGAAACTTTGAAGCATTTGGGTCAGCCCTATCTGTTTGACGATTGTCCCGTTGAAGATGACGTCACAGCAGAATTTAGTGAGGGAATTTAGCAGAAATTAGTGAGGGATTTTTTTTTTTGACTAATTTATTTGACTTCAGGACATCTGACTACATACAGGCTGAAAATCAAACATTCTTATTGTATTAATTTAGATATTTTCCAACATAAAAGTCCCTTGACGTGTCAGATTCAACTTTTTCTAACAAAAATCACAATAAATTGTAATATTGAATCGCAATACATATTGAGTGTTGAGATAGAGATAGGTGTATCGTCCCAACACTAATAAACACTTATGAACACACACAACCAGCCACATGTATTGCACATCACAGAGATTGAGAATAACAGAAAATGTGTTTTGACTATTTCGTAAAATATAAGCATCGTAATTAACAATAAAATAATCATATTAGCATGGCATATAGCAAGTAATCATATTAAATACACTGTAGGGGAGTCTACAAACACAATACTTTTGAGTTTAAATTAAAAAAAAGGTTGTTTTGCTTGCATATGAACTCAGTAACAAGGTCATTGGGTAAATGACAATGAATGCATCAGAGCTTTAATGAAGATATACAAAAGTGAATGCTGACATGCATCAGGCTATGCAAGCCTTGTAGAGGCTGGATTGATGAGTGAACAAAGACAACTTTCCTAAATGCTGCATAAGTTCATTAGTGCTAAGACTGCAGTGTGGGATCCATTTGTCTAACTTTCAATAGCTTGATTTTTAGACTAAAACATGGAAGGTGGCTCAGCAAGACATTTTTGTGACTGTATTGCAGAAGCACACAAACCTTGTGACTGTGTCACTTTCACACTCAAAAGTTATGTGTTTTTTTTTTTTTAATTGTTAATTCCACCCCAAATAAATTATTATAAGAATGGCCTTGGAAGTGTTCTTTGAGCTCAAAAGAAGTCTAATATATTTCAATGTGTGGGTCAAATCCATTTGAGCAGAAAACCTGATACAGAGATGGTGGTTTTTATTGTGCCTGCAAAATTCAAGTGAACTGACCTTAGCTGAAATTAAAAAAAAAAAAAGAATATTTAAAACATGGTGGAAAATGGAAAAAGGCTCTGCACAACAAACATTTCAGGTGCTGAATTTAAAGCCTGATGAAAAGAACTAAGCGAGTAGCAGCCTACAGTATACTACATATGTCTACACTATATGTATATACACTGAACAAAAATATAAACGCAACACTTTGGTTTCAGAAAACCAGTCAGTATTTGGTGTGACCACCATTTGTCTCACACAGTGCAACACATCTCCTTCGTATAGAGCTGATCAGGTTGTGGCCTGTTGAATGTTGGTCCACTCCTCTTCAATGGCTGTGTGAGGTTGCTGGATATTGGCCAGACCTGGAACACGCTGTCATATCCGACAATCCAGAGCATCCCAAACATGCTCAATGGGTGACATGTCCAGTCAGTATGAAGGCCATGCAAGAACTGGGATGTTTTAAGCTTCCAGGAACCGTGTACAGATCCTTGCAACATGGGGCCTCATGCTGCAACATGAGGTGATAGCGGTGGACGAATGGTACAACAATGGGCCTCAGGATCTCGTCACGGTATCTCTGTGCATTCAAAATGCCATCAATAAAATACACCTGTGTTTGTTGTCCAACACTGACATCAGCAAACCGCTCACCCAACATGACGCCATACATGTTGTCTGCCATCTGCCCTGTAGAGTGAAAACCGGGATTCATCCGTGAAGAGAACGCCTCTCCAAAGTGCCAGATGCCACTGAAGGTGAGCATTTGCCCACTCAAGTCAGTTACGATGACGAACTGCAGTCAGGTCAAGGCCCCGGTGAGGATGTCGAGCATACAGCTGAGCTTCCCTGAGACGGTTTCTGAGAGTTTGTGCACAAATTCTTTGGTTATGCAAACTGATTGTTGCATCAGCTGTCTGGGTGGCTGGTCTCAGACGATCTTGCAGGTGAAGATGCCGAATGTGGAAGTCCTGGCCTGGTGTGGTTACACGTGGTCTGCGGTTGTGAGGCTGGTTGGATGTACTGACAAATTCTCGAAAACGGCTTTGGAGACGGCTTATGGTAGAAAAATGAACATTCAGTTTACGGCCAACAGCTCTGGTGGACATTCCTGCAGTCAGCATGCCAATTGTACGCTCCCTCAAAACTTACGACATCTGTGGCATCGTGCTGTGTGATAAAACTGCACATTTTAGGGTGGACTTTTATTGTGACCAGTCTAAGGCACATCTGCACAATAACCATGCTGTCTAATCAGCTTCTTGAAATGCCACACCTGTGAGGTAGGATTATTTCAGCAAAGGAGAAGTGCTCACTAACACAGATTCAGACAAATTTGTGAACAATATTTGAGAGAAACAGGCCTTTTGTGTACATAGAAAAAGTCTGTAGAGTCCAGCTGTACAGGTCAACATATAGAACTAACGTTGAATCTGACATATTTATAGAATTGCACTGATTATTCAATCAACCAAAAACATATCTAAAAATCTATAAGTGAAGAGTGCAGTTGCTCTTACTAAACTGGATTTTGTATTATGTATCCATTTTCTTTTTGTAGCACGTACTATGTTAAATTACCCATGTCGGTTTTCGACATGTTTATAATTTTTGTAACATGCTATCTTGACCAGGTCTCCCTTGAAAAAGACATTTTAATATCAAAAGGACTTCCTGGTTGAATACATAAAAAATAATCAGCAACTATATTTTAATAATCTCTCTCTATCTATGTAAATAATCTCTTTGGGGTTTGGACAGTTGGTTAGACAAAGCGGGATATTTGATGATTCACTTTGATGAATCACTTTGGACTGGAAAATTACAAAGGGCATTTTAACAGCTTTCTGAAAATAAGGCAGATTAATCGATAATGAAAATGAATTGGAAATCCTATGTTTCTTTGATATCGGCATGAAAAATGTGAACTACTCCTAGCAGCTGCTAATTTTTTAATGATACAAATCGTTGATTCTTTCAACAGCTATGCAATATTTGCTGATATATTCTGACATTCAATTTCGTTTCAGTTAAATTTGGCAGCCTGCAATCGATATGACGCAATACCACATGACCCTTTAAGACAGTCACATTTATAGAGTCAGAAAAAGCAACTTAAATATGATTTGACAATTTTACTTGGATAGAAATTGTGACATACAATTGGCATGGGAATTTCAAAATAAAAATGTATCTTAAAGATGAGGGTATGTATCAATATTTTCACTTCGCATCGATGATCTTTGATAATTGTATCTATATACTATATAATCATATCTATATGTCGATCCAGATCAATGGATCACACCCCTAGCTGCTGATTTATTATTGATTGGTTAGGGGGAAAACTAAATAAGCATTTGGGCAGACTGGAAAACCTAAGGAATGCATGGTACCAGCCTTGTCGCACTAGCTGTTAAATAATGCTCAAAACTTTGTGCTCTATTTTGGCGAGGAAAAACTGGCATGGCCAATTTCAAAGGGGTCCCTTGACCTCTGACCTCAAGATATGTGAATGAAAATGTGTTCTCTTTACAGACATGCTCACTTTATAATAATCACATACAGTTTGGAGCAAGTCATAGTAAGTCAGAACACTGACAGTTGTTGCCTGTTGGGCTTGAGTTTGCCATGCCTTGTTTTGTGTTAATAGATTTCCAGGAGTAAACATATACTTACTGTACATTTGCACAAAGCAGCATATTTACCCACTCATGTATTGATAAGAGTATTAAATACTTGACAAAATATCCCTTTAAATTCTGAACAGATAAAAAATGATAAATTTACCATTAATCGTGATTACATATTTTAATCGATTGACAGCCCTAATATGAATGTGTGTGTGTGTGTGTGTGTGTGTGTGTGTGTGTGTGTGTGTGGGTGGAAGGGAGGAAATGAATGTGTCGAAGTGTATTTACCGTCTTTTTTGTGCGTGTGGTTCATTTGGTTTATGTCTTGCTTGGCCTCTCTGCTCCAGTCTCTCGGGGAGGTTTACAGACAGTTCATCTTCTGACTCTCTCCTCTACCCAACAGCGAGCCTCCGACTCTATGCAAATATCCTCAGTGCCTTTCTTAGTCGTATGTTCATCAGCACAACACAAAAACTAAGCTCTTCAATAATAGCACACAATGATCAGGGAACACCCTCTTGTCAAGCATCCTTCAATGTCTGTTTTTCTACAGAAAACTTTTAATTACCACAAAGCTGCTTATTAAAGTTTACTTTTTTAACCAATGTTGTACCCAATCATAAAATAAAGTATAACAGCTTAACGTTGACTGACAGAAATCGTGAGGTCTCATTTAATGACTGCAGAGGGTGAGATTTTATAATCTTTTGCAAAGCCATAGACTTCTCAGAGACACTTGGAGTCTCTCTGAAACACACACACACACACACACACACACACACACACACACACACACACACACACTCATCTGACGATCAATTTGATCTTTACACTAGCTGTTAGTTTAGGCTTAGCTCTAATAAGCCCTTCTCCTGATCTACTGTTGATGCGGAGAGGTGAGAAGTGAGACAGTAATAAAATGTTAATCATATTTAATGACTGTGAGCTCTGCAGTAGCTTGAGTGTTGCTGGGATCGGCTGTCCAGGGAGATGTTTGCATTAAGGATAAATGATGGGACCACTGATGAAATTTCATCTTGCAATTTCTTATTACTTAGAGACCGGTTGTCTCTGGCACGATCAACCGTCTAATCAAATGAGAAAATTTCTTTTTGGTTGAGGTGATGAGTCTGGTAACATTATGGTATTAATGAGATTTAAATTAGAGTTTGATGTTGCCTGGCTGGGTTATTAAATCCCTCTATTTTCATCTTACCAACTTCTTATTTTCAGCTCTTTAGGTATTAAATGAATAAAACCTTATGCTAGTCTTATCAGCTGACCTTAAGATGCTGATGCTTTGTCAAGTAGAATAAATCAAATCACTGTCAAATGTGGAAAAGGTATCAAGGTCCCATTTTGTGCACAGGATTTGGCTTTATGTTGTCACTAACCTGGCTGAGACTTGCCGCTTCGCCCCAGGGCCAGTAGGCAGAAGTATGGTTAACTGGTCTCGGGTGAACTGATCAACCGCTCTAAAAGCAGGAGAGGCCGCAATGCAGGCAAGTGGAAGGATGAAAAGTGGAGTAAAGTGGCACAACAATTTGTAGAGAACGGCGGGGAATTTTTTAGATGGCATGAAGGAGAAGATAGATTATAAAAGATAGAGGGGAGGGAAAAAAGCAGAGAAGCAAAGAGGAAAACAAGCCACAACGACAACAACAACAACAAAAAAAAACTACAGGTTGATAACTATGTCATTAAAACAACATGCATAGAACTGCAGGAATAGGTAACTAAAAAGGTGAAATGAATTGGCAAATATGAACATGGGAGGAGGTGGGATACTGATGATCGATCGTGGCTGTTGCTGTGGATGGAGAACTCGTGGACCCATTGGACCATTGGTTGACCCAGACTAGCAAATCGATTGGCCCGGGGGAAGAGAAGCCTGCAGGCCAGCCGGTCAATAACTCAGTCAAAGCTTCATGCGGGCCTCAATATACTGGTTTAATGGACTGTGGGGAGACAGGGTTTTGGCTGCCTGACTGAACATTTGCATCACTCTGTTTTTAACAAGTTTTAAGATTCATTATCTTGGGAATATACTGAATGTGTGTGCATACATGCATGCATAAATTGGAGCCTGCAGTCAATAACTCTGAGTCATCGCGGTCAGAAGCAGAAAAGCAGGCAGTTCGTAGTAGGTGTAGAAAAACAAGCCGACACGCTGTGTACTTTTACTCAAAAGTATAAAAGCATGTACATATAATTGATCATAAGAATGGATTCATACTCAATATGGTGACATTTAGTGCCACACAGGGCTGTGGATTTATGGCCAAAATGATGATTTTTGAGATCATGATAATTTATCATGATTATTAGTTGATCTTAAGGACACACATATATATTTTATATGTAATTTCACATTTAATAAATCGTAAACCGTTAAAACAAGGTTCGTCTATATCTGAATTCAGTGCATTTTCATTTTGCTCCTCGGCAAAACAAGTAATATACAGTAAATTACTCTTCTACTCTGAGCTGCAGCTGCAACATTCAGGAAAGTTTTTCGCAACAGGCTGCCGCGCAGCAGCAAGACAGCTCTCCAACAGCAGGGCTCCAGAGTGCGACCATGTTAGTCGCATAAGTGACCAAAAATGGAGTGCAACTGAATATTTTTACTGGGTGCACCTGACAGATCTGTTTGTGCATGTGTGTATGTGTGAAACCGCGCCCTGTAGACTACTCATCCTTGAGCAACATTACAACCATAAAACATGACGGTAGTTCAAAATGAAGAGAACTAGTGGTTGTTTTTCATCAAGACAAACGCTGCAGTGCCTGTTACTGTTTCACCGGCCCTGAAAGGCCAAACACAGAACGGCATCACCGAAGCACATGGAGCTCCATGACCTGTCTGCATGGTCCTCTGAAGATGCCTAAACCTGAACACAACACCGGATTCGTTTCACAAGAGGGGAGGGCAAGAAGATTGAGTGTGCAAGTGTGCAACACTATTGTATATTTTATACCACAAGGCTTCACTAATTTCTTCTCTGCTCAGATGTTCGCCAAAGAGCTGATCTGCTCATGGCGCATCCCTCTCTCCGTCACACGACCACTGTTCGCACATTACATTGCGCTGCTCTGATACCAACGTAATATGTAAACGTAGATACTTAACGGTACTATAGGTAGACTGGTAAACCCACTGTCGACGCGTCCAGGTGACCCACCCTATTTCTCCCTGATAATGCTGCATTGCGAACAACAAATTTGTGTTGAAATGAGAGGAGATTTAACTTTAACTTTCTATTTGCCTGTCTGTGTAGTCTGTGTAATAGGACGTGTTCATTTCATGAATTGACAACTGATATAAAAGAAGAAGAAGAAGAAGAAGATCTACCTTTATTAGTCCCACAGTGGGGAAATTCAATTTACACTCTGTTTAACTTATACATGGTACATGCACACAAACACACACACACATGCAGTAATGGAGAGATGTCAGAGTGAGGGGGCTGCTCCAGACAAGCGCCCCGAGCAGTTGGGGGTTTGGTGCCTTGCTCAGGGGCACCTCGGCAGTGCCCAAGAGGTAAACTGGCACCTCTCCAGCTACCAGTTCACACTCAGTTTTTTGTCCATGTCGGGACTTGAACCGATGACCCTCCGGTTCCCAAGCCAACTCCCTACAGACTGAGCTACTGCCGCCCCCAAAATCATAAAATCATAAATGTAGATAGATATGGATAGCTGTTGTGTTGTTCCTGCCAAACTGCTATCATGGTGCTAACATAGCAGCTACGTGGCTCATGCTACCAAGCTGTGGACATGCTCAGCTCGTGATTGGCTTGGGCGGGTGTGTGGGTGGGACCATGATACCGCAGCTCCATCGCAGATCACTACGGCACAGACTCTGGCTCCAAATGATGTCAAAAAGTTCAAGATGGCAGCTCCCGTATTTGGGATATTTTCGCTTCGCTTTTGTACAGTGGGAGGAAGTGGACATGTGTCGTCCATCTATATAGTCTACGGTGGAGATGGGGAGATTTTAATGAGGTATTATAATGAGCCTGCATGTGACAAAGGAAGGGGAGCCAAATCTGATTGGCTTGTTGTTTTCTCATTGAGGCAGAGTTATCTTATTTCACAGTTTGTGTTTTACCCAAATGTATGTTCACAAGCACTGAAAAAGTGAGTTTTTCATGATATGTCGTCTTTAAGTTCAGCTTTTCACTTCATAACAATGAGTGGAAATTGGATGCTCAACCAAGCAAGACAGACAAAATAAAGTCTAGATGTGTAAAAGCTCTTCAGTAACAAACAGATCACCTAAAAAGAGCCAAAAGGGAAGATGAAGGAGCATATTAGTTGTTTCTTTGCCCCTTTCTTTCTGTTTTGCAGCAGAGAGCGGTAAGCAGCACATTCCAGTAAATCACAACTAATTTCAGCCCTGCTTGACGTGCATACTAAAGTAGAAACACATGCACTACCTCCCCTTTCTTTTCCTCCCTGCCACAGCCAGCCTACACTTTTCCTTTACTCAATCTCACAGCCTCTCTTTCTTGTGCTTTATTCAACCCTCACGCTTTGCACATGTACTCAAATGATCAATATTTATCTCCATATTTCATCAACAGTTACTTTTTTCTTTTCTTCACCCAGCTGTGTTGACACATCACACACAACACAACACAAATATAACATCATCTGTGTTGTTTCTCATCACAATAAATATTCATTGCTACATGCTATTTGTTGTCGGGGAACCTGAACTCAAGATGATATCGGCATTAAAGGATTAGCATGTTTAATCGACAAACGTGCCGTTAATGTATTTGATGAGCAAACATGCTAAGCTTCAGTATGTGGAGGCCATTTTCTGTGTCAACTGGAAATTCTCCACAACAATAACCTGTTTCCACACTTTCACTGTGGAGCAGGGTCGTCTGGCTATTCCTGATGAGCCTTTCACATCACATTCACATTTTTCCTGAGTCCTTGTAAATGTGTATAAAAGCTCTCCTAACTATAATGACTTTCTATCTTCCATTACTAACCTTTCCACATATGAAGAAAAAAAAAAAACATTTCTTAAAGCCCAAATGGTTTGTCTCTAAGGTTCGACTCTGGTAGGTGCTACAAAATGCCTCTGGCTACAAAGAACATAATAAGAAATAATTTATCCCACAGGCAATTGGCCTGCTAAGACTAAATTTGAATCTTTTTTTCCCTCCTTAAGGTGTTTTTCTTATATTGTATATACTGTATTTTATTACTTTGTACCCCGTGTCTCTTTGTAAGTGCTGCGGATTGTTAAAAAAAAAAAAAAAAAAAAAAAAAAAAATTTGAAAAATCCATGTTTCCCACAGAGATCCTATTAAGCAGAAATCTCTTTGATGAATCATTTAGCCAGCTGCTGACATCTGCATTGTGAGAACAGGCATAGTTTCATGTCTCTTTCCAGTCTTTATAAAAGTCTGCTTATAGAGTTGTCCTGATCCCCTTTTCATGTCTGTCCAGTCTTCTTATCCTCCACCTCATCTCTCCTTTGATATTTTTCATCCCCACCCTCATTCCTGCTTTCTCCATCTCTGCAGTGCAAATACATTTGGCTTGAGGTTAATAGCCTTTCCCTGTGTAAGTATGTAACCCCAAAATATAACCACATGAATGCTAATACAATGTTAATGTTGGATTCACATTATGGCCTGGTGGGACATCCACTCACTACTGAAGCAAGTTTATAGGAAAACACATTCAGTCCAAAAGTCTAAGCTCACCACTGACGAGCAGAAACTAATATACAGTTTTAGCCCAATGATATAGAGAGCCGATTCAAACGGGATCAGCGCCGACTCAAATGTTTCGAAGCTTCAACCATTGCCACGGACAGGAAAAGCTTGGAAAGCTTCAAAATAACTACGTAATTCAGTCTTGTGATAAGAATGTACTATTGCCAAGTTTACAAATTTACCTTCAACCTCAACATTTCTTAGTATATTTTGGCAAGCCTGTAATCACAGGATTAACTCCTTTAGGTCTAAACCGTTTGCAGTATTTAGTCTGTATTTTCCTGCACTGTTCGAGCATCCTTTTTCAATTCCTTTTCAATTGTTCCCAATGGTACAAAAAGGGCTAGGCTGGGGTGTATGTGGTGGAAAGCGGTATGCTTTGATAAGTTGTGCTTCTGGTCCAAATATTGAGTCAATGTGCAACTGATCCCATTCAAGCCACCAACTCTGACATAAGTGAGGCATCCACGTGAATATTTCCACCACCCTGTTTGTCTGTTTGGTGTTGTGTCACAGTTTCAGTTCACATAACATGATAACACCAAACAGCAGCCTCAGACTTTCGGGCCACACTCTTAAGTTCAGGTTCTGTCTAGTTGCTAAAAGGTCATGACACTTCAACACAAACATATGAATACAACAGACACACATACATGTGAAACTTCCTCTTGGGCACACACTGTATAGCTCTGAGAAAGTGTGCTTGGAAGAAAACAGGATGGCCTCTTGTTAATATTTCCAGTTCACAAAACAAAGAGTGAAAGCTAAGCAAACTGGTGCTCCAAGTTTATATTTTTGTTCTTTTCTTTCTGCCAGGCCTGCGCTGCGCCCATCGCACATAAACACAATAGCTCTGGACAGAACCAATTACTCTGGGTACTTAAAAACAAGGATGAAAGTGCTTTTGTCCATTTGGTATAGCTAAAATTTCCTTTTTAACCACAAATACAACCCAAATATGTTCTCTTTGCCTGTCTCTTAGCAACTGAAGAACAGTTTTCCAGTGACATCAGGGCAGGAAGCGGGAGAACGAGAGAGAGAGTGAGAGATGTGTTTTTTTTTTCTCTTTTCTCTTAAGGACGTGGTTTCAATGAAGTCAGACTTGGGTGAAATTGAATTTCAAGAGTGTGTACAATTAGAGCAGATGCGCCAGTACTACGGGTTTGGGGACAGGAGGACGATAGGTTAAATGCTGCAAAGCTTGGCAAGTAAATCCATAATCAGAAAAAGAAAGAAAGCTCAAGTATTGTAGGCAAACACGGGTGACTGAATATCTGGCTTCATTTTTGGTGAGCGACCTATTAAATATGAAAAAAGCCTTGAATGTCTCCTTGGTGTTTTTTATATCCTGTCTACAGTGAAGTGTGGAGCCTGCATTCCTGTCTTGACATTGCTTTGGCTGGGGAGAGATGTTAAGGCTATAGGACTGGCTGTGCACTGACATCTGACATCAACAGTAAAACACATTCTCTCTCTCTGAGGTAGATATGAGTGTGTGTGTGTGTGTGTGTGTGTGTGTGTGTGTGTGTGTGTGTGTGTAAGCCTGCATGCGCCATTACCGTCGGTCATTCCTCCTGCGTCGGAAGAGCTTTTTGGTGTGTGCGATCTCAGCCTCATTAGGAAGTGGTGGGAAGACCTGTTGGGGACAAATCATAGAAAAGGAGACAGCTCCTGTCAAGACCAGCAATACAGATCACTTTGTGGAAAGTATCTATGGAATTCTTCACCACTGTACATGCAATAGTACATGAAGTGCTTGTTTTTCTAGTACACAAATTCTAGCTTTATTTTCCTTTAGGGAGTTGTTTTTGGAGAGAATAATCAATGCCAAAAGAGGAGTCACATGTAAAAATGTGAGAGGGAAGAGAGAGATGGTGATTAGGGTTGCAACTAGGGGTGGAGGAAAAAAAAATCAACATAGCATATTATTGTCATATTTTGCATGGCAATATTATATTGATACATGGATGTCAAGTATCAAGCTATTGTTACATACTGTAAACTAATACCTCGTAAAAGTCTGAAGGCCTGCCAGCAGGCCCTGCCACAATTTTGTTTTTCAGAGGTTGTAGCAGGATCAGTCTTGAAGCTAGAGTGAAGATAAGGTATCATATGAAACTAAAACACCTAAAGAATCAATCAATACCAACCATGTCATGTTAACTTGTCGGGAAAAATGCTAAATGAGGCTCCAAATTCATGCTAAAGTTTGGTGAGGAAAAACTGGCATAAATATTAAGGGTGGGGGAAAAATACCAATACATCATGGTATCGCGATATTTTGCGTAGCAGTATCGATACAGGAATGTCCAGTATCGATCTATCATTATATAAACAATTAACTTTTTAATCTACTGTCTTTCAGAGGTTGTAGTAGGATCAGTCTTAAAGCTAGAGTGATATAGAAACGAGACAACTTAATGAATCAATTGGCACCAACTTTGTCATGTTAGCTTGTTGGGATGAACACTAAAAAACTGACATGACCATTTTCAAAGGGATCCCTTGACCTCTGACCTCAAGATTTGTGAATGAAAACTCTGAGATGAACAGAGTCAACATCCAAAAGTCCAAAAATATTTAGTTGAAACTTTTATAAAATTAAAAAAAAAACATTTTGGCAGCTGCAACCAGCACATTTTGATCCTTTTTTTTTTGAATAGTTGGAGATTCATTTTCTTGCAGTCGACTAATAGTTTCAGCTCTAAGAGCGCTAACGTGCCTGTGTGTGACAGCTAGAGGAAGGAAGACTCTCAGCCTGTCTGTGAGACAAAGCTGTGCAACGTTATCTCTGCTGGGAAAACAGTTTTTATAATATTGCGTGGCAAGATGTGCCACTGATCTCTATTCAAGACTTCAAGGAATAAGTGGAATTTCTTTCTTTCCATATTTAAACATTTCTCAGGGTTTTAAAACTCTTGGCTCAGCCTTTGGAAAAACACTGCTTCCTGTTTAACTGGATGTTGCCAAGCATTCTTAGGTACGGGAACTATATTTTATGATATTACAACTATAAAAACAAGACTAAAATTACTTATTCAGGTAGGTTGGCATGTGGCTGTGGTATCCACCTTATGTAGTACTGTAGAAATTATTATGTTAGTAACTTCCAGTGAGGTAGCGCAAGTAACAATAAGCTAGTTAGTCCCATAGGCTAGTAACCATAGTGGCTAACCACCAACGGCACGTCGTTTGAAAAGTAATTCACCTTCATTTTACAAAATCCTGCTTTAGTTTTAGCAGATCTTTAACCAACGTTAAATTTTCATTTTCTAAAATGTCATTGCGGAGCTCTGATACAGTGATCGCCCTTCAGTGCCATGCCAGGCAGCACTCCTATGTTGCTAAGAGCCTGATAAGCATGTTTGTGTGCTCATTCTCTGGGGAAATTTCCATTAGACATCTACACTTTGGTTTCTTTGAGAAAAAGTGGGGCAAAGTAATACCTCCGCCTGTGTACACAAGATCATTGAGCTTAACGGTGTTCTGTACAGAACGCACAACATGATTTCAGCAGTGAAATATTCAACTGATGTAATAAACATAAAGTTTATTCACCTTTTATTAAATAACACTGCTGTAACATCAATAGCTTCTGTGTTGACAGAACCACTGACGTTAAAAATGCACATTTCAAAGCATTCATTTAACAAAGTAATATATCTAACAACCTCTGATAGCATAATAATTTCATACAGACTACTGTACAGTGAGAAGCATACATTAAGTTGAAATGTACATTTTCGCTGTTCTAGTCATCTCCCCTCTCCCAGCTGCAGTGGAAACTGGAGCGTCCCCTCCGGGCGCACCTCACAAACCGACTGAAATCTCATAGGAACAAATGGTGGAGATCTATTGCTTGGTCAGGAATGAAAGAGGGGGAATTGAGGATGACAAGCATATAAATTATATGCACGATCTGGAGGTGGAAAAATATCTGTACGGAAAATCGTACAGAATATAGCTAGTGTACGTTAGTTGGTCTATAAAGAGAAGCAGAGAAGAGACGTTGGGTCCTTAAAAGGATTGACAGCAGTGCCAGGAGAACATCAGCTACGATTTCATGTGTAGGGAGGACACAGCATTGACAGCCATTACTTTTACTATTTACTGTACAGCTTAAAATGTAAGGCAGTTTATGGCGCGGCGTGTAGGGCAGCATTAGACTAAAAATAGTTTGAATACATTCATCTGTGTAGAAAAAACGAAATCTTGTTACTGTGAAAGTACTAATCTGCCTCAGAGCTTTTCAGTTCGTTCATCGCTTCACCATCTGCAGCAGGAGTCAATAAAGTAGCTAAATATGCTAGTGTAGGCTAGTATGTGAGGCTCTGGCAAAAAATTGAATCGAAGGCAACTGGACTTAGTGTTCGAACTGACGAAGCCACTTGGATAAGGGGCGAAACGTCTTCAGAGACAAATCTAAGTCCAGTTGCCTTCGATTCAATTTTTTTTGCCAGAATGAATATGACCTGGATGAATGAGAACCTCCACAGAGTTATGTGAGGCCACTTCTTCAGGCTGTCCTCATCACATTATCCCATTTGAGCTGAAATAGCTGGCGTTCACACGTTTTACCGGATGTTTTAAAATACAATTGCTCTCGGAAAGAGGATTAGCGCACTGTTACCACGCAGTTTCGCATTCAGTGACACGACGCGCTTGATGTGTGGAACATAATTCATGCAAGGCATCATGGGGGCTAGGGAAAAAGTGGATAGGATATTATCATGGAATCTTATACTGTTCACTTCCTGTGAAATGGAAATAATCATCCATTAAACATCAACCCTGTCAATCAAACAGCTCACTGACCCTCGGCATCACTATGTACAGCTGTTACCATGGTTACAGGTGGCCGAGGACCAGCGCAGTTGTGTATACATACAATATGGTAGATGGTGCATAAGTGTATGTGACTGTGTTATCTAACTGCTGTGCATAGGGAGTCCAAGACATCATGTTACCAGCAGATATTGTACACTGCCTGAGATGCGGATGCTCGAGTTTGTGTCAGTTAGCATCAATGTCAGTCAGAGTTCAGGGAAGCGTGTGTGCGTGTGTGTGTGTGTGTGTATTTGTGTGTGTTTGTGTGTGTGCTAGGAAGAAAATAGTTGCAGGCTGATGCAAAGCAAAAAGCCCCAAATTTCCCCAAACTCTCAACCAATACATTGTGCAAGAAGGTGACCAAAGTGTGTAAAGAGGGTGGTGAGGCTCTGTGTACCGTTTTTGCTCTTGATGCAGCTCACTTCTTCCTTTTTTTGTTTTCTTGATAAAAGTATAACAAGAAATACATATGGTTAATGTTTTTTGTGTTTACTGTCATTCAGATGTGATAAATTTAACAGATCAAATAACCCGTGCACTATTACTGAATACCTCTGAGAAATTACATTATTGTCTATGATTAATCATGACTGATTGCAAATTAATCACATTTTTTATCTGTCCAAAATGTACCTTAAAAGGGAGATTTGCCAAGTATTTAATACTCTTATCAATATAGGAGTGGGAAAATATGCTGCTTTATGCAAATGTATGTATATATTATTGAAAATCAGTAAATAACACAAAACAACAAGAAATACTGTCCAGAAACTCTCACAGGTACTGCATTTAGCATAAAAAATATGCTCAAATCATGACATGGCAAACTGCAGCCCAACAGACAACAACAGCTGTCAGTGCATGTCTGTAAAGGGGAGACCTGTGGGTACCCAGAGAACCCACTTTTACTCCTCTGAAAAGTTTTTCCTCGCCAAAGTTTAGCACAAGTTTGGAGCTAGTATAACATGGTTGGTGCCAATGGATTCATTAGGTTTTCTAGCTACATACAGTATGCCAGTATTTTTACTCTAGCTATAAAACTGAGCTGTAACCTTCAAAAGATCGATGGCGTTAAATTAGAGGCATTAAAACAAATTTGCATGTAAGTGTTATTTTCACGTTAACTCTCACAGCTCGAATTAAAACCCAAGAGTCTGATCTCAGTACATCTTGTTTCATGACCAGTAGGTCATTTATTACCATACAACCTACAACGACAAGATCCTCTTTTCATTGGATTTAAAAGCAGTCACAATGCATCTTTTTATACCCCACAGGACTTTGTTCTGTTTTTGGATTTTGCTTGTATTTCTGTTTTTGGTTTCTATTGGTAGAGAAGTAACAAGAGGTTGTGGTGAATTTCATACAGTCAAGACAAGTCTGTTTTTTTTCCACTGAAACGGTGTTAAATATACTGTACAGTTAAATATAGGAAGGGAGAAAATAAGAGGAGAGTTATACAAAATGGTTGTAAAAGGTGCTGTAATGGCTTAAGGCAGTCTTTTACTAATCCACAAGAACAGCATTCATGTGTACATATAGATCATACAGTACACCATACATGCATCGGCACAGTTTTGCATGAACACAAACACGCAGAGTAAAAATCTGATTTTCTCTTTTGCACAAACGTACCGTACATTCAGACTGTAGATACTCTAATGAGTTTGCTTGATATTTGACACTGCTGCTCTAACCTACTTCTCTCTGCGAGAGGCTGCCGGGGGATTGTTGGATTCTGATTAAATCCAGATGTGGGAGGCAGAATGTGTGTGTGGGGGCACCGTATTCATGTGGCACAGTAATATACAAAAAAGGCAGAAAAACACACACTTAAACTGTCTGTTGGTACAAAGCTTTACTTTGACCAGAGACTTTATGTATAATCCTACAAAAACTTATTAATGTCTATGAAATTTGCTTTTTTCCAGAGTTCAACGACTTAATACAAGAGCCGTCTGACAGGGAGGAAAAAAGTAGGCGGAGAAAGAAAAAGAAACGGGGGAGCTGTTGCATGTTTAGCTACTGTAGTTTTCCTCTAGGATATCATTAGCTGTAATTCTGCCTTCAAATGGTAACCAGATGACAGTGAACGCACACACATGCACGCACACACCAAGGGTGAAATGATGAACACTGCACATTACCAAAACCATTTTAGTATTTTCTGATCACTATTTCAGATTTTTGCTGAATTCTGAATTGCTCAAATCTGCATCCAAATAACAAAAAAAAGGATATTTTGGACAGCAGCTGTGCGTTAGAGAAAAGCTCCGGACCCACAGCTACGTGCACAGTTTGTAATGCATCTGACAGAAACGGAGAAGGAGGAAGCCGGAGATGTAGCGTTGTCTCTGTGGCTGAAAAGGAAAGCGCTGTGTTTTTGTGTGTGTGAATATGCTATCTGCAGGTAGCAGCCAGTGCGGGGCAGATCAAAAGGAAGCGTGTGCTGTCCTGGTCCCCAGCCAGGAGACCCCTCACCTCACGGCAGGCAGCGCGAGCCCTGTGGACGTGACAAGGATGGCGAAGGCGGGCTGGTGTGGACAGAGACAGAGCGGATAGAAACAGGCAAAATACGATATTTTTTTTCAGTGGTTTTGTTTATATTTGTTAAAGTAAAGATGATAAAGATTATCAAGAGACTGGTAAAGGTGTATTATAGTAAAGGTGAGTACTGTAGATGAGGAGAGTAATCCAGGGAAATGCGTCTTCACCTCATCATCTGTCTTTGGTCATAAGTGGTATTGAGACTAAAAATCGAGCTAAAAGGGGCATAAGTGGTGTGAATGTGTCGCTACAGCTACAGAGAATAAAAAGTCTTATCCGGACAGGATTTTATAAAGCGACAAACAGCCACAGTCTGTTCACCCTCCATCTCGACAATCACCAGGTAGACACTAGAATTACCCCGTTAGCACTACAAAGTAATTTTTGCACGTATTTGATTGACCATCGCCAAGCAGGATCCTGGAGGAGTCCGGAAGAAAGACCATAGAGGAGATTAATGAGTAGATTAATGGGATGGATGTCTTTTTGATGGAAAAAAAGACAGTTTTGACAATGTGATTCATGTAAGTTTGAATGAAATGTAAGAAGAAACTGATTGGAGCTGTCAACACAGAGGGAGACCAGGACCAATGACTTCAGATTCATGACAGTTCAATACATTTAATGTTTTCATCCAGGTCATTATATCCTTGAGACAGTTGGGGATAAAGGAGCGGGTTGTGTTAGTTAGTTAGTAGATTCTTGCTAACACTGGAAGCAGGGCTAAAATGTGAAGTATTCAATTCTAACCAAAGCCCATCTTAAAAGGTGGCAATTTTAGAGACGTTTTAGACATGGATGACTATAACAAATGTGCTTGTAAATTAAAAATGATCATCTCTACAGAAAAATAATGAGACAAGGTTGACTGCAATATTATATTTGTCTGGATATGTATTAAGGTTGGGTGATAAGACATCATATACCGTGGTAGGTAAGTAGAAATGTGTCCACTGGTTGAGATTTTACAATACCATTTCCACACTGATAGCAATTCCAGCTGCAAATCCAGCTGCCTCGCAAGAGAGTTGTCACGATAACGAAATCCTGACCAGAATAACAGATGACAGAACATGGAACTTAAAATGAAAATTAAAAATATTAAAATGTGAAAATGTATTAATAAAAAATGACATGTATGCAGTAATCTTAAGTTTGTGATTTCTTCGATCGTTAATTTTATATTTGCATTTATTTTTGATAATGCACACATATTTACACATCATCTGTATTCTTATTTCTAGTTTTTCTTATAACTTCTCCATGTTTTCATATCTTTACTCTAAAATGGAACAACCACAGTAACTGCAGAAAGCGCTGTGTTGTGTTGAAATGTTTGCCGGATTACAGGAAATGCCTGGACAGATTCTAATTTTATTGGTACGTTTGATCGGTAATCAGAGACGTGTGGTTATTTCCTTGTTTTTTTTTTTTTTTCAAGGGAGTTCTGCTGATAGAGACACCAGCTCAGAGAGGAACTTCATTTGTTGGCTGCATCCTTCTGGTTTATTTTTTGACCGCTTGCTGCCACCAGAAGCAAAGTTCTAACCGCCTGTGGGATCCCAATCCTAACGCCATCCTCTAAAGCAGACACACACAGCGCTGCAGTCGCACATCGATGCAACTCACAGCTGGTATTGAAACACTGTGATTCTTAAAGTATCGGTACTAATAAAATTATAAACGTTAAAAGGTATATCATTTTTAACGGCAGGGTATCGCGATACCTTTCTAGTACTGGTACACTATGCAACACTAAACACAATTTGGGCAGACATGGGAAAGCAGAGTGAAGTTGTAAACACAGAGCAGGAGAAGGCATCCCAGTCAACCAAAAATGAGGAAGAACTCTGGTTACATGATTACCAGACATTTGCACACTTAAGTTTATTTTGTTTTATGCTTTTTGAAATGAAAAATGAGCAAATCCTGCAGAAAAGGTCATCTTGTTTTCCTTTTTTAACCTTAAAGCTTCCACTGTGAAAGTCTTTTGTTGGAGAGTTTTCTGTTTAAGTGTCTCATGTGAATCAGTTTTTTTTGTGTATGTACATTCCAAATAAAAGAAAATAATCAAATGTAATGGTGTGGTTATACTAATTAATGACTATATTATATACTGTGAATGAAGACCATGGTCATATTACTCACCCTTAATGTGTGTTAATGAGTCTATTTTGCAAACAGGTGGAACATTAAGTTACTAAAAAGCACAGCATCAAGTCTCAGTTGTCTCTCAGTGGCAGAGCTCACCTGACAACCAAAAAGGTTTGCTGTCAAGGTTTAATTTCACAACCCTGGTCAGGGTGTGTTTTATGAGCGCATTGTGTTATGTGCTTGGGTGTGCACATCTGCCTTGAGAGGAAGTGGACACACCGCGTGGCATTCCAGGGAAAATCACAGGTCACTGGGAGAGGCTACCTGGGATGCTACCAGAGAGGATATGTCCTTTTACAACCACTGCACGTAGCCACGGCGCTCCCAAGAAACGACTTGTCTAATTTGAAACTAACAATTTACCCTTGGTAGCATCTATAAAAAGGTTTTTATTTTTCCAAGGGTTTTGCCAGAAGGGTCATTGACCTGGGTCGATCCATTCATAACAATGACGTTGCTTTAGCATGAAAGGGGTATAAGTAACAAGGAAGGAAAGTAAGGAAATGACAAAAGGCGAACGGATGGAAATTTAAAGAATAGAAATGGAGAATAACAATTATAAAACTTTCTCTGCACTCACATAGAAAGTGAAGTGCACGTCTTCCTGCTCCTTCCAGTGTGCAACGATCCCGGTATGATGCTCATTCAGTCCGTCCATTGTTTCTCAGCTTATTTATGCTGCGAGGGCCCTCGGCCAAAAGCAATAAATTTAAAACTGCCTCAGGGGTGGCATTACAGGACAGGTTGTTGAGAGCAGAGGAGAGAGAGCAAGTATGGAAACAAGAGAGACTGTGAATACAAGATAGCGAGCACATAAAATACTGAGAAGGGGGGCTGAAATTATTTGGACATTTTTTGCCCACTTAACAATAAATGAAATGAATGACGTGGCATTTATGCATATTTGTTTTTCCATTTTCTGTGTTCATACGAAAATTAGCTTTAGTTATTCTGTTCTTTGTATGTTGGCCAGTTGGAGTTTTGTAACTGTGATAAAATGGCTTTCATTTATTATTAGAAACAGCTACATACATCTAACTAGGGCTGCAACCAACGAATATTTTCTTGATTAAGTGATTAATTGTTCGGGCAATAAAATGACGTCCTCAAATGTCTTGTTTTGTCCACAAATCAAAGCTATTCAGTTCATTGTCAAAGAGGACAAAATAAACCGGAAAAAAAATCACATTTAAGAAGCTGCTATCAATGAAATTTTGCTTTTTTTCTTAAAAAAATAACTCTAAATAGTTATAGGTAATTAATTTGATAGTAGGGGAGACTGGTGGTACCCATAGAACCCATTTTCATCCAAATATCTTGATGTCAGAGGTCAAGGGACCCATTTGGAAATGGCCACACCAGTTTTTCCTCGCCAAAATGTAGTGCGAGTTTGGCATTATTGCCGTTATTTAGCAACCTTCCCGACAAGTTACTATCACACATCTGGTACCAATGGATTCATAAGGTTTTAGATTTCATATGATACCAGTATCAGTAGTATAAAAATCACAAATAGCGTTACTGCTATAAAGAAATTAGTGGCATTTAAAGAGATTAGAGGGTTCAGATTGCATAGTATCACGATATTTTGTATGGCAATATTACACAAAATTCAATTATCAATCTTTTATTATATAAACTATTAACCTCTTAACAATCCACTATCCTGTCTTTCAGAGGTTAGAGTGGGTTCGGTCTCCAAGCTAGAGTGAAAAAACTGGTATCACATGAAGGTAATGAATCAACTGGTACCAACCATATCATGTGAGCTTGTCAGGAAGAATATTTACAATGCTCCAAAGTTAGTTAGTGACCTCAAAATATGGGAATGAAAACTGTATCATATATTAGATAAAAACAGATTTGCAATATGTCTTAATATATCTTATCACAATACTCAGCATATCTCAAAATGTTTAAAATCCCAATAAGATCGTATTGTGACTCAAGTATCGTGATATTATTGTATCGTGAGACCTCTAGTGATTCCTACCCCTAATTATTCGTAATTGTTAACATTAATTGATGAAAAAAATGTGGATTACCAAAAGAATTAAACAACACCAAGTGCAACATCATTCAATATTGGCACTGACACACTACCGCCACGATCCGGGATGTGTCTAGTTCTCTCATGTCAGAAACCAAGTTAACATTTAGGATTTCAAATTGTTTCTCTGTAAAATCCCTGTAGTTAAAGATTTGCTCCATGTTTCATGATCCCTACTTTAGGCCTTTCATGTAGTTACTCACTCTGCAGCTGATGCCTGCCAGCAGTGCCAAAAGAAGAGATTTAAAGCTGCCACAGTCAGGTATAGTGGGTGATCGGTGATAAGAGGGAAAGATGTGAGGTCCTGACATCCGTGTCTCATTTAATAAGTGATCTGAGGCCGGGGCCACAGCCGAGCACAGACAGATAGACAGGCACATCAAAGAACTCGGGGGTCTAGCTACAGGAGGAGATGGAGCCATTGTGGGATCAAAGTGCCAGAGAAAAAGAGGAAAATAACCTGTAGCACCCTATAGAAATATAATCATGCGACAGCCACTGCTGCAGCAGGTTTCACATGCTTACAGCTCCATTATACCCCTCCCAAAAAAAAACTTCAATCATATGTGCTCGCCGTGTTACATTACATCGACAGTCACCTCTTCTTCTCCGCAGCATCAAACCTGATGCTTTGTGTGCGTGTTTGAATTACATTTGCGACTATTTAATGGCCCCTATTCTTATGAGGACATTTTGGCTGCTCCGTACAGTGAAACAAGCTGATTTTACTACTATATTATCACCATAAATTGACACCGTGGGCAGCACTCAACCTATCATGAACACATACTAGGGATAGAAAATGAATTTAATTATGGTAGAGGCTGGAGGTTACCTCGTTTCTTGGGATTTAGCACAGCAGTAATATGCCAAGTATATAAATCAGTTCAAAGAGGGGAGGGGGAGAAGAAGAAAGGGGCATGAAATCAAGTTATCCTCCTTTCTGGCCTTGGTATTTCCCATCATCAACTGTTTTACAATGCACATTTCATTATTATGCACTTGTAATAGAATAAATTTGGTTAATCTTGTTTGTGCGTAAACATTTATTGTCATCCAGATGCAATAAATTTAACAGATCAAGTCACTGGTGCACTGTTATTGAATCCCTCTGTGGAATTAATTATAATTCCCCAAGGTATCCTGCTTTCATGCGTGTTCTCAAGTCTCAAATGTTTCTCCCATGATCGAGGCAAAACAGTGTCCAGCGGTGATTAAGCCAGTATGTGTGCAGTTAATAGAGCGTAGGAGCCAAGCAGCAGTAGAACCAGGAACAATAGCAGGAAGAGACCACAGGGAGGGGGCTGCCGGTCACCATGACCCCCTGGATATTGTTCGGCTGCTCACCAACATTTGAAGGATGGAGGGGAGGAGTGAAGGACGGAGCGTAATGATGGTGGTCAGAAGTGAATAGGAAAAAGGAAACAGCAAATAGGAAGAACCAAAAGGGAGACGAGGTAAAAGATGATAGAAGAGATGTACAGAAGACAAACAAGTGTGTTTGAGGTGAGAGCAAACACACAGGAGAAGTAAATGTGTGAAATACTATGAGTGGAATGCAGGTCTCAGACAGACTGACAGCTGACAGACAGACCGCCCAAAAAGCCCCCCCCCCCCAGCATCCCTTTTCAACTGGAGTCCTGCTCTGCGGCACGTACACTTCCAGACGGAGGGGCCAACCAGTCTGTGATATCAGCTCCAGTCTCCTGCTTTGTTCCCCTGCTGGACGGCTTTGTTCACAGACCAGAGACCGGATGTCTCCTAAATGACTAGCCGGTTTCTCCCTCTCTGCTAGGTCTAACCCCAGCCCTCTGTTCCTCCTCTGGTGCCCTCCATTCTTAAAGATATTGTGAAGTCTATCACTGACGCCGTGGAAGCAAAACAGTTCTTTGTCGTGAATCATTTTGAAAAACAATAAATTAATAGTATACATATACTTGCATCCTGCAGCAAATTAGATCTCTGAGAAAACTGGTTTACTGTGGCCGTGTCTTAAAAGAATAGTTCAACATTTTGGGAAATATGCTGTTTGCAAATAACAACTACATATTTTAATCAAATACCAGACTTATTAAAAACAGACTGCATAAGAAGTGGACGTAGTCACCATGATGTCAACCACTGTTTAGTGGACTGTGGTTAAGAAGCCTTGAGTTCGGCATTTTGGCATTCGCCATCTTGGTTTGTGCAACCAGAAGTGACATGAGGGGATGGAGCTAAGTATAATCAAACACTGAACAAGACATTGTTAGGTGACCAAAAAGATGATAATTAACTTTCATGAACCGAAGACACACCGTGAAAGGGTTAAGACCCAGACAACGCCGTGGTAGCGACCTGTCAGTCACATGGTAGGCACGCCCTAAAGCATCCCCTGCTTTATGGTCTGTTTGACTCTAAATGGGACAATAATTTACTAAATGAACATCATGTTGTATTGAAGGACACTTGAAACTTGCAATTGAGACCATAAATTCGGTGTTTAAATGTTTACTGAGGTATAAATCAAGTGTGAAGTACGCTCAGTTGCCCCCTGCTGGCTATTAGAAAAAATGAAAATTTAAGGAACTTCAGCACTGGCTTCACTTTTCAGTCCAGGAGTTGCCCTCCGTGTAAAAACAGCTATTTGTACCTTTGGACAGAGCCAGGATAGCTGTCTTCCCCTGCTTCCAGTATTAATGCTAAGCTGAGCTAACATGCTGGCTGAAGATCACATTTCCTATACAGATACGAAGGAGGTATATATATATTTCCATCCCACTCTTGGCAAGAAAAGTGAATAAGTGTATCTCCCAAAACGTCGATCTATTCCTTTAACACACCATATGCTGTTAATAACTTTGCTTTCAGCTATAACCAATCCGAGGCTGTCCCTCGTGGATACTGCCTGAACTCCCGGTAACACTGAGCTGACATGATCTTGGCAGCCAATAAATTACCTCATGGGAAAGAACATCAGGTCACAACAGTCGTACCAGTTTTACAGAAACAGACGTATCCTTTCTATTTCAGATGAGAAAACCCCACAGGTGAGAGTCTTATGATCAAACATAAAATGTTATCAAAATGGGTCTAGAAAGATGTGTGCACATCACCTTTAGCACATACTCACACAGAAAGCTGTGGATGTGTGCATAAGCAGACGTTTGCTGATATTATTCCAGGTACCAGCACCCACATATACCCACACACGAGCTGTGGCTGTCACAGCAGCGAGGATCATGCTGACATGATCATACTGATGATGCCAAACACTGTGTGAGTGAGATCCACTGTCCACGCTGCTGTACAGTATGTATCATGATGGAGGGAAAGGTGAGGGGAATATAAAAATCTCCTGTCTCCAGGCAAAAACTGGAGAAAATAAATCACTAAAATTTAAAAACACAGAAGATTATTGTGGTTCCAGCTTCTCCAAGCTGAGGACTTTGTCTTTCTCTATATTACTAAAATAAATATATTTAGGACTGTTGGTCAGGCAAAACAATTTGATTATGTTAACTTGGGATTTAGGAAATACTGATGGGCATTTTTGACAATTTCATGATGTTTAATAGGCTAAATAATTAATCGTTAATAATAAAAACTGGCAAATAAATCGATAATAAAAATAATCTTGGCTTCAAAATTTTTACTTCTCAGGAAAACTATTTCTTACAGTTTGACTTAACAACAAAAAGTAGATCATCATAAATCGATGTATTTTTGTATAAAATTTTTTAATAATTAAATGATGTCTGGATACATTTCACATTCATTCAACAAATGGTGACATTATCTGTAAACTCTGACTTGAAAGGCCTTTACACATTGGGGGTGAGATGAATAACCAAAATGCCAAATACTCGCCTGCGGAGGGCTTTTATTGTGACAGGTAAGAGCGAGCGGAGTGGATCAGGTCTGTGCTGCTTTTGTCAAGGTTGAAATGAGTAAGACGGTTGTCCTTTTGGCTCAGACTACGGGGCCTCCGTGTTGGTGTTTCGTGACTATAGGTGCAACTCAAACCGTTCAGAACAACATGACTGGTTGATGCCTTTAATCATGGTGCATAAAATACAAAAATCAACTCGCAATCGCTTTTTTGCTGTGTAATATTCTTGTGTGGAAATACTCATGAAGTCTTAAACAATGTAGAAACTTTTTTTTGCCTATATCTATTTAGAAACACTTTTTCTTTATTTAGAAAGAGGCAAAAAAAAAAATTAATTACAATTAATTGTGCTTGTGGTTTGGAATGACCTGCAATGGTCTATCAACATTTTTTATATTTGCTTTTTTTCCTTGATCGCATGTTTTATATAATCATCTTGGATTTTATGTTTTATAGTTACCGTTTTCCTGCCTTATTTGTTTTATTTGAACCTTAAACCTACAGTTTATGTATATAAATTGTTTGAGTATTTTGTAACATTGTTCTTAGAAAGTGGTACATTAATAAACATTATTATTATTTAATAAAACATTAAATTGTGCAGTCTTGGCATAAATCCACAGATAAACACTCGCTCTCTGACCTCTGAATGCCTCCGTCATTACACCCTGACGCCGGGTTATTGTATGAGCAGGTTGACATTCCAGAGAGGCCGGTAGAGGTGCAGCAGAATCTGAAGCCAGGAGGAGGAAGCCCTTTCTCACAGAGCTGCTCACACGCCCACACACACAAACGAGATGTTTTCCACATCCCAGGGCTATTTGTAAGTCTATTCCGACTCCTGGAAAGGGGAGGTGAGTGTTGGCGGGAAGTGTGGAACGTAGACGGGGACTTTGGATGATGAAGCCCTGCCTACAGTAACTGGAGGTGGCGACTGGGGAAAACAAACGTGGTGTTGTTTTTGCTTGGATATTATCTTCTTTGAAAAAAGCACAGTAAACATCCTTCCAATGCACAAGTAAAGCTTTGACCACGAGCCAGTGGTGGAAGTAGTACGATGGTTTACAAGCACCAATACAACAATGTTAAATACTCTGTTACTTTGCATTAAGTATATGGATATACAGTATTAGACAGCACAAATGTACTCTAAGTATCCCCTGTGACTGAAATATGATATATTACATTATTAGATTGTTCATTCTGATTCATCAATGTGTAAGTAGGATTTAGTAGTAGTAGTGGTTCAGTCTGGTGGTCACAAAATGCATCTGAGGGGCCTTGAGATGATTAATGATTAATGTAATAGAAAAGATCTGATCCACAAATGTATAGTCTTTTCACTAGTCTTTTTAATTTCCTATTTTTTTTTTTTTTTTTGGTGAAATGTTAGCTCATTTAACCTCCTTATATTAAATATTGGTTATAGTACTAATGTGTGAAATGCCTTCACTGGCAGGCAAAGAGACTAAATAAATACTAAATACAAAAAAACACAATATAACAACAAAATATGTGTTTTTATATTTGCCATTCATTTTCTTTCTTTCCTCAAACGTCTCATTTTAGTTAATTGTATTTATCTAATTGAGAGGGGAAATGTCTCCTTGGTGGAGCTGATAACAACTCAGACATCTGAAACATAATAATGGGCCTCACATTGCTTTTTTTTTTTTTTTTTTTACAATTTTTACAATGCATTTTATTTTCTGAGTTTATCATATTTTTTCTTATGCAAAATCTTAATCTGTAAAATTACCAGAGATTGTAACAGTCAGATAAATGTAGTGGAGTAAAAAGTACAATATTTTCCTCTGCAATGTAAAGGAGGAGATGAATAATACAGCATCTAATTGAAACAAAATCAATAAATGTAGTAAAATACAAGTACCTTAAATTTGCTCTTAAAGGGGCAATCTTGAAGATTTCTTTACTTTATAACAGTCATTGTCTATTGTCAAATGAGGCAAAACAATAACTTAGTACTGCAATATACTGAAATATATATATATTTGCAGTATTATTATCATTATGAAATGAATATCTGTGGTGACATTCCCCGTAAATTAAAATTAAATTAAAGTTTTTCTCCATTGTTTACACAAAAATATAACTATGACCACAACTGTGTAAACTTGAAGCTCATGTATCAACAACAAGACTCCAGACTGCTAAACTCTGAGAAAATCTTATTGTTTTCATTCAAACAGAGATTATAAATCAACCAGGACTGAAATCTTAAGGACTGCCAATTTCAGTACAGTGCTTGAGTAAAAGCAATGTTATATTCCACCACTGCCACGAGCTAACAAGTGACAGATGACAGCCAGTCATGTGTTTTAATAGCAACAAAGAAAAATCCCCCGCCACATACGTAATAACACCGTTTTGGTTTCAGTATGGAGGACGGGTGTGCATGTGTCACAAAAACTGAAAGCGGTGGCAGAGCCACACTGTACATATACAGCGCAAACATTATACGACGCAAAAGCTCTATGGCTTCATCCAAAATCGCATACTATGTACTACAAAGCCGATATGTGTACTATCGTTCAACATACTTTTGTGTGAATAAACAGAAGTATGCAGCGAACAGTAATTTATGTTGTCACTTCCTTTGGAGGTTGGAGACGGGTAACCACATATGACCAAAAAAATTATTTGTGAGAATCAAAGTTTGAACTAATGTGAAATCTTATATTTAAATTGAAGTGTTATTGATGTTGCAGAGGTGTTTGACAACTGTCACTACTGCATTGCACTGTGGGATATTTATCCTGTCGTAGTGTCTAGCACTGTGTATTGTACTATTTCACTGGAAATAGCATTTAATTCATGTACTACTGGTCTCACAGTAAGGTTTTGGACATCCTAAAAAATCTCAAACACTTTTATTATACTAAATAACATGTTAGTAAGTTAATTAGCATGAATTTTAGATGCAGCCTCTCACACACCCATAAATTCCATGGTATAGTATATTAGTGTTAAGTGTGATTTTCATGTGATTTTTGACCTGATCTGAGTCGGACTCACAGTCCAATAATAATATTTTCCTATATAACAGTGCAACACAGTGTACATATAATAAAAATGTTTCATCAATTTGATATATAATAATTTAGACATCTCACTTGGCACAAAAATAACTTTGTCTTGATTGCAATCCATTGTAATTCAATTCAAGTGGAGGTTACAATGATTGTGGTTTCAGTGTTTTATGTTAGTCAGTGTGGTCTCTCTAAAACTTCTGGCCCTGGAAGTGGAAAACGGAAAGTTAAGTGCCTTCACAGTGGTCTTGGGGGCTATCCCAGACCACGGAGGGTATTGTCAGTGGATGGCCTCATTAGGATGAGAAAAGACTGCATCGGTGACTGGGTTTTGGGATAAACTTTAAAGATACCAGGGACACCCAGAAAAAGAGGAAGAGAGACTGTGTGAAGATGGCTGAAGTCGCAAACAGCTAAGGAATGTGAGGGAGAGAAAACATCCCCAGCTCTGTGTCTCCGACCTCGCTGTGTCCCAGTGCCCACACATATCCGATCCCAAGCTCACCAGACAAACGCAAGTGACCCCCATCTTTCTTTTGGCCCTAACTGAATGAACGGAAGCGGCAATCTTGGCTCGGGAGCTCTACAATGAGGAAACCATCTCGGCAGCGCAACTAGAGGCTTCTTGGCTGCAACACTCTGAGAGGCGAAACGCAGCTCAGCCGCAGACGCCAAGAGGGGAAGGAAAGAGGAAGACACTGTAACTCAAACACTATGAGCGATGGAAGACATCTTGGCTCAGAGAGCAGGGAAGGAAGAGAGGAGGGTGACATCGGCGACCTGGAGTGAACCCTGCCACACCACTGAATCACAAATCACCTTGAAAAACACAATGAGTAATACCCTGAAATGGCAGCTGCTAATATAATTCTACCTATTTGTTTCCACATTGTTGATGCCAGACACATTGTATTCAGATAAATCTTATAATGAAATTAGCAAATTGTTGTTGTTTTAAGGTTTGACACTGCGTCCTAACTGGATGCAAAGCGAGCGAGAATCAAAATTAGCGATCGGAGTGTCCGAACTGCTCACGAGTGGCACTGTGCTGTGCAGCAGAAAGTAGGTCTACAAATCAGGTGCATTCAAATGCAAAGACCAAGAGAGTAAGAAAAAAAAATCCTGTGTTCCTCTTACTTCTAACTGTTTGGATTTTTTTGTTCAGTGTTGTGGAATACACAATGGACTAATGTGACACTATACAGCAGGCTGAGCAGGGACAGCTGGTGAACTGGTGAAACATCCACATTTACTCTTTATTAACTTAAACTGTGGTTATGAAGAAATCAGTTTGAATTAATCTGTTGTTTAACTGCCTGTTTACCATATCTTGCCACCTGTCTGTGTCGCATCCAGTAGACGGTGTTAGACTATAAAATATGTGTACAGACGTGGCGTAGTATGTCCTCACTAGAGAAGCATTCTGTGACTTCAATCCTTCACTGTCTCCTAAAGTCTGAGTTAGCCAAATCACATAGATATTCCAGTAAATTCCATATATTACAGTCTTCAGTAGAAAATGTAATCTTTGTTTTACTATCAGTCTGCTGAAGCTCAACAAGATTAGTGTCCCGGAACACAAAAGGGGAGGATTTTGTCTTTTCTTACAGTGTAAATATGAACATTTTAGTTTCGTTTTGAGATAGACTTGAAAAATGTACCTATTCTTTAAAATGAGCTCAAAAGCTGTTGAAAATTATTAAATCTCAGATAAACAGCCATTGCCTCACAAACAAATAGCTCACCTCATTTTTGTACACGAATGGCTCCACACTGTCAGTAACACTAAAAAATATCAGCTGCTACTGTTATAACTAAACTTCCTACAGTCTTTAATGTTTATTTTTCTTTAATATGTACATATCATCTGTCACTGTAAATATAATTCCTACTTACTGTACATAGATATCTTTACATGTACTGAACATACTGAACACAATCATCCAGCCCATGTATATCCATTTAGTATTTATTTCTTTGCACTATTTGTATTGTCTATAACTTACAGAACACTTGCCTTGTATATAGAAATTTTATTTTTCATTTTATTGTTTGTCATTGGTGCCCTTTTTATATATTTAAATAATATTTATATATACATCTATTTTATCGCTACTTGTGTACATAACGCTCCTGTCTCTTCCTCACCTTTGTGGTCCTTGTCCCAAGCTGTTATTTCTTATATTTCTGTGTAAGTATGTTTCAAGAGATGCATAAAACTGGGGTCAAATTCCTTGTATGCATGTACTTAAGCAAATATATCTGACTCAGATTCAGATTCAATGTGTAAATGTTGTACATACATTTAACCACCAGGGGTCAGTGTATAACATTTCGGTGCACTTATGTCAGTCACAATTCACTTCAACACGTGACCAGCAGTTGTCACCAAATGATCATTTATAATCAACCAATCTCATTTCTAACATAATATAGGACCATACAGACTGACTTTACATGTGTTCATTGTTCTTCAACAGAAAAAATCAGCAATGATGCTTCATATTCTGGTGATTTTACTATGGACCTGACTACAGCACCACTGCTCTGTTCAACACAGCTGTAATTTTTCCTTTATACCAACAGAGGTCACTCTCTAACAACTAATAGATTGTGAGGTTGTACTGCGTCACATCAGTGCAGGGGAACTGTTTTATAAAACTACATGTTGCTTGTGTTGCACAAAAACATGTATATTAAGAGTGAGAAGTAAGAAACCAATCTAGATAGTACTTGAATAAAAACAGTGACTTACAGAGCGCAGATGGGGGAGGAACTTCTCTATGTCGTTCATGTCAATGCCGTCATCTTCCTCAAACATGTTTTTGTTCATCCTGAAAGGGAGAAAGTGACCATCAGGGATGATAGGCAGACATAAATGGGCTTCATTGGTGACAGAGGACAATCCTAAAGATATAACTGAGATAATATGGGCTGTAGTGTAAACAAAAAAATATCTAAGCATCAATTCATATCGATACAGACCATTTGAAATGGTTTCAATACTCATTTTCCACAGAATCCATTCTGTCAGACAGTAAGCTGAAACACATATTTATCCTTTAAAAATCAAACATTTTATGCATCTGTGTAAATTTTTCCCCAGCCCAGGGTGGTAAAATTCTGATGAATATCAATGTTTTTCAAGGTACTATCAAAGTTAGAAATTCCTGTATTATGGCAACAATAAAGGGACATTCAAAACAATACTGAGACAGAGCAGAACCAAGATCTTACCCCTCTCTGTCGATGTGCGGCAGGTGCTTTGGCGTTCCTCTGATGTGTTTCCTGTGGAAATGGCTGAAGTCCAGCTTCTCTGGCTGCACGTCCCAACCTGCACCTCTACAGTCAAGAGACAGGGACAGATTAAAGGCATCCGTGCAAACACATAAGGAAAGAGCAGAAAGGTGTCCAACAGTACAATACAGCTTTTACATTTTATATACAGGGAGAAAAAAAATAAGTCAACCTCAGGTGAAAAAACTTAAAGCCCCTGAAAACTTGCTTTGAATTATTAATTACTTTTCTATAATATTAAATAGCCAAGACTAAAGAAGGAGCAATCTAATATAAAGTTTGAAAAAAAGATATCCTTAGGACACTTTAATAAGCTGTTTGGCTACTCCAAATCAGAGTAAAATGACTACTTTTGGTTTGTTTACTATTGGGCTCATTTTCACAGTGCACAAATTAAAGCGGACCAAATTAAAAAAAAAAAAAAAAAAATCGCTGAGGAGTGTGTATGTCACCTTGAAAGTAGCTACTTCTATGCAGGGAATTGCAAATTTTGAAATATAGTATATTTTATAGTATATATAGTTTTTTCACTCTACAGCTCCAACGTCAAGTCCTCTCTCACTCACGTTAATCTGTCATTTACCTATTTCCATCTCATCAAATACCAGCACAGTCAGCCCGTAATCCCCAGCGTTTAAATTGACTTCCTGCAATTGAGTCAGATTATGTTCTCACTGCAATCAAGCCCACTAGGTTTCACTTAGAAGCAGTTGTTTTGGTTCACACTGGGTGTGCGTCCACAACTGTGCAAACTAACAGCACCAGGGTTTGGTTAAACTAAACGTTTACTTGTGAAAGCACCCTTAATCGTTATAAATTAAGAGTTTAGCACTTAAAACTCAAATAATCTGCTTTATCAGGACTGCTGAGGTGTTTTTTTAATCAGTGACCTGGCTACATGAGCAAACAGCTTCACAACTGCTATCACATTTTGGATTTGAATATTAATAAATGCATGGAGAAACATGATTGGTTTGAGCGGTGGCTACTGGTTGGAAGTCAGCGCGCTCACAATAATTCGAACACATAAATCTCTGAAGAGTAAGAACCAAAACTGTTTCTGCAAAAAAAAATGTGTTCATGTAGGCAGTGGTGTAGTCAAGACCACCTACACTGAGACAAAGTCATGACCAAGATCAGAGTGTATCGATACCGACACAAGACTTTGAGGGGTTAAGATCAAGTCAAGACCAGACCAGTTTGAGTTCCACAGTGCATGACACACGATAAAATGTGGAACATGCAAACCATAGGCGATAGAGCCACATTCCCATAAAAACACCCACAGCAGACAAAAGAAGATTCCTTTTCATTCACTTCATTTATTGCCATATACAGTATAATGTGCTATAAATGCGTAGGCATTGCAGAGGTGACTTGTATGCGTGGAAATTTTCCATTGTTTTTATGATTTTATTTCGTGATATCCCTTTGAATATCCCTAGTGAATTTAGTGATATCCCTGCATAAAATCCCTATTCCTCTTTGTCTGAGACCAAAACAAGACCAAGAAAAATTGTGGTCAATTTTGAGACCACCAAAAGTGGTCTTGAGACCCATCTTGAGTAGTTTTGAGAAAATAGGTTTTCATGATCAACTCAACACTGACACTGGTCCTTGTCTTGCCAATAATTCTTGGCTGATGTTTAAAATAGCAAATTTATGATAGTTGTATTACATCTGTCAAGTCTCTGAGAAGCATGGGATAGCTATCTAACATGAACTTTATTTTTGTTACTCATTTTGGCTTTCAGTTACATCAGACACATAGCGGGGCTGGCTCTTTCCGTTAATGGCTGGTCATAACCAGGTTGTTTGGACCTGCCTTTTCTCCAGCTTGATATTTGTTTTACAAAATGCAATGCTGGATCAAATCTCCTTTAGACACTATGTGTCTGAAGATGGCTTTATATGTTCAGAAATAGACTTGCAGGAGCAGAAGTTGAATCAGAGTAGAGGGACCGTGTGGTGGTGAGGTGACTACATTTAATAAAAGGCTCCATCAATCACTGACCACAAGATGCTACAACAGTGTCACCACTAGGTGAGGCCGACTGACCACACATTTAAAAAATTAAATATGAGAAGCACAAGAGTGAATCTGAATTCAGCAAACTTCAAAGCTTGGAAAAATACATCTGCTCTACTGTTTATTATGGCATTTTAACAACAGGCATTGTTATTATATGTATTAATTGTTCCTAAAAGAAGATAACATTACATCCATTTGGCTGACATCTTTTCCAGAGTCTTTTTCCCCCCATTCTGTGCACACATGGGGAGCAATTTGCAGTCAAACCATCAATTCTACAATGACTGGCCAACCTACCAACACAGTTAAAAATGAATCTACAAACCACATTTTCTGTTTTGAGACTCTAGGCCACAGCAAAACTTCTATTTGTAAAGCCTTTGCTTTCACACAGCTTTAACTAGAAAGGCTGAAATGACTCCTAATTAAATCGATATTCAATCTATACTACACTTCATCTCAGTCTGTGTGGAGGGAGAGCTGCTTACATCATCCAGTGCTCCTTCAGACTCAGACGCGCCAATGTGGCCGGATTTTAGGTAGCCGAAGCTGCTATGCAGCGGTTACCACGGCAACCAGCCCTCCCTCCAGTGAACTGATTTATGTCATTTCTCATTTCCTCATTTTCCCCCTTCCTCTACAGCAAGTTTCAGGACCAGCTCTTGTTTTAATCTCACAGAAGCTGAAAAGGATTTCCACACATTGATTTCAAGCACTGATGCTGAAAGAGGAAACAGTCAAGCTTCCACTGGTTCTATGTGATAGAAACATGGCTGCTGGCAGAAACACTGAAACTAAATACTTTTCATCATCAGCACAAACCCCACAGTTCAGCAGTGAAACAGCTTAGTCAGTCTGAGATGAAGTGACAGAGCAGACTGAACTTTTTGAATATGATGTCCCTTATTGCATTTCATGAGAATATGTATTATTTTATATTAGGGATGTCAAAGTTAAGGTGATAATACTACAGTAACACAAATTTGATTTAACAGCACTAATTTCTTTAATGCATTAATGCAACAGCCAGTGGGAAGATATGTCATACTAGCATGTTGCAAAAGAGGCTAAATAACACTCCAAACTTTCACTAAACTTTGGTGAGCAAAACTGTCATGTCATGACCTTTGACCTCAAGATATGTGAATGAATGGGTACCCATGAGTCTCCCCTTTACAGGAGAGCAGCATATTTGCCCACTCTCATGTTGATAAAAGTATCATATACTTGGCAAATTTCCCATTAAAGGTACATTTTGAACAAATAAAAAATGTGCGATTAACACGATTAACTATGGTCAATCATGCAATTAAATATTTTAATGGATTGACATCCCTATTTTATAAACACGATAAATGCCAGCAATGATGTAGGTCTTGAAGACAAAATCTGGGAAATACTGTCTCGGGCTAACCAGCAGAAAACTACTGTAACTAAGATTGAGCAAATAGCAGAACCCAAATGAACAAATAGCGCTGTAGATACCACAGACACCACGAGAAAAGTCAGGTTGAGAGGAAGTTGAAGACTGTGAGAAGACGGTTACAAAGTACAAGAGCAAAAGAGGCAAACGTTTACAGTGTGTGTCTAAATCGGTCATGTGAACCTCCAGAAACTATGGCTGGAATTCAGAGCCAACAGACTTAACATCCAGTATTAGGACTGAGGCACCTACCCGCGTGAGTCCATTGTGTTGGCAGCCCATATGTCTGTCCCCAGGATGTCAAAGGAGCCGTCTCTGTTCCCGTTCTAGATGGAAAATATACAAGGACAATAGTTTCAGTACGACTACAACACATTTCTTACCAAACCATCACATACTTAGCTTGTATTTAACATTTATAAAAAAAAAAAGGTTCCCCACAGGAACTACTGTGTCCACATTGCATCTTTATTAACACCATCGTTCCCAATAAGTGGACAGCATTCATGGCCAGCTAGAGAAAAGCTGCACCCAGTGTCTTTTTTTCTGAGCGCTCTGCCTTTTTCCGTGCGGCTGCTCCGAGCGCTTCTAGTTAGAAAGCTCATCCACACAAAGTATGAGAGCAATCACCCTCAGGTTGGTGCTCATGTTGAAAAACAATGTCAAACAAAGAGATAGTCCAAATAGGTAATAAAAAGCAAGGAGGCGATGCTAGTCTATCACACAACAGCTCAAGAGTGGTGATATGTTGTTTTGTCAAGATTCATGTCAAGATATTGTTGTCATAGAAACATTTTAAAAAAACACTGGGAGCGTTTTTGATAAAATGTTTAGTTGAAGCTCTCCCCAGCCCTCTGCCAGCACTTTCCTGAAAAAGAAAAACACTAGAGCTGTAACAATTAATTGATTAGTTGTCAACAATTGACAACTATTTTGATACCTGATTAATCCGTTTGAGTAATTTAAGGAAAAAGAAAGTCTAAATTCTTTGATTCCGGCTTCTTAATGTGAATATTTTGTAGTTTCTTAACTCCTCTATGACAGTAAAATTAATATATTTTCAGACAAGGCATTTGAGGATATATAATCTTGGGCTTAAGGAAACACTGATTTTTCACCATTTTTTGACATTTATAGACCGTTTGGTCTACAATTTACCGATTAATCAAGACTATAACCGACAGGTTACTAAACAATGAAAAGAATCGTTAGTTGCAGCTCTAATGACCACATGCCCTTAAAGAGCAGGTTCCTTTTTAATTAAAAACAACAATAAATTCAAAGGCTCTAACGTCAATGCAAGTAGTATTTTTTTGTCTTTCAGTACTGCACTTCCAGAAAATCGGGGGACTTGCAAGATTTAAAAGATAAAAAGAGCAGCAGAGACTGAGATATCCTGACTTTCAGTCGCTGGTATTAGGTTCAAAAAGCCTTAGATCCTCCACCCACAATGCAGCTCAACAGCGTCTGTCTTTAGACCATCTTTGCCTGGTAAATGCCTGTGTCTTTCAAACTCCACTCACCCCAGTTTGTAACACTGTTGTTTTGTCATAAATTTGAGGTTAAACTGTTTTCACAGGCTGCTTTGTACTCCTTGTGACGAGCAGACCGATCTTAATTTGCTAAGTCAGTGGAACGCTCCTCAAACATTTAACGATGGTGCAGATTTGATTTGTGGTGATATGTTTAGGTGTAGAGACTCCCGAGGGAACGATACAATGACCACTGACAACAGTAACCAACATTTCTTTCAGAGGTGATCATTTAGGAGGTAATGCGGCGGCAGCAGGAGACGTATGAAACAGCAGACAGGTAGAGCTGTACCTTGGCAGGGCCTGTGAACTGGTTGTTTCTGCCTCTGCTGCCGGAGCGTGAGCCAGACCCTGGTCTAGACCCTGAACTGGGCCTGGAGCCTGTACTGCCGTTACTGCTGTGTTCCCACTCGTCCTGCAGAGTTGAGAGAGAGGATGAAAGAAAAGGACCGATTATTATGTTTTATTCAACACAGAGAACACAAAGGAAACCACAGCTACAATAAAGTAAGTCTGCAACAGTTTTATCTTTAAAGCTGCAGGAGGTAGAAATGAAGCAAATATGAGTTCTCCTAATGGCATCTGCAAGATTTCACAGGCCGGAGGAAAACAACTAGTCAGAGCTGATCTGAAGTCTCCCATCCAGTTTCCGTCAAGTCAGTTACCAAATAGTTTAATGGTCAGTGTCCCTTTTGTCACTGGAGGCCAGTGAGCCATTTCTCCTGCTTTTACATTAGAAGACTGTTTTGTGTGCATATTAGGAGTGTAACAACAACAACAACATGTGTTGTGTTGAATTCTATTGTTTAACAAAACAATTCAGAGTATTGAGCTGAGAGGTTTGTTCTCTTACTGTTGAATTGTTTCTGATTGTTATGATAGTTTCTTTATATTCTGACATAACACGAGGAGCATCAAAACTCTAGTTTCCCTACCAAGTCTTGGATGTTATAGTATACATAAATGTAAAAATGCATCGACAGTAACTTGATGGATTGAGATAAATACTGACATTTCATTTCTCTTTTCCTCCCTCATATTTTGGATCGCTCTGCTCTCTTTGATCCTCTCACCCATGCTGCTTCACCACTCACTTCGTGGTGAATCATACCAACGAATCTCTGGGGAGCAATAATACTCTGTATCACACACGCACGCACGCACACGCATGCACGCACACACGCACGACACACACACACACACACACACACACACACACACACACACACACACACACACACACACACGCACACACACACAGCAGACTAACTAACTGATCATTCATTTAGTTTATTTCATTACCGGCTGTAGCCTCTCAGTATCTCGTGTTAATCATTAAGAGCATACTTTGTCTCCAGAAACCACAAATGAGCAGACAAGCGGTGGATCGCTAACAGCTGGTCTCAGCCGTCTCTTCTCATCGTACCCTTTAGTAGCTGACTGAGAGGGAAAGACTAACCTGAACACACAGAACCAACAGCAGAGCAAAGCTACACTTTAAACAAAGTGACGCTCCAGAGACCAGAGGGTCTAGATGAGCACAGAAGAGGACAACCATATTGAAGCAGCAGCAGAATCAGGGCTGCAGTGGAGGGTAAACACATGTAAATGCTGTTTACTCGCCCCTAATATTCTGAAATACTGTTTATGCATATTTCGCGCCTGTTTATAGGGTAAACCTAGGTCTACTCAGTTTCTTCATACCAGCACCACGGGGTCATGGATGGATCACACGAATGAATCAGACTTCTGAGGATGGACATATGACATTATCTGAAATATGCAGCATCAAATAATATCTGTCAAATGAAAAAATAGGAGGGAAGTAGCTATGAGCACTTAAAGTCCCTGTGAAACAGAAGTTAGAGCATCTTTAGCTTCTGTGCTGTGACATATCTCACAGTATAACAGTATGTGAGCAGTGTACAGTTGCAAGAGGGATTGAAAACCAATCCCTCACATGGTTGGACCGCTAAAAAGAGGGTGGGCAAAGAGTTCAGCTTGATGCAGAGTTACAGAGCAGAGGACTGCTGGCTCCACACACATACCTCGTCCCTCACCTGTTAGATCAGGTGGAGGACGAGGGAAAGATGAAAGAGAAAACTTAGCCGATTTTCAACCGGTTCTGTGTCACTGTAGCGCGGCAGTACATGCAATGTATGCAAAAGTGCACCGGTTGTTTCGCACCACTCAGTGGACATTCGTCTGCATGAAGTGCAAATGCCGCAGTGACACAGAGCCGGCTGAAAATAAGCAATGTTTCCCTTGGATGAATTAGACCTCAAACACATGTTTCTGCCCACTGATATCCAAAAACACATCTCTTGGTATCGCTTCATATTGCTGTTAGCTAGTATGACAAACAAACAGTTCAATTTTACATGACCAACTTGGCTTGCTAGTCACCCACAGTCTCATCTGATTGGATGAATTTTTAACGCCCTGTGTGCATGATGAGTCATCAGACACATGAAACTGTTTACAGAAAGAGAAAAGACAGAGATTTGATGTAAAAATACTTTGATGCTGTTGTACATATATTTAGCATATAACCAAAGATAAACAAAGACACAGGATTAAAATTGGCAAAGTGCATTTTTCATTCCATGGGAACTTTAAGTTTTTCTTTGTTTTTTTGTATTTGTGTTATTTTAGTTTATCTAGGTTGCTGCTGATTTAACTTGGCTTGATCGTACAAGTTCCATAGTTTGTATTGTCTATATTCCCATGCCATTACGACATTATGTTGTTACTTTGCAATAGTATTAATTTCACTAGGAAAGTTTGTCCTATTTTGTGCACTGTTTTTAAAATAGAGCCTTCAGAAACTAAAGGAAGGGAGGAGGAGACAGAAGCAAGGACAGAGTAGGATGCTACAGAGATTGCATTGCGTGCAAGCGATTTGAGATTTAAAGAAATAAAAGGTTGAAAAGAGAACCTAAATTTTTAATCTACAAAAAAAATACAAATAATGTGCTGTAGCTTGAAACAAATGAAATCCCCATTAGTCACTTGTTATTGCCCAATCACCCTGGTCTATGATAATAAAGACCACATTATTTCTGAGATAGACACTGATAATAAAACTCGAGGGGGGGGAAAAAAGGTTTGGAAATTTGTGTTTGGTGGATTATTTCTCTGTTGTTACAATGCTAACTGGCATTGTATTTTACATCATTGGAAAGCCTGTTTATTTACCTTCACAATGATGTCCAACTTGTGAGGATGAGCAGCACAGCTGATTATGTGGTTAGCACCCACGTGCGATTTGCCAAAATTCTCTGCCAATGCTTTACAGTGTATTCTCCTGTTAGTATTGACTCGTTTTGAGCTCCAGGTGCTGCCAGTCGGGCAAAACGATTGAATTTTGGGAATTTCACTTGGGCACAACCCACATAATCAGCTGTGCTGCTCATCCCACAAATGCATGATCCTTACAGGTTGGACATCATTGTGAGGGTAAATAAACAGGCTTTCCAACAATATAAAATACAATGCCAATTAGCAGACAAACAATCCACTAAACACAGAGTTAGGTCCATCTTTCTATTCGTTACAGTGATGGATGGTAGTGAACAGCTGAGCCAGCCTTTTTATGCTATTATAGCGCTTGAGTAGAATCATGAGTACACGTGTGTAACTAAACTGTGAATGTTTATTCAGTGCATTAATTAAGGTCATCTCCAAAGCTGTAAAATAAGCAGAATGAGAAAACACAGACTTACTGGCTTGGTTGAGCCTCTTCCCCGTGAAGACGTCCAGCTGCCATCTTTCTTGTTGTTACAGTCATCTGTCCACTGGTGGAGAGAAAAGGGGGGAGAGGGTGCTATCAGTTCTGAGAGGGGGGGTTGTTTACATGTAAACAACTATAAGCAAACATAAAGGTAAAGAAGTAACAAACACTAAGTTCATTTACATGTACGGTACATTACAATAATAAGGGCACCCACCAGTGGGTTTTGGAAGATATAAACCAGACACACCACTATAAATAACCACTGCTGCTAATATCATCCATTCATGTAATAAGGCTCTGACCTGTGGCACCTTGCCGCCGTTGTCCAAGTCCAAGTCTCCATCGGCCTTGTCTCCCAGAAGCCCCTGCACCTGGTACTCCAGCACGTAGCTGTCGATGAAGCGCTCCAGCTCTTCTATCTCCTGTGAGCGCGTGCTCCCGGCCTCAGACGATGCCGACGCCACCGAAGAGTTCTCCATGACAACCAGCGCTGTGACGGGTGAAAGGGGAAGAGGGGAAGGGAGGGAGGAAAGTGACCTGTGGAGGGAGGAAGAGAAAGATGCAGAGAGAGGAGTGAGCTGGAAATTCAATATGGCGAGGAGCTTCCACGTTAGAGCATTCATCTCATGCGATTGGACTGGATTCATGCTATTTACAGTAAGACCGCCAACATCAGTACCTGTTGAGTACAGTGTCAGTATCGCTGAAACAGTTAAGCAAGTAATCATTATCTTGATTGATAAAAATGTGTCTGCAACCAGGGCTGCAAGATATGAGGAAAAATATGTGATTACTTTGTTGAATATAATAACAATATTACTTGCGATAAATAAACATTAACATGTACGTAGTTCTGTCTTTCTGTTGCTTTCAGTATTCTGCTAAAATACAACAAATTGCTTGTTGAATATAAAAAACGCATTAACCAATTGATATTTCAGATGTTGTAACGTATATGAAACTACAAAACTTAAGGAATCCATTGGTACCAACCATTTCATAGCTTGTCATGAAGGAGGCTAAATAATGTTCCAAACTTACAGCAATTTTTGGTTAGGAAAAACTGGCATGGCCTCTTTCAAATGGGTCCCTTGACCTCTGACCTCCAGATATGTGAATGAAAATGGGTTTTCTGGGTACCCATGAGTCTCCCCTTTACAGACATGCCCACCTTATGATAATCACATGCAGTTTGGGGCAAGTCATAGTCAAGTCAGCACAATGACAAACTGCAGCTGGGCTGCATGTTATGATTTGAGCATATTTTTATGCTAAATGTGGTACCTGTGAGGGTTTCTGGACAATATTTCTCATTGTTTTGTGTTATTTACTGATTTTCAATAATATATACATACATTTGCATAAAGCAGCATATTTGCCCACCCCCATGATAAGAGTATTAACTACATGAGAAATCTAACTTTAAGATGCATTTTACATTACATTTAACAGCTAAAAAATGTGTGATTAATCGCAATAAATCATGCCATTAATTGAAAAAAATTAAATATTTTAATCAATTGGCAGCCATAGTTGTAACCATAAGTACCAGCAATCATGATCATGAATCAGGCATTTCTCTCACCTCAACTTCCCCAACACTCAAAGGCGGCACATAACCTCACTGTTGTCAACAAACTTCCACTTGTGCACTGCTTGCTTCCAAAGCGTCCAACAGTAGGACTGTCGTGGTGTGGAGCTGCAGCAGGCCCAGCAGGTTTTGTTTTGTTTTTACTCAGATTACATCAAATCCATCCTCCGATTCACCTCTGATAATTTCTCTGTCCAAACTCCCTCTGGTGTCATCATTCACACACCTCTCCACGTCCACTTCCCTCTTTGTTTTTCCACCTCTTCCCTGCCGTCTCTCTGTTGTGTTTGTGTGATCACCTGACCCGTGGCCAACGGGGAAGCAGCTTCCTGCCTGGTTGTCTATTGCTACTAAGCTCCTTTACATCATGGCTTGATCACCAGCCATGCAAAGAGGATTTATGGCCCTGGAGCACGCAGAATGGTATCTGCTGAGCCCTGGGGACTCGCTGGGGAGCCCTGTGTGCATTCTGCAGCCAATAAGTTGGCCACACAAAGTTTAAACCCCTTGTTTTGGTTTTGAGCTACAGAGCTACCCAACACCATGGTAATGAAAAGCGCTATATCCTAAAGACTCTACATCGCATCTGCGCTCACTGACTGCTGCACTGTGTAATATCTCATTAAACAACAACACTAATTATTTCAACAGAACAAGACAAATAACTTTACACTGCTTTTTGAGTATCAGAAATAAACCATGTTTACAAGTTCTGAATTAGTAGTATTAAGAGGGAAATGCTCAATTGGATCAGACCTCAGGGTCAACTACAGGACAGCACTCATGTTGAAACTGAACCAGACTCTGGCTCAAGGACAGGGAGTCTCCCTACTGCTTTTCTTTATATACATTTAGGACTAATGCTTTAATCTCTGAATACTATGTAGCAGGGTCAACACGTCCTAATCTGACCTACTGTAGTGTTAGTAGTATAATCCATACATGTCAACAGTATAATCCATCCGTACATTGATACCGGGGCTTTGATTAGCCTGGTGATCTGCAGCCAGCGAGCTACAGAAGCAGCTGCCTTGAAGACAAGGAAATTACAACAAATAGCACATGTGATATAACCCTCATAGGCTTTTGTATGCATTTACACATATTGTACATGTATGGGCACAGACACCATCCTTGCATTTCTCTAGATTTAGAACTATTATTTTTACATCTTTTTTTTTTCTTTTCATTAGTGCGTTACAGCGTGTATAAGAATTACTGTGTCCACCTGACGACAAAACAGTTAAATCAAATGTGGGTTCCCAGTGGAAGAGAGCTACGCTCGCCGCACATCGCGGCATACGGCTACCAAAAACGGGCCATTAGAAATACTGGGTTTCAGAGCGCAGTGGTGTGTTGTCTGTGGTGGTCTAGTGGTGTCTTGTAGGCGTCAACTTTATGCAAATAAGGAGCATGCGATATGATGCCCTGTCCCTCAAACTGCGCTGCCATGCTACCAGAATGCATTGCACAGCTGCTTACATAGACAATGAATGGGAAGCGTGGAAATGACGGCACCTGTGGACACCTACATAAGAGAATGAAATACACAAGTAGGTGCTAAAAATGAATGAATGAATAGAAAAAAAGCAAAAGATTATGCATACCAGAGGGGCAAATTACAGTTTTTTTTCCTGAGAATTAACATGCTGTTGCAATGTGCAATTTATTTTCTTATTTTCATTCTTTGAAAGTTACCAGAATGCAGGAAGCACACATTTATATGTACTGTACATACACTTCCATTTGCACTTCTTACTTATTCCTCCTGTTTATGTAAATAATGAGGGATACTAGCCCACAAACCTAACTTGCATTTCAATGTTCATGGTGATACAGAGCTAACTTTAAATTGAACTACTGGCCCAGTTTTTGTGGCCTATTCCTGCAACATTTGCTCATGTGCTGCCCTAAAACCAGACTATCTATGTTGCAACATCTCAAAAGACAACCCTCACTCAGTCATTCAGGTCATGCTACTCTCCAGTTTGCCTATCCTGATTATCAGACTGAATGGCCAGTTCATTTCACTTAATTCATTTGACTTGCTGCAGTAGCAGTGGTGAAGTTAGGCCTATAATGTGTTTTTAATATTATGTCCATCCCAATTTAGATATGTGAGGTTGTATGAGTATTGATAAGACTCTGTGCGGCCTTGAATTTTCGCCTCAATTCATAATTTCGACTATTGTGATGTGAATATAGCAGAGCTCTATTAATTACAGTTTAAATGAATGAAGCATTCAGTAAGAGTAGTCTGGATGTTTGCAACACTAGGTTTGATGCATACTGGTCGACTCGTGGTTGCAGCTCAGTCAGATGTCCTACTCTTGTCCTTGACATGTAGTATAGAATTACTGCCTGAGGGGAAGCCGCTGCCAGCAGTTATTGACCTGTCTGTTAATCCAACACTCATCTAGTTCTGTCTTTTTACCTTGATTTCTTTATATTTTAGCATGTGATACTTCAATGGTAGTTTGTGTGCTTACAGTGCAGTAGGACCAATAAATAATGAGGTTTGTACATGCACTATAGTCAGCCTGACATCATCATCAATAACCAAAGTAAACACTGGTTCTGTGTCTTTATCATAGTCCTGACTCAAAGTCCTTTTTATCCTGCTGCATTTCATAACACACTACTCCAAATCTGCTTTCAAATAAGTGTCTCTTCTCGTTGTTTTGCTTCCACAGTGGGTTTATCTTTCAGCTTAGTAACCACCAATGTTCTTCAGGTGGAGCAGAACAAGTTTGTCTTCCTCATGCTGTCTTAACAGCAGGCTGGCGGACCCTCTGATCTTTGACTAAACAGAGAAACTGACTCTGCAAGGTCAGGAGCCCAAATAGCATCACGGGGCATCTCACATTTACCAAACACAGGACTGTAAGACAAAGCTATGGGCTCTCACATTACAAGACACTGATGCAAATGATGAGGGAACGTAGTTGTCTGTTGTGTTCATATACTGCAGCTGGCACACCGCTGGATGCAAGGCGCAAATCTTGTCGGTTACTGGTTAATAATATCTTAACCTTAAGCCTGAAGCCTGTTAAGTGGCATAATTTGAGTCAGTGTCAGGTGGGGAAGAAGTTTAAAAATGACAAAAATCTGGAAGTGTGGATTTAGAAGTGAGGTTACCAGACCTCTGTAGCCCGCTCCTCATCTCTGCTTGATGCTACTAGCTCAAGGTCTAATAGCTTCTAGCTAGACACACCTGACTCTCCAAATTAACTGTCAGCAGTCAAGTTGCATTTTGGGTAATTTAGACGTGTATGGAATAAAAAGAAAAGATGACATTGCTGGTTCTGCTCTGTCAATTTGGATAATTTTAAGTACAAGTTAAGCAATGTACTGCTGTGTGGATGCCACGTTAGTTCGGATCTGAAAGTCACACAATTACACAAACTAACTGATCGATGCAGCGACAGACCCACAAGTCCTGTGTTCTGTGAGGTAAAATGAGTGTTTTTGTGAAAGGAGTCTGGTCAAGAGCGTTTGAAGACTGCAATATAACAGTTTCAGTCCCCAGTCATATCAGGGCTGTCTGATGACGTGTTAAAGCAGTGAAAATATAATATAAAATACAGCCTGTTGCTCACGTCTTCAAAGCCACCAGACTACACAGACTACACACAAAAGTAGTCATTTTACCTCGCTGGAGTATATATACAACCCCACTTCCAAAAACTCCAAACTAAACCTTTCAGTTATTGTATTGTTGTAGGTCCAAATGTAGCACAGCTAACATTATTCATAACCTTATTGATTAGTTTCAGTTAGCATACTTTGATAAGTCACTGCTTTGTACAACAGCTGAGTGAGAGAGCTGATCAGACAGACAAAGACTGTGTCTGATGAAGCATTTTGTTGCGGTCGTCATTGCAGAAATGCTCATGTGGGTTGTCTGTAGCTCGTAGCTCTGGCCTGTCTGTAGTAATGTGGACCACTATACTGTGAGACCCCCTCCTCTTTATCTGTGTCTGCCTGTCCCACTCTTCCTCCCTTCTCAGACTACATCTTTCAGTCCCACATACCCCGACTCCCCTCTTGCTCCTTCCTGTCTCCACCCATTCGCTCTCCCTCACTCAATTCTACCAGCTGTTTCAACAAAGAGATGCCTGACACACATTTAGCTTCACTGTAGCTGACGAACTGGCATATCAGTATCCGACACGTAGACAACAACCAAGTTTACGTATTCTTTCTAAAATATTCTGTACAGGACATCAACATCATGTAAACTTCAATTTTTAAATAATATTTTACATGCAAAGATTAACTCAATATTTAATCATTTAAAAAGATAAAGATAAAGATAAAGATCTCAAAGTTCTGCTGTAATGTTGGATGTTGCGGTGACTGTGATTTTACACAAATGGTGGTATGTTATTTATACTAAGAGTTTTACTAAAACTAGATTAAAAATATGCAAAATATGCAATATATCACCTTGCTTACAGTATCACAATGTATTGCTATATATTGAATTGTAACCCCTGTATCATGATACGTATCGTATTGTTCATACCAATACACAGCCCTAGTCAACACCTCCCTATAACAGTTTCAACAAAGACTACATTTTAGAAACTAGCAGCTGAGTGTATTTGAACCGCCAAACTATACAGGGATGTGAGCAGTGATTCAGAGGTCTGAATAACAGGCTGGGGAAATACAGACAAGGTAATTGAGTCAAACGAATGGTGCACTTAAACTAGGTGTGGGAGTATTAGTCGAGGCCACCAGCAGAGAAAGATCAAGATTGTAAAATGCAAAACAGCGTATACTACAGTAAAACCAAGCTGACCACTGCGCCCAGAGGTCAGCGACATCCAGACTGATACTGAACTGGCCAGACAGACACAGCGTGGCACTGGACAGCACACTGTTTCTTTGTTTGAGACAAATGCCAATCTACACCATCCATACCTCATAACGGAAAGCAGATTGATTAGAAAGAAAGAAGAAACAGCTGTAATCATAATACATTGTGCAATATTGACACAGTCTGCTGCAGGCTTGTAACGGGAAGATAAAGCTTTCAAATAATGCTGTTATCTTCACTTTTGAAACGTGTAGTCAGGCTCACTGACTGAGGAGTGTTGAATACTTATCCTCAGATGTTAGAGCAATGTATAGTGCTTTTCTTGGAAATACTGATGAATTACTTTTTACTCTATTAAGAATGTGCTTCCCTCTTTCTCTTCTAGTGTTTCCATGTGGATTTTGAGTCACTGAAAAAACGCTCAACTCTAATGAGGCAACCCCGTCTCCTACAAAATCATGTTCCCACGTAACTAAACTGCATTCTCAATTACGCTTCAAGGGAAATATATTTTATCCTGGATCACAGTTGCAAATTTAAGTAGTTTTAAACAGTTTTAAATACAGTTAATGTTGTGAACAAAAAAAAACGCAACTCAACACTAGTTAGTTAGGTTTAGGCAACAAAATTTTTGGCTTACTCTCAGTTGATTCGAATATTTAATCGTGATTAATCGCATGACTGTCCATAGTTAATCCATCCATCTATCCATCGTCAACCGCTTTTCCCGTTAGGGGTCGCGGGGGGGCTGGAGCCGATCCCAGCTGACATTGGGCGAAGGCGGGGTTCACCCTGGACAGGTCGCCAGTCCATCGCAGGGCACATAGAGACAGACAACCATTCACGCCCATTCACACCTACGGGCAATTTAGAGTCATCAATTAACCTAAACAGCATGTCTTTGGACTGTGGGAGGAAGCCGGAGTACCCGGAGAAAACCCACGCTTACACGGGGAGAACTCCACACAGAAGAGTCCCAAGCCGGAATCGAACCTGCGACCCTCTTGCTGTGAGGCGACAGCGCTAACCACTGCACCACCGTGCAGCCCCCATAGTTAATCATGAATTGTAAATTAATCACATTTTTTATGTGTTCAAAATGTACCTTAAAAAGGGAGATGTATCAAGTATTTAATACAGGAGTGGGCAAGTATGCTTGCTTAACGCAAATGTACTGTATATATTTATTATTGGAACTCAAAAAACAAAAAATATGCTCAAATTATAACATGGCAAACTCAACAGGCAACAAGAGCAGTCAGTGCACTGACTTGACCATGACCCACACCCATAGAAGCCATTTTCACTGTGCAAGTTTGGAGTGCCGTTTAGCCTCCTTTGTGACAAGCTAGAGTGACATGATTGGGTGGACCAAGGGATTCCTTCCTTCCTTCCTTGCTGGATTCCTACCTTCCTTTTCTAGTTCCATATAAACAAACTACCTTTAAAACTGAGCCTGCTACAACCTAACAATCGCAAGTTGCGTTAGCCTTAGTAAAAACAAAATCATCAGGGTTTAGCTTAAACAAAACTTAACAAAAATGCAACAAAACCTACGTCTTTATATTTAGTAACTGTACTGATTTAAGTGAGATAGAAGAACACTGTCAAGGTTCATACCAAACAAAGAAAAGAGCTCTGCATGACACTGGAACAAAGCATAACAATTATGTAAACCATTATGAACATTATCATCATAGTGGCTGTATCACAGTGCACTAAAACAACAAATCATGCATCATAAACTACTACTTACTAGCCACAGATGATCTGTAGCCTTTGATATGGTTACACAAAAGCCAAAGAATCATAATCCACACATCCCAAACAGAGCAGAGCATGAGACCCAGTCACCCCAGTGGGAGTCCAAATCAACAGTCTCACCCCATGCAGCGCAAGAGCTGCTAATTCGCCTAATCTGGTCTACTACAGACCGGCTGGATTAACTAACTCACACTTGGGTTTAAACATTATTTGGAGTAGTCTATTTTTAAGAGGTTAGATGGAGCAACTAACAGATTCTGCAGCCCAGTTGTGATCATTTGCAACAGCAAGATGTCAGAAAAAGCTGTTGTGACTTTGCATGTATAAATACATATTGATGCAGATGGAAAATTAAATGGCACTGCAGAAAAAAAAAAATCGTTCCAAAGTTTTCAAGTTTCAGACGATGTGTGTCTGCAGATGCATAGTTGATATAGTTATTACTCCTCTATCACAATACCAGCCTTTTAACACAACAGAGAAATAATCAAGCAGCACAAATTTCCAAACTTTTTTCCAAGTTTATTGCACCAAGCGTTTGGAGTCATTTTTGCATTTTTTGCTGTCATATGGACCGAGAGAGAGTGGAAAATATCAGTTTTTAAAAATATCTGTATCCATGCAGACAGGGCCTAAGTTTCTCCTCAAAGAATCACAGAAAAGCATCACTTTGAATCTTGTGTTTACCAGAAAGTGCTCACACGTTTTTTGAAAATGAGTCATTCAGCATGAAAAAAGCATAAAAAACGACTAATCGAAGAGAAAGACATTAAGTCGACTAGAGAGGACTGCCCTTGCAATTTTCACCAACACTTCAGCGACACAGGTGGTGCGCCTACAACCTGTCGCTGAAACAGTGGCAAACTTGTCAGCACAAAGTGACTCTGTTCACAGTGCTTGTTTAACTTCTTGCTTCACTGACAACGCTGTGGAAAATGATCAAGCTTTATATAGCCAGAGCCAGTCAATTAAATAAAATGAACTGACTCTGATTCTACTCCTGCACAGTCTCACTGTATCGAACGCCTTTCTTTATCATCAATCAATCACAGAAATCAAACAGTTTTCATGCGACAGCTGCAACTCAGGCAGTACACTCTGTTACTCTGATATGCATGTAAAACTCAGCTGGGAGAGCAATAACTGCCGTAAACTAGAAAATGGCATTTCCAGAAGGTTGTACTAGGCGCAAGGTGGATCTGGACACTAACATTAAGGAATATGTGTGTACCGCCAGCACAATAACAAGTGTGTACAAGTGGAGATGCGAGACCGGATCACATGTGGTCACTCACATATGGAGATGCATTCTAATGCCAGGTGTAAACAGACATACTGTTGTTCAGATCACTCAGGATGCATGTAAAAACCAGGTCTGAAAGGGGGCCAAAAAGGAGTCTGCTAAAGCTCCCACCCCCCATTGAACAAGCTGCTGTGAGTAAATGTGTTTATTCATACAGTTGGAGCTGAATAACCTGAATCTAGAGGAACAGATAGTAGATAGATAGACAGTAGAAGATAGCCTGGGGGGGTCCAAGGGAATGTGTGCTGTGTGCGTGCACTTAAAACAATAGCCCCATTGTGCCCCTATGCCCCTGTAGTGACCTAATGGGAGAGCATTGGGCATGTGCAGTACTGTGGGACTGTACACAATGCGATTCTGTCAGATCCACACACACAAATACTGACAAACAAGGCTTCACAACATTGAGTGCAGGGAGAACTTCTGAGGCCTCAAAGCTGAACGGCAACAAAAGAGAGGCAACAAAGGTTAGTCGGTAACAGAGCTGATGATGACAAAACAAGTAACCAAGAACAAAAAGGTTGGCCATAGAAAGACCGTGACCATAGCTCTGTAGTGCTTGTTTCCATAAAATAGAGGCCATGTACGGTAATTTGCTAGACAGCTACTCTGCATTCCTGCACTAAGCTAAAGGCCCTCTGCTCTCAGCTTTAAGCCACCACCTGATATCTCTCTCTTACTGTACATCTTCCTCAATCATAACCCGCGTGTTCTCCCTCTTCTCATTGTCTTTTTCCCACTCGCTCATCCATACACTTCAGACAGCATAATAAGCAGCAGCAGTTCTCAGTGAAACGAGGCTGGATTTGTGCTCCGCAGGCTGAGTCAGGGTGCTCCAGTTTACTGCAGGCTACTCCCACTCTCTCCATAACATGCAGCTGTGTGCATGGCGCTCCTCCTCCACATTCTTCCAAAACACTGCTATGCAAGTTGCGTTGGGTTTGCATCACAGCTGTTAACACTAGCCCATTTTTTAACATTAGCTTTAACATAAGACTTACATGCTATTACTGTACTCACGTTAACCCCTGGCATCATTATTTATTACTGTTAGGATCATTCTTACATTTTCTAAAAGTTTGACCTCTGAGGTCAGAGTTCACAGCCTCAGTCACCACATCAGTGCAGCACAGTCATATGTGCTGGGACTGCAGATCCCTGGGGGGTTTGGGGGGTGATGACACTGCACTGACTCTGCTTAGATGGTCTAAATGAAACTACATTTCAGGCCAAGTTTACACATCAGCAATACTTTTTTTGTATTACTGGGAAAGCCCTATCGTCATCTTTGTATTTCACTGTTCAATAGTTTAAATATCAACAGTAAATTAGACTGATACTGTGATGCTGTCAGGTAAGCTTAGGGCTTGGCAATATGGACAAAATCACCTATCCCAATATAGGTTGTTTCTTATCTCGATAACAATATATATCACAATATAGCATGTTTTCTATTAATTCAATAAGTAAATAGTCAATATGAAACAACCAAATGGTAAAGCATATTTTTTGTATACTCCTATGTGATTTAAATACTCAGCAAATGAAAAGTGCTAAGTATTTCTCTCATTTTAAGAAACTGGGTGCAAAATGAAAACATTTTATGTTTTAAGTGATATTATACAAAAAAAAGAAATAAATATAGGCTTGGCCTTTATTGTGACAGAAAAATTAAGGCTGTCAATCGCTGAACATATTTAATCATGATTAATTGATATTAATCGCAAATGAATCACATTTTTTGTCTGTTGTAAATGAATGTATGTACATATTTATTATTGGAAATCAATTAACAACAAAAAACAAAGGCAATATTTTTATTTTTATTATATAATTCTCTAGAAAAGCTCACAGTTACTGCATTTAGCATAAAAAATATCCTCACATCACAACATGGAAAACTCAAGCCCAACAGGCAACAACAGCTGACTTGACTATGACTTGTCCCAAATTGCATGTGATTATCATAAAGAGGGCATAAAGAGGGCATGTCTGTAAAGGGGAGACTCGTGGGTACCTATAGAACCTATTTTCATTCTTGAGGTCAGAGGTCAAGGGACCCCTTTGAATATGGCCATGCCAGTTTTTCCTCGGCAAAATTTATTGCAGGTTTGGAGCGTTACTTAAGCTTTAAGACTGAGCCCACTACAACCTAAAAATCACAAGTTGTGTTACTGTGTTAAATAAATTAATGGTGTAAAAATGAAACTGCATTAACGCATTGACTTTGACAGCCCTATAATTTTGACAATATATTGTCACATTGCCCAGCCCTAGGTAAGGTCTTTAGAAATGAAATGCTACATGATAAGGGTGCAGCTATTGATCAACCACCAGCTATTTCAGAGCCTAGCTCACAGATTAATCATCGGAGAGGACCCTAAACAAAATGCTACTTAAATTTCACATGCTACCTCTGTAAGCAGTTCAGTCATGAAGTACCCACCAACATGTAATTATTACAAAGTTTGGATAAATCCTATGATAAATTCATACATGGATAGCTCCTATATATGGTGCAGCTGCAAGAGCACCTGTACAAGTCATAACAAACTCAGGAAATAATGTAGTATCTCAGATGAGTCTGAATGAGATCCAAAACATTTTAGGCTACACCCACACCAATATGTTGACATTTTAAAATGCTTAATTTTTGCTACGTTCATGCATTGCATCCACACTACTCCAGCGTTTTAGAACCCCTAAAGCAGAGACATTTAAAAACGCTGCTGATGCGTTTTAGTTTGAAATCTCCGGGATCACATTTTAGTCTGGAAGGGCAGAGACCTTTGAAAACGATGACGTAGACACCTTCGACTGTGTGTGTACATACCAACTATTTCCTGAATGTAACAATACCTCATGCCACTGTCACAACATAATGCAATGTGTATGCAACATTATCAGGGCCGATTACTGACAGTAAATATAGTATGCCGCTAAATCTTTGCTTCATTCTCCCTTAATTACTATCACTTAATTGATGGTACAATCTCAGATGATAGACATTATCTAACTTTCTCTAGATTAGTTGGGCTAGGTTAGCTGCGTAACCATACTGCTACGTGCTTAGTGGTTTCATTCATACCCTAAATTTTCTGCAAGCGAAGACCCACATTCAAACATTAGCACTTTTTTCAGGTCATGTCTAGACGGTAAAACCCAGGTCACAAAACTTTCGTGAGACGGTTGGGGTTAGGCATTGACCTTGAATGTTTAAGGTTAGGCATCGACCTTGACTGTTAAACATTAGGACAGATTGTCGGCAGCGAGACTCGTGAGCACATTTTGCAAGTTATTATATGTTTTCTCAGTTTACCTTCTAGACACGACCCTTTTTAAAAAACATGTCATTCTCCATACTAGAAATAACTTTGGCCAAGCATGTCTAGGCTGATGACAGATCAATATAGGGTTATGATTACAGTCCATCTACTGATATTTGATTTATAAATAACAGATTCTGAATTATCTACACGTTTGACTGTACCATATTCAAAAAGGTAAACAACAAACTGACTATCAGTCTGGGTAGACTTTAGATGACAAGCACAAAGCCAAGTTAAATATATTTTTATAGTTAATACAGACAGTGGCTTAACCGGCCTCACAACTAGGCAGACTTATGAATTAGCCTATGTCTCTAAAGTAAAACAAGTTGTGTAAAGATCATACACTGAAAGACAGATTTTTCCTCTCGGCAGGCTCAGATGCATTTGATTATCTATTCACTACCATTCTCCACTGAAAAAACTGCCTATTTAGGATAAATCATGCATATTTGGTGATGCTTCTTTGCATCAAACGTGAAAAATCCCATCACATTCAAGTCAGGAGGGTCTCTGATGTGTGACTTGTGGTAGCATGCAAACATACCTTTATCACAGTGAAGTCACTCTAATCCAATCAATCTCTGAATGGCAGGAATCTCAGGAATGTTGTGAGCAAACTGATATATAACTTTAAAACAGTGGCAGTCGGGAGTCCTAAAATAGATTACTTAACTTTAAAAGTTTGCTAACTTACAACATATGAGCAATGATATATAATTGTATTGATTTTCTAGTGGTAAGGACGAGATGATTCCAGCAAATATTCAACAGGGTTCAGGTGTGTCCCATCAGGTGCTAATTAATCAAACATGCAATCCAACAACCAAAACAAGTCCTTGTACCAGCTTCAACTGCTTCGCTTTTCTTAAGAGATGGCAGATCCTATGTTACACATGAGCTCAAGGTGTATATTAGTGATTTCCCTCTGTCCTAACACAGGCTAGCAGCAGCTGTGATCCACTCTTTGTTGTTACAGTCAACAGCTGCTGATCTGCAGCATGCTTTCCATGGCTTGAACACTATGATACTGCCATTCCTGTCCTGGAAGTATAGCGTTACTGAAACCCAACTGATCACAAAGCTGACCTTAACAGCTGATCACAACCAGCCCATCATCACCTTAGCTCTGTTTTATACTCCTAACCACGCCCATGCTGTCTGGGATGCTAACACTGTTTGTATGCATTAGCCAAGTGCTAGCTATATCTCGATTTCTTTCGTTTACGGTAACGTTTATCTAAATCGATTCAACGTGATATTCATGTCATGTTCATTCATTGTTATTAAGTAACAAAGACACATCTGGAGGAGCCTCCACACCCTGGCGTGTCTGCCCGAGTAGCACCGGTAACAATGGTGACGCAAGCTTTGCGGCTAACCAGCCGGCTAGCTAACGTTAGCTAGCTAGTTATTAAGTACAACAGTAAACAACATGGCCACACGTTACGGATTTAAACCGCCGCCCGTTAACTGCGTTATAGCAACAGGTATGAGGACAAAGCATAACCAGGTCACTCAACTCGCAGCAAATCCAGCGCATATTTTAAAACTGTTATGTGGTTACAACGGTTAAAGCACTCCAAACGACATACACCTCCACCGGCTTAGAAAGCGCCAAATCCTCACCCGAAGAGAGACTGGGACTCCTGGTGAACCCGGGATCACCTCCTGGGGTCAAACCCGCCGCGTCATGGGTGTGTTTTCACCAAAAGCAAAGTGAGGGAGAGGATTAGCTGCGGCTACAAACTCCGACGTCCTGAGGAAAAAGGGAATGCAGGAATGTGACGTTCAGTCCGGTCTGCTGGCAGCGGTGACACGTGCACTCAAGAGTGAAGCATTGTGGGAAATGGAGTTCAGTATGAAAACAAGTACAGCTTGAGAAGATAGTTGATTAATAACTGGTTTGAGGTGTTACACTATCCCCTCTCTACCTGCTGCTGGCCAGACAATTTTGATACAATGGATGTACATTCATTATGGTAATCCTAGTGGTGGAAAGTATAAGTACATTTACTAATTCATACAATTGGGAGTTGTTTTTTATTCACAGGATGAATGAATTTACAGTTAGGCAAAATCCTAACAATAACTAGAATGGAGCGCAGACCTCTGCCAAGCTGCCCGAGTACGATCACCCCCTTCTCCATTGAGCTTGCGCCATCATTCATGTGTATTTTTGTTTACGTTGAGATCAGCTGTTCGTAGCAGAGTATCATAAAACACTTCACTCAAACTGGACAGAAACAAAATATAACTCACTTAAACCATTGTTGTTACTCTTTCCAACAATGGACAAGTGTGCTTTGGTCGAACTAAACCCTAATTTCGAGTTTGATGTGAAAATATGGCGAGTCTGCAAGATTTCACAGACCCAATGAAAACAACCCATAAGAGCCAAGCTGGAGCCTGTTATCTCCGAGCAGCTGTCAATCACTCCCAAGCTCCGATCAAACAAAGACAAAAGAGAAAACAGAGCCACGAGGAGGTGCAGAAGTCTAGTTTTCTCTTGGAAAACTTGAATTACAATATGCTGAAAGGTTATTATGGATTTTTTTGCCCATTGATGCCAAAACTATTCTGCTGAATGCTGCTTTAACACACTAAAATAAACTTTAGAATGCAATATTACAAACGTGAGAAAAATAATTAATTCTGCAGCACATTGCATAGAGCAGTAGCAGATGGATTTACTTCTTCAAGGCTCTGACATTAAAAACTAAAATTACTGCACAAACAGAGAAAAAATTAGTGCAACGACTTGATATAGAGTTTAATTATACTAGCACATGAAGATGGGTGGAGCCTTTAAGGATTTTTCCTTATGAATACAGAATTTGGTTACAATCAGTAAAACGTTAATCATGTTAATCATCCAATTTTTGTCTTCAAATAAAACAATACTATTATGATCAATAGTAGGTATTGATGTTGATTTGCTTCTTAAATATTCCATGATTTTTTTTCCGGGCCAAATCTTAATCTTAAAAATTCACAGGACAGGTAAAATCCATTCATTATTTTAAAGCAAATTTCTTTTGCTTTGATATTGAAAAATAAATACGCTGGACATTTCTGCATCATTTTGATAATTCTGTATATATCGTGATATTGCCCAGCGCTACTTCTACTCCACTACATTTCAGAAGCAAATATTGTGCTTTTTACTCCAGTATATTTATTTAGATTCAGATTAATAATACAAAATATAATCAACAAAAAAATATGATGTAATATATATAGATTAAGAAAAAAAATGTTGATGCCCAGAGGGATATTCACACCCTACCTACCAGATAAAATATAAAGCAGCTGAAATTAGCCCCAACTTTTACCATCAATATTACAGTGATGTACACATGTATAATAATTATAATCCAATAATATATTCAATATACTGAAATGGGCCAATTCTGCATAATGATACATACTTTTGATACTGATACTTGATGTATATTTTGAGGCTAAAACCTTTGTACTTTTAATCAAGCAAGGATTTAAATGCAGGATTTTTACTTGTAAAAGAGTACTTCTACACTTCGTCTTTGCTAAGTTTACTCAAGAACAAGATCTGAGAACATCTTTCACCACTAGGTAGCCCAAATACTTGTCTCATCTATCGCAATAACGAAAATTACAACCCTTTTATTTATTCATTCATTTATTTAAACTGAGGTAACAAAACAAAATTACACATCTAAATTGTTGACCCAAACATCAGACCACTTCTAATAGAAATGAATTACAGGAGTATCACCACCAGTGTTACATGACTTGCACTACGTTAACTTACAGGCAGGCACTGTGGTTTTATTTGGCTTGAGAAGCCCACCCATTCATTGAGCGCTCTACACAAAAAATATAGTGTTAATAACTGATGGTAAATAAGCCCATAAACTTGAACCACCACAAATTTGTTTCAATGCATGTATATGTGTCTTTTCCTATGTGAAATGTTAAATTAATTTTTGATTTAATAATTTTGTTTGCAGGCTTTCTTTCTTTATTTTATTTACATTATTATACATTACACATTATTATATATTATTTACTTATATTATTGTTAAGTTTATAGTATAAGTTATAATTTTGTCTAGGCAGCGTTGGAAAGTGAAAATGCTTTAAATATCTGTGAATAATGTACTTTTTCATAAATAAAATCTTATTTAAAAAAAAAAAAAAAAAAAAAAAGGAGTATCACCATCACCAGAATAACAAAACAGAAATAACATAAAATACCAAATATTATACAGCGAAACATATCTGATACTCTGGAGCTTTTTTATAAAGCTGCCCCAATTAAATAAACAAAATAAAATAAACGAAAAGAAACATAAAATACAATATAATGCAATAAAATAAAATAAACATGCAATTTAGGTTAACTGATGACTCTAAACTGCCCATAGGTGTGAATGTGAGTGTGAATGGTTGTCTGTGTGCATGTATCAGCCCTGCGATGGACTGGCGACCTGTCCAGGGTGAACCCCGCCTTCGCCCACTGCCAGCTGGGATCGGCTCCAGCCCCCCCGCGACCCCTAAGGGGATAAGTGGCTGAAGATGGATGGATGGATAAGATAAATACAAAAAACATGAGGAGAATATGCACAGTGACAGTCCTAATGTGACAGTAATCTGCTATCTGGTTGACTTATTTCAAAGGCTAGCTGTTTTAATATTCCTAATAATCACATTTTGTTCTTTTCACTTTTCTGTCCTCATGGCTGAAGACACCAGTAGTAGCTATTGCTCAAATATTTTGATGACTAATTTGTGAATACTTTCCTTTATTTAGCAATTCTTTGCAGGTAAAACTGTCGGTCCGGTTTGCAGTTAAGTAATAGTTCATGGAGTAGCTGGCTAATACAACACGGTATGATAAATCTGAGGTGTGAATACAGATTGAATGTAAACTGTATGTGTTTTATGTAAATTTAATGTGCATTAATGTGTAATATAAACACTTTTGGATTATTTTTCACATTACTATTATTGTTTCATTCATATTTCTCAACCCTAAAATCCTGGCCTCTTATTTAATGAAATGAAATGAGTTACCAATGATTTCAGATCCACCTCCACCTAGCAAGAATCCAACATACTGTATCCTTAATGGCAGGCTGGGAATTTTCTTTTAAACTTGTACCTGATTTGTGTGTCTTATGGCATTATATGTGGGTTAATTGTTTTATTTTTAGCATTGATTTTTTTCAAGTGTTTGCTTGTCTCTTTTTTGTCTTATTTTGCCTTTATTTCCTGGTATTTTTTGTCTTTTATTGTTTAACATTTGCAAGTCTATATTACTGACGTGCACATGTTTCCTAATAAAAAATATTTGAGACTAACGACTGCAGATCACAGTTAGAACCTGCTGAAGAAATCATTTCAACGCAACCATGACCCCTTGTGGATGTTGGTAAAAGTGCAGTCGGAGGAATCGTCGGCTCCTGCTTGGTTTCAAGTGATTGTGTGGGATTCTGTGGATGTGTATATGTTATGAATATATTATAAAACCGCAGGGATTTATCAGGGTCCTTAGTCAACATTGACGACAGCTGGAAGATGGAGCTCAGACAGATTGACTGACAGATAGACATGTCACACAGAAACCAGACAGGCAGATATGTCTGAAAGTGGAAAGGTAGACAGTCCCCCTCTGCTCCAGATGGCTACAGAATATGTTCAGCACCACAGTCAGAGGCTAATTAACTATCATGGCGTGATGGAAACTGCAGCAGGTTACTACACCCCCCACCCATCGCCCCCTTCGTCTTCCTCTTCTTCCCAGTCTCCCTACCCTCCTCACTCCCTCGCCCAGTTCTATATCCATCCTTAGTCGTCCCATAATTACTTTGTTGTCCTCTCCACATCACCCACAGCCATTCCCTCCATTTCCCTCCCATGCTGCTGTGCATTTTCTCTGTGCACATGCTTTATTTCCTGCCATCTCATACAAGCTCACCTATAGCTTTTTAAAAAAAATTATATGTGCCATCCTGAAATATGCCCTCACCGTATGTGAGCTCAGCAAAAATGTCAGAAAACTAGAATTTATACAGTAATGCACCAAAATGCTTCACTCTGTCTTATAAATCTGATATCTGCTTTAAATTAATAAGTCCACTGAGCTGCAGTTTGGAGGATTGTGTGAAGCTAAGGTGCAAAAGTTGGTAAGAGTCAAAGCACTTTGCACTGTTGTCAAGGAAACCATAATGTTGAACTGCTATATAAATTCATTGTTCTAAAAATGTCAACACTTGTTGAAGCGCTCGCAATACTTCACAAAACTAAACCATTACACTATTCCTTAGCATCTTGTATGTAATTATATTAAAGACACCCACAGAGGAGACGAGATTTAAATCTTTTCAAGTCAGAAATGTATGCGAGCGACGAGCAAAGAAGGTCGCGCAAATCTTAAAGTATAATGATTTCACATTTCTTTGTAGGCAGTGCCAACAGTTTTTGAATACATATATAAATTTACATTTAAATATCAGTCAGTTTTCTTTTCATTAAAGTGAACTTAATAGCCATTTCAATGTTGGTTTGACAGCGTAAATTCTATGGAGCAAAAGAAAGAAAGAAAAGTAAAGGCTGAAATTGGCGTTGCTCCTCAGGTCGCCCTGCACAAAGCTGAATCCTCACCAGAGGGATGGTACCAAAGCACCAATTAGCAGTGGAGAGGGCGCATGATGATATTTCCGTGTGCTTGTGGCCAGGGCAGCTCCGTCTGTGTGCGTTATAAAAGGCAAAACCATAAACATGGAATTAGACAGTGCAGGGCCCACAGCTCTTAAGGTCACAGACTCTCCCCTCCTGCGGGTTGTGAGAGCAACAGTGAGATATAAACAACACTGGGCCAGCAAACTGTTATTACTGTACTCGCAGGTTTTATAATGGGGAGGCTGATTATTTGTGCTTGTCAGTGTGTGAAGTTCATTAGGCCGGCGGCCCCGATGCAGTGGTCCCCTGCAGTTCTGCTCTTATGGGTCGAATGGGTGCAGGAGATAGGTGTGGGAGAAAGATCTCTGTGAACTAGCAACCGAACCAGATAGAGAGAAACCAAGTGGGTGGAAGTGACTGAACATCTCTTTGTGTACACACACACACACACACACACACACACACACACATTAACGCTCCGACAAATAAACACACTGAGATTGGCCAGGGTTCAATTTGTTGAGTAACAAAAACATGCTTTCTAACCAGCAGGTGGGGGCAGTAGACAGATCATAGGACTGTTGTACACTGAGCCGTACCATTATAACGTGCTGTGAGATCTACTGTAACCTGCATATACAGGGGGTGGACGGAAAATCATGATATACCTATAACTAATGCAATCTACTGGAACATTATATCCCTGCAAGTTTATTTATTTAAGTCTGTGGTGAAAAAATGAAACATGAACAAAGATATCTGTTCATTTTAAATTTTCCTCGCAAACTTTATCAACAAGCAGGAGCCTGGACAGTGGGAGGGGGTTTGCTACCTTATTTCTGAATAAACTATACACAGATGCTTATTTTGCAACAGAACAGTGAAGAAAATAGTGGGGTTATCTTTATTGTGTGGTTGTCCATAGTTAATTGTGATTAATCGCAAATTAATCACATTTGTTTCATCTGTTCAAACCTTAAAGGGAGATTTGTCAAGTATTTAATACGCTTGTCAACACGGAAGTGGACAAATATGTTGCTTTATGCAAATGTATGTATATATTTATTATTAGAAATCAAGTAACAACACAAAACAATGAGCAATATTGTCTAGAAATCCTCACAGGTACTGCATTTAGCATAAAAAATATGCTAAATATGCTGCATGTCATGGCAAACTGCAGACCAGCAGCTGTCAGTGTGTCAGTGTGCTGACTTGACTATGACTTTCCCCAAACTGCATGTGATTATCATACTGTGGGCATGTCTGTAAAGAGGAGACTCGTGGGTACCCATAGAACCCATTTTTATTCACGTCTTGAGGTCAAAGGACAAGGGACCCCTTTTAAAATGGCCATGACAGTTTTTCCTCACAGAAATCTTCATCTTCATCTTCAACGCACATTTGGAGTGTTATTAAACCTCCTTTATGACAGGCTATGAAATGGTTGGTACCAGTGGATTCCTTAACTTTTGTAGTTTCATATGATAGCAGTATCTTCACTCTCGCTATAACACTGAGTGATAAACTGAGTGCCACTGACAGCCCTAAAAATAGGGAGCTAGTAAACCCCAAACTGTTGCCTTTTAGAATAGACCACAATCATAAATGTAGGGCTGCAACTATAAGAAAAGAAGAAGAAGAAGATATTCCTTTATTAGTCCCACAGTGGGGAAATTCAGTTTTACACTCTGTTGTTCACACAGTACATATACATGCGTCAATGGAGAGATGTCAGAGTGAGGGGGCTGCTCCTGACAAGCGCCCAGAGCAGTTGTGGGTTCGGTGCCTTGCTCAGGGGCACCTCGGCAGTGCCCAAGAGGTAAACTGGCACCTCTCCAGCTACCAGTTGGTCTTGGTCCATGGGGGACTTGAACCGGCGTCCTCCGCGTCCTAACCCAAGTCCTTACGGACTGAGCTACTGCCGCCCCCACTATAAATTAATCTTAGTTTCTTGATTAACAGAGTATCGTTTGGTCTATAAAATGTCAGGAAAAAGAGAAAATGATGATTGTATCCTCGAACAAAGGTTTTCAAAGTGGGGTGCGCAGTCAGTTTAGGGGTCCTAGACGTGGAAAAAGTTTGGGAACCACTGTCGTGGTGCACAGATTCAAGTGACATCGGTAGATGTCTCGTTTTGTTCGGCCATCAATCTAAAACTTAATGATATGAATTTCCTTTACATATTTTACAATTTACATATACATATTTTTTTCTTAAATAATGATTTAAAGGATTAATTCATTATGGACGGATTGATTAGTCAACTAATTGTTGCAGTTCTACATAAATATAATCAAAAAGGATTCAATTTATTATTTTTTTTCAGGCTTGTGCACAAATGAGGGGGGAGCATAAAAACTGGGATTATTATAGTTGCAAAATACATTGTTTTTCTAATAACTCAGACAGAACAGACAGATCAAACTCAACGTAGTTGCTCTTTATTTTGTCCTTCAGCCTCCCTGTTTAGGGGCCGCTCTGCTCTCAACCCCCGACCCCGTCCTCTCCTCAGCCCGACACTCCCCCTGCTGTTGAACTGCAGCAGAGTGCTGAGGAGCGCGTTGACAGCTCCGGGCCGTGTGTGCCCGCCTGCCTGTATGGTGAGCACCCGTTGAGTAGGTGGGTCTGCTGGAAGGGAGTGGGTGAGGTGGGAAAAGGGCAGATGGAACACAGAAGGAAGTTCAGCAGCAACACATCGAGTGTCGGAGAGTAAAGATGGAGAGGGAGGGGTTCAGAGAGCCACCGGGACAGCGATAGGTAGAGAATGAGGGGACGGATACGCAGAGAGAAAGGATGGTGGGTGGTAGGAGGAAGAGGGAGAGTAAAGGATGGAGAGGTGAGAGATGTGTCAGGTACCAGAGGGAGAGGTGATGAGCAGCAGGGAGAGGAGGGAGGGTGACAGGTAGAGATGGGATGGAGGAGTTGGGAGTTTGGGGGGTGATAATGATGGGTGGAGGGAGGGAGAGACGCACTTCTGTGACCTTCATCAGAAATTTGACAGTTGGATGTGATGTGTTGCTTATTTTCTCGATCAATCCAAAATACACATTTAGGTATTTATTTTACTACTTTGTGTGTTTGCGTCTGTAGATTAAATTCCAAGTTAATGTTACATAATACCTCATTTGCATATTTAAACATAAAATTTAAGACATAATTGTTCTAATGTTAGTAAATGACATCCAGTTTCATTACTAGCTATATTCTAAAGGTTTTTACTGAGGGGTTCGCTCATATAGCATTCAAAGCCTGATTTATAGAGAGAGATCTTAAATTCTCTAACGTGGCAGCAAAATGAAACCAACTTTATTCAATGTTCAGATTCCTTTTCTGGAAATGAATGCAAATCAGCACATATTTAATGCGAGAATGCCTTATTTGCAAATATAAACAGAAATCAAAAACTTCTAATAAAAAAATCAATAATAATACAAATAATTATGTACATTAAGTAAGCAATCAGCAGGGGAAGTTTCATGGTGATATCTATTAATTGTTTTTTTTACCCGATTCACCTGAGGTGTCTCGCCTTAAGCAAAAATGGGGGCAGTAGTAGGTAGTAGCTCAGTCCGTAAGGACTTGGGTTAGGATGCGGAGGACGCCGGTTCAAGACCCCCATGGACCAAGACCAACTGGTTGCTGGAGAGATGCCAGTTTACCTCTTGGGCACTGCTGAGGTGCCCCTGAGCAAGGCACCGAACCCCCAACTGCTCTGGGCGCTTGTCAGGAGCAGCCCCCTCACTCTCCATTGACGCATGTATATGTACTGTGTGAACAACAGAGTGTAAAACCGAATTTCCCCACTGTGGGACTAATAAAGGAATATCTTCTTCTTCTTTAAAAGAACAAATATTATAGCGTGCTTTCCAAAATGAGGTCAAATACACATTTAAATTGAAGTATTGTTACACAGGGCTATAAATTCAATTCCTCACATTTTTTTAAACTTTCCTTTTGTCTCCAAATGGCTTAAATGACTCCAGCACTTACTCACGTCCAGACGGCAATAATGCCACTTACATAGCTCATAAATGTTAGAGACTAGACTAGGGGGAGATGGTCTAATGAAAAGTCCCTGGAGGCTGACGTAAACGAACAGGAAACATGTCATCAACATCTGTCACGAACGTTCAGACTAAAAAAAAAATAGTGCAATAGATTTAAACAAACACATGACATCGTATTGGGTAGTGTCTGTTTCTGAGAAGTGGTGAGAACATGAGAACACAGACGTTTTTTATGGTTAACGCTTTCAGTCCGAGCATGTAGCAGGGTCGTCCACTCAGACCTCCAGAGCACAAACTGAACACTGTCATTTCTGAGATGAAAGTATTCATCCTGATTTATCATTGAAGGAGGAGGAGTTCCTGAAATCTGTTTTTTTTTTTAACTAAACAAATCAGAAACATATTTGGGGCTGCAACTTACAATTATTTTAATTGTTGATTAATCTGTTGATTATGTTCTCGATTAATTGATAAGGGTATTTTAAAAAGTGATGTCCTGAAATGTCTAGTTTTGTTCACAACTTAAAGATATTCAGTCTACTGTCATCGAGGAGTAAAGAAACCAGGAACTATTCTGACTTATTACTACATCAAGTAAGTGTTTTATTTCCACTAGTCTGAAAGAGACATGTCATGGAAGAAAAATAGCACAAAATCTCTCTTTTTGTCAGGTTTCTCTCCCTTTTCTCCCCCCTTTTTAAATTTCAATATAAAATAATTTCACATTATATAAATTGATCAGCAATAACTTGTAGTTTCCAAGTATAAAGAGGTGTCACACAGTTGTCTGCTTGTTTTCTGTGTTGTGTATTTACTGATAAGAACGAGGTCCGGTATGCTGTCTTCTGTTTTGATAAAAAGTAGCTTTCAACAGCCTGTAACTTCCTTTCCCATGAATATTACTTTGCATGATGTGGCTACATGGTTTCACATTCACTCCTTGACTCCTGCTTGTGTGTGTTGAGCAGGAGGACTCCGACTAGGGGTGTTAAAACAGAAATCTCAGCCCACTAACTGACCATGTCTGAACTGTACAGTGCACAGAGAGATAGCATGAGGTGCCTTTAGGTCAGAGCGGGGTGTTAAAATTAGTCACCATAATATCTGTGTGTGTGTGTCTTGTCTGAGAAGGGGAAAATTAAAAGGAGTGTGTCTGGTTATGCTGCGTTCATGCCCAGCCACACTACATCCCACACAGGGCTGAGAGACTGTGAGCTCCTCTGGACCTTTTTTTAATTAAAACTCCTCACTTTCTTCTCTGTGTGTGTGTGTGTGTGAGTGTATGTGTCATGACGGCAATCATTTTAATGTATTCGATTCTCACGGATGCTGAGACATATTTATTTTCCAGAGAGTAATATCGGCATGTGAGTAGAGTAATGGATAAAAGACCAGAGAGTACCGTAACATTGCTAATTGCCAAGTTGATTAAGACAATTAATGGAAATGAGCACAGAGCTGAAAAGAAATGCAATGGCACTGTAAATTAAAGATATTTCTCAAAATAATATAAGATAAGATAAGATAAGATAAAATATACATTTTCATTTATTTTGTGTTTCCAAAATTCAGTGGATCTTGTCTGCGAATGCCTTAAATATCACTTTCTCTTTAAACGATCTATTTTATTCGCTCTATCACTTTCTTTGTTAAAAGCAAGCATCAACTGCGTTACTGCATAACGCTTGCTAGTTTATTGTGGGCTGAACTCTTTGACTATAGCAAATAAAAGTTCTAATTATATGCTAAAGCGTCGTCATTAGATGGCCCACTTGCACATTGAACTTGCTCAGGTAAGCTCTTAAGGCTGAGAGTTGCTATGGTATTCACATGCATCTTACTCTATCTCTTTAGTTGCTGAAGTCAGAGTTATTTTTAAAACCGTCCCTGCGTCAGTGTAAGAATTACAGCCTTGTATTTCTCTGTAAAGCTAATTAAATTTAAATAGGTGTCAAGGAGATTTCTTTTACTTTCTATATGCACTGATTTCTCTTGTGCTGCAATAAAATACCCTTCGAAATGAAAGCCGGCACTGTATGCTGGGTTGATCAAAACCAAGCTCACAACCCCGTCTAGCTAGGTAACCTGCGAGGTAGCATGTGCAGTCTTGTTAAACTAAGTAAATACAAGGCCGCGTCTGTCTATGTACTGTGAATTACTATAAAAGTATGGTCAAGGTGATGCTGAGAAACTAGCAAGAGTGTACTAGATTTTAAAAGTCAAAAACATTTTTTTCCAATGAAAGTAGCTGGCAGCACTAGCTCCAAAAGTCATTTAGAGAGGAAGTTGCCATGTCGACAACACTGACTTCAAGTCCCCCTCCAAAGCCACTCCCCTACATAAACAACAATTAGCTATTATTATTACTCACAGTAGTAGCAGTATCAAGATTGTTAACATGAGTGCATGGGCAGAGTGTACGCAGGTAGTCCGTCCAATCATACAGGCCGAATAAAATGACTGGACAAGTGTGCAACTTTGAGTCTGAGAAGTGAAGCCAAAGTTAAAGTGCCTTAAACTTGCATTCTTTCTAACAGCCAGCAGGGGGCGACTCCTCTGGTTGCAAAATAAGTCAGATTGTATAGAAGTCTATGAGAAAATGAGCCTACTTCTCACTTGATTTAGTAAACATTGTAAACGTGAATTTATGGTCTGAATCGCTAGTTTCAAGTCTTGTTCAATGGAACATGATGTTCATTTAGTAAATTATGGTCCCATTTAGAGTCAAATTGACCATAAAGCAGGGGATACTTTAGGGCGGGGCTACCTGTGATTGACAGGTTGCTGCCACAAGGCTGGTGGGTCTGGCAGTTGTCCATGTTTTCCCCCAACAAGTTTCAAAGTGTGTTTTCAGCTCTTGAAAAAAACTAAGATGGTGACAGCCAAAAATCAAGATGGCAACGGCCAAAATACTAAATTTGAGGCTTCAAAATGACAGTCCACAAACCAATGGGTGACGGCACGGTGATTACATCCACTTCTTATATAAAGTCTATGGATTAGACGGGTTTATTATAATCCTGCAACAGATACCAGATTTTTGGCTTCTATTTTATTTTTATTTTTTTTTGTCAGAGCATTTGATTTATTGGTTGTTGTTGAGATGTAATGAGAATTTCAACAAATATAACAGAAAATGGATCTACCTTTAACTTTGTTGTTGCTCTAGCTAATAAGAGCTTTTTCAGTGAACCACCCCCAGACAGAAAGGCTTGGTGCATTATGGGTTGTGTGTGCAGCAGGGATGGGGTGTGGGTTTCTTTTCATCATGAACAAATGGTACAAAAAGACACAACATGGAGGGAGACAGAAACATGTATCTGAGTTTCACATTCATGCTTTGTAAAGGAAGAGGTAACGTGTGTGTGTGTGTGTGTGTGTGTGTGTGTGTGTGTGTGTGTGTGTGTGTGTGTGTGTGTGTGTGTGTTTTAAAGAGCCACACCACTGAGGCAAATTCCTATCAACTGTGTTGACATGGCAATGAAGCATTGAATTGAATTAAACACACGCTGACACGACGTGCAAGCAAGCTAATTGGTGTTTATTGCCAATAATCGCTGGTTGGATCATTTGGGCAGTGTGCATGCGTGTGTGTGTGTGTGTGTGTGTGTGTGGTGTGTGTGTGTGTGTGTGTGTGACTCATGCTGGAACATGCCTATGTTTCAGATTTTTTAGTTTTGCAGTCAGTCACGTTCTGTGTGTTGGCAGCAGTGTCAGTTTCATCATCATCACGAATACACACAGATACACAAACATACAAACACAGTCATCAGGTTTAAATGAGGCCACATGCATATACTTCTCAATGTAGAGAGCATTAATTAACATTACATTAAACACACTGAAACGACTTTCTTCTAAAGGAATAGTCCCTATGAAAACTGCTCACAGTGAAGTCTGTAGATCATCAGAGTAGGACTGGGGAGACATGCTGCTGTAACCAAGTATATTTAATCAAGTACTTAGTACCTAGCCTACTACTTATGACTAGGGATGCTAATTTTAAAAGAATTTTAATCCAATAATCAACCCTCGTTAACCAATTATTAACCGTTGACTGACAAGATTAGTGTGATTCGTGCTCCCTGTAGCCACACACATACGTCTGTCAGCACGGCGTAACTTTAGAGTTTCTGTGTCTATGGCAGCGATGAGTGTGGGGATGTCGATGGCGTTAGGTGTAGCAGTGTGCGTACAGTTTATTTGTCATGAATAAATGCTACGAGGCTACAACTCCTCACAGCTCAAGCGAGCTCAAGACTGGAGTCGGCTTCCTGTATCTGCAACTCCAGCTCAGACTCTGTTAAGGTGGACTCTTAACGTGGACCAGCTTTTCTTCTTAAACTGACGAGCTCAACTTTTTAATTAATTATTATTATAATTCTTTCAACTGTTTAATTGATAGCGTTCATTGGTTAAAATTCTTAATGTTGGTTATTGGTTAAATGGTTAATTATGAATATCCCTACTCTAGACACTACATATCAGAAAGAAATATGGTACTTTTTACACTAAATGGAGTATATTTCAAAGCATTAGTTGAAAATTTCTTCGTATATTGTCTATAAACAAATATAAATATACACAGAAAATATGGCACTTTATAGAATAAACTACCAGACTGTATATAAAATAGTTCAACTGACTTCCAGCTCCACCAAGTTCAACAGTGAAATGCTCCAGTGTCAATAATAATTAGCTCAAGTGTCAGTAATAATTAACCACTAATAGATTGCATGATAATTAGGAATGTCAAACGATTAAAATATTGAATTGAGATTAATCACATGCTTATTAAAGTTAATCGTGTTTAATCACAAATTGATCATATCATTTTTTATCAGTTAAAAATGTACACTATATTATCAAACGTATTCACTCACCCATCCAAATAACTGAAATCAGGTGTTCCAGTCAATCACTACAGACCTCCAAACTTCATGTGGCCTTCAGAGTAGCTCAAGAACAGTGTGTGGAGAGGTTCATGGAGTGGGTTTCCATGGCCGAGCAGCTGCATCCAAGCCATACATCACCAAGTGCCATGCAAAGCGTCGGATGCAGTGGTGTAGAGCACGCTGCCACGCCAAGTGTAAAGTTTGGTGGAGGGGGATTATGGTGTGGGGTTGTTTTCCAGGAGCTGGGCTTGGCCCCTTAGTTCCAGTGAAAGGAACTCTGAATGCTTCAGCATGCTGAGAGATTTTGGACAAATCCCTGCTCCCAACTGTGTGCGAACAGTTTAGGGATTCCCCTTCCTGTTCCAACATGGCTGTGCACCAGTGCACAAAGCAAGGACCATAAAGACATGGATGAGAGAGGCTGGTATGGATGAACTTGACTGGCTTGCACAGAGTCCTGACCTCAACCTGACAGAACACCTCTGGGATGAATTAGAGCGGAGACTGAGAGCCAGGCCTTCTCGTCCAACATCAGTGTGTGACGTCACAAATGCACTTCTGGAGGAATGGTCAAAATTCCCATAAACACACTCCTAACCATTGTGGAAAGCCTTCCCAGAAGAGCTGAAGCTGTTATAGCTGCCAAGGATGGACTGACGTCATATTAAACCCTATGGATTAAGAAAGGGACGTCACTTAATATGCAACTTTATATGCAAGTCAAGGCAGGTGAGCCAATACTTTTGGCAATATAGTGTACCTTAAAAGGAGATTCATCAAGTATTGAATACTCTTATCAATATGGAGTGAGCAAATATGTTTGCTTTATGCAAATGGATGCATATATTTATTATTGAAAATGACTTAACAACACAAAACAATGACAAATATTGTCCAGAAATCCTCACAGGTACTGCATTTAGCATAAAAATATGCTCAAATCATAACATGGCAAACTGCAGCCCAACAGGCAACATCAGCTATCAGTGTGTCAGCGTGCTGACTTGACTATGCCCCAAACTGCATGTGATTATCATAAAGTGGGCATGTCTGTAAAGGTTTAGCTTCATATGATGTCAGTATCTTCACTCCAGCTTTAAAACTGAGCAAACAACAACCTCTGAAGGATCAACTGTATTAATGCCTTAAACAAATTAGTGGCGTTATAACAGTCTGCGTTAACACAAAGCCCAAACTTCAACGTAAAATATGGCTGTTAGAGAATAAATTACCAAACTAATATAAAATAGTTCAAATGACTTCCAACTCCACCAAATACAAGAGTAAAATACTTGAGCTATGTGACAATATAACACTCAGGGCGGCAGAGGTGGGTAGAGTAAAGCAAAAACAAGTAGTTAACCTGCCACATATACACCAAACAATATTTCCAGTTTGTATCTCTCAAGTATGATCACAAAACATTGCATACTTCCAACTTCACTTCACCAGCTTCTAAGTTGTCTTTTATTATGAACTGCTGGTGCTGTTTGAAAGCCACAACGTTAACGTCACTCCTACAGTAGCTTCAGTTGTGCTGACCTTGAACAGAAGGATAACAGAGCGCCAGCAGACCTGAGACCAGCTGACCAACTGCCTCTAAATGAAACATCAATGCATGAAATAATAAATAAATAAAAGTAGCAGAGTGAATATATCCAAATATAACAGAGTAAAAGTAATGATTTTTCTCCTAAAATCTACTCAAGTAGTTAGTAGTAGTACTAGTAAAGTATGCTGCAATATATAATTTATGACCTGTGGCTATTCTACTCTCTCCTCCCTTCATATTTATATCTCTATCATGATCAAAAAAAGGCAAAAAAGCCCAATAAATATGCTTCAAGAAAAAAAAAACTACTTAATTAAATGTAATAGAGTAAATGTAACTCAGTTACTACTCACCTCTGTATGGAGGTCATTCTTCTACATATTAATTACTTTTAAATTTAATACTTTAAAGGTGCAGTGGGTAGACATAGAACAAATATGATTTTAAAAAGTTATTTTTTATAAATATATATTCTGACAGTAGCGCATGAGACAGGTAATCTGAAAAAAATCATGTGCCTCTGTGTCCTCCGGTGCTCCAGAGCTGATCTGGAGTCTGCCGTCCATCTTCTGTCTATGAGCAGCTGTCAGTCGCAGCGCTGATCAAATGTGAATCAATATTCTGTTACTGTAATGCCTATTTCCCACCTCAAAGGTTTTTAAGTGTAGTGTACTGTTTAGCTGTAAAATGAAAAAGTAGCCATGTTGTGATCAGTTGAGAAAATACCAGAGGAGCCATGAGGAGGTGTAGAAGTCTAGTTTTCTCTCAAAACAATTACAATATCCTGAAAAGTTATTATGGATTTTTTGCCCAGTGATGCCATAAAATAGTTGCCTACTGAGGCTTTAAATGTATCAGAGTAAATGTAACTCATTACTACCCATTTCTGCATGGAGCTCATTCTTCTGCATACTAATTACTTTTACTTTTAATACTTTAAGTACATTGTACTGATGATAGTTCAGTACTTTTTTAGTATGATTGTGAATACAGGACATTTACTTAACATCGTGGTATTGCTTCTTTTACTTAAGTAAAGGATCCTCAACCACTGGACACAGATATCTCAAAACCAAAACTATCTGCACAACTAGAAATATGTTGTTTTTTTGTCATTTAGTAACCCTTTTAGATTACAGCCTAAAAAAAGAAACTGTAACAAATTACACTTCTGTAGTCAGGGCCGTCTCATAAAATTTGAGAAATGCTTTTAGATTGTGAGTGACGCACTGAAATATTTCTTTCACTCTGGGTTTGTGGAGAGTGTTTTTAATTGCAGCTAGCCGTGTGGCTGCAGGCAGAGTGGCCACACTGCGGTGGGAAAGGCAGCAGTCAAGAGTCCCTTTTTTCATGACCTGTTTGGGTGAGGAACTCTGCTGACACACAACCAACATACAAATACACTCATGCACAGACACGCCCATGCTACATGTGCACATACACAACACACACACACACACACGGTACACTCCCTCATACTGACACAACATGTGCACACATAAACATACAGTAAGTTCAATGTGTGCATAGATGCATATAGACACGCATACACGCCTGCACCCAAACATACACACGCACAGTGCAGACACACACACACGCGCACGCGCGCACACACACACACACACACACACACACACACACACACACAAACACACACATGCACACACACACACACACACACACACACACACACACACACACAGTATTTATTCTAAGAGTGTATCCCTCCCTGATGACCGGTTAGGGCGAGGAGTGCTGCCGGCGGAGCAGACCAATCCAAGCCATTCTACAGTTGATTTACTGTCCCACCACCAGTCCACTACTGTATAATTACCCTAACACACACACACACATAATTACACACAGTCACAAGCACGAACTCACTGTACACTCATATGTACACACGGATAAAACATGTAACACAAGGGTTGGAAAATAAACAGAAAACAATGCATGGCTGCAGATCAGGCATCCTGTTTTTTCTGTTCTAATTTTCTTAACAAGGTTTAATCATTGTTGCTGTACGTGTGCATTCAAATAACGTTTAACATATTTAGCCCTTTTATTTATTTATTTTTTTACAGTTAGAGAGAAAATTATGTTTTCCTATGTCTGTCTATGCTGCAAAAACAAATCATGGAATTCAGTTTTATGTATAATTTTCCCTTAAAATAACAAAAAAATTGAAATATGATGAGATAACTTACGGAAAATTGAGGCCAAATAAGGCCGTAAGGATCTGAATCTTAGTAAGACATTTAATGAAATACAAGTAGCGGAGAACAGGGTTGGTCGTCACACTTTCTGCTTTCACTTGAGTCAATGTGTAATGGGAGCCTAGTCAGGTAGAAATAGAGTGATTGAGCTTATTCTGTTAAAAAGATATGGACGTCAAATACGTCTTGTGCACTTGTGACAACCATCCCCATCGAGGGGTTGGCCGTCCCTATGTTACTTTATTTAGGAAAAATAAAGAACCGAGGCTCTTAAAAATGGATTTAAAAAATTTAAATGAAATGCAACAACCTAACATCTTCTGAATCAAGAGCACATAAACAGGAAAAATCATTCATATAAGTGAATTTTTATCCTTATTTAATATGCTGGGGAAAAAAAATAAGCAAATAGCTCTCCCTTCATACTTTAACAGGAATAATTATTTTATTATAAAACCATATTGTGTAAAAGTCTAGAAGAGAAACACAGAAAGCTGGATATTTATATTTAAAAGAAAAACAGTCCTCTTCAATGTCAAGTGTTTCATGCCTGAAATTACCCTGTAAGTGACCTCTGACCCCTATTCTGAAAATTTCAGTACCAACATATGTTAACAACACCCTGCTCTCCCCTACTACTGATTTTATAGGACTGAAATGTTACATTTTGAAAATCATCTATATTTCTATTAATAAACACCAGTGTTGCCGATTACACTGGACATTTTATCAGAAAAGATGACGCTCAGTATCTGTAGAGCGCCTACTTTGATTTCTGCCCTCCGGTCCAGCTTTCGCTGCAGGTTTCTACCTGGCGCTGCTCCGTTATCGTTCCCTTATATCACTGGGTTTGAATCTGAAATATTGCCAAACAGACGCTTTTGCTTTTTGCTTTGACACCAAATCCTCCGCCCTCTCCTTGTCTGTCAACTCTCTCTTTTCGTGTGTGTGTGTGTGTGTGTGTGTGTGTGTGTGTGTGTGTGTGTGTGTGAATGTATGTATTGATAACATGCTGCTGATATGTGAAAATGAACTAAATGGGTTTTATTTAAAGGAGAAAAAAGAAATGAATGCCCGCCCACGTGCAGCACCGGTTACACTGACTACCGCAACAAACCTACCATCTACCTGAATTTATGTGGTTTTAGTTACACTATTTTAAACTTCCCAGAAGGCACTTTCAAGTCAAGTCAAAATCTTTATTTTATTTTATTTTATTTTTTTAAATGATTTTCAGATTCAGTTGGAAACCTTGAAGTGTCTGAAATTCAAAAAAAAAAAAAAAACTGTTTTCAGATCTGAAAATGTAAATCAAGACAAATAATCAAGTGGCTCATGATGGTTGTCAAATTCTGACACCAAAAATGAAAATGAACACTTTAAAAACTTTAAACATGAACATCCGAAGGTACCAAGAACCCAGAAAAGAGCAAAAATACTAAAAACAAGCTTATATTTATTAGAACCACAGATATAAACTGTGTGCGAAAAGTTGAACCTCTCTACTGCCTTATTTCTATTTCTGAGTGTCACAGCCTTTCCCAGCATGCACTGGGTGGACAGCAGGTTACACCTATTAATTACAGTGACCAGCTCACTCAAACTCCACACATGAAGGACATTTTAAAGCTGACTAGATTACCAAAAATGAGTTTTCACTTTGTATGCTGCACAGTATCTTCCTTATCTGTAATGTTGTTGCAAAACAGCCACTCCACCATAGCGGCTCCCCCTTCCACTCATGTAATTTTGCCCTTGTCCTCGTCGTCTGAGTCTGCCTGCCTGCAGTCCGATTTGTCACTCTCAAACCTGCAATTGTATTCAAGGCCAAATATAGGGGTGGGAATGCTAGGGTGGGCTGTCTATGTGTCACACAACAAAGCTTCGCACAAGGGTGTAGCCCTCTCCCTTACATCCTCCCACCTAACCGCCCGGCATGGCCAAGTTGTTTGCATGGAAACGCGTCTGTATGTGTGTGTGTGTGTGTGTGTGTGTGTGTGTGTGCCAAGCTCTCCCCACCCTCCTCTCCTCTGGTGAGGCAGAGATTACTCCCTCCTCCCTCTCCTCTCGCTGCTTTATTTGGAGTGTTTCTCAGAGATTCGTGTCCTGTCACTCCTCCTGTCTGCAACACTGACCTTCATCGTCTCGGTTTTTATCCTTCCCTTTCTCCCTCTCGATTTCAATTTCACTTCCTTTTGATATCCACGCCAACTCACTGACTTAACAAACCAAATTTATAGACAACCTTTTAGAAATCTGTTCAAGTTTTCTTTCTTTCTTTCTTTCTTTTTTTTGCAGCCTCCAGAGCAAAGTGAAATAAACACCAGCGGTGAAGCGCCAGCGTTTTGATGGGCATGTGATTTGTACAAAGTTACAAGCCGTTGTGAGGCATGAATTGGAAGTTCCCTATTATTATATGGTAGAAAAAATGAGTGGCCTTTAATGTTGAGAGATGGAAAGGGAGATGATTATGGTTTATGTGCTGGGGCATCCCGATTATATGACCACAGAAACCCGTGCTGAGTCACACAGGTCAAGATAGGATGTGAATGAAACAAACGTACACAGACGCGGCTGCAGGGCAGTGAAACGCATCTCATCACATGATAATATTTCTGGTTTCTCCCATGTTTTACATTATTTAACTTACAGCTTGCTGTAAACAATCGGCACATTTCCATGAACACACTACCTTCTAGCAGAGTGATTAAGAAATGTGTTGATTATAGGGTCGTCCCGAACACCATTTTTTGGGCTTCGAAGCTTCGGTGAGAAATTTTCGAATCTGTCCGAAGCTTCAGGACAGAGCCGCTGCTGTATTACTGTACACACAGACCTCTACACAAAACAAACAGCAATATCCATCTGAATAATAATTAATGCTGAATATAAATAATGAATAATGTTGTACAATTCTTCTTTATCTCATGGCTTATTTGGGGTTTTATACATTATTATTACATACTTATATATATTTAAAACAACAACAACAACAAAGTATTCATATATTAATTTATAGGTCGATTACCATGGAAACGGTAAAGCTTTGAAGCACTGGGGTCACCCTAGTTGACTAATTTCATTGACATACTGTACTTCAGTTGAAAATCTGAGGCTTTATCTTTAAAAAAAAAATTAAATTCAATTTGGGCAATTGTGTCTGTAACGTGTTCATTACAAATAAAAACTTGCTCATTCATATGAGGAATAAACTACATATATTTTTTTTAAAATGTGCCTAATTTGCACTTTAACAATGTTTACATATTTGTGTTTATGGATCTCCCTCAAACAACATTGTACTATATACTGGGGAAGTACTGCATACTAACAGTATATATACATTGTGAATGTTATTTACTACAACAGACATATTCAATTGAAGGCCCATGGGCCGAATCTGGCCTTTGATCATTTATAAATAAGAAAAAAATAATTTCTTCTAATAAGAAAGTTTATTAACAATCTTCAGGTTTACCACTGCTGCTACTGACACTGTTACAGAAAGCAATATTTTATATTTCATTATTTATTTATTTTATTTTACTGTAAAAAAAAACCTGCTAACATTCTAAGTTTATGGGTGTTTACTTTGTTTGATTATTCATTTTGTTGGCATACTGCAGTTTTGAAGGTTTTTTTACTGCTAAAATATTTTATTTATTGAAATTTCATTTTCATGTCTCATGTGAAAAATAAATTACATATATTTTGTAAAATGTGCATTACCTGTACTTAATGTTTGCATACTTTGTGATTGTGATTATGGGCCCCTTGATACACATTTCAAACTAAATTATACTTCAGGTCTTGTACAGTATATGTTGGGGATGTACTGCACACTAACGTAGAATATAATACTTCTTTATGTGACATGTACTATGTAAGTCATATACTAAAACACATATATTCAATTGGTGGCCCCTTAGGCCGAACCTGGCCCTTTAACAACCTAAGTCTGGCCCTTTTGAGTATTAAAAATTAATAATGTTGTCTTCAAATAAGAGAGATTATTTCTGATTGTCAGCTTCACCACTCACACTACTGATGCTGTTAAAGACTGTTGAAAGCAATATTTTATATTTTAATATTTTATTGCAAAAACCTGCTAACTTTCTAAATGTATGGGTGTTTACACTGTTGTTAAAACATTTTAACCAATAATCCAGCTGTCTGAGTCAGTATCGGCCTGATATCTGATCCAGTATCGGTATTGGTGCCTCACAGAGCAGCTGTAGAATCTCTAATGCATATCCATCTACAAACCGTGTGCATCTTTAAACACACTATATGTAATTTGAGATTTATTTCCTCAAAACTCCAAAGGTGACACCACTCATATGTAATATTTTCTTCAACTTCCTCACAACAAGCTGGCCTGAACACAACATGCTGGCATCATTTCCACATGTACATAAATGTGGCTGCTGAAAAACAGGCTGCATTTTTACAAGCATGATTAATTGATAATGATAATTACTTTGGCACACATTTGTCTCTCAACGCAACCGACAGGCCTCACATTTATGCTCAATTTCCGGTCCACACTCCCTGCTCTACACAATGAGCCATCAGAATAATTTGTCCGATGAACAGGGAGGCACATGGCGCGCCCTGAGCTCGAGTGCCCCTCCGCCCCGTGATGACACTCCTGAAATATGCAGCGGTGCGTGTGACAGCGGCTACACCTGTGATTCACCTGTGCATGTCCATGCCCCTGAGATATCCCCACCCGCCCCCAAACCCATCTTCCACACACATACACAGGCCACCAACACCACCAAGGGCAAGGGAGGGGGTTTAGTCTGGGCCGAGGTGCAAGACGCTGCCCGCATGCTTTAATTTTCACCTCCCCCACCATGACCCTCTGTAACTGATGACACAAGTGGCCTCCTGCTGCTCCTCCGCCGTCTGCCCCCTATTCCTGTCTCCTCGATTTTCTCTTTGCTTTTTTCAGCTATGGATTTTATAGGCACAAAAAAAAAAAAAAAAAAAAATTAGCAAGTACGTACATGAAACAAGCGATAAGTCCTCATTCAGGATATGACAAATGGGCGCAAACATTAAGAGTATTAGAAGAGACAAAGACGGGATCTTTGGCTCATTCCTGTCTCCGCCTCTTCTTCCCTCTCCTACCAACTCAACCACCGGCAAGGTTACTGTTGTGAATATGCAGATATTTTTTTGTCATTGGTATAAACAGTCTCAATACTGATCTATGCATGTTTTAATACTTCTCTGATGCATTTGTTTACATGTATATGTGCATTTCTGCATGCCTACACACACATACACTCTTCATTGGAGCGTGTTTTTGTGTGTCTCACAATCGTCATACTATGAGGAACTTGAGCAGTGTGTGTGTGTGTGTGTGTGTGTGTGTGTGTGTGTGTGTGTGTGTGTGTGTGTGTCATCAGCTGATGAGGTGTTTACTAGGTTCTGTCTCTAGCCTGGAGGGAGCCCAAGCACACTCTAGTCCCAGCCACCACACACACCAGAGTAATTGGCCTTTTCACACTGCATAAGCTTCATTACCTGCACCCCCATTTGCAATGCAGAATGTAATGTGCCACAGAGTATACGGAGTGAATGCATAAACAGGTTTGGTTCAATTCATTTTTTGGGAGGGTTTGGGGTGCGGGGCTCACAATGAATGATTTAGGGGGCCCGCTAACTGCAGCACAATTTCTCTCCTGCGATCGCCATTAGGGGCGTCGGGTTTCCAATGGTTCAGTTTCAAATCGTTATGTCTCAGTAGGTGTTTGTTATATTTTACCAGTCAGTCAATTATTCAGTCACTTATTCAAGGGTAACAGTGAGTTTCTCTATCTAAACTGCCATGTGGAGTTAAAAACTATAGAAAATTTAGGTTTAACAAAGTTAATCTGCTATTCAATTAAAAGCATAGTGAATGTATTGACAAGAATATGCTCCCCAAATTCCTATTCGTCTATTTCAATGGATCCCACTTTATCTTACTGAATCTTTCTTTAAATTTATTGACAACGCTTTCATTTCTTTTTTATGGAAAGGTACGAATATGTACAGAACTACTACAGAGACCTAAACTACAGAGTGGCCTAGCTCTTCCAAATCTCTATTACTATTTCAAATTTACAAAAAAATATTTTTTGGCTTCATACTCCAGACACAGACTGGTGCCACTTTGAAACCACATCCTCCATTTCATCATCTCTTACAGCCCTGGTCACTTCCAGTCTTCCCCTTTTCATTCCACACTGTTCTGCTAATCCAATCGTCATTTGAAGATATGGTTTCAATTTCAACAGAACTTTGGCTTCAAACATTTTCTCCCTGGCAAAGACAAGGCTCTCTAATTTCAAGGATATGTACAAAGACTGCATTTACAAGCTTTGATGAACTATCACACAAATTCAGCCTCCCCCGGTCCAGCTTATTTCAGTATTCTAACTATCGCAAAAATCGGAAGACGTTGGCTGCACTTTTGGCAATGGGGAAGCTGCCCGTCATGATTGAGGGAATGTGCAGGGCAGCTAACACTCAGACTCAAGCGATATGTGAGCTCAATCGCAAGCTGGATGCGACACTTGATCAAAATCGCAGGCTGGCTGAGATTTCTGAACTCTGTCGCAAGATGGATACCAACTTGGAGAAGTTGTCAGCTCGGCTAGGCTGAATTTGGCCATTGAATTTGGATATATTTGGAGCTTAGCCATCGGGAGACTCACAGAGACTTAAGGCAAACGGAAAATTACAGTGTCGGCTTGACCCAAAACAAGTGTTATCTTCATTGGCTCTCTGAGACAACCAGCCTTCCCAAGGCCCGTTATCTCTCCATTCTCCTGGATGTTATGCCGACAAGATGCTCCGTCCGCTATCCCCACCCCATCGCCCCCTACTCCTGTGAACTTTGTCTCCACGGCAATCGGACGTGTCTTCATCATCAGCCACCGGACAGCAGAGACAATGTGTTGAGACTGAGCTGGAATGACGGACACGGGTTTACACATACACACACATGAAGACATGTACACACACACACCCTTCAACTCAACGGCTTTTTTTCCATATATTTTTATGTACACTTGGGTGTTTTTAAATGTGCTGCTGTAACAACCAAATTTCCCCACTGTGGGGTTAATAAAGGTCTATTGTATTCTATTCTATTCTATCTTATCTTATCTTATCTTATCTTATTCCCAAGTCTGCCATTTTCTTCAGCGTCATCTACCCAACTTTCCAAATATACCTTCAGTCTCAGGTTTAGATGAGATGCTGGGGGTCCCTTTTAATTCAAAAAGGCTCCTTTCAAGATTATATAACTGTATTGCTTCTTTTAAAAACATAATTCTCACAAAGATTAAGGTGGACTGGGCAGGTGAACTAGAAGAGGACATGGAAGACGATATTTTGAACAGTGCTCTACAACGAGTGAATGATAGTACCTCATGTGCCGAATGAAATATAATACAACTCAAAGTTCTACATCACGCTCACTTTTCAAAAGCAAGACTAGTGGAAATATACCCAAATACAGACACACACTGTGACAGGTGTCATAATACCCCTGTCAAATTAACCCATACAAGCTGGTCATGCTCCACTCTCATAACTTCGATAGAAAGTACTCTACTCTGCCATAAGGAAAAGACATAAAACTATCATTGCTTTTACTGCGCTACTTGCACGCGAAGAATAAAACACCGGAAATCAACTAACCCACCTAAACCACCTTGTAGACTTCAGTTTACAGTGTAGTCTATCATTCTGACTTATTCACTTTGTTTTATTTTATCCACTTTATCTTATTTAAATGTACAGTACATGCATGTGGGTATGTGTATGTACAGTATATACGTATACATGTATGTATGGGTGTGTGGGTGCGCACAATGTTTATTGTAAATACACGTAAAAAAAAATGGAAACACTCGTGCTACTAATATGTACATCACTTGAACATGTAAAGTGTCAATGTCTCCAAATGAAAAATATTTATTAAAAAAAAAAAACACAGTAAATGAAGCAAAGAAAAGCTGCTTTATGAGCTCGATGCGTAAGTGAGAGGACACTTTTGATAATTTTAATAATTTTGTTTAAAGTAGATAAATGTGAGATTGACTTTGCATGGCTCAACATGGGCTTGTAGCAAACAGTGCTAACAACGCTAAGCGTGAAAACAGCAACACTGCTGACAGAGCTAACAGTGTTTACCTGAGGGGGGACCAGAAGGTCGGTCTTATGGTTCCACAATGGCACCGTAGGACGGGTCGGCGTTATCAGCAGAGCTTAAAGATGTCCTGTCATCCCGGTGTCGAAAAAAATCTGACTGGGAGGATGAAGATTAATTTTGGGCCGAATTTGGGAGAAGAGTTGAAAGAAAAATTCCCATTATTTTAGAATGAACGGCGATGAAAATGGCTGCACATTTTGTGTAGTGCACCTTTATTATTAAACCTCCTTGACAACATAAACACATGCACACACACTGTCAGGCATGACAGCTGCGTCAATGAGGTGAGATTTCTAGTATTAACATTAACAGCTATCTAACGATAGACTGATGTTAACGGTAACGTTACAGATATCGCTCGAGTCAGCAGCCAGAGTTTGCATTTACAGCGAGTTAGCTGATGATAACTTTACATTAATGCGGATACAGTAAGGCTGCAATGAGATCGAAACTAGGATTTTAAATCTGGGACGGTATACACTCATTTTGTGGTGGTGAAAAAAGTTAGTTTAGAGCTGTGGTTATCAGCTGTAACCACCTTATGAGAGCAGTGCAGAGCCAAAGGGACACGCTCACATGCACTAAAAGCAACTCTGATTACAACACACACAGAGAGGGAGGATGACTTCACTCTCTGCTCAGGTAGACATTAATCCTCTATATCTCTGCATAGCTGCTAGTTGTTTACTGCTACATTGACACTCTGAATATTGAATTTAAAACCTTTAACAAAAGTTTATCTGCTATTCAATTAAAAGCACAGTAAATTAAGCAAAGAATAACTGCATTATGAGTAAAAATAGGTGCGTATACATCGGTGAGAGGACACTTTTCCCATCACGTTCTTTTCCTTTCTTTTATTGAAGTTTCTGTAGTTATTTCTCTGTCTTGTGTGCTTTCTCTGCTCAGCCTAACGCTATAATAAAGTGCTGTTTTGCTACTGCAAGCACAAAAACTATAAAACAACAAGAGGTTAGAAACGCACACACTGTCAGCACTAAAATGCAATGATTTAAAATACCACTCATGTTACTAGTGTCTGGTGTATATCAGGCAGTAAACTCATCAGAAGTGGAAAAGGTGATAAAGATGTGAACTCTGCCTTTTATTTGTTGTGAAATTTGGTGCATTCTGACTATGATTTTTATACCTGGCAAACATATGTATAATATCCATAATATATGCATAAAAATGTATAAAATGAAACATTTTACCTTCAAAAATGATGCTACTATACAGTATTAGTGATGGAGTCTTATTTATCTCCTTACCAAACAAAAACGTTTATTATTTAAATATATTTTAGAATAAAAATAACACAAATATTTGCACTTGCCCACTGCTAACTTTGACAAACGATATCAACATTGCGGACACAGAGTTACACAGTATACACGAACTCTGAACAAACACTCAAAGAGGCAACTTTCAATAGGTTAGAAAACTGAAATGGAAACAGAAAATACTAATTAAATAGAATAATAAGATATATATGTTTTATCTTGTTATTACAATACTAGTCATTAATAGTCATTTCTAGGGATGCACCGATACTGATACCAGATCTAATATTGGGCAGATACTAACTCAAATAGCTAGATGAGATATCAGGGACAATTGGGGCAATTTTATATCTTTATACTTTACACATTATATACTAGAATTTAATTCCTGTTAATGTTTTGACCAGTTTGTTGCTGCATTAAAAAGATTTATGCCTGAATTGTAAATCCTGCTAATTTTGAATATTTTTTTTACCTAGCTGTTGGTGTGACATTTATTATTTTAGTAATAATAACAGTTCACTAAATCTATTTTATTTTATTTTTTTAATTTTATTTACTTCATCTGTCATTTATTTGTTATATTTTGTTTTGCTAGGAAAGCAATGTTTAAGTCAAGCCAGATGTAGACCTCACACAGAAAAGATTGATCCCTGTCACTTCCACACAGTGAGGCGTACAGATTATAAATTAAACACTGGTATCAGATCAGTACTTGGTATCGGCTGATACCCAAAGCCCAGGGATCGATACTGGCTCTGAAAAAGTCAGATCAGTGCATCCCTAGTCATTTCCTGTATAAATGTGTAAATATGTAGGGCAAAACATTGCAGTGTATTTCAGTGTGTGATACTGAAACATATGTCACTTTTTGCACAATCAACGCTCACAGCTGACTGACACAGACAGCTTTCTATGTGCTGATTCCCCACTAAACACTCCTGCCCTGTAAGCTGACTTGATAATGAAACACTGACCACCGCTCCTCCCTGCCAGGCTCGTATTGCTGTATCTTTACCACCTGCGTCCCCCGTACAACAACCAGCTTTTTGTCTCACAGAGCCAGACGAGATTCTGTCACTTTGTGCTCTGAATATCTGCAGACAACAAGCTGAAACTGTTGTTGCAGATCTCAAAAGTACACTCTGTCCCCACAAGACGCTTAACCAACGTTTCACTGCATCTGCTTCTTGGTGCTAAGATCTTTATCTCCCTCACATTTACCAACCCTCTCTTCGATTGTAATGTCAAAGGGTTTCCTGTTGAACCCCGATAGATGTCCCAGCACTCGAAGAACAACACATTTCTTGCCAATTATGGAGCTTGCATCTTGTTTAGTGAGAGAACTAGTGCTGACGGACTCTGTAGTCATGTCCTGACAGACAAATAGATATTTACAGATTTCTATCTGACATGTGTTGCTATAGACACATTATTAAATCATTTTGTCCAGACTTGCCTCTTGTGCCTCCCTGCTCTTTTCCCATGTCACTTCATAACATCATCCTCGTCTCCTATTATGTCAAACACAGTCAGAGGTGACCTCAGTCTACAGTGTCTGCGCTGAAAATGAGTTCAACCCGGTGGTGGAAAGTAACTAAGTACATTTACTCAACTGCACTTAAAAGTACACTGTGTAGGATTTGGTGGCATCTAGTGGTGTGGTTGCAGATTGCAAACAACTGAGTACCCCGTCCTTTCCAAGACTGCGGTAACATTAGCGGCTGAGTACAAAATGTGGTAACGCCTCACTCTGAGGCAATCTAACTTACTGTAATAACACTACTTTAGGAGCAACGGAAGTCAGACAGCAGCTGGTGGTACTAGGGTTGGGCGACTAGACGTATATATCGACTATGGTAATTGGCAAAGTACGTTGCTGGTTGGTTGTTTTTGGGGCGATGTTTGTCATTTTGCAAATCTAATGGTTCGCCTTTCAAGATTGAGAACCGTTCAGCTGCTGCTCAGTGGGCAGGGAGGGACACAGCGGGAGAATACAACGTACAGATTGTCGGAAAAACTAACCAAGACGGTTTTGGTGAGTTTTAGTTAGTTTCTGTTGAGTTTGAACGAAGTGTTTTACGATGCTCTGCCGCTAGCACAGCCGATCGTCCAGCTGAAACTACGAAATGCGCAAATATGTTGGCAATCACGGCTGTTGGACAATTTGAACGTCTTGACTGCATTAAAAAGATTTATGCCTGAATTGTAAATCCTGCTAATTTTGAAGATTTTTTTTTACCTAGCTGTTGGTGTGACATTTATTATTTTAGTAATAATAACAGTTCACTAAATCTATTTTATTTATTTTTTTTATTTTATTTACTTAATCTTCCTGTAATGTGATTGGTTGAAAACTATACATATGGTATTGTTGGCTCGTGACCCCATACATCACAGTACTTCATACTCCACAGAGAGAACTGTAATACTATTTACTCCTCCGTTACTCCTTTTCAGATTTACATAAAATCATATAATTTTATAAAATACAACACACCTAAATATTAGGATTTCCGATTAAGATTCCTCAGCAAAAAGAGACATTTCCCCGCTAAACTTGTCACACTGTTGAAACAACAACAAAAAAATCCACCATCAACCCTCTGTTTTTTTGTTCCTGTTTGATTTTTGCTGAATGCTTTTTGTGAAGCCTGTGCTGTGCCATTAAAGCTCTACAGCCAGCAGGGACAGTGGTAAGGGTATGTGACTGCTAATAGGCAGAGGATGTGAGGGTGAGATGCTATTTTAGTCTGAGCAGGGATAACTGGCTGGGCTGTGAGACAGCCAGGAGCACAGTAATGGTCAGCGTCTCCCGGGGGTCTGAGGGTGAGGTCAACGCCACCGGGCTGTGCCTCTGCTTCTCAGGCGGGCAGGAAATACATCGGAAGGGGAGGAGTGGAGGGATGAGGACATGGAAAGAGTAAAGGGAAACTAGTGAGTGTGTGAGAGTGCTGCTTGGATACACCTGCATGAGGACACACACACACACACACACACACACACACACACACACACACACACATCAGAAGCCTACTGTGACGTTACATCCTGTAGGACACCATGGGGAGGCGCTTACGCATCACCATGGTGATAACCCCGATCAGATCTTGGCTCCATGTGCACCATGGCAACCAGTGAAATGTCCCACTGCCAAACCAGATATTCTTAATCAATCACTCCATGTGGGCCTGTGTAATGTTATTCAGAGAGGTGGACAGTGGGTGGGACATGCTGTGTGTGTACAGAGATATTACACCAGTCAAATTACAGCACAGACAATGATTGTTGGAGCCACATATTGTATGTAGAGGGTGCTATCAATGCAAAAAGAGAGAAAAAAGTATAAAAGAAGAAATTAAAGAGGCTCTATTACATTTATTTTCAGGTTCAAACTTGTATTTGGGGTTCCTATACTAGCCTTAACTATTCAAGGTCAACACCTAATGTTAACTATGTGAGGTCAATACCTAACCTTAGCTATTAAAGGTCAATGGCTAACCTTAACTATTAAAGAGCAATGCCTGACTTTAACTATTAAAGATCAATGCCTAATGTTAACAATTCGAAGTCAAGGGGGGCGGCAGTAGCTCAGTCCGTAAGGACTTGGGTTAGGACGCAGAGGACGCAGGTTCAAGTCCCCCATGGACCAAGACCAACTGGTTGCTGGAGAGGTGCCAGTTTACCTCTTGGGCACTGCCGAGGTGCCCCTGAGCAAGGCACCGAACCCCCAACTGCTCTGGGCGCTTGTGAGGAGTGAGGAGCAGCCCCCTCACTCTGACATCTCTCCATTAATGCATGTATATGTACTGTGTGAACAACAGAGTGTAAAACTGAATTTCCCCACTGTGGGACTAATAAAGGAATATCTTCTTCTTCTTCTTCTTCAACGCTTAATGTTAACTATTCAATGTCAATGCCTAATGTTAACTATTCAAGGTCAATGCCTGACCTTAACTATACATGATCAACGCCTAATGTTAACTATATGAGGTCAATGCCTAATTTTAACTATTAAAGGTCAACGCCTAATTTTAACTATTAAAGGTCAATGCCTAATGTTAACTACTCAAGGTCAATGCCTAATGTTAACTACTCAAGGTCAATGCCTAATGTTAACTACTCAAGGTCAATGCCTAATCATAACCATCTGGCGAGGATTTCCCCAACTTGAGGGTTCCCTTCTAGACAATACTCAGATTTTATGCAAATGTGTTACTCGATGACGTCATGACATTACAGAAAGAAAAGCAGGTTTTCACTCAAGTTTCAGGTAATTCAGGGCCAGTGTTTCTGTGTAACTCCCTTTGGCCTGCACTTTGGGCTTTATACTGTAAAGTCTTCGTAATTAAAATTTTCAAGTAAAAACAAACACAACAGATATACGTAGTGAGCAGCAGCAAATAATGAACTTCAGCTTGACTTTAAACTTCACAACCAAGGAATCAAGATATAAGGAAAGTACCCACACGTGCAAACACACAATGCACACTACATCCTTTCTAATCTAAAGGGGTCATCATGTACACATCCTTCTCATCTTTGCCATCAGTGTGACACTCAGACACAAAGTGGAAAGGCCCATCTCATGATGGTCTGTCATGGCCACAGCCTGGCCAACTTCAGCCCTTTCACATCCATCTACAAAAAGGCAACAGATAGCAAAACTCACAGTGGGTTTTCTACTGATCTTCTCAGAGAAAGAACAAACACTATCTCGGTTTTATGAAAACATCACAATCTGCAGGTTGGACTTCCTGACAAAATCTTCAGCAGCTTGTGCTGGATAGAAAGTATGTTAACTGTCAGACCTCGTCTCTGTATTCTCTGTTGTTTGAACAACAATAACTGCTCCACATCTATTGCACTGGTTAAAGATGAGCTGAACAGAATTAGAATTAATAAAAAAAAAAAAAAAAAAAAACCCAAAATAAAACAAATTAGATCCCTTTAAAACAGACAATTTTAAAATAAATAATGACCTGAAATATCAGAAATATTTTCCCCAAATTTTAAATTTATGAAAAATAAAATAGCCAGATAATAAAAATTGTTATAGCTTTTTAAAAAGATGCTTTTAAAATCAATAATGACCTGAAATATTACAAATAATACTTTTTGCCCCAAATAATTTTCAATTTAAAAAATAAAATACCCAAATAACACAAAACAGATCCCATAAAAACAGATACTTTTAAAAATAATAACCTGAAATATTAGCAAAATAAAAAAGAGAAAAAGAGAAAACTAAAGAGCTCAAAAATTAATTGAAAGACATGCAGAAGTGTATATTGTAGTTTTAATTTCAATTTTCAAATTATTCAAAATAACAAAAAATATTAAAGGAAAAGTATAAAGCTATACCTTTATATCTATCTTTATATCCTCCATTTTAAGTACAGTATTTAACAAATAGTATGATCTGACACACACAATCTAGATCCAGTCGCATGCTATAACAATATGTGTGTGTGCTTATGAAGGTGTTTGTATGTTTGAGTGTGCATTTGTGTGAGTCGGTTGACGTGTTTGTGGTATTTAATGGCCAAGGAAGGATTTTGGTGGTCCCAGTGTGGCCTTTTGTGCCGTCGGCCAGAGGCTGATGCCCAAGGAAGTGAGCTGATTAGAGCCACACAATACAGCAGCTATGACCAGAGCAGGCACAGAGCAGATGTGTGCACCAGTAAAGTGTATGGACCTGGTATACAGCATGTCAAATCACATTAAGACTGGCTAATTTCTTATTTTTTTTTACCTTAAGTAATTACTAATTTCAGGCAACACTCTTTAAACCTTTTAAATTCAGTGTTTCTCAGCAGGATCACTTACAGGAGAACATACTTTACAGACTCAGTATGTCACCATTGTTCCATTAGATTTCAGCTTAATCTGAGCAACCTGTCACTCATATATCTGGTTGAATTAGTAGAAGAGCTGAAAATGCAATCCTTTCTTAAAGCTACTGATTGAGTGATATTTGTCAGAGAATGCAATCACATGCACGAGTAACATATGCAGGGTATGGACTGACTGAGCTCTGAAGCAGTAGCACAGGCTCGCAGAAAGAGTTCAGTGATCTAGAAAGACAATACCAATGCTTACCGACATGGGTAGCAAGTCCAAACAGAGGAGTTTGAAACAGATGCAGGTTCAGGTGGCTGGAAAGCAAGGGCACGAAAAGGGTCTGACGAGACAGGTGGCTGTGGGAGTCAGGTGACCAGGATGAGGAAAATCTGAGGGCATCTGGTGGACAGGTGGAGAATGGCAGTAAAAGTTAACGGATGCAGGGCGGGAATGAGGATGTGGCTGGAAGGAGGGACATAGACAGCCTTAAATAAATAAATATCCTGCCATCAAAATTGTACTTCTAAGTATCATCAGCAAAATGTACTTCAACTATCGAAAGTAAAAGTATTCATCGCGCTTAATGGACCTGTAGTAAGTTGCTTTTTACCTGTGTCATGACAAACATCTGGCCTATACCGCATACTGTAGAAATATAAGATTCCACAATACATTAAACATTATAAAACTAGAAAATGCATCTGCTGCAGTTTTGTGTCAAACTTCACATATTAAATTGTGCACTGAATAGCAGAAGAAAGAAAAGAAATGCAGCAAGCATAACATGTATCCTGATAAAGAAAAAAGTCCTTTTACCTCCATCCCCATGGCTTTGTCTTATCTTTCTGTTATTATCTTTATTATGTTATATACAGTATGTCTAGCTGTGTAAACTGCATGATAATGTTGCAGCTGATTGAGGGAAGTTGTTACCTATATAGTTTTTGCGTAGTTAACTATATACTGCTGCAAAGTTGAGTCTATAATATTGCACTTTGGTTGTGGTGAAACTATATAGAAATCACAGCACAAAATGACCCCCTAAAATGTAGTGCAGTAAAAGTATAAAGTATGAGGTGCATTGTGGGATACAGTAGGTGAGGTAGACTGGTCCGATGCATAATGGAGATTTTTTCCAAATCAGTACAACATCTGGGTATTTTTGGCAAACTGTAGATTTTTGCTTTTGTTCTCATACTGCATACTATATGCTTCAATGTGGCCATATCATTGCATACTAGTAGTGCAGTACACAGTTTTGAATACAGTGATTGTCTCCCACGCTCCACACTATCTACTGTCAAATATGGCCACTGTCCTTTGGGTGCCTCCACTTGTATTTCAGATCAAACTTCTCCCTCATTCATAGCAGCTATAGTAAATAAACCTGCAGCAGTTGTCCTCTTAAACATTGCACTTCTGTTTTTCCCATCTTTATTATGGCATGGAGCCGTACATGCCAGCCTCAGTTTTCCCATCATGTGCTTGTTTTCTTTGTCTCCAGTTTATTTTGCACCTCTGGCATCACACCCCAAGACACAAAGTGCAGCCCATCAGCTGTGTACACTGGCCACCGCTCTTTCCCATGATGCCCCTTCCTTCCTTTGTCCTCAGCCTCTTCCTGTTCTTCATTCTCCCCATGCAAGTGCACGCATACAGAGATCCAGTCCTCCATATAAACCACTGCTTGCCACATTATGCTTAAATCATCATCTCTGTCCATTACAGACAATGTCATTTGTTTCAAATAGCTGCAATCACACCTATCGACATCACACATCTGCTCATTTTTTGTTCGTTGCATTTCCACTTTTGTCTCTTTTCTTCCATTCACCAAAATGGTTGAAGGACTTCATGTGATTTTTAAATTATTACTTTCTGAGAATCATTATTTAAATTAAATTTCCAGGATTTCTCACCATAAATTAAGTTTGATGAGCTGAGGTCTATTCTGTACTTCAGATATCACTCATACATTGACACAGTAGAATGATAATTCTCTTTGGTAGGATAAAACTAGCGTCTGAACATCTGTATAGTGCTGACCACTGTGCACGGTGGCAGCAAAGGGTTATCCATCGCATGCAGCTATTATTTCAGTAGTTTTAAAGGTTGGAGAATTCTTCTGTTCTTAAAGCTCTGCATAATTAAGGGTGTTGCTGCTTTGAGTGACAGGTGGGTGCCGTACCAGGTCGCTAGCTGCTAGCTGTCTGCTCAGCAGCGTCACCCAGGCCCACCTCAGCTCCACCGACAATCCACCTCTTAGCCCATTTTTGGACAAGCTGGGATTTAGGCTGTGTCATCGATGCCAAGATGGCGACGGCCGGAGCCACCCACTTTGAGCATCACAACGGCTCTTCAGATTTATGGGTGACGTCACGGACACTACATCAATATTTCATAGAGTTTATGTAGTAAACACGTGGTTTAGGTTGTGAACGATCATGGTCATAGACAAAAGAAATCAATGCTGAATGCGGCTTCCCGTGTTAACGTTTGACACTGACCACTGCAGCTGCAGGATTTGAAAGACGATCTAATAAAAATTGCTCAAAGTACAAAGTAGCCAGTTAGATGTTTCTATCATTAAAAAAAAAAACATTTCAAGTGCATTATTGTATTCAACTTGCTAAAAAAATAGTGCAGTCTAACAACAAATGTACAATTAGTATGATCTTGATAACAGAGAGCACAAGACAGAAAACATGTCACCAACTTTTCTTCTATCTTACATACTAATCAGAGGAAATAGTGCATCAGGAAATCAAAGAACAGTGATGCACCTCCCATCTATCTCATGCACTGTTCACACGTATTGTTTAGCCTGCTGTGATAACATTTGTTGTCCCGAGGTCACAGAAAGAGCATCACTGACGCCTATCTTTTTCAGTTTGTTATTCAAGATGCTAACACCTGATAGGAGCGAGGCCCAGCCTCAGCTCCTGCAGAGAAAGTACTGATTTGACCTCTTCTAAAAAAGTGTGAAGATGTTCACAGATCACGATTAAGGTTGTGTATTTTTAACAGCGTGGGAAAAATGTCAGTGTCTGTGTTTTAATAAAGTGCTTCACTGACAAAAGGAAATTCAAAACAGACTTATGACGAACCAATTTGAAACAATCATTACGTAAATTAAGTGAATGAACAAGTAGGATAAAGAAGAGGAGTGAAGGTTTAAAAGTCTTTCAAATCTTCGTAATTCAGTCAATTATTAGCTTTTAAAATTGAAATTGCACTTAAATGTACAGTGTGTAGGATCTGGCAGCATCTGGAGGTGAGGTTGCAGATAACAACCAACTGAGGCCTTATTGAATTTCTCCCATGTAGTAAACTATACAGTGGCTGATGCGAAAATATGACACATAATGCCCTATCTAGAGAAGGGGTGGGTGGTATACCAGTTTCATCAGCTTCACCAGTGTCACGTTTGGTAAAGACATGGATTTTTTACTACCGTCATTTCTGCGGTAAACATACATTTTGGATTAGCACACAGACATGATGAAGATACAACACCTGATAAACTACGTCACACCCACACTCCTATGGTTACAGTATGTACAGGCTACCGTTGTTTTGTTTCATCGTGGTACCTTTTACTTTTTCATTTCATTGCTCATATTAACAGGTTAGAGCAGCCACACAGACCAGGTGAGCATTACGGCTGCAGCCGCTCATACGTATGTGATTACATTTACATTATGGGGCAGGCTACTCCTCCCAAAACACATGTAGGCCTTTATCTCTTTTTTATCAATTTGGAGCCAATTAACAATTTAATAATAATTTTGTAATACCGTCACTGTAAAAACCAAAAGAAATACCTTGATATACATTTTTGTTCATATCAAGGTCTGGGCTATTGTAGAAACATGGTGGCCACTCTGCAAAGAGAGGATGCTCTCCCTATGTAGATATAAATGGCTCATTCTAAGGTACTAAAAACAAAACCATTCTTATTTTGGTGATTATATCCTAAAGAAAACATAGTTATTAATATATATTTCTGCCAATAGATCCCCGAAATGTTACACACTGTTCCCTCAAGTGAAATATAGGAACAAATATACTATGATACTAGGTGAATATAATCCCAGAACCTGAACCTTTATATCCTTTTCATTCCAATCACAATACAATTAATTGTATAGTGACTAAAATTAGTTACAAGAGCTTTCCTGTGTGGTAAGATGGACTCTAAAGTGGGAATTCATTTTCTCGAGACCAAGTTTGAGACAAGGTGAGAGAGACATTGCACCTGCTGAATCTCATCAGTCCCCAGTGACTCATGGGCGACATTTCTGACTGAGCATTTCTTAACAATGTGCGTGTCAAGCCGGCATACTAAGCCACCTCTGGGTCCAACGTCACCCACCCCGCAGAAATCAAACTTGCTGCAGAAATGTTACATATAAATTACCTTGTCCAGATGATGCATAGTCTACATATTCACTCAGGACGACCTGTTTAGAGTGTAATTAACAGCAAACAGAAGTTTCCCTACCCTGTTCCAGGTAAAATCAAAGGTCAGGCTCAGTTACAACTGAACTCTGCTCTGGTTGAAGGCTCGTCCCTGTAAACACTGAGCCTCCCTGCTGAGTGAGAGTTTTGTGATTAGCAAGAGTGAAGTACCAGTACCATCTGTCGAACTGCCAGGCTACCTGACCGTCAGCGCATGACGTCTGCAATCGTGAGCTAATGATTACACACTTATTTGAGAGCTACGACAGACCGTTGACCTGTCCAGTGCATATTAGTAAAGAATCTGTCTCCTTGTGACCCTGAAGAGTGAATGATGATCATTTCGCTAACCTGTCTGGGGGTTTCAGCATAACTGTGATACACAGTTCAGGTTTTACTACTTCAAAAGCATTACTTTTTAGTATTACATGTTATATTTCTACTATAAAGGAAAATAAGAAACTTAAAGGTTATAGTGATAATATTTTTGTGTACACGAATCATTTTTAAAAATAATAGACCCACTGAGCTTTGAGAAAGGTGCACAATAATAAAAGTATGGCTTTTCCTCAAAAGAATACTTGTGACATTTTAAAAATGTTGGCGGGTCCAAAATGAATGTTTTGTTTATCTGATTGGAGGATATCTAACCTTTAGTTCCCACTTCTAATAAGGCTTGTGAGCCAATAGTCTAACAATGTTATCACATGGTACCTCTGGGTCGTCGCGATCAAGTTGTCAGGAACCCCAGGTCTTAGTTCTGTTTCTGTGTTTCATGTTGCATGCTTTTCTGTTGAGCACTTCCTGTTTTATTTTGGCATGTTTAACCTCTCTTCTCATTCCAGAGCACATCACTTCCTCTCCTGCATGCCTCCCACCACTACGTTTGAGCACCTCCCCCTGACCTAGATTCTGCACCACTCACCTGCGTCTCATCGTCTTTCCCCACCCTGATTGTGTCCACCTGTGTGTAGTCAATCACTCACTCACTAGTATATAATGTGTCTTCCCCATCCCCTCGTTGCCAGATCGTCTTGTGCTTTCACGTCAAGAGTTCCAGCGTTTCCCAGTGAGTTATTGCCTTCTAGTGTTTTGATCTCTGCCTGTTTTTACCGACCTAGCACCTAGTCTGCTGTTTTGGATGTGTTTGCCATATTGCTTGATTCCTGTGTACCGAACCAGTGACTGTAATAAAGACGCCGATTATTGCCTACGACCTGTTGCCTCTGTGTTTGTTCTGGAGTCCTCTGCTGCCGTTGATCAGATCCTTAACACAAGTTGTCAGTTAGTGAGAAAAAAACGGATAAATGGCAGTAAGCGCCACTCCAGTACCAATCCCATTGTGTTCAAGTGTTCTGTAATAAAAGGTTGTCTCTGCAAAGCCTGGTGGCACTGACACTGGTGTCTTTATCAGGCTGCAGAAGACATGAATATTAATCATGGCAACAAGTGACAATTGACGTTAACACATATTTGCTATCTTAGCTTAATCATCCAAACAACAATAACCAATAAAATTACATTTCAGTATATTTAAACAAAACCAACAGCTATAGTCCTTACAACCTTAACTAATGTAATGCCAACAGTTAGATTGTCAAAATTAGAAAAATATAAGCTTCATTCCTGAGAAGCTACGTTAGCATCTTAGCATTAGTTGCATCTAGTTCCCAACGTTATAGTTATAGTGTATAATGACAATGTGTATCAGTGGGGATTTAGAAGTTGGTGGCTGACGAAAAAATAAGTCAAATTAGGGTTTATTTCAACCAAACTAGAGATGGTGATTACTGGAAAAACCAGCCTAATGAAGGTCTATATAGATACATGCTGCAAAATGACTTCATTATTCTACCAGGAAAGAGTCATCACTTGACATGACTGTAACGAACTGGCAATCATTTGTTGTGAAGTGAGTGCAGTGGTTAGTCGCTGAATGTTATAAACAGCACCTTTAATGAATGTAAAACTGGTCTGATACGCGCTCACCCAAGAGAGAGAGTAAAAAGACAGCACAGTAATATCTTTTATATATAATCACTGCACAATCTATAATATTATGGTTTACAAGTACAGTTTTCACATGTACATAATCCCAATTATACATGAAGATACAATACAACTGAGTAAATGATTCATGTAATTACCTTGTTCTCTGAAGTGTTGATGCAGCTCCCTGATGACCTTGACCTGATGATGTCATAAAACTAGACTATCCTTCATATCAAGAGGCGTTCAATTTGTATAACGCGTGGGCGTACTTCAAGTAATAAGCTGCTGAATATTAAAACTGAATTCTAATGTGAAGCCCACTAGGTAAAAAAATAACAAAACACTGCATGGTTTGAATGTGCTTTTCAGACACCATCAATGCTGTAATCCATAAGGTTAAATATGATGTACTCTAACGAGCTATAATCTCATGTCCTCTCTCTCATAAAATCAGCATGTAAAACTGATAACAAGCCCAGAAGGTGAGTAAACTGTTGAGTGTTCAAGAAACACAACAACCATCTGCGATGCAGTTTCCTCTCCACCTCCCCCAGTTCACACACGTCTTGCAACTTCCTTCTGTATATGTGAAAACGAGGGCGATCGATTGAGCTGGAGCCGAGTGCAGGGAGATGTTGATGGTACACGGCTGGGCCCTGAGCGAGTTGTTGGTAGGTCGTCGGGTCACACACCCACCCACTCCTCATTTCCCATACTGCACTGCTGACATGGTGGAGCTCAAACCAGTGGTGGGCGTTACTTTTCAAGGTGAGGTTTGGGGTTAAGACTTTTCTTCATTATCTGCAACTTACTGGTTTAAGTTTTATATGTACATGTATTTTCTATACGTATATGTCTGTGCTTCATATTTGTCAGAGCCACCTGGGTCGTAAGAAAGTGGGGTAAAGAGACAAATCTTATAAGGCTGTGTGTGCATACATTTAGAAATAAAATTACCACAACTTGCAGTTCCTTTAACTTCTTTCTTTCACTGAATTAATGTGAGATGAACACATGAGCTGTGCAGTAAAAGTCATGTCTACAACTTATTTCACATATGCCATGCCATGTATGAGCCACCAAATAAAACCCGAATCCATTTTTTTTTCCCCCCCCCCAAGGCGTGAATATTACACAATTATAAAGGAGCAATACCAGCCGGGGAAAACAAAACTCTCACTGGGGATGTTAATAACTAACCGTTTAACCGATAACAGACATTAAGCATTTTAATCAATTAACGCTATCAGTTAAAACAGAAATATTAATAATTAATTAAAAAGCTGAGAAAAACGCAGATGAGCGGCTCTGGACTTCCAGCTGAGGAGTTGTAGCTTGTAGCCTCGTAGCATCTATTTGTGGACAAATAAACTGCACACACACTGTCTGCTACAGCTACATTCACAGCTATGACACCACCAACAAAGCCACAATCACTGCCACCACACACATACGGTCTGTGGGAAACTGGCTGAAGTTAAGCTACTGCAGGAACAAAGCAACCGGCAACGGTAGCTGACAACCTGCTGCACTAAACTAAATGTACGGTGGTGACTTTTACGGCTGCATGTCCGTGACACTGCACCGTGGCTGCTAACGCTCCCGGGTGGTGAACTGGGGACAGTGAACGCAGCACCGTGGCTGCTACAGTAGGTGACTCAGTTGTCTGTTGTGCTCATATACTATAGCTGGTGCACCGGTGCACAAATCTTGTCGGTTAACGGTTAATAATTGGTTAACAAAGGTTGGTTTTAGAAAAAATTTTCAAAATTGCATCCCAACCATTCACTTAGGAGAAACACCATGGTTGGCCTTAAAATAAGTACGTAAACTAAGTACAGTGCACACTGAAAGAGCGTTGTACAGAAAACATGTCGCAAACGTCACTAAAAATATGTCACTAATGTAACTTAGAAAACAAAACATTGGTCTCCTGGTTGAAAGTCCCATCTGCCATCAGCGGTCTTTCTCTCTTTTTATTCTACATCATCATCATACTGCAGTCAGTGAAGACTACAAGGCATACAAATGGAAAGCCTACAAGAAGAACGCTGGTCTTATGGCTTTTACTTTGCAAATTATCTTACCGTTCATACACATTTTTGTGTGACTGAGCAGGAATATGTTGCCTGTTGATGAGTATAACACTAAAACATATGAAAAAAAGTTTTAAATTGTGCCTTTCTTTCATTACTTTTGCCCTGATCTCTGGAGTTATGGGTGAAGTGCCAGTGGTGGAAAGTAACTAAGTACATTAACTCAAGTACTGTACTTAAGTACAATTATTACTTGAGTATTTCAATTTTATGATACTTTATCCTTTTACCTCACTACATTTCAGAGGGGAATATTGCTATTTACGCCACTACATTTACCTGACAGCTATAGTTTCAACTTACTTTTCAGATTAAGCCTTTACATTTAAAAATGTGGATAACTTTATAAAAGACAACAAGTTGTCAAAGATTCCCGACCCTTTTTAGCTCGTAACCCCTTGCAAAAATGTCAGCATCTAATTGGGGCCCCTTTTCATGTTTTAGATGTCTTTGAGTTGTTAAAAGAGACATTTCCCCTCTAAACTTCTCACATGGTTTCATTGAAATAACTGTTCAAGGCCCAAACAGATAGAACTTGCCAATATTTTGCAAAGATGAGAAAAAAAAGTGCAAACATGAAAACATATTTGTGTGGCAGTTTCTTCCTCTTTCCAACCACAATAATCATTTCACATCACCTTAGACGTGTCTTGTGACCCTTTAAGGGGGCCCGACCCCTAGGTTGACAACCACTAAACTAAACAATTTCAGGTCCATTCTACGTCTATTTTCATGTGAAGCACTTGATGCATGTAATTTGCTTATTGTAAAGCATTTGACCAGCAATTAATAAACTACTTTTTATAAAGTAGTTAAAATTAACTCCATCTTAACTAGATGCAACAGTAAAATGCTGTTTAAGTAAAAGTAAAACACACATTGTTGCACTCATATTAATAATCTAAGAATAACAATATCAGTCAAGACGCCATAGTGAGTACATTTCTAAGTACATTTTGCTGCTAATATTTCCAGAAATATCACCAACGTGTGAAAAATGTGATCAAACAGAGGCAGATTTACTTCATAGCTATGCATTATGTCCTAAATACTAGACTTCTGGCTTGCTGTATTGTCATTTTTTTCAAGGATTTTTAAAGTTCAAATGAGTCCAGATCCACTTCTGATTATACTGGGGGCATCCGAAGGCTCTACGAACTGACAGAACATACAACATCCTGTCATATGGTCTCCTTTGTGCAAAGAAATTGATCCTCTCTGCCGACGTTCAAATCCTGGATAGCAGCTTTGACTGATACCCTACATTTGGAAAGAATCTGAGCTATCTTAAATGATAAACTGGAGGTATTTGAAAGGACCTGGAAACCTGTGATCTCCTAAATGGAAGGGACAACAATTGAGGTGTAATGTACTTTACTTTTAGTCTTATTATCCAGCGACAATGCATAGGATGGGAAGGTATGGGGGTGGGATGGAGACAAGGGGGAGGGTGATAACTTGTATGTTGCCCTCGTGTTTTGTGTGTGTGTGTGTGTGTGTGTGTGTCTTTTAATTATATATTTTTTTTCTTAAATTGTATTTGTCTTCTTTTTCTTCCCATTCTATGTTGTGTAGTTTTTGTTGTATATATTTATTTGTTCAAAATGAGGCATGTAAGTTCGTTGATAGTTGTACGCATTATTGGGTTTGCATGCTTCTTAATAAAAATATTTGAAACAAAAGTCTCTCTCTGGAGCCAGTGTTTGGCTTGTGTGTTCTGGACTACTGTAGAAACATGGCGGAGCAACATGGCGGAGCAACATGGCGGAGCAACATGGCGGAGCAACATGGCGGAGCAACATGGCGGACTCTGCTCCCTATGTAGATATGAAGGCTCATTCTAAGCTATCAAAAACACAATGACTTTTTTGTTTCAGGTGAGATCCCCTTCAATGTTCCACACTGTTCCTTTAAAGGATCTGAATATTTCTTCCACTACTGTGAAGTACCGGTACATATACTATATGTACTGTACTTACAGTATTTGTGTAACGTAGTACAACCAAGTATGCAACACAAAGATGAAGATGTAAAATGTAAAGCTTCCTCACCTGGAAAGTCTGCTTATTGATATGAACATTTATTCTGCATTTCAAAATTCTAGACAGAAAACATAATGCATTGTATATATATTTTTATGAAACAGCAAACAGTCTGTAATGCTGCTCTGTCCTTCTGGCAAAACCTTCTGCACTTTCGCAGCAGGACAAGATTTTCCAGTTCACTGACTGCAAAGCACAAAACCATTAGACAGCATGTAACCCTTTGATCGGAGTGTGTCTGCACGTGTGTGTGTGTGTGTGTGTGCGTGTGTGCAGGTTGAAGGGGAGCGAAGCCTATTTTTAAATGACGAAAATTGCTTTAAGGGTGCACAACAAAATTGGCACCCACCACTATCACCACAATTGTTCTTGCCATATCTAAAAAAGAGCCAATTTTGTCAATTTTTGTTTGGCAGCTTCAGGAGGACAAGCCGCTACTTCGTGGACATTTATTATAAAGCTGATGGGAAGTGTCGAAGCTGCGTCAGCAGATCGAGTTCGGGGGAGTCTCGGAGAAAAAGCCCGCAACTCTTAAGAGCAAGTTCCTTTTTTTGTCAATGAAAGAGCGATCGTGATAACACTGTGTGACTTCTGGTTAACTAATCCCTGATAAACAGAGCACAAACACTGAGTTGAGCTGTTGTTGTGTGAGTCAACTCCTCTGTTCTTGTGGATGACTTTTTCTTTTTCATAGCTGAGTCATCTTTTCATACAAATGGCTGATGGATTATTTATACAGTAACTGAATGAAGAATTATTAAAACGAGTGGACGCTAAATATGAATTTCGTGGCATTCTTGTCTTCGAAATGCTGTAACTTTGTACTTTCGGGATTCTGAATGTAATTGTGAATGTACCTCTGCAGACATGTGCCAACCCTTTCCAACTCTGTCCTGTGACCCCACTCAGTCTTAACATCTCAATAAAAGCTGACGTTTAACACGAGCAGACCCTCGAAGGGACGCTTCATATATATGTGGAAATAAAGCTTCCTACACCGAGACCGTGTACAGGGATAGGCTGTGTCAAAAGTCCAAAAGTTTGAAATAGTAAGCAAAAGACTTGCCAGTGGTAAGAGATTGCATAAAAATGAACACACTGAAAGAGGTCGGTAGAGGGTAGCAACTGAGAAAAATAGAGACAGATGGAGGGAAGGAAAAGGAAAGATTAGATGTAGAGAAGGGAGTAAATTGAAAAGGAGTTGGATGGATAGATGGATGGATGGATGGGTGGATGAGGGGAGGGAGAGAGCGATAGAGAGAAGCACAAAGAGAAAAAAGAGAGGGATGAGGATGAAGTGTGAGTTTGGCTCAGTGAGAGCAGCTGTATAGAGGACACTGTGGGTGGAAGTGGTAGAGTCGTGGGTGAGCTCAGAGTTTAACTGCCAACCCTCCCTGGTTTCACAAACTGTCCGTCACACACACACACACACGCATGCACATGCACACACACACACGCTTACATACATACATGCTTACGTGCACACATTTGCATGGAAAGCTTTAGCTTGACAACCTAGAAAACTTTCCATCTCGCTTAGTATATGTTAGACACGAGAGGAATCCTGTAATGAGTAGTGTGCTTTCTGTGTCGACCTGCTCGCACTGGCTGTTACATCAAGTATAATAACTGTAGTTATAACTGCAGTTATATGGAAACGCTGGTGCATGAAAATGAGGGTAGCGGCGCTTTGTTTTGCTTGATGTTTTGTACGGTTTGTGGTTGGCGTCATACATGACTCGGGTGGGAGGGCGTGGGTGTTGTGGGGTGGGTGGGGGTTTGCTCAGCTTCTGCCCATTTGCTCAGTCAATTGTAGGTTGCTTCTTCTTGCCGAGACTTCCACTATGATAAATAATGAGAGTGAGATCCTGAAATAGAGTACCCCCCCTCCCTTGTCCCTGTGGTCCGCTCTTGTGAAGCTCTCGTCCAGCCGTGACTTTTCCAAGCGATCCCCTCCCTGCTGCCTCCTCCGTTATGGTTAGCATGCCGGCTAAATCTGTAGCCATGCGTCTGTAATTAGGCTTCGCCTTTGCTGGATTGAGTGCTACACACTGGCAGCTGGCAGGCCGGGGCAACTGCAAACACACACACACACACACACACACACACACACAAACACACACACACAAACGCACATGCACAGTGACACGCATGCACACATTTTAACTCATGTAAAGTAAGTGGATAGAGGGTACGCCAGGACAGCGCCGTCTGACAGTTACAGTGCAGGGTGAAGTGCTGGGGTTTAAGAGCAAAAGGGGCCAATAATCATCCATCTCCCCTCGACCTTCATCATCATCCCATCTCATCTTCATCTTCATAATCCTCCTTAAACCATCAATTGTCTCCTCTTTTGACTATTGAGTGTCTTTCACCCTTTTATATCTGCTCCCACCCCTCATCCCCATCTCCTCATCCCTCTCCCCACCAATATTTCCTCCCTCTTATCTAACTATCTATCTATCCCACTACTCCCCCCTTCCCTCCCCGAATCTTTCTATCATTCCCACTTCTCCTCTCTCACCTCTTCCCCTGCTCAACCCATCCCATCCCAGTGCTGTTGAGTGTAGAGTGGGCAGGTTGACCTGGCAACACTAAAAACCACAGCAGTTATGAGAGCTTTTTACTTCCAGCTATATATATTTTATCAAAAAAAAAAAAAAAAAACAACAAAAAAAAAGGAAGAAAGAAAGAAGCGTGTGATGTTACCTCAGCCCAGTTGCCGCCCAGTGAGGGGGCTCCAGCACAAGGCAGCACGCACATGCTAAAGCACATGCTCATACACCGAGGCACAAACACCTGCAGGTGAGCACGCAAGTCAAACAGCGTGGCCATGTTGAGCACGCACACACGCACGCACGCACGCACGCACGCACGCACGCACGCACGCACGCACGCACGCACGCACGCACGCACGCACGCACGCACGCACGCCTCTTTATCAGCTGTTGGTCCTGTTTAACTCAGCTCTTAAACCAGTCACACAATAAACACTGGCTTCCATAGTAAAATTTAAACCGGAAAACTATAAAAACGTATATAAAAAACACACTATAATCACAGGAGTCATGCTTTTGCATTGAGTATTTTTTGCTTCAATACCGTGCCTCATTTTTAGAGATTAATCATTAACCCAAAGCAAGGAAATAAATTAGTGTATACATGTTAAACAACTTATTTTATTAACAGCCTTCTTCGTCTTACAGGGCATGTGCAATATAGCGTGTATATTTATGAGGTACTTGTACTTTAATATTTACATTTTATGTTACTTTATACTTTTAGTCCACTCCATGTTGAAAGAAAATATTTTTACTTTTTACTCCACTAAATTTATCTGACAGCTTTAGTAACTAGTTACTTGCATATTCAGACTATTAATAGAAAATCAAAAACAAAAAAATCAACTAATACGTCATTATGTATTATGTAAGGGATAATGTACAGTGAGCTGGTCATTGATGTGAAATAAACCCCGTCATCGCCCTGACAGGATTTATTTCACAACAGTGACCTGCTAGCTGTACATTATCCAGGTTATTACACGGCTATTTACTAAAGAAATCAATAATATGACACAAAAATGATCCGCCAGAGTCTGACATCAGAACTGCGCCCATAGCAACGGTCTGTTGTAAAGCAATAACAGACTGTAGAACGCTGATTGACCAATCAGAATCAAGTATGCAACAAAGTCGTGTAATGGCACGTTAAGTTACTCAGCAGTATATAAAATACTTAAACTTAGCTCCACCTTTTCCAGCTGCAACATTAAAGTGATACACATATGCATCAGTTATTATAGTTGAGTAACATAATTCATATTGTGCTGAAAAGGACCATTCTGCATAATAAGTACTTTTAATTTTAATACGTCTAGTATATTTTAATGGTAATGCTTTTGTACTTACGTAAGACTTTGAATGCAGGATTTTTACTTGTAACAAAGTATTTTTACACTGTAGTATTGCTACTTTTACTTAAGTAAAAGGTCTTAATACACCATTGCCCAAGCCTAATTTCCTCTTGGGGGCGTTGAAGTATATACAATTTTTACCATTCTCAGCATATCTATAGTTATTATAGATAGTCAAAATTTGAACGTAGAATGTGGACCAGCTGATGTGAAACTGAGGCCTTGCATCGCCCAATAAAAGTCAAGTATCTTCCTCAATCAAACTACCGTGAAGACGTTTAAATAAAACATTTCCTGTCCTTTCAGCAGTGTGTGTTTTTCCTTCTCACTCGCATGGCTTGACACCCGTAACTTGTGCTTTTGTGGCTTATAACTGCCTGCTTCTTTCTGACCAGGGCCTCTGATTCCCTGTTGAGATGAAAGGCATCGAGGCCAGTCATTTGTGTCAGCGTGCGGTTTCATCAACCCTGCCAGGATGCTTTCTCGAGCTCCTCTGGTCGCTGTAGTCACATGCCCCACCAGTGGCATGGCTATTTTAGCCGCTCTGAACTGCAAAACCCACAATCCTCTACTGACCAGCGCCCTCTCCTCTCTGCTGGCCATAATGATTATGTGGATATTGATAGACCAGGGGGATTATTATCATTCACTGAATATACTTTTATATTGTCCCGCATGTGTCTGGCTCAATCTGGAAAACAGTAAACAAGTAGTCATAGAGGAGCACTGCATCCTTTTCTGTTTCTCTTTTTTCTTGTTACATTCCCCTGGGACCTGAGGTTGCCCTACAGTATGTACATTCAGAGTATTTTAGCTGAAGAATGTGTGGTTATACTTACTCAGCCTATCATAATCACCAAAAATGTGCAAAACAATAATCCAAATAATCCAAACAGTATGATGGCCAGTTTTTGGGAAATGCAGAAAATTCATGATAAAAATGGGATTTACAGTGGAAAAAAGTAAGATTTTTTTTTTTCCATTTGGCACCTAAGAATAATACATTAATAAAATCAGCCTCCCAAATTGGTTGCTCCGAGGATCAGAGGTCAACACCGTGAACTTTAGTTTGGAGAGTAAAACATCACATTTAATCATCTAAAGGAAACATTTTTAATACAGCAACACTTGGCCAGTGGTTAATTAAACAGAGTTGGGATCTGACCTCTAATGAACCAGCACTGTGTGCTGCATAATATAAAAATATTCTACAACATGTTTTAATTCCATTAGACTCTGGTATGCTACCACTCTATGTTGAAACTAGACAAAATATGTCAGTCCAGAGGAAGAAATCTGCTCAGATTTATTCAGCTATTTAATCACTGAAAGACTGTTTAATTTTACTGGGAACCACATTATTTTTTGTGAAGTGAGTATAAAAACAGATTTTAATTTTAAAGTGTGGTGCTATGGATGGCAAAGTCTGTCTTGTTGGTCTGTCTACCGCTTTGGTCCAGACTGAAATATTTCAATAATTATTGGATGGACTGCCATTGTCACGACTCAGGACATGTAGGGCTGGACCCAAATGCAGACAAAGGATCAGTTCAGTGATTTAAGGCCAAAGTGAAGGTATAAACAGTATATAGGCTCGCAGGCAGACAGGCAGGTGCAGGTAACAGAAGCTCAAAAGCAAAAAAAAAAATAAAAATAATAAGCCAAGAAAGCAACTATGTCGGTCTGAGAAGAAATGAGTGGAATCGGGTTGGTCATATACTGCAGGGCTGACGAAGGAAAGTAGAAACAGATGAACAGGTGGGCGGGGAAGGTCAGGTGACTGGGACTGGAGGGAAAGGGGTATAGACATATATACATATACACAGCATTGACTCCTGGATCGTAAGTCAAAGTGGGCGCCATGTTGGACCTGGCGAGACTGGCCTGTTACCCTATACAAGTGAATGGGGGAACTGACACTTTTCTGGATAAAATGCACTGTAACATCTATATTTCTCAACTGATTATGATCAACAAGTAACATTAAGTTTTGGGCAAAAACGTGTTGTTGACGTCACTGCTTCTGGTTCATGGATCACCTGTCTTTCCTTCAATATGGTGGGATTCAATCAATTATGAGGTAATTATTAAAAACTAGTGCTATCATATCACATATCAATTTTCACATTATGAACTGTTCAAGTTAAGGTGACATTTTTACAAAATGTTTTGCTTCCGTAACATCAGAAAAGAGCTCGCTAACGTCCGCTATTGTCAGCTAATCAATATAAGTTGATGCTATCTTACTGATGTTCATATCATATATATATATATATATATATATATATATATATATATATATATATATATATATATATATATATATATATATATATAAAAAAAAAAAAAAAAACATATCATGTTTAAAACATTAAATGTACAATATGTATTAAAAAGAAGAAGACTTGAAACTAGTGATTGAGACCATAAACTCATGCTGACAACATTTACTGAGGTAATAAATCATGTGAGAAGTTGCCTCATTTGTTCCTCGACTTCAATACAATCAGACTTTTTTTTTCGCAACCAGAGGTGCCGCCCCCTGCTGGCTGTTTGATAGAAGTTTAAGGCACTTCTGCATTGGCCTCACTTTTCAGACCTGGTGGTTGTAGAACTAGTTTTGTCGAAACATAAACGTTGCACAAAGACTGAGTTTACTATTCACATACAAAATATTACTACCAAAAGATGTTTTGTTTATATGTAGTGGTGTCTTGTAATCCCATGGGGTAAAATAAATGTTCATCAAAAATCCTAAATAACTCACTCAATGATATTATATGAGATAATGGGAGAGAACTCTACACAAGAGGGGTGTACCTGCTGAGATCCACAGATGGATGCTGTTTCTGTTTAAGGAGCCTACTGAGAAAACCACAACAGACAGATGGCGGGTCTCAAGACCTGCTGAAAACAGACACCTTAACCTTTAAAGCTGTCTCTCTCTCCGTGGAGAGGAATGAATCCTACACCACATCCTGTCAACCCCACATCATCACGGCCTCAACGAGACTACTGCAAAAACAGCAAACAATAAGCTCAGCAAAAATGTGAACCAGCAGAGGGATCGAAACCTGGAAAAGACGCTTTGTGAAAGCCCACAGTTTTTTTTTTTTCATTCATTGAAAGCAAAGCAGACGAGCGTGGAATCACGTTCACAGTTCCTGCTGATTAAAAGATCTTCGTCAGTCGTCTATTTAGTAAAACAGCCACGCTGCCTGTCCCTCAGTGATGGCGTTTATTGCCCACCCAAAGCTCTCCCACCTCCTCTCTCAGTGGGTCAGCTGGGCCCAGGGTGTGTGGGATGCTGCTGTATGTTGAGGGAGAGGGAAACTGTGTGAAAACTGTGTAGGAGAGGCTAAGAAAAACATTACGGCCTGGCAGCAGCGTTGTAGGGAGTGGAGGACGAGGAGGAGATCAGGGGGAGCAAGGGAAGGGAACGCTGGGGGGGGAGTGGAGTGCATGGGTATGGGTATGACCGAGGGGAAGGTAGGAGTGTATGTTTGTGTGTGCATGTGTGTGTAGGGGGTGGGTGCTGAGGTAATATCTCTGGGAGTGTGGTTAGGTCATATTCCTCTCCCTGTCTTCTCATGCTGTGGGTGGGGCTTTGCGGTGGGGCTGGCTGGAAGAGAGGGAGGGGACGGACAGACGAGAGAGACAGAGAGAGAGGGAGAGGAAAAGAGGTGGGGGAAGTAGGAATGGATATGGTGAAAGATGGGTGGAGGGGGTTGAGAGATGGGCAGTGCCGACGTTTCTCACAAAAGCAGCACCAGCGTTACGCCCCTGAAGTGCCAAGACTGGTTCACACGACATTTCTCTACTTCCTTTCTGTCATTCTCTTTCTCTTGCTTTCTCCCACTTGTTCGCTAGCTCATTAGATGTTTGTTTTTTTAACCGTAACACAAGTTGGATAATTTAGAGTGACAGAAAATCTGACATGAAATACAATAAAGCATATCAAACAGACAAGCACTTACAAATTAATCACTGTGTTTCTCAGTATACTGTATTGTACTACAGGTACTTCAGTACATGCAGGGACAAAATACATGTGGTAACTTTGAAGATAATTTTAGCCATGCTAGCACTGTGGCTGTATGTTGGTTAGCTGGTACACCCCTTTGGTCCAGACAGAAATATCTGAACAACTATTGGATGGATTGCTGTGATATTTGGTGCAGATATTCTTGGCTCCCAGAGGATGAATCCTAATGACTCTGGTGATCCCCTAACTTTTAGGGGCACTTCTAGCGCCACCGCAAGGTTGACATTGAGGGTTTTAAGTTAAATGTACAGACAACTATAGGATTTTCATAAAATTTCATACAGGCGTTCCCCTCATAGTGAACTGTAATGCCTTTTGTGGGCCCTTAAAAGGGACAGTGTGCAGGATTTGGCGACATCTAGTGGTGTCGCTGCAGATTGCAACTGCGTCATCCCATGACGCTGCGGTTTCACAAGTGTGTCGGAGAACTACAGTGGCCTTCAGGTAACATCAAAACATGACGGACTCCCTAAAACGAGTGCTCGGTTTGTTTGTTCTGGACTACTGTAGAAACATCACAGAGCAACATGGCAGAGTCCTTGAAGAGTACCGTTCATAGCTATACCTACAAAAAGTAATGCACTGTATATATACAGTATATCCCATGAAATAATTTCATAGGTAATCCACATAATCATGAACCAGGAAGTATAAAGAGCAACAAATGCCACATAGGCAGGAGTTCAGGGTGGATGGGTGAGTCAAAAAAACACAGGACCAGATATCAGATATAAACCAGTGTTTATATCCCGTTAGAAGTTAACGATTTATTTGTCACTTATTGGTTATTTTAAATAGGTCTGCATGATTATCGCCAAAATGATAATTACAATTATTTTAATCAATATTGAGATCATTTTAGGGACAAAATATTTTAATTGCAATTTCACTTCCATGTTGTGTTACATTCCAACCATCAAAAGATCTAAATGTTATCCTAATGTCATCTATGGTGGTCATTTGCAGACAAACACAATTCAAATGATTAGGTAACAAATGATTATATATTTATTTTAATATCTGCTTTGATTACAATCTCTTGGCATTGGCAGTTCTAATTATATACTGTATTATAAGCTGCTGAGGAACCATGCCAACAGAAAACCATCATGTGGCGGCTGCACACGTGCTGAAAACCTTCCGGCTTCGATCGGCTGCTGCTGATGATGATGACCGTCCATCCCTAGTTATTACTTTGGGAAGCGCTTGGTTAACGCAACAGAGTTTTCTATGATCAGAGCACGCATTTCCACGGTCAATATCGCAGTCAGTCATGCTCATGTAAATGTGGGAAGCCAAAATCGTAATCGCGATTAATATTCAATTTATTGTGCAGCCCTGATTTTAATTCAAACCATGATCTTTTCCTAAACCTAAGTAGTTTTGTTGCCTAAATCTAACCAAATTGTTTCCTGTGAGGATGGAAGTTTATTTTGAGACTGTATGCATGTAACAAGCAGAAGTGTTGCCTGACATTAGTGGGAAAACACACAAGAAATAACTTTTCATCGTCGTCATACGAACTATTGTATGAGGGTATGAACACATTAAACTAAAATGATGTACCCAGGGTGAAATATTACCTGCTAAATGCATGCTAACATTCCCACAATGTGAGGCGTTTAGCCTCACAGAGGCGCTAGCATACTCTTGTTTATACTCTTTATGTTTGAATTAAGGGGGAAAGACATTCCTGAAATGAGATAATTTCTGCCTGAAATCAGAATGAATACAGATTTTCCATAACTAAATGTCGAAGCTTCTGTAAGTAAGCCTGCAATGAATACTGCTGTACTTTGTTGTGAAATATATCTGCATTTGCTACATTTTGTGCACTTGGCAGGATATCTGCAGTCAGTGTGTGGAGGACTGCCAGTGTAGTGTCAGATTTTATATGAAGGCTTTTGGTACAGCAAATGAAAATCCACACCGAAGACAGAGGAAGCCTAGAAGCCACAAATCCAGCATTTCACTGCCATTCATTTTGTTACGCTAATTTACTGTGGACTTTGTTCAAAGGGCTGTTTGATTAGACCCTGTCAGAAATTAAACAAATAGAAAAGTTAAGAGAGCAGATACAGTCCCTGGAGGACGAGCATGAATACTTCCTGTGACCAGGTTTGATAGGAACATGACCTGATGGAAGACACTGCCCCAAGTTTCATTTAGCTCTACAGTCTTACAGAGACAAAGGAAGCTAGTATCAACGATCACTCAGTAACATTCAGTAACATTTTATAATAACCGTTTATAAGTTTGGAAATTTGTGTTTCGTTGATTATTTCTCTGTTGTCCATCCATCCATCGTCAACCGCTTATCCCGTTAGGGGTCGCGGGGAGGCTGGAGCTGATCCCAGCATAGGGTGAAGGCGGGGTACACCCTGGACAGGTCGCCAGTCCATCGCAGGGCACATAGAGACAGACAACATATAGACAGACAACCATTCACGCTCACATCCACACCTACAGGCAATTTAGAGTCATCAATTAACCTAAACAGCATGTCTTTGGATGGTGGGAGGAAGCCGGAGTACCCGGAGAAAACCCACGCTTACACGGGGAGAACATGCAAACTCCACACAGAAGAGTCCCAAGCTGGAATCGAACCTGTGACCCTCTTGCTGTGAGGCGACAGCGCTAACCACTACACCACCGTGCAGCCCTATTTCTCTGTTGTTCTCTCAATGCTAATTGGCATTGTTATTTTACATTGGAAAGCCTGTTTTACCTTCACAATGATGTCCAACCTGTAAGGATCATGCATTTGTGGGATGATTATGTCGGTAGCGCCAAGTGAAATTTGCCAAAATTCACAGCCAATGCTAAACAGTGTATTCTGTTGGTTTTACTCTTGCCTGACTGGCAGCACCTGTGTGCATGGAGCCTGCAGGGTGCTGAGTCCTACTCAAGTGATCATTTTCCTCAGTTTTGGTGTGCTGTACGTGTTAGAGTGACCAACACAACCACGCTGGCTGACCTGCAGTGAATCCTGGTTAAGGAATGTAATGTCATCCCACAGCAACGTGTGACCAGGTTGGTGACCAGCATGAGTAGGCGCCAGGCTGTTGTGGCTGCGTGTGGATCTTCAACCCGCTACTGAGGCTCCTGACGGTGTATTAAATGAATAAACTGCAACATTGCCAATATGTCTTGTTTGTTCCTTGTTACTGATAGAGTTTAATCATCCAGTTCACCAAACGACTCAAAACAAGAGTCAACACCAACAGGAGAATACACTGTTTAGCATTGGCAGAGAAATTTGGCAAATTTCACATGGGCGCTACCCACATCATCAGCTGTGCTGCTCATCCTGCAAGTGCATGATCCTTACAAGTTGGACATCTTTGTGAAGGTAAATAATCAGGCTTTCCAATGATGTAAAACAAAATGCTAATTATCACACACACACAATGATTATAAAATAATTTCTATGTCTTTACAAAAGGTACATCAATAAACATTACAAAGACCAGTTAGTGGTGACACTTTGTTAATGGTTAATAATACTAATGTCTTTAAACAATATTTGGATGGCTGTTATAAAGTTGTATTATAATACCTTGTTAATTGGTTAATAAATACTTACAATACTAAAGCATGTATAAACATTATTTAGATAGTTAATACTTTGTCAGTGGTTAATAACTAGTTTCTTGTCCATCTTTCTATGTAATGTTTATAGATGTTTTACAAACAATTTCGTCAGGGTTTACAAATCATTTGGTAATCATTAACAAATATAGTATATAAAATGTTATGTGTCCAACTGTTATTGATTTACTAATTAATTAGAATGTAATTGTCATCGTCTCATATCAGCTATGATAAAATATACAATTTATTAACTTTTTTCATATTACGTAAACTTATGCAAAAATAACAGGAGTGTTACCAGTTATTCTCTTCCTGTTTCACAGGTCAAAGCAGGACAGAGAAAATCCCCAATATAGCGTCATCATATCACAAAAATTACAATGACGAAGCCCCAGCTACTCCAGATTCCTGTTGTTGTACCTCCGCAGTCTGATCAGCACTGATTAAAGCAGAAAATGTCGAAGCCTGTGTTCCAGTATAGCTGATGTGTTCAATAAAGCTGTCTACAGCCAGAACATACTGATTAAGGGTCTGGTTTTCAGAACCCCCACTTCATATTCAGTGAATTCTCAAGGCCAGCTGACAGTTAACATCCTCTGACTTTTGCAGAGGATGTACTGAGTCGGATTTGGAAATAGTTGGACATTGGCGACAATAACATGGAGTGTACACCTTTAACTCAACATTGCATTCCAGTTGAGCCCGATTTTACAATTACAAGTTCATATTAGCTAGTTTTTAAATACCCAGGTCATCTAGGAGATTTGTAGCCCATTTGTAGCTGGCGATGAATCTATGTTTTTGCAAACATTTTAATACCAACTAATGTAAAGTGGTTATCCACCTTGAATCTAGCCAGCGTAATCGTTCAAAGAATCCTCATACAATGGTTTGTATGATTTCTCACAAAAAGTTATTGTTAATTTTTTGTGTAATTTCCTACAAATGTCCAGCAACACATAAGATAAGATGAACCTTTACTAATCCCCGGAGGGAAATTCGGGACATGTCAGTTTCCATCCTAGTCTTTTCACAATAAAACGACTTTAGGGAAAGATCGACTTGGTTCAGTTTAGGCAACAAAAACAATTCAGTTAGAGATCGTGGTTTGGGTTAAAATAACTACAGAAGTACCTACTTAAGTACGGGAGTTCCAGTGGTAATACAGACCACATGTCCAGTCCAGTCTCAATGGTGACCATGGCCACCGAGAGGTTGATCGAGCAGCACACCTATTCATGAAAAGGTTCCAGTAAAACTTTTAAAGCTGAACTATCCTGAAACACATGATGAGTTAATGATGAGCTCAATTAAATTCAATTACATTTAATTTCCCTCAAGGTAAGGGAACTCGAAGACATGAAATTCAAAGAGAAACACAATGTTCACTTGTGTTTTTTCTTTTGTGTTGCCACATTTATGTGCATATCCTTGTTTCCTTGGGCAAAATGGTCCAATATAAAGTGTTATAACAAAGTTCTTCAGTTGAGCTCTTTCTTCCTCAACTTTCCCTTTCAGTCTTCACCTCTTTCTTTCAAGTAATGCTGGACTCCTCCCCACTTCTGTTTCAGTAAGGCATGTTAAACTGGTTCTGTGATTATCATAGAAGCCCCTTTATGGTTGCATCCATGGGTAGGTTTCTGAGTTAACATGTTTTGAATAGACAATGAGTGATGGTGTGTTAGCCCCTACACCAATGTACTGTTTACCTGTCTTAACCAATCCCACCTCATCATGAACATTCACACCCCTGGATGTTCACTCAGGTCTGTCTACCATCTGTTGACACCAAAAATAGTTAAGACTTGAACTGAGTTTCCTGATCTAGTTTGAATATTAAGCACAGTGTCAAGAGTGACAAACAAAGCCTATACTATAGTAGCTTACATAAAAATAAGTAAATCCAGGTAGGCTGATAACCGTGTGAAGAAAAGAGGGCACCGCTAAAGAAAACGTACAACCCATCTCATGGGAAGGCTCAAACTGTAGATAAAACATTTCAGTATCATGATCACATTTTTAAGTCACAGACTTGTGAAACGGCTTTTTACGTGTTATTTAACTCCACATTGTTATCATGAAACAGTTGTGTTTAGGTTTGAGAAAATCGCTAAGGTTTAGGGAAAAGCATCATAGTTGTGCATGAAATAACTAGATTAACTAAGTCAATTACTTAAGCGAAACATAAGTACGGAGAACATGTCACAAACGTCACTGACGTAACTTCAAGATAACTAAACAACACTTTCTTACTTTGTATTTGACGTCATTAGCTCTGAGTGTAGCATATTTATGCAGATGTGTCGTAGTACAGTCATTACAGACTGTGTATCGTGCGCATGACACCGCAAAAGCAAAAAAGGCGTTGTTATTGTACGCAAAATTACTTACAAAAGACTGTCGTGCATTCTCCATTTGGTGAGACCAGGCTGAAATTTCCGTTTGGGTCCCTCAGAAGGTCATGGCCGACCCTGGAGTGACTATGTAGATGACTAAAGTGTCCAGTGACGTTTCTGCGTGGAAAACATTGCCCTGGCGAGACTTACTGTATCGCTGAGAGGGACTTGAGTTTCCAAAATCAGGCAAGACAAAACCTGAAGGCTGGACACTGATTGTAAATACTGAGGGTCATTTGTTTAGTACACCCGCTCACACAGAGGAGGTGGAAGAGGACGAAGAGGTGATAGATGCTTGTATCTCGGGCATCAGGCCACAATATGTTTGAACCTTTGGAAGCAAAGAGAGCTGCCGATAATGTTGGAGATGCTGTTGCAAACTGACACCTCCCACACACACCTACACACCTCTGACCCACGTTACTGCCTCTAGTTCTAGTTAGCCTGATGGAACAACATCTACTCTCTCCTTTCTGTTGATATATCTATGTATATATTAGCATCATATTCATCACATTTATACTTTTCTTCGTGGCATTCAAATGATATCTGAGCACCTGTGACTTATGCTCAGTCATTTGGGTCGATGCCTGAAGAACTGACCATTTTGTTCTTAGAAATAAAAAAGACATTTCTGACCAAAGACCAGGACAGAATTGCAACATGACAAAAAACATATTTTAAAAAATATATAAGCAGCATTAGCTTACCTTCAACGTGTCTCTGTAAAGCACGGTACTAGATGATTGTTCATATAACTACATCTTTTGTTTTGTATCACTGTGTTGGGAGAGGAGAAGAGCCTACTACAGCATAACATAAAATCTCACAACACAACAAAAGCTATTCATAAAACAGATTCCATCACCCAAAACATGGCCCGCGAGCAGAAACAGGTCTATCTGACAGATTTGGTGGATTGGATGGTCACACCCACTCCACAGGTGGCAGGATGAAAGCAACAGAAGCATGTGGGTGTAACTTAGAGTTGTTGCTTTGTGTACTGTAAGCCGTTTTCTTTATTGTATTCAAAGGGGGTAGTCTTGTACACTGGACCCCAGATTCATGTACAAAAAAACAAACAAACAAAAAAAAAAACCCACACCAGGTTTAGCAGATACACTCGGAGACATAATTAAAAATGCTGATTCTAATCAGATTTGGAAGTAATATTTATGCATGCCGTAGAGAAAAAAACAATTTGCACAAGATTATTTACTTTTAATTTGGCGAGAAATTAAAAATTGTCAAAAAGTCTGCCGTTGCTTTACTGCCCTGGCCTTGATGTGTCTCCTCTTGCTTAAGTTTCTGAGTAATTAACAGGGTGGTAAACATCTCAACAGATTTATGCTAATGGATGTGAACCAACCCATCATGTTGTTCTAAGCAGCTACAGCATGAGAGGAAATTCAAGACAATCTAAAAGATTCATGATTGGACTATATACTAGTTTGAACCACGTGTTAAGGTCTTGTATGTGTGTGCTTCTGTAGCGATCTACATATATCTAGAGTACTCCTGAAAATAATGCAGTGTATAAAAATGCTGCATTATGTTGTGTACAAAGACAGACAATACTAACTGTACAGCTGTCATCTAAAGAAAAACGGGTCTAATAGGGCACATCCGGCTTCAAGAAATACAGTAGTTCAACATTTTGGGAAATGCGCTTACAAAGATTTGCATTCTTGCCAAGAGTTTAATGAGAAGATTTACTCTTTAGTTAAAGCTAGTGTTGGCAATCAAAAAAAAAAAAAAAAAAAAAAAAATTTGGCTAGATTATAAAATTATCCAATCAAAAAAACACAGCCCACTGTTGCCAACTCTTTTCCAATGAAAGCAGCAAGCAGCAGTAAATCTAGCGAGGAAGTTGCCAATTCTGTACACTGACAGTCCGTCGCTTCAGGCCTCCCTCAATAGCGATCTATTGTTTGTACTGTTATTATCTTGTTTGTTTAATCCGTATGAAATCTGAAGTGTAAACTGTAACTGAATTAGACTTTGGGATTTGGATTAATCAGGTTTCAGATTATTCAGTTTTTTCATGATATAGCTGCACAGACTAAAAAGTACAGCGTTGCATGATTTACACTTGCTTCTCTGCTGCATCGTGACCTTGTGTGGCTTCATTCAAACGGTTTGACAAAGAGGAGACGCTGCACGGGACGGGAAAAAAGTGATCGAACATCTGCTGGGTGTGTATTCCTATAAACAAATGTGGTGTACTGTTCTTGAGGTTGGGCTCCAAGATCCTGCAAAAGACTAACCTAGAAAGGAGGGCAGGGCTATTGTAATCTCAGCTCACACTGGTATGTGCCAAAGCCTAAATTAAGGTGGTTCAAACACTAATTAATCTGCTCATTGCTTGGGAGTCTTGTAATTAACTATTCTGAATACAAAGCTCAAGGTAACGTCAATGTTTGTGGTACAAAAAATTTGATTGACAGATCTGTAAAACTTAGTTTCTCCACAAAGCATCACACAAAAGAACCAGTCTTGATTGTGTGTACTAAATATGTGCTCATGAGTTTCTTGGAAATACATGAAAGTCATTCAGTATCAAAAAAGCATAAAGCTCTGAGTATATGGCTGAACCTTGTACGGTCAGTGTGAATTTATGGCTAAACTGTTACAAACAGTCAATGGTCATGTCTATAATGTTAAATCCAACTAGACATATCTACCAGGTCCAGCGAGGACACTAGGGGACACGCTGCTCCACTCAAAAGGCCATTCAAGTGATGATACAGCGTATCATGGAAAGCATGTGATTGGTTCCTGGTTTTCTGCTTGACGTTTCAAACAGGAAACAATATGGCTGCCTGATCGTGAACTCTCTGTTATTCCACCTAAACAATCCACCAAGAAGAAATACGCCATGCCACAGCTGAATCTCGTTTCATTTTAGAACTACGTCGCCTAGTTCATAGCTTGGTTCAAGTTTCATGAGCCGGCCTCATCGCACTGGACAGGCTCATTTGCATAAAGGATTGTTCCCCGTGTTTTTATTTCAAAACCGCGATGGCCAATGAGGAAACACCTAAACGACCAATTGTGTAACTTCATCACTCGGTCACTCACTCATTGACAGACCTTGGCGTTTGCAGGCCTGGCCCTCTGAGGTCCAGCCAGACACGACTAATCAACTAAAAAAATCTTGGTTAACTAAAACCAAAACAACCGTTTAGTTAACTAATCTACTAAAGAGATCTTAGTCAACTAAAACCAAAACAACCGTTTAGTTAACTAATCTACTAAAGAAATGTTAGTCAACTAAAACCGAAACGACCGTTTAGTTAACTAATCTACTAAAGAAATCTTAGTCAACTAAAACCAAAACGACCGATTTAATCCACTAATCTACTGAAGAAATCTTAGTCAACTAAGACCAAAACTATCGATTTAATCCACTAATCTACTAAAGAAACATTAGTCGACTAAGACCAAAACGAGAAATCTTAGTCGACTAAAGTTTTTCCCTGAAAACAGCTGCCTGCTGTGGCCAAAACAATGGCATGGGAGTAAAAAAAGTAAAGTTGAGTGCCAAACAGCGAAACAATGAGCTAAAATGTGCTGTGAAAATAAGGGGAACTGTAGATTTTCATTTCACATATTGATCAATAGTGAATAAAGGTGCTTTAAATTAGTTTTGCTTTTCACAAGCATTCATTTTCCATAATTCAGTTTTAAAATGGAAAGAAATACACCCAAGCTGTATACACTAATACTGTGAAAGAATGCAACAGATATTTTACTTCATTGGCCAAACATCACAAAATCACAACCTTTGCTCTGGAGCATGTATAAGAATCATCAGACCCCATGCTGTCTGCTGCTCTCACCTGATATGACACTTTGAGCAGCATTTGCAACACAGATTACACCCTCTTATTATATTCCAATTACACTGCATTATGGGCTTCAGAGCAGCACAATGGTTCTTACGTCTTGCCAGGTACAAGCTGGTACAGTGAAGCACACACCCAAACATACTCAGATACTGTCACCGACTCTCTATCACACCACTCTTTTCATTTCTCCCCTGATATGTCTTTTGTTCGATACCTGATATGAACCCCTCTGGCTCCTGTTTGGCACAGGCGAGGACCCCACCCACTGGTTCAACCCTGCATTATGCTGCAACAACCTCTTCCCCAATTTCTAAGCAGCGCTTCCAGCTCTTGTTCCTGGCTTGGCCTTTGCTCCAGCTCTCATTTCTGGCTCCAGACCTTCAGGCCCTGCTCAGGCCTATCAGCAAGTCTTTCAAACCCAGCACCTAGGCTCTGCTCCCAGTCATAACCATACCACCCAGTCCGAGCTCGCAAGCAGGTTTTTAGGCTTGGCCAGTGAGCGCGAGTGCGTGTCACTCCCCTCCCCTAAGCACAGGTGGACTTGTAGGGAACGCTGCCAAATACTTTTGGTTTAGGGGGAGGGAGGGGTGTTGGCTGAGGCTGGTGGGTGTAGCAGTTTTTTGTTTTGTTGTGTTTCTTAGATAACCGTTTCATGGAACGGTACCTTTTCACTCCTCCAAATCACTGACACACCTTCAGAGCAAATTTGACTCTCTATCTCGCCTGCTCTCACTTTCACAAGTCTGCCAGCGCCGAGACAGTGCTGAGTTTCCTGACAGAGTGCGCTGGAGAGGAACTGAAATCAAAACTTCTCTTCTTAAAAAGGTCAGTAACATCTTACTGTCTCTTTCACTCTTTTCTGTGTTGTACTACTATTTCGCATACCCTAAAAAAGTCATAATGAGAGGTTCGTAATTTCTGTGTTGTGGCGAAATTTCAAAGCAAGCGAGAGCTGTCGGCTTCCCGCTGAGCGCAAGAATCAGACTGAAGGATGGCTGACCTTCTGTAGAATCAGGTTCCCCTGAGCTCCCATTTTAGGTGCAAATCGCTCCACGTCTTTTTATAATAGGACATACAGTAAAAAAAAAAGGATGTCCAGCTTTTCTTAGTGCTCAACAGAAACTTTCCTGTGTGTGCGCGCATGCGTGTGTATGTGTGTGTGTCCTTCAACAGATGTGCTCACAATGAAAGCCTCCCCCTTCAGCCAGACACTGAGGAGGAAGCAAGTGAAAGCATGACAAAGCTGGAACAGATTGAAAGACTGATATCATTTTTTTCCCTACTGCTACTTGTTATTACAGCAGCAGCTTGTATAACTACATGATTTATTGGGCATGATTTAGATCTCTGTATGACGTTTTTTTTTTCCTCGCAGTCCTCACGATTCTGTCATCAAGAAGCTGCCTGAGCGGTTGCGAGATTAAATGTAATACATGTTACATCTCTTAAATCGATAAACTACCTGACAAACGGGACGACATCCGTCCTCCGTGAATCCATCATGAAATTCACTTTCGTTCTCAGATGAGAAATTTATAATCAGTTAGCGATTAATTTTTCAGATTTTCGGTGCGCCACATGTGGGGGCAGATGTGTGACATTCAAAATTATTTCACTCTTCCTGTCTGTGACCCGCTCATCAAATAGCATGTGTGACTGGTAACCTTTAGGGTATTACTGAAGAGTAATAATCTAGCATACTGGCTGTAGGGAAAACACAATACCAGAAATCTAGTAGTCGATACCACACCAGTGAATTTCTACAATTCTTGATACCAAGGTAAAAAAACACCAAAACAATAAATCCCACGTAATTCAACATGCACTCTTTTATCAAAAACACTGATGTGAAAACAACTTCTTTAAACAAATGGATTTATTTAAGTTTTGCGCCAAAAATAAAGATTACATTTGAACACATCATGGCCATTTATCCATGCAGGACTGTGCTGCACACCTGCTGCTAACAGGTAACGTTATTAACTCTCCTCCTGCTGATTTCAACACTAATTTGTTGTTCACAGTGAAGCATTATCAAAGAAAAACAGAGTGCATCCCCTCAAGTTTAGCAGCGCCACGCTGTTGAGCCTTTCTTTTCTCTCCGCCTTGTCTCTGTTCCCAATCAAATTGAAAAACACTACGGCGTACGTATGCGTCATTGTGCATGTGTAACTGTCGAAAAGCATCAATACAGAGGAATCGATAGTCACGGCGGCATGAGATGCCAAGAAAGCAGAAAACTATGGTTCTGTATTCCCAACACGGTACCTTTGGTACTATAGAAAAAGAGTACTATCACGTTTTTAAAATTCTAGCATGAACTTCAGTATTGTTTCTCGTGACATCCCGAACTGGCTGATCTATCAAATATAGGTATTGCATTGTTCCACGATTAGCAAAATTAGCAGGATTTTCCTGTTAGTGAGAATGGCATTGCCTTGGGGCTTTAATGGTTCATTTCAGAGACACTGGTAATGACCACACATTTAACTTTTAAATAAACCAACTGCAGTTATTCACAAATCATTTCAGCTCCCAGTTGTGGTCTGAAAACAGATATTTAGGTAACAGGTGTTCTTCTAAGCAGGTGAACCACATTGGTGACAAGCAGGGCTGCGTATTGGCAAGAATCTGGTGATGCGGTATGCATCATGATACAGCGGTTACGATTCGATATTTTGCGATACTGTAAACGAGGCGACATATTGTGAATTTCTTCATCCAGTTTTAGTAAAACTGTCATAGTAAATGAACACATAACAATACGCATAGAATCTGAGTAAAAATAAAATTACTTTTGTGCCCTTAAAATACTTTCTGTCTCAGTTCACGTTACACTGGCATGGAAGAGTCAAATGGCTGAAGACACAAATCTTTGCATGTAAACTAGTAATTAAAAATCTATAGTGTTTTTGAGAATCAATTCAGTATCAACTATATCATTATTTTCTTACACCTCTATGTAGTGAGGTGTAAGAAGTGATGGATTATTCATGAAAAACTAGAAACGAAAATGTACTGTAATTTCCACAAAGCGTACCCTGTACCGGCTGATGTACAGGCAAAACTGAATGAAAACCTGATATTTCCTTTTAAAAAAAGCCTTACATTAAAGGAGCACGTATGGAACAGACAAATGAAACGAAAAACAACAAACGAGCAGAGCCTATAGAGCTCTCTTCCTGTCAAACGGGCAGTTAGATGAGGATAAAGTCTAGTAGACACTACCACCTACTTTCGTCACACACCCACATGCCTCTATCACTCGACAGGATTAACTCAGTTGAACCTGATCCTTGCACGTCTTTTTTTTTTTTTTTACATTGGTGTGTTTAACAAACGTTACCTGAGGCACATTTCATTCATGTTTGTACAATCTCAACTATAGTTTACCGGCCCTGTCTCCTGAAAAAAAATCCCGTTCCCATACAGTGAAACTGCATTGTGAATTACGCTTCAAGGGAAACATATTTTGTTTGTTTTTGATGTATCACAAATACAATTGTAATGATTGTCCACAGAAATCCACATAGGGTCGATGTGGAGGAATGGCTCAAACAAGCGCTGGACTTTCACCCAGCAGACCGCTGTTTGTGTCCCACGTGAAAATAAAACTCAACTTTCACTTATTTAAAACGTAATTAAGTATGCAGCTCAGTTGTATGGGAATGTAATTTTGTAGGAGATAGGGTTGAATATACTGTGTATGATAACACAATATTCAATATGAAGGAACTGGACTTGTATTTGAACAAAAATGCATCCTACAGCAGTTGCTCCAAACCTATTTTCCTTGAAGCCCCCCATTTATATATAAGAAAGCTGGACCCTGCCGACGTCATCAGCCTAAAAAATATGCAAACGCAACCCTTAATTTGAATAAAGTGATTCAGTGCATTAAATGAGTAAGTATTTTCTATTTAATAAACTTTTAATAATGAACAGAACTCATCATCGTCAACATAAACAGTGCTGACACCTTGATGGATTCGCCAAGTAACTGCAGATACATGATATCTTTTTTGTAACAACTTAATTAATGTACTATAATTGATATCTTTGTCATTGTGGTTGAATAAATGTAATTTATGCTGCTGTTAGATTGCTGCTAGACTGCTCCATTAATACAGCTGCATGGCTCTCTTTGTTTGCAGCAAGCGGGACACAAAATAGCTTTTCGACCGCAGTGAACATGTTGTTTTTGAAAGGCTAATCGCCAACAAGTATGGACTGAAGCAGAATATGGCATTAGATTTTGCTACTAAGCAGCAAAGATATATATTTTTTAAATAGTTTTATATACATACTTGCATAATATACATACTCACATACATAAATTACCCAGTTAGTGTGTTATGATTTTAGTAATACATGAGCAAGCCTTATTTTGACAACCTCAGAGCAGACAAATCCGGGCCCAATCCCTGTGATCTTTGGCGCCACTTTAAGGGTGGCCCGTACCGCAGGTCGGAAACCACTGTCCTACAGTGTGTGTAAACGTGTGTGAAAGCACAAGAGTACTTGTGCACGAATGTGTCGAGTGGACGTTTAGCTTCATAATTGCAAAACGAAGCAATGTGTTCATTATGAGACTGACAGAGAGAATGAGTCCACACGCCTTCTTTCCACCTGACAACGTGTGGGCATGTCCATGTAACAGCATTTACACGGGATACACAATCTGAGTTAACCTCCTATGACACAGATGTCATCTTGTCATAGCAGTGTCCTTAAAACCAAGAATCTTATGTTTGCCAGTAACATCCAATCGGCTACCTTCAAATACCTTGCTGAAGTTCAGGCGCACACATGTGAGTTTGTATGTATACAACGGCCGAGTAGCTGTTTGAGTGTGCGTGTCCGCCCTCCTCCGTAGGATCGAGGTCCAGGTTTTGTTGTGTGTGTGGAGTTGGGCTGGGTGAGTAAGCCGCCCCTCACAGATGAATAGAGGATGGGAGGAGGCTTGAAGAGGCTGCCGTGGGTGGGAGGCCTGAGCCCTGCCAAAAAAGCTCCTTCTGTGGGATTTGTGTACTTTTGCGTTCCTCACGAAACACAGCGCCTGCCTGGCTCAAACGACAAAGCAGCCAGGGAGGCAGGAACTCGCACTCCCAGAGGTCGGCTCGATCGCACCCTCTCTGCTTTTCAAGCAATATTCTTTCTTTCCGTTTGCAATTTCTCTGTTTCCACCATTCTCCTCTTTTTTCCCTCCCTCTGTACCTGCTGCTGCTTTTTATCTCGTTTTAGTATTTTACTTTAATAAAGTGACTGATTATGTTCACATACTTTAACAGCTACATCAGCTGGGAGCAACATCATGCCCCAGATTAACTCTTTAGCAGCTATGAGAAATTATAGTAGGGCTGCAACTAATAATTATTTTCTATTCTTTTCTCAATTAATTGATTGTTTGTTTGGTCTATAAAAATGTTTAGTCATGGAAAATGTCAATCAGTGTTTTCCAAAGATCAAGATGACGTCCACAAATGTCTTGTTTACTGTCACAGAGGCGTAAAGAAACCAGAAAATATTCACATTTAAGAAGCTGGAATCAGAGAATTTTGACTTTTCTTAAAACTGGAGCATGTCATTATTGATTGATTGTTAGGACTGTCAATCAATTAAAATAGATACTAAGGAATTTATTGTACATGAAACACATTTTTATCTATTCAAAATATACCTTAAAGGGAGATTTGACAACATGGTATTGGATAAATATGCTGCTTTATTCAAATGAGGTCAGAGGTCAAGAGTGAGCCTCTTTAGTCTCCTTCATGATTAGCTAGTATAACATGGTTGGTACTAATAGATTTTTTAGGTTTGCTAGTTTTATATGATGCCAGTATCTTCACTGTAGCTTTAAAACTATGCCCACTGCAACCTAAAAATCAGTGGCATTAAAACAAATTTGTGTTAATGCCTTATTATCGCATCGAATTTGAAAGCCCTATTACTTTTAATGTAAAGTCGTCATTGCAACCCACTGAAAACACAGCTTTTCATTTGACCTTTTATTCTATTAATTCCTCATAACACTATAGCACTTTTATTAGCATTAGCTTTACTTAATCAAAGTGGAAATGTCTCTTGTAGTGGGTTTGTGTTCCTCAGCAGGGTCAAATTCATCAGAGAAATATTTATTTGTCATACATTTCAAAGTCTGAAATGTCAGTTGTGGTCACAGTTTGTGTTATGCTTCTGCAATGAATCGTTTTACATACAAATTGTGGGTGTTTCCTGAATGTTACCTAGATAATAGAAAATAGGCCTCTGTAACCACTGGCAACCCACCAAACCTCAGCCAAGTGACAAGTGCAAAGAGACACGACTCTCAGCTCGGCAATCAGGCAAAATTATAACCTAGTAAATTAGAAAATTAAAGCTGTACTTTACAAGAACAGATCTGCAGAAAACAGACTTGAATGTCATTCAGCATCAGGGAGTTGGATGAAGAAAAGAAGAAAGGGAGGGGAAAAAAAGAGCACGATTTCATAATGTCTAAAAGAAAGATCTGGGTTGAATAAGTGGGTCCACCCACCTGTGTGTGAGAGGCAGCGAGAGAGAAAGCGGGGCTGGATGGCAGTTTTAGAGACATGAGTGTGTGGGTTAGGCTAGCTGGCCTGCTTATGCTATCTAATCACTGGGAGAGAAAGGAGAACAGCATGCCTTGATCCACCCACCCACCCCAGACAAACAGCAGTTAGCCTGCTAAGTACTATATGTGGTCGCCTGCAGCTCTGGGCCGTACATGGGGGAACAGAGATAAAATGTGACAGACTCGGCAGGTAACAGACATTCAGCACAATTATGTCTCATTCTGCGCTGGAGAGGAAGCGAGATGTGTCAATCTGGAGGCTACAACGGGTCACGACTGCATGTGAGGGAGTGTGAGGCACGTTTGTGTCACCGGTGAAGTAGCTGGTCATACTCCAGCAGGTAAAAACTAAAGAAAGTTCACTGACTGATTTTTAACCCAAATTAGCCAAATTTGTTTTTAACCTAAGGCTAACCACTGAAAATAAGTAATGGATTCTCTCATGAAACTCACAGTTAACAAAATTTTCTTTGTCCTGGATTATTAGCAGCCTTATTAACGTGACTGCACAGTTGATTTCACAGTTTGTCTTTTAGGTCAGATACAGATTAGCTACCTGTGTGATACCTGAGTGGGTGGGATGAGTCCAAAAATAGCTGACCCACGCATCACATGTGTATTCGTGAGTGTGCATGTGGTTGAATGTGGTCCGCCACTTTGTGCGTGTGTCGTGTGTGTGTGTGTGTCATGACAGGCATCTGTCTCCCCTGCCCTGCAGCCTGACTGGTTTTAATTAGGAGGTGCCAGAGTGCCCGAGGGCTCTCCTGCTGACACACACATGCACGCACACACACAAACATGCGCACACACACACTACCTGAGGGCAGACAGAGGCTGTCCCGCCAAGGCTGGCCTCCTTCTCGTTATCACCATAAGGAGTTGTCCTCATTCACCCCACGACCCTCCCAAACACACACAAATATTCACACCAAGCAAATCAAATGAACGCAACGCAACGCTGAATGCATTCAGAAGCAGCAGCGCAGAAGTGGTGGTTGAGGAGGTTTGACGCCTCGCACATTTTGTTTGCAGTTTCATATCCAAAATACATTTTCATGTATATGACATAAACAACACTTGCCTTCAACAAACATCATCACAGGCATTCAAGTTATCATCTCACGCAGCAGCGAGTTCATACAATGAAACTACAGCCACCTGTGAAACACTGTAACTCCTTCACTGCTCTAAATATGCAGCTTGCGTACTTTACCTCCCTTCTGGCAAAGCTTCTGATACCGATTAGGATGTTTGAAAAAGAAGACAAAACAAGAGAAAGTTAAAGCAGAGACAGACAGGTCAGTAGACAGGAAACGCCCTCACCTCACTCATCCGAATGGCATGCTCCAAGGTGAGCTCTAATGACCTAACTGATAGGTGTGTCTCTGTGATTGAGAGAGTGTACAGTAGGTTTTCACACACGCCTACCTCCCTTTGTGTTTAAGCAACATTGCGCCTGTGTGTCTCCGTCCTTGGATTGGAGATGGGGGGGTGTAGACCTACGAGGCTGCTGCGACGTTCTATCTCTGGACTGTAGGAGGATGACTGCCTCCCTTTCCTGCTTCTCTCCCACACCAGGCCACACCTGGGCTCCGACACACCAGGGTAAAGGGCACAAGTCAGGCTGGTTGTGCTCGTCTGTCTCTGTTTATTAACCTAGGGAAGGTCTGAGAAGTACTTCACCCAGCTCTTTTTCCACACTATTTTGCCTTGTACACATCATTTTAAACCTGTCGTGAACCAACTACTTTTGCCATTTTGATGTGTACAAACTAGAGAAAAGACACAAATGTCTTCCAAGGTGCTGTGTGAAAATGTGGGCCGTTATCCCACGCCCCTAGGAAGAGCACCGTTCGTTGATGTCAATTTTCATAGTGGCCAAACAGCAGTACTACTTCTGTGTCCGCCATGTGATGCCATTGGGCCCAAAAAGAGTTTTTCCCATAGACTTAGATCAGGAAAGAGATGTCTGTAACTCCGCGGTTAATTTTGTTTGAGGTGAATCAGCTTCCCAGAATAGACACTTCAATAGCTCATATTTAGATCATGAGGTCCTAAAAATTGTAAAATGCACTAATAGCTGAATCCAGAGTTATTTCCCTTCCTCCGTTCATGTGAATGGGATGTTAGCAAGCCGTGACGACAGCATGACAGCTGTTAGCTCGTGGCCGGACCATGTGACTGAGCTGACGCTACTGCGCCTGCTCTATGGGCCAAATGGATGTGAAAGAAGCTGCGTTGGTTAAGCTTTGGTTGGATTTAGGTACAAAAACGACTTTGGGGAAAGATCATGGTTTGGGTAGAAATTACTACTCTGTTAAGCGTGACTTCTGCTTAGTGCAACCGCGAGGGTCGCGGCCAAAGTGACGTCACACCATCACACACGGCCCTTTGCAGGGGTTCCATGTGGCAGGTTTTCGCCTGTCAACGCACACCTAAATTGTTGTAATTATGCAGACGCAGTTAAGTCTTCTTTAGTAAATGGGTGCACCCTGATCATTCAATAGCATAGTTAGGTTAACCCCACCTGTACTTTACAACTGGAGACTACAAGTGGAGGCATCCTTCATCTGACGCCATCTGACAGCCTTTTACAGCTTGTCGCTTAGGATAGATCTCAAGGTGATTTATTTTGTTTAGTTGATAGAGTATATAGTGTATAGGCTGCAAGGTTTCAGTTAAATTAGATTTTCACATTAAAGGCCACGGATATCTGAGGATAAGGTGAAAGCACATTTTATCAAACAGAATAAATATTGTATGATATTAGACTTATATTCTGTAGTGTTAGAATCTTTTCTTTCGGCTTTACAGTTGCATCCGGTTTAAAACCAAAATAATCCCAAATTTGGGATTTTGTATTGTTTTTCACAACAAGCTCTTCCAGGATCGCATTTGCTGTAATAGCTTGTGTGCCACACACACACCTGTGTGAATATATTGGTAATCCCTGGTTGTTGTTCTGATGGTGGCTAGTTTGAAAACTTCAAGCCATCATCCGACCCAACCTCCTACCTATGCAAACTTTGTCACTACATGACAAGTCACCTGACTTCCTGCTTTGCTCCAGAAGAAATGGAGTCATTTTTGTCACCTAAGTGAAAACATCATTTTGGGGTACTTCGTTCATTTTGGGAGGAAAGCGTCCATTATTCCCAAATTATACAATTATTGCTTCCCCCAGTGTAAGAGTAAGCAGTGAATGGAAAATATTATGACTAATAATATTAATAGCATTAAGTGATCAGCATTCAGGACTAGTAGATCTAAAGGTTCAAAGAACTGAATTCACAATCAAAGCACAAAGTCATTTTGTTTTGCTGACACATGCAAATTAGTGCTTCATGGTATGTGGCTGTATAGCTGCTACAATACAGTCAGCATGTTTAGTGAGCTGAGAGATGCCACTGTGATAATGTACAGCATCAAAGCCTCCATGACATCAACTTCATGTAATGACGCTTCACACCCCATCCCCCCTCCAAAGCGCCAATCTGGTGCCCTGGTACGTGAATCCTGCTGGGCGCAGCAGGTGGTAGTAAACAGGTACGTTGAGATGCTAGACACACAAAACAGATGAATCTCACTCAGCCCCCCTGAGCCCTTGTGTTTTGTCACTGTCTTTTTTAATTCTCAGGGACAATGCACATTGATCAACAACACTGTAAATGTGCCAATATTTGCCAAAAAGCCAATTTTCAACTGTTGTCCCTCGACCTGATGTTAGCACTCAGATTCACCACGTCCCGAAGCAGCCGACAGGCCTTTACACACCGGAGCATGATGAATAAATAACACAAAAATACGAAATACTCGCCTGCGAATATTATATGTCTGGGGCTTTCACTGTGAACGGTAAGAAAGAAAGGAGTGGATCTAGTCAGTGCTTTATTCACATTGTGAATGCTCAGAAAAATCGACTTTGTTCCAAGGAAAAAATTATTTGGCTTTTTGCGTGAAAGTATTCATGAAAAAACAAAAGTTCAAAAAACATATTGAAGTGCACTGCTGGTGTGTAATGGCTTTGACACTCGCAAAGGATGGAGGAGGGACAGGAAATAATATTTAGCCTGATGATCGTATACTACGATCATTGTCATGAAATAAATATCGACTGGACGATGCAGTGGACCCCGACGCAAAGCTTGCACTGCCCAGAGGCGATTTATTCCACAACAATGACCCACTAGCTGTACATTATCCCACTTATTCCACAGCTACTTACTTAAGAAATCATTAATTTGACATAAAAACAGCATCAGAGCGGCAATGGAAGGTCTGCTATAAAGAAATAACAGACCGTAGAACGTCGTGGCTGACCAATCAGAATCAAGTATTCAACAGAACCGTTTAATAAAGAAATATGAAACACAGAACTGATTTTTTCTTGCTCTCTAGACAATAATATAACTGTATTTAAGCTTGTATTACAGTATATAACATATGAATTTACACCCTACAATGAGCTACAGAGCAAATCAGTGTATTTTACATATTGCACTGACTGGTTTGTGTCTGGCATGGCTGTTTGCAGTACAACAGCCTGCAGTTGTACAGCGTTCAGAACAAAGCAGTCCACACAGGTACCACTTAGAGTGCGCTGCTATGACGGCAGCGGTGCATTTAGAATAGATAGCCGATCTTATAAGATGGCAAATGTTGTTTTTCTGGCCGTCTGGCTGGCCTGCTAGCAGTTAGTGGCTAACCCTGTTTATATATACTAGATGCCAATGTGAACTGGCCTCAGCTCTCACCCTGTACAAAACAGTGTAAACCACCAGGGCATGGGCTGTGGTTTGCCTTAGTCCATGTTTTCCCCAAAGGGAAGTGGGCATAGCAGTCTGATGTACACTCTGATGTCTACTTGTTTGTGGAGGTTAACTCAACACAATTTGACTGCTTTCACGGTCTGATTGCCGGTTATGATTTATGGATGGTTAGACATATTTTAGTAGATTTGAAGGTCCAGTAACCACTATGATAACCATGGCTCGCTGCATATTCTACCTTTATAAATTAAAGAAACTGCAAAAATTTGTTCTTTTATTTAACTTAGTGTTATTCTCTGGACCACTGTTTGGCTTGTAGGTCTGTCGGACAAAATGCAGTCCTCTTCTAAGGACCAGTGTGTAATAATTAGAGGAATCTAATGGCAGAAAAGGAATATTAATAACTTTGTTTTCTTTCATGTACAATCACCTGAAGATATGAATCATGTTTTCGTTACCTTAGAATGAGTCATTTATATCTACATAGGGAGTCCGCCATGTTGCACTGCCATGTGTCTACAGTAGCCCACAAGGGCTTGGGCTGGAGTCGATAACGTTAATCGCTCCCATCGCCGCCACTCTCTCTCTCTCTCGGTTCACCACTCACTTTCCCCTTTGCACTGGCTCTGCTTCAAATGACCTACGCTACTCTGACAACAACTGGCTCTAGAGAGGGCCATTCATGTTTTCCCATTCGCCACCGTAGCTCTTCTATACACTCGGCACACGCTTGCAATGTCAACCTCATAGATACCACCAGATCCCACACACTGTTCATTTAAGTGTAAATATACTGTACATCACTCAGGTGGTGATGCCTTCCTGCTTTAACCAAACTTAAACATTAAAAACATAATTAATAAATAAGTGTTACAAAGGCGTGGTTGGACGTTGTCGTACAGGAAAGCCCAATGGCTGTTTCAGATCCTGTGAATGTGCTATGTAATAACATTTGGCCTGTCTGTGACAGAAAAGGAAGTACTTTCTCTCTTTCTTGCTGTGTCATAAACACACACACCCTGAGGGAAGCAGTATTGTAAAACATGCTCTTAAGTCATGAACTTGTTAGAGCTCTCCACGTTTTCTTTATGTTGAATATCTCCTCAAACACCTGCTTAACAGGCTTCCTCCCTTGTACAGAATTTCTACACCTTTCTGCATAGACTTCCTCCACCTCCTCCAGACAGAGGTGGTGGTGCACTCGCTAACTGTTACCCCGCTTCGGCAGCTTTCTGACTCAAAACAGGAATCAAAACGTTGGCCTGCTGCTCTCTTCAACCTGGTTTTTGAAACGTTTCAACAAAGAGGAAAATAGGTCTGCACACAGCCAGTCGCTTGTGGTATTTTTCAGCGTTTGTGGTTCAATTCTGTCTCAGATGTCGTCTGCTTTTATGTAATATTTTCTTTTTGAGTCAATCAGCCAGTTTACAGGGTTCTGAACGCAGGGTGCCTCACACCAAAGTGTGTTAATGTGTTTTCAGTATATAGCCTGTTGTGACAGAAAGTTTATGGGGGCTACACTTGCCCGGCGTGCACCCCCTTTAACCCAACATTGTCTGAAGGTCTCAAAAGAGCTTGTTAAATGTTAGTACAAGTACAGGATTTACTTTTGGGTGCAACTTATTTGAGACAGAATTGTAGGAGTCCATTATAAACAGGTGTACAATTGAAACTAACTGCCTTTAAGTTGCAGCTGCTTCTGCGTGACTACTTTTAGTCCATCTCATCATCTCAGCTTGAGACTAACCAACAGAGGTGCACAAAATAGTTTTCCAACTTTTCTCTCTCTTTCTCTTTTCCTTTTTTACCCTCCCTCCGTCTCCCCAAACAACCCCTTCGAGTTTCTTCGCCCCGGTCCCTTTATACCAAAAAATCCACTCTAACACAACTAAAAATTCATTTTGTCTGACCTAAATCAGAGGGTGTCTGCGCCATGGGCTTATTACACAGTGCGCTTAAACTTGTGTTGTGGAGGAGGATGGGGTATTATTATCTTCCAGCTACCCACCCTGCTATAAAAACTAGTGGTGCGACATCTCCGCACAGCGCAGTGCTGCTGCCCTCCCTCCCTTCCTCTCACTCTCTCGCTCGTTCTACATGAGCTACACACAACAGTGAGCCCGACTCTTAACTCCACACTAGCCACTCTGCTACACAGACAGACCCAAGAATCACACTCTGCTCTTCTCTGTTTGCGCTGCTTTTTTTGCTTCCCTCCATTGGATATTCCTCCTTGGGTGGTTTTTTGTGTTTTTGTGAATGGGCATCCGTGGCCGGTGTGAGGAGCTTGTGAATGGACTGACTGCCCGGCTGACTGATTGACAGTCTGGCAAAAAAGAAAAGCAGCTGTGTTTCAATTAAAAAGGGCAATGCTGAGAGGTCAAGCGAGGAGCAACAGAGCCTCTTAGTAGTCTGGAAATACAAAGACACGTGAGGCGAATCAAGAAACTGAAAGCGCACGGTAGGTGATGGGTGCTGAAAGCTGAGGAATGCCGGCGAACGTATCAAGACATGTGTGAATTTATGTGGAAGCCAGAGTTTTCGGAGTGTGCACATGGGTGTGTGTTTGCGTCCGTAATAATTTGTCACATTGTTTCTGAGTGTGTATGCGTGTGAACAAGCTCGCACTTGCGTTACAGTGAGCACACGTGCAGCACTTCTTTAAAGAGTGTTTATACGAGTGCTGTAGCCTCGCTGCTCTACATCATAAAGGCCTGACAAGGTGCAAACAGGTCAATAAAGTCACTTAATGACTCGTGTAATTATTTAGGCTGTAGTATAAATATTGTGCTGTAAAGATTCTGGAAATAGCGCGAGCGTTTATAGCATCACAGCACGTCTTGGAAATGTCAAACATAGTAGTTTAAGTGGACTTAAGTATGTGTTTTGTCTCCAACGGTAATTACACATTGCACTTTTTAGATATTCCATATCTATACGACATTCTCCTGTAAATCCAAAATAAACACTCAGGTAATTCATAGAGATAAATGGGATGTTTGTGAGTAAGGACAAAATAAAAACATGTTATGGATTTGAGGCTGAGCTGTAAATTACTGTTTATAACATGCTTGTTGTCAGCCAGCTTATAGACCTCTTACCTCATGTAGTTACAAAACACCACGGCTGGTATTACCATCTGAATTGTTTACCAGTTGTTTGTCATTCACCTGTTTAGATTTGTTTGGAGTCACGACATTAAAGTGTTAAAAATGCAGGTGCAAACAAAAGTGGGAAATAAAATACAGACGATTCATCTGCGTATAAAAACATAAAATAAAGGTCTACTTCATGCTGTACTGTGTCAGATACTGGAACATTTATTAAGTACCTGCAGTTAAACACCTACTCAACAGACTCACAAACTGTGAGAGGAAATTCATTAGCGATCAATGTCAGACCAATTACAGGTTTGCTTAATCACACATTGTTACTCTGCTTATATCTCACTCGCTGCAGTCAGTTTTTAACCTGCGCTTGCCAATTTGTAATAAACGCTTTTCATTTTTGTTCACAAACATTTTTTTTATTATTATTTTCAACAGGTTATGGTAATTCATGGACTCATTTTTGAATCAGAAAAATACAAGTGAAGGATACATTTCGGACCAAAGCTTAAGCATAAAACTGCTTCAAACTTCAAAAGAAATATTTTTTATTTTACACTGCATTATTCTGGAGTTCAACTTTCTTCTATTCTTTTGGGGGTCAAACAGAGATGTACGGAAACATAATGTGATGTAGAATAAAAATATAACCTCTCTGTTAGGTGGAAAATAATCTAGAAGCAACAATCTATTCAGCAGCGAACCCTGAACTTTTGTTTACTTTGGGGGTGACAGAGATAATGGTGTGTAGCTGTGGGCCCCCCTGAAGGCTCCACAGATGACACTTACTGCTTCGGCTCTTTAAGGAGCCGAGTGGGTTAAATTGGCCTCCAGATCTCTTAAGAACGGACTTAGTGTTTCCTTCAAATATCTCATTCTATCACATGTCTAATAAATAGAAATTAAGTTTATTAAAGGCAGAAATTGTTGATTATTTTCTTGAGTAATAGTAATATCTAATAATGAATTACTGGTTCACCTGTTGACATTTTAACATAAACCTCTGTTATTTAAAATGAGGTTAATGTGCTAGATTTTTGGAAATGAACTGAACTTGCAGGCTGATTTTTCCACCAAAAAGCTAATAATATTTAATATAAGTCAGCCTGCACTTACATTAATAATGTGAATGACAGCACAGTGATTTTCCTCAGCAACATTTGTTTAATTGTGGAATAAATGTGCACCAAACTCTGTGTAAACTTCCCACAAATAAGTTTCAAGCAACTTTTAAGCGAAACTTGTGCAGTTAAATGCTCAAATTAGGGCCCTGACATTTCATCGTTATTGTAAAGATAAAAACATTTTGAGTAACTGGCATTATATAGTGTTCGCCTGCTGAATCTGACAGCAATTAAGATGTAGAAGAATTTAAAACCCTATGCAGCCTATAGGCTCCGGACAATTGTCATTTAAAACTCCAACCAAGGAGGTTTCTCCTGGAGAAACAGGTGCACTGGTGTGGTACTGGTGATAATGGACTAGCTCACACAGTAGGTCAAATGAATGTCTTCTCCTAATAAGGGGGTGGATTTTGGCTGTCAATACTATAAATGATTGGCCGTGCAATTGTCCGTGTGTGACAGTTGTTTAGCAGGTGTTTGCTATGGGCAGTCGGTGACAGGGGTAAACTTTGGCTGCTGGTGATTTAGCATGTGGGTCAGGTGGATGCGCCGGCCTGACAGGGATAAACTAGGCTTTGGGTGTTGTAGCTTACAGGCCAAATGAGTGTCTGCCCGTGACAAGGGTTGAGATGGACATTAGCTGCTGATTTGTGGCCTGAGCGGTCAGGGCTGGGGACAAGTTAGCCGCTCGACTCTGAGCATAATGATGATACAGGGATGGAGAGACGAGGAGGAGGAGGAGGAGAGGAGGAAGAGGAGAATGATTAGGAAGAAGAGCTGGTGGTGGTGGTGGTGGTGGTGGTGGTGATGGTGGTGGTCAGAGCTCAGAAAGCAGATGAAGTTCTCGGGAGAAAGACGACACTGAATGGAGGTGACACATAATTTGGGGTGGGAGTGCTGAGTTGAAAGTGTTGGTGACTAAGTGAGGCATGAGAGGAGACGTGGCCGGTACAGGCAGGCGGAAACAGAGACAGACAGAGCGTCCATTAGAGGTCACTTTAATAATTGAGCCGACACTGAGCTCGGTATGAATAGTTTTCACGCATCGAACTGAAATAAGTAAATTCATTCAACGATGCTAAACAGACATCGGTGCTACAGCAACAAAACAACCTTCACTATTAATTAGGGCTGCCAATCAATTAAAAATATTTAATCATGATTGATCACATTATTGTCCAAAGTTAATTATGATTAATCACAAATGAATCACACATTTTTTTATCAGTTCAAAATGTACTCTTATTAACATGGGGGTGGGCAAATATGTTGCTTTACACAAACGTATGTATATATTTATTACTGGAAATCAATGAACACAAAACAATGACAAATATTGTCCAGAAACAGGTACTACAAACCCTTTGAAATGGCAAATGAAATTTAGTGCAAGTGTAAGTTATTTTTCCAACAAGCTAGTGTGACATGGTTATGACATGGATTCCTCAGGTTTTCTTGTTTCATATGATAACGTTATCTTCACTCCAGCTACAACCTAAAAATCGCAAGTTCATGTTTTAAAGAAATTAGTGGCGGTAAAACTAATTAGAGTTAACGTGTTAACGTGTTATTATTACAGCCCTACTATTTATTCAAAAATTGAGTTTTTTTATCAATAAAGAAAAAGTTGGTTTGTCCTTCCATGACTTTACTGGAAGAATAAAGAGACAAATGACTTAAGCAGTAATTATCAGAGTCCTTTCACAAGGCGTCCCCACCCTGGCTGCCCTGATGGGTGGAGGGGGGTGGGTGGGGGTGCAAAGGGTTAAGGCTGTTTGGCTGATGAAATGTCGCTCCAGGACCTTGCGGTGGGAACGCGGTGCCCTCCTCCCCTCCCTGTCTATGTGGCACATCCTCCTTAGATCCTCTCCACATTGTAATTAGGGGCCGGCCGCTAAGCGCTAGTGCTAGCTGGTGGCAGGCAAACAGTGGGAACGGAGGGGAGTGGTGCTCGCCGGGGCACCAGGCGAACAAACAGCAACAGCAGCACGGGTCTCATAGTTCCAGGAGTGGGTGGGATGGGTCGAGAGCTAACGAATGACAGTGGGTTCGCCGAGCCCTCCCAGTCAGACTCTTTCTCTCTCTCCCTCTTATCCATTCGCTGTTGTTCCAAGCTCTGCACTATTGTTTGCCTTGGCAGCCTGTCACAGGGAGGGGCCCCTCTGCTGGTGTTTGTGCAACCTGTTAGGGAACTTTTAGGGCCATATGATCTCTCCCTTAGTCTCTCTGGTGATTCTCTCACCTTCTACCCAGGCTATTACTTCTATGCATGTTGTATGCATGGGGTGAGGTATCATAGAGGGATATGTCTCTGTAGGCGCATCATTAATCTGCACAATGGACAGAAGTTACCTGAGCTTAAAGCACAGGATTTGCACGACTACACTGTAGGGTTTGTGTTAAATTTAATACAGATTGAATTTTAAATATATAATTTCATCAACTGACAACTTTCTCTTTGTTCCCCTCGGGGTAGTTCGAGGTAGCTCTGTCTGTGGGCCTATATCCTATACCACCACCCCCTCTATAGACATTTTAATTATGACCACACTGTATCAATGGCATGAACATAGCAACAGTTACCTAGCAACAAGATCGACAAGAATAAACTACATTTAAGATTGGTATCCAAGTTGTATACCTGCAGGTGATCTAAGGGATTTTCTGAGATTGTTTTTTTTTTTTGTTTTGTTTTTGTCCCTCTCTGGTGTGATCCCCTCATAGTACAAAAGCAAGACGCTCAGTGTGTGCGTGTGTGTGTGGCTTCAGCTCTGGCCCATTTAGAGCCAGTCAACAATGCAGCTGTGGTGAGCGGGCCCCGCTTCAAAGTATTTATCTACACATGCCTCCACTGACCACCAAGTGTGGACGGCTAAGTTTAAGCTCTATTCATAGATGTGAATGAATGAGCACTGTGCCAGAGGAACTTTTATCACCGTGACTGTAAACAACAGTACAGTGAATCAACAGGTAGGAACTCTGTGGAATGAGGGTTTTAAGAAAAGTGCATCGGAACAACATCAAGCTCCTACTGTAGCCGGTGTGCTATAAATCAAACGAGTGTGGAGAGGATAGACTGCACCAGTAAGCATTTTGACAGGATACAGTATCTAGAGTACAATCTGACCTCTTTTGTCTTCACTTCTCACCACATCCCAATCACACGCCGTTGTTCGGGTGAAGGTATCGGCTTGCTTCGTGCTTATATCTGGTAGAGACACATGAGAAGGATGGTCGCCACACACATTACAGACACTCTCATCATCTCAAACACAAACAATATTATTGCAAGAAAAGTCAACTAATGTCTTATCGAGATGATGGGCTTCCCTAACTCACACAACAACGCTCCTACAAGAAATCGTGATAGCACCTTCAAGAATAAATATTACCCGATGTGATGAGACATGCTGTATTTACCACTTGTTGCCTTTGCTGCACAGATGGCACACAAACAAGCATGCCTACAGTACACTTTAATAAAGCCAGACTGTCACTCATTGTTAACAATATCAGCTTCGGTTAAGAGCCTCCACTTATTAAATGGTTCTAAAAATCTTTCATCCTCCTCCTCTGGACCATCCCTGCTGTAAAATCAAGGGGTGCTTCATCGTTGTGATAACTAAAATATTAACAATGGCGACTCTTCCTTTGCTGAGGGAGCGAGAAACCAACTATGTGTATTTTATTGCGAAATGACTGTGATGCCAACAGGAAGTCAAAGAGGACATGTTCAAATGAATCACTGTATAACATCCTCCAGGTGTTTTCAGATTTCTCAAAGACTCGTCTGTCCATGTGGAACAAAAATACTGGATCAGCTGCACAATAACAACTATTCTATTTTAATCCTTTCCTAAGATGTAATCCAAACCATGACAATACCCTTGTGATATCATCTCTCTATGTTAATTAAGATTTATTTATTCAGGAAGCCTCATTGAGGTCAAAGACTCTTTTACAAGAGACCTGAGAGAAAACTGTACATGAACCAATGTTTCAAAGCTTTATTGTCAAGTACTATCTATATTAATTCTATTTTACATATTTATGTTATCATGTACATTTTTTTCTCTTTCCCTTTTTTAAATTTCTATTCTGTACAATATATATATATATATATATATATTTTATTTTTTTTTTTGCATTGACCAGTCACCCAGGGGTGTGAGGTGGGTGGGCTGCAGATGTTGACATGCTGTATAGTGTACAATGTATAAATGTTTGAAAAACAAACAATAAAATTTGAACATCTATATTAAGGTTATTTTATACGTTCAAAACTGCTGTAAGTGCTAAATGACCTTGCAGGCTTTTGAAAGACTACCAGGGGTTTATGACATGGCATGAGAGGCACAAAAACTATAAGACTATAAGTAAAAAAATAAATAGTGTGTGGATAAATGGTGGTTTTGGGAGCAAAATCTGTGTATTTTTCAGTTTGACCTTCTTATTTAAGTGTCACTTAACAGTTCATTGTTATTTCCTTCTGTCTAGATAAGCAACAGGGAGGAGAATGGTTCATCACAGAGAAGAGGATTTGATCGGGATCCCCTTCCCGAACCACAGCAGTGACGTCCTCTGCAGCCTCAATGAGCAGCGTCGTGACGGGCTGCTCTGCGATGTCATTCTCATCGTCCGCGACCAGGAGTACCGCACCCATCGCTCCGTTCTGGCCGCCTGCAGCCAGTACTTCAAGAAGCTCTTCACGGTGGCCACCGCTGACGGCGGGGACCACCATCACACGGCTGCTGTGTATGAAATCGACTTTGTGGCTCCGGAGCCTCTCACTGCCATCCTGGAGTTCGCCTACACCTCCACTCTGACCGTGACGGCGTCCAACGTCAAAGAGATCCTGAACGCGGCTCAGATGCTGGAGATTCCCTGCATCATCAACGTTTGCATGGAGATCATGGACAGCGGGGGCGGAGGAGGCGGTGGAGGAGGGAGAGCGGAGGAGGGAGAAGAAGAAGAAGAGGATGTAGAGGAGGACGAGGAGGAGGAGGAAGAAGAGGAGGATGAAGAGGAGGATGAGGGGTCGAGGAAGGACGAGCAGGAGGACGAGGAGGACAACATCAGCGAGAGGTCGCTGCAGTCATCGGGAAGCAGGGGGGAGCAGACGCCTCCAGGGACGGAGGACTCGCCGCCTCCCAGCACCTCCACGTACCACCAGCAGTTTGACCTGCAGTCATCACAGTCACAGTCTCCAGACGCCATGAGAGGAAAACAGGTAGTTGTTTATTTGTTTCTCTAACTTGCCTTGTTTTTTCTATAGTTCAAAAGGCTGATGATGCTGTCCTCTGTTGCAGGAGAGCATGGAGACTCGGGCTCTGAAGGATTTCTCCATTGAGTCTCTCCTCCAGGAGGGTCTCTACCCCCGAATGTCAACACTGGACAGGAGGGCCAACTTCTCTCCTCTTCTCCCAGGTTTCTACCCCTCCATGTGGGCCACAGAGTTCCCAGCCTTCCCCAAGCAGCTCCTGGACCCCAGCCATCACCAGCATCCCCACGCAGGAGCTTCGCCGCAAACCCGGCTCTCCCACACTTTCCCCACCTCCACGCCGCTCGAGGCCTCCAGGCCCCTCGATCTAGCTGTGAAAAGAGAGATCATAAAGGAGGAGATAAAAGAGGAGATCCCACTCAGTCTGCTCCATGGCAACTTCCTGAAGGAGTTTGTCAGCTCGAGCCTGGGCGGCAACATGAACGCTGGGTCGGTGCCGTCAGAAGGTCACGCTCTGGGTCCGATAAAGGACGAAGCTGACTTCCGCTCGTACCTGAGCTTCCTGAGCTCGGCGTCCCACCTGGGTGCGTTGTTCCCTCCCTGGCAGCTGGAGGAGGAGAGAAAGATGAAGCCCAAAGCGTCACAGCAGTGTCCAATCTGCAATAAGGTCATCCAAGGAGCTGGAAAACTGCCACGACACATGAGGACGCATACGGGGGAGAAACCGTACATGTGCACTATCTGTGAAGTACGATTCACCAGGTATGTGGAGCAGCACTTCTTTATCACATCATTTTTACTTCACTAAGTTTAGGGTGGGAAAATGCCAAAATCTTTGCATCATTTGAGTCTATGTGGAGGTAAAATGAAGTTGCCACTTTTATTGTTGTAGTCAGAGTAACGTGACGTCATACCCGTCAACTAAAACAAACTGCCGCCGGCAGCAAAGTAGAAAATGGTGGAGCACCCTCACATTTTAATTCCAAAGTGGTAAACACTACACATACAGTAAAGTATGGAAACACTTTGGGTTTCACACATTACCCTGGAAAAACAGAGCGTGACATCACGGCTAAAGCTGCACGCTAACTCCGTCATGGACAGGAAACGTTATTGCGTGGGGTCAAACCAGCCGTCACTCTCATCTCTGTGATGAAATCGGCCGACGCTACAACTGTAGAGCACGCGTATACTGACATTTATGCTGAATTCATTTAAGCAGCCCCGATGGAGCTGATCATGGATGTATAAAAACAACAAAAAAGTTAGCTGAAGTATACACGAGTGAAGTACTAACAAAGGGAACTACAGTACATATATAAAAAAATACATATACATTTTTGATTTTTGGGTGACTGGAAAAAAATAATGTCTGACAATGACTGATATATTTGACTTCAGGAGATCTCTGACTACATACATGCTCAAAATCAAACATTTCTACTGCATTCATATTTTATTTGTATATATATTGATAGATATTTACAGTATTTAAGTAAAAGTCCCTCGAAGTATGATTAAACTTCTTCCGATGGTCTAATGCTAAAAAAATAAACAAAAACATCCATAAGTCCTAATATTGAATTTCAATATATAAAGTATCATGACAGTATTGAATCAGGAGATACGTGTATCGTCCCAGCCCTGCTATGAATGTCTCATATTAATATGTCACACAGAGATCATCTCGAGATCTTCCTGTTCCTGTGCACTTTGACTTCAAAGCACCAGGTTATGTAAAACAGCAGGGTTAATGGAAAAGTACCCTTCGCTCTTTTGACTGAGGTTAATCTGTTTTCACCATATCAAAGGGTTTGAAGTGGAAAGCCCCCTCCACTGGTTTCTCTTCATTAATGATCACCAATATCCGTCTGCTTTGGCATATTTTCTACACATTTCCCATATTTTAGAGCAGAACTTTACTGTTAAATCATCTTTACTGGCTCTTCAACTCACTTCAACTTAGCAACCTCTAAAAGTACAAAGAAATGCAGTGTTGTAATTTATGCGTTAACCTTTCCACCCACAACATGCTGAATGAAAACATGTGGTTTTGTTCTTTTCTCAGACAAGACAAACTCAAGATCCACATGAGGAAGCACACAGGTGAGCGCCCCTACATCTGCCTCCACTGCAACTCAAAGTTCGTACACAACTACGACCTGAAGAACCACCTGCGCATCCACACGGGCGTCCGTCCGTACCAGTGCGAGCACTGCTACAAGAGTTTCACACGGTCCGACCACCTACATCGACACATCAAGAGGCAGAGCTGCCGCATCTCCCGCCCTCGGCGGGGACGCAAACCAGCTGCTTGGCGGTCCACACCCACTGGCAACTTCCTGTGCCCCCCCGCCGCTGCCACCAACCGGTTTGAGGAGAACGGGTTAAGCCCTGCATACCAGGGAGTCAAAAGTCACGGACTCGGGGAGATGCTCGGCAGCAGGGGTCTGGGATTTAAGAGCGGGGACAGCGCAGGCAGGGAGGAACGGCGAGCAGAGGGAAAGCAAGGCGTGGAGGAGGAGAAGGCTGGAGCAGGGAGGCAGAGGGGAGTGTTTGCCTTTGCCCTGGCTGGAGAAGAAGTGCTTACCCACTCTCCATTTTATGCTGCGACCTCTGACCCCTGGACCATGAGACTGGAGCGTGCGCCACCCATCCCTGAGCCGGCCAAATGAACCGCGGCCTGTAGAAGAAAAAACAAAGAAGGACAAGAAAGAAAGTCTCTTTAATCTGTCTGTTCTGCTCCAGGAAGCTAAAGCACCTTTTGAAAAAGTGAAAGTGAGATCAATAAAAAGCCTGCTGATGTGGCGGTAGTAAAACAGACTTGTTTTTTTTTTGTTTGTTTTTTTTTGTTTGGAAAACAACTTCACAGATGTCATGTTGAATAATTGTTTACAAATATTTTGATAGCATTTAAGAGGAGGCCATCAGTTTGACACTGCTATTGAGGAAAACATATCGGAATACTGTTATATATAATTTGCATTATTTAACTACAACGTTGTCTAAAATAATATTAATTCAAAATCTACATAGTTCTCCGATGTCAAAATGAGGCTTTTATAATGAAATATTCATATGCAAGAATATAAATCTATAAATCAGAGCAGGAACTATTGCAATTGTCAAAATGTTGAATTAGTGACTATGATGAATGTAAACAAATGATTACTTGTAGAAAAATAATCAAAATGTATTATAGAAAAAGGTTATACTATTTCACGAAAGGGAAGTGGAGTAGACTTAGAAATAATAAAATAAAATTTAAATAAATAAGCCTTCATCCATACAAATCACGAGTTTTATTGTGTTTAAGTGTTAAAAAAGGACCAGTGCTTTCAATAAAACGAACATTAAAATGGTTTATTACAGCAGGGCGTAGTCTGGCACATGTCCTGTATGTATGTTTGATCCTAATGGGGTTATTTAATGATAATCAAAAACCAAGGGAACCCACTTGAAGTCTCACAAATCAGGACATTTGATAATGTGTTATTATCCTTTCACTGCCTTGTTCTGATTTAAGCTCCTCGTCTGCACTATTGTACATAGACACAAACATTTTGGCCATGGTGGTGTTAATTACAGTTGCGTTGCTGATGATGTAAAAAAAAAAAATATATATATATATATTGATCTTTAAAAGGCATCCATCCAAAGATGTGTACTTTGATATTTCACAGACTTGAATACGACTTTGTTTTAATGTGTCTTCAGAGGATGTATATTTCTGACTAATCAACTGCCGCTTTAGCTCGATACAGTACGCTTGTGTTTTCTCTGCTGCAACAAATCAAGAGGGCTTCAGCCCCGTTTTTCATACAATGTTCATCTCTGATTTGTGTACAAAGAAGTTAAAAAATGATTTGAACTGAAATGGGAAAGTATTTTCTTGCTATTTATGCATATTTAAATGAATGAGCCTTGGCTATATTTTGCAAATCTGTTTTATAAAGACACTAAATGTTGAACTTTGCTCTTCTTTGGGAGTGTTATTTTCGTACAGTTACCACGTTGTGTGCGTGAGTGCATGTTTGTTTGTGTTGATCCATCTTTGTGAGGACCAATTTGAGATTTAGACCATAGTGAGGTGAAGACTTAGTGAAGTGAAGACGAGTTGGGTTGGGTAGGGTTTCGGGTTAGGATATATTGCCAGTGAGGATCCTGATATGAGGATAAAATAGATTATATGTAGGATTAGGGGTTACAATGTGCTTTATTTTCTCTGGACATATTTTTCTGTGGCTCACATCAATCTGAGAGTCATTAATCGAGGTGTAAATCAGTTTCATCACAATACAATATTATACTGATTCTTTGGACGATACGATATTTATTGATATCACAAAGTCTGCCTCTGTAAGATTTCCTTTTGATTCAGTTCAGGGCCCTGCAATCGATATGACACAATATCATCGGCCTCTTTAACACAGTCGGTTACATTTCTATTCATTATTTATTTATTTATCAACTCACAAAAAACATCTAAAATATGATTTGATGATTTGTTTTATTACTGGGCTCTTCCAGGTATTTAAATAAAAAACGATCTATTCTTTTTTTGTTCACAAACGATCTTTTTTTGTTCACAATAAAGAAAATTCTGTGTGAATGTTTTTTTTTAATCAGTTAATGATTTCAGAATAAGAGCGTCTCTTAAAGACGACGATCTGAAACGATGTTTTCACGTGTATCAATATTGGATTGTGGATCATTAAATTGATATTTCAGTCCAGATCAATGGATTTTTACACCCCTGTTCATTAATATGTATTTATTGATTACATTTTTATCTTTATAGGGACAAGTATAGCATGGACCACGGCATTTATATCCATTCATTTATTTATATAAAACTCAACAAAATACAAACACTGACACAATAAATTACTGTTTAACTCAGCACCACATTCAGTCATCTGCCACAGTAGAAACCGCTCTTCTACAAAAACCCGTTGTTACAATGTAAAACAAATATTTACTTAAAATCCAAAGCAAAAAAGCCAAAAGCAAACTTCAACCAAAACAAAGCGAAGAAAACGATCAACAACGACAAAACTACTTACAACAACAACAACAACAACAATGGACCGCAAGTCAAAATAGGACAAAAAACAAACAAAAACAAGTAAACTACAAAAAACTATCAACAATATTAAATGTACTTACAATAACATCAACAAATGAGCACAACCAAAAAAGGGAACAAAAAAACAAACAACAAGCAAACTACAAGAAGTAATCCACAACAACACAACTAATGACAATAATAACAACAAATGACTACAAGCCAAAAAAGGGACACAAACAAACAAGAACAAGCAAACTGCAAGAAACAATCAACAACAATAAAACCACTAATGACAAAAATAACAACAAATGACCACAAGGGACAAAAAACAAAGAACAAAGCAAGTACACTACAAAAAACCCACACAGTGCCCACACATTAAAAACCATTCAATACAGCTCAAAAACAACAGCAGTGCCTTTAAAAAACTGCAGTGATCCTCCTTTAAATGCTAAATGATCTGTCATGATCCATTTTGTATCTGTGGGTGAGGAGCTCCACATACTGATCCCCTGAACAGACGGAGGATTTACAAAAGGGCACCTTACTGCTACCACCACAAGAAGAAGGAAGATCAACCTTTATTAGTCCCACAGTGGGGAAATTCAATTTACACTCTGTTTTTTTTTTTTTTTTTTTTTTTAACTCATACATGGTACATGCAGACCTGAAACACACATACATGCAGTAATGGAGAGATGTCAGAGTGAGGGGGCTGCTCCTGACAAGCGCCCCGAGCAGTTGGGGGTTTGGTGCCTTGCTCAGGGGCACCTCGGCAGTGCCCAAGAGGTAAACTGGCACCTCTCCAGCTACCAGTTCACACTCAGTTTTTTGGTCCATGTCGACTTGAACCGGTGACCCTCCGGTCAAGCCAACTCCCTACAGACTGAGCTACTGCCGCCCCCAGAAACCCTGAGAGGTACCAACAAGGCACTGAGCACCTTGGTTATTTACCTCTTTAATGGATTAATATTAGCAAATTAAATGAACTTATCTAGTTTCATAACAACCTATCAGTGATGGGAACTTATTGGCTTCCTCTTCTAAATTTTAATTGCATGATTATATATCATCTCAAGAGACGTGACTGCAGAAGATTCGTGTGACCGAGAAGTTACACAACAGCTTAAATGTTGAAGGGTGAGTAAAATTAGCTTCATAGCTTTTGTTAAAGTGGGCACACTACCTGCCACTATGCTGTGCGTTGTTCACACCCACACAAATAAGAGCAGAGAAGGAGCCAGCTCCTCGGCTGAAGGCTAACAGGTAGGTATTATTTACTATGATGTTAGGTTGCACCACAGCTGACATCCCTGCAGCGCTGGGGGCAGCTCTGCATTTGTGACACAAACAGCATGTATAAAAAACAAATTTGTCATCAATGCTAATAATATGCAGGTAAAATGTTTGAGGATGAGGGAGGCTAAATGTGTCACACAATCAAATAAAATACAACTAATTATCCAGACAAATCTTTCAGTATCAGTATACACAGTCAAAAGTAATAAGTTACAAAAGTCACTGTTACAAGGTGAACATTGACTCTTAGGGGATGAAAGGGTTCAAGCAAATTTGCATACTTGAATACTCCAACAGTATGTGAGCCAGGGCTGAGTGACTTGGACATCTTCTATCCTGATATAGGCCATTTCATTTCTTAATAACAATATAAATCACAATATAGCATGTTTTCTAGTATGTGAATTAGAAAAGAAAGACAACTGTATTTATACCAAGAATTAATTTTGCAGCTTTTATAACTGCTTAAAGTGACATTATAAAGAAAAAACAAATAAATATACGCCTAGCCTTTATTGCAATAGAAACGATATAGAAAAATATATGCGCTAGACATTTTTATATTGTTTTGATGATGTATATGATCATATTGCCCCGCCTTAATGTGAACTATGTATGAAACAATTATTTGAAGACTGATACAATTCAGTTACGACACAATCAAGTTAAGGATGCTAATTTTGAATTTTTTTAACGCATAACTGACCCTCCTTAATCGATTATTAACTGTTAACTGACAAGATTAGTGCCTCGCATTCAGCTACAGTGTATGAGCGCAACAGACACACAGTAGCGTTACTGTAGCCACCATGGTGTTGCGCGTAGTGTCGTGGACATGCAGCCACTTTCCCAGTAAAAGTCCGCCACCACCACATCATTTAGTTCAGTTTAGCAGGTTGTTAGCTGTGTGTCTGCCCGGCCTAATAGCGAGTGTCCAACAAACAGTGTGCTTGTGCTACGTTAGCAGTTCTAGTGTTGCCGGCAGTTTCCTGCCAAACACATACAGTCTGTCAGCATGGCGCAGCTTTAGCGAGCTACCAGCAGACGGTGTGTGTACAGTTTATTTGTCAGTGAAGAAATGTTACAAGGCTATAACTCCTCCACTCGAGGCCAGAGCCAACTTCCTGGAGCTGTAACTCCAGCACAGACTCTCTTAAGGTGGGCTCTTAAGGTGGACAAGCTTTTCTCCTTAAAGTGACGAGATGCTCCTCTGAGTTACGCTCAGCTTTTTAATTACTCACTAACATTTATTTTAACCGTTTAACCAGTTAAAATGCTTAATGTCGGTTATACAGTTAATTATCAACATACCTAAATCAAGCTCAGGGATATTAGAACCAGGGTAAACAGTAAATAGTGCATCACATACATAAGCTTTCAGTGATACAGTAATGTATTAAGAGGTGTATGATCATGCTGCTGAGACTCATTCAGCCCTGTCGGATCACACTGACTTTGTTATTTTATACCTTCAAGGATCAAATCTTGATAGTCAGATCGTTCACTGTGGTGCAGGTTTGTTACTGGCTGAGAGTTAAATGTCTTCTAAGTGTGCGATCACCACAAAGCTTTTTTCCTCCAGCAGCTGGTTTCAACAGTCAACTTGTTTTCATGACTGAAAGTGCTAATTTCAGTTGCTGTAGTTCGTCTGTTTCTTTGCTCTGCTGACCTCTAGTGGAATATAAGTGGTACTGTAACTGGCCATATTTATATTCCCTAATAATAAAACAACATCCTAAATTCAATAGAGTAAATGTCAAAGACTGATGTTGAAGAGACACAAATACACACCTGAATATAAGATTAAAAGGACATTAAAACACTACTGCTGCTGACTTTTTCACCATTTTGAATTGTTTTCCACACAGTGGCTCATTACAGTAACAAAATCTCACTGACTGAAAACATCCCTTCCAGTCTGATGCAGCTTTATCCCTCTGGAGGGCGCCACAGATTTAAGTTTGACTGACAGAATGACCCTCACAGTGAAATACAGTGGGCTTGGTAGTCATTTCATTAATAATGCATAACTAGCCTCAAAAATGAGTCACAAAAATATGTTTTGCATTGGAAGATGTGTTTTTTTTATTTTAAAATCTGGGTAGAAAATAATAGAAAGATAAATTGGGGACATAAAATAAAGAGACTGTGGTGGGAGCTTTTTTTAGGACACACATACAGAACAAACCACATCCTTTCATGTGGGGCAGAGACGGTCTGCAGCAGCTGCTTCCTGATGGTTTCACTTATTTCTCTGCACAGTTTATTGATGTGATGAATCGCTGCCATGATAAACTTGTGCACCTACACGACTGGGGTGAGCAGTGACTCATAAAAGGTCACAGGAAGCAATAGCTAACGGGAAGTTTTTTGAATGAATTCAAACTCTTGGAGCACAGTTTCTTTCTGTGATAACTTGTACGGCTAGTGTTATTTTAATTGGGTCTGAAGCCATGTTGGATATTACTTTTATGCAATTTGATGTCACTGACTCAGTGTCCCTTCACTTAAACTTGTATAACAAACATTAACAGTAGTGTACACTAGTAGTAGTATATTCTTTCACATCACTGTTGGTACCATTATGCCTTTATTGTAAGTTTCTGTTCCTCTTTGGCTGCCTATAACTTTTATTTTTGTGTTAAGCTGTTAGATTACAAATATTTTAATATGAAGCCTTAATGCTAGCCCTATGGTGCTATGTGCAGTTTTCTTGTAAACAAACAAAAAGCAACATGTACACTCACCAAAATGTATTTTCCGTTTGCATCCATGTTCGCTAGCTTGCGGTGTTCTTCACTGCTGCTTCACTGCTTACTACAGTATACTAAAAAAGGAAAAGAAGCAAAAGAAAACCTATTGAAATGAGGAATCCAGTGAAATTGATTAAGGTTTTACAATTATGCCACCATTAACTTTATTAGTTACACATATGATTTATACTGTAACTGCCAAAAGGCCCGTCATGTCTAGAAGATACCCCGCAAATTGCAAAAACTGATCTGAGTTCTGCAAAAACTTACAAAAACTCCTGCGAGACTCGCTGCACAACGACCTACCCTAACCTTAACTACTCCAGATCAACGCCTAACCTCAACCATATCATATCACAGAGTTTGCCGACCTTGTGGGTTCCCTTCTAGACACTACCCAAAAGGCCTGTGTTATTCCATATCCTTTCACTGTGCTTGACATGAATAGTAAAATAAATATTAAACTGGAGTATAATATTAAGAGAACTGCCAAAACAAAATCAAGGGGTTACCTTGTGATTGTGTAATTTGTACACTGAGCCACATCACCTTGCTGTGGTTAAAAAATACGATTAGCTGAACTGTTGTTTGATCAAAACTAAAATACAATGGCTCTTCTGTGAGTTGCATCTGGTGCTGTCTGTCATCAGTTATGAGCATGCAGTAACTGACAGTTATTTGTGGATAATGTACACCCACATGACTTCCTGAACCCCAACCCTCCCGAGGTACGACTTCCTGACCCATTAACCTGCAGTCCTGTCTGTGTTCCTCTCTCTGATTCTACCTAGTCACCACCCTGACGGTCCTCTAAGGCCCATGTCTGTGCACACAGCAGTCCTGGTTGTGTCTGTTTATGTGTGTGTGTGCTATGCTCGCACACACAAAGCTTTTCTAATGGACATCCTCTGAGGAAGCTGCGTGACAATGCAGCTACACAATGCAGCTAGAAGTTGGGCCAGAGGGACTGCTGGCGGTAACACGGTCTGATGTTCTCTGCGGGGTTTCTGAGGGGCCGGTAAGGAAACACCTTCAAAACAAAGGGTCTTGGAAAAGCAACAGTTCGTCTGTGACAAGATCTCAAACACAGGGAAACAATACGTATGACATAATTAGAAAGTAGCAGACTGACATCCATATCAGTGGCTCCAAATATTTCAGTGCTGATCACAGTATTATTATTATTTAATGAATTTATTTGTATGGAATCATATAGTGCTGGGGTGGGCAATTATTTTTCCTGGGGGGCCACGAGAAACCCAGATTGTTGCCAGGGGCCAAACAAACTGTCAGATGTAACCGCTATTTTATCACTAGATTAAATTATAGAAAACATACTGTGCACTTATTTTTCAGCATTTATTATACTGAAAATCACTTTTAACACAACATTCAACTTAACATTAACACTTACATTTCCTTCTTCCGTTGCATGCAGCTTTGTAAAAAGTCCTTTCCTGCGTTTGTAGCTTAGCTAGCGGCCCCTCAGCTGTCCTCTCCTTCTCATCTCCAGATAGCTTTCTTTATTTTTCTTCATGCTTTGTCTCAAAGTGACGGTTCAAGTTGTATTCTTTGAATACAGACACATGTTCATTGCAAAATACGCACACAGCTGTACTACCGACCTCTGCGAAAAAGTACTTCACAGTCCCTGACTTGTCATTGATGTGCCACCTCAGCAGGTGATGCTACTTCAAACATCACTGGCGTCAATTTCTGTGAAGGTCAAGTGTGACATGAAGAAGCACACTAACCACTAACACACTAACAATTTCAAAAACAGGATGCTGATTGGTCCATGCTCTGGCTTGCCGTGCTATGTGATCCTGTGTGATCTTGTTATCATTTTTAGAGAATTTAAAGGCTAATATTATACTTATTTTTAACTGGTAGAGTATCTTATATTGCGGTATTAGGCAGACAAAACAGACAACTATAGCCAGAAGTCCATTTTCACAAACATTAACAGGGATGTTAAATAATGTAACTGCAAGTGTACATGAAATACCTCCTTACAGCAGTAACAGATCGAGTTCTTTTGAATTGAGAAGTAGGTTAAATTTAAACTTCCCATCTCCTGTGGCTTTCTGACGTCAAGGTTCTTGATTATCAAGATATTACAGATTACGGTACTATCTCTCTCAGCTGCAGACGGTTTGTCAGCTGCCCTCTCAGTCTTTTGTTCGTTGGCACCAGACGATCACTCTGACTCCGAGACAATCCTTCTCCGGTGGTCAATGGCTGTCTGTGTGAGCGAGACCGCCCGAGCCAGGAAGGCACCAATCATATGGCCTCTTATGAAATATGTATACAGCTTGAGGAAAGGGATGCACAGCTGGAAGGTTTTACTATACAAAGTATTTTCACCTGTAAGGTCAAATCCCCATTAAATGCGCCTAAATCGTGACAATTCCCACAGCACTTATGATACAATACATCCACAAGGAAACATCACAATAAAGTGAATGTTTCCACAAGGACTGATTAAGTTTTTATAGTTGAGTCATATCTATTTTTAACGATGATGCGATGAAGCTACAGTGACTGACAATACTGCATGAGGTATTGTTCTCTTTCAAGGAACTAGGCCTAACTTTATGGCATGACTAAAATTAGATATTTCAAAGTATAAAATTGGACTTTTTGATCTTCCTCATGATCCACCTCTTGCTGGTAACAACACACTTGCAAACCACTAAAGCTGAAACTGAAGACAACAAAGAAACACTTAATTGTTCGGCAACAAAACCACTTAGTTAGGTTTAGGAAAAAACTACATGGTTGGGCTTTAAAGCAGTGAAAATTACACTGAATGTTGTGAACACAGGACAGGAACGAACAGCTGATTGTAGTGAAACTTGATATTACTGCGATCTTACTCACGTCTTTCCTTAATCATTGAATCGTGCTTTTTTTTTAACTTTACTTGTAATTTTTCAAAATAAAATCTGTGTGATGCGTTTAATAATCACAGTTGAACGAGATAAACACGTTTTCTCTCTCACTTTTGACAGTCAATGAAGTACAAATGCCTCAAATTATTTTACAAAGCTGTTGCCATATTTAACCAGTATATTGTGGTCAGTATCCTCATCTCGTCATCTAGTTTTTTAAAGTAAACATTCACAGCAATTGTCGCAAAGAAACCAAACCACCTGACAGTTTATGTGCACATCTTCCCCATTTTCACCACAACACAGAGAAACAATTGATTGGCGCACAAAAGTTAAAAAGGCTTTATCATGGTGGCTTTGTTATTTTTGGGGGGGATTACCATCATCTCTCTTGTGGCCTGTGCACCAAGAGCACATGTTTTTTTCTTTCTATAGTTTTTTATATGTCAGGAGCAACTATAGAGCCAATTCAAGTGCTTTAAAATCTGTGGATGTGTGAGGAACATATACCAGCATGCATGCATCTGGCATGTGCATCCATCGCCTGCAGGAGTTTGTAGTAAAGCCTAATGTACGCCTACATTTAATCAGGCCAACTACAGTGTAATGGTTTCCTGTACTCTTACTATGCATCTTAGCAGCTAGCTTAAGAGCAGTTTTATTGATTCCACCAACAGGAAGCAAACAGATAACAAAGATCTCCATCTCTCTTGAGAAGAGCCAGCCTAAATCATTCTAGTAATATGACCGATCTTAAATGAAAAATAATGTGATACGTGAACTGTGTCGCTGTGAGACGTGAATGCAGTCGCAGAAAAATAAAAAATACAGTATAGTACAGCAACACCTACCATGCTGTTACAACACCTCAGTGTCCAGTGGACATAAATGGACATACAGGACATTGATCCAGCAGAAAACCTGCTTTAGATAATCTCATTATATAAAGTTTATCTTGTCTGACTTGCACATATAAGCAATATGAATATGATGAATGAGGCTTTTGTTGGTATACTTCAGACATAAGTGGTTTTAAATATGCTATTATGGTTATAGCACTAAGAAACAAATGAAACATTAACTGCAGTGATGACAGTAACATCCATTTGTAATGCATTTTAAGCCAAGTAAACAATTTTATTTGTTCACCTTCAACGTGAGAGCTGAACTCTTAAAATAGGGGAGAGCGAGGTCGGTTGAAACACTTTTGTATCTACAAAATAACCCATAATTACTCACAGACCAATGAAAGTAATTTCATCCTTCAACAGATACAGGTGTCTGCCGACACTTTATGAAGTTTAAATTGTTAAAAAAAAAAAGGTGGTTAGCACTCTCGCCTCACAGCAAGAGGGTCGCAGGTTTGATTCCGGCTTGGGACTCTTCTGTGTGGAGTTTGCATGTTCTCCCCGTGTAAGCGTGGGTTTTCTCCGGGTACTCCGGCTTCCTCCCAAAGTCCAAAGACATGCAATTTAGGTTAATTGATGACTCTAAATTGCCCGTAGGTGTGGATGTGAGCATGAATGGTTGTCTGTCTATATGTTGTCTGTCTCTATGTGCCCTGTGATGGACTGGCGACCTGTCCAGGGTGAACCCCGCCTTTGCCCAATGCCAGCTGGGATTGGCTCCAGGCTCCCTGCGACCCCTAATGGGATCAGCGGTTGACCATGGATAGATGTATGGATGGTCCCCTGTCCCACTCTCCCCTATTGGTTTTGTACAAAATGGGGAATAGTTTAAACCTTTTCCAACCTTTTATTTTAGTTTAAATAAACACATATATTAACCGATTTAAAGCATCGTTTTTGAAGCTAGTTTAAGTATGTTTTGTTTTGTGGTTACACAGTGGTGATAACACCTACAGGCAACATTAGCTTTTAGTTGGTTAAAATAACGATAAGAGTTTTCTCTGTCAGCAAAGACTGCAGAGGAGTTAAAGTGCAGATGTAGGTTTACCACCTACTGCCACGAATCTAGATGATGAGGTTAAAGTAGAATCGCTTGAAGCATTGAAAACCCAGGTTTTAATATTATATAATTTTCATTTACAGCTTTTTAAAAATGATTCTCATGTATTTATTTTTGTATTTTGCATTGGAATATATTTGGTTTAAGTGATGTAATATGGCAAAAGACAAGTGGTGTGGGGGAAAAGCTGAAAGAAAGATCAATAGTAATAATGCAACACAGCAATATTTTGGGTGCTGTATGAACTTCGCCTTCTTCACAGACTCCAGACTCCTCTCTGGTTAAAGACAATGTAATATCTATCCAGTAAGCCAGGCAATGACCAATGACTGCTGGACATCAATACAACAAGCTCTGAGTACTGCAGGACTAATGGGCCTGAGGGAGAAAAGCCCAACGTTGTGATAAATGGACTATTGCTGCACACTCAAATTAACCGTCTGGAAGGCCAATGCAATTGCACTCAACTAAAAGGAAACGGTTTTGCTCGCTACCTAAAGCAGTTGTAGTGTAGTAGCCTGACTGACAACTTATCAGGGCAAAAATAATAGCATCAACATAACGTTAAGACAGTGTTAGAATAAATACCAAGAGCTGCATTTACAAGATGGCACACTGCTGAGAGAAGTCTCAAACTGACACTGAAGGGCCCAATCAAACTTTAATTTTGGTTTGAGTACAACTGTAAGTTCCAGCATACATAGAAAGCGTCCATGTGTTGCACGCAATTTATAGTCTTGACAGAGTGAAAGGAGGTCAAGACTGTAGTCATTAAAGGTGCTCTATACGATATCCAGAGCATCAAACAACTATTGCTATAAAAAGATATTAAGGAGTAATGTCAACCTGAGCAGACAATGAAGTCATTCTCCCTCTGTCTATGGTGTAATCTGAGCCCAGCCGTGCATGCTTTTAGTGCATGTTAGTGCATGTGAGTGTGTCCCACTAGCTAGCTAACAGCCGCCACTCTGCACCGCTCTTATAAGGCGGTTACAGCTCACAACGCCATCCTGACTGGCTGTGGCATCATGGAAGCGTACTGCCCATCCTCTGGTTCCCCCACAGCTTCACACTGGTTCTGTTCAGACCAGGCATTAACATTCGTCTTGGGTGATCCGATCACAGATAGTAGCTTTAAGTACGTCTGTTCACACCTGGCATTAGAATACACCTCCACGTGTCTTGAGTGGCCACTTGTGATCGGATCTCACTGTCCCGCAAAATAATATGCAAATAAACACGTAGTAAACACATGGCTAATAAAGCAGATGTTGTGACATAATATTACAGGAATGTCAGTAGTAATATCCTACATATTTGTGAATTTGGGTATAATTTATTAACATCAAAATAAAAGGTTATTGGCAATCACCGGGGACCTCCATGCCACCAACAGGCTGCCAACAGCGGGGTACAGAGCTTTAGAGAGCTGGGGATGGGAGCGACGAGAGGGTGTCAGCTCTGTGCAGAGCACCAGAACAAAAACTGACAAATCACTGTCAGTATGATAATAATGCACTTCCCCTGCGTAGTCTAATAGTCTGTAGATATGCAGCCCATAGATAGGATATATTTTAATAAAATACAGTTGTATCAAAAGAGTACAATAGAAGACAGAGGCTGTTTCCATGCTGTAAGGCAGAGAAGCTCTTGCCTTGGCCTGTCTATTCATATGAGGAGCGCAGAGTCCCGCGGATCCCAGCAGGATGTCAGTTGAGTAGGTGGTCCTTAATACGCCCCGGGACACATTTGCATACATACCGCTAAAAGAATGTGGCCGTATGTGGCCCAGACCACCTTTGATCGTGGTCTGAGCAATCAGATCTCAATGTGTCCTCAACACGTCTTGCCTGTGTTCACACCTGTACTTAGAGCTAACTACTAGTGATCGGATCACCCAGGGGGTATGTTAATACTAGATCTGAGCAGGGCTACAGTTAGCACCGTTAGCTGCGAGCCGCCATCTCAGCTGCTGCCATGTTGAGAGCCATTGGGAGGCATTAGAAATGCTCCTAATATCACATTTAATAAGAATAACCTTGAGGTTGCCCAGCTGGTTAGACCATTTTTTATACTGTAAATGTACACTCACCGGCCACATAATTAGGTACACCTGTTCAATTGCTTGTTAACACAAATAAGTAATCAACCAATCACATGGCTCCAACTCAATGCATTTAGGCATGTAGACGTGGTCAAGACAACTTGCTGGAGTTCAAACCGAGCATCAGAATGGGGAAGAAAGGGGATTTAAGTGACTCTGAACGTGGCATGGTTGTTGGTGCCAGACGGGCTGGTCTGAGTATTTCAGAAACTGCTGATCTACTGGGATTTTCTCACACAACCATCTCTAGGGTTTACAGAGAACGGTCCGAAAAAAGAGAAAATATCCAGTGAGCGGCAGTTGTGTGGATGAAAATGCCTTGTTGATGTGAGAGGTCAGAGGAGAATGGACAGACTGGTTAGAGATGATAGAAAGGCAACAGTAACTCAAATAACCATCGTTACAACCAGGGAATGCAGAATACCATCTCTGAGCTCACAACATGTCGAACCTTGAAGATGGGCTACAGCAGCAGAAGACCACACTGAGTGCCACTCCTGTCAGCTAAGAACAGGAAACTGAGACTACAATTCACACAGGCGCAACTAAATTGGACAATAGAAGATTGGAAAAACGTTGTCTGGTCTGACGAGTCTCGATTTCAGCTGAGACATTCAGATGGCAGGTTCAGAGTTTGGTGTAAACAACATGAAAGCATGGATCCATCCTGCCTTGTATCAACGGTTCAGGCTGGTGGTGATGGTGTAATGGTGTGGGGGATATTTTCTCGGCACACTTTGGGCCCCTTAGTACCAACTAAACATTGTTTAAATGCTGCAGCCTACCTGAGTATTGTTGCTGACTATGTCCATCCCTTTATGGCCACAGTGTGCCATCTTCTGATGGCTACTTCCAGCAGGATAATGCACCACGTCACAAAGCTCATATCATCTCAAACTGGTTTCTTGAACATGATAATGAGTTCACTGTACTCCATCAGCCTCCACAGTCACCCGATCTCAATCCAATAGAGCACCTTTGGGATATTTCCCTCCGGGGATTAATAAAGGTTCATCTTATCTTATCTTATCTTATATGGTGGAAAAGGAGATTTGCATCATAGATGTGCAGCCGACAAATCTGCAGCTGTGTGATGCTGTCACGTCAATATGGACCAAAATCTCTGAGGGATGTTTCCAACACCTTGTTGAAAGTATGCCACGACAAATAAAGGCAGTTCTGAGGGCAAAAGGGGTTCAACCTTTTACTAGCAAGGTGTACCTAGTTATATGGCTGGTAATTATCATTTTCTACATTTGACTTTATATTTAACATTTAATTGAAGTCTGTTGGTAACCTCCTGGTCTGAGAAGTGATGCCAAGGCAAAAGAGCCTTAAACTTGCCTTAAACAGCAGAGGGTGACTCCTCTGGTTGCAAAAAGAAGTCAGATTGTATAGAAGTCTATGAGAAAATAGGCCTACTTCTCATTTGTTTTTCTTTTTTACCTGTTATCGACTTAGAACTTTAACCCTTTCACAGTGTGTTTGCACTTCATGAAAGTTAATTATAACTTTTGGGTACCTGAAAATGTCTTATTCAGCATTCGGTTGTACTTAGCTCCACGCCCTGGTGTCACTTCTGGTTGCAAATAAGCAAGACGGCAACAGCCAAAATACCGAACTCAAGGTTTAAAAACAGCAATCCTCAATGTCACCAGTGGGTGACATCACAGTGACTACTTCCACTTCTCCTATACAGTCTATGATTGAAGCTTTATTTATTTATTTCAAGATGCAATCACAGCAAAAATCTGCATGGGAAGCTTAAAAGTTGGTGATGGTTTGGATGGTGCTTTATTAAAACATTTCATTGCCATAATGTGCGTGGAGGTGAGGAAAATATTATGTGTGCTAGCATGCAGCAGAGCAGGCAGTAACCTTGGCCAGGAACCATGCAATTATCACGGAAGCCCTCGAAATGAGTCTACTACAGAAAAACTGTGGCTTCTGGGTTTTTTCATGTTCAGTGTTAAGTGATTTCAGTCCATTAAATTCATGCTCGTACAGTAATGTCAGCCAGTTTGACACTGGATAAACTGTCGAGGAGCCACTGTAGTATTACTGAAGTCAGAACCATTGGCAGAACTGAAATAAAACCATCCGATTAATCTTTCAGCTGGATTCAAATGAAATGGGAAAAAAAGTGCAAAAAGTGGGAAAAAGTGCTGCAGTTAACAGTTTAAAGAAGCAGAGGTGAGAGCACTAAATCTCCCTGCAGCAGAAGGAAGTGACAGAACTAAAGACCTATTTCTGTTTGTGTGGCCTTCTAAAGTTGGCAGATCCTAGACTAAACTGTGCCACAGCTGAAATTACGCCTCAGTAACGTCTCCGAGGGCCTCGTTCTGTTAAGTTGCATGCAAGAGACTGCCGTGCCTAGAAATACTGCCACCACAAAGCCACAGGGCAGGAGGGGACTGTCCGCCTCAGATTTGTAGCCCAGACTCTCTCGGGGTGTGTTTTTGCCTCAAAATGGCGAGGGTGAAATTAAAGGCAGGGTTTCCATGTAATTGCACAAGGATGTGCCCACTGCCCACGGCTTTGACCCCAGCTCTTGCACTCTAATGAAGGGTTGAGAGCTTGAACAAGGCAAACCCTGGCAGAGTAATGGCTGCAGTGATGCCGGCCAAATAGACTCTGTAATGTGCTCATAGTACTAGGGCCCTTATCTTTATTCTATCCGGCCATTCTCATTTAACCATTAAAGTTCTGCTGTGAATGAGAGGCTATTACGCTACCAGCCACACAAACTGCATTATAATCAATTATGAATGTTCTTGGAATACTTTATACATGTAGGCATTTGCGAGTGTGCACTGCTTTTATATTGCATTATGATTAATAATGAATATTGTGATATGGTCATCTCCAGTATCGAGGGAGGTTAGTTAAATGCTTTGTATCTATATCTACACAGAGAAAGCAGATCTGTACAAAGCTCTTTAACATATCTATGTCAAATATCTCATATTCAGTCTCTGTTGTGTTTAATTTTCATCATCAAACAATGTGTAGCGATGGAAAGTAACTACAGTTACTTAAGTGCTATACTTTTTTTTTTTTAAAACATACAGTTTTCAGATAATTGTACTTTAATTTTTGAGCATTAACCCTTCAAACTTATGATGAATTTTTGCAAGTAAAAACTGGCATGGCCATTTTCAATTAACCATTATTAATACATTATTATTAACCATTAACCGACAAGATTAGTGCATTTCACGTAGCGATGTGCCAACTGCAGCACAACATACAACTGAGTCCCCAGTTCACCCGTCCTGGAGTAGCAGCCACGGTGCTGCATGTCGTGAACATGTGCAGACTTTCCCAGTAAAAGTCCACCATCATCACCACATCATTTAGTTTAGTAGGTTGTCAGCTGTGTGTCTGCCTGGAGTAATAATACTCTGTTGTCCGGTGTAACTTTAGCGATTGTCTGACAAAAAGTGTGCATGTTTGTGCAATGTTGGAAGCTGCAGCGCTGCACACACACGCTCTGTCAGGGCGTCATAACTTAAGTGAGCGTGCGACAGACTGTGTGTGTGTGGCGGCGGTGAGTGTGGGTTTGATGGTGGCGTTGTAGCTATGAACGCAGCTGTAGCAGACAGTGTGTGTACAGTCTATTTGTACGAAGCTACAACTCCTCAGCTCTGTACTCCTCTGAGATTTGCTCATCTTTTTAATGAACTATTAATGTTTATTTTAACTGTTTAACCGATAGCGTTAAATCAGTTGAAATTCTAAATGTCAGTTAATGGTTAAATGATTAATTATTAACACCCCTACTGCCAAGTATGTGAAACATAAAGTGATATTGTGGTTTTAGCTGTCAATCACGTGTGTTGCCTCACTGTTGACCGATGCTCGTTCATGTCTACGTACTGCCAGCCCAAGCGTGAGCAACACGACGCTGACCGTCGTTGACTTAACGGCCACAGGAGTCTGATTCTTACGTTGAGTCCCTTTTATAGTTTATATAATAAAAGACCGATACTTGCCTTCAGTGAATCAATACAAAATTGCCGCGCAAAATATACTGTTGAATCAATTTTTCCCCCACCCCTAATATGATCGTCCTATAAAATATGATACATTAAATATCCAACTATATAAGTCGTACTAGTTATAGCTAAAACTTCACCAGCGTCAACATTAAACTGTTGCTTATGTTAATGTACAACTAATAGTAATAAAATATTTTAATGTATTCGGGCTGTCACAATAACCGCAATATTGCAATACTACTATTCACAAGCCAATTGCAGGGGGGGTGGCAAGGAACCACCACAACCACTATGTTCATGTTTTTTAATTCTTTGCAATGTGAGTGACGCATTTTTACACTGCTACAAGCGGCAGCAGCGTGACGAGACGTTGAGTGTCTATTCTGCACAATTGGTGTTTTTTTTTTTGTTTTGTTTTTTTTGGGGGGGGGGGGGGGGGTCGCCGAGAGTTGAAAAATGTTCAACTTTCAACAACTACAACATTTTTTTACCCTGTTGTCCAATTACAATGGAGGAGGGGTGGGACAAATACCACAAAGACCAACCGTCACGTCCTACAGGTAGGCTACAAGTGCTGAACAACAACAACAATGGAGGAGAATTTAAAACATATAGACCAGCCTTCCCTCCAACCAGAGCCAGCAGATCAAGTACCTCGTGCTGACATTTTTTACTTCTGCAGATATTCCATATCATAGCAACCAGACACAACTAAAGTGTCTCAGCTACGCCTCATTGCCCTTCTGTGCTCTGCATTATAACAATAAACAAGCAATTATTGGTTTCAAAAATGTCCTTTGTCATTTAAAAAGCAACAGTATACATAATAATAAACCTAAATATTACTACTATTGAGCCAATCATTATTTCTGCAGGGGAAATTCCTTTACAGCCATTTAATATATAATAAATTTAGGTACATTTTTTTCTTTTCGACTTTGACTTGTAATGTTGTAGTGCTACAGTGTGCTACTTTTACTTAATAGAGCATGAGAATACTTCTTCCAACCACTGACGATGTCACACAGAAACCGTATACTGTATAAGGTCCAGGCCAGGCTGCAGTTAAGCAGTGGAAACTTTCCCCGAGGAATGGTTTTACCAGCTGGCTTTATTGTACAGTACTTTCAAAATGAGGGGTTGCAGCTTGTAGGTTTATACTTAAATAATATAGCATTATAATAGCAGGAAATCACACATATGGTGCATTGATGATTTAGGTCAGACGAACAGCTCCTGATGCTGGAAAAAAAGGCAGCTAGAGACAGCTTTAATTACTGTCCTGCTGAGAAAGATTCAGCCTCACTCAAACCAAAGACGCGGTCACCTACAAAGTAGTGAGGGTGGTCCTGCAAAAGTGAAAACCCTCCACCCATGCTCCTCTTCAGTAGTCTATGAATACACATAGACATAGACTCACTCTAACCACATATTATGGGGTTTGTACTCGCTGATGGTTTCATATTTGGCTCAAAGTTTATGTAAATGCAGATGCGAGCCCCACATCACTGTAGTTTGCTGAAAAACCCAAGGTTTTTCCAACCATGTTCCCGGTCTGTTAATCCAGCTGCCTTTACGTAGACCCACTCTGTGATTGGTCCCAGATTTTCTGCGGGTACAGAGTAACTATTTGGCTTTTTCCCTGAGATTTTCCCATTGCTGCTGGCACAGTGCGACCTGCAGGAAATGACTGAGAATTGTGACTGTAACAATGCTAATGGACCAATGCCAGACCACAGCTGTTTATTCAACCACACAAAACATTCCTCTGGGTTAATAACCACAGACACTGGAAGACCTCTACTATTTAATGATTTGGTCTGCGACACGGTACAATATGTGCTTAGTTTGGGGAAAATTGCAAGCAGCTAAAATGTGTGGCACCGTATAAAGCAAAGCAGTAAGATTCTTAGCGCTTGAGTCATCGTCACATAGTGTGCACAAAGCTCATGACTCAATTATTCTTGGTGTAATTTCGGGATTTTGTTTGAAAGTAAAGTTTATTATTTTAGTCACTTTATGTTTACTTTTTGCCTTAAAATCTCTGCAGTGCAGATTCCACTCTGTCACATCTATTTCAGAGTCATCATCTGTCTTTCTGCCTCCCAGACTCTCTGAGTCCCTCTACTTGCTGCCAGCCCTGCCCATCCTTCCTGGATATGAGGTCACGACAGAAGGACCAGAACAAAGGATGGGCTGCAGTCATCTTAACGTAAACTCTTACAGCACATTGTATGCTCGCTCTTTCTCTTTTTTTTTTCCATGTCATGCAGAAACACAGCAAGAAAGACAGCTACTGTACATTCTTTTGTTAAAGTTAGCAATATTTATGATACAGAGAAAAGGCTTTTGTAGCATTGTTGAAATTTGCCTGGACTTAGTACACATTTTATTGATGGATTTGTATTACAGGCTATTTTGTTTCTTACTTACCTCATTTCATTTCATTTTTAAAAAATGTGTTCATCAATTAAGTTGGACGAGGCTACTCTAATCTACTGTATCTGTCTATATCTTTCTATTGGGAATGGGAATCGTGGAGGATTCTGGGGCGCACCGCCATTTTTGGAGGGTATTGCACAAAGCTTCGGTAGACCATCATTATCTCTCAGTTATCTCTCATTTATTCATCTGTCATCTGTCAATCTTTCATCATCAGAAATGTTTAAAGTATGTGTGAAAGACAACTACCCATATAAAGAGAAGCTGACAGGCAAATGGGCCATATATTACAAAACTGAAGTTAGTTTATGATTTTGACCCTTACAAATTAGGAGGACCTTGACAGAAGTTCAAAATCTGTAAATCTTTGGAGGCCCATGTCCAAATTAAGATTTACATTAAGATCTACAAGCCAAATGTCACCTAAACACCTGAATATTTTAAGTTAACTAGCTTGTTTAAATTATTCAAAATAGCTATTTTATCTCAATTAAACACCCAAGTGAGCTAGCTATTTTGAATTGTCATTCACAAACTCAAATGGCTTTTAAGCAAAGGAACAAAAAACACTTTACTGAACTCCTTTGTGTAAATAAATGACAAGACTTGAGCTACAGTAGCAGGACTGAACCAACCCTTAACCCTAACCATCACCACCAAGGAGGAGGCACTATCATCTATCTAACTATTTACAGGAGGGAAACACTATTCCACAGTACATGTATTTAGACCCTCTATTTGCAACCTACCATACCAGCAACAACACACAACTCCCATGACCTGGCTCCAAAACACAGTCATGACAGCATCATGTATAGCTATTTTCAGGGAAAAAAAAAACAATCCAATTTCAGCTGCTCAAACAAAATATCCTAATACCAGAGCAATCTCTCCTATACACCACCTCTAATGTGCAACAATACACACGTGAAATATGAACAAGCAAGTTTCATCAGCAACTTAACAACTAATAGAGAAAAAATAAAGCTTACCTGTTCACACGTGACATCTGAGCGCTAGCACCTGCTGTCTTTTTCTCCTTCAGAGCAAATGAGGTAACTTCGTGCTAGCTAGCGGCGCTAGCATGTTAGCTCGGGGGTTTAACTAACTTTAAGGCGTATAATATATCTTATAAACGAAACCGTCTGTTTTTGGAGAACTCGTTCCTTCAATAGTATTTTTTATTTTCATATAATTCAGATAATTTTGGTAGTTTAAGTTGAGGTATACTGCCGTTTTTCCGCTCCTGGCATGCCACGTGTTTTGTGTTTTTTCTCGCGAGCAGTCGAACCTGGCGTCAGTAGGCCGGGCTACTATTGGTTCATGAGAACTGAGGGCGGGACTTAGGTGTGCCACATGATTGACACATTGCTCAGCAAGTCATGTGCTTACATCATGCAAAACAGTTAATGCTATTGGTTACTCTGGGATTTTGCTCATGATTGGTCGACGCTGACAGTATGCCTGAACAGATAATAAATGCAAACTAATTGTTTATCATTTCTACAAAACAAAAGCTACAAAAAATGTTATTTTAGTAAAACGTGAATTAAATAAATATGTAAATTACAGGCTACTTTAAGGACTCTGAAACATATTCCTCAGGGACTTTTTAACATGTCTTGAACACTATTGTTACAGCATTTTAAAAACATTATGAGTTACCTCCTGGCTTTGATTTGCTTCATGACCCTTCAGCAGTCCCTGCCCGGGTTGAAGGAGGGCGGGGGAGGAGGAGGAGGATGAGGATGAAGAGGAGGAGGAGGAGGAGGAGGTGAGGAGGAGGGGGTGTGACTCCCAGCCAACCGTCGTCAACTCCGGAGTTTAGAGATCAGAGAAAGATGAGGAGCTGCTCTCTTCCATTGAGCCGAGGGAGAAGGGATTAAAGTTGAACATCAAACATCTGGAAAACCCGGATAATCGACTACTCAGCTATGAAATGTATGTCTTTCAATGTGCGTTTCAGTTTCAAATAAACCCGGACTGCGAGCATCCCACGGTAAGTTTTATTAAAGGCTGTCATTTGAGAAAAGTAGACTGCTCGAATCAGCATTAATTACATCTAATTTACAGTGAAGTAAAATGGATAAGGTTAACACTATATGATTGTGATTAAAAATAAAGCTAAATTAATGTCTAAAAAGCAGCAGTAAACATTTTTAAATGAGCCTCTGGTAGTTTGGGCAATGGTCCAAGATGCCTATGTAAACAAACAAACAGCATCATGGTGTATTTTAAGGTGCAGACTGTATGTTTATTAACGTTTTCTGCAGGTATTTATTAGTTTAAAGGAGACATGTGCTCATGTTGAGGTTCATGCTTTCAGATTTGGGGTTTCTACTAGAACATGTTTACCCACGTTCATGCTGAAAAACACATAATTTTTCTCATACTATCTGTTTGAATATATCTGTATTCATACTCTGTCTGAAATGCTCTGTTTTAGAGCCTGTCTCTTTAAGAGCCCCTCCTGAAAAACCCCAGTCTGCTCTGATTGGTTTATGAGAAAAATATGATGCACCTTTGCAAAGGTAGTTCTTATGGGCTACGTTGCAAATCACACAGTATTTTTTTTTAACCTTTAGTACATAATGCAGCTGCCCTGACAAAGTACATACTGTTACATGCAGCATGCATATGATTGGGACATACTACTTTGTCATAACCATAGAAATAGAAGATAGGAGTAGAACAGACATTCCCATTGAAATCAGTGCAGCAGGAGGGTCAGAGTGGCCGCCATTTTTCTGTGTACCATTGCTGTAACAACCATTGTGACTTGTGGCTAGCCACACTCAGGTGAGGTTTTGCAGTAATGCCGACTAAACGTGCTGTGGAGTAGTAACGAGGCACATAGAAAATGTAAATGAATCAAATTGAACAACTTAATGCTTCATCCACACACTCTTGTCACAGCGAAGGAAAAGCACATTGGTTATCTCTTGGGCTGGTTCCACCAGGCTTTGGTGCTGCACTTCTGGAAAACTGGGGACTGGTGGCCAGCGGCAGCATCAGATCTAGACAGTCCCTCCACCTGGAAACAAGCTACCTAACTAACTAGCCAGCTAGCTGTCTCCAGGAGCTGCGTCCGTTTTCTTCATGGCGATCTGCGGCCATACACTTTACGGTCCCACTGACATGGCTTCTGTTGTCACCATAACAACTAACAACAATCTGCATTTTCTTTTGCAGTTGTCAGATTGCCACAACAAACAGTTCAAGGACCCCTCTAATCCTATTTTATTTCTGTGGTTATAACATTGTGCCTTGAACTTTGACACTTGCTTGTATATCCACTGAGCAGAGGATTGTGGGTCAGAACAGCCAGACAAGCATGCTGGCTTGCATGCTGCAAAATGTGAGTGGATGTAGAAGGACATCCTGGTATTTTTGGCATTTTGCATTTGACATACAATGTATCAGAACATACTAAATATTTTTCTGGCATACTAATAGTATGGTTGTATGGGTACTGGAACACACAGTTCAATGAGCCTGCATGACACATAGGAAGGGGAGCCAAATTTGAATGGCTGATCGAGGCAGCCCACAAAAAACTGACTGGGTTGTTTTATTTCGCCATTTGTGGGTTGGTGGGCACTCCAGGTACCCAAATGTATATTCACAAGCACTGAAAAAGTGAGTTTTTCATGGTATGTCCATAGGAATGAAGAAAACTAGATTATTCAGTTAAAATCCATCAGATAAAGTCATTAATTGCTGTATTGCGGGATAAATATTGAACTATAAATTGGTTCATTTTTGTAATAGCATGTTCTTTACATCTTCCACTGCAGCTGAACACGGTGGATCTGCTGACACTGGATTCTCTGCTCACGTCTGACATCCAGTGTCAGCAGCTGGTGCTTTGAAGATGATCAACCCTCAGATATACCTCCACTACAACTACACAGGAAAGCTGGACCACCGGCCCACCGTTGGCACAAGCCCCGGCATTGTAGACACCAAGACCATCGTGTTCCTTGTCATATGCAGTTTCATCGTCCTGGAGAATCTTACCGTGCTGGTGGCCATATGGAGGAACCACCGGTTCCACAACCGCATGTACTTCTTCATCGGCAACCTGGCGCTGTGCGACATGCTGGCTGGAGTCGCCTACCTGGTCAACCTGCTCCTATCGGGAGAGAAGACGCTGCAGCTCTCACCTGCTCTCTGGTTTGTCAGAGAAGGGAGCATGTTTGTGGCACTTGGCGCCTCTATTTTCAGTCTCCTGGCTATTGCTATAGAGCGACACCTGACTATGATCAAAATGAGGCCTTATGATGGCAACAAGAACTATAGAGTGTTTCTGCTCATAGGGACCTGTTGGTTGATCGCTATCTCTCTTGGAGCTTTACCTATTCTAGGCTGGAACTGTCTGGACAACCTCCCCGACTGCTCCACAGTCCTCCCTCTCTACACCAAGAAATATGTAGCTTTCTGCATAACCGTTTTCATGCTTTTGCTCTTAGCCATGTCGGTCCTTTATGCCCGCATCTACATCTTGGTTAAGTCCAGCAGCCAAAAGGTGAGCAAGAACAGGAACTCTGAGCATGCGATGTCCCTGCTGCGCACCGTCATCATCGTAGTTGGGGTCTTCATCGCCTGCTGGACACCCATCTTCGTGCTGCTCCTGGTGGATGTAGCGTGTGAGCAGCGCTGCCCCATCCTCTACAAGGCCGACTGGTTCATCGGAGTGGCCGTGCTCAACTCGGCCATGAACCCAGTTATTTACACCCTGGCTAGCCGTGAGATGAGGCGAGCCTTCTTAGGTTTGGTGTGTGCCGTTTGCTACAGGGGCAAGGTTTCCGTGAATGGCAGCGTGAACAGGCAGTCTCTAGAGCCCAGCCGCAGCAGGAGCAAGTCGTGGAGCAGCCAGAACAACCCTAACCAGAACCAGCAGAGCTCCAGGCAGGCGGAGCTGGACAAGGGGCTGGAGACGGACACTGGCGAGGTGTCAGTGGTGGCAGGAGGAGCTGCTCAGGCCGTCATCGAGAGTGGCAGAAAAGACTGAATTAAGGGAGCAAGATATGGACAATAGGAAGGTGAGGATGGTGACGAAAAGGAATTTGAGTTGTGATTGATTCAGAATGAAGGATTCCTTTTTAGGCTGCAGGACAGTGGTTACCTTTGTGCTTAATATTGATATATCTGCGCCATCCATAATTGGGAAGCATAACAAAATGTCCATACTTGGCATTTAGACTGACTAAGAGCGTTTTTGATAACATTCAGCCACCAGATGTCTCATTCACCCTCCCCCGTTTCATTGCATTTACTTCACAACAAGTCGTTGCCATGCACTTACCATAAACAAAACAGAAAAAGCCATACCTTTCTAAAAGCTCTGTGGATGTATTATTTTTGTCTACATAAAAGTGTTATCAATAAGATCATTAATGTATGAGGCCAATATGTACAATTACACAATCAGTATCACCTCTTATGTCATCGCCGTACTGTTCGAACCATGTGCTTCCAGATCTGATCATTTTTACAGTTAACTGAAGGATAAACTTGTTATTGGTTGAGAAGATGAACTAAAACCCAACTGGATTATCTGAAAAGTAGTGCATTGTCACAAAGCTGGAAACAGTTTTTCTTAGCTTGTTCAAAGTGGACATTTTGGAGGTGCATGGTTTCGCAGGATAATGATGAATGACTATTGCTCTTGACAGAAAAAAAACATTTACCTCTGTGGTTACAGATGTGACCATCTAAGACAGTGGTTCCCAAAGTGGGGTCCTTGAGAGGGTTCCAGTGGGGTCCTCAGCAAAAAGGGGAATTAATTCATTTTCAATGTAATTCCCACAAGTAAGTACCACAGTGACAGTTTGTATGACTATTTTGGTCATGAATTTCATACACTTTCTGTAATAAAACATTTAAAAGCAAAATTCCAATCAGATGGGGGCTCAGGGACAACATCATATCAAATGGGGGTCTAATTTGTGTCAGTTTGGGGGTCCTTGACTTGAAAAGTTTGGGAACCACTGATCTAAGACAAATAACAAGTGAAAAATCACCTGCAAGTGCAATTATAGTTATGCAAAAATAATGTAATGAAGAATGATTGTAGACAGTTATTAGTGTAATAACAAACAATGGAAGTTATTTATTATTATATGCAGTCTATTGTGTAATTTTGTATTTACTCAGTAATACTACAGTATACAGTGCAGTTACTGTAATGACAACTGCATTATAAATTGTATATGTGAAATGTAAATGAGATAAAAATGCTGAAGAGTCAAAGCTGCTCTTTTCATTACATTAGCAGCATCATGTCGTCATGTATGTGAATTCATGTCTGCTGTGGTTTTGAGTGATACCAGAGCTCCATCTGCTGGTTAATGATGGATATCCTCAATGCTGACTAGGTATTTTCATAACATGCTGCATGTTCAGCACAGAAACTCTTCAATCCTAATTTTACTACCAAAATGAAGTGTGTATGTTTTATCAGATTATTACAGAAGTCAACTCAATCAACATGAAGCATGAAGCCGGTAAACTGAAGGAGGCATGTGAATGCAGCATATGAAACAGAAATACTACATGCTACATGCAGCCATTTATATGATGCTAAATATTTAGCTTGGACACAATAAATGTCATGTTTCCATTAGTGCAGTTCTGTCCTTTTATCAGAGTTATTACAGTAAACTAAAACTGATCCTGAAAAGAAAACAAGCAGTGAAAAAAATATTTTAGTAAACTGAACCTGAATAAAAACTATATCCTTTAACCCTTATGTACTGTTCTGTTACGTTGGTTACGTTTATGGCTGAAAACAGCCATTAAAAGAACAGCTGTAAAAATATAACAGATAACATACTTTTTCACGCTTTTTTTGGTCAAATCTGTTAATCATCTTCAGTCCTGATCAAAACTAGTAAATATTTAAATATTTTCAGGATTTTAACTCTATAAATGCCAATTTCAAAAGTGATGTCACTGATTTAGGGGGGAAAAACACAGAAAATGACTTATTTTCAATATAAAAAGTTATCGTTATTGTTTATTAAGTTAAGACAAGTTAAAGGCCACAGTGCTGTTGATAATAGACAGTATTAACAGGTGAAACTGGAAAAACAAAAGGAAAGTTGTGCTTGCCGTTAAAGTTGACTTATGCATGTGTTAGATGCAGCTTTTATGGAGTAGCAAAACACACATATAGAATAAATTAGTGATGAATTGGATACATAGGATCAACACAGGCTGTTAGAAGCTGACTATGTAAAGCAATATGTTTTTAAGCAGCAAATATTAGATGTTACAGTAGAGACAATTGTGGATTCCACAAAAAAATCCACAGCCTGTTTTCCATATTGGTAAAATTATTGAAATACAAATTATCTGCCCATTTCTAATGTACAATAGAAATGATCTAGAAACTATCTCAGCTGCTGGTCGCTCTCCAAACTGCCCAGATATCACAGCTTGTCTCAGGCAATAGTCGGTCATACATTCACAACTGTAAGAATCCATAGAGCAGGGGGGTCAAACTCAATTTCATCCCAGGTGTCGGCATTATGGTTGACCTCAAAGGGCCGGTTGTAATTGTAAAACAATATGAATATATCTAGTCTTGATCATGTTACAAAATTGCCTATAAGCATGCAGATGCTTATAGACACTTACCTTGTTATTTTTTTTTTTTTTTTTTTTACTTCAGTTGGACTCTTTGAAGGTCTTAGAGCTGGGGCTTCTCCCCTCACCATCAAAAGACCATCAGGACAGCATGTGCATGAATCATAAATACACTATTTTACTCCATATAGACCCTCTGTAGTTCTGTGAGTTGGGGGGCATGTTTTGATTTTCTGGGACCTGTCGAACTCTGTGACTCAGGTCATGGTCACACACACTAAAATGCTGCTAAACAGCACATAACTCCATATATAAAAGCCTGAAAATAAGCTTTCTGTGGACAGGCCTATGTAGTGGCTAAATGATGCAACCTGGTGATCAACAGTAAAAATCACACATTTTACTTCTGTTCAACAGGGGAGACCATCAACGTTGCAGAATGCATGATAATATAGCGTCACGGCTGTGCAATCAAAAAATGTTGTTATAATGGCAGTCAATGGGGCAACAACAGCTGCCAACATCATGTGTGAGGAAAAATTTAAAGCTGATGCTGCACAAAAACTAATAATTCATCCAAGTCAATGTTGTTACTAATCTTTGACATATCCAAGACTGTGATAAAGATTAAAAATAATCCAGTCTCCGATAACTTTTTATATTGAAAATATGTCATTTTGTGTGTTTTTTTCCCCCAAATCAGTGACATCACTTTTGAAATTGGCATTTAAAGAGTTAAAAACCTTAAAATATTTAAATATTTAGTTGTTTTGATCAGAACTGAGGTTGATTAACAGATTAGACCCAAAAAAGTGGGAAAAAATATGAATCTGTTATATTTTTACAGCTATTGTTTTTAGTAGCCGTTTTCAGCCCAAACATTACATGTGTAGTGAATTTTCCCACAGTGTATTATTGACCTTTTGAAAATTTTGAAATCATATTTCCAAAATGTATGTTAAACTAAGATTCCTCACCAAAAATTATTCAATTTGATGAAATACAGTGAAAGTTATGGCCAAATTAAGAGTGAAAAATGACCCCTAGTGGCTGAAAACATCCCCAACAGCACATAAGGGTTGAGAAAAAACTAAACTGAAATCATCAGAAATTGAATGGACTTGACCTTCTGGAAAATGGTGCTATGCTACAATTGCTTCACTAAAAAAAAATAATAATATAAATATAAATAAGTATTTTGTATGTATATATAGCGACATGAGACATTACACCTGGCCCTACCAAAAACAAACTAAAACTAAAAGTATATAAAACTAAAATTAAACCTCTCTGAAAACTGAAAATAAACTAAGCTAAAACTAGCAAACACTGAAAATTAACTAAAATTAAATAAAAACAAATAAAAAATCCAAAGCTATTATAACCTTGCTTGTTATGTGCAGTGTCCTCCTCATTCCTTTGAGAAACTTAAAGGTTGATTCACTCAAATTATGCACAAATATGTATTATTTCTCACATTGTTGTGGTATTCAGACATGCAGGTAGTTTTGATTTCGTATGTCCAGGATTAGAGATATCTGAGTTTTCTGCAGCCACCACAATAAAATGAATGGAGGTGAATAGGGTTGTGTTAGTACTCAGCTTTAAAAATATTCAACAGCAATGCATTTTTCCAGAAACAGCATCCTTGTTACTCCAATACTCCTAATAAGACCTCACTGTGATATTCATGGGGACTTCTTTTTGTACAAAAAAAATCTGTTTCAATACGTGCATTGTGTGAATTATCCAGACTAAACATGCCACTGTTTATCGCCATTTTTAAAATCTTGTATTCAGTGGTTTCAGTAACAAAAACAAAATTCCAGTCTTAAAAATGAACTGCATTGCAAAATATGAGAAAATGTATTTTTAAATAAATAATTTTGATGAAAGAATCCTTCAAAATGTCACAGGAAGGTGTGATGACACTGTGACTAAATGCTGCATCTCCCAGAAACTGAACAGCTGATTAGACTGTCGCTAGGCCATTAAATAGGCGTTATCAGTCACTATAAGCACCATCGATGTGGGTCAACAGGGGCCTACTACACCCACTAGTAGGTTTTATCATCTATTCACATGGCACATCACCAACAGAGGGTATAAAAGAAGACTACAGCAACATAGTAGGACCCACATGATCAACATCTATGGTGCTTATAGTGACTGATAGCGCCTATTTAATGGCCTGGACTGAAATATGTTATTACAGCAGATACAACAACAGAGATTCTACACATTCACGGTTTTATTGCCAACAGTCATACAGAATAATGATAAACCCATACAACCAAAAGATTAAATCTGTAAACATCATTTGGACTTCTTTGTTTTTATTTCATTTTTTTAGCTATACCTGTTCCAAAATAGTGAGTTTCTGTGTGATTCCCTCCGACAAAGATTTATATTTAGAATCTGGAAATGATACATTTATAATATATAATAGAGAGGGAGGGAGGGAGACAGATAGAGAGAAAACAGTAGTCTCAAGCAGCAACACGCAGCAGGGCGAAACACAACCTCTAGTGAACAGGCATGCCCCATTGAAGATCAGCTATTGCACTTTGAAGAGAGAGAGAGAGAGAGAAAAGAGAAATAAAAATACCATTTGTACAAATAAAAGGCACATTTTCATCAACAGAAATCTGGAAAGAAGCCATGTTCTTTTTGTGTCCCAGCGTGTTTGGTTGTATAATTTAATTACGCCACACAGCTAATTGTCGTGTTGTCAGAGAGATTCAAGTATGGAGTCGTTCCTGCTTTATATATGTTCAAAACACATTTTGCCGAGGTGATTCTACAAATTTGCTCTTCAGCATTTTAGCATTTAAAAAAAAACAGCATTATTCCTTCTCCCAAGATATTAGATTTGATGAAATTATGTCACAAAGACTAAAAGTTTATAGCGAATCACTGTAAAACAAACAAAAAAAACCCTCATTGATTCTTTGTGCCCTTTTCTTTTCACCTTTTCTCAATAAAAGCCAATATGTTTTTCAGAGCTACAACAATTTATCAATTAGTTGTCAACTATTAAATTAATAGCCACCTATTTTGATAATCAATGAATCAGTTTGAGCAATTTTTAATTACAAAAAGCCAAAAATCTCTAATATCAGCTTCTGAAATGTGAATATTATCTGGTTTCTTTACTCCTCTATGACAGTAAACTGAATATTTTTGAGTTGTGGACAAATAGGTGCTGTCAGTTGCTATAAGCACCATAGCTGTGGGTCAATAAGGCCCTACTACACCCACTGGTATGTTTTATCATCTATTCACATGGTAAATCACAGAAAGAAGGTATAAAAGAACACAACAGCAACCTCTAGCAACGTAATAGTTATGACTTTATGAGTTAGGAGCAGAAGTGGAAGTCAGGTAAAGTAATACAGGAGTTTGCATCTTGTGTGAAACCAACAATCTGTTTTTTGTTGGGTTTTTTGTCTAAACCTAAATAAGTTGTAGTTTCCTTGCCTAAACATAAAGAAGCCTTTTTGCTTGTGTTCAAAACGTGACATTTCAATCACTTTTATGTCAGTGTGTTGCCTTTAGATTTCACTTTCACTTTTACAACATAGTAGGCCCCTAATGACCCACATCTATGGTGCTTATAGTGACTGACAACGCACATTTAATGGCCTGATAAGTCAAATTGGGTAGACATTTGAGGGCGTCATCTTGGGATCTGGGGAACACTGATCGACATTTTTTGCCATTTTCTGACATTTTATAGACCAAACAACTAATTGATTTGATTAATCAACAATGAAAACAATCGTCAGTTGCAGCCCTAATGTTCTTCATGTCATGCACTCTGCTCAAAGGGACACAAAGAATCAAAGAAACTCTTATCTTAAAATTAATCTGGTGGTGGATATTTTTCATAATGATCCCAATACTGCTCTTTGCTAAAATATGTGGTGTTGCTGTTGTGAGATGCATGTACTGTACACTCCCTCTTGCAGCAAAATACAGGCACATTATATTACATTGCATCTGTCTTTTCAAACTCATTGAACACATGCTGATTTTGGTTCAACTGAAGTGGTCCAGTGCATATCAAATACAATGCCCCATTCATTTGGTATCCATCAGAGTACTGACAACAGTGAGGATGAGAGCATTTTTAAAAATCTGTTGTGTACGATTTCTATTAGCCATTTCAAATGTGTGATTCCCACTCAACAAAACACTAAATACAGTAAACTGCTCTGAGGAATGATTGTGTACAGTGGACTGCAAAATGCAAATTAACTCTGACCTGTCCAGCAATAATGGTTTGTCCCCTGTACTGTTAAAGCAATACACAACCAGCCTCCTTTGCTACTAATAACACAAGAGAACTGAAGAGAGTGGGACTGACAGGAAGTATTTCTGTGATGACATCTAGTGGCAATAAAGTAGTGTTGCCATGAGATATCCACACAAATATTTTTGTTGAACATCAATAAGTGAAGGTGATCTAATATTAAACATACTGAGTGCAGACTGTGTGTTTGTCTAAGTAAAAAGTGTGAAATTACATTCTCAACACATTGGTAATTCGTCTTGGTACAACTGACACAGATGATCTAACTGATCTAACTTTCTGATTGTGCTATTCATTTGTGGTCATTCAAAATAAAAATAACTTTTAAAAGCACTAAAAAAATAAATAAATGAATAAAAAATAACGCCGAAAATGCTAATCAAGAATGTGAGAATATCCATTGCAAGCCCCAAAACTAATCATTGACTACACACCTAAAAAGAAGAATCCAGAGAAAACCAATTCAGAAATAATCACTGGTTGAAAAGCATAAATATTTTTTTTTTTTTTTTTTTTTTTTTTTTACAGTGTCAGCATACACAAGCACCTCTTTCAAATAAAGGGGTATCAAGGTCTACGAACAATGTCCACAAGAACAGTTGATTTTAAGTCATGCGACTGCAGTGACACAAGAAAATACTTGATAAAAAATCTTTAAAGCCATTGACAGCATTATGGAGGATGTCTGTTGGCACCCCGACACTTTGTGACTACTGCAAAGCAAAACACACTCAGTTCTAACCCCCGATAAAAGCAGATTTCATATAGTGACTACTTGAGTGAGCCATCAAGCTATTGGTGAGATTAAAGGACATTTTTTTCCCAAAGTAACTCATTATAAACAGTTTTTGTTTCCTCATCCTCTTTAGCCAACAGTTCCTGTAGAAATGTGGTTGTGCTTGACAGACAAAACTAAAATTTCAGGTTTTTTATTCTAAAATACTCTTGTTAAAACCTCTTTGAGGTTTGATTTGCACTTCATCTAAACTACAAGAACAATTTTTTTAATCTTTTAAAACACCAAATCAAGATATTATGTCCAAATGCACCTATGTCTTCTCAAAAATATAGCATTTCAGTCATCACAACAAAATAATAACAGTTCTATAAATATTTTTTTGATCTTAAACAAATCTTGCATTTTCCAGTACCTCCAGTAAAGTAACCAAATTCCCCAAAACACTGTCAGAGCTTATAGAAGCCTCCAAGCATCTTCTCTTCATGTGTCATCTTCAAGTTTCAGGATGGTAGGAGAGACTGTTCACAGCTTCCTGTTTCCCACCAGGCATTGCAAGCATCACTGTTTCCTTCCAACCGGCTGTAAGAGACACAGTTCACTCCCAGCTGATACAATCGGCAGATTGTTGTCACGGTGATGGCCAATAAGATGGCTAATGCTGTCAAATATATGATCTTTTGTCCGTACCTTTGAAAAGAGAGAGAGAGATGTTAAATGTCTGTTGTGGTCTAATAAGTTTCACTTCATGTATTCACCTTCACAAGTCAGTCATTTCTATCTTTAGTATTTTTAACCTTTAACCCCATCTTACCGTGCCCTCAGGGTCCACCAGCAGCAGGTGTTTGGCAAGTCCATTGTGCATGCCCGTCAGTACGTAGGACCCGGGGTTGGTAGTGCTCTTACGAACCAGGAAGTCCCCGTCTTCCTTCAGCAGTTTCTCAGCGTCACGGCGACTCATTTTGCCGTGGTACCACGTCTGGCCCTCCAGCTCCTCCTGCGCCCTGAAGGCCACCGAGCGCACAAGAAGAGGGCTCGAGTTGTCCACCGATGCCGCCTTGTGAAGACCAGAGACCAGGGACTGGGCTTGCCCCTGGGACGGTGGATGGGACTGCGACTGAATTGCATCCTCGAAGGGCTCTGGTAGAGGTGAGGGCAGTGCCAAAATGATGAATTAAGAGAGGAATGACATCTGTACTGCAAGTAAGTTTTAACCTGCACTTACACCTGTCAAGACTAAACTATGCTAATCCAAAATATCAGCTACTAAAATCGCAGCCCGTTCTCATTCCCAGCCCATCACATATGAACGCCTGATCAGGACCCCTTGGCATCACTAAAGCTGGGCATACACTGTACGATTTTAGAAATGTTACGTACTTCCTACTCCTATTGTATGAGTAGATCATTTGCAATATAATGCCAAAGTTCATGATTTATGTGCTCACACTGTATGGTCTGATCTTCAGCAATGACCTGAGTGGTCACACTGTACGTGTAAAATAGAAAAAAAATGTGGCTGGTCAGCTCCTGCGGGCCGTTCTGGCTGTTGACAGTTGTCAATAAATGTTTGAAAGCTCCAAAGCAGGTAAACTTGTTTGCTTGCAGAAGTCTGTATGGATCACAATGCCAACAAGTATGACAGTATGGCTTGCTCATTTTGCAGAGAGCATTGGAAGTAAGCAATCTACGTTTTACTAGCTCTATCTATTGTACATTGTTATCTTGATAGCTACGCTCTGATTACTGTGAAAACGAGTAGAAAAAAAGGCGCTGACGTTGGGAACTGGCTTGTGGCTCTGCTTCAACAGTATGAGAACCTGTTGATGGGCGACCAACATTTCTGACATGCCAGAAATTGGTCCGACTGTCTGACGGCTGGTTGGGAAGAGCTAATCAATCCTCGGTTCCTCCTGTACACTGCATGTCAAATGATTTAACTTTTAACTACTCCACAGAAAAAGGCACATGGCTTCTTTTCTAACTTTGTGATTTTTTTTTTTTTAAACGTAAATTAGACCCAGATTTATAGAGGCTTTTTCTAATCTTTATATTAAATTTGTAGGTATATATCTGTATGCACTTCTGTATACTTACACTGTATGTGGGACTGGGCAATATATTTTTATTATATCAACACTGTGATATGAGACTAGATATCGTCTTTGTTTGGATTGTATTATTATGTATAATATTTTGTAATATAATATGGCATATGTGTTATCCTTTCCAGGTTTTAAAGGCTGCATTACAGTATATTGATTTAATATTCTGAACTGACTGTTCTAGTTGTTTTATTATTTGCCTGAATAACTTAGTCATTAGATCTACAATACTAAAGCTTTAATATGTCCAATCTTGACTATTGCCAAGCAGTATGGTCTAATGTGACAAGGAAGAAGATAAAGAAATTAAAAATGGTACAAAACAGAGCAGCATGTACAGTATAGTGCTCCGTCATGGATACAGAACGAATGTTGAACGAACAGTGTAGCTTGGTTACTGGTTAAAACTAGATGACTCTATTCGTTATCTGTACTACTACAGTCTGAGTGAACCAGAAATTCTGGGGTGAAAAGGTTTATTTTTCACGTAGGCTACTTACTTGTTGTAGGTTATACAGTATATGATTTGTAATAACTGCAGGACAATGGAGCGTCACAGACTTATGAGGATTATGTTATTCTGTGTGTATTTTTTATTTTGTCCTGTTTATTCTTACACTGTCACATTGTAAGTGTGTGTGTGGACCCCAGGAAGAATAGCTGCTGCAATGCTGTAGCTAATGGAGATCTTAATATACTAAACTAAACTGATGATTATTTATCAAAAATCTCACTGTGTAAATATTATATAATATTGTCGTAATATCAATATTTAGTTATTTAGTCAAAAATATAATTTGATTTTCCCCATATCGCCCAGTCGTAATTGTATGTCATATAATTTGTAGCCTGGTGCAATGATATACATATATACTGCATACTGTATGGGTTCTTTCTGTACCCACTTATTGTTCTCCAGGGCCAAAGAGAGAGGGCAGGGTTGGAGATGGTTAGTCTTTCCCAGCATGCTCTGGGTTACCGGCAGAGAGACGTCCTGGACAGTTGCCAGCCTATTACAAAACTAACTCAAGACATTCACCTCAATCTCACCCCTATGGGAAATTTAGAGTCACCATTTAACCTGACAGGCATTTTTTTGGATCGTGGGAGGAAAGGGCCACACACAGGACATAGACGGAGAGAGAACTTTACACACAAAAGCACCAGGGAAGAGTTTAAATCAGGGAAGAGTTTAATAAGGTGGAGGAAACTAAAAAATAAAATGAAACCCCACAGTTGGCTAATGCAACGCTGGGCTAGATAATTACACCTGACTAGCAAACTAGAAAGACAGTTCGCTTGGATGCCGACCTTTGACCTGCAGCTTCTACTTTAGTCATACGTCATATTCCCATTTTACCAGCAGCCTTCTTTTTTTTAAATTTTGAGCACAAAATTAAGTTGACAAACAGTGTGGTCAATCAATGTAGTCAGGAAATGACTCAAATAAATATGAAATACAATACACTGGAGGGGGGCTTTAAAACCAAGAACCTTGCTGGATATGAGACAACAGACATAAACATTAAGCCTCTCTGCATAGCGTCTTATTTTATCATATGATTTTGGATGTATTCATATTCTGTAGTGCTGATGATACATACAAATGTATTCTAAAATACTAAGTAATAAAATTATTTTTGAAACAATAAATATAGTTCACACAATAGAATCCGTCTGCTGAGCTAACAGTGCAAATCCTCACTTTTATGGCTTAATAGTAGAGGTACATTTTCATCACTATATAATAACCTAATATATTGTACTGCAATAATAACGTATTCAGTACCTTTCTGAATTGTTTATTTCCCACATTGTGTTGTGCAATTATCTGAATCCAGTTTGATTAAATTATGACTTTCTGTCATACAAGTGCTGGAGTTTGTTAGTGGAGGAACATGTTACTGTTAACTGCTCTAGACCTACAGTAGGTGGATGATAACACATACTCAGACTTCATACAGTATAACAACTTTTGAATGTTATAGTTCACTGCTCACATGTAATTTGTGTCATGGCTTCTTCATACATGCACACATCTTTATGTAAGATGTACAATCTTTCAATAATAGCAGAGATAAGGTGGAAGTAGAAAGGAGGAAAGATTAAAGCTGCACACTGATATTAACACTCCTTCTATTGTCTTCATACTGATATGGTGTTATTATAATGCCACGCCAACGTCACTGAGAAACAAAAAGCTAGGGAACCTCTATAATTAAGAGCTCAAATGACACATTCAACAGAAAATGAAACTTCCATTCAGACCAGCGGGGACTTACTCATGTCAAACAGGTCCTTCTGCGGGCTCTCTTTGGCTGCAGCCGCCATGCCCTTCGTCACGTTGTCCGCCTCTGCCTGGAGTGCCGCGAGCACCTGGGCATCGATCTGCTGGGTGTTCACATACGCCGGCATCTCTCCTGTTTTTGGTGCTGGACCTTTACTCTCAGGCAGAGTGCTTATATCAAATGATCCTACAGTAGATATTTGGAGAAACAATCATAGCCACAGTGTTGAATTGATGAAATTGTGTATGTATTTAAAGAGGCCCCATTATGGTTTTGTGCATTTCCCCATTCATTTAGTGTGTTATATGGTGTCTGTAAAGTCACAAAGTTCAAAACAAAGTTCAAACCGCCTGAACTGCCTGGAAAACCATGCTTTAAGTCCCGCCTTTTCTTCTCCAACATGGTGATGTCATCAAGTAAAACATTTGCATAAAACCTGCCTAGCGGCTAGTTTGGCACGCCCTCAAATGAAGCTAGTTGGGGCGGAGTCCGAAGAGTTTGGTTTGGTTGACCAATCACAACAGAGTGGACACAGCCGATATGAGAAAAATAAAGTCTTTTTTGAACAGTTAAGCATGTAAACATGTTTTAGTAGAAACCAGTGGGCGAGCCAATGCTGAAGTGCCTTAAACTTGCATTCTTTCAAACAGCCAGCAGGGGGCGACTCCTCTGGTTGCAAAAAGAAGTCCGATTGTATAGAAGTTGATGAAAAAATGACCCTACGTCTCACTTGATTTATTATCCCACTAAACACTGTAAACATGTTTATGGTCTCAATCGCTAGTGTCAAGCCTTCTTCAATACAGCATGATGTTCATTTAGTAAATTATGCTCCCATTTAGAGTAAAGCAGGGGATGCTTTAGGGCGTGGCTACCTTGTAATTGACAGGTCACTACCATGGTGGGTCTGGGAGTTGTTTGTGTTTTTGTCTAACAACTTTAACCCTTTCACAGTGTGTCTTCAGTTCATAAAAGTTAATTATCACTTATTTGGCCTCTTAAAAATGTCTTATTCAGTGTTTGGATGTACTTAGCTCCACCCTCTTCTGTCACTTTTGGTTGCAAAACCCAAGATGGTGACGGCCAAAAACAAAGATGGCAGCGGACAAATCCAAAATAGAAGTATGCATCTGAAAATAAGCATAATAGGTCCTCTTAAAGTAGTGGGAAGCACGTATTTTCTTACCCTGTTGTATGAATATGGGCTTTCTGTCATCTCCCCAATTTTCACCACAGTGCCGCCCTTGATAATATGTCTGATCTACTGAAGCTGGGCCCATCTGATGACATAGATCACAAGAATACATCTTAAATCATTTGACATTACCTCCACATGAAAATAAATGATAAGATTAATCCATATGAATTGAGTTGTACCTGGCATCCATCTGGCACTGCATTCTGATTGGTCAGCCGGGTGTCAATGAAACCTCCAGGGGGCGGCATCTTGCCAGGGATGTTGTTATAGTATGGATGTTCTGCTGACTCCTCCTCTTCCTCTGTCCATGGCAACTCCTCCATGTTTAATACCCTGAGGTATAACATAGATCGTAAAACTCAATACTGAGTGTGTGTGTGCATGTGTGCGTGTGTGTGTGCGTGTGTGCGTGTGTGCGTGTGTGTGCGTGTGTTTCATGAACGCCTCACCTGTCGTGTGTGGAGGACAGTTTGCTTGAGGGACACTGCAGGTACTGCTGGAAGCGAAGGTCAAAGGCCTGGCCGATGGTGCTGATGACGTCCTGGGCCAGCCCATCAGAGCACTCCAGGATGTGACATGCTGACGAGGGCGAGAGCAACAACTTTTAATGAGCAAGTTGCATGTGAAATATGAGACACTATAGAGTATCGGGGTCATTCCTGATATGCAACAATATTTCTGTCCCCATGAATTACTTCCTCTTATTTAAGATGTTTCAAATATTTATATGAAATGGCTTAAAATATTGATCAGGACTTCTAACCCCCAAGGGGCACAACTAGACCACAGTGTCAACCATCACGCCAAATTTGAAGTTCCTAAGTTAAATAGTTGTTGTCTAAACATGTCACTATCTTACATAATCTTAAAAATATGAAAAATTCATCTTTTTTCAAAGGTTATGAAGCCTAAATGTTGCTGCATAACAGGAGGAATGAACACCTACCTCTTCTGTTAACAGGGTCCTTTGCTACATAGGCAACGTAATCTGTTGTGTCCTAAAGACATAAAAAGAAAAAAAAAAAATAAAAATGTCCTGTAATAATGTCCAACTATAAAATACCACAATACCATCAGACCATAGCTTATAATTTCTGGTTATCAAATCTTTTTTTAATGAAGTAGTTTAGGTTTTAATTATCAGATGGCAGTTAATTTGACACAGGCCACCGAGGTACTCACAGGGTCTCCACCTGATGCAAAGGAGATGGACTGCATGTGATGGTTGGCTATGATCTGTCAAGAGCAAAATACATATGAAATAGCAAAAGCCTCTTTATACAGACAGATAGATTGAATGCACATGCATTAACTTTACACATATATTTACTTCAGTCCAGTATCTAACACACACAGTGAGGCAGCCATATTGGAAGTATCCAGCTCTTAGGTCCAGTTCAAAATAAATAAGTGCCACCTGAAACCAATTCACGGGACTGGACGTGGTTTATAAAAGCCTCCAATAGCGAGCCTGCATGATGCCGACTTTACCAGTCGCCCTTACTGACAACGTGTAACGCTGCGACTACCGGTACAAACATTTCCTGGTGAACTGCTCAAACTTAGATAGACATTTAATTTATTCTACTTTATTGTCATACAGATGTCATCAATTCAAGTAAACAGATTGTATTTAGTCTCAAATATACCTTTGTCCAGTCTAGAAAACGGAAGACATGTTTTTTTTTTTTGTATTTTTATGATGTTGTGTTTTCTACCCCTATAACCCCATAATTTATTATATTTTCAACTGTGTAATACTAACAGCAGTACAATAATTGTGCAATAATCTGGTTTACTCTGGCATTAACACTGCATTTATTAAACTAATATTCATAATTATTTATGCTATTCCTGCATTTTTACACACTTAATGATGATTCTATTTCCAGCATTATTATTTACACTGTTGTTAAACATATTTCTTATTTATATTTTCTTATTATTTCTTTCTATATATATATATTTCTATTCTAGATTGGGAGCAAAATGTAACTCAGTTTCATATCAGTTTCATATTTATTTCCTTGCTGGAGATTTCCCCCGAAGTGGCCGCTGTATTGATACGCTCCACCTTAAAGAAGTGTGCTTCATTGAAGCTCTACAAACAGAGTTCACTACAACCAGAGTGGGAGGGTGTAGGGACCGGACTGGAGTTGGGCCTTAGAGTTAGATGACACGACTGATAGTTTAGTTGAACTTTTCTTGAGCTACAACTCAGAGATTGGGACCAGAGAGAAAAGTGGTTGGTTGAATCAGATTTCGAGCTTTGTAAACAGCTTTTCTGAAGCATTCTCTGCATTATGACCAATGCAATACGCAAGATATCAAAAAAGTTATTATGTCATGTTTGAGTTCCTATGCATCCGATTATCAATATATATTTTTTTTTAATTTGGCACCATCTGCTGGCAGTATCAAGGAGGACATCTGGGTAGACTAATGCACACTGTGACCACTGACCACCCCCACACCAACCTCTGGTTATTCAACATCTGGAGAAGTCATGTGCTCCTGCTTGTCTTCCTATTTTAACTGTTCTTTTATTACATAAACCTCTTTAAACAAACATCATTAATTCTGTAAAAAAGTCACTTTAGCAACGGCTAAAAATACCATGGTATAAATGTCCTCTGAGGACATTTTTATTCGGCAATGGAGATTCATTCATGTCTTTGGGCACACATACTGTATGTGTGGTAAATATACTACAACACAAGGTCCACTTACTTAGCTATTTAATGAGCTTTCAAGTGCTTCCCATGGCCTTCCCATGGAGCTTTTTTAGGTTTTTCCTAACACACATACAGTACATGTGGTTGCTGGGAGGTTTATGAAGAAGAAGAAGAAGAAGAAGATCAACCTTTATTAGTCCCACAGTGGGGAAATTCAATTTACACTCTGTTTTAACTTATACATGTACATGCACACAAACACACACACACATGCAGTAATGGAGAGATGTCAGAGTGAGGGGGCTGCTCCAGACAAGCGCCCCGAGCAGTTGGGGGTTTGGTGCCTTGCTCAGGGGCACCTCGGCAGTGCCCAAGAGGTAAACTGGCACCTCTCCAGCTACCAGTTCACACTCAGTTTTTGGTCCATGTCGGGACTTGAACCGGTGACCTTCCGGTTCCCAGGCCAACTCCCTACAGACTGAGCTACTGCCGCCCCCATGTCGACCCCCCCTAATACAATGGTGCTATTATTTTCTTATACATACTATCATAGTGGTTTATTCTCGTCACGTCTGTGTCTCACAGAATCCTATAATTGCGGACAAGGTTTGCACACTAACCTGTTTGCAGTCAGGGGTCATCAGGTTGAGGCTACTGGTGGAGATATTCAGGTTGATGGACATGCCGGCAAACTGCAGGTTGCTCTTCCCCAGGATGCTGGACAGAGCTTTGGACGGTGGCTGAGAGGAGCAGAGGAGGACACAGACAGACACAAACAAAACTAATTACAGCAACAAAGTCTCTTTTAAAGGAGTAGTTCAAGACTTTTTATTGGACGATTGATATCACTCTCATGTCTGGTAAATATGAAGCTACAGTCAGTAACCAGTTAAATAGCAGCTTGGGGGGGGCAAGCCTGTTTCTATCTAAAGGTAACAAAATTCACCAACCAGCACCTCTAAAGTTCACTAATGGACATGTTATACCTCCAAACTGGGTGTAGTGACTTGCTGGCATCTCTACTGGCTGCCAACCGAGAAATACTCTGATACATAACCTTCAGTAAAACCAAGTGTTTTGAACATTATTGTTCAATATTTTAATCAATTGCACTTTGGGCCATGCACATTTCATCTAATAATAAGTTAATTTGGATGAAGAGACAAGGCAAAGTGAAGCTGATGTCACTGTAGTGCATTTGTCACACAGCCAAACTAACATTATATCTTATATCTTACATCTATTCTGAGAGAAACTAGTCGGCGCTGATTTGGTGTTATATACTCTTCCCTGACATTTGAACAAGCTCTAGAGAGCAGAGTAATGCTTCATTTCACACCCCACATTAAGACACAGTCTCCTCACACACACACTGTGGACACACACCAAGCACATGCACGCACACACACACACACACACACTAGCTCAGCCTCCTGATCACAGATATTGTGCACTACATGAGTCACTAAGCACTGTGTGCGGTGTGCAATGCATCGTGGGCTGGAGCTACGCCCACGCACATACAGTCCCATACCTCTTCATCTCTCTCTCTCTCTCTCTCTAAGTACAACCTCTCATCATTTCTTCCTCTCTCTCCATCTGTCTCCGTTTTCCCTCTCTTTTTACATGAAGAAGGGACGAGAGAAGAAGACCGTACAGAGGCGATGCTATATATAGAACGTGGAAGGGTAAATGAATATCTAATGCTGTTTCCTCTTTTTGCCTCTACTGTACCTTTTCACCAACATTCATTTTCTCTGCGCTCACAGTGTGAGCATCACTTCATCTCCCTCTTTCCTTCCCTCTCTGTCCATCCACGTACCTTTCTCTTCCGCAGAGCTCCTTTAGTCCCCGGAACGGCCTCACAAACCAGGCTGATCGCTTCCCTAGAGGGAGGGCGAGAGGAGGGTGAAGCCAAGATGGTGACCATAGACAGCCACAGAATCACTGTTACTTTTTGCCATTAATTTGAGACTGTATTTACAGCTACTACTCCCACTACTACTACTACTAAATATTTTGTCAGGCCACTATGATCCTAAATGTGGTCACTGGCTCTAGAGTGCTACAGGTATGAGTCCTAAAACCTAGAAATAAATTATTTTAGCACTTCCGGTTCCCTCGTCTATCCCAATGTCCCCCTTAAGGCCTTAAGCCCTGACCCCTCGCGGACTAAACTGACATCACCTGATGAATGGTTGAGTGTGAGAGGCAGCAAGAACTTAAAATGGTATGTATACAAATGGGACAGCACTTTGCGGCAACATGTCATGTTACCGTTTTTATTTTATGTATTTTACAGCCTAAATGAACATCTTCCAGGTTTTTGCCCAATGAGAAAAAAAAAGGTAACTCTTCGTCTTCTTTGTTTTCCCTTTTTTTTTTTTTTTTAAATGCCTCTGGGCTTCCCCTGGTAACCATGTTAATCCTGTGTTTAACGTCACAATGCAGTGAATTGCGGGTAAGTCGATGCAGACTTATAGAAAGTGTTCATAGAGGGCTCAAAATGTCTGTGAGCGAGCCCTCAAGGACTTCATGATTTGACAGTGGGACAACCCCACAACCCTAAACCCTCACAGACTGTGAAGTATATGAACAAGAGATTTGAGGACGTTATCTTGGGCTTTTGGAAACACTGATCAACATTTTTCACCATTTTATAGACGAAACAACTAATCAATTTACTTAGCTAATTTTAGCTTAAGCTTATTAAAGCTTATTTATGAATGCATCCATTAACTTGCTGGTGCTGCAATGTTTTTAAAATTTTTGTGTACCAAAATGGAAGATGAACTATGACTTATCCATAAAAGAAATTGAAAAAAAAAAAAAAAAGAGTAAATGCACTAACCTATAAGAATATATTGTATTTACAATGTGCTTGAACTCTACAGGTTGTTCCACATAAAATGAAATCACCTCAGCCACAAGAGACCCGAGTCAAGATTCAATATGCAGTGCAGAGTGTTTTATATGGGACCATAGGGAATATTACAAATGCACTGCAACTGTATCTGGCATACAGCGCCACACATCGCAGAGTGAAATCTAATATTGTCTTTAAGATGTGAAGTGAACCATTTTATCTGCAGCGGCCATCGCCGTGTGGTCATGTCTAAAAGACAACAATGTGTGGATTAAATAGTGGCTCAAGACAGAGCTGCTTTGATGCAGAAAAGTCAAATTCCCCTCTGAGACAAAGTGAATATTGGTTTCATGACAGAGACGTTCATTTTTGTCTCCTTTCTACGTGGATAAATCACGCACAGCAGTAGGTTCTTTTAGAAAAGGCGAAATCTAATAATAGCAATAGCATGAGACATAACATTTTCTCTGTTTGTCTGTCTCTCTCTTTATTAGAGGGAACACAAACACACAGTGAGAGAGGGAGACTACTGCTGTGTGGCCTTGCAAGCTAACGTTAGTCTGACTTCAGGAAGTCAAGCATAAAAGTGGACATGACACAAACCGATTCACTGTCGGACTTTGCCTCACTGCACACTGGTCACTGGTGATTTCAAAGATACACATGGAGTCACAGAAAAGCTCATGCAAACAAATTGTAATAACAGGCACCATAAATGTACTCTAAATAGATTTAAAACAAATCAAAACATTTTAAAGTTTATATTTGCTAAGGCAGGCATGATTTTCTTGAAAAACAAATTTTAATAGGCAAAACTAAATATATTAATCATTCATCACTAAAATATTTGGTCACATCAAAGATTTTCACTCACCAGTTTGGACTGATAATCACACTAAAAACCCTCCTGATTTTCCAGGTAATTCTCCTGTATTTCTCCTCGACTTATGACAAATTTTCACACTTTTTTTTTTCCTTTACAATATCACAACCTGTTTCTGGCGCTGTACATCATATACAGTGCTATGGGGATGATGTATTTTTGTTGGCCAACCAGGAAGTTTGCATCGCCCTGGGTTCCCACGACAAAAAGCCAATGGGATTTTACCACTGGGTTTTGGATTATTGCTGGAAATAAGCTCTGTGTCAAACAAATGTTTACAACACTTACACATAAGATAATCTCCACAAATGAACGCCACCAGTTGCCGTGATGACAGTTAGTATAGCCTCATTTAGCCACTTTCTAGCAACCACCTTTTTTAAAAGACATAAAAGATTCAAAATTCACTAATGGGATATTTACTTACATATTTTATATCATAGACAGAATGTTAAAATCTCTTCAGCTAATGTTAACCCATTGACTTCCAGATGAGGTAACAGAAAGTGCATTTCTGGGTTTTAGGACTCATTCCTGTAGTTCTCTGTAAGTCCAACTGTTCCCACTCGGACAACAATGCAGGAATGCAGGAAACTCAAATTTTTCAGGGGAAGGATTCCCAGATCCCCGGTTTTGATTTCAAAATCCTCCCTATTTTGGAGGTCTCAAGGTTGGCAAGTCTGCCCATAATACGCTTCATAAAGTTTTACTAAAAATCCAGTTACACTGCTTTCAGTTTTTGCTCTGCATGTTTTCTGCTTTTCTTTCTGTTGCCCTTCTCGTCAGTTTCCTGCTTCCAAATTTGCTCCTCCTCCTACTACAGAGTCCTTTCTGTTTAGTTATCACTCTTAGTCACTAAGATCATTGATATACATTGCATGCATTGTTTGGAATAACCTATCCAGGAAGTACAGATGAAAATTAGGCACATTTACATTGGGGTAGCAACTGAAATGTTAATTAATGTGCTGGTAAATAAATAAATGCATAAATAAATAAATAAATAAATAAATAAATAAACGGTAACTAGAAACTTGAATGTATCTCAGATTCCTACATGTTAAAAGTTCAACATTAATTGTTAAATTAGTCACAGTATCTTCGAGTTATCAATACAAACATTCATCTGTGATAACTTATTTCAGCATATCATCACTAAGCTAGCTAAGTTGACATGGTAGCTAAAAGTAAAATTCACCAAGTTCATACACAAAATGGGAAATATAATTTATTAATCTTATAATGTGAATTCAGAAGTTCAGTGGGTTTAAATAAATAAATCTATTGTTTTAAACTATGTCAAAATAACAGTGTTCTGATGTGATTGTGGCATTTCAGTTAAGCTTATAGGTCCCATATTGTAAAAAGTGAGTTTTTCAGTATATTTAAGTGCTACATAAATACTCTGAAAGTATTAAAACATTCAATCCATGGAGAAATACATGCAGCCCATATTTAGAAATTGTGCCTTTGAAACAAACTGTTAGGACATCTGCAATTTTGTGATGTCACAAATGTACATCATTTAGACCATTACACATAAATATTCTGCAGTATTTCGATTGCAGTATATATGCAATATCAGCTGACAGGAAGTAAACATTTTTAACATTAAAGCATGTAAACATGCTCTAGTAGAAATAAAAAAGAAGTCTGAACCTGAAAATGAAAACCTTTAAAAAAACTGCCAAAAGTATCTCATTGCTATGTTTTTATTGTTCGTTAACAAATAAACACTTACATGTTTAATCATCTGATGGAATAATAAGTGATCTACTGGGATTTGTTTTAAAGGAAATGTAGAGAACCATGAAAAACCAGAACACCAAGTGTGGACATACCTTGTAATTTGTGATCTTGTGGTGAAATCCAGGGATCTCATCGACCGGAGGACTTCTATACAGCCCAGATACTGGAAACAAAAATATCAAGAATTACATTCATGACTAGCACATCATCTTGTACAGATAAACTTACCTGAAATAACTCAGTTCAACAAAGATAACTGCAGTCCTTCAAGGTAAACCAAATCTCTACAACATAAACTTAAAACTATTTAGAAACCAAGACCTGACTCCACAAATCCCAGCATCATGGAGCAGTGTTTTTCTGAGCAAATCCCAGATTTGTTTATATCTATGTAGGACACATATACAGTACATGCATCATACGCATGCAATACAATTTCCTGTTGCCAGTTCCAGGTTAGTCCACTGATCGACAGTCGCTGGCAGTGACACACCAAAGATACTTGTGCCAAGAAAAGGTGGCAAAGAAGAAGACAGTTAACTAGCAAACATGAATGTGAACAATGCAGGATTAAAAGTAGTGTTTTATGTGAATCTTGCTTTTGGAATACCCGACACCCAACCGTCTAATGACAAACATAGACTGTATATAAGAAGTGTACGTAGTCACCGTGACGTCATGGTTTGGTTTGTGGACACCATTTTGAAGCCTTGAATTCAACATTTTGGTTTCTGGCCATCGCCATCCTGGCTGTTTGCAACCAAAAGTGACACGATAAGGTAGAGCTACAAGTACAACCGAATGCTGACGATTAAAAAAGGTCATAATTAATGTTCATGAACTGAAAACACACTGTGAAAGGCTTTAACTTGTAAGACGGAAGCACAGACAACTCTCAGACCAGAAAACGCCGTGGTAGCAACGTGTCAATCACAAGGTAGCCACACCCTGAAGCATCCCCTGCTTTATGGTCTATTTTATGAAACCACAATTTAATAAATGAACATCATGCTGTATAGAAGAAGACTTGAAACTAGTGATTGAGACCATAAACTCATGTTTACAATGTTTACCGAGGTAATAAATCAAGTGAGAAATAGATAGATAGATTGATAGATTGATAGATGGATAGATGGATAGATGGATCATCTTCATCTGCTTGTGCATGTGTAAATAAGAGTTGCAAGCAGACGTAAACCTGTATCACATCAGCATGTGTTTCATGGTTTTCTAAAAAAACAGCAACATCCAGCAGGAGTCTGACAGAAAAGTTGGAATAAAACATGAAGTGATCTGGAAAAAGCATCAGTGTGTTACTATGCCACATGAGGTGATCTTCAGCACCACCAGCCACCTACTCACATTACAACACCTCCTCTGATTAATACTGTACGGACTGAGAACATTTTGTGCTGACGAGTTCCTATCGTTATCATTTATAATGTGGCTGTAAACAAAACAAGACATCCAGATGCACTAACGTTTCTATTTCCAGTCCTTTTCAGAAAGAAGTTATTAGAATCATAACTTTCATATTATGAGGCCTCTTCTCTCCAGTGAGCAATCTGCAAGAACCAGCAAACAAATACAATTTTGTCAACATGACGTTTGCAAATTTTTATCTATTTTCAGAACGGTGAGTTTGAAGTGTACAATTCAGCAGGGCTAAAAATACATCAGACTGATCTAAAATTGGCAGAGACCTATTCTGAGCACAACATGAAGACGTTTTTCTCTCATGCTGTACAACAAACAAGTAAATGGTTCACACATTAAAACTGAATTTCAAATTAATTATGAAAATCAATGGGGTGCTTGCTTGAATAGCCCATGAATGATCCCACTGATCCCACAATGTCAGAGTTTCACTACACGATTATCGAGGCCAAAAGAATTCACAATAACAATATTATCGCGCTATCTATAGGAAATCTGAAAAAAATAATAGTAAATAAAGTCAAATTCATCTTTTTTGTGCGTTTTCTCTTTTTTGGCAAATGAATTACACTCAAAATTAAAGTTAGAGTGTAGGGAGGTGGAGAGAGTCTGTAACCATAATCTATGTTCACGCTATAAAGAGCCAAAATCCCTCCTATTCTGCTGGACCCCATGGAGAGAAATAAAAAAATTAAAAAATAAAAAAAACTTTGAATGGTAGTCAATGGAGAGAGCTAATTTTCTTTAATCCCATTTGAATTGCGAGATGAATCACACGTCTGTCAAGCTACAATGCCTATGATACCGGCATGTACTCACACCAGCAATGGTAAAATACTGTTTCATCCGTGTCTGGCCTTGTTGGTGATGTATATGAGAGATGTAGTTCACTGAGCAGTTTCATACAATAAATGATACAACAAACCTACGACAAACTGTCTTCACCTGCAAAATTTTGCTTTAAATTGTACACTATAAATATTTGTATCTCACCGTTGACTACGTTCATATTTTTCCAAAATAATCTCCCATGGGGTCTATCGGAAGGGGCAGGACTTCAGCTCTCTATAAGCTACAAAGCTACAAAGCTACAAAGCTACAAAGCAGGGCCAGCTACACTGTCGCAGAGTTGCTGTTGAAGCGTCGAGCATTCGTTGGACGTAGTTATGTCACACTGGGAACAGGCGAACAGCAAGAATACATTTTTCCTCCTTTTATTAGACTGAACAGGAATTGTGGAGAGAGAGAAGAGGACCGATGACCGGGACCGATTGGTTGACACCTCTCTGCATCACTGGAGCGCTGTTGAGTCCATTTGTAGCCCTTTACACAGAAGTGTAACACTGTATATCATAATGTAGTGTGTTTTCTGGTAATTCAATACATACTGAAAATATTCTTCATAAAATAACCACATGGTTATTTTAAGCCTGACAAATGAAAAGTTGAGTATTTTCTAGTTTTAAGAGCTACAGTGCAAAATGAACGTGACATTTTTTAAGTGAAATTATAGAGAAAAGAGAAATAGAGGCCTAGCCTATATTGCGATCGAAAGAAAATAGAAAATATATACAGTAGACATTTTTATATTGTTTTGACAATACACTACATATAATCATATTGCTCAGCCGTACACCCCCATTTCAAAATATCAACAGTGGCTTTCAGATATTTTAGCTGCACTCAGGTTAAAGATGTCATAAAATGTGTTGTTGATCTATAAGGTGTACAATTAGAAACAGTCCAGTCTAAACAGGAAATATCAGGTCAAGAGGATAAAGCACTTGTTCAATGAACATCCTACATGAAGTAGGCTGAAATAAGTATTAATTAGAGGTGCAACAATTAGTCGATTAGTTGTCAACTATTAAATGAATTGCCAACTATTATGATAATCGACTCATCACTTTGTTTTTATTTTTAAAAAGTCGAAAAAATCTCTGATTCCAGCTTCTTAAATGTGAATACTTTCTGGTTTCTTTACTCCTCTATGACACTAAACTGAATATCTTTAAGTTGTGGACAAAACAAGACATTTAAGGACGTCGTCTTGGGCTTCGGGAAACGCTGATCAAAATGGAGGATGTGATAACTGCAAATGCTGATCCCACTGTTTTGATTGCATTAAAAAAGTCAACCTTTTTTACTCAGATTTTGTGCATAAGGTAGTGTGTTATTTATAATATGAAAGTTTTCCTAAAAATAGATTTTAGATTTAAGAAAAAAACAATATATTGCCTTGCGTACAGTATCGCAATACATTGAATAACTTGAGTAACCCCTGTATCATGATACGTATTGTATTGCCAGATTCCTGCCAATGCAAAGACCTACAAATGTGCAGTTCCCCTCAGCTCTACAGAGCTGTATTATTGTGGGTTTTAGCTTTTTGTTGCTGACTATTTTTGCATAAACACATAGCTACCATGGGCTAAAAGTGTGAGTGTAAACAGTGTCACTGTCAATCAATGTCCCTTTAGAGTAATGGTGCATGATGCGAAAGGAGTGACCACATGACGTTAATTAAAAGTGCTGTGAGCATAACACCGCGTTGAACTCAATACACACAGGACCTCAAACCACAGGAAAAGCAGAGGGTGGGCGGGGGGGGGGCAAACCAGACCCATTTCCTCTCTCACAGTGTGGATGCTTTCAGCAGCATTGACTGGACAAATAAGCGCTCCCGTCCTTAATGCAGTTAATGGAATGTCACGCTGGTCACAGATACTGTAGGCTTTGTTCGGGCGAGTTGTAGTAGGTGTCATATGATGGCAATCATACTGTGCAACTTGATTTTGGAATATAACACATTTCACCCGGCGATGCTCTTCAGTATGCTCATTCACAATTTGTTTAATGTGCTGCATAAATAAAAAGATCTTCAGGCAAATGCACAAATTCAGTGAAAATGGTTTGCTCCATTTTTTCCCCCATTCACTTTACACCTTGAAGAGCCAGAGCTCAGCATCATCACTCCTCATGCTAGTGACTCATTGCCGGCATGATGACATTCACAGCTCTTGTACTTGTGCGCCAACTTGTGCCCCTTTAAAATGATAGCTGAACATTAACATGAGATAAACATGTACTGTATGTCGGGTTTTTTTTTTTTTCCTATTCCACCATTTCACTACCAGCAAGCTAAAACAGCCATAGAGATGCACAATGTACAGAAATAACACATCACCATGGTTACAAAAGCATAACGCTGTGGCTCCACATACACAAGATGACAGACTGTATGAACTGAAATGTTTACAGCAGGCTCAAAATGCCATTTTTGTTTTCCCATCTCAGGTTTTTCTTCTACTTCTTCCCAATGCCGACCTGCTCTATTTCCTGCATTATTCAATGTCTATTTTCTGGTCGCTGCTCCTTCACTCAGCCTTCTGCTGTAGCCAACCTACATACACCCACTCAAGGGCATGTTGTGATGTGCCAATGAATCTACATTATCTCTCCTTACCCCCCTCTTGCAGGTAGCTGAGCTTGAGTCATTGAAAGAAAAGAGAGAATGGGTAAAGAATGAGAAATGAGACCACCAACCTTCACAATGTATGTCACTCCTGGACCAGAGATCTTCTCGCTTGAGTGTAGCCATCCTCTGGAGGGTTTGCTCACCAGTCCACCTCCACCTCCACCTGGATTCCAGTCGTCTCCGCCGGGCTGGAGCTCGTCCAGCCTGCTCTTCTTGCTCATGCTGACGGCTGGATCCAGCTGTGAGCAGGGGGTTGAATGGGAGGCCGAGCTGCACAGAGAGCCACCCACACCAGAGGCTGATGCCGCTGCTGCTGTCGCCGCGCTGGGGCTCGGGCCACTGGAACTGCCTGAGCCCGATCCCCCACCCCCCTGCAGCTTAGACACAGCCAGGTCCTTGACGGCCGAGGGCAGACCCTTGATGCCCAGCAAGCTGCCTGAGTTGCTGAATTTCAGGCTAGACACCTTGTTGATGAGGGTACAGAGGGTGGTGCCTCCATCTTCCAGGTGGTCAGAGCCGTGGCTGTTGGGGTTGCTGGAAGCAGTGGTGGCAGAGGAGGGCTGGACCTCGGTCGGGGGTGTGTAAGATGTCTCGGCTGCAGACTGGGGGGTGGCCGAGACCTTGGGGTTCATGGACAGGCCGTGGAGAAGCTCATCGACGGACGTTACTGACTCATTCCTGAAGCGGTTGTATTTGGTACGGTGAAGCATACCCTTCTCTCTCTTGCTCTCTCCCCTCTCTCCACCAACCGACACACACAGCCTGCCTCTTTCACAAGTGTGCTGGCAGACGTGGCTGAGCCGTGCTGATTACCCTCTCCTGTAACATAGCAGCGGCGGTACAGGCAGCAAACGCCTTTTAGCAATCACAGGCCACCTGACTGTAATTTTCTCTATTGAGGTTACAGTGGTGGTTGTGTTGAGCTGCTGCTGCTGCTGCTGCTGCTGCTGCTGTCGCCAAAGTCCAATCTGCTCTCAGTAAAATCCAGAGCTGCAATCCAATCCGTCAGAGAGACATATACAGACACAATCCATGGAAACACAGCACTGAGGCAAAGGAAGAGGAGGATGGAGAGGTCTCTAAAAGGCTGCCAGTGTTGTGGTGCAGCTTGTTTGGTTTCCAGCGGTGATGCTGCTGCTGATTTCTAGCCTCAAAAATCCAGAAAGTAAAGCGAACAGAGAAAGGTCTAGGTTGTCGATGATCACGGATACTGCGAAGGAAGAGCAAATACTCTCTACTGACTGCTGCCTGCCTGCCTGCCGGCTCAGAGCTAAAGCATGACTCACTGATCTGAGAAAACCTTCTCAACAAAAGGCTTGCTGAACACTGCAAATCACTTCCTGTCGGAGGGAGAAAAAAAAAAACAACCTCCCACTTACAGCACACTAGAACCAATCAATTTTTAAATTCCCCAGTCTGATGTTTATTCTCTGTAATTATTTCCTTCTCATTTGTTTTTCTGAGAAAAGGAAATTAAGAACGAGAGGTGGCTTGATTATTTAACTTAAATGGATAAAAGTTGTGACAAAAGGATGATTCACACAATAAACTAATCATAGAAATGATAAGAAATGAAATCAAAACTAGCATCCTGACCTGCCAAACTAATAAAAAGCTTTGATTCAAGAATAAAATCTCTATTTAAAGATGACATATCCAAATAATCACTGAAAGCAACAATACAGTAAAATTCTAGCATGACCGGAAATACGCAACATCATTAATAAATTGTCCATGTTAATTTATAATAGCTGCAGAATATGGGCACTCCTGGGTCTCAGTTATTTTCTGTAAGAACTACACTTCTTGTTTCTGCACAAAATATTAATAATCAAGCATTAACGTAAAAATGGATAAAGCTATTTTTCCATTAAATTGTTGTGAGACAATTTGTCTAATGTGCAGATTAGTATTCTACAACAAATGAATAAAAAAAAAAAAATCACAACAAAGAAGCAGCTTGTCTAAAATACCCAGCAATTGGTCCAGGTTGAATTATATGAATGACACAACTTGAATTAAAAAAAAAAAAAAATGAACGACACGTTTCTCAGGCAGATGAGTCAATGAAACAAGCAAAAGCATAACAGGGAAAAAAAGCCTAAGAGTCTCCCTAAAACGAGCAGCAATGAAGCATCTTTGTCTCCTCGGTAGCAGAAAGCACACAGCCAGACACCATTCATGTAAAATGTCCTCAGGAGCATCTAGCAAAGCCGAAAGACTGACACTCATTCATAAGCAGCTTCCGCTCTCACTCTGCTGCAGATTTCGCACTGCAGTCCCTCCCAACATCTCTCTTTCCTGCCTGGCAAATACAGAAAAAAAAGACAGCACGTCTGCCTTCTCCTCTCAGAAAAAAAGACAAACACAAAAGCAGCAGGAGAGAAAAGGCAGGCGGTTACTAATGAAAAGAGGAGGCAAAAAGACAAAAGAGGATACGAGCAGAGGACAAAAAGCATGCAATATTTAGTCTTTTTATGTGAATGAAATAGCAGGCTGGCATACCAATGTTTCTGTGAATGGAAGCGAGGCCTTTCTGCCTCTGCAAGGCAATCCCTTGGGATGGCATGGTCTTATCCAATGAGGAGCCGGCTGGATGACTCATTCAGGGGAGGCTTGCAGAATAGTGGAAGAGACCATTCCAGACGCAGGTGAACATTTTGTTTTCTCCTGACTGTCCTTTAAAAACGACACGTACATCATCACATATCATATGTTTGCACAATTTAATAACATAATGTTCTGTTAGCAAACTAACACCCGTGAAAAACACCCAGAAAAGAAATTAGAAGTAAAAAAGCCCCCCCCGTGATTTTGATAGTCACCATTATCAGCTTTTCCCCCCGCCACATTCATGTGAACAGTTACCACCTACACATTTAATTAGCAATTTACTGTTTATATGTACGAGCGCAGATAGTACAAATGTACTAGAACAACAAATGTATTCTGGGTTCATAAATATAATTATACATATATTTGTCTTTTGAAAATGCATAATTAGATCCTCTTTTATTTCATTATTAGAATGACATCCTGTCCTTTGCAATTTTATTACCCTCTGAGACAGTGATTATTGGGCTTGATGCTTCTCTTTTTCATCTTGTATCACTGATAAGAGAAAGTGTATTTGTCATCTACTTGTATTTTATGTTAGTTTTAACTTTGCTAGAAGAGGAAATCAAAATTACTTGAGCAAAGAAAGACACGGTGCAATATCAAACCTTTCAAACAGCAAACATTTCACTAAGACCTAATAACATCACCATCATCCATTTATATGCTCTTTGTCTTATAGTTTTTCTTCCTATTCAATTGAATGTGTCACAAACAGGCTTTCAACATTTTAAAACCCCAAAACAATGCATGATTATATGATAAGCTTTGATCATTGCAACGTGTGTATGGAAGCTCAGAGATGTCAATATTAAAATGAAATAATTTATATTACTGGTTTTTATTTTTGCTTCTGATTTTTTAAATATCACTCCTACCAAAAAATAAAATAACGACTAACTACAATGTCACATAATTTTCAGTGATCCTGCTACATAACTCGAGATGAGACCGATCCGATCCAACATCAGACTCTGGGTTTCGATATGACGTAATTCACATGTCGGATATAAGATTCTTCTTTATGCCAAAAGAGCTCTGATATTGGAATTGTATTGTGTCGGCAGATATCCAAATTCAGGTATCGGTATCAGATCAGAACTGAAAAAAAGTTTATCGTGCATCTCTGTAAATAACCCCCGAATAAACCTGTTCCTCCAAGTTAGGTTTCCCTGTTTACCCAAACATAATTATGTTAAAATAAAATAACAGTCACTCTGACACATTTTGTATTATAATAACAGAGCTAAATTCTCCTGTTTTTAAACAACTAACACTTATTAGCTACAGATGACACAAGATTGAAAAAGCTAAACATCAGCATGTTAGCGTTGTCACTAAGTATGTCATCATTTAGCCCTTCGGAGCTGCTAGCATGGCTGCAGACTCGAAAGGCATTTACAAACTGGTTTTTTTTCATGCGATTCATTTACATGTTTTTTTTAGAACTGTTGTTTTTGTCATTAAGTGCAAGATCACATATGCATGCGAGTGACTATCACCTGCCGAGGTGATGTTTGTGCTGAATGTGGGCGATGCCGATATATCCGCGAATGTCAATTTTGTGCATGTGTGACTGAATAGAATGTGAATATTATTTGGCCAAAAAGCTGAGTAATGTTTTGTTTTGTTGATTTTATGATCTTTTACACTGTGAATAAACCATCAACCAATCACGTTGTGCGGAATGACTTGAATTGCGTTTAAACTGATGAAACAACGACATGGAGGCTTTATAGTCTGAACCAAGATGGCAAACTTTATTGCTCCTTTCAACCCTGACAAAGTCAGCGCAGAAGAGACCACTCTTTCCTTTCTTACCTTTCACAATATAAGCCTTAGATACAGTATATAATATTCACAGGTGATTATTTCACATCTTCGTGTTATTTATTCACCATCTTAATTAATTTATAATGATCTTTTTTTCACATAAATAATACCGAAAACATTTTGATTGTCTTATGTAACTGCACTATTGTCACGATGTGGACCTGAGAAAGGTCTGCTTTAAAGCCCTGAAGAAGACCTATGAGATCTAGAGATCCTGAGGCACCGAAGCCCTGCCCACTGCTTCCCCGCCACTGTGGGGAGAGACACAAAGGGGCTCAGTTAAACAGTAAAAGCAGGAATATCTAGAATATTTGCTGTCGATGGGGTGTTTCCTGTGCAGTAAGCCACAGCGTGGAGCTTCCTGTAGTGTATGATGGAGTCCATCTGTGGACAGGTCACAGAGCGTCTAACAAATAATTAATAAGATGGCACAAACATAAACAGGGTTATCCTCTTCCAATAGAAGCCTGTAACATTGTAACCCACAGAGTAAAGCTTTCAAAATAAGAGCTGACTGACATAAATGTGAACTGTCTTCCGCTTATTTCATAAAATATGCATATTAGATAAGAACATTTACAAAATATATACTGTAAGTCATCCAGAAAATCACCCACAGTTTACAGCATTTAATAGACGTATGAATAACAACTTGTTCCATTAATATCAGTTTTCCGTCTCATTTTTCAGCCATACATTAAGAGTGAATGAGAAAGGAGAGACAGAGGAAAAGAGCATCCATTGGCAAGGAAAGCAGCAGACACTTCTCCACTTGACTACTGTTGCCAGGTTACCAAAAACATTTTAAAAAGCAAGAGTTATTTTCAGACTAGCTAGGAGCAAAATAACCAATGTTACAGAAAGGGCAGACACAGGCAACTGGTAAAATATGACCATTTTTTAAAATTATTAAAACAAAAAATCCATTATTCACCAACAACAATGAAACACTTCAAATATTTGGCTCATGATTTAAGTTTGTAGTGCCTGAGGAGACTTTTAACATTCGCAGTAAAACATGAACATACTTTATTTATTTAGTATTATTTATTTCGTCTTTTGATACATTTTTATGCCGCATATATTTGAACAGAATTTCCAATAAATTAGTATTGCAATCTAATTTGCATCGCTACTTTTCCTTCACACGTGTATGATAATTTGCCTGTATTTACCTTTATTTCCATTTCTAGGTGTGTTTCTGTTTTCATTTTATTTGTATGCATGCATATTTTTTCATTTTATATTTCTAAAGTTTTAGACTATGAGACAAATGAGCTAATGGCTCTTGTGACGTTGCGATCTCTACAGCCATCTGCAAGTATGGCAAAATATACAGATATTAGAGATATTAGATATAGAGATATTACAGAAAAAAAGTATCTGCAGAAAAATGTGTGTATGTGTGTGTGTGTTTATATATATAGAAAACTATGTATATATGGAAAAACTATAGCAATAAAAAAATAAATAAGGAATACAATATATACATACACAACTTCCTTAATTATCTTATATATTAGTTTTACTTTTTATTTATTTATTTATTTTTCATTTTACTTTCTATTCCATATATAGATAAACATATTTCACTTTTCCATTTTCCAGTTTGTTTGTTTTTTTATTTTATTTTTTTATTATTATTATTTTATTAGGTTGTCTTACCGATGTGCTATCTGGGGTGGGGAGAGAGAGGAGGGAATATCTGAATGAATGTAGGGTAAATAAATGTTTGAGGATGAACGAGGAGAACTGAACAGTCATTGAGTCCATTTACATCTTCATAGTGTTCTGCAAGATAGTATTAGAAACAGGAACAAGAAATTATATTATCTTTTATTCATTTTTATTTTATATTATATAAAATATGAATATTTTCTTCTTGTACTCTCGAAACTTGCGAGCTTTATATTAAAATAAGACTTAATAAAATAAAACTGCCCTGCGATGGACTGGTGACCTGGATGGATGGATGGATAAAATAAAACTGCAAATGATTAACATTAAATGCAAGTTCGGCTTCGTTGACACAGTATTGGGTGAAAAAACATAAATAACACAATATGAATGTCCATTGCTCCCATTTCCTGCCTCTCCTTTGCTTTATTGCTCCAACACTGTCATCTAGTTGTTTTACTGTGGGTAGTTATGCAATGATGGCAACAAATGGTTGACCCCATATACAGTATATTCAGTCTATTCATGTTATATGGGCCAGGGACACCTTTGTATTTGATGGAAAATATATATAAATGTTGCATAACATTTCGTTAGCATTGTGTTCACACTGAATGGAAGTGAGTGTTATTTTTCTTGCCCTACATCTATGACCTAATATGAGCCTGTTTGTGACCACATTTCAATAAAATTACTGCCTGTAGTTATACAATTGTGTAACGTTTCTTACAAGCTCTGTGAGACACAATAAAATGAATAGCAAATGGAAACATTATTGATAGCCTACTTGAAGAGAGTGATGTAAGAATTTCCTGTGTGGACAATGTGTAGCCTTGAGAGCTCATTTTCATAATCACGTCTGGGGCATCATTTGAGCTTCCTGTGAATGGTTCATTAAAAAAGCGGAAGAAGCAGCCGAAGTACAAGAGGATCACACTATATGTAGAAGTGTGTTCATGTGCATGTGTCTATAGCTCTATGGTAACATTATGCAATATATGCAAATCAATCAATCAATCTTTTCTGTAAATCCACTAATCAAATTCTATTTATAGAAAATTTCATGCAACAAATTAGTAACTGCCTAACCTTGTCCTTTTTGCATGTCACCTATATCTCTCTCTAATATATCTACTGTCCGATCAACAAAGGCCAGAACAACTACCATTTTAATCTAACCTCTTAAAGGATACAGCACACCTCATCAGTTTATTGTTACTAGAATACTGACACAGTACAAGACCTGTGTAACATGGGAAGGGGTACTGGTGAAAGGATTTTTTTCCAAAAAGTGTATTAATAAAGTGGTTGTTATTTATGTGACTAAAGCTTGCAGCTTTCTTGAGAAACGCTCATACAAACGTCTTCATGCTTCGCTTTGGGTTTTGGGTTTGCCGTGAATTAGTTGCATCAGGCGCAAGTCGTGGCTATCACAATCAGAAACACTGGTGAAATACACTGTGGTTCATGGGAAAAAACACAAGGCTATCAACGAATGTTCTAAATTTGAATATATGCATTTGAACAGTACAAAAAAACAGATATTTGAATAGAAAAATGAATATTTGAATATTTTACCATTTGACCGCATGACGGGAATCACACAGTGTCACTTTCATTAATTTAAAATGAAATGTAACGTTGGGAATAACAACAAATAATTCAACAAGAACATAATGATGGATACAACTGGGCCACAGAGTCAATTAACCTGCATGTCTTTGGACTGTGGGAGGAAGCCAGAGTACCCGGAGAAAACCCACGCTAACACAGGGAGAACATGCAAACTCCACACAGAAGGGCCCCAAGCTGGTAGTCTTCATCGTCTTCTTCTTCTTCTTCTTCTTCTTCTTCTTCTTCTTCTTCTTCTTCTTCTTCTTCTTCTTCTGTTCTTCAGTTACAAACAAGTGTCGCCTGTTTTCCATCGACGTCATTACAAGGTGGGACCAAAACTTCAGGAGAGAGCCCCTCCTATGTCTAGGACAAATTGGTAAAACTGTCAAATCTGATTATAAGTCTAAGGCCTATAAATGGGATATTAACTCAATTATGATCTTTTTCTTTGAATGGAATCATGAATTCCCCATGGATATTAATACTGGACAGTATATGGCCTTGATACAGGACAACAGAGGTCATGTACTAAACCTGAACATAATAGGCTTCACAGATTCAGATTTACTTCAGAGCCATTATTGTAATGTTGTCTGCACTGCACATCTGCACCTAATAAACTAACTAAATTTAAATTAAATTATTAAAATTAAATTAACTAGATTCCATTAAAACAGAAAATAAGAGATGAGAAACGGATAAGTTTAGCAGAGAGGGAACCCTTTCACAGCGGCCCTATCCTGTTTATATCTGAAATAATAGTCAAAACTTATAATAAAACAATTGCATTTGCTTTTCTTCACCTAAATGAATGGAATGTTGAGATATAAGCCAACTGTGTATTTGTTTATTTTTTGAAAAGTTGTCTCACACCCCTTAAAATCAAGAAGGCCTCAAGACCCCCCAGAGAAGTTTTGGCGACCCCCTAAATGGGGTCGGGAACCCCAGTTTGGGAGCCACAAATCTACAAGCTCTACTGACAGACAGTCTTTTTTCCTTGTGCTCCTTTACTTGGTCACAGGAGGGCGCTATGACTCCAGTTAGTGTATGGTACATGGCACCAATGTCATACTAATACTGAACATAATTATTTAAAGTCCAACTTTTGTCTGATTATTTCTCTGTTAAATATAAGATATTAAATGCCCATTCCCCTATAAATCTGTGAGGCATAAGCATCTCAAATAAGGTTTCCAACCTACATCTATGAGGGAAATAAATTTTCAGTCAAGGATATTGTCTCCTCTGAAAATGTCCTAAATGGCTTTCAAGGAGAAATGCATGCTGGTCGGTCAGTTAATAATTCAGATGGTAGAGAGCGTTCCTGTGGAAAAGGCTGACGTGTCACCACCGTGCTGCTCTAGTTCTGATCCTGCGGGAGAAATAACCTGTTTATAAATGGGTGAATCAGGTCTGTGAATATTTAATCTGTCATCAGATAAACATGCTTCATTCAAACATGGCAAAAATGTGATGCAACAGATGAAACAAACTCCATTTATTTCTGCTTCAAAGTCAAATAGGTTGTCACAGTTTTAATGTGAAGAAAAACTAACTGCAGACAGAAAGCAGTAAAGTACAGGTGGACAAGAACCCTACATCCCACAGTAACCGACTGCAATCAAAACCCAGCGAATAAACTCAGGCTTCAACTCTCTGGAAGGAAAAAAAAATAAATGGCCAATAAATATTAAAGACGCTGTGTAAACTCAAGTGAAAATGTCAAACTGCAAGGTAGCCTCGACGGACCGTACTGAGACATAGAAATACACATCAGTGCTCCTCATATACCATCAGTCTTATTGTTCCATACAAGCACTGCTTTCAGGATTTCATCAGTAAAAATAGAAATAAATGCATATTTGGTGCCCACACGTTTTCAGACCGATGACCTTCATCTCCTCATCAGGTTTGGAAGGAGACCCAACACCATCATCGCAGCCAGATGAGCTCCCTGCAGATGGCAGGTGTGCACACTCCATCAAACTCCTACATACAGTAAGAAGTGACACTGGGACGTTGTGTCCCATCTGATAGTTTCAGTGTCAAAAGGTGTGGTCCACCTGGGCTGAGAGAGGACCGTGTTCACAACCAGATTCAGACGTCTTCACAGAGCTCAGTGGCCATCACAGCTTTCCTGTGGAGGGGAAGACAGAGCTGTACTTTGCAAGCAGAGGATGGAAAAATATACGAAATGTTAATAACAGACACTGTGGTAGCGACCTGTCAGTCACAAAGTAGCCATGTCCTAAAGCATACCCAGCTTTATGGTCTATTTGACTCTAAATAGGACCATAATTTACTAAATGAACATCATGCTGTAATGAAGAAGACGTGAAACTAGTGATTGAGACCATAAACTCATGTTAATGTTTACTGAAATAATAATCAAGTGAGAAGTAGGCTCATGTTCTCATCGACTTCTGAAACTCCATACTAACATGTTATTTAGTTCGCTAAAAGTAGTGGTAGTGATGAACGTTCATAACAGATGGTGACGAACAGCTCTGTAACATCAATAACACTTCAGTTTAACTGTAAGAGTTCACTTTGCTCGGCGTAATATATATTTTAGATATAATATATAATATTTAGAAACTAAAAAATCTCACATATTGTTTTAGCGTAATAAATATAGCATGTTAATATGGAATTTCAGATGCAACAATATTTTAAATTAACTCAGACATTGATTCTCATACTCCGTCATTTAAGTCATATGAGGTTGGCACGGCTTTCTATGGTTACGCATCTCCAACCACCATAAATTCCTGCTCAGTGCATCTGAAAAGGTACATACTATCATTTATTCACACAAAAGTATGTTCAATGATAGTACACATATTGAGTATGTGGTGCGTAGTATGCGATCAGACTTCTTTTTGCAACCAGAGGAGTCGCCCCCTGCTGGCTATTAGAAAGAATGCAAGTTTAAGGCACTTCAGCATTGGCTTCACTTTTCAGACCCAGAGGTTGTCCACTGGTTTACGTGCTTTAATATTTAAAAAAATAAATAAATAAATACTAGCTTTGCTGCACCACCTCTTTTCACCCTTTGTCTGAAACGCTCTGTTTGAACCCCCCCAGCTTCAGTCAACCGAACCAAACTCTTCAGACTCCGCTACAGCTCCACTCTAACTAACTTTGTTTGAGGGAATAGCGATGTAGCTGCTAGGCAAGTATTACGCAAATGTGTTACTTGGCGTTACTGAAGAAAAAGCGGGACTTCGAGCAAGGCATTTCAGGCAGTTCAGGAGCAGTGTGTCTGTGGAGGAGAGTAACTGCCTTTGGTGTGTACTTTGGGATTTATAACGTTGCAGACCTTTTACATGCACAAAAAACTATATAGCACACTAAAGGATATGGGAAAAGCCCCACAGGTCCTCTTTAAACAAGCGTGGTTCTAGAGCTCTGAATCGCTGCCCACATCTCAGATTTTATCAGTAATTTAAATAATAATGGACAAAATTATAATTCTGCCTGAATAGCAGGCATAAGTTAAGCTAACCATGTGGAGACTTGCAAAGAGGGAGCATGCATGTTTTTCTGGTCAAACTTGATGTCAAGTAGTGCAGCATTCAAACAAACAGGGCCAGGATACTGAAATTGACATAAAACATGTCAAAAGACATGTAGTGCATGTATTTTTAGAAGAATCATTACTAAAATTTAAATGCAATTCTAATAAGTGTTTCATGGGAACTACTGTAAGTCTTTGGCATGTCTAAAAGGTAGCAGCTCACCCAAAATACTTCATTCATGCTTCAGCTAAAGCCACTAAAGGAGCTACCAGAACGTCAGTTTTGTCTTGCTGAAGGATGTTACGTATCTTACTGAGCTGTTTAGATTCCCAGCAGGTAAAGGTTTACTGGGAAAAGTCAATACTATGGGCTACAATATTATATACACAGAAACGGGATTTGCACATTTGTGTTTACAGTAAATATATTTGTGTAGTAATTAGGGCTGTCAAAGTAAACATGATAACAAGGAATTAATACTAATCCTTATCACATGAAAAGTGAACACCTAAGGAGCTTATTGGTTCCAACCACGTCATACTGGCTTGTTGCAAAAGAGACTAAATAATGGTCCAAACTTACACTAAATTTTGTGGACATTTTCAAAGGGGTGTCTTGACCTCTGACCTCGATGAATAATGTAAAATAAAAACCACACTAGCTAGAGCATTCATGCTTTCTGCAGCAGAAAGCTAAGACTTCTGTCTTTGGTGTCTTCCCGTTGTACGCTCATGATCATGTCATTACATTACGTTAGTACAATAAGTGGTGACAACATCCAGTGGCGGCAGAGTATTGCCCTCATAATGACTGCGGGAGATTGTTGCATGATCCTATTTACATCAATGTGAAATAAAAACCACAATAGCCAGAGCATTCTTTTTTTTTTTTTTTTTTTTGCAATAGAGCGCTACGGCCTCTGTCTTGATTTTGTGTCTGATAATGCGTTAAGGAAAACGCATTATTTAATGCGGTAGATCTTCCCAAGGTTGTACTGGGCTCAGTTGTACAGTTAAAGCAACTGATGAGGAAAAACTGTCATGGCCATTTTTAAACGGGTCACTTGACATCTGACCTCTAGATATGTGAATGTAAATGGGTTCTGTGGGTACCCACGAATCTCCCCTTTACAGACATGCCCACTTTATGATAATCACATGCAGTTTGGGGCAAGTCAGAGTCAAGTCAGCACACTGACACACCTGTTGCCTGTTGGACTTGAATTTGCCATATTATGATTTGAGCATTTTTTTTTTTTTTGCTAAACGCAGGACCTGTGAAAGTTTCAACATTTCTCTTTATTTTATGTTGTTAATTGATTTTTCAATAATAAATATGTACATGGATTTGCATAAAGCAGCATATTTGTCCACTGCCATGTTGATAAGAGTATTAAATGCTTGACACATCTCCCTTTAAGGTACATTTTGAACTGATAAAAAATATGCCATTAATTTACGATTAACAATGGACGATAATGCAATTAATTGTGATTAAATACTTTAATCGATTGACTGTCCTAGTATCAGTCTTACATGTATTACAAACAAAAAACACCTTTGAGCTTTCATGAAAAGTCATACACAGTGAACAGAAAACGTAACAAAATGACATCCATGCTAATAATGATAATTAAAAAAAACTGCTGTAGAAAAAACTGTAATAGATCACATGGAGCAGAAAATGTGTTTAAATGTAATGGAGTTAAATGGGATTATTAAAGTGGTGAGCTTGTAATTTAGTTAAATTAGTTCACTTCTTTCATGCAATATCAATCAGCTGGCTTTAACTTCGTGTCCCTAATTATTTGCCCCAATAAATCTGGACTTTGCACTTCTCAAACTGGCAGAGTTCAAACAACTTTACTAAACCCAAACATGCAGCGCAGGTTAAAACTGGTGCATGTGATCCGGCCAACTGCACAATAACCACACGCTCACATGCACAGACAGACCTACCCAGGCCTTCTCCCATCTTTTTAGCAGCTGCTCGTGCTCTGTGAGTGCACCTCTCCATTGGTTCAGATCCCTGGATGGGATACTCTCCTCATCTGTCAAATAACAACAGCTTTCATGGAAATTATGGCAGTGGCACTGCTGACAACCAACCCCAGGTACTCCATTACCTCTCTGCTGTACATGCATTATGTTGCACTAACATATCTCACATTTTGGAGACATTTTTAATACCCAAATACATATTGTCAAGGTGGACAGATCCATATTGTAAAGCACACTGGACATATTCACAGCCACATAAGCATCAGGTCCAGATACCTCCGATAGTGAGGCGGAGGTCCACCTCTGATATGTCATTTCCTGTGCTGGCCTCGGCGACGCAGTGGTAGCGGGCATCCTTGAGCAGCGGCCCCTCTCGGAGCCAGCTGCTCACCAGCACTTCCCTCTGACCCAGCGGCCTGCGGTACTCCATTATGGGGGTGTCCAGACTGTGCCCGTTTATTAGCCAGTGAATGTGGACATCACTGGGACCTGAGGGACAGAATAGGACTTCATGTTGACCATCGGGGGGATGGTCGGGACACTGACGCCACATAGACGTACATGCAGTGCAAAAGTACGCATAATGATTGATCTCAGCTCTGTTATTCAGTGTATTTTGACACTGATGAAGCTTAGAGGCATAAGAGTTTCTTAAATGTATAATTCATCCCTTGAAAGATTAGCAGCATTTTCTATTTATATTTTCAATGCATGCAACAGGACCTTCATCTTTTGGCCACATACAGTTGTCTTCTGTAGTACTTTTGGCCACAGTGGTGCACGAATGAGTCCAAAAATCCAGAAATGAGTTAGCATTTTAGCACTTCTAGTTCCCTTGTCTGGAAGACAGTGGGTTTTTGAATGGATTTTTAGTTTGATGCCTGAAATAAAACATGCGGTTAACACAAACTTAAGAGATTTTAACATTTTGTTCTACAACATAAAATCAATTAATACCGTACTTGTGAATTTAGAAGCCTTTACATGTCTTTAAAATGGCGGCTCTGAGAAGGGGCTACATGAGACAACTAAACGTCAACCTTTTCTAATTCTGCTGATTGCATTCACGCTTCAAAAATCAGAAGTGTTGTTCATTTGTGAACATTATGTTAAAGAATAAAACATGTAAGTATCATAAATGTTTGCCACAGAGCTTATTTTCTGCATAATGGAAAAATCCCATTGGCTTTTTATAGGAACCGGTGTAATGCTAACGGCTACCACTGTATTATTGTCACTAATATGGTAAAAAAAAGTGATGATGGAAGTAAAAAATATAACAAAACAAGCCAGTGTTGAAAACATCTGATAAGATTTATTTAGCCTCCCTACCAAGAGCAATAGTCCCAAAATGACCCCCTAGATTTATGTACATCTTCAAATGGTATTTTTCCATATATACAAATATATTTACACTTGTTTACAGGCACAAAAAAAAGATCCAGGTAAAGTACTGAGATGTAAGACATTTGAGCCTTCAACAACACCCTGGATAAAAAAGGATCCATCCAGTTTTACAAGTTTCATGACTGTTTTTACATAATACTATACACGAGACTGTACCTTTCATTGACACAGAATTGTGAGGTTGACAGTTTAATATCAAATCTTGTCTTTTCAAACATTCGCTCATTATACAGATGTCTTACCAGACACCTACAATGGAGATGAACAGTCCTCCATATGCCAGACACCTTGAAGCAAAAGAGCAGGTTTGTTTTAAACTGATCCACAAACACACACACACTCCTGGTTAGTTTGGGAAATGGTAACATGCAACATGCAGAAAAGGAGAGAGAATGAGTGAAAAAGGGTTAAAAAGTGAAGAGGTCTCCAGTTTGAGACAAAGTCACAGACAGCACTCACCCAAGGCGAGGCAGAAGAGCAGGAAGGCCTCCTGGGCGTGAACCCCCCAAGCCTGGTCCTTCAGCAGGGGAGGCAACAGTCTCACCTCTGCCTCCCGGGCCTCCACACTGTGGGGCTTGGTGGAGGAAGAGGTGGAGGAAGAGGAGGAGGAAGAGGAGGAGGAGGACAGGGAAGATGAGGTGTCGACAGGAGAGGAGGCTGTGAGGAAGGGAGCGATGGGAAAAGAGTGTTGAGGAAAATAGGAACAAAGGGTGACATGCAAAACAGACAAGAGGAAGGGGGCTAGGGTCTAAAAAAGAAATCTCCCACAATAAATAAAATTAAAAATGAAGAACTACTTACACAATAGACAAAATGATATTACCACAGATGTGACTCATCTTAAATAATAACTCTCTACAACCGAAAGGCTTAATTAAAAATACTAATAAAAAAATAACTTTTAACGATTGTTTCCGGGGCTGTTTTAGAACATGAACTGATGACTGATATTATCAAGCATCACGTCACACTGAACATATTTCAGGGAAAATGACTTGCAGAGGTTAATACACAGGACCATCGGCGTTGTATCCACGTAGGAATATCGACTTCACAGGAAGGAGAAAAATAAAATACTGAGAAACTCAACATTGTCGCTCAAAGACAAATCTACACAAGACAGTGGTTTGATTTCGTCCAGCATTTTTCTATCATGCAAGTCGTCGCTTTTCTCTTTCTCTGATCTTCAGACCCTAAGCATTCCCACCTGACTGGGTGAGATTAAGGCCCACATATAAGCTGCTGCAGATGGCAACACAGCTGTACACAGCTAGGCTATAACATACTGAGCAAATCTTCCCTGAGAAATTACTGTAACATCGAAGCATTTACCCAAGTCCGATAGCCTACACGAGATGCGAAAGTTTCAAGAGATTATTTTTCACCCCGGCTGTACAAAAAAAAAAAACACGACTCCAACTTGGAAAACATCAAGGTAACTTACCAATTTGGTAAACAATGTTTCCAATTTGGAATTTAAGAAGTAGCTTTTCTTGCTGGACTAAGCTGAGACTGAACTGGAAACACAGTTTCTCCTTTCACATCATAAACCTAAAATCAGACAGGAGTTAAAGGGATAGTTCGGGTGTTGTGAAGTGGAGTTACATGAGGTGCTTATCTATAGTCAGTGCATTACCTACAGTAGGTGACGGTCGACACGACCCCGGTTTGAAGAAGCAGACGTTACCGCACTGTACCGAAGCAACGTGCTGCTGTGGACGGAGATGGAAGGAAAACATATTTTAGCCACCTGAGAAAAAATCTGTATCAGTTTAAATGTATGCTATATTTAGAATATTTTGCCGCTTTATCTTGTGTCTCCATAGAAAAATCCTGCAATTTTGACCAGCTGGTCTACTGTTGCCTCAATCGGTTAGTTTTTTGTGCTATTGTGTGACTTTGGTGAACTAACCAATCACGCATATAAACTAAGCGATCGAGGCAGCGGTAGCCCAGCAACTACCGTGTACCGTGAGGTAAAATTGCTGTTTTTTTTTTTTCTCAATGGAGTCTGGTGGCTTTGGTGAGAGCATAGGTAACGGCTTCAGTTCCCCACCAGAAACAGACAGTATAGCTGTCTCACTGCACGATTAACTGGCAAAAATATTCTAAATATAGTACACACAAACTGATATTAGCCGTGTTTCCATTCACATCATTTTATGCGCATTTTAAAATATTGCATAAAAAAGTTCTTACGTTGAAATGGTTTTTGTCTTTGTCCAAAAAAAGAGTTGATGTGCTAAATGTGTCATGAAAACACCTTTGCAAATAAATTCTGATCTCAGCGAACATTTAACTCACGTTGACTGATCAGCTGTTTCTACTGTTGGCATTTTTTAGGATATTCCCATAACATGTGGATGCTTGTCTTCATCCCTGGACAGCGTGAAACATGACCAATACCAGCAGACATGAAAAATTTGCCCAACTGAAATTCTGCAAGACCTCTCTATTTTTCTCTCATAGATGATTAGACGGCCAAGCCGACTTGTTTCCAGTTTGCAAACTCTACTCTGTTTACTGGTGGACTACAGTCTCACATAGCCTACAGCACCAATTTCTGACCAAACTACAGTGTAGCTAGTTTATTTGCTCCCAACCAGTTGATGGAAACATGCCTAACCTGCATTTCTTTTCTGCAACATTTCAAAAGTTTGCTCAAAATTTGTTGACAATTGAATAGACACACTGCTATCGATTATTTTCCTTTAACCAGCCCGAGCAAGAGCTGCACTTGGTACTCATCCAGGTTCCGTACACACTGGCAAGATAGCCTACATATGAACGTGCTGCTTCTTTGTTAATTGAATGATGAATTGTTGTGGTTTTAACTTGTATGTTTTGTTTTGCATACTGACTGTCACCTACTGTAAGTAACACACTGACTATGGATAAGTACCTCATACAACCCCACTTCAGAACACCCAAACTATCCCTTAAAGCCTTGTGATGATTAAACTTCATGTGATGCTGTACACTGAACATACTTTTGTACAGAGGAAACCATTTAGGCTTGTTAGTCATTGGAAGATGCAGCAAGAGTGTGACCCCCTATGAAATAGTCTCACAGATGCAAAAGCAGAACTTCTGGCTAGCAGTACGGTTCATCTGCATCTGCAAACTGGATGGGCTGAGATTCACAGTCCACATCGAAGGGTTTCTCCTGGGACGGGCTGTCATCTCCAAAAGTGTGAGACGGAATCTGACCGTTGCCACACTCCGGCTCAGTCTCGTACCCGGTGTCGCGGAGCGCCCGGAGGTTTTGAGTGGTTTGGCTGCCGTTCTGTGTCGGCTGCTCCGTCATGTTAATTTTGTCACTTGCAGATGCCTCCATTAGACCGGCCTCACAGGCCCGATACTCTGGCTGATTGGCGCTCTTGTGACTGCCCAAAAGTGCGGCTCGCAGCCGCAGGCAGGGAGTGGGAAGATACTGCATGTAGCAGTTGTACGCCAGCGCCGCCAGGAAGAGGAGGAAAAACAGGAGGAAGAGGAACAGGAGGGCGGTGCTGTTGTTGTGCTGCAAATACTCAGCAGCTGGGTCCCTGCTGTCCGGGCGGGGAGCGTTGGAGCTCGGGGGAAGGTGCTGCTTTGGCTGGAACTTGATTGTGCTGCTGGGCGGCGGGGTTAGTGATGAGTCAGTTTGGGGTGGGGAGGTGAATTGGACTGTGGCTGTGATGCTGGAAGGGGCGAGGGCCGACGTTAGTAGGGCTCTGTCTGTCTTACCATTACCTTCAGCTGCATGCGTGCTGGATGTCTCCCGGCTGCCGAGGGTGGTGGTCGCATGGCCTGCCTGCTGAGGGGCTCTGGGAGGGAGATCCAAGGCGAGGACGTATCCAGCCAGGAGGCGGCTGAAGTTCTTCCCAGCGGCGGGGGCCCATTCCACCGACCAGCACTCGTAGTGGCCTTGATCCTCTGGAGCTACGCTGTAAATGAGGAGGCCGTTTTCGCCTATGAGGTGGAAGCGAGAAGCCTCGGTGAGCGCAGAGCCGTTGGATTTCCACAGCACCTGGGCTAGGTTGGAGTGTCCCAGGCACGGCAGCTCAGCGGAGCTCCCTGGTTTCACCGTCACACGCTGGTAGTCCTTCAAAGACAGACTTGATGCTAGGAGGCAAAAGGGAGAGAAAGTAATGACTTTTGAGGTCCAGTGTAGGGAAATCCTACAACAAGGCTTCAATTTAGGTGGTATAAAGCTTCTTTATTAGGCCCGTGTGTGAGCACCCTACCTGAAGGACACTTGTCTGCGTCACCATTCAGACTCTGGATCAACTTCCTGAAAACACAAACAGGCATTATTTTCATGGCAATCTAAAATATGCACACTTATCTAGACCGAGATGGTAAAGCAGGTTGTCAAACTGGATGGAGTATCAGTAAAGATGCCCATCGACGGTGGTTTTGGTTTTGACAGCCAGTTTTAATAACGCATGAGTGGAGTACCGGTATGTAGAAAGAAAAGATTACCTAAGCCGCTGGCTAGGGGCTTCAAAGATATTGACACAGACAGCAGTGTGAGGGTCCCAAGCACAGTACGGGTCTCGAGCCAGGACACAGTCGTCGCAGGACAGATAGCGGCCGCAGAAGGCTGTGGGGGACTGGACCACACCAGAGTCTGAACCAGCGTACAGGGAGCGGGTCTGTGGGAGTACAAGGTTGATCACAGAAATATGCCAAAGAAAGAGAGCATGACAAAAGCAAATATGGATCATTTGGAGTTTTACCAGGTTGAAAAGGTCACAGACGAGACCTTAAATACACAACTTAAATCAGCAAAACTGCTGTCTGTTAATGTCGTAATGTAAACTCCAGACGACCACTAACACGCAGTCGCATCTGATTTAGAGAACTGCTGGTTTTGCTTTTAACATCTTTTTGGTAACTTCGTACCGTGAGCTTTTTCACAGCGGGATAAACGCGTCAGAAAAACCACGCAAACACACAAACAAACCTGCAAGTTTGTGTGAGGATAACAAAAACACCTTTCTCTACGATGCCACACAATTCAACAGCACCACAAAATGAGCATACAGTTTAATCAACCCCTCTAAAAACCGGTTAAACAAAAACTTTTTTTTTGCTTTGCGTTTTTACAAAAACAGTAGACCCATCATGAGCCAAAATACTAGATATAGTATGAAGAGAAAAACTCACATTTCAGCCAAACAGTTTGACCGATTTAAAAAATTCCTTCACGTTTGTGTTTACGCAAGCCCAGAGAACACTAATTAAAATAAAAAAGAAAATCAGTTGCAGGCACAAATTGGTTAAGATTAATGTACTTAATAAACTGGTGACTGAGTGCATTATACCACCACACAGACACTGTTACATTGCCTGTCTAGGTGTTATGTATATCTGAAGAGCTCAAAACACACTTTCTACTTCTGTTTGTACGATTACTAACCGTTACGGTGCCGTTACTAACCTCAGTGGACAGCAACAGGTTCTTGATGGACTCAGAGTTCTTCAGCAGCTGGATCTCCTCCACAATGTGCACTTCTCCTTCATACACCACCGACTTGTGCAGGACTCCCTTATCTAAAGATGAGAACAGTAAAATGTCAATTAGAGGTAGAAGCCAGAAATTAGCCTCTTTAAGCCACCAAAGATTACAATAATGAATGATCATGGTATATTTCAACTGAATGGTATCAGATATATTCAGAATGATCAGTTTCTTTCCCTTGTTTGTTTTATTTCATTATTAAACAGACCCACTACTTTCAGGTGCTGAAAGCTGTTGTAGCAACTTTCTCGCTATTTTCCTTGAGTTTCTTACTTTCACTCTATGTCAAAAGCACTTTATGCAGGCTTGTTTACTCTGTATATACTGTATTTATTTATTTATTTGCATCTTTTTATTGATCCTATCTAAGTTCAGGTGTAGAGACATGGATTTCAAAAAGTTTAAAATTATTTTAAACTGCAAAAACTGTCCAGTTTCTACCTCTTCATTTCCAGAGTTTGGCAACTATAAACACGATTTATGTTATGATAAGGCACCTCCTTTGAGCGCAATTGAGTTACATGTAATACCTTTTTGTGTTTCAATATTTGCAATATTTTACATATATATATAAAAAAATCCAAACCATAATATAATAGTTGTTTTTTCTTAATGCAGAACTATCCAATTGTATATATCAATAAATAATAACTATTCTGAGGCTCAGCACATATGCACTGAAAACATCAGGACATTATTTATGTATTGTCTAAAATATAAAAGTATTGGTTGTTTCAATACTCATTTTCTGCATTATCAATACATGGGTACATCGGTGCTTTCTGCTCTCTTCCCTCAGACAGAAAACTGATACACTATGCTATTTATCTTTTAATACAAATCTAAAATTTTATGCCTTAATGTAAATTTTTCCCTGGCTCAAGGTATCAAAAATCTATATTTTTTAAGGCACTGTATCGACGTTAGAAATTACAGTAACATGAGAACAGTAATTTATAAGGGTTACATATTCAAATGTGTCTTAATAAATGATGTGTTCGCACCTGTTCCAGTGAAGATGACGTCGTAAATGTTCCTATCGAGCGCACGGACCCTCTCCACAACGATCTGAGTGTAGTTGACGTCTTTGGTGATGAGGCGAGGCCCGTTGCCGATGGGCAGGACGGGGTCCTCCAGCAGGGGGTGGTCCTTAACAAACTGGAGGGTCTTATCTGGCAGGTGGAGGGAGCTGCTGATGTTCTGCCGTCGCATCATGTTGTTTATACACTGGTGGAGACATTAAATATTTTATTATTGTAAAGTATATTCACATCCATCTGTCTAACAAAAAAGGACTGATACACCATACTCATTTTTTTTTGTATTATAAATAAAGCATTTCCTGGCCCTGTGCTACATGGAGTTTATACAAAACTGAGCTCAGCCCAAATTATTGGAGTTGTGTTAAAGGTGCTTACCGCTCCAGGGCGTGGAGAAGGAGTGATGCCGTTGTACCGGACCCACTTGGTGTGGGACTGCTCCACTGTCGCCTTCTGCATGTACTTGCCCTTGGAGAAGACTTCCTCCACAGCTGTCATGTTGTAAGCACACACTGCTGACAAGCCCACATTACCCCTGGGGGATGAGGAGGAAGGTGATGATGGAATAGGAGGAGAAGTGAATTTAAAGACTTGTATTATATTGAAATATTTTCCCTTTTCTGCCCCCTTCTCAAGATCTTCAAACCACTGACCACTGGGAGGTGAAGACCCCGTAGATGACGGTGTCCCTCCAGTCTGCCCCCTTCAGGATGAACACATCGTGTACTACGTTGAAAACAAAGTTGAGCTCCAGCATGGAGCACACCAGCTTGGCTTTCAGGAAGGACGTCCATTTCTTCTGCAGGGTGCGCTGCCCTCCGAGGTCGCCCTGTTGGAGAGACGTTTATCAGCACATTAGGCAGTGTGGGGAGAGGCAGAGGAATGAGGTTGAAGGGAGAAGAGGGAATGGCAGGCGCAAGAATGTATGCAAGGCCGTAATTTCCACTGGGGGTGGGAGAAACATGTCCCCATTACTTTTCAAAATCTGATTTTTGTCTGAGCTTCCTTCTGTTATTACCATTCTTGCAAAGCAATAAGCGCTACGAGTGCTTGGCAGACCGTTTGTTTGCCCAGCCAATGTCGTGTTTTTTTTTTTTGTGATATCTACATTCACAGTTGATATCCTCCTTAAAAAGACGCTAGAATTGAACATCAGCTAAAGTCAAGACAGTAAATCACAGAGCTCTTAGCAGTACAAGTCTGATCTTCTGCTACATTATGAACCATCCAGACGTGTCAGGTCATCTGGGACAGACTGCTTTCTGTCCCCAGAGTCAAAACTAAACATGAAGAAGAGCCATTCAGTTTTTATGCTACATATCATCTGGAACAAACTCCTTGTTCACTTTGAATTGGCTTTGTTGCTGAATTGTGCTATATAAACAAACTTAGCTTGCCTAGTAAAGCTGCAAATAAACCGTATCTATCAGACAGTATCAAAAGTAATTATATGATCTTAAGATGGGTTACAGCATTAACAATACACAGCTTTACAGGTTTACATAGCATCTCTATTTTCTGTTATACCACCATTTAAATAACATTACAAAAATCATCACCCATTTTATTATTTTTTTTTATTTTTTTACCTACATCACAGTGTACAGTTGAAACAACAGCTGTTAATCAAAGTCTGATGATATAATGAAATTAACTGTGATGTCGTGTTTCCAATTATGCTTCTGGATTTTCCGGGAATGTGTCATTTGTATCACAGCTTATTGCAATTTATCATTTCTGGGAGTTCACAACCATTTTGGTCATCAGTGACCATCAACGTCAAACACAGCAGAGTGAATAAAACTCGACAGCTGCTCACTAAAACATCTTAAATATCTTTAAATGGGACATTTTGCATAAAAAATAGTTTATTTCTCCAAACAGATAACAGTAATATGAATTATGTGTGTGTATGTAATTTTCTCTTTTTTTGTTATGTTTGTTTTATGTCTACAACTGTGTGACTGTTGTATGCTGCTGCCTATCTTGGCCAGGACACTCTAGATTTTTAATCTCAATGACTCTATACTCCTGGTTATATTAAGTTTAAATAAAATAAAAATAAAAGTTATGATGTTCAGCATAAATTGCTCCTGATGTACAGGGAAAGACGGTCTAAAGACGGCTAATTATATAATAACTGATGGATTATATAAAAAATGTGTTGTATGTGTTTTGGGAAGAGAATATTAAATTCTTTTTTAAACCTTCAGGACATCAGTTTGTTGACAAATGTTTTACTGCATCAACAGTATTTTTATAGCCCAATAAATTGGGCTATAAAATTGGGCTATAAATTGATTTGTTTTGCACATTAGGGAGAAGAAAAACAACCAATTTCACTGTGTTTGAGTTCAAAAACATATAAAAAGATAGCTTGATACCAATAAATGCTAATGATATTATATGAAGCCAAACACTGATGGTCAATTAGGCCTATGTTCAGAAAACTGCTTCCTCTATGTCCCTGGCACCACATCTAGTATTTAATAGTGGTGCAACAGTTCAACAAGCTCACAGTTTGGTTTGTACGTCATTGAACGGTTTGTATTTTTTAGAAGAAGAAGAAGATAGTGCTTTATTAGTCCCGCTAGGGGAAATTAAATTTTTTCACTCTGTTAACTTATACACACACATGCACAAACAGGTCCATATACATGCAACAATTGGAGAGGTGTCAGAGTGAGGGGGCTGCTCCTGACAAGCGCCCTGAGCAGTTGGGGGTTTGGTGCCTTGCTCAGGGGCACCTCGGCAGTGCCCAAGAGGTAAACTGGCACCTCTCCAGCTACCAGTTCACGCTCAGTTCTTGGTCCATGTCGGGACTTGAACCGGTGACCCTCCGGTTCCCAAGCCAACTCCCTACAGACTGAGCTACTGCCGCCCCCAATACAGTTCAGTTTACAGTTCAGTTTTAAATCCTGAATTTGTACCTTGATATGCGCTCAGGTTAGAGAGACAGAAGTGAAAAGAGACAGAGGAAGCAGACTGACAGCAGGGAGATGAGGGCTGAAGAGGGATGCCGCTGGTATGTGCAGATGGTACATGATGACGTGTACTGACCTTACAGACGCGCGCCACCCTGGGAATCAGCAACTTGCCAAAGAACTCGTACTCCACTGACACCTCGGTGAAGAAGAAGTAGATTTTATCGTCTTCGCCATCTACTCTGTTTCTCCCTTCGCTGATCACGTCAGCAAAAACAAAACTGGGCTCTGCAAGGAAAGTAGAGGGGAGAGAGAGAGAGAGATGTTGGTAAAGGGGAGTATAGGAAGATTAGGACAATGGATATGCTATAGTGAAAGTCTTGTTGTGTTCCTAATCCTAAGGGTGCTCTTATCTTTGAAGCATAAAAACCAGACACTAGGGATGAACCGATACAGATTTCTGATCAGACTCCTTTAATATTAGGTAGAGTCTGATGCAATATAGATTATTAACAAAATGTTGATTAAATATGTATCTGACATCAATTAAGTACTCTACTGCTGTTATATCACTATATCATAGACACATTTTTTACAAGCTACTTCCAATTACTGTAGGTCCAAAGGTTCAAAAATATTAAATTCATAAGCTTCAATTATTGACATGATATGAACGAAAGTGTAACTGGAAGATTCAATGTGATGTGAGAAGATGTATCATCGGTCTACTCGCGGTTGTACAGCGGTGTTACAGAGTGGAGCGATCCTTTGCCTCAAACAATTTAATTTTGGTCCAATATCAAGTTGCTCACAGAATTAACATTAATCAGTGACAGCTGACATGACCTACCGCCGGAGACATTCATTTTAAATTTGTAAAAGTGCCGGCTAAAAATGAGAAACTGCTACCTGAATGTTCTCCACTGTTTGTTAATGAGAAAGACCAAGGACAGATAACAGATTTGTTACTGTTGGTTCAAGTCTGTATTTACTGTCAACCTCAGTGTCTGAACGTGTACCAGGGCAAACAAATAACTGGACAGGTAGTCACGGGAATCACCAGAGGCCCCACAATACGATGTTATCACGATACTTTAGATAGTTTATAGGTTCTGGCGGTATCTAGCGGCAAGATGAGGGCATTGCAACTAACTGAAACTTCTCCTGTGGGCCAAGTGTGTCAGACAGCTACGGTGGCTAACGGAAAAAACGCGAATGGCCCTATCTAGCGCCATCTGGAACAGGGCCACAAAATGCTCACACATTACGCTGTATTAAAGGAGGGCAGCGCCGCAACACTAGCAGGCTGAGGTGGACAAACTCACTAAAGAAAGGATCCAAATATGATCCTTTTTCATTTTAGCGAATACTGAATGTATGTAATACTTTGGCTTTGGACATCTCCACCAGACACATCCATTACTTTATTTACAGTCAAGATGTTCACTTATCACATACTGTCCCATATGAAAAGTATTTACAAAAGCATGCACATCCAGATAATAAATACTAGGTACTGGAAAAAAAAAACATATAAGTGATAGAAAATGGAGTCCTCACACTGCATACTACTCCCATGAACATTTAACTGATTACCACCGGTGTCTGAAGAAGAGCTACACATTCAAAATGTGTTAATCAATTAAATGTTCATAGGAGCAGTATCTAGTGTGCAGACTCCATTTTGCCAACTCACCATTGAGCCATGATGTGGAGTACTCTGTCCTCAGCAGGGACTGGGATGGAGAGTATCTGGAAATAATCGGTTCACTGCCTAAGAAGTTATAAGCTGTCCCTGAGTACAGCGCTCCATCTGATAGAAAAGCAGGGAATCAAACAAAAAAAAAAAAAGCAATTTATTGTCCAGCAAGTCCATTTTGTCTCCCAAAAAAACAAGAGATTATTGTGGATTATTGTGCATTTTACAGCAAGGCGGGCTGACAACCAAAAGGACTCTTTGCAAAATGAAATAAAACTGGCCCGTACTCACCAACCATGACCGTCGTAAAGCTTTGTGACGGGTCAAAGGAGCACTTTCCCCGGCCATCCTCAGGTCGACCGTCCAACGAGAAGTCAGCAAGGTTCTGAATAATTAAATTTCAGTTAAAGGTCACTGCGATGATTGGTGAGCCTGAGCACAAGTTTATTAGTGCAATGTGATGGAGGGACTGAGCATTAACCTACCAAGTAGTCACACTGGGGTTGAAAGGCGTGTGTGCCGCAGACATACAGCCGCTCATCGTCTACGACTTGAAGCACTCGAATGTAGTTTAGACAATCCCTCTGGAAAGAAATCGATATATTAAAACACACTGATAGTTTAGTGTAGACACAATTCTGATTCCACAGAGGTTAAGACAAAACAAAATTAACATAAATGATTGAACTAACCTCTTTTGATTTTCCTTTTTGTGTGCACATCACCATGGGGTTTCCTGCAACTGTCCACTGAACCTTAAAACAGTTTTTAAAAGAACAGAAAATCAGTACTCAAATTTTAATGTATCATTTTTTTCTCCTGTTGTCACAAATATTATTCGCATTTTGGTACCTTGTTGTTTCTGACCGTCACATTGTTCTTGCTGAGCTCAAAGATGGCCTCCCTGGCTCCCACATACAGCGCGTCTCTTTTCTCACTCAGCAGCAGCGTCGAGTAGTTGAAGATCCCGGGCTCCGAAAACTCCATCAGATCTAAATCTAAGCACAAAACCATTCAATTCAACATTTTTCAAATGTGATACCTGAAATTGTGCATAACAATATATGAATGGAAACACAGCTATAGTTCTAGTGTTACGTTACCGGACCGTATTGTTAAAAAAAAAAAAAAAACTGTACGTTGGGGCGCCGTGGTAGTTCATCTGGTAGAACGGGTATCTCTTGTACTGAGGCTGAGTCCTTACTACAGCAGCACGAGGCACAATTTTGGTAGCATGATCATTATAACAACTTTATAAGTCCATATTATGTCAGTATTATGCTTACAGCTTGTTTCTGCTGCCAAAAAACATTTGAAGTTGTACCTTGAGTTCATCAGGAGTACAGGCTTTTACACACCAGGGGCGTGACGAATAAACAAAACGAAAATGCAAAAATACTCGCCTGCAAATATCATATATCTAGGGCTTTTATTGTGAAAGGTAAGAATGGAAGAAGTGGATCTAGTCTTTGCTGACTTTGTCAAAGCTGAAAGGAGTAAAATGGAGCCTCTATGTTGTCGTTTCATAAATACAGGTGCAACCCATTCTACACAACATGATTGGCTGATGCCTTTACTTGCAGAGCCAAACTCAGAAGATCAACTTTTTTAACGCTTAATATTTGCGTTCTGTGTGAAAGCATTTATACAAAAACAACAAACTTTGAAAAACGGGTAAATATCAATGGTGTCAACAAAATGTGACAGATGTCGTCTGGAGGTAAAGCTACCAAAACCCAATTTTCATTACTGTAGAGGCTCAGAACGATGTTTGAGACAATTTTCTGCCTCTCTCTGTGAGCGAATCTCTTGTTATACTGGGTGTTGTGATTGATGGTGAACCCAGTGCAGCGCTTGTGTCTGGCTAGCTTTGGTTGTGCCAGGTGCAAGTGGGTTCAGGTTGCAGGTGCCTGGACATAAACACCACAATGATGAAAGCAAACACCCTCACTGACTGAAACAGTGACCGTGCCACAGTGAGCGGAGGAACTCTGTTAAAGGGTGAGCTGTACTGGTTCTCACAGAGTTACTGGAGTTATTTATGTAAACAGCAGCATGCAAACACAACTTCCTCCTGACGCCTGAATGCACTAACTTGAGAGCTGTGGTTAGTCTGAGATACATTTACGAAAACAGGTGTCCCCCAACTACATGTGAACCTTGAGCTGGACGAGTTTAGATATATATATATCACAAAGATCTATCTCGGCTCACCATGAACTACTAGTGGAGCAACTGAACTTAACGTTAGCATCTCCAGCTTCTTGTTTTAATATTGTGTAAGCTCATAAATACCTCAGACTGAAAAGTATGACTTCCCACATGAGTACTTGTAGACTCTCAGTGACTCAAGCAGGGTTTCACTTTAAACCAGCACAGAACATTTACCAGAAACTGTATAGTTTTCTGAGGATTTACGTAAAAAGGACACAGACGCATACAAATTAGCACAGCAACAAAGAAGCTCTAGCAACGACTAGTCTACAAGTAATCAACTGATTGTATACTACTAAATTAACTGCCAACTATTTTTATAATCTGATTAATTGGTTTAAATTGTTTTTATGGAAAAAAAAAGTCAAAACTCTGATTCCAGCTTCTTAAATGTGAATATTTTCTGATTTCTTTACAAATCAAACAAAATAAGACATTTGAGGATGTCATCTTGGGCTTTGGGAAACACTGATCAACATTTTTCACCATCTTCTGATATTTTATAGACCAAACAACTAATCGATTCATCGAGAATGACAGATTAATTGACAGTGATAATAATCATTTGTTGCAGCCCTGATACAAAAAGAAACAAAAGAATGAACATCTTTAATAATCACCAATTTATTCAATATTTTATGAGTTGATATATTTGAAATTGATTAATTGGAGAAGCAAAAAAAATAAACGCCAATTTAAAGTTTCTATAGCAAATATTGATGTCTGTTGTATTTTATGTCTTTTATATATTAATATTCATAGTACTAAGAGCTAACATGCTATTTACTATTCAGCAAATGGTATTTGTATTTTTTTTTAATCACATAACACCTAATCTGTTTAATCCCTCAGAAATATTACGTTAGATATATTTATGTATGTAATATACATGTAAAGCCATCCAGTCTTACCCTGGTGTCTCCAGGACGTTCGAGGCACAGCGTGGGGTCCACTGGTGGAAACCTCGAGCAGCAGCCCCAGGAACACTCCCAGCACGCCAAATCCCATATTAGACTCCGATAACTTTGGAACTGTGAAGTTTCCTCTGCAAGACAAAAAGCAAAAACAATATGTCAAAGCATCATTCACGCTAAATCTATATATATTTTACAAGGATGACAAAATGACTGAGTTCCTCACAGGCTGATCTTTCATCATGCAGCACAGACGCTGAAAAGGGGACATGCATCAAATTCCTCATACTGAAAGCTGGCAGGGCTGATTCATCCTCTTTTGTATCGCTTAGTGAAGCACGTCACACGCATTTGAATAAAATGAATGAAAGATGTTTTGGACAGAAAAACTGCACAATTGGGAAAAAACTGAAATACCTCATTAGAATAAAAGCCTTGCAAATAATATCGTGTGAAAACAAGAAGTAAAAGAATAAAAAGTTTTGTGTGACATTAGTGCTGCAAAGATAAGTCAGTCAATCAATTAGTAAGGCTGAGCAATTTGACAGTTTATATTGTCAATATATACAAAAATATCTGTCAAATATATTTTTTCTATATGGGCATTCTAAAGATTAATCAATTAACTGGGCAAAACATATGAATGGATGTATCATAACAATAATTAATTGCAGCCCTATATGACACTTTGGTATGTTGTTGTGAAATATGCAAACATTTTATTCACTTTTTTTGTTATTCATGTGTTTTACTTGTCTGTCACAGTGGTCAGCTGCAAATGTCACCTATGAATCAGGAACTAATGCTACTCGTATTTCCTCCTTTATGTTCATAAATCGTTTACTGCAAAAAAAAAAAAAAAGGAAGTAAACTCTTGCTTGTGTTCAGAAACAACTTATAATTTTCATACTTTCCTTCCACTGGACATCTGAAGGCTCACTAATAAATGACTGGCTGCTTTAGGATCTTGGAACCATTTCAGATGTGTTAAATAAAGCAGGAAACCAGATGGATGTGAAGTTCTATCTGGGTGAAGAAGAGGAGGAAAGAGAGGGAGGGCGGCAATGCGTGATCACATCCTGACACTCAGGCATCGAAATGAATGTAATTCAACTATATTAACGGTGCAGTTAATGTGGTGCGTGTTATGACCCCTGTATGACTCTTCAGTTGATTGTTGCCATGTGTGTTACGCAACAACTTAACACCTCAGGCTTAAGAAAATCCCCCATTTTTTGAAAAGGTATTATTCTGCTTTGTACTACTGTTGAGACATAGTGATGGGTGTATCCGTTTGCCTCGGGCGATGATGATGATGATGATGATGACAGCATTCCTGGCAGCTATCAGCTCTTATCACATGTGGGTGTCACGTTCCATTTATCCAATTTGTGGAGCATTGTGATGTTTCACTTCAGGACATGACTGATAAGGACTCCATTTGGCTGCTCTGTGCAATTTGCGTGAAGCATTTAACTTGTCCAGACCCACCACAGGAGGTTGATGCTTTCATATTCAATACATTTGTCATATCTAAATTATTTTTTTCTTCTGTGGCACTCAGTGCACTCTAAGTGCAAGTCACTGCAGCTTCTGCTGGTAAAATCAAGTAAAAGAGAAGCCCAGGTGGGACAAAGTCATTATTTTGCAAGTCACAAGTCTTTGTACTCTAGTCCCAAGTCCTAAACTTTGAGTCCTTAACAAGTCATCAGTAATTTTCAACCCACACATTTTGCATACTGCATTTTTTGTTGTTGACCACTGCGTAGTAATTGTATGCAAACAAAATTATCTTTGGTATCGTTTTTCTTCCAACTGGCGCTCAGTTATGTAACATTCTGTTCTTCACGGTTCTCTCCTGCAACTTGCTTGAATGCGGTCAGATTGGTTCAAACAATTACACGTTGAAATGAATGAACTCATGGAGTATTTTCAAGTCAAAGGACTCAGGTCCAAGAGAAGTCACGAGTATAAGTCCAAGTCGAGTTGTAGTTTTGTCAAGTTGAGTATGAAGTCATCAAGTTTGCGACTTCAGTCCACACCTCTGCTGAGAAGTGATTTAAAAATAGTAATCCACACTCTCGGTTACAAATAGCCTCAATCAACCATGATATGTAATAAAATAAAAAGGTCACAAAAAATTTAGGACCTTTATCTTGAAATGCTGTGCATTTTATTTTGGAAGAGATGCGGCTCAAATATAGAAGATTTAGTTACTATAACTAATAATATTTTTGTACTTTCTGTCTAGAGCAGCAACAATTAACCATTGTCAACTATTAAAATAATCTCCAACTATTTTGGATCAGTTGATTTGAGTAATTTTTTAAGAAAAAAACTCCAGCTTCTTAAATGTGAATATTTTCTGGTGTCTTTTCTTTTCTATAAGAGCAATTATTAGGTGTCAACAAAACAAGCCATTTGAGGACGTCATCTTGGGCTCTGGGAAAGGCTTATCGACATTTTTCACCACTTTCTGACATTTTATATGGAAATAAACTGTAGTTGCAGCCCTGTTTCAGCGCTCATTTTTGTCTGAAGTGGTGCTATCCTCTGGCTGACCAAACCGTTTTTCAGGTCAGCAGAAAAGCTGAAAGGGGGAAAAGCTCATGCTTTAAAGCTTAAGTAAAATATTAAAATAAATCTCTAAATCTGTTCTCAATCCCGCTTGTAATACAAGCCAAATTTACTGTGATGCAGGGCACATGCACAATAATCTTGAGGTCAATTTACATGAGCGTCAACCAAATTCATTCTGGCATGGACGGAAGCGCGATTACCTTCTTTCACTCTCAATATTATCAAATACTATTAAGTCAGAAAGTGATAAACTGACATAACTTAATTGTGAAGCTCAAGTGCTTCCTGTCTCTTGATCCAATCATGTGAATGGAGCCGTGAGGGACGTGTCAGCACAGCTCCAGCTTTGTATGACTTTTCTCTGGTTTTAGAACGGATGAAGTTGGCTTCTATAATAATGGAGAGGACTGTGAAGCTTTCTATAGGAAGGTGAGTCTGGCATGCTGTTCTCTGAGGAAGTAAAGTGATGTGGCACAAAGCAGGTCATTCTGGTTTTCCACAACATGCTCAAAAGAAGCTGCGTGGCATACCTCTGCAAAAATGGGTGGGCCGGTCACAAGAAGAAGGAGGGGATAAAAGGTTATCGGATGTCTTGTAAGACGAGGCTTGAGATAAAACTTTTCTCTTCAAGGAAACAACAAGCTGACTCACCATGACCCAATAATATGATTTAATTTGCATTCACACCACTGAAAAGAACTGTGTGGCTGTGTGAATAAAAATTTCAATTTTAAAACTTTATTAGGTCATTTGTCCTCATCTTAGTTTTTCGAACCAAAATTACAGAACAAATGATACGACTATAACAAATTAATCATTGTCAACTACTTTTTAATGACCTAGTGGCACCATTATGGCTCATCCCACTCAAATATAGGTCATTAATCAGTTAGGCAGCCAAGGGGGACATATATAATGTGGCACAGACAATCAATGAGGGCCACCACAGCCAGAGAGAGAACGATAATTGATTATTGATGTGGTTGTAATGAAGAATGAATTACCAAAGAGGTACGACCCTGCTAACACTGGGATTGTTGTTGTTTTTTTGGTGTGTGTGAGGGTTTCCACTGACTAAATCTGGCAATGATGGAATTCCATCCCGGCTTCAGCCCGAGCCTCCACTCCGCTAAAGAGGGGGTCAAACACACAAGGAGCTATTGTTTACTGAAGATGAGGGTAGCCTCCACTCCACTCCAACCCCCATCACATCCACATCATCACTGTAGAGTGGGCAACAATGAACAGAGAGAGAGAGAGAGAGAGAGAGAGAAAAAAAAAGAGAGAGAGAGAAAGCGGCATCATTTCTCCCTCTCATCCACTTCTTATACAGTCTTGCTAATCTAAATGCCAGCACAGTTTAGCCCTGAGCCATTTGCCATTTGTGTTTTCAAAGAGCACACAAGCCCATGAGGATCCCATAAAGACGATCCATAAACTGTCTGATGATGGCAGAAACAGAGAAATACAGAAAGGGATTGATGTGGACACAGTGTGAATAACTACGATAACAACACTGAATCCATAATGAAAACCCCCAACAGACAAAATTTCTCTCTAGTTTTTGGCTTTTTATTCCCTGCACGCTTCATAAATAAAAGCTTCAAACTAGACTCTTCCTTCCATCTGACGCCCTCTATCAATCTTACCACTCTGGGCCCCGTTAAGGGCAAAGCTTAAAAAAAGCTTCAAACCCCTTTGAGAATCAGTGTTACAGTAGCAGAAAGAGCAAACTGGCAGCTACCCTCTGCTGCAGAGAGATTTAGAGGAGTGGCCACGCTGGCCAGGGATATTTAAGACGGTTACCATGCTGGCAGGTCTCTTTGAGCCCTTTGTGTTCCTCTCTCAGCTCCTTTGGCTGAGCACGAAGGTTGACACCTGCTTGGGGCCTTGGGGTTCCCAGCACTGAGCTGCTAACTGGGCACAGACATTGGCAGGCTGCCCACTGAGGACGGAGAGGGGGACACTGGAGATCTGCCTATCTGTGCACAAGAACTGGGTAAGAGAGAAAACTATGTGTGGAAAGTGAGCTCATGTCATTATAATAAACCACTGTATAAACAGATTTAACCGCTGGGTAGCTATATACTTTGAGTCTTGTTTTTTCCTTTGGCACACACAGTTAGCTAACTAACCCTTTGGACTATGCAACAGAAATCAGTGCCTACATTGGCATTTTTGCTCAGTGTGATGTAATTTCTTTGAGTATCTTCAACTGCTTCGTATCCCTAAAATCTGTACAACCTAAGCTAAAAGCTAATGTAAGACAATAAACCAGTCAGCCAATAAGTCAATAAAAATTGCTAAATATATTGAAATTGTGTCATTAGTAAATTTACAAATCTGACTTTTTTCAGAAAATTGTACTAAATAAAAACTAAACATACTGTATTGATTCAAAATATTTCTAAAAATAGAAGCATGAACAAAATATTTCTTAACACTCCATGAGCTATTCGAACTATGTGCATCTTTCAGTTTTTCAGATATGCTCACTTTTAGAAGCAGATTGAATGCAGAGCCGTTTTGATAGTTTCGCACAATACCGCACATAATGGTATCACTGTGAGTGTGCTGCGTGATCACGCCAGAAGACAGAAGCATCAGCTTTCTGCAGCAAAAAGAATGAACGGTCTAGCTATTATGGATTTTATTTTAGATTGATTTAAACAGAATGATTCAGACAGCTATCTCCTGCAGCTGTTTATATAAGGTTAACCATGACCACAATGACTGCTAAATTACCAAGGCAGCCCAGATAAGTCATTTCTGTATAAAAATATAGCCTGTTTTGAAATGAAAAACGTTTGTTTGCGCTTCTTTCTCAAGGCAGAGCAGTGTCCTTGTAAAGGACAAAAAGATAAGCGATCCAGAGTGGCGTATTAACAGCAAAATAAGCTTTGTTAAAGGCCAACAGGTGTACAAGACCTGCTGAAGAATCTGTGGGACCGTCATAAAAGACAATCTCACTTCCCTCTGCTGGGTGCAGATAAAACGCTAAGTCATATTTGACAGACTACAGCGAGAACTGTGGTGAAGATGAATACGGAAACATCAAGGAGGAAGACAAGCTGACAGTTTACAGTTATCCGGTGTTGTATAAACCCACCCCTCCATCTTCATTACTGTAAATGGGACTGGATTTTCTGGAAAGTTCTGAAACTGTTTAACAATAATCAGTAAAAGCTTGTGTTGTAAAACTCACTTCACTGCCTGAATGAGTATCAGACGAGTACAGCAGTGCTGGTTGCTCACCTCCTGCTGGTTTGTTGAGTTTTTCCTTTTATATTCCAACCTGATGCGACCGATAGCAGAATTGCAGAATTGCCAATGACAGAGAAATTGTACTTGATACGGATAGACATGCTATTACCGTTCCGAAGCTCCACCACTGGCTCCACCACAGATGCACGTCGGAGTTATGGCGCGTTCGAATATACGATGTGGCGATCGCAACACGTGTGATGATGTGTGAAACTGGTGGAGATCTTTGAGAAAGATATAGCTAGACTGTATACAAGAAGTGGACGTAGTCACCTGCTGGTTTGTACCTTGAAGCCTTGAGTTTGTCATTTTGGCCATCACCATCTTGGATTTTTGCAACCAGAAGTGATGTGAGAGGATGGAGTTAAGTACAATTGAAAGCTTGAATATGCCATTTTTAGGCGACCAAGGTCATAAGGTCAATCACGAGGTAGCTACAATGAAGCATGGTGGGAAAAAAAAGGCCATGTTATCATCATCTTCTTAGTAACACATATCTAGGATCTCTACTGCAAACCTTCTGCTCACTGCAACAGCAGCTCTCTATCACAGTGAATGAAACTATGCAAGTATAGCGACTGCATGAAATCATCATATTCAGTAATAAAACAGAGCGGATGATACAGCCCCTTGCGTTTTTACAGGAGTGCCCTGAACGCCTCGAGGTGAGAAAAATTCAACTCAGAGTGGAAAAGCCCAGCGTCATTAGTGTTTTTTTTTCTCATTGTGGTAACTGTTCCTGGATATCCAGAGCTTCATGACTTTCCCAACCGTAGTCACCATAATCTGAACAGAAAACAGCAGGAGGCAAATTAGTGCAGTACTTGAGATTTTGGGTAAGCTATTTTCATTAATTTAAACTGTACTTGAGATTTTGGGTAAGCTATTTTCATTCATTTAAACTGTAGACTACCATTAACTATTAAGTAGTGTACAGTTCATGGTTTGTGTTAAGCTGAACACTCATTCAGTGGTTCCCTTGCCTAACAGAAGCAGCAAAATGAAAAAAAGGAAGTGCAGACATGCTCTGTCTAATCAGGCTCTTAAACCATATATGATGTATGTATTTAATGTTGCAGTAGCGCTATCAGTGGGAGAAATCTAACCCTGAACAGTACATAAAACCTTCGCCTTTAACTCCCGTTAACCCCTCGTGTTGACTGTAAATCTGGCTTAAGTGGGGATTGGAACTCCAGCTGTGTCGACGGCCTGGTTGAATTCAAATAGAGGGCTCCTGTCGGTCCAATCATGAGCATTTGATTTTCTTGGCGGTGATGGTCATCTGTTAAAATATTAGGAAAGAAAGTGCTAATAAGGAAAGGCGGACTGAAGCTGTACAAACTATACCAACTGTATCTGAATCAAAGATAACTCCCTGATGAAATGTTAGGATGACTTGTCAAATAAGACCACTTGCCACCTCATTTCCAATGCAGAGAGAGCAGAAAAGAAGCTCCACATCCTGTGAGCTGAGAGTATGGTGAGGACACAGTGTGATGGACATTCAGCGCCTGCCAACAACTCCTCTTTTCCCCTCACTGGCTCTCTTTTCCATGTAGTCATCATCAGCATCAATGCACAGAGTTGCTCTTCTTCCTTTCGCTGCAGCACGCCAAGAGGCTCCGTCTGCTGCTATAATACCAACGGGCCTGAGCACGCACAAACAAGCTGTGTAATGGGAAATGTGCTTTAAAGTAGTTCATTTTGTGGAAAGAATGTCTCTTTTGGAAATTGAGTATAAAATTTCCATGCTGTGCTGCACACCAAACTTTGCTCTAAGTTGTTCACATTTCCCTTATAGTGAAAATAACTTCTGTTCTAATCAAGTTGCTGCTTCACACCTCCATGTAAAATCTATAACAACTGTCAATTCAGCACTAAGGAGCAGGAATTGTTTTTTCATGTGACTGCATACAACACATTTTCTTAGCTGTATGACTGCTGACATTATCAACAGGACCATCGGTACAGGACCCACCCTGCTGTGGGAATGCTGATAACACAGCACAGGCAGCTTATGGCAATGAGGGCGCTCTGCTGAAGGTTTTCTTATAAACTTCACATAGTTTGACATCATTACTGGTAATAATATAATGATCTATCAGTAGATATTACTGCATCACTTTAATTAAAAGATCGATGAAAGTGCAGGTTGCATTTACTTATTTAATACATTGTTTATTAAAGAGATATATGTTGCATATTTGCAGGTCATTTTTTTTTAAAATAATTAACACTTTCATAAATTAAGCCTTAAGACTTTTACACATCATGGCCGTGGTGAATAAATGATCCGAAAATGCGAAATATTCACCTGCAAATATTATAAGTCGAGGACTTTTACTGTGAAAGGTAAGAATGGAAGGAGTGGATGTGGTCTGTGCTGCCTTCAAGGATAAAGGTTGAAAGGAGTAATACGGTTTGTCGCCTTGGTTCAGACCATGGAGCCTCTGTGTTGGGTCTCACTGGGTCTGCACAACGTGGTTAGTTGACGCCTATATTTGCAGTGCAAAAGCTCAGAAAATCAACCTCGTTCTTGCTTTACTGGCGTGTAATAGTCGCATTCTGTGTGAAAATATTCATCACAAAAACAACAGTTTGAGAAAAATATACTGACATGCCAATTAATCGCACAAGAAAAAAAAATTCCCTTGTGTAACATACGACGGAGTATTAGGGCCACATTGAGAAAAAAAATACTTTGTAAATAAAGTAAAAATTTTATGAGAAGTAGTAATATTATGAGAAAAAAGTTGTAATATTATGAGAATAAAGTCATATCTTTAAACTTAAAAAAAAAAAAAGTAATTTCCTCTTCCAGAGGCAGTTTCCCCCTCGTCTGTGTAGTTCTTTCTTGAGAATAACACAATCTTGCACAATCTCTAATGTGGTGCCGATGAGCCAAAAGATTAAGTATTTCATTACTTGTTAAACTAAAATATAGCTTCACAAGATGCTCCACGTTTTTCACACAGACGGCACACTGCTCTATTTCCCCCCTTAAATAACACGTAAATCCTGTGACTTTATTTTAGTAATTCTCGTTACGTTATCACTTTATTCTCATGAAATTACAACTTCTTTTTCATAAAGTTCTGACTTTATGTCAATAATTTACAACTTTTTCTCTTGTTAAGTTATGACTTTATTCTAAAAATCTCCAATTTCTACAAAAGCCTACAAATCTAAAACTTTGTAGATTAATACTGGTAATAGTTGTAGCCCTATAATTCAATAGAAATGCTTCTATCATCCCCCCACAATACATTTAAATATAATGCATATTTGCATCCAAATTTAGCTAAATCATTAGATGCTTTGTCAGCAAACATATGCACAAATTTTCTTTAAAATATACATCAAGGTTTGTTTCAGTGTCTGAAGTGTTGGTGCATTAGGGCTCGGCCTTATATTCTCCAAGGGTATTGTGGGTTATTTAGAGCCAGGGCTGTTAGAGAAAGTGAGTGAGCGAGCGAGCCTTCACTTGAAACAAAATACTGAGACCACAGAGGATGACACACTGATGGGGACAGATGTCTGCTTCAATGTCATTTGCAGATTAATGGAGTTTGGCGATAGATGTGGCCGGGACTCGAGCACGCTCACATGTGTACACAATAATGCCAACTGCGGGCATCAAATCCCTCTTATAAGACCAGACAGGGACCAAGAGCCATCTTAAAATACTGCCAGCTGCAGCAGAGCTTTGGGTGGCGTCTCGCCACAGGCTGATGAAATGTTTTTGACATCCTGAGTATTGGCGATCAAGGTTTTACAGTCTCTCAGAATGGGCTGAACTACTGGTATTACTCCCAACTCCTTCCATCTGATGATCAAGACAACAGACTGTCCCCAGTTTTTGTACCACTATGGGCAACAACTTATTGCACTCCTATAACATAGGCTTGCTGTGGTGGTCATACTTACTTACTTACTTGCCCAACACCCATTTAGTTAATTTTAATCAGTGCTGTGTTATTAATACTTAGTCTGACGACAGATGGCACAAATTGAAAGTGAAAGTAACCAGGAGTCTGATTTCACACACAGGATGAGAGAGAGATGACAGACAGGACGATGGCAGAGGATTTGGTGTCAAAGCGAAAAGCAAAAGCGGATATTTTAGCAATACTTTGGATTTAAATCCAGTGCTATAAGGGAACCACAGTGTTAATGAGGCAATCGCTGTTCGGAGGACAGAGCACTCACAGCCCCGGAGCGAAAGCTCGACTATGGAGCCATCCAACAGTGAAGATTAAAGTAGGCACTCTACATATGTTGAGAGTCCTATTTTCTTGTAAAACGTCTGGTGTCATCTGTAAGACCGGAGTTGTCACAAGTTTAATAAACAGTGGGAAATTTCCTCATTGTGACATCCCTACCATAACATCGTCTGACTCACAAAAAAATCGAAACAGCACAAAGATATCTTTTTTTAATAACACATTGTCAAAGCGCAATGCCTACATTACCCATAATGCAACTCAAGTGCCGACTGTTAATAGCAGCTAATGTAGCCTTGAGCTGCTGGCTTCAAGCAGAGATACAGAGATCTGGTAACCTCATTTAACTCCGCACCCTCGGATTTGTTTCCCCCCAATTTTCAAACATGTAGTCTTGAGTCCCAACCATGGACCGTTCAGCCATTGGGGTGTGGACTGCCATTCTGAAGCCTCGAGGTTGGCATTTTGGCCGTCGCCATCTTGGTTTTTGAAACCAGGAGTGACATAAGAGGGTGGAGCTAAGTACAACCGAATGCCGAATAAGACATTTTTAGACGACCAAAAAGGTTATAATTAAACTTTCAGGAATTAAACACACACTGTGAAAGGGTTGAAGTACTATGACGAAAACATGGACAACTCCCAGACCAGACAACGCTGTGGTAGCAACCTGTCAATCACAAGGTAGCCCTTAATTACACCCTGCTTATGCTCTATTTCACTCTAAATGTGACCATAACTTACTAGATGTTGTATTGAAGACGACTTGAAACTAGAGATTGAGACCATAAACTTATGTTTACAATGTCTACTGAGGTAATAAATCAACTGAGAAGTAGGCTCATTTTCTCATTGACTTCCATACAATCAGACTTCTTTTTGCAACCAAAGGAGTTTGACTTCACTTCTCAGACCCAGAGGTTGCCCACTGGTCCCAACCAATGGCAAGTGGCATCACTTGAGTCAAAAGGCTTTAAACAACTACTATGTTTTAAATTGGTGGAGATCCCCTAAGCTACTTCGTGTCTTATCTGCTCAGTTTCTCAAACTGTCTGATAAATCAACACACAACAGCTCAACCTGCAGCTGTGGTCCACGTCCACGCCATCTGGAATTCACTGAAGAGAGACATCAGCTTTCGGTCGTGAAGTGCAAAGCCACCGTGTCAAAGCCACATCATGTTAACATGAAGCCATCTGAAAGCCAGTGAACAGCTGAATGACCCGTGCTGCACACAGCTGACTGCTGGTCATACAGAGAAAATCATCTAAAAACTGCAACCGCTGATGCAGCAGTCAGTCACCGTACATTATCCACGGTGAGCTCGCTGGATGACAGATGGGAGGCCAAGTTTTAAAAAGCCAGATCAAGGATTAACAGCATAATCTACTACATTCATTAATTCACATCTACAGTTAAGGCTGAATGGTGACACATGATGCTCATTTCTGGTAGACACACAAATCACTTCTGGTTGCATTGAAATGAAAATATAGGTAAACCATCAATGACAACCCAAATGTCTAAACTGAGGAAAAGAGCTTGTGTGAAGGCAACACTATACAGTGGATGTTAAATGGAAACCCTCCTATATAATTACTAGTTGTTGGGCCCTTGCTGAGCTAGCATGTCGACCTAAAGTGGCCACAGCAAAGGCAAATGAGGGGTCAGGTCCAGTAAAGGGTATATTTAGTCGGCCGATGGCAAGCTTTTTAAAAACAACACGCCCTTTCCCTGAGTCACGTGGCTCTGGAGGATCTGAAAAACTTCCCTATAAACATACAGGCAAGTGAAGTAACTAGAGGAACAAGGACTGCTGTGTGGTGTTCCGCGTCCAAGTACCGAATGTGCCTCTGTAGTCTAACATGAAAACATAATCACCATGCGCTTTTTCTTTTAATTAAAAGGAGACAAAAAGTGGAGGAGGTTTTACTATTGACATCTGCATTGACAAAAACAACAACAAAGGAACTTAAGTAATGAGCACCACCTAGAAAAGAAGCTACTTATTAGGGCTGTGTATTGGCAAGAATCTGGTGATATACTGTTGTGATTTTTTAAAATCTAATTTTAGGAAAACTTATATAATTCCAAGACTATTTAGGGACCCCAGTATGCACAAATATTCAAACAGAGCCTTTTAATACAGGTGAAAATAACACTAATACTTGTTTTGCACAAAGCTGCATGAAATTAGCATTAAGTGAGCATGTATGTAAAAAGGAGACATGCCAGTTTTTCCTCGCCAAAATTTAGCATAACATTGTAGCATTAGTTAACTGCTTTCGCGACATGGATTCCTTAGGTCTTCTAGTTTCATACGATGCCAGTATCTTCACTCTAACTTGAAAGCTGGGGACACACCAACCTGACAACAGAGCCGCCTGTTGCGTTGCCTGACGTCGCCTGTTTTGGCCCACAAGTTGCACCCGAACACAACGTGAAGACTATAGCCGAAGGCCAGTTGGCTCGTACGTTCTGCGCCTGCGTGAGATGAAATAACTCTCCACACCAGCAGGTGGGGGTAGTCTGTATTCATCAATCAACCAGGGGAAACTGGAAGACCAAGGACTGCAGACGTACAATCCACTGTTTTGATACATACATGAAACAAAGCAGCATTTGCTGACCATTTTCTCACGACTCTCGGTGACCACATAGCTTCATTCCAGGGGGTCATGTCGTTGTAAAAATGTCCATGTATTTGAATGAAGCAATGAGGGGCTCACCGATGGTCTCAAACTGTCCGACGACCGACCATCAGCTTGGTGTGTCAGGGCCTTAAAACCGAACCACCTACAACATCCGAAAGACAGAACGGCGGACGGGTCCACCGGTGGGCCTTTATATCTTTAAGGGGTAAATTAAAAATTGATAAGAGCATTTTAGAGAAACAATACAGTATCACAAAACATAATATCGTGATACTTAATATTTTCTCACCAGTACTACTAATGTATTTATACATTTGAAAAATCTCCTTTTATGTCACCATCTTCATACAGACTCCTACAGAAACAATATTACCAATAAAGCACATATCTTAGTAAATGGATAAACAATATATATTTCCCAGAGGAAGACAACTCGGACTTCCAAAATTAAGCTGGAGCAGAGCACATACTGCTGGGATACCGTCACTTATCTTGGGGTGAATAATACTGGTACATATAGCCTGGGGTCACATGGAAGCCACAGCTCCCAGTAAAGTCATAAACCTTTCACTTGATGTCATTTCCTTGAGGCTCCTGTGATGCCAGCCCGTCCTTGGGGCGTATAATGTGGGACTATTTCGGGAAGCTGCGAGAGCCCAGCTGAAGGTCTTGTGGTCCCCAGCTGAAGGCCTTGTGGTCCTGAGTTGGTGAATGGTAGTTGCATTGGTGGTAGTTTTTTTTTTTTTTTTTTTTATAAAAAGCAATAACCAAGGGCAGGTGACTTCAGCTCCCAGAACAGAATAAATCTCTGGGTTTCCCATCAACTGACGTGGAGCATAAATATCTTGTATTTAGTTACATTGCTAACATTTTACTGATTTTGGTGCACTGGTGAAGGAATACCATGAGATATATATATATAAAACAAATGACAGTTACTGGGCTTTCCCACCAGTCACGGCACATTTGAAGGGGCTGTAAACTTCACTAAAGGCCATGCTATATTTTCCTCCTCTTCTTTCTACTTTAAAAAAAAAAAAAAAAAAAAAAGAGGACTCCTTTCTCTTCTGCTTTTCTCTCTGCAGGCATTGATTTCATGGTGGTAATTTTGGCCCGGCAGAGACAAAAACCTCTTTTGGAGTGCTGTGTGAAAACTCGCTCCGTCACCCACAGGCTGCCACAACACTCACAGTGTGTCCTCCTGAACTTGGCATACAGGGAGATAAAACGCTAATTTTACCATTTCCTTCACAGCACAGAGAGGCATGAACAACACAATGCCAAGCCTGAAACTTTAAAACACTGTTTTTCTTGTGATCGGGTGGGATGATTTAGGGACACACTTCTGTCCTCGTGGTAATGAAAATAATTGAATGCAGTTAAGTAATTTAGGTCACTTAAAATCCAAGCAGCTGAATAAGCAAAATAGCTTGAAAAAATAGAAATTAATCATAAAAATGACTCAAGAAAAATGCGCTTATCAAAGCACTGATCCCTGGGAGAGGTATTGGCAGCAGCTGACCCTTCGCTAAGCCCCTCCTCCCCTAGTTACTGTTGCTAGCATGTCATATCAGTTCGAGCATGGCACATAAGTAGTTTACATCTCAAAATTCAAACTAATTTTTGAAGCAACGGGTCATCGATTTTACTCAGAAGTAAATAAAAGCAGGATTGCCATTTCTACCCGATGACAGTCGACGGTGTCGACTGAAATCTTATTGTAGTAGCTGCAACTTTAACTTGGTTGCAAATATCTCCAGCTGACATTTTAGTGTTTCCAGCTTACTGAGAATCACAAAGGATCTTAAATATGCGCCTCATGGCTTCAAACATGTTATTATACTAAAGGCTTAAGCTGCATGTTCATGTATTGCAGTGTAGAGCTAGTTAGGCCTGGTACTATAGCATAGAATTATACGTAAAATGTTACTTTATCTTACATAACCCTGTTTGATGCTTACTGTAGATAAATATATATTATTGTATTATTATTATTATTGATATTGTAGATAGATATTAGAGCCCCATTCATACTGATTCAGCATTTGGAGAAAATCGAAGCTTGACAAGCCTCCCATGCCTAGTTACGGTTGCTAAGCTATGATTGGACAGTCACTCACTATGTTTACATGGACACAAATAATCGGAATAAAGGCCCAATCAGATTAAAAATGCTTCATGTAAACACGTCAATCAGAAGATTCTGATGCGATACGGCCCAATCAGAAAGAAATTTCATTCTGAATGAGAGGAATGGCTTAGTAAATGGTCCAAAAGTCCACTGGTCATCATGTATGTCACTATGATCATCATTAGATATAACACCTTTGGCACTATGATCATCATTAGATATAAGACCTTTGGCTTGCTTCACAGCAGATATAAAGAGAGAGGATCACAACTTAAACAGGGAAAAAGAAAACCAAATCACACGGTGAGGGCTAATGATTGGCAAAAAGAAAAGGTATCATTGCAAATGTTTTTCTCCACAAGCACCAAAGCCAAGCAGAATCAAGTCAAAAGGTGGATTGCCCAGGTGTGGTCATGCAGGGGGAATAAAACAGGCCCTGAGGCGGTCACAGAGGCGAGGGGAGGGAAGGGGATTGGAGAAGCATGCAGCATTCGTGTTGAAGCATGCGGGCTGAGCAGCTCAGTGTCGGTCTGCACAGCAAAAAGGGGGGAGGGAGGGAGAGGAGTAGAGTTTCTGACCTGTGGCTCCTTACAAGATGCGACGCTCTTCCTCTGGAGAGAATTATAAAATCCTCAAGCTAGGGAGGGGGGAGAAGACAGACACATCAGACAAGACAAGAGAGGAAGCAGTTTGTGTGGTTAGTTGTCTAGACCATAGTTAGACAGATATAATGATGAAGCAATGAAAACACTTGTTGCACAATAAAACATAGGAATATCACCCAGTTGTCCATCCAACACACACAAATACACACAAGTGAGCTCATTCTGGGAAGGACAAAACAATTATACAGTGACTTAAATACCCAGCAGACTCTTAGCTGGTGATATCATATGATGTCTGTCAGGATCCTGTGCTAACTTTTTATAACCAAGGACACATGAATGGAGAGCAGCCTAATGATAAACATTATCTTGTGCTGATACCATCAGAGGAACTTGAAACCTGTGGCTGCTATATTCATTTCCTCTTCTACTAGAGGACTGACTATTCGCTGCTTTACCAGTCTACCTGAGATGAGTATGCACAAATTTGAAAGCTGTGGGCAGCCATGTCCATAAATCAACCAGATGTAAATACAGTGAACGCACCCCCTGCATCCCATGAGAGGTCAGCCACGGCTAGGCCTTAAATCTGCACAACTTTTACTCCGAGAACAGGTTGCACAATTTATATGATTATCAATTTGACAGTGGAATGCAGAGAAAAGTTGCTTTATGCGTGGGCTAAGATGAAGTTTAAGTTTTATACATCGTTTTCTACTTCTATCAAGTGAGCTTTTCTATTGAAGGGTCTAACCACTTGTCATCGCAACCTTAACGCTACCTGAAAACTTGCTTACAAAAGTATTTGTCTTCGCACTGCATCTAACAATTGTTAATCTATTAATCATTTTGTGTACAATCTGTCAAAAACATTCAGTTTAGTATCATGTATGACAAAGGAAAGCCTTAAATCCCCACATTTGAGAAGCAAAAGCAAAGTTTGACATTTTTATTTAAATAAAGTTCAGTTTAAGTGAACAAATTCTGTGTGCTCCAGGGATGGTACATTCTTGTAGGCTAACCAGGAAGTTAGCATCCTTTTTGATTGATTTTGATTTTCTTTTTTTTCCTCCATCTGATAAAATATAACAGCTTAATAATAACAAATGATGCACAAAATTTCTCAGCTTCAGTAAACATTTATTGAACACCACCTATGTTCTGTCTCTCCAGTCCACATTTTGTCTGCACTGCACTTATATATCTTAAATAAAATAAAGTACAATCTAAATATTGAATACATGAAACAAGTAATCAAAAAAATAAACTTTGGATGAAAAAAATAAAGCTTTACTTAGCAGCATTTATGCACCTGCTTGATAATCGGCTTAATATGCTCAGACATCGGCCGATGCCAATTCTGAAAAAAAAAAAAAGTCTAATAATCGGTCAATTAGTCGGCCGACCTCTACTAGATATCATCAAAGTTGTTACAATTCATCCAGAATGGAGACATGACTTTGTGTACTGTTGTCCGTCACAACAATTCACCACAAACCACAAATGTTAACCTCACGGTGGCGTAAGAAGCAAAGTCAATCAGATGTATTGTCTGGGAACCATGACTGTCTGTGCCAAGCTTATCCACCTAGTAGATGTTGAGATATTTCACAGGAAAAATTTAATTTGCTGGTGGCACTAGATGAAATGTCAGAGGTCACCACATCCAAGTGACTGACTTTAACCACATCATTCACAAATAGATGCTGGGAAAATAGTTTTTGTGGGGCCTTTAACATTTTGTACAGCGTCAGCAGCGCTGGAGTTGTGCATCACTGATGAATCATGTTGAGAACAAAGACTTGAGGGAATAATCTGCCTCAGCAGCAACAAAATGGTCAGCTGGAAAATACTTTAGCTTTTCTCTTCAGTGTATAAAAAAAACAAGATTTCATAAGTCAAAGCGAGGGAAAGTACAAATCTTCTTATGGCCATCGTGACAGATGGTTGGACCTCCATTCACAAGTTTGTTCCCTTAGACTGCTTCCCTGAGCAAAGTGAAAACCTTTACAACAAGGCTGAATACATTCTCCCTGCACAAGTACACAAGCTTTATTCCCACAGTCCACTGCAATCCAAGTCTGTTTGGGTGACTAATGCTCATAGGACTTTGGACTGGTACTTTTTTTAAACAGGGAATTGATGCCAAATTATCTCTACATCCTGAAAAAACTTTATCTTTAAAAGTCAGTAAAAATAACCCAAAACAGTAGACTAAAGCTCAGTCACAATAGACACTGCCTCAAAACAAGGAGACAAATCTTCCAGACAACTGAATTCAGGTCACCTAAATCAACCCAAATATGCAGATTCATTAGCATTTGCTTGGTGGCGTAAGCTACTGTAATGCAGCCCCCCCACCATGGCTGCTCTACTGTATAAAAGAATAATCAGATTATGTTAAGCAGAGTTGATACACACCAGACTACAAGCATCTGATCATCTTTAGACATGACTATAACATTCATTTAACTGTGACCACAGTGTCCTGTAATGAGTTGGTTGCGGTGGAGAATATTTATCCATATTAAGAGTATTTATTGAATTTCTGTCATCAAATATTGATTTTAGCTGACCGTAAATAATAGCATATTGCTTCAGATCAGTTTCATGGTTAGTATCAGTTTCCCAACAGCACAGAGAGGGTGGTTGGTTATTCCTGTAGATCAAGGTCAAGAGCTTCGCTTGATAGTTGCAGTGTGTAGCCACTTTAAGACAGCGCAGTCCTTCAATATGTACAATATAACACCCAGATTTTCCATCTTCCTCCAGACTTTCCCATTCTTCCATCACTTCCTCACTCAACACCACACACAAAGAAGAGAAAACATGTATGCAAGGAAGCACAAACACACGAAGCAGTCCTCCTCTGACAGCATCAATGGACCGCTGGGAGAAGATGACAGTTTTGTAAGATTGATGAGCTGCAGGCCAAAGGGCGCATCCCCCTCGACATCCTTAGGAAGCACTTTGACTGCCTTCCCTCAGCTCCCACAAAACCCAGTGGCAGCTGATACAGACTTTTTACTATGTGCCCACGAATCCCAGTGACACCAGTGACACCGCGCCTTCACATGTCTCAATTCGAGACGTCCCGAGTGGGTGTCGAGCTCAGCCGTGCACCCCCAAACCACGCCCTTGGTGACACGGCGGTCTGGAGAGGGCACAGAGAGGAAGTGGAGATGTCACGGTCTGGGTTTTTTTTAATTGATGAGTGGACTTGAATGAGGACCGGGTAAAACTGACCTTTTGAAGACTCTTCAAGCCAGAACAAATTTATTAATAGGCCTACTTCAGAAACGCAGCCTATGGCAAACATACTGACAGGACGGGCTATTGAGCTCAAACCACTGTGACACCTGATTTTCCCCCCAAGTCCCAGCTCGACCTCTCGTGTGTCTCTTATGATCAGCACAACTACATTTCTCTTACTCTATAACAAGATTACAGTATTTGCCCAGCACCCCATCATCATTTTGCTTATTTCTTTTTAATATGATTCAAACCCATTCAGTTCATTTTCACAAGTCAGTGGCGTAATCAATACATAGTACAGAGTCTCAGCACAGCCATATTTCACACACCAGAGAGAGAGGTAGAAGACAAGACGATGGCAGAGGATTTAGTGTCAGATTGTAAATCTAGTGTCAAAATTATCAATTTAGTGTCAATTGTCAAAATGTCAGTCAATTTAAATATTTAAGTGATTACTCACATGATTGGTCATAGCTAATTGTGAGTTAATTGCAGATTAATTGCACAGTTTTTATCTGTTCAAAATGTACGTTAAAGGGAGATTTGTCAAATATTTAATACTCTTATCAACATGGGAGTGGGCAAATATGCTGTTCTGGTTAACACAAAATAATGAGAAATATTGTTCAAAAACCCTCACACGTACTGCATTTAGCATAAAACATGCTCAAATCATAACATGGCAAACTGCAGCCCAACAGGCAACAGCTGTCAGTGTGTCAGTGTGCTGACTTGACTATGACTTGCTCCAAACTGCATGTGATTAACATAAAATCAGCATGCCTCGCCAAAACTTGGCATATGTTTGGAGCGTTATTTATCCTCCTTTGCTACAAGCCAGTATGACGTGGTTGGTATCAATGGATCCATTAGGTCTAGTTTCATATGATGCCACTATCTTCATTCTAGCTGTAAAACGGAGACCGCTACAACTTAAAAATCACATGTTGCGTTAAGAAATTAGTGGCTTTAACACAAATATGCGGTAATACGTTATTGCTTTAACTTGAAAAAAACTTATCACAACCGCCTGGTTGGCACTATTTTGGATTTCAACTCAATGCTTTAAGGAAACCTGGTGAAAACACACATTTCAATGCTAGCTGTCCTAAGAAGTGTAGATTTTTCTACTTTTACATTTACTTACTATGCTATGGGTTGCTTGGGGAGAACCTAAGCAGTTTTCAGCTGCCTAAGTTAACACTGCTTATAGCGTAGCCAATGTCAATGGGCTGAGACACTGTTAGGGGCTCCACTCTTCCCACAATAAATTAAATTCAATCAACTAACTGTGGCATTATTGTGAAATATAATGTTAGTTGCTCTAACTAGGGCAAAAATGACCACCAAGAAGACGTCATTAATCGCTCTGCATCACAACCAGGACAAGTACAAAAGTGTCTGCTAGTCGTGTTAACTGATTCTCAGCCGAATACGTTGTGGTTGCTCGTAGTGACAGCAGCCTCGTAAAAGCCTTAAATTTCACTTTAATCCATTTTAAATACATACTCATCTGTGTTTCTTGTAAATGTAGACCATTTATGTAAGTTACTAAGGGCAACCACAGATGCTTTCGGCTGAAAATCCCTAGTTAACATGGTTAGCAGACACCAAGTCACTACGACTTGTCACCACAGTAATGCCGGCGCTGCTAGATCACAGAATATGCGAAGATTCGTCTACACTGAGCGCCATTTTTTCTTGTAAAATGGCCGCTGTAATCAGTAACACCGATGTCACAAGTTTATTTACTTGTGGGAATATTTCCTCACCGTGACATCCCTACTCTCAAGGGTACAACTTCTGACCTAACTGGGAAGTTTAGCAGGTTTATAACTAGGACATGTGTGTGAGTGACAGTTATAAAGCCCTCAACCAGCTTCAGATGGTGATTTCGGATCCCGCTCCCCCGAGACTGACATGGATACACACACATGTGAGGCATTACTTGATACACAAAGCAAACAGATACAGTAGACTGGGAAAAGGCCTCTCATCTCCAGTAAAAGCCCCCCACCACAAACACACGCACCCTCATCTGTGCAGCCAGCCTTACTGTCCATCTATAAACATCCCAAGTCTCTGACAGGGCTGTCAGCGTGCACCACCACAGGTGGGGGAGGGAAGGAAAATGAGAAGGACAGACGAGGAGAGAGTCTTTGCTATGAGAGAGGATATTCGAGCGTGCAAATTCATACAGTGGTTGAAGAGAGAGGACAAAGAAAAACGAGGAGAAAAGAGTAGGAGAAGGATTCTCCTTATGGAAAAAAAAAGCATGGGATTGTTGCATAAAGAAACATGAGTATGGTTGGAGGGCTTGAAGAACAACATATTTTCCATTTTGCTTCTGTTTTTGCATTTTTCCCCAAAAAATGGAGGCACCCAGTTGGAGCTACCACAGCTTACATGTAGAAATAAGTTTTAGACTAAATAGCATGTTTTTTTATTTGAAAAGCAACATATTTTCACATGACGACATTTTCTCAGAGCATTTGGGGCATTATCTTTATTTCCTACTTTCACACATGATGCAATACAGGGATCCCTGCTGCAAATTTTGAAATAAGCAAAAAAACAGTGAAATTCCTGTTCATTCAAATCCTGGATGGAGGGAGCATGGACTCTGTACTTTCACACACACACACACACACACACACACACACACACACACACACACACACACACACACACACACACACACACACACACACACACACACACACACACACACACACACACACACACACACACACACACACACACACACACACACACACACACACACACACAGCAGTGTGTTGAAGAGGATTAACGCAGGGCTTGAATTTCAACAGAAAGAATCCCTGTCTACAAGCGCTACGGAGCAAATCTGGCTTTAGAAACTTTCCTCATCCCAGAGCATCCTGGTACAATAGGAGGCCGAGTTTCAAATCCTGCAAATTGAAACGTTCATTTTTATGAGGATGTGGGAGCATATTTGCAGCTGGAAAATCAGCTCCTGAATAAAAACAGGCTGTTTTCATATGCTGTTCACAGCTATACCTACAAAAAGTAATGACCTGTTTGCATGTGATTAAAGTAATCGCGAACCAGGAAGTATAAGGAGTGACAAAATCTGCGTAGGGAGGAGGTCAGGATGGATGGGAGGGTCAAAAAACACTGGACTTTCACCCAGGAGACCGGTATACGTACCACATGTGAAACCAGAGGTCAACATTGATATGTCACTTAACTTCCGAACTTCAGATACGCCACTGCCAGAGTTATGATATGTTGATAAAAAAAACAACATCTTTATGGAAAACACAGAAGCAAAACTCTTCCTAAACAAATGTGAAGACTGTGCACTTCAGGGTCCACATGCACTTTGGGGGGAAAATGTCCCAAAATTGGGAAGGCAAAGTGGTCCACTTGTTTTAGATGTGTCTGCAGGCTAGCGTGTATCTGGGAATACCAACTGGAATGCCGATATCTGCAGGAATGTCCACTGATATCCCGCAATGTGTAAATGTTTGCTCATGAGTGAGCTAGAGAAAAAAGGGAGAGAGAGTGTGTGTGTGTGTGTGTGTGTGTGTGTGTGTGTGTGTGTGTGTGTGTGTGTGTGTGTTAGAGAGAAAACAAGTAGCTGTCTTCTTCTGCCTTTGTATGAATCTTAAGTAGTCCCATGTTGATGGAGGCTTTGTTCGCCGTCACCGTCGGGGGGCACGTCCTCCAACTTTTCCCCTCACTTCCTTTTGGTGCAACATTTATCATTCTCTCCCCCCCAACGAACAATCATCCTACAACATGGACTAGCATCTAGCACACAATAAACCCCCAACCCCACTTTCACCCCCTTTCTGGTTGCTGGGATACCTTTCATCCAGGGGGACAGCTTGTCAACAACATCATCACTTACTTAGAAACTCCCAACCTTCGCTTTGCTTTGGTCCAGCAGAGCCTTATTAAAAATAAAAAAAATACTGCTGCATCTTGTTTTTCAAAATAAAGCTTTTTTTCTTGTTTGCCTTTTATGTTTCATCCAAAACACTTAAAAAACATCCAAGTCTGGCTCTGTAATGCATCTTTAAAAGAACAGCTGAAGTGGTACAACCTTCTAATTTGCAAGAGAAATTTCCCCTTTGGGCAAATATAGCATTATCTGGCTCTGCTAACCAACTAAGATACACAGTATTTTATCCTGGCATTATATTGTGCTTGTGTTAGCACTATACCCTGAGGCCTGTTTCATAGAAAGACCGAGTCACTCACCATATATCCCCCCTTCTAGCTGTCTCAAAGGGTAACAGGTGCATTAGTAATGTGCTGGGGGTTGACTAAGTGCATACAAACAGTGATTCACTTCAACTTCATTTCATCTAACAACACTACACACACATGTCCAGCGCAAGCATACATTATCTCCACAATTCATCAAAGTATTCTGAAAACAACCTGCTTCTTCTGTTTCGTTGCTGGCCAGACTTTTTCTTTTTTAACTGCCCTTTCATTTTCTGTAACTCAAGCACATAATAGGCCCAGCCTTGTTTGGCCTTTGCGCCTATCCCTTTCAGCTGACTGGTCTGCACCACTTATTCCGCTTATTATGAACGCTGACAGAGGATTATTTTGCTTACTGCACCCAAATTCTCCAGATCAAACCCAAAAAACATGGGACAGAGAAGACAAAAGGCAAGTTGACAAAAGAAGCAAAAAGAGATAGGGAGTCCGAAATGAAAAGGGGGAAGAAGGAACCACAAAGAAGAAAAAAGGTGGAGAAGAGGTAGAACTGCAAAGGCTCAAAACCCTTTAAATGACTGTTTTGTCAGGGAAATAAAGAGCAGCTAACAGCAGCAGCAACATACCAACACAGTGAACGAGAATGCAAATCAGCCCTGATGCAAATGTCATACGTCTTCAGGGGTGAAACAGACTGTCTCTATACCAACCACCACCCCCCAACACAACACACTTCTCTCTGTGCTACCAGCACCCCCGATTCTCCTCCACGGCTGCACTGAAAACACACAAAAACACTTCCAGGAGACAATCTTGTGCAGAGCGAGAGGAGTGTAATCCCAAGAGACAACATCATCTTCTTACTTCACACCACACAAAAGGGACACAGAGAGAGTACAGTAGGCTCTTTCTTCACACAAACACAACACAAACACACTTTACAAAAAAGATAAACCACTTACTTGTCGGTCATGGCGTCGGCTAGCGAATACTGATTCATTAAAACTCCTTTTCACTTTTCTTCACACAGTTGGAAATGGTTACGTAGGGAGAAGCCCAGGGCAAAAGTCACAAGACCAGTCTACAAGAGAGAATCAGAATCTGAATGAGAAATGATTGATCCCCGGGGGAAAGTGGGACATTACATAAAAGCATGATGTTAAAAATAAAAAAATTGAAATAAAGCTGTAGGTAACATGTAAGTTACGTAAATAATGCCACAACATGTGTAGAGAACCAAATAAATAAAATATAAGAATGAAATATAAGACATATTTGAAAATCTGTGCATATAACTGCATACAATATATAACTACTGTATACATAAGTAAATACAAAATGCTGAGAAGTGGGTTAAAAATTAATGCAAAAATAAGAGAGGGGAAAGTAACACAAGAGTAAATCATTCATTTACACCTTCAGTGGGTAAACAAGATAATATCAATAAGTTGCACAACGTAAAGCAATGCAACTAACAAGCTATTTTTATTATCAATTAATTGTTTTGTCTATAAAGTGTCAAGTGTCCTCAAATAAGTAAAGAAACCAGGAAACATTTGCATTTAAGAAGCTGGAATCAGACAATTTGGACTGAAACAGATTAATCGATGATCAAAATAGTTGGACAAGATAATATCAATAACACATGGAAATGGCTTCAACGCTATACTGTAAATACATAATGTAAGGCTGCAACTAGCAACTATTTCATTATCTTGTTTTGTCTATAAAATGTCAGAAAATATAGAAAAATGTCTGTCACAGCTCAAGGTGATATATTCAAACAGCTCATCATCCAACCAACAAGCCAACAGATTCAGTTTATTACAATAATGACTAAGAAAAATATATTAAATCCTCTCAATTGAGAAGCAGGAAACATCATCTTTGTGAAATTGTAACTTATCGATTATTAAAATAGTTATGGCTTAATCCTCTCATTGTGTAATTACAGTTACAAACACTCCAACACTGAAATAATATATAAAAGCCGGCCGGTTGATAAGTAATGATAATTAGTGTGCAACACAATAGAGTGCTGCAGGGATGACATATTTTTGTAGGTCAAACAGGAAGTTAGCATCGCCCTGGTTCCCTCGACAAAAAGCCAATGGGATTTTTCCACTGGGTTTTGGATTATTGCAGAAATAAGCCTACCGTTTGATATGTTTTGTTCTGCAAGATAATCTCCACAACTGAATACCACTTTTATGATTTTGAGGAGTGAATTCAAAGATTAAAAAGCTAAAGTTAGGCTATAAACGGACTACACCATGGTTGCATGACCGCGAGTATAAACGACAACGCCGTGAAAATGGACAAGTGGGCGTGATGAAGTTTAGTAGTCACATTTAGCCACTTGTTAGCAACCGCCTTTTTCAAGATATATAAAGGCTCAATATTTCACTAGTGGGATATATATTTACTGATGGGATTTAGGTCTCAAAAGTGTTTCTAATGGCATTAATTTTGTTCTATATGTATGTAGATCAAGTAGCTAGATGATTCAAATCTCTCTGATGAGAAACAAATGCTTAATAAAACAAATCACTTCTACTGTGATGGCTTCTGTGGCTCGGTCAGAAGTCCTCCAGGCAGGAACGGCCATGGTCCAGGCTGGGACTACAGCTAACTTTGCAGACACGCTTCACTTGCTCACAATTAGCCTAGCAAGGCCTGGTCTGTTCAACTTTCTGGGGGATACTGTTACCATGGTTACCAAGGCAGCCAACCAGCCAGCTAGCTAGCATAAATAGAGTGCACCCAGAAATCCTCCAGACAGTATGAATCCAATCACAGATGCTTTGTGTGACTGAGGAGCGATGATGACAGTGTTGGAGCTTTTGTTTCAAAGCTCGCATAATCCATAAATCATCACTAATATAAAGATTATACTAATTATCAAGAGGGTATAACAAATGCCATAATCTTAAAAAAAAAAAAAAACACCTCTGGTAATGATGCATATTTGGGAATGCACATAAATCAGCAGCTGTTCACTGCCAGCATTCAGATTTTTAAATTTTAATGAGACGAGGCGCATCCTGTCACCTGCAACCTCCAAAAGCCGGCATTAGCTCTTCAGCTTATCTGCCTTTAAAAAATTATGATAGCAGCACATTTGATTCATAGATTAGATCTGGTTATGCTGGCATAACACAGATTGTGACCTGCCAGAGTGGGATTTAAGTTCCATAAGCAGATAAAGGTTGGAAATACCAATTCACAGTCATTAGACATGAAGCAGAAAAGCAAAGCATTTAAATCATGTTTTACCGCAGAAATATGATTTCAGTTAATAATCCAACACAGATTACGCAAAGAGGACTTAATGGTTTTATCACTGTCAGCTACAACTGCAGGGAGACAGAAGAGTTGAGGGTAAACCCCACCCAATTCCATCAGCCCCAAAGCCAGCCAGACAGCCACCAGCCTCCGAGCCAGCCAGCGGCGTCTGTCTGACAGGGGATCTCGGCTCCAGACATGCCTCCTTTTCCCTGCTTTCCTTTCACCTTTTCCACACTACATCACCCCTGACCCCTGCAACTCCACATTGTGTCTACAAGACCTCTCTCTTTCTTACTTACCTGTCAAGTCTGACTCTCTTCTTTTCCTGTCTAATGGCAGCTCATTGAACTTGTCTGTCCATGTGTCTGTCTTCAGGGCTGAAATGAACATTAGCTGTATACACCCAAGTAATCTCCGGTAATCAATTAAGTTCCATTTCCTCTGGTCTCTCAGCCATGGGAAATATTTTCCCACATAGGGCTGGGCAGTATGGCTTATAAATAATATCCCAATATTATTAGGCTATATCACGATATACTAAATATATCTTGATATTTTCTCTAAAACATCATAACGGTTTGATTTAACCCTTTGATGCGTATTATCATACCAGCGTGATTATTCTAGTACACTAATCTGAACATTTTGAGGTGGTGTACTGTGGTGACTGTCATATTGAAGTCACATTGGTTTTTGGAAATGTATTCTTAGGAAGTCTAACTAATCAGTCACATTATTGAAATTATTTTTTTCTCCAAAATACAGTTTTTAGCTGGTACTTTTTGAAGTGTTCGTTTATTTTATTTATTATTTAATACAAGGATTGTCAGAGTTGACACAATAATAATGTATTAGCGCAAATTTGTTTTACCGCCACTAATTTCTTTATGCAGTAAAGCAACTTGCGATTAAACGGTTGTAGTGGGCTCAGTTTTAGTGTGAAGACTGGGATCATATGAAAGTAAAAAACTTAAATCCATTAGTACCAACCATGTCACACTAGCTTGTCAACAAGGAGGCTAAATAATACTCCAAACATTGCCGTGGAAAAACTGGCATGGCTATTTTCAAAAGCGTCCCTTGACCTCTGACCTCGAGATAGGTGAATGAAAATGGATTCTGCGAGTCTCCCCTTTACAGACATGCCCATTTTATGATAATCACATGCCGTTTTGGGCAAGTCATAATCAAGTAAGCACACTATTTTGCAGTCAGCTCTTGGTCGCTTATAAAAAAGTGGCTCCAACAGAATACTATGCATTAAATGTCACAGCATTTCTCTCCAGAGCCACAATAAGTCCATTTCCAAATGACGTTTCCTTACATTACTGAATTGTTGAAATATGCAAGAGTCCACGCTTTTGCACAATGTGGCAATCCACCCAAGTATGTGAGCCTTATAAGAAAAAATGTCCCTACGCCTACGCATTCTGTCATGATGATGTGTGTGGTGTTTTCCTGCAAAAGCCAGGAGTTCCTTACTCAAAGCCCAAAATTAAACTCCCGCCTTCTCATGCAAACAATGATGGAGTGGCCTGGATGCTGGCGTTCAACGCAATACTGGATGCGGTGAACAATAAAGAACAGTCAAGAAATCTGCAGCTGGTGGTTTTAAAAAAAAAGCTCACATGAATGACAACGGATAGAGAGTTTCTACCGGTGCATGGCTGAAATAGTAGGGCCACATGTTAGGTAGCTTTAATTTACTGGAGCCCAACACTCACAATCAATCAAATCAAGCCTCTTTTTCCAAGTGTTTCAAAGCCCAGTGAAAGAAAACAACTTGTGGCATAGTAAAGGAAAAAAACGAAATGTCCAAGCCAGGAGAGCAATGCCAGTCCTTCCCCTCCTGAGGGAGATTTATGGACTCCTGACAGCAGCCAGCCAGGGGAACACAAACTGTTTTCCACATCTGAAGCTGGGCAGACTCTGTGAATTTGTTCATTTCAATTAGCCTTTCTGCACAGCCAGAACCTGCTACTTTTATGCTGAAAAACCTGCCACGATATGGGCTGATCACACTGAATATAAACACAGAACCTGTGGTTGGTTATGTCTACTGTCAACTGCAATAAAGTTTATTAAAACAAGATGGCTGCATCCTCAATGTTGAGAGCAAAAGCAGTGATACTTTGCGCAATTCTATTAAAAAAAAAGACAAATGCAGAGCTGCAGATGTCTGGAAGATGCAGGCAGTATCGTCTAAAATCAGTTAAATATCACAGCAATCTCAGTGACAATATGTGAAGTGCTAGTCCAGAGATATTAAAACAAGCTCACTGTCGTTTGGAGCAGATATTTTGACATCAGCCATGAGGGAAATCAGACCGAGGAACTGCTCAAACAGAAAGACCAAAATTCCAGAAATCCATCCGATAGTTAATCGGGCGTTGTGATCCTCCAACTTCATGCCAAACAACAACCAATCTGGGAGAAATTCAGCCCTATTTCAAAATTAGTAAGGGCCCACCAGTTCAGGCGGAATCTATACAGTGTATGCCCGGCTTTACTGGAAACAAAACAGCACACAACAATGACAATACCGCCCTTTTCACTTCTTTAAACATTTCACATCTTAGCTCATAAAAGTGAAACAAAGAGCAGCTTATCTAAGTGAAATGCGTGGGTAGAGTCCCACTCGCTGCATCATGAAAACATGCCATCCACCACAACACTGAATTATTTACCTCCCAATTGCGATTTGGGTAAAAATAGCATGCGCTGCTGAACTAGAGACTCTCTGCACTGCACATAAAAACATATCTGGTTGCTATGGCAGAGGAACGAGGTGTTGACATCGTGAGACACGCAGCAGTCAACACACTTGCCGCGGCGTCCACATCGACATGAATCTTACCATAATCTGAGAGGGAAGATCCTGCAGGTTGAGAGAGAAGAAGAATGCTGAAAGAGAGGCTCTGCAGTCACACTGTTATTACTGGGAAAGTCAGCGATGGTTTGCATGACAGATGAAAAATAGAATATGGTCATCCAGCACGAGTCTGTCACCTCCTCCCTCTCTGCTCCCCGGTCATGCTCCTTCTCTCTTACCCTCCTCCGGTCTCCCCCTGCCTCTCTCTCTCTATCTTGCACGATAAACACTGCAACGGGTGGAGAGATAGTGCTCGCATTAAAGGGCTGTTTCACTTTAACACATGTCAGCGGCAGACTGTTTCCGTCTGAGAGCGTAACAAAAACGCCCAGCTTCGCCTTTTCCCTGTCACAGCAGTCAGACGCTGCTCGCCAGTGGAGAGCGACGGCGCAGAGATCGCGCCTCTGGAAAGCGTCAATGCACACAATTGCTGAGGAGGGGGAGGGGGATTTTGGGGTGGCGGGTGAGGGGAGGGAAGACGCGGCGGGGGGAAGGGGGCTGAGGTTAGGGTAGTGCGTATCTGCGACTATTGTTGTGGGTACTTTTTTTTGTGAATGGGGACTACAGGTCCAGCTGCTGCACTCTTTCAGCACTGTATGTAGCCCTAGGTGATATACACTTGACAGTTTATTAAGCACACCTAGCAATGCAGTATCTGTGTATATGTGTACAGTATCATTTAGAGCTGCCTCTACTAAGTTGATTAGTTGTCAACTATTAAATTAATCGCCAATTATTTTGTTAATCGATAAAACAGTTTGAGTATTTTTTCGAGAAGAAATAAGCTGAAATTGTCTGATTCCAGCTTCTCCAATGTGAATACTTTCTGGTTACTTTACTCTTCTATGACAGTAAACTGAAAACCTCTAAGTTATGGACAACACAAGAAATTTGAGGACATCATCTTGAACTTTGATCAATATTTTATAGACCAAACAACTAATCAATTAATCAAGAAAATTAGGGGTGTAAGAAACCATCAATACACATCAGTATTGTGATACTGTACAGATTCTCCAAACAAAACATTGATTTTTAAATAACCTCTTAAAAATCCAACAACAGGATTCGAGCTTTCGGAGGTTGTAGCAGCTCAGTTTTAAGGCTAGAGCAAAGTTACTAGAAAACCTAAGGAAAAAAATGCTGAGGAGAAACAGGCATGACCATTTTTAAAAGGCTTCTTTGACCTTTGACCTCAATATATGGGAATGAAAATGGGTTCTATGGATACCCACGAGTTTCCCCTTCACAGACATACCCAATTACATGCAGTTTTTTGCATGTACTCAATACAAATTCTTATTCTTAAATGGTATATTTGAGTATTTCAGCCTGAACAGTCTTAGAATTGCATACATTGGGTATCACTGTAATGCAGAGACTCTTGTGGAAGTCCAACTGTTTTCAAATGTGGTGATGCTAGTCCCAAAAGTATAGTTTTAACTCCAATTTTATGCATATGGTGTCTTTATACTATGGCAGTTTAGCTAAAATTAGATTTTAAAAAAAAAAATCACAATGTAATGTCTTGCAATACTGTAAGTATTGCAATATATTGAACTGACACCCCTTTGTCATGATATGCATCATATCGCCAGATTCTTGCCAATACACAGCCCTAGCGACAATAATCGATTAAACAACAACAAAAATAATCGTTAATTGCAGCCCTAGTTCCAACACCAACTTAACATTAGAACCCTAGAAGATTTATTTCATGGCTGCTGCATTACCTAACAGTACCTAATAAATAGGCAACTCACACAGTTAAACTGTACAGACAGTTTGCACCCTCAGGCAATGGATTGTTGATGGTAGGACTCATTTCACATGCAAACACTAAACAAATCAAACAATAGATAAATGGAAAACTGATTAAAATCTGCTTACTGCTATTTAACTGTCGTGCAACGTCGTCTCTATGCAAAACTACCACCTATTAACAAATGCAGCTGAAAGTTACACAAAGACAGAGAGCACCACAGGGATGTGTCACACACAGTGATATCCTCCTCCACAGCAACAGAATGTACTGTATGTCCAGCTCCCCTCCCCATTCCCTTCCAGCTCCCTGCTCTCAGCAGCAACACAACGCCGGGAACCTTTCAAAACATCAAGTAAAGCTGTCAGTAGCACTGCAGCAACGCATCAGTAAGCTTCCTGCACTCTCAGCAAAAGCTTAGTCATAGCTTTGGGGTGCAGCATCTTGGGAATGTCCATGGAAATAAACAACTGCTGCACTGTGGATGCTAATACTGGAACCACTTTCGATAACTGGAAAGATTCAAAGGGTGTGGACTGTTCCTCACCTGTATTGTTATCTAAGGCATGACAAAGAAAAACAGGAAACCAGGCTTAACGTGCAGAGTATGTCTTTGTATCAGCTGATTTGAAACCAATCATGAGACAATTTTGCTGGGACATCTCTGGAATGCTGCAACACATTATGCATGGCCAGCAACACACACATAAAGCGCCTACACATGCCACTGTCTGCCGCCAGTAGGAAATTATTCCAGCCTGAGGGGTGTTAGGGGGTACTAGGGTGTGGCAGGCAAGGTTTGTGTGCATTTCAAAAGGAGGTGGGGGTTGCCCCAGATGTCTGCTTCATATAGCCAGCACAGCACACCTCAACATCGCAGACTAGCCCCTGACCTCTGCCCTTTAACTCTTGCTGTATCAAAACAATGAGTTTGCTGCAAGACATACATCAAAATTGCCCATATTGTTTTATAAAAGGCTCTGGTGAAACTGTTGTCATGTGCATCTTTCAGCATGTAGTGCATATGATTTTGATTTAAAGCTGCGATACAACACCCAACATTAGAGAACTAGAGGGGGTGAAGGCTGTCTGTTGCTGCGCCTAACGTCTCCTTAGTTTTACCCGACAAGTTGCACCTGACTACACCGCAAAGACAGAAGCTGATGTACATCTGTGTGAGATGAAATAACTCTCCACACCAGCAGGTCTCAGTATTCTGTATTTGACATAAAAAAAACACAGAAGACACAGGATGGCAGATATACAAGCCGTTGTAATGATACATGCGTACATGATATGTACAAGAAACAAAGTGGCGTTTGCCAATCATTTTCACACCACTTAGCTTTATCCCAGATGGCTATGTCATTGTAAAAATATCTGTGCACTGGAATGATCAGATGAGATGAAGATGAAAAATTTGTGTTTTTTTTCCCCTAACAATTTTATTCCTTGCTTTCCTCATCCGTTTCTCTTCCCGTGCACTGGTTTGTTTCAGCTGAACCGCCAGTGAGACTGATTTCTCTCACCGACAGGCACTGCTGCCGATTCAACAGGCTGAATCAGTCAAAGCAGACTACAGGAGCAGACTAGAGCCCACGGTGCAGGACACGCTTAAAAAACTAAGCCCATGGACACTTGTCGACGACCCCAAACTGCTGACCGTCGGCTTGGTGCGTCAGGGCCTAAAAAGTCTTGTTTGCTGACTCCACTGCCAGCAGATTCCTAGCAGATAATTTGATTGCTAATGAGCAGGAGAGAACAATAAGGGGGTCGTGTGTGTTTGTCACCTTCCTAAGTGACCTCCACAGCAGGAGGTTAAGTGTTACTGCCCAAATCGTTTGCAGGTATTCCAGCCTTTTCTACCAGAGGAGACTGGCTGACGACCAAACCCAGCAGAGGGGATGATGAGAAGAAAGCCTCATGAATGGTCACCCTCAAATCCATTAAGAGTTTATTCAATTACCTGACAGTCAGTCACTGTAGGCAACGTGATGTCTCGAAAAGTCTCCTTTGAGGTGGTCGAATAATTGCATTTGGACACATAATGTGTGCATAATGTGAGCTCCTACATGCAAACTGGATGCGCTCCAGTAAGAACCGATTTCTCCCACAACAAGAGAGAAATCTGACAAACAGCCAAGACTGAAAACCAAACAAGGCATTCAAGTGAATAACCCCTGACATCCAAAACAAGTGCAATTTCTGCACAAAGTTCAAGTTTAAAACAAAGGTCTCTTTTAGCTCCCATTTCCCACCCATTTTAAATCGATAATTGATTATAAAAAGGGACTCTAAAGAAGACAGGTTTGCGTGCGTATGTGCGATTATCATTAACAAGCAGAGCATTCTGTGTAATTTCATTTAGCACATGTGAATCCTGTGCTTCCAATGAATGTGGGAAAAAGTCAAAGATAGTTCAGCTTCTTTGCTAATAGACTTTAAACAAATCAAACACAGACATGCGCATGAATAAAAATAGACTTACTAGCTTTCCTAAAATGGAAAGTCCTGGGAAAGCAAAATGTGTGCAAAGATTTCCTCCCATAAAAAGCAGGTAAGTCTATAAGTCTAGAAAGAAAGACTACGGTTTATTTCAAGACTAACATAGCAGAGAAAATAATACATCTGGCATATCTGTCCTTCTTTCCAGTGGCAAATCCAAAATCTGCAGGCCTCAATGACAACCTTACAGCACAAACACAACCTCTAACCTGAGGGGAAAGTCAGTATGACAGAAATGCATATGCCTCTCAGCGGCACGCAGCCACTGGTTTAATGATTTGTCTGCCACTGGTGAATGATCACACAGCAATATCCTGTTCTGGCTAGTTCCCCGGCCCCCCCTGAGGGTCTAACTGACATGATTCTGGCCTGCCCTGGTGCCACTGAAGCGCCAGCCAGCCCATCATATTGACAAGATCCGGGTGGCTGCCCCCCGTGCCTGATGCGACCCGGGCCACGGACCTGTGGAATCAAACTTGATGAGGCAGAAGAATTACTTATTGAGGCCGCAAGGGAAGGGATTTTATAGCCAGCGCATACTGCTTTAGACGAGGGGCGGTTAATGTCACTAACGAAGTGGTGGAAAACAGATTTAGAAACTACAACAGCTGTATTTAAAGGGGGAAACTAAATAGCTGGCATGTTTCAAAATTACACAGTACTCATGCAATGTAAGCCCGTATATAATGTGGGGGGCGTTTCTTTACTCTGAAGTTAGCGTTCATTCATTTCCTCTGAGCATATTTGAAATGTTTAAGAGCATGTGGTAGAGACTAGAGCTGCGATGGTTAATCGATTAGCTGTCAACTGTCAAATTAATCAGCTATTTTGATAAGCAATTCATCAGTTTGAGTATTTTTCATCATATATATATATATATATATATATATATATATATATATATATATATATATATATATATTTTTTTTTTTTTTTTTTTTTTTTTTTATCCGACCCAAAGTCCAACACCCTAAAATATTCAGTTGCATTAATTAATCAGTTAGTTGTCAACTATTAAATTAATTGCATATGGTTTGGTTTGAGGTTTGTTTTTTTTAAGAAGAAAGTGTCAAAATTCTCCAAATCCAGCTTCTTAAATGTGAATAATTTCAGGTTTAGATTTTTTTGTCTGATTCACAGTCCTTAACCCATAATAATCAGTGTCCTGTAATGCAAGACAAGGAAAAGCAGCAAATCTTAACAACTGAGAGGCTGCAATCACCAAACATCTGGCATTTCTGCTTCAGATTAATTGCTGGATAAATAATCAATGCTTTCAGATCATCTAAAGCAATACACAGAGGAGCTGAGGCTTGTGAAGGCACCCGTCTCTCCTTCAGTCTCTCTAAAGTCTGAACTTCATTTTAGGGTTGAAGAAGGTCAGGAGGTGATGATGGTGTAGTTTGGATTATACTGCGAGGTGCCAGGAGAGTCACACACAGACACAGGACTTCAGTTAGCCAGGCCAGGGGGCAAATGGTGAGACAGAAAGCAGCTCCATAACTTCTTACTACTCCCTCCGGTCCACACAACCAGACATGCATGCAGGTGAAAGGTTTATGGTCATCCTCTGATGAGCCCCAGCTGCACCGGACTGCCCTCCTGTCTTGGCAAAAGTTGCCTTCAAGGCTGAAAACTACAAAAACATATCATGCTGCAGGGATTTTAGTTCATTTCATGCTCCAGCCAGTCTTCATATAAACTGTGGTACCAGCATGGTGCTTCAGGGCTGTCAATAAAAAGCCTTTTGTTATTGCAGTGAAAGAGCACCCTTGATTTATGCATGCCAAGGGTAGAAACCCCTGAATGACCCCTGGGTGCCAGAATGGCATCTTGAAAGTGCAAGGGGAGTTTAATCTTTAAAAAGATTCGTGTGTGAGCGGCTGGTGATATTATATTCAGGAGGTATTTTGCGCTTCAAGGGCAGTGACAGCGACTTGAATGATGGCGCAACAAATCGTCCGCTTGCATCTTATTTTTAACGCAGCTGGACTTTAAAACATCGCGGGAAAGTGTTGTTTAAGTTTTACGCACAGTCAAAACGCCATAAAATGAGTTAAAACTCCGTGTTTTTCGTATATTTTGTCTCAGTGGGGGTTTCGGCTGCAGTGCAACAAGTGCAGCTGAGCTTAGAGTCCGCGACAGCACGCATGAACACGACCAGCGGCTGAAATAGTTAGTTTTAAACCGGAGCGCTACTAAGCTAGCAGCAGCTAGCAGCTAGCTAAACTGTGCGCTGAAGTGGAAATGTAGGTTGCTACTCACCGTGGAGAGGTTTTCCTCTTTGACCCGGTGTGTACGGAGATGAGTCGGTGCAGCGTGACAAAGTTTGGTCGGTCTCTCTCTCTCTCTCTCAGCTCAGCATGGCGGCTGCTGGGACCAGAGACTGATTCAAACCTCTCCGGGCTGTGATATCAACAGACAGGGGAGGAGGGAGCAGGGGGAGGCGGCGGCGGTGGTGGTGTGGGGAAACCCAGTGGTCGAAGAAGTAACGTTACCCAGATAAACTAGTAAAAGTAAAGCAAAAGCAACGTAAAAATACTCATAAATGTCTGCAGTAGGCAGAAAGTTTTAGGCTTCATTGGGAAAAAAAAATCCACAATAACCAACATGTTGTAAGTCAAACGTTCAAGTACACTAACAAGACCAGTCCCTGTCGGTGGGACATTGGCCAATCACAGGTCATTTCAGAGAAACGAGCGTTCCTATTGGCTGTGCTTCGGCTGGTAGGCGGGGCTTGGTATATCCTCTTTTTACAGCTAAACAGTGCAATGCAAGATGTTTCTGAAAACATTTTATGTGGGAAATAGGCATTATAGTAACAATATTAATTCATATTTGCTCAGCGCTGCCTAGTTTGACTGTTAAATTGGGGTTCAGGAGTGACTGACAGCTGCTCAGAGATAGCAGGCTCCAGCTCGGCTCTGATTGGTTGTTTTCCTCTCATCTGTGAAATCTTGCAGATGCCATTTTTTTACAGATTACATGTTTCATGCACTACTTTCAGGATGCAGTTATTGTTTTATAGAAATAACTTTTTTAAACTCATATTTGCTCCATTTCTACATACTGCTGCTTTAAGTAGAGAAATGTTAGCATCAAAATGTAGGGTTGGTCAGTGGTTTTGTAAGTGAGGTCTGGGGACCAAAAAAGGGTAATCATTTATTTCCGCTATAATTCCATCCATAAGTAACACAATGACAGAAAGTAGTCTATGATTATTTTGGTCATGGGTTTCATACATTTTCTATAATAAAACATCTAAAAGCAAAAATCCAACCTTGATCTATTTTTTCTATTTGTTATTAAATTTGATAATTATTTTATATGGACCCACTGTTGGGTAGCTTGTGAATGAATCAATGAATCAATGTTATCTTAATCTCTAATAAGGCATCGTAATATATTGTTGATTATATATGTATTATTAATACTGTCTGCAAAGTAAGTTATCAAATAAATGTAGTGCAGTAATAGGTAAATTATTTACCTCTGAAATGTCGTGGAGTAGAAGTATAAATTAGCAGAAAATTAAAATAATCATGTACAATACAAGTACCTCAAAAGTGTACTGAAGTACTTCTTTTATCTTATTCACTACACCAACCATAATCAGAGGTGGAAAGTAATTAAGTTACTCAAATACTGTAGTGATTTTGATGTACTTATACTTTACATAAGTAATTAATTTTATACTATGTCTGCTACTACTGCTATAGCCAGTGATACTTATACTCCATTACATTTCAGAGGTAAATGTTGTACTATACAGTTACCTGTTATTTTGCAGATTTATCTTATTAAAATAAAATATTAAAAGCAAAATATGCTTACCTTACTATTACTTAAGTAAAAGATCTGAATAATATTTATATGACGTAATTATTATTATTTTACTATTACTATTTATTACTATTATTATTATTATTTACTATTACTTTACATAGGTACAATTTTGAGGTATTTACTGCTTAAGTATTTAAATGTTATGCTTCTCCACTATATTTCACAGGTAAATATTGTGCAATGTCTGCATTTCTGCATTTACTGGCTGATAGTTATTGTTACATTACGGATTAAAAATTCAGAGTGTGATGCACATATAAAACTACCAAACAAAATATAAGTAGTAAGATAAAATTAGATTTACCTCCTTCAGTTACAACAGATGATATGATGCATCTGTTGCAATAGTCCAATTATATCAAATATAATGGTATAACACTCTGAAAACAAACTTTCTGCATTGCTCTTAAAACTTTTGCTCTTTCACTGTCTTAAATATTGAATGCAGAACATTTTCAAAGGCTTCCTTTAACAGGTATGTCATTTAGGTGGAGAATATGAATCCCTTTTATTTTAATTCACTCTTTCAACCCCTACAAATTTCCAGAAATATGATCAAGGACGTGACCTTGATGACCTCTGTGGTCAGCAGCTACAGTCACCTTAACCCTTTGCAGAGGGGACTCTGTAGGTGGGGCCAGTGGGTTTAAAAGGTCACTGTTGGAGGTCAAAGGTTACACAACATTTTCCTAGAGGAGAAGTGAATCAAAAACACAGTGGAGGAAAGACAGGCTGACCCTTGTGTCATTGTGCAGGGTGGAGGAGGAGGAGGAGGAGGAGGGAGAGGGGCTTTCCATGGCACTGCAGGCCGAATACAATACCATCTTTGAGAAGATAGAACAGCGTAGCAGTCCACCTCTGTGGTTGCTTTGTGGCTTCACTGAATAACAAAGTTACCTGCCCAGTTGAGCTGCAATAAGCCTATAATGTCCCTTTTCTTTGCCGTATCCGTAAATACGCCAGTACTCCCAGGCGTCATCCACTATACTACAAATTGTTTATTTTCATATCAGCCCCTGGTGATTTGAGAGCTTAGGGTTGAAGGCTGGCTGGAGTTAAAAGTGGACGGTAAGTGCTGCCTGAAATGAATACGTAAAGCAGCTGGGTTTATCTTCACTCACTCTGTGACATGTGCTGCTAAGAGAAAACAGGTGACCGAGGAATGCGTGCCGAAACCCAAACATAATACTGGTGCTCAAATGATTTGTCTCCACTTAGACAGATCTGCTATTTTAAAGATATCTTTCGTTGTAGATGTTAAAGAAAGAGGAACAGACAGACACCACACAGTGAAGCTTATTTTAATGCAGCTCTAGATACGAATATCAGATAAGAAATGTAAACGTAAGGGGAACAGAGAGTCACACACGCACACAATAGATGAGACAGTGCTAGAGTTGAGGTGTAGATTTCAAGTGTAAGTATATGATCTTCATGCCTGAGCTCTTCAGACACACCAGTTGGATATATTTAGAGTCTCTAGCTGGTGTATCCATGCTACAAGGCAGACCGCAATCACTCACAACACTGGAAGGGCCAGCGCTGGTCTGAGATCAGTCAAGAGGGGAGTGCATGCGTGTGCTGACTGGTATACAAGAGGATTGACACCACAAGAGTCAGAGGTCAGGGTCCACTTATATCAAAAGTATATGCAGCGAAGTTTTCAATGGAACATCACCCTCTATATGACCCCTCTACACATCGCACATGTTTTGGCACATGTACAAAAGTGTAAGAACAATAAGCACTTACTCACATCTTGCTGATCAAAACTGATGGATGGATGGATAGATACAGATAGATGGACTGATAGATAGATAAATGTACTGTATTGATCTCAAATTAAAGAGAAAGATATCTATATATGCATTTAAGAGTTGAACTAAAGGTTGAAATGAAAGAAAAATAGAAATAAAATATTCCTGTCTTCCTTGTTTTCCGCTATTGTAGAAATGCAACACACAATACACCAGAAGGACATTAGCGTAAATCCCATTAAATAAAAATAACTCTTGCTGTGGGTCAAACATACAGGAGTGGCAAAAAGCAGGAGTTTGGTGAACCTTTTGCCTTCGCAATTGAGTAAACACAATGACATATTTTTTAAGATTAATTATTAGCTCACACATTTCCCTAAACCAATCATGTGTAGTATAAACTCTGGGTAGGGTGACTTTAGGAAATAGTAGTATTATATTGCTGTAAAGCATTACAGGTTGGCCAACACCAGTGTTGTAAAGCAGCACCATCTAGTGTTAAATACTCAAATTCAAAAAACTCGAAACATACACTATTTTTACATTGCCAACGTGTAAAATAAAAACAAAAATGTATATGAAAATATGCAAACATCTACTAGAATCTAATAAACTAAACTATACTAATAAATATACTAATAAATTCTTTTCTTATATTTGTATTATTAATCTGAATCTGCAATTTTTTAAAATAACTGCAGTACAGTAAAAAAAATACACAATTTGCCTCTGAAATGTGGACTAGATGCATAAGGTAGCACAAAATTAAAACTATTTATTTATTTATTTATTTATTTATTTATTTATTTATTTATTTATTTATTTACTTACTTACTTACTTATATTAATCTGAGTCGACAAAATTTTAAATAAATACAGTACAGTGAAAAAAAATACCAAGTAGAAGTATAAAGTAGCATAAAATGAAAAAAATTATATGCATATGAATCTGGGAAAAAATCCATAATACAATATTCAAGTACATTACAAGTACCTCAAAAGTATACTGAAGTCAGTTTTAGCCAGCGGGGGAAAGTAACTAAATTACTTGAGTATTGTGCTGAAGTACGAGTTTAAGGTATTACTTTACTTAAGTTATCCATTTTGTACTACTTTAACAATACTTCTACTAAAATATATGAATATTTCTTCAAGAGTGAATGAGGAATTTCTAAAAAAAAAAAAAAAAGTAACAATATTATTGATGGTATTTTACTAAGTTAAGTTACTGACAAATATAAAAATGGATTACTTTAATACTGAAACCCAATAAAGGAAAGTAACTACAAGTAAGTAACTTTTATTGTGCGTATTAGGTTTGCGTACATTTTGGAGGTTTCTGTAGCCCAGGTAGCCTGCGCCTCCTGGCGGACACTTACAGCTCAGCGCCACCATCAGCGTCATGTAATTGACCTCGAGAGCCATCAGGTCCATCAGGTGGTTTTTAAGATAAGATAAGATAAGATGAACCTTTATTAATCCCCGGAGGGAAATTCGGGTGTCTTAGCAGCATCAACAACAGTACAGATAAATACAGTACAGTAAAAAGTAAAAGAGAAGGTGCAGTGAATGAAATAAGGTGCAATGAAGATAATTGACAATAAAAATAAATAAGTAACAGTAACAGTAATAAGTAAAGTGCAGCAGGTGGTGGGTATTGTATATGCACAAAATAGCCCAGCTGACCTGAACCATACAGTCCACATGAGGACGTCCAACTGCTGTAACAGAACTGCGCTATAGCACCACATCTGTAAGTTTGGCTGCAAGTTATACAGCAAGGTGAAGCCATATTTAGTTACCTAAGATTTAGGCCCACAAACATCTGACATGTTTGCATAAGAGTTGTATCCAACTCATCATCCTACTCAAGTAAAAGTATAAAAGTATTAAAAACAAAAGTAGTAGACTATAGTAAAGTGAAAGTACTCATTCAGTTGAAAAAAAAGATGATTAGATACTGTATTATAGTATACATATATATATATATATATATATATATATATATATATATATATATATATATATATATATATTGTCAGTGTACTAAATATATATAGCTATATATACAGTATGTAACGGTGTAAATAAAAGTGTCTTTGTAATGTAATTAAATTCATGTTTAATTTGGGACAACCAACCATTGTTTCTGTAGAGCTTTTATTTTATAAATAGTGCATGTAGCACTGCAGACAGCCAAGGCTTTTACGGCAAGGGAAATACAGTACTTGAGTAAATATACTTTTCACCAATATCACAGGTATATGTTTTTTTTCCCCCAAAAATTTTATATATAATTTTCAGTTTCACAGAACAATGAACATACAAATAAAAATATAAAACACAATTATAGACATAACAAATAAAAAATACAATATACATAAATGGATTTATAATAATAATAATAAAATAAATAAGTGGATAAAATATACCAGGGGTTGGTATTAATTAAAAAAATATGATAAAGACATTAAAATGGAAGCACAAATCCAACGTTTTTGACAGTTTACAGGGTAACAACATATGGCAGGTATATGTATCTGTAATAAAATGTACCTTTGAGAGTTATGGCTGCGGGGCGGGGAAACAGCTCGTTGTCCAATCACTCCCCTGGGCGCTGTCACGTGTGTCCGAGTGTCCAATAGCGAGCCGCAGATCACCCAGTTTGCCGCACCCAAGTGGGATAATGGTGGCTGGGCGGAGCGACGCGGGGACGAGCAGGGGAGAGAGATAAATCCGCTCTGAGAGCACCAGGGTAGGGGAGAAAGAGAGAGGAATCAGCTTTCACCGATCACTGTTTATTCATCTCTTCATCACTTCATCAAAGAGAGGGTAAGATCCTGAATGCATACTATTTGTTTTCGCGGTACAATGTGTCCTGTGTGTGTTTTCATGTTTGCTCTACAGTCTCGTTGTGTTGCACTCTCTCTCTCTCTCAATCTCTCTCTCTCTTTCTGTTTTGCTAACGTGATCTCGGTGCAGTCTGCAGAGACGCGTCCGTGCACGTTTTCTCACCACGATCTCTGCGTTTTAGTGCGATTAAATGACCTCTCCTGCGCTCAGATGGTTTCCTGTGTTGAACAACAACAGTCCACGCACACTACGTGCTCAGTGTGTGTGTGTGTGTGGTTAGCCCGCTGCTGCCCTAGCAGGCCTGTGGTTGCATTATTTTGCAGTGCATTACTGTAGCTACTTAATATGAGCTGCTTGGGTCGATACGTTTCCTCATTTTGTCTGTTTCTGGGTGTGTTTTGAAGCAGGATGATATTGTTCAGCTGTGTGGTGATGGAGCAGTTTCCTGTTGTTCAGATGACACCATGTCCTGCATAGTAATACAAAATATGCACAGTATTTGTTTGTAGTTGTAAGCCCATCACTTCTCATCCGGTCTTTTCACAGTATAAGAGGCCAGGCTGCATCGGGTACTTTATTAATCCCAGTGGGTAATTATAAGTGACATGCATTGAACAAGACATATTATAGAAACCAAAAATTATAATTACAACCAGAGGGAAACCTTGGACCATATTCCTAACTCCAAATACACAGTATACAATGATATTGCATGGTAATACACAGGGCATTAGTTGTGCAAAAATGCAGTAAAGTAAAATATACAACTATTTGCTGCTTCAAGCTTCTCAGATGTGATGATTTGCTGCTTTTCTCTGTTTCTATATAATTGTAAATAGCATTACCTCCAAGTTTTAGGCTGTTGGTTGGTTTATAATAAGATAAAGATAAGATAAGATGAACCTTTATTAATCCCTGGAGGGAAATTCGTGTGTCATAGCAGCAGCAACAACAGTACAGATGAATACAATAGTAGTATAATATAGTATAATAATAACTTATAATAAATAAAAATACAACAAAAATATATTAAGTTTATTGTATAGGATTTATTTCTATTGATATTTTATATACTGCATTATAGTGTAATATTATAAATTGCAAATGTTTGAGGCTTCAGGCTTCTCAGATGTGATAATTTGCTGTTTTTTTCTTCTTTTTATATAATTGTAAATAGGATTACCTCCAAGTTTTAGGCTATTGGTCGGATAAAACAGTGTCGCCTTGGGCTCTGGGAACTTGTGACAACCATTTTTCACTATTTTCTGACATTTTATAGACTTAAACATGAGTAGAGTAATTAAAGAAATAATTTACAGTTTGGTAAATAGAGCGTGTAGGAGGATTGAAGTCTATATAGTGATAGTCTGTGGGTTTTTAAGGCCTTTCTGACAGTTTGTTTTTAGCCCCAAACTGGAGAACATAAAGCTGTTGCTGCGTCTGGCCTCTTTCTAAGAGCCGTCCCCTCCCCCTCATACTGTATGAGGATCGGCAGACCCAAAATGTCTGAGTGTGTGTGTTAAGGGACGGTAACTCCCTGGATTTGGTAATTCTGTTAGAATGAGTGAAACTCTCAGAGGACGGCGCTTAGCTCTGTCAGTCCGGCTCCATGTTGCCACACATTACACACATCCATACACGCTCACTCCAGATATCCAGTGTTTGTTTTACTCCCACTCCCCACGCCCACACCCTCCACTGACTGCACTGCAGCTGAAAATGTGTTCCTCATTTCAAGTCTCTCTATTTCACTCTTTCCTTCCTTCCTCGCCATATGCCATCACTTAGCAGGACACTTTTTAAAGATGCAAAAACGTCATTCTTGAACTTTCCCTCATGCAACAGAGATCACTGTGTCAACATGCTGTCGGCTGTGTATCTATAGATACAGTTTGGATCAATATTTGGTCAGTAGAAGGACGTTAAGATGTAAACGTGATGGTAGCTGTTGGGTGGACAAAACGGTCACCTTGGGCTTTGGGAACTTGTGACGTAATATATAATAATAATGTATAATAAAAACATTAAATATAAACAAATAAATAATATATGTATATAAAAAAAATTCAAATATTTGCTACTTCAAGCTTGTCAGATGTGATAATTTGCCGCTTTTCTCTGTTTTTTATATAATTAATTGTAAATAGGATTACCGCCAAGTTTTAGGCTGTTGGTTGGCCAAAACAATGTGGTCTTGGGCTCTGGGAACTTGTGACAAACATTTTTCACTATTTTCTGCCATTTCATAGACTTAAACATGAAGATAAGATGAACCTTTATTAATCCCCGGAGGGAAATTCGCACGAAATTGTGCAACAGTACAGATGAATACAATATAAGTAAAAGAGAAGGTGCAATGAAGAAAATGGCAATAAAATAAAAAAATAAAATAGTAATAAGTTAAGTGCAGCAGGTGGGTGGGTATTGTATATGCATGTATTTATATAATAATATGTAGTTATATACATTTTGAGCCAGGAATAAAATACGGAGCAGATGATCAGTCACATGGGGGTCAGACCTTGGTTATGGAGCCTGATGGCCACCAACAGAAAGGACTGACCCAGACGGTTTGTAGTGTGCCGAGGGGGGATCGGTCTCTGGCTGAATGTACTCCTCATCTGGACCAGTTGGTCATAGAGGGGGTGGGAGGGGTTCTTCAGAATAGACTCCAGCTTCCTCCTCTGGAAATCCACCACCAGCTCTTTGGTCTTATCAATATTGAGCTGGAGGTGTCACACCACCTCACGAAGTTCTCCACAAGGGTCCTGTACTCCTCCTTATTGTCATCTGTGATGCAGCCGACGATGGTGGAGTCATCGGAGAACTCCTGCAGGTGGCATGTTGTGGAGGTGTAGGTGGTGAACAGGAACGGTGACAGCACATTAACGTGGTTAAAGTCTCCATTGATGATGATGAACGCGTCGGGTGTTTGGTCTGTAAAGTCACACAACAGAGATCATTGTGTCAACATACTCTAGGCTGTGTATCTTTAGATGATTGGATCAATATTTGGTCAGCAGAAGTTTGTTAAAATGCAAAGCTGATGGTAGCTACTGCAGGCTAGGCTGTGAGTCTGCAAGGAAACTGTCCAGGGAGGGGTGTGTTGTTTCAGAGAGCAATCTTCCACCAGTTTGTCCCATATGACACAGCCAGATAAACACATAGTCACTGTACACACACTCTAACACAACAGTCTGGCATGCAGGGCTCAACAGTAAAGATAAGCCAGGGCAAGTAAAAAGCCAGTCAGGCTAGTAAATATAGTAACTCGTGTGTATGATTGAGCCATCTACTATTACTGGAGTAGTGAAAAATGTTTTCATTTCATAAGAACCTTATGGGATGCTATTGATTGTTCCAGGTATTAGCAAACCCTCAGACGTTATCAGGGAGTTACGAACTGTGAAAAACTTAAGAAACTATAACTGAGTAGTCTTAATAACAGCGATGCACCGGTAACAGTGGGGTCGATCTATTTAATTCAGTTCTATGTTTATATGCTATATGCATTTTAGACTGAAATTTCAAGTTTTGACTAATTTGTTGCTGAATTATAAGGTTTACACCTGAATTGTAATTCCTGTTAATTTTTTCACAATTTTTTCTGTCCAAATTGTTGGTGTATAATTTATTATTTTAATGATAATTAACAATTCAGTAAATGAATATCTATGTATTTATTTGTTCCATTTACTTAAGCAGTGTTTAAGTGAAGCCTGATGTTGCCTTCCACATAAAAGAATGATCTCAGTCACTTCCACACAGTGAGGCATTGAGATTATTAATTAAACACTGGTATCGGATCAGTACTCGGTAGCAGCTGATATCCAAAGCCCAGGTATCATTATCAGTATTGGGACTAAAAAAGTCAGTTTGGTGCATCCCTACTTAATTGTAAGAACGTAGTAACTCACTTGCTTGATCAAGCTATCTCACTTCCTTCTATTTCTGTTCAGGTGTACATTCACAGCAGCAATCACACACTCGCAAGAAAATGATGAGCTGAAGCCGTAGACTGTTTATAAGAAGTGGTTGTAGTGACCCTGACGTTTTGAAGCCTCAAGTTTGGTATTTTGCCTGTCGCCATCTTGGTTTTTTGGTCGTCACCATGTTGGTTTGTTGGCTGTCTCCATCTTGGTTTCTGACTGTCTCCATATTGGTTTGCTGGCTGTCTCCATCTTGGTTTTTTGCTGTCGCCATCTTGGTTTTGTGGCTGTCACCATTTCGGTTTCTGGCTGTTGCTTTCTTGGTTATTTGCAACCAGACATCACACAAGAGGGTGGAGCTAAGTACAACCATATGCTGAATAAGACATTTTTAGGTAACCAAAAAGGTGATAATTAACTTTTAAGAGAAAACACTGTGAAAGTGTTAAGTTGTGAGACAAAACCTGAACAACCCCAGACCATACAATGCCATGGTGGCGACCTGGCAATCACAAGCCCTAAAGCATACCCTGCTTTATGGTCTATTTGACTCTAAATGGGACCATAATTTACTAAATGATCATCATGCTGTATTGAAGAACATTGGAAACTAATGATTGAGAACATAAACTCATGTGTACAATCTTTACTGAGGTAATAAATCGAGTGATAAGCAGGCTCATTTTCTCATAGGCCCTGTTCAGACCTGGTATTAACATATACCATCAGTGATGGGATCACAGGTGGACGGCTATAAGTACAGGTGTGAACGCACTCAAGATGCTTGAGGATGCATTGAGAGCCAGTCACTCAGACCACATTCAGAGGTGGTGGTGGAAAGGTTATGGTTTTTAAGCAATGATGCCAAAAATATTCTGCATATGCCACTTTAATGTAATATAGTGAGTGAATGATAATGAATTATATTCCTTTAGCAGTCCATCTGACCTCAAAGGGGAAACAAACCACGGCACAGTGATTCATTCAAATGTTTAAATATCTCCTAAAAAGATAATTATGGGGTGAAACAGTGAGCTTTGGTTTCATTCAGCTGTGCACGGCTTTACTAAGTTAATCTGGTCCAATATAAACAACTCATAGATTCAACATGGCTCCTTTGTCACAGATGGGAAAGGCAAAATTTGGCATGAAAAAAATCGTCACATCAGATCTGATTTCGGCTGTTCTCAGACAGATTCGGTGCTTTACAGCTGAAACATGCACACAATATTGAAATGCCTTTTTTGTGCATGCAGTGCGGTATAGGGCTGCACAATTAAAGGTTATCAAAATCTCTATATGACCTACTGCAATTTTGTATGAGTATTTGTCAAAATACCATTAAATTAAATATTGTGGTGCTGCACGGGCCTACACGTCTTTTCTATAGCCTTAAGGAAACCTCCTTGTTTGGTACAGATATGCGCAAAAATCACACCATAATTATTTGATATGTTTTTCAATGAAAATAATGTAAAAAATATCATTCCCTCTAATATCACAATTGTAACATCAGTCAAAATAATCACAGTTAGATATGTTCTCAAAATTGATCAGCTGTAGTGTGGTATGATATATCTGATGAGAGAAATAAATTTAAGCCGAGTGTCATAAATGTTGTTATTTTATGTTTTCTTCAGTGATGTGGCCTCATGTTGTTAAACACTCTGTCCATAACGCCATGACGTCTCTTTGAATGCCAATTACTGTCTGGTGCACAAGACCATACATGGGACAGTGCTAAAATGACACCTAATGCATTCCTACCAGTCATAGTATTTAGGGTCGGTAACACACACACACACACACACACACACACACACACACACACACACACACACACACACACACACACTAAAGAGCAGTTGCTGGTGGATTCTTCGTCCCCAGTAATGACAGGCATCCAGCTCTGAGATATAAAGAGCCTTGTCCGAGTGCTTCTCTCAAATGTCTAAAAACTGCTTAAAACACCAACTGTACACACACATTTATACTCTAAAAGTGTTACAGGAAGACCAGCAAGACTTTGAGGCCATCTTTTTTTTCCACACCATAATGATCTTTTCACTGCCGATTGCTTGATTGGCATATTTTTGGAACAAAATAAATAGATCTTTTTGCTTCTTTGTTTTTTTTTCAGCGAGGTTAGTCATGCTGAAAAGATGTGTGTTTAGCGCAAGCTTCCGTCTCTCAAAAGAGAATGATCAAATTGAAATATATGCGTGACATACTGTACACACAGCACTTTAAACCCAGCCACCGTGGGAGAGCAGTGAGCCTTCTCTACATAAACGTATCTGCCTTTTTCTCTCCCCGTCATTGGCTCATATCAGCCTCTGTGGAGAGGATGGAAACATCTGTATGTGGGGTCACTGCGAGTTCAAAACATCAGTTTAGTCAATCATCAAGAGGAAATTCAGTCACTTTTCAGTCCTTTTCATGTGAACATTGTCATGGTAAGCACATAGGTTATGGGTTTACAGTTAAGAAGAGCATTTTACTCGGTAAAGTAGATGTTTCTACTATGTTTTAACAATACGATGACAGGTACAGTAAAATGATAATACGTTACTGTGCCAATCACACAAGTAATAGTTTGTCATTTTTGGGCAATGCTGCTAATCATTATCATTTATGGCAGTGTTGGATTTGTTTGAGTTTTGCATCAGTGAGGCAAAGTTCCTTGATTTGTAAGATAAGATAAGACAAGATACACTTTATTGTTCCAAGGGAACCTTTGCATCGGCAATAGTGCTGCACACAGCAGCAATCAGCTTAAAACAATACATGCCAACAAGACTTTACTGTAGTTCACCAAGACACAGCAGAAAAACATGTCAAATATTGCACATTCCCTGAGAAAACTATATTATACTATAACCTATAGTGATACATAGGCATTAGAGAACTATAGAATCGTAAAAGATTAGGTATAAGGACGTCCAACGTTTTCAGTCTCATCATTTTGTGGAAGTGACTGGGATCATTCTTTTATGTGTAAGGCAACTTTAGGCTTGACTTTAACATTACTTTTCTTAACTTGTAACAAATATATATATTGAATTGCTACGTATTATCAAAATAATAAACCATCACTAGCAACTTGGTAAAAAAAAAAAAAATCTTCAAAAGTATCAGGAATTGCAATTCAAATGTAATCCCTTTTATGCAGCAACAAATAGCTCAAAACTTGATAATAGGTAACAGTAATTAAATTTCCAGTCTGTATTGTGTATATAAATATAGACTGAATTGAATAGGTCGACCCCCATTGTCCAGTCAGTATCAACCCGATATGCAATCCGGTATCGCTGCATCCCTAATTCGGTATTCATACGAAGTGTCATTATTTTATCCTGAAAATGTACTGTATCATGAATGATTTACCGATATCACAATGCAGAATTACATCAGAGCTGTAACTAATGATTATTTTTGTTATTGACTAATCTGCCAATTACTCTCTTGATTCATTGATTATTCTGTTGGTTTGTAAAATGTCAGAGAATACTGAAATATCACAATCAGAAGTCCCTACAGCCCAATGCAACATCTTCCAATTATTAATAAAATAAGAAATAAAATATGTAAAAACAAAAAAAAAAAAAGCTCCAGGCTGAGCTAGCAGCAAATTTAACTGGAACAAACAGGAGACTTAAGCTAAACATCCTAATGTTAACCAGGACAAACAAAAGGAGACTTAAGTTAAACATCCTAAATTTAAGTAGGATAAATTTAACTACTCAAATAAGCAAACAAAAGACAAGCTGCTAACGTAACACCTATCTGAAAAGAGGATTAACCAGAAATACTTTTAGTATGTGAGATATTTTAGTAGTAGTAGTTCAGGAAGTGACGACATAAATTACTGCTCATTGTGTCTGAAAAGACACATACTACTGTTTGTTCACACAAAGTATGTTGAATGATAGTATGCATACTGAGAATGTACTGTAGTGCATAGTATGCGATTTCAGACGAAGCCATACCATGCATTCTAATATCGTAGTATGGGTATAGTACTACCATACTTTCTAGTATGCCAGAAAAGTATTGCATACTATGCGTTACATACCCATACATATACACATATGTATCTTTTGGGACACACTGAGCAGTAATTTATGTTGTCACTTCCTGAGGGCATCCTTGCCGGTTGGAGACGTGTAACCATGGTGACACGTGCCGACCTCTTGCGACCAAAACGATTGTGTGTCAGGATCAAAATCTAAATTAATTAAAATATAGATTTAAAAAATATTATACTTGCAGTTAAATTGAGTGTCTGTTGTGAACGTCGTCATCACTACAGCTTTGCATTGTGGGATATTTATGCTGCCGTTGTGTCCAACATTTGCATACTGAAATATTTCACTGGAAATAGTCTGCCATTCGTGTACTATTATCTATTTGTGTATTCATTTTGAGGTTTCTGACATAAAAATCTGACTAAAAATCTCACATACAGTTTTAGTGTACTAAACAGCATGTTAATGTGGATTTTTTCTAGTACTGCAAGTCAAAATGTAGTGTGTTTAAAAATACCAGGATGTTTTCCATCTGGTTACATTTTGCAGTGTGCTAGCCAGCATGCTTTTCTGGCTATGCTGACCCACAATCCTCTGTGCAGCGGATATACATTATGAGCGAGAGGGTCCAAGCTATAGGTGCAGTCTTGTGATGAAGTAGTATGTACCGATTGTATGTATACTACATGCAACAGTACGTACTTTGTCTTTCAGTACACACTGATTTGGAACATCGCCATAATACAACATTTGCAGGGTTGGTGCATTAGCAGCAACGTTAGGCACACCCATGGTTCCACTCAATGAGGACATGGTACTTTCCAGTGCAGATCATTTAATGGGTGTGGATATGGAGCTTGAGTGAATCTGTCTTGAGGGAGGTCACAAGTTGCCCCTGGGGTAATTGCTTTTTCATAATTCTGATGAATGATCAATGTATGCCTGGGGTCATACCATCTGACATGCAAAGCTGCATAGCTGACCACCTTACTCTCTCTAATAATGTCCAATGATTTCACATTTACAGTCATCTGGGACCTTCTCTGATTTCATGTCACGTGGTCTTCTCGCACAATACTAACAAAATGGCACCTTGAATGGTGGTTACACCATCGTGACACTTTATGAAGTTGACTCAACTGACATGACTAATTATTAGGGCTGGGCCATAGTTATTTGTAGTTAATTACCCATTTTATCTGTTCAAAATGTACCTTCAAGGGAGATTTGTCATGTGTTTAATATTCTTATCAACATGGGAGTAGGTGAATGTGCTTGTTTTTTTGCAAATGTATGTATATATTTATTACGGGAAATTAATTAACACAAAACAGTGACACATATTGTCCAGAAACCATCACAGGTACTGTATTTAGAAAATATGCTCATATCATATGGCAAACTCAAGACCAACAACAGTTGTCAGGGGAGACTCGTTGGCACCATAGAACTCATATCTTGAAGTCAGAGGGCAAGGGACTCCTTTGAAAATGGCCATGCCAGTTTTTCCTCACCAAAATCTAACACAAGCCTGGAGTGTTATTTAATCTCCTTTGTGACAAGCTAGTATGACATGGTTGGTACCACTAGCCACGTTTATATGCGCCAAATTTCTCCAATCCGATCTGAACGTTGGTTGATTGGAAATTTCATAAAATGATCCGATCATGACGTGCGTATACATGCATCGAGCATTTAATCAAAATAAATCTTTTGGGCATGCGCAGAGTTGTCTAATTTTCCGGAAATAGCAGAAGAAGAAGCTCTACCTCCACCTGTGCTGTAAACAAATGCCTCGTTGTTTGTCTCGCGTCATGCTGATGTAGCACACACGCGCAGTGGAGATAAATTTATCCCAACCAAGAAGACATGATCTGAATGGGTGTGTACATGGACGCCGATGGGAACAACTATCGGCATAAACCACCTCTGATTCGGAATTAAATTTCTTTCCGATTGGGCCGTATCGGATCAGAAACTTTTGATTGACGTGTTTTGGGGGCGGCAGTAGCTCAGTCTGTAGGGAGTTGGCTTGGGAACCGGAGGGTCACCGGTTCAAGTCCCGACATGGACCAAAAACTGAGTGTGAACTGGTAGCTGGAGAGGTGCCAGTTTACCTCTTGGGCACTGCCGAGGTGCCCCTGAGCAAGGCACCAAACCCCCAACTGCTCGGGGCGCTTGTCAGGAGCAGCCCCCTCACTCTGACACCTCTCCATTAATGCATGTATGTGTGTTTCAGGTCTGCATGTACCATGTATGAGTTTAACAGAGTGTAAATTGAATTTCCCCATTGTGGGACTAATAAAGGTAGATCTTCTTCTTCTTCTTCTTCTTATATGGAGCATTTTTAATCTGATTGAGCCTTTATTCCGATTATTTGTGTCCATGTAAACGCAGCTAATGTCACACCAACCAATTTTTTAGGTTTTCTAGTTTCATGCAGTGCAAGTATCTTTACTCTAGTTTTAAAAATGAGAACGCTGCCACCTAAAAATTACAAGTTGTGTTAAAAGAATAAGTGGCTAATATTGCATTAACTTTGACAGCCTTAATTGTGATTACCCCCCCAAACATTAATTATTCGGTACAGACTTTTTATGGTTACCCCACATTGGCATTTTTGCCATCATCCCTAGAATATTCTATCAAAATTGATTTAAAATCAGAAACTTTAAACAAGGTCCTCAAAAACAGCAATGAATTTTAAATTTAACTAGACTATATTGACACAAAAAACAAATGATGATACTGAACATGTGCATTTATAAAACAGTAAATCTTAGCTTCAGACTCCATGTGATGTGACTATAACATGGTCATGTGATTCCTATGAGATCGTAACCACGGGAGCTTATTTATTTTATTTTTAGTTCAATGTAGGGCTTTCCTCAACCAAAGAAATCCTTAGTTGACCAACACTGTTGACTCAGCATGAAAAAAAAAAAAGAAATCTTAATCTACTAAGACCACGACTGTGAACTGATTATCTGAAAGGGGGCAGCCCTAATGCTCTATAGAAATATCATTCATATTTGATTCCCAGCTTGACCTGTAATGCTACTACTAATTCAGTGTATGTTGTATTTCTAGAAGTCCCTGAAGAAGACACTGACTTGAATCGAATGTAAAATGACTAACGTATTAGTTTGAAGGTGTGTGCCTTGTGACACTGACTGGCTTTGCAGCGTGATGTTGGCCTACAGCTGGTCTTACATAACGGCAATCTTTAAAAGGCTGTCCCGTGTTTCCATGGTGATGTGTTTGGTTTCCATAGTGATCGCACTCTTTAACAGGGGTGGAGGCTATAGCAGCCGATCCCCATGCACCTACATATCTGAGGAGAGATGAGAAGTAGGGGGTCTGGCGAGGCGGGGGCGCCAGTGGTTGTGAGATGACAACATAAGGCATAGACGGTGGAAGCTTCCTGCATCTACGGCCGGTGTCACAAGAAATAAACAACTCAGTGATGTTCATGCTGGACGTACTAATGCACAGCTGGAGGGATTCAGATAACATTTGTGGGAAGACAGAGTGCAGCATGAAATGCGATGCACAGTGCGGCCTGTATTCCCTTTGAGATCGAGGTGATTATAGTGACAGAGAGCTGAAAACCGGAGATGTTTGAAAGCTACAGATGTGTTTCTGCATATCATCAAATCTCCTTCCTCTGCTCCTCTTCTGTCTTGCGCCGTCATGCAGTTTTAGTGCTACTTATGGTTCATTCATTCTGTATTTGCAGGTGTTGGCAGATTTTTGTGGTTATGTGTGCATTGCAGCCTCGAGACAATCCAAAGGATCCTATTACACACTTCCTGCAGTGCTTTTAGTGCATAGCGTTGATATGGAGCCTAAATTCTGGTTTCACTCAGTGTTAGAAACGATTTGTGAACAAGTTTCTCCCTGAACACTTTTCTCAAGCATCGCGTTGTCAGCAGATGTTCCCATCGTTGCCCTTAGCAACAAACACCAAAATGAACAACAGACCGCAAACGCAGCATAAACAAGTCAAAGTGGATGAGACCAGACTAGCAGTCTAGAAGCATTAAGACTATCTTCCTGTAATCCCGGCTGACATGGGCCAGTCTTGGAAGAGCTGCAGAGACTGCAATGTGTCATGTATTCTTTGACTTGTTATACAGACCAACTCTGGCTACATCTATCAGTATAGTACTTTTAAGGATATCTTTGTTTATAAGGCAGGTTTTGATGTGCATCACACTGTTGTTGCTGACATTTTCTAGCACCAAACTCATCAGAGCTGATTTTTGCAGTGCTTGGTGACACATTTGTGTTAATAACAGGTCAGGGACTCTCCCTTTCTCTCTAATGAGAGTATTTGGCAGCTGAGCTGCTGATGTCCTTATTCTTCTGTCAATAACTGATGTCCTAATCACACGAGTGAGACAAAGCAGAGAGAGTAAGCAGCTTGTGATTCTCATATTGTTTTTTTCATAACTGCAATTTAAGACAATAATAAAGGAAAACAGCAGAGAGGAGACAACAAAGAGGATTTGGTTTTATAAAATTGGGGGCGAATGTTGTTATAAAAGGCACGAGTCTCGACCCCAACTACCTCCTCTTTGGACATAGTTTGCAGTTTCATCACATATGGAAGGCGTAAAGATTTGTAGAGTATTTAAATTTTAATATTTGTCTTCATAAATAATGTTGTTTAATAGGATATGATAAAAAGTGAAATTTGTGTCAAAATGGCATTTTAAATTAAATATTGTGCTGCAGAGATGTCCTGGCGTACACATCATAATCTACTGATTTAAGAAAACATCTTTATTTGGTACATATCCCTGTGACAGTCACACCATAATCATTTTAATGTTTTTCAGTAAAAATTAGATTAATAATGAAAAATGATCATTCCCTTTTTAATATTGTAAATCATATCGCAGTTGTAATATCAGTCAAAATAATTGCAATTGGATATTTTGTCAAAATCCTTCAAAAGCTAATTAATTGCTAATAAACGGTAAATGAAAAGCAGAAAAAAAACATTTTTTAATACTGTGTTTTGTGCAGTTTTTAGTTCTTATCTATGGTCCATTTTAATCTATGTTTGTTGTTACAATAAGCAGTTTAAAACGACAAACTTCAGCTTTCTCTCTTCGGCATTGTTATGTTGTGATCATTTCCCTTCATTTAATGTGTTTACGAGGTGAAAATGGACAAAACATTGTTGGCTTAAATTAGCCATTAATTAACAGTTTGAAAACACAAAAACCTTGATAAGAGCAGGCGACCTGAGTTTTGATGTGTAAAATCTCACAACGCCAATAAAAGCAGACAGAAACAGAGAGAGAGGGGCTCTGCCAGCTCTCAGTGTGATACTAGATGCTTCGGGTTTGGTCTGCAGTTGTCATGGTAGTTTTGGCTGAACATTTGTGTTGATCCCAGCTAATGGGCTGCATCGGTTTCTGCCAGAGCGACCCCACATTACCCATGCATGCTTGCACACACACATTTATCCCGCCCTCGTAAGTCTGCCTGAGTCTTTCAGAGTCAGGGCGTGAGTAGTCTTTGCTGTGACAGACAGGCGGAGATCCTCACATACAACCTGCCAGCTGGATGGACATGGATCTGTAGGAAATCTGTCTCTCTTTTCTCTTCATGTCTCTAAAATCTTCTCTGTTGTTGTCAGTTGAAGGAGACGCTTGATAATGTTTGAGATAAATGTTGCTTATTGAATCCCAAGCATACAGTATACAGCAAAAGTTATGCCCTCAACACACGTTAGAAATTCCTGAGAGATAATTCAGGCTGTTGCGTCTCTGTGACTGTATTTCAGGTTTTTGTTTTCCTTTCCGTTGCCCAGCCTTGACAGCTGAGTGGTGTTGTGATTGCAGGAAACACATTGTGGAAATCAATGAAGGCCCATCTCAGCTGGGAAGAGTGGTCACATGACCCTGACAGGAAGTAGAGGAGAGTGTGGTCGGTGTGATTAGCTTTCTGGTCCAATAACTGCTGAAGCTCATTTCCTCATCTTATCTCACTACTACACATAAAAAAACAAGGCATTTCTAATTATATACAGTATAAAAAGTTTAGAGCTGCAACAGTTAATTGGTTAGTTGTCAGCTATTATTAACCACCAACTATTTGTAATAATCAATAAATCTGAGTTTTTTTTTTATTATTTTTAATATAAATTAATAATTTTTGACTGAATCTCTTTGAGTTGTGGACAAAACAAGAGATTTGAGGACGTCATCCGCTGCTGCCATTGTAGATTATAATTCTCTTCAATGCACATTTTAAATATAAATCCTACTCATACTTATAGACCTCTCCACATGCACATACTGTACATAATAATCCAGTCCATGTACCATATACCCATCCTGTGTTTATTTCTTTGTACTCTTTGTATTGTTTACAACTTCCAGAACACTTGACTTGTATATAGACATTTTATTTTTATCTTTTAATGTGCTATTTTTGTTCTGTGTAAGTAGATTGAGATAGCTGCATAAAACTGGAGTCAAATTCCATGTATGTACAGTTTATACTTGGTGAAATGAACCTGATTCTGGTCTGATCTTGGACCTTATGAAACACTGGTCAATATTTTTCACCATTTTCTGACATTTTATAGATCAAACAATGAATCAATTAATTAAGAAAATAATTGTCAGAATAATCAACAATAAAAATATTAGTTGTAGTTGCAGCCTGCCCATAAAAAGCTGACAATGGGCAGTTTTATGGTATGTATTATTAGTCTGTGACAAATGTTTTAATCCTAGTTGATATGATGTTTTATGTCATTTTGGTTTGAGGTATTTTACATTGCATAATATGTTTTTTACACAGATACCAGCCTTTAACTTTCTTTCTGTTAAAAATGGAAACATAAAGCATGCAAAAATTAGGGTTGTCAATCGATTTTAATATTTAATTGCATGATTGTCCATAGTTAATTGCGATTAATTGTTAATTAATCACACTTAAAGGGACATTTGTCAAGTGTTTAATACCCTTATCAACATGGGAATGGGCAAATATGCTGCTATATGCAAATGTATGCATATATTTATTATTGGAAATTAATTAACAACACAAAACAATGACAAATATTGTCCAGAAACCCTCTCAGGTTCTGCATTTAGCATAAAACATATGCTCAAATCATAACATGGCAAACTGCAGCCCAACAGGCAGCTGTCAGTGTGTCAGTGTGCTGACTTGACTATGACTTGATCCAAACTGCATGTGATTATTATAAAGTGGGCATGTCTGTAAAGGGGAGACTGGTGGGTACCCAGAAAACCCATTTTCATTCACATATTTAGTGGTCAGAGGTCAAGGGACCCCTTTGAAAATGGCTGTGGTTGGTACCAGTGGTTTTCTAGTTTTATGATACCAGTGTCTTCACTCTTTAAAACTGAGCCCGCTACAACCTAAAAATGTCAACTTGTGTTAATGCATTATGGAAATTAGTGGCGCAGCCCTAACTAAAATACAAGATCACATAAAACATTTTTCATCAGCGACAGCATTATAAAAAACCTGGTGTTCATCCAGCCAACACGAACCCCACCTCTTTTAGAAGAAATTTAAAAACAGATGTAGAAAAGGGTAAAACGTTTTCTGTTATCATTCCATGTACAGGAGGCCAGACAAGGATGAACGGCGACTCAGGTGTCGGCGTGGTGACGGCCCCCCCTCCCACCACAGCCCCTCACAAGGAGCGGTACTTCGACCGCGTGGACGAGAGCAGCCCGGAGTACCAGAGGGAGAGAAACATGGCGCCCGACCTGCGGCAGGACTTCAACATGATGGAGCAGAGGAAGAGGGTCTCCATGATCCTACAGAGCCCGGTCAGTGGTAACAGATGCTTTAAATATCTGCAGATTGAGTAGCATACACTACATTTTCTGACGAAATACTGTGCTCACACTGCCTTAACCAGCATGTTAAACTGTGAATAGGCTCTTTTAGTGTACAGGCAGCAGCCTTCTCAACATCACATGATGGATCCAGTTTATTCCCCATCAACAGTGTGTCTGTTACCAGCTGAATACTGGACAGAGGACGGCTCTGTTTAAAGGCCTATTGTATGTGTGAAAAGCACTGATGTATACAAGTCCTGGAAAAAAAGAGCCCAGAGTTGAGTTTTTACTTTGTTAAGCTCAGGTCAGCAGCGTTTTCTCTGTCTCATCCTTATGTCCTGTTGATACTCACTCTGACATCTCTCCATTGACGCATGTATATGTACTGTGTGAACAACAGAGTGTAAAACTGAATTTCCCCACTGTGGGACTAATAAAGGAATATCTTTCTTTCTTTCTTTCTTTACTAGGGCTGCACAATTAATCAAATATTGATCACGATCATAATTTTGGCTTCCCACAATTAAATGAACATGATCGCCTGTGATATTGACGTCTAAAAAGTGAGATATAGATATTATTTTGATCATTTTTGATTAAATTGAGAACATTGAATTGTTTATTCAGCTCTTCTTGTTGCTAATTTTGCTCTCAAAGTGCACCAAATTGAAGCATTGAACTTTAAAATGTAGCTAACAAAGGGGTTGGTTGAATATTCCTGTATTTTTTCATATTGCAATATACTGTATATAACAGAAAAAACAATTTCAGTTTTTTCTCTAATTTGTACATTAGCAGGAACGTAGCACAGCATGAAGGTGAAAGCAGTGCTCTGTTTATATTAATGTCAAACTGCAATAAAAATTGTTGCTAAAATCTGTGAATATTGATCTCAATATTGATCAAAGTAATCGTGATTAGCATTTTGACCATGATTGTGCAGCCCTAAGTTGATATAAAGTTGCATATTTATTAGCTTCCCCTAGCTATAACTAACACAGTCCTGTTGGTCTGTATTGCACTAAGAGGTGTTTCTAGCTTTAGCCACCCCTCATTGATGTAATTGCTGTGGACAAAATAAAAGAAACGCATATCAATATAAGACGGCAGCAAGACAGCACAAACTGCAGCCTCCAAAATGAATCACACAGTTGAATCAACACCTCTTTATAAGGGTTTGAACAAAAACTTTAAGTGGCAGTCTGTAAGATTTCAGTCCTGGTTGATTTGTAGTCTCCCTGTTGACTGGTGGTAACAGCCAGTGTGGTTTAATACCACAGGTCCCAGTATACTTGGGGCAGAAAAACAGACAAATTTTATTTTAATAAAGAAGTCAGGAAATAATTTTTCCATCACTGAGTGAGCAACCATGATCTGATTATAAAAGTGAAAGTAGATGGTTCTCGCTGGTTATGAGCTCATCATCTAACAGCTCCCTGTGGTGTAATGTGAACCAATGGTGGGGTTATTAAAAGCCTGTACACATGGTGTTTGCCTTTACATGTTTCTGTTTTTGTGGCTTCGTTGATGACCGATAGGCATTCTGCGATGAGCTGGAGACGATGATCCAGGATCAGCTGAAGAAGGGGAAGACGCCCACCAGCCTGCTGGCCCTGCAGCAGATCGCAGACTTCATGACCACCAGCATGCCTTCCATGTATCCCGCTGCACCGCAGGGAGGCATGGCAGCGCTCAACATGAGTAAGCACAGGGGAGAATGAGTGTGTGTGACTTTTTGACCTCCATACCGCTATGTCTGTGCTCGTGATGAGTAATGCAGCATATGCCAAAGTTAATTTCTGGACAAAGAGGATTCAAGTAGGCAGACTCCATCTAATCATTATTATCTGTAAGTGAGATTTTTGTTTCTTTCTATCCAGCAAGGAATCAGGAATGTTGTTGCACTACATTTTATCCATTTTTGTCTCTTTTTTTCACTATTATTATAACTTTTCCACCTCTTTCATGCAAGAATACCCTTCTTTGTTTCTCTCAGGCTTGGGTATGGTGACTCCAGTGAATGATCTGCGTGGCTCCGACTCTATTTCTTATGACAAGGATGAGAAGCAGCTCCGCTGCAAGCTGGCTGCCTTTTATCGGCTCATTGACTTGTTCGGCTGGTCCGAGCTTGTCTACAACCATCTCACAGTAAGACGGTCTTCTTTCTGTATCATACAACAGAAAATCTATGAATAACTGAATTTGTCATCTAGCAGTTAAGTGAAGACTTGCCTGCAACTCTTACAAGAATAGCAAAAGCAATAGGAAAAGAGTAAGGAGACATACATAGTAATAAATAAATAAATAGTTAGAATTGTATATAAAAAATATGCTGAAAAAAATAGTAATTTGTTTGCAATAAATAAATTAATAAGATAAGATAAGATAAGATATTCCTTTATTAGTCCCACAGTGGGGAAATTTACATAAATACATAAATATATATTTACATAATTAAATAAATAATAATAATAATAATAATAATAAATAATAATATTTACATATATTTACAAATTTACATAAATATATATATATTTAAAAAAACCTTAATAAATATATACAGAATGAATGAACAAATAAATGAAAATGCTTATAATTATATATCTTTTATATTTTATCATTTGTCTTTATATTTCCTTATTTATTTATGTTTTTATTTTGTTGTCTTTATATTTCCACATTTATTTATTTACTTATATATTATTTTATTTATTCCTCATTATTATATTTCCACATTTATTTATTTACTTATATATTCTTTCATTTGTTCCACTTTATATTTACACATTTATTTATTTACTTATATATTCTTTCATTTGTTCCTCTTTATATGTACACATTTATTTATTTACTTATATATTCTTTTATTTATTCCTCTTTATATTTCCACATTTATTTATTTACTTATATATTCTTTCATTTGTTCCTCTTTATATTTCCACATTTATTTATTTACTTATGTATTCTTTTATTTATTCCTCTTTATATTTCTATGTTTGTTTTTTGTTTCTTCTTTTACAGATTTATTATTTTTATTTTATTATTTATATGACTCGATACACAAAAATATCCATACGCAATCCAATTTATACATGAAAATAAGTAATCCAGTGATCCAGTCTGTGCATCCATGGGTATATTGCAAAAAGTGACTGCGAATAACTAACTCAGCATACCTTTTAATGGTGCCCTTTGGTCAGAAATGTAAGCAAATATAGGCTAAATTTTACATGCACAGAACTATGAGGATAGATGATCTGATTTAATATATTCTAAGAGAGTATGTGTTGGTGTAACACTATGATCTAATGTGACTGTCCTCTGTTCCCTTAGGTCAGGGTGAACTCCGACCAGGAGCGCTTCCTAATTGTCCCTTTTGGGCTCCTGTTCAGTGAAGTCACTGCCTCCAGTCTGGTGAGAATCTGAGCTGATCTCTATTAGAACGTTTCTTTCCACTTTTCTATCAAGTGATTTCGGTGAAGATAAGTTGACTTCTCATGTGATAAAACCCGTTGAAACAAGTGAGATTCACAGCTAAAGTAACCCCTCGCTGGCTGCCCTGCTCTCCAGGTGAAGATAAACCTTCAAGGTGAGATAGTCGACCGGGGAAGCACCAATCTCGGGGTCAACCAGGCCGGCTTTGTCCTCCACTCTGCTATCTTCGCTTCGCGGCCCGATGTCAAGTGTATCGTGCATGTGCACACATCAGCGGGTGCTGCGGTAAGGGCCAGTGTATACAAAGTAATTACACCCCACATGAACACAGACATGGACATATTATAGTCTTATGTAATATGTTTGTTTGGTTGAAGGTGTCAGCCATGAAATGTGGCCTGTTGCCCATCTCACCTGAGGCGCTGTCCCTGGGCGAGGTGACCTATCATGACTACCAAGGCATACTGGTGGATACTGAAGAATGTCTTACCATTCAGAAGAACCTTGGGCCAACCAGCAAGGTAACAGCTGACTGTGTGTCTGTATGTATGTGAATGCTGCTGTGGAAATATCCATTTGAAATGTAATAGTGGTGCTAAATTATTATTTTGTAACTTCTGAAACATGTAGAAGAAATGAGTGCCATTTTTTTTTTTATTTTTCCTCTCTCTCAGGTGCTCATCCTGAGGAACCATGGCTTGGTGGCTGTCGGCGAAACAGTGGAGGAAGCTTTCTATTACATCCACAATCTGGTCACCGCCTGTGAGATCCAGGTAGGACGCACACCAAGCTTTATTTATGTCTTAAATATTATCACTGCTATCATTGTGGTATGATATATAGAACCATTTGTTTGTCTGCATTTTTCATAACAAATGTCTTTGTCCCTTGTCTCTCCACATTTTTATACATGTTCATCTTTCTTCATGTTGACGTCCATACGTGTGTCTGTGTGTGTCCACATTTTATTTTCCTTCTGTATTCTGGATCTGTCTGTCGGTATCCCTCCCTATTTTCTTTCAGGTGAGAACGCTGGCCGGCGCTGGAGGGCCGGATAATCTGGTGCTGCTGGACCCAGCGAAATACAAGTCACGCCCGAAGGTCCCAGAGCCAGCCGGCGACGGGTCCGCTGCACACCCTAAGTGGAAAGTCGGGGAGCAGGAGTTTGAGGCTCTCATGAGAATGCTCGACAACTTGGTATGTACAAAGAAGAGGAGGGAACTTATTTTGCAAGGAGTGGGAGTTCTTTATTCAGGTGTTTTTGTACAGCTTGTTTTTTCTCTTTCATTCTCAAAAAAAAAAATCCTGTCCATACAAGCATGGTTTAAAAACAAAAACACAAAAATGCAATCAAAGCCAATAGGCAACATGTTGTGAATTTCTCCACTGTGGGACCAATAAAGGAATATCTTATCTTAATATCTTATCTTAGGCAGGTTTACACACCTGGGGCCTGTGTTATGGGAGTGCTGCATTCACCCATGTTCCTCAATATGTGGAAGTGGAAGACTATCTGTACATTTATGTGTGAACATGAAAAATCCTGTTAGTGAAGTTATTTGGCCACGTCGGCCATTCATGAATGTATTGATGCTGCCGTTGCACGACATGTTGCATTGAAACTTGAATTCAAAACGAGAGAAGCAAGCAAGACTATGTAGGTTTTCATCTCCATCAGTAGTTCCAGGTGGTCCCCAGAAAATGGGGAATAGTCTATTTTCAATATTTAATTCACTGCGTCAGAGTCACTGAGTGGCTATTCTGATCATGGGTTTCACTTCCTCCGTGTTATCTCCTGAAATGTACTTGACAGCTGTAGAATTCTGGTCTTAATCATATCTAACAACCAACACCTTTTCAATGGAGGTTCCTGAAACGAAATATTATCATTGGGGGTCTCTGACCTAATGTTTATCAATTTCGGGGTCTTTGACATAAAAAGGTTGAGAACAACTGCTCCACATGGACGAATGTGGCCACAAGTGACAATTACAAGATAATGGTAATACGAACTTGGTAGTGTTAGTTACACAGCAATCTATCTAACGATTGGCAAAATTAGCTAGCGTTAGCCCCCATAAGTCAAGTCCCAAGTCCGTAACAAGTCACAATACGCTCTTCACCAAATGTAATGCCATTTTAACAACAGAGTAAGTGGCGTTCAGTGACGTTGTGTTAGTTCTTGATGGTTTCCTCCTGCAGCTTGTTTGGATGCTGTTGGGTCAAACAAGGTTTCCTGATAACACTGAACAAATACGAAGAGTCCGGAGTTCAACAACAACTTTTTTTTTGTGGATTCAGCAATAAAAATAAGAAATTCACTTTGTTTAGTATGAGTTATCTCTAAGATCAGTTGATCATCTTCGTGCACACACTTTTAAATAACATACTTTTTAATCTTTGGGCTTGGGGCAAGTTATCAAGTACCATTGAAGTCCGAGTCTTTTTTTATTTTGTCAAATCAAGTCTGAAGTCATCAAATTTGTAACTCAAGTCCAAGTCATGTAGCTGGAGTAAACATCTCTGCCATGAGCTACTGGTCATACCAGACCAAGTCATGCTTTAGCAGTGAAACCCCAGAGTGTACTGATTAGAACAAGGGTATGTTTTATTGCTGATAAATTAGGTGATTTGTTTGAGAGAAGAAGAATGTGTAAATCCTTTTGTAAAGTTTGTGTCAAGTATTAAGCCTGTTATTGTGTGTCTTCCTGTTTCCCAGGGCTACAGGACGGGCTACCCCTACCGCTGCCCGGCATTGCGAGACAAAGCTAAAAAGTACAGTGACGCGGAGATTGCTCCCTCCGCCCACGGTGGCTACTCATACGGGGACGACAGTGACTCAGGTGCTCGCTCCCCGCTGAAACAGAGCTTCCAGCGCGGCCAGCGTGACAAGACCCGCTGGCTCAATGCCGGCGGCCGGCCCGACGAGCCCTACGAGGACGGGCCCGACGGCAGCAGCCCCAAGTCGAAGCCTAAGGTGTGGACGAACATAACACACGATCACGTCAAACCCTTGCTGCAGTCTCTCTCGTCTGGTGTCTGCGTGCCAAGCTGTATAACCAACTGCTTGGTCTGTGCCTACCTTACTGTTCATAGTAAAGATTTTACAGCTACCTTGTTGGTGGAAATGGGCAGGTGGTCGGCATCCTGAGTTCCTGAGGACAGTGGGGTGTAAAACAGTATAATGCTGGAAATACTGTTTTCTGATTATCTTTTATTGAGCCTTTTTATGTATCTGCTAGGCTAAAAATGGATCCTACTTTTCACTACTTTTCAACTCGCACTGTAATTTCAGATGTCCTATTAACCCTCCTTTCTAACTCTGCTCTGTTAATTACTGCGTAGCATAGCTGTGAGTACTCGTTGACCCTCTTACTCCTGTTTCCCTCCTGGTCTCTTAATGCTTCATGATGCCGGGCCAGCTGCCCAAAGCATGCCCCACTGCATGTGTAGTAGTGAAATGCATTGTTGGTGTTGATGTTTTTCCCAGAGGAGCGAGCAGCAGGGGTGTGGCACGAGGTGGCAAGACGCGGTGACGTTGCTGCTAACTACACTTTTACTCGCCGCCCCGCAGTTGTTGTCTTTGCATCTCGTTAGCTTTTCTTAACTTTGTTGCTCAAACATGATTCAGCTAAAAGGATAAAGTGCAGTGAGATTTGAGGCTAAAAACGTATTTATTAGGGCTGTCAGTCAATTAAAATATCTTATCGCGATTAATTGTATGATTGTCCATAGTCTTCATTAATCACATTTTTTTTCTGTATCTGTTCAAAATTCACCTTAAAGGGAGATTTGTCAAGTATTTAATATTATTATCAGCATGGGAGTGGGCAAATATGCTGCTTTATGCAAATGTATGGATATATTTATCAGTGGAAATCAGTTCAATACAAAACAATGACAAATATTGTCCAGAAACCCTCACAGGTACTGCATTTAGCATAAGAAATATGCTCAAATCATAACATAGCAAACTCAAACCCAACACTGACTTGCCCCAAACCACATGTAACTCATGGGTACCCATAGAGCCCATTGTTATTCACATATCTTGAGGTCAAAGGTCAAGGGACCCCTTTAAAAATGTCAGTTTTTCCTCTCCAAAATTTAGCGCAAGTTTGGAGTGTCATTTAACCTCTTTGTGAGAAACTAGTATGACGGTTTCTCAGGTTTTCTAGTTTCTTGTGATATCAGTATCTTCAGCTTTAAAACTGAGCCTGTCGCAACCCCTGAAAGATCGATTGTGTTATTGAGTTAAAGAAATTAATGGCGTTAGAACTAATTTGCGTTAACATGTTATCGCGTTCATTTTGACAGCCCTATTATATAGAAGATTTACTTTGGCAGCATAAATGAGGGAGGTGGCATGTCTCTAACTAACCAGAATAATGCCAGATACAGTCTAAAAAATATTTGTTCAACAAAATTTCCTTGGCAAAAAAGTTATGCAGCCTGCTTTTCTAATTCCTCTTTTCCTCAAACACCTTTAACTGTTCCGAGCTGTACATTTCTGTTTCCTCCATCTGGTTTAAGTGTATTCTGAAACTGGTTTTGAACACCTCAACGCCTGCATGAGTGGATTTGTTTGGGAAATAACAAACAGACGAGAAGAAAAAAAAGCCATGAAATTTGACCTGACTTTTGAATCAATTATCTCCTGTTGGGAAATTAGGAAATGTTGTGTTGTGAGACTCTCTCTCAGTGAGTATATATCGCGTTTACATGTTCATCTCATACTCAACCAACCCGGCTACCTCCATCCAGAAACCCTCCCTCATCCAGCCCCAGGTTGGTGTGGCAGCTAACCAGCCAAGCTTAAAGTGAACACAGGAATGAAAGTCATGAGCTTACGCTTTCCACCGCGAATCACATGCCTAGTTTGGAAAAAAAAAAGGTTAAGCAAGATATTGTGCATGAAAGCTGAAGATTTGATTTGTCACCCGCTGCTCATTCAGTTTGGTGCAAGAGATGGGTGCAGACTTTTTTTTTTCCCTTCAATCATGCTGAGCATTACCAGGTTTACGATAACACTGTGAGAAGTAAATGGGGTATTTTTTTTGCATAATAAGGAAATAAAAAGGTTTCATCCTCTGCAGGAAAGATAAACTCTTAGTTTGTAGCGTTGTGGGCGAGTGTCCTCTGGTGTGTTTCTCTCTTATCTCTGTCGTCCTTGTTGTCGTGTATCAGCCTGGGAAATGACTTTGGTGATGCCAGCTCACCCCTCACTGCCACTCTTGCTTCGTAAGCCAGCCTCATCATCTGTCACCCGCCCACCCACCCCTCACTCTCCCTCACTTCTCCCTCCCTCACCCCTTTTACCATTTTGTTCTCATTCTGTGATGTTTTCAGTTCATCTTCAGTGTAATCCTTCTGATTGTTTTGGATTCTGATAGTACATCAATGATGATGACAAATAGTAGGACAGATACGCTGTTAAGCTTCAGCTGTTGCACCTTAAACTGTCGTCATGCGTGAGGTCCTTCCATCAGTTTATGACTGAGCATCACCAACGCTGATCTCCTCCAAAGTAATCAGCCAATCTTTTCAGATTCATCAGTAATCTTTTTACTTTACCTCAAGATCATCATAGTTCTCCGACATGCTTGTGAAACTACAGTAACATGAGCTGCAGAGTGTAAAACCGTGGTATCACCAGCAGCCATCTGACTTCAATTGCTCCTAAAGTAGTGTTATTACGGTAAGGACGGCCTCTGAGCGAGGCCAACGGGGTTACCATGGTTTTGCGCTCTGCAGCTCACGTTACAGCAGTCTTGGAAAGGGAACATGAGAGTAGGGGTACTCAGTTGGTTGCAACCGACACCTCTACATGCCACCAAATCCTACACACTGTCCGTTTTTAAATTGTATTATGCCCCTGTGAGCATAATGCCTGCAGTTTTCTAGCATTTCTTGTTGAATTCCTTATTTTTTATGACATTTCAGCTCTATGCAACACACAATAATCTCTATTTAGACAATTTCGTCCCTGCTCCGGTGTGTGTTCGCACATTATAACTGAGAAGATAGATCAATGGATAGGGAGATAGACAGATTGAATTTATTGACCCCAAAAGGGAAACTGTGGTGTTAAAGCAGCAGTGTACATAGATCACAAGAAATGTGCATCACTCACACAAGAGACATGAGGTACAATAAAACCAGTATTTGTGGCTGATAAATAAGCATCCGAGAGGTAATGTCGGTGATGATGTAGAGTAGTACCTTACTAAATTTGTAAATGAATCTCATCATCATTGGTTCACTTTTTTACATTCAAACCTTTTTACAGCCATCCAACTTTATCCATTTCAGTTCAGCATGGTTCCTGTATTGTGAAGCCTGCATAGTGTTTTGTCTAAATCTATTTTTGTGCCTCATTCAGTATATTTGGTGTTAGTTGTTTTTTAACACTTTATGTGGTGTTTACAGTGGACAAAGGAAGATGGACTCCGCCAGGCTGCCGCAGCCAATCAGTTCATCCCGATGAACACCAACCCAAAAGAAGTCCTGGAAATGAGGAATAAGGTATCACGTGTTTCTCTTTATTATTTTTGCGAAACAAAGACCATCTGAGGCTCCAGATGAACTGTATGTTTATTACTGTTGTCTGACTTAAAGTGTTGTTGTTGGTAGATCCGGGAGCAGAACCTGCAGGACATAAAGACGGCAGGGCCCCAGTCTCAGGTTCTGTGTGCCAGCACCGTGGTGGAGCGCACCTTCAACCAGGTCAGTCTGTGAACTCGGCACATCAAAACCTCGCTGCTACAGCCATCCTGACCTGGAGATGAATATGAGTCTCATATTGATGAAATACTTGAGTTTGGTCCCTTCTATTCAGTTTAAATGCATTTAAAATTAAAAACCAAATCTCCAAATATATTCTGTCCAGGTCTGGAGTCACCCCTTAAACCAAAATGCTGCAATCTTGTGCCTAAAGGAAGATGTTAATTTTAATCTGATCTGACAGGAGTAACTTCACCACTAATAACAGCAAGTACAAAAACATGTCCTCCATGTTGTGTCCCAGAGCATGGAGTGACTTTTGTCCCATTATTCTTTGACTACAGAGATTGTCAATCTGGCAGGTGAGTAGTGTTTGGGAGAGGTAACCTCATTCTGCTCTCCAGACCTGCCAGCTCAGGTTGTGCCCATATTCATACGTAGTTTTCTCTTTTTTTACTCCTTCATTTCTTTTTTTTTTTTGTTGTTTTATTTTATTTCGTCTTTTCTTTCTGGAAGTTGAGAGTTGAAGCTGTTACCTGTCTCAGCAGCTCTCAACGGATTGGTCATCTTGCAATGTTTAACAAGCCTTCATCAGATCAGATCATTACAGTCTAATATACTGTTATTTCTGTGCATGCCAGCAGCACCAGAATATGTTTCTACGTGAGGAGGACCCTGGACCCTTTGCATTTTAAAGTGAAATGCATCAATCTGGTGCACGTTGAGGGCAAAATTAAGAGGCTAGATCTATGAAGAACTTTGTGCTCTTTAAACACTTTAGTCAGACGGGATGCCAGACGCCATATAGACATCACTGACGTTCTACCTGGCACGCATTATCAACATTTTTCACTATAACACCTGAAAGTGGGGAAACAAAAAGTCTTGTTGTCCCCCCTAATCCGGCACCTATGATGCAATCACTCTTTGTCCACTTTTGCGAATTAAAAATGGAAATTTGCTTAAAAAATTATGTATGAATTTGCATGGTTTGCCTCCCTCGGGCAGCTATTAGCTCAATTCTGTGACTCCAGATATAACACAATGCACCCTTAACCCAAACACCATGAGGAGTAGGACAAATTAACATAACAAATTAACAGAATTATTAACAGAGCTGCTAATAATTTCTAAACTGCGTTAAACAGGTTTTAGGGCTGCCTAATTCTTCACCCAGCATGTCAGAGGTGCCCCTTGATGTGCTGCTGTTTTGTTAAGACTCCTACAAAGTTTATCGCAACCCCCACGTGGGGATCATTTGTCTTTACAATGCATGATCTCAGCTATTTGTTCCATCACTGCTCTGCTTTTCACAGCCCCAGATCCACCTCTCTTTGCATGTGCTTCCACTGCTTGTGTATGACTGTATGTTATGTGTGTATGCAGAGGTGGAAAGTAACTAAAAAGGCAAATAGAAAAATAATTATTAATCCTACTTATACCAAGATTTCACACAGCTTTTTAACTACCTAAAGATGAGCCTGCAGTTGTTTTTATTTTATAATCACTTCCAGCCTCTTTTCTGAGAGGTAATCTCTCCAAATTTTGCATTTGGGAAATTTCTAAGTGTGTATTCTTACTTGGTAGCTGTTCTGCAAATTTCATGGTAATAAGGTGATAATTAGCAAGTAACCTATTTGAGATTTCTTTGAAATTACTGCCAAATTACCCCAATATTTACCTCAAAATTCAAATAATTATATGCAAAAATAGCATATATTGTTTAAAATAGGGCCCTTAGGCTTGAGAAGCAGCTGCTTTTCATCAGAGGTGGAAAATCAAAACTCATAAGATAAGATAAGATAAGATGAACCTTTATTAATCCCCAGAGGGAAATTTGGGAAGACACTTCTGATCAGACTGACTGACTTATTGTCTACACAGATGAAATCTGGTAGCTGATGTAAAGATTCAGGGAGTTTTTAAAGAAATTTCAAAGAAGTTATTTTCTAATTATTATCTATTTATCAGCAGACATGGAAATAAAGCATATCACTTTCCTGGAAATGTATTAAATCAATTACCAGATACTGGGAAATAGCAAAATATAATTATTAAATAATGTCTATAAAATATTTTGTTAAATTTTGAGGTAAATTTTGGGGTAATTTGGCAGTAATTCTAAAGAAATTTCAAATAGGTTACATGCTAATCATCATCAATCAATTACCATGAAATTTGCAGGCCTGTAAAATGAAGTGTTGCCTTTTATTCTTATTGTGGTCATGGCCAGGTTGACATTACTCAAAGTAGTATCCACACGTGTGCTCGAGGATTACTCGCATAGTAATATTTGTACTTGAGTGAGATATATTGTCTTTCCACCTTTGTGTGTGTGTGAAAGGTGGTATATTAGTGCACTCATTCCTGCCTGCCTGACAGACTGCTGATTTGAATGTGCTGGTGTTTAAGAGCTGGGTTGTGCTCCCCTCCTCACTGGGTTTACTATTGCAGGACGCCCCTCTGTCTGACTGTACAGACACTATTGATGGCCTCGATGTGTCCGAGGGGTCCTATAGTCCTGCTAAATCAATTAGAAAGGTACAAATACTATTCACCTGTACTCCACATCATCCTCCAGTCATTCCTGTTAGTCTGCAGATAGATGACATGAATAATATTAGTACTAGTGCTAGAATGAGCCTCTCTTGTTATGTTGTGGTCATGAGACCTTGTCTTTTCTGCACTTTAGAGCCGGAGAGCTTTGGATCCATTTTTTGTGCCAGCTAGGGTGCTTGAGGTGAAAGATTGATGTGTGTTTTGAGTCTGTCTGCAGGAGAGATTTTCTTTCAAAACGTACTGTTGTTGGAAGTTGAACTGGGCAGTAAACAGGGCAGCTGTTAGATCCAGTGATGGTGGAGTTTGCTGCATGTATGGTACAGAATTTTTAATGTAATGTAATGTAATTTTTTTAGTAAATGAAGTTAACCTTTTCCAGTACATTTTTGTATTTTTTCCAGGGGGTACAGGGAGTCTTTAGGGGGAGATAGCACGTCAACAGTAGATGTCACATAGAAGTGGTGTACATCATCTGAAAGCTGGGAACCAGCTGGAGATTAATTTGAGATGCGGCTCAGTGCTGTGTGCCAAATTTTTCTAGTCATAAATCTGAAATAAATGACTACAAATTAATAATAAGTTGATTAAAGTTTAAAGTATATGATGGCCATTCCCAGCAATGGTTGTGTTGATACCATTTGTTACACAGATTTTGTGCTAAATTTACCATTTTTACCACTCGAGAATTGATCAAAATGATCAATGATCTCTCCAAAATACCACATTAAGACACCAAGACACTGAGGAACACCATAAAAAAGCCATGCTGTGATTTTGTATCAGAAACTTTTGACATTTGGAGATTTCTGTAAGAATTGCATTTTTCAGCTTTTAGGTGGCGAACACTTCTGTTGTGTAAACTGCTCAGAAACTCCAGTCAGTCTACCCAGGAAAGCCATCCATCCTCTGAATGCTCTAGGTCTCTAGTCTGTGGTCATAGTTTCAAGTTTCATGTCAGAGGTCAAGGAACCCTTTTCAAAATGGCCCTGCCGGTTTTTCCCATGCCAACATTTAGCGTTGTAGCATGACATTGTTGGTACCAATGGATTCATTAGGATTTCTAGTTTTATATGATACCAGTAACTTCACTCTAGCTCTGAACCTGCTACAGCCTCTGAGAAAAGTCTAACTTGTGCAATGAAGATGCACATTTTATTCACCTATGGCGGATACTTCTGCTCATGCTGCATTATAGTTACGTAGGTAAACTGCCTCTAATCTGATAACCCAGTTCAAGTGAGGTTTTCTGCATATCATTTGACACTGCAGCTAGTTTTCAATCTATTAAATCCTTCCATGTGTAACCTGCAGTGACTCATCTCTCTCTGCCTCCCCTCTGTGTGTCCTGTAGGGGGAGCTGGTGACTGCGTCCAAGGCCATCATCGAGAAGGAGTACCAGCCCAAGGTCATCGTCAGCAAGCAGGGTCCCAACCCCTTCACCAAACTCACCGACCGGGAGCTGGAGGAGTACCGCAAGGAGGTGGAGCAGAAACAAAAGGGGCCTGAAGGTAAACAGTGACGAGTGGGGAAGATGAAATTAACTTCAGTGTAATGTGAAAGATGTAAAATGTACTTTCCAAAACCCTTCCACCCTGGTTTTAAATATGTGACACACACAACAACCACTGTGGTTATTTTAAGTATTTTTAACAAGTTGAATGAATATAAATGACAACCCTACATGTGTAGACAAGTTTTTGGGTTGTGGTTATATTCTACAATGATCTGATAATGATAAATACACATAAAGACTAGTGTAGGTATTTATATCAGCGTAGATGAGAGTTGTTTAATCAGTTAAAGGGAGACACCCTTAACACAATTAAACTAATAGATACATCTCCAGTTGATTATTTACATTAAGATAATTATTTTTTGTTTTCTAGGTTTTCTGAAAACATATGCTTAAATATGCAAATGAGGCATTATCTTCTCAAATATGTGCTCATTTGTACACATTTCCAGAACAGAAATCTGAACAATCTTTTTTTCGTTTTGTTGACTCTCTTTTTATCACTTCATGAATCAGAAAATACTGTCATACTGTTACGAAAATCTGTTTTCACCATGTTTTTAGGAATAAAAGGTTCCATAAATCAGGCTATGAATAATATATGAACAAATCCCTTTTAAAAAACAAAGTATGAGGGAAAAAAATACATACGTTTTGTTGGACACTGCAGGTGAATAGGGGATTTAAAAAAATATATATATATATATATCACCATGAAACTTCCCTAGGTGATTACTTACATTAAGACTATTAGTATTTATATTGCATGTTGTTAATGTTTAAATGTGCAAGTAAGGCATTATCCAATGCTAACCTTTGGAGAATATAGAAGAAATCTACAAATGTAAATGGACAGAGTCATAAATAATCACCTAAATGTGTGTTTTGGATGTTTTCTTTCCTCTAGTCTGAAAGACGGCATGTTATAGAAGCAAATTACGGTAGCCCCAAATCTCAAACTAAATTATTTTAATCTTTAGTTCTCTTGGTAACATGGCATTGCATGTTCAAAGGGGAATTGTGCTGTTTAACTCATAGCTCCCTCCTTCTGTAATCAAGTCACTTAGATCGGTCTTCACAGGAAGTGTACTGTAGGTACAGACAGGAAATAAGTCGAGATCACCTGAGCTGTCAAACATCAGTGTTCACTTTGTTATAAGTTTTCAGTTCAAGTTATGTGTCGCTAATAAATATGCTCATAATTAGAAGATTTTTTAAAGGATACTAGTAATAAAAGAATATTTACCTTCCTGCAGAATGATGCAAAAACCCAGTGATCCTCAGATTGGTGTTGTAATCTCTCCACACACACGCATACTGTACACATGACTTCACAGTGCAGGGACGAGGTGGTAGTAGGGAGGGATCAGCCTGTCCTGAGCCTGAACCGCTACCGAGGGATCAAGCATCCGTCTCCACACCTCTGCAGTCTGCGACTGACTCGCCCAGCTTACAGAGAGCCCCACCTACAACCGCCACAACCGCCACGCCGGCCTCCGAGCAGGGCTCCCCTTCCCTCGTCCTCTCCAGCGGGGCTGAGCCAGCCAGTCGGGGCGGCGCAGACTCCGCAGATGACGTTTTTTCCACCGCAGAGGAGGTTTTTTCAGCTCCACATTCCCCACACAAGGAGTTCCACTGCGCCGTGCTGCGAGCCCTCAGCAAGGAGCCGTCGGTGGTAGAGGCGGCTAAGGCGGATCAGGCTCCAGGTAGATGAAGCGGAGTCGCGCCTAAAAATCCGGCCTTCCGCTATAATCCCTCCTCCCCTGCTCAGCCCTGGTCCGCTGCACTGGGAGTGTGGGAACCCCTGCCTGCTGTGTCCTCTCCTGTTTCTGGGGGTTTGGAGTCTGCTGCTGCTGTTTTTATCACGCGCAAGCATCCTCCCTACCCACAGTTCAATCTTCGAAGCCTTTGCTTGAGTGTTACCCCCCCATCCCCCGCCATCCCCGCTCTCTGATGTCTTGTCCAAAGGCATCAGAGTTCAGGCAGATCAGATATTTTTCTGCAGTTTGATTGGACGAGGAGCTGAGTAGAGAGGATGTGAGGAAGCTCATATTGAGATTTGAAACCACCACCTCTCTTTGGGGGTGCTCTGTCTAAAAGTGCTTTTGCAGTGGCGTGTTCTTCTGCTAACCTTTTTCGAGGAAGCTGTGCTCAGTCATCCAATCAGAGCATCCCATGTTTGGACATGAATAATGGTGTCCTCCCTCTCTTCCTGCTAACCCCGTCCTGGATATATCTCTGTTGGTGTCCACTCTCCCTCATGTGCTTCTGACTGATTTCCAATAAAACTAACGTTAGTTTTGTTTATATGTTAAGGTTGATTTTTACTGGGATTCCTTTGAAAGCGTTTGCCGTGTTCTCCTGATTAAGGCTTCCTCCCTGATTTGATTCTGTGTGTTGTCCTCCCTTTACTTAGAATCATACAGTGTGAACAGCTTTGAGGGTTCAATTTAAATTATAGCCTATAAATAACTAAATTGCTCATTTATTTCATGATATATTCCTCAACAGTCTCTGTTTTATTTCTGCTGGTTTTCGTCTAGATGTGGAGCCTGAGGAGGAAGAGCCCCAAATCCAGAAACCCACCACCACTCCACCCAGCACCCCAGTCCGAGCAGAGGAAGGTAGGTTGGCCTGATACACTTGACAGACTGGTGCGGCCTGGTTTGGCATGGGCTTTTCCAGCCCTCCTGTTGGGTTTTAGGGCTTTTCTAGGGTCTGTGGAGGGAACGCGGAGGCTCCTGTCTGCCTGTGTGTTCATGTTGTGGTCTTTAATAATACTACTACAGGTGCTGTGCTGTGTTTCCTGTAATAACAGGCCAAGAGGTTCGATTATTGATGCTATGAGAGATGGAAAATTACAGGCTTTAATTCACAGTCTCCAGAGGTAATGTCAGGAAATAGTTTGGAAAGACATTGGGCCTCATGCAAGAACATTATTCTTATCTTAACTTAATCTTAGTTTTTTCACACCATGAGCTCGTATGAGCATGCCACGTAAACGACCTGCGTAAGCATGACGAATAACACCTATCCCCTAAATGAGCATGCACGCATAAGAATTGTGAATTTGCATAATTAACATCCCAGTGACACCATATCAGGCTACGTGTCCTGTCCCGTTCACCTGCCAACATATCAGCACGCTGAGCCTGATGCTCTAAGGCATCCAAAAGAAGCAACTGACGACCTTATTATCTACTGCCACAAATGAACCTTCGATTAGCGCACGATTTAAGTCATTTTGCAGTTTGAGATGTTCATATACATCACTTTTTTTAAATTAATTTTATTTTCATCATTTGTAATGAAAGGTTCAATCCATCATGTACGGATAACAGCAGGGTAATTTCACGTGACTCCTACGACAAGTCTGGATCACATGTAAATTGCGTTCGTACTACTTAATTTCTTTAACGCATTAACACAACTTGCAATTTTTAGATTGTGGCGGTCTCAGTTTTAAAGACAGAGTGAAGATACTGGTATCATGTGAGACTATAAAACCTGAGGAATCCATTGGTACCAACCATGCCACAATGTTGGGAAGAACGCTCCAAACTTACTCTAAATTTTGGAGAGGAAAAACTGTCATGGCCTTTTTCAAAGGGGTCCCTTGACCACTGACCTCCAGATATGTGAATGTAAATGGGTCCTTTGGGTACCCACGAGTCTCTCCTTTACAGACATGCCCACTTTATGATAATCACATGCAGTTTTCACATCATGTCACGATTTGAGCATATTTTTTATGCTAATTGCAGTACCTGTTAGGGTTTCTGGACACTATTTGTCACTATTCTGTGTTGCTAATTGATTTCCTATAATAAATATATACATACATTTGCATTTGTTCACTCCCATATTGATGAGTATTAAATACTTGACAAATCTGCCTTTAAGGTACATTTGAACAGATTTAAAATGGATAATCATGCGATTAATTGTGGTTATTTTTTTTAATCAATTGACAGCTTTAGTTTTTTAAGAGAAAATTCAAAATACGAGAAAACTGGTGAATGCAGCAAGTTCTCTGAAATAACTCGTACAAACTTCTGGACAACAAGTCTGTTCGGACGACTTGTTCTTGCATGACGCCCACAGAGTGACACTAAATAGAAAAGATATGATGTATTTGAAAAAATGAGCATTTATTGATGGACCCCAGTGAAGACGTCTCAGACTATTTTTGGTCTTTTATATTTATTTTCCTCCCTCTTGGTCTTTATTACTATTGGATTACACCTTTGTGAACAGTATCATGCATGATGATACCAGAACTGGTTCTAAAAGTTAATAAGTTAAAGCTAAAACCTTTATTTAAACAATAATTGGCATTATTCCAGTCATACACTGCAAGTTTTCTGCATGAGGGAAAAGGGGGATGAGTGGTTTGATCGCAGGTGTAATCTAATACCTGAAATGTTGTTATATAACATATGTCTCTATGTACAGTATCCTTTACCCCTTCACTTCCATTCTCCATCTTTTTGGGGTCTACTAAGAATGGTTCCCAGCCATTCTTTTAAAGATTTTCTCCTGGTGTTTTTCTCTTTTTTTTCCTCACATTTTAGTTTATTTTTTGATTTAACACTGTGCCTGTGGTTTGATCTGCATAGACATTTGTTTCTACTTGTGCTTTTTTTCTTCTTTGTGGCTGCGATTACAATCAGGAGATGGAAATGCAAAAGAGTACCTGTTGCCATAGTAAGTACGTACTGTTCACCACCCTCCTAATTACCCGTCACCCTCCATACCTGTGTTTGATTTACCCTTGTTTTCCGTTGCATGGCTTCACTAGTAGAGCTGTTCTGTGGTCTGAACTAACCCCTTATTTTATCCGGGGTTTGAGACTCTTCTATCGGTTTTAACTCGATTCTCCTCTGAATCTCTTTCTTGGGGTTGATGGGGGTTATTTCAGAGCTCCTCCCTTTGTCGTGAAGAAATGAAATGACCATGGCAAGAAAAGACAATGAATAGTTATCTTGGTACATTTTCCTAACAATCAAATGAGTAATATCATGCATTAAAGTCCCATATACCGAATGTTATAATCTAAACAAAAGTGGAGGATGTTCCTGAAGAAAACCTCACAACTCACTGAACCTTTTACTTTAGATAACCTCTCTTTTCCTCCTGCCAATGATTCACTGTCAAATTAACCAACCTCTCTTGCACTTTATGCACTTTTATCAATGTTGAATGGCACTTTTATTTCATGGAAGAAATTGGGTAATGTTTTACACATGTTTGTTTGTCTTCCAGACGAGTCCTTTACCAGGTACATTGGTGTTTTCTCTGGGTGTGGCTTTCCAACCAAACTTGCTGCTGTCAGCTTTGCTTGAGACTTTCTGTTGGTTTACCGTGAAAGACGGTTGAAGTCAGATGCTTTTGGCTGTGTGGTGTTGTTGAGTCTCCATTTTATCTGTGTTGTGTTCGGTGCTATCTCTGTTCTGACAGGAGAGGTGTGAAACGAAGGCTGGTGTGTAGTGTTTTCTCAGGTCTTGACAAAAGGGTTTTTCTCTGTAGCATGTGAGCAACGTTAAAACTGAACGAAACTGCAGTTGTTTTGCACCTGACTGCACTGTGTGAGCTTGTACCTGAGCTAAAAGCTGTGGTTTGGATGCCAGTTGGCCCACTGATCCCAGGAAGGTCATCTGAAGCAGCAGAGCTTCTGGATCCAGAACCAGCACTTGTTGCTTCTTGACTCTTTTGGCTGGGGGTATTTTTTTTTTAACGATTTACAAAAGCATACGCATTCAGACAATTAATAGTAGTTGCTGGATAGGAAAGCATGCAAAAGATGGGAAAAATTATGCACCCTAGATTACTGGTTCCCAACCTGGGGGACCAGACCCCCACTAGGGCTCACCAAAGCTTCACAAAGGGACAGTGAAGACCTGAGCCCAAGCTACTGTATATTCACTGAACCAGCCTTGTCTTGCATTAGAAAAGCAAAGAGTTAAAACAACCAGAGAGCTAATAAAAAAATGGCCAAATGTCAGAAGAAAACTGAGAATTTGGAAAAGAAAGAAAAAATTTTACATAAGTTAGGAACGTTATTAACCTTCCTTCGTGGCAACACCATTATCTTTACTCTCGCTTTAAGACTGAGCCCACTACAACTTCTAAACTACTTAATAGCAACCATCGGAGTGTTAAGTGTATTGATACAATTTTGCCACGTAAAATATCGCCGTATCGATTCATTATTTGTCCCTCATGCCTAACAGCTATTATCATTAGCCCCTCGAATTAGTCTTGTCTCCTCCTGACATCTCAAATTACCATGAATGAAAATACTGGAAATTTGAAAACACTCTTAAATATGCATATATAATATGCATTTTGCTGAAGCTAACAGGCCCCATTGCAGGGCTGTTAGCACTAATATTATAGTACGGTATGAGGGGAAATGTAATATCAGACTGTTATTTTGTTCAAACCTAACACTCTTCAGATGCTAACTATAACATAAACACACAGGCTAGATTTATGCTTTATTGTTATGTTATTTTAAAAATGAAAGTACTAAAACAAAGTCAGCATTAGCAAGTTGATGTATCATTTCAAGAATATTTTACACATTATTATAGATCACTGTGATCTCTGAAAACAAGACTCTTCTAGCAGTCGTTATTAGCTTTATATTAGTTTATAAGCCCAGCAACTGGATTAAAGGCCTCAACTTATTTCTCCTTGAGAGCTGCTCCAGTTTTGAATTCATTTAACTCCCCTGACTTGTTACATAACCTCGCATGCGTGGTTATTAAAATCTTTGAAAACCATTGCAATATTTTTTCTGTGTTGCAGACTTTGATTTGTCTTTGTTTGTACACACAGGGTGCAAATGAGCCAGGGAACTGCACTCATTAAGATTTCCCTGTTTAAATGAAGGTAAAGCCAAAAATACCAGCAACATTAAAGGAGTCAGAGAGAAAGATGAAATCCTGATTTAATGAGGGCGAAGACGTATTTTTAGGTAAAGGAGAGAGGTAAAGCTAGTGAGCGATGCTGATGTGTTATGCAATGGAAGAGGGAGATGGTGCATCTGGGTTTGGATTTTTATCTGAAATGTGTCAGTTTAGATGCATTATTTTATGAGATTGTATTTGAATCGAGTGTGAATGTTGTGTTTGAAGACTTTATTCTTCAGCGGCATCTTGAACTGATTTAAATACATACATTAGTAGATGGCTTTACTAAAGAGGCCAACCCTTTGTCATTCCCAACTCATCAAATACCGCTGTTTGGTCAGTGCCGCTCGGCATCTGAGGCCGACGTACGGAGGCACAGTTTAGCAACAGTTTAGCAACAGTTTGTGATGAACCGGGCTTACGTGTGACTTGTCAGTATTTTCAGTCCCATAAGACGCTTGTGTCCGTAGGATTAGGCTTGTTCGAGATGAGCCCAAGCCCTCAAGAAGAGCGCCAGTTATTGACCCCAATGTTCGTAGTGGCCAAACGGCGGTACTACAGCTTCCATGTCCGTCGCGTGATGCCATTGGACCCAAAAAGACTTTTTCCTATAGACTTACATTGAGAAAGAGACATCTGTAACTCAGCGGATAATTTTTTTGGGGTAAACCAACAGTACGAACACACTAATGGTCCTTATTTAATGGTTCCTTATCCTGAATTTCCCTCTGGGGATTAATAAAGGTTCATCTTATCTTTATCTCTTAAATCATTAGGTCCTAAAAGTTGTAAACTTACTAATAGCAGAATTCAGAGTTATTTCCTTCCTCTGTTTATGTCTGCGGAGACGCAGCCTGCGACAACAGTGCAAGTCCTGACGTTGGGACCAATGTGTCCAAGCGGATGCTACTGCTCAAGGCCCAATAAGACCCGAAAGACACCAGAAGATCCGAGAACTTTTACAGACAGAATCGAGCCATTTTGGCTTCATGCGCCACTGAGCAACCTCCAACGCTGTATGCAGTTCTCTTAATTTGTCCATGGATGAGCCAGGTCTGCGCAGAATCGATCACCAGCGATGACTGGTTAGATTTGTGTTGCTACAGTTCCTCTACACTGATTGGAAGACCCAGGGCATTATGGGAAACGCCTGGCTGTCGCCTGATCAAAGAGCTAATTGGCTCTTAGTTTTGACACTTAGAAAGTCCAGACTTTCTGTGCAATTGTAATATTTAATACTAGATTTAGGATATTAGTCTAAGTTGCGCATGAAGGTTTCATCTGTGTGATTGATAATAATAATATTTATTTCTAAGCATTTATCAAAGCAAGTGCTCATATGTGCTTTAAAAGGCAGACAGAAAGAATAAGTCCAGTGCCAGATACACGCACATTTCCACATATATTTACAAAAAAATATAAATAAATCCCAACGTGGTCTGTAACCTACAAGTAGCCGACAGATTGGGTCCAACAGGATGTAACTTTTCCTGTGACCTGCAGATTCTTTGAAGGTTACTGTCAACTGTCCAACTCGACTGCAGATTTTTGTCTCCACCCCCTGCTGATCCTGTGAAAATTAAAGTTTATTTTAAAAGGACAGTATACATTTAACAAGTATGTATTGACACGCCATCCCTGGTCCATCCAAATGTAACGCAAGAGGGTTACCCCATGTTTCAGTCGCCGATGCCGAAGGGGACTGTGACCAAGCGGCGGTACTTGATGAGTTGGGAGTGAGAGATTGTGTTGTGTGGATTCATGCCGTGACAAGTGAAAGCTTTTTTAAAGTAGGAGGTCATGTGGATTTAACAGCTTATCCAGTTGATTCGTTGTAGTCTCAGTGGTTTGTGAGCTCAGCTGCGCAGATCCATCAGTTTGTCCTCTGAGATCAATAACTCCTTCCTCCTCCTCCTCCTCCTCCTCCTACCAGAGTCCTTACCAGAACAGACCTTTAAGGATGAGAGCGACGCCGCCACCCTGAGACAGACCCTTCCAGATTTAACACCCGACGACCCCTCCGATGCCCCGGCACTTCCTGCCGAAGACCCCGCCTCCGCCCCTGCCGGCGCAGACGCAGCTGAAGGGGAGGAACCCGCTGACACCGGCGACCAGGAGGGAGAAGAGTCTCCCAGCAAATCACCCTCCAAAAAGAAAAAGAAGTTCCGCACCCCGTCCTTCCTAAAGAAAAACAAAAAAAAGACAGAGTCCTAGATAATGTCAGCTCGGTCCTCCAGGCTGGCCTCTGCCTCATTTTCGCTTTTTTTCGTCTGCTATCACCCTTCGAGGAAGCCATTGTTACAAACAGTTCAGCTTTTTTTTTTTTTGTTGCTCTGATATCATTTGTCGCCAGCTTGTTAACCTACTTCTCTTCGTTAGTGTGTGCCAATTTTGTATACAGTGCAGAAATGACTGATTGCATAAAGGTTTTTAATTATTAGAAGCTTTTTAGTTGCGAGTGAGTGATGCAATCTGTCTTGTCAACTCCATCTGGCCTTTGGTGCATGTGTATTACTACAGATCCACACATTTAATGTGAGCTTTTAGGGTTTTATCACCCTTTTTTTAGCCTAAACCATTGTAACCACTAGAATGTATTGGGATTGTATCAAAAATATGTCAAAGTGTCTTTTAAAAACCGCGAATGCAGAAAGAACGAAAAGCTTGTATTCTCATTTAACTGGTGGAAAACTACAAATTGCATAATGCTAATTTTACCTCTGAAGCTGAATTACATGTTAGCAGGTCAGGTGAACTACAGTTGGGATATTTCCAGTTGATTATTTATGGAAAATGTATACATACTAAGTCCATATTAATGTCTCCATAATATAATAATATTTTCATTAAATCTTCCATAAGTTAAATCCCATCTGTGTTGACTTTCTTTAAAGCTCAAAACTTCTACCCACAAGCATTTAACACGGCCTTAACGTACAGGTATGTTGTATAGTACTTTAGATATTTATATGATATGGAAGTTGGGTTTAATATTTCTCAAAAACAGATTCATCTGTGGTGCTGCAAACCTGCAGATGATCATGTTTGAACGTGTTGAGCGTGGATCACAACGGAGTGTGAGTCATCCCGAGGAACGTCGGCAAGCATTGCTCTTGTTGATACTATATTTGCTGCTGGCTGTAAGTCTTTAATATGAAGGAATGTGTAAAAACAAATTCTCAGTTTTCATTTAGTCTAATTATTTGAACCTGGCTTTGCATTTGCCCCTTGATTTCTCTCCATCTCTGTGAAAGGCAGAAACAGACACAGTTATTATTGTGTGAACATTTATTCTCAATTATGTAATTTTTGTTCGTGCTTTTTCTCACAAAGTAGATTGAGCCATGATTGCTTGCTGTGAGAGCACTGTGAACGTCCTCTTTTATAAACCACTGTCTGCGAACTCACTATCATTAATACAGTTGTTACAGAACGTGTAAATGTCACTGTTATGAAGCTGCATGAGTCATATGTCACCCTGGACTTTCCTGTGTAAAACTCCACTCTAAGCAAATAATACTTCATTGATTACTTGTGTGTTTCCAGATGCAGTAAAGACACAATGTACACTGGAGAAGCTTTTTTTTGTTTGTTTATGATGTGTAATCAGTGCAAAAGAGTGCAAAATGACCTCTAATTAAAGGGGCCCAGTTTCATATTTCATATGTCATTCATATATGGTCTAAGATTGTCTAAAAAATATTAGTAAACATGGACACCTATTTCCCAAATCCCAAAAGTGGTCTTGTGATGTCAAAGGGTATAAGGTGTGGCGCTGCTCCATCGATGAATAACGTTCTAGATGAGGCTGAGATTACCCAGGGGAATGTTCTGAGTATATGGGAATATTTTCTCTTTTACAACAAGAATAAAGCTCATTTGAGTGTGAAAAAGAAGACCTGTTCTGTATGTCAATAAAATCAGCCTCCCATTGATCACCAGGTTCAGCTGTTATTAGGCCGTTAAATAGCCGTTATGAGTCGCTATAAGCACCATAGATGTCGGTCATTAGAGGCCTACTACGCCTACTATGCTGTAAAAGTGGATGCGAAACTTTAAAGTAGCTGTTCTGTGTTGTAAAACTGACACTGATTGAACACAAACCTTTTTTAGGTTTAGGCAAAAAAAAAAAACCAACAGGCAAACAGTTATGTTTAGAGAAATAGTGTTATGGGCTAAAATAACTACGAACACAAAAACAACTACACATTGTTGGTTTCACACAGGATATGTACTCCTGTTGTCTGGGTGAAAACCTTTGTTTCCTACCTCCATGTTTCACAATGTCTATACTACAGCACCTGACTTCTGCTCCTGTCATAATTTCTTCCATCTCTAGAGGTCGCTGTTGTGTTTATTCCTTCATTCAGTGATCAGCCGTGATGATAAAACCTACTAGCGGGTGCAGTAGGCCCCTACTGCCCCACATCTATGGGGCTAATAGCGACTGATAATACCTATTTAATATCCTGACAACAGTCTAATCAGCTGCAGACTTTATACCCGTTAACAGTACAAGTTTGAGTTTTAGCCCTCTAATTTTTGGATTTGGGAAAGTTGTTCATCTTTGCTAATATTTTTTGGACTGTCTTAGACCATAGGAATAACAAATATAAATTTTGAAAATGTGCATAGTTACCCTTTAATGTTGCAGAGCATTAATACTCCGTGCATTGCTAACTTGTGCTGACTCATCCTGGTTTGGTAAAGGGTTAGTCCTCGTCTTCTTACTAACTCTGAAACTCAACCATAAACTTCACCTAATCTGAGATACTTAACACATTTTCACTCACAACAGACGGTGAATCGACATTACTGCATACAAGCTGAGAATGTGAAGGACTGCATGTGTATAGTGCTTAGAGCGTGTGCTGTCCTTTAAATGACCGTAACTACCAATTTTTATTTGAATTCTATCTTATTTTAGGTTTAGTGTGCTGATAACAATAATCCTTGTAGTCATGGTTTTCATTTGAGTCATTTTAAATCTCGCAGCTATGCTGATTTATATTCTCTGTCTGAACTACTTCCAGTCTAAATCTGTCTCATCATTATACCATCTACAGACTGAACACTTGCATCTCTCTTTTCTCATGGTTCTGCCTCTTTTACAAACATGAATAAAAAACACACTACATTGAAAATCAGCATTGTGTGACTGGAGTCATTTGCATAAAATCTCAAACGCAAATAATGGAGAAATATACTGTAAGCCATCTCCTTAATCTGTTATATATGAGTTAATATTAAAGTATTTCTTCAGGTTCAGGAGGTATCATTCTGGTTAAGTCGATGATAAAGGTGTCAGAAATAGTAAAATCATTTCATAGTCAATGGTTTGTTAACTGATTAAGTACTACCAGCAATGTGTATACAAACAGTACAGTAATATTTTTTACATTGTACACAATGAGTAAATGTATATCGTGAGTACTTGCGCAGTAGTACTGGCACGGAGGACAACAGTCAATAAAACAAACGAGACAGGACAGAAATTGAAAATAAAACTTTAAACAAATAAAAAACTATTACAAAATACATTACAACATTTGTATTCATACATTTGATGTACTGTTACGTGTACATTGATTCTATGCAGTGAAACATTTGTGTGTGTGTGACGTAGTAGATGTAAATTGTTCTGTCTGCGAATTACATACTAAAACCTGCTCTCACTTATTTTGGTCCTGAAGATTTACAAATAAGCTGTGGAAAAATGGAAACAATTTTATACTTGACAATATGTTCTCAGATTTTGCATTTAACAATAGAAATATTATATTAGGTTGCTATTAGAACCATACAAAACAATTTTACAATAACTCATTTTAATCCTTGCCAAATTCCACATTCACAAATGCAAATTTACCACAGAAAACAACCTCATTTCTTCATTTTCATGGAGGAAGTGGAACAATATGTGTCAATGTTTTTTCCTCACAAAACAATAAAGCTATAAAACAATACCTGTATGCAATGTCTTCAAAGTTTTTAAGTGAACTTATTGTCGTATTCTTGTATGTTTTTCATTTTAAATTTATTTTATGCGATATTTGTTTCTTTTCAGTTGTCCTTTTGTTTTGTTTTCTGTTATGTGCTTTTTGTATTTATGTTTCTGCTATGCTGCATGTCAGTCTGGACCATGTCAGTGGTGAATCGAATGACACCACTGCAGTTTCTGCAGATAGGCTCGGTATGATAAAATAAGATAAGATAAGATAAGATAAGATAAGATAAGATACACTACAACTCAGCGCACTACAATCCGTCTGGGTCTGTCCTTTCTTTTGGTGGCCATCAGGCTCCATAACCAAGGTCTGACCCCCATGTGACTTTCTGATCATCTGCTCCGTATTTTATTCCTGTCTCAAAATGTATATAATTTCATATATATATATGCTATGCACATACAAAACCAACCCACCTGCTGCACTTTACTTATTACTATTTTACTTATCTTATTTTATATATTGCCATTTCCTCATTGCACCTTCTCTTTTAGAAGAAGAAGAAGATATTCCTTTATTAGTCCCGCGAGGGGAAATTCAATTTTTTCACTCTGTTAACTTATACACACACATGCACAAACAGGTCCATATACATGCAACAATTGGAGAGATGTCAGAGTGAGGGGGCTGCTCCTGACAAGCGCCCCGAGCGGTTGGGGGTTTGGTGCCTTGCTCAGGGGCACCTCGGCAGTGCCCAAGAGGTAAACTGGCACCTCTCCAGCTACCAGTTCACACTCAGTTTTTGGCCCATGTCGGGACTTGAACCGGTGACCCTCCGGTTCCCAAGCCAACTCCCTACAGACTGAGCTACTGCCGCCCCCTTATATTGTATTCATCTGTACTGTTGTTGTTGCTGCTATGACACCTGAATTTCCCTCTCGGGATTAATAAAAGTTCATCCTATCTTATCTTATCTTATCTTATCTTATCTTATCTTAATTGATCCCCAGGGGGGAAATTATGATGTTAATTAAGATCTGATATAAGTTGTAATAAAACCTATAGTTATGTTTCATGTTACTTGTGGAATAAGATGTTAAAATCAGTTATCATATACTGTATTTGTGCAGGCTTTTCTTCTAACCTACTCATATTATACCTATTTTCTGTGTAACCTGTGCCCTTATTTTGAAGGAGAGGTTACCTGTCACCGCTAGGGGCGCTGTAGAGAATCTGACACCGGAAGTTGCTCTTCTCAACTTCCTTTTTGTCAACTTTGACCTCAGACTTGTGCACGCCGGAATGAAAACCCAGTGAAACAACGTGGATAGTAAAATATTAAAGTGTTGTTTAATAAATTGAGAGTTGTCAGAGCGTTAGTGTCCCATGTTTTCTTCTGCCTGGATATAATAACTCGACTCGTCAACGCGGCTTAAAGGTAAACTCTGCCTCTGTGTGAGCATGTCTGTTTGTTTACATGCTGTTGACGGCTCATAGTGAAGCTAGCTAGCTAAAAAGTTGCTCCTGCCTCGCCTTTTGTCATGTAATCCTCGTTTTTATTACATGTTATACATTTCCTTTCACGACTATATTAGATATACGTCCGTGTTAACCTAAAAATACACTGAAAGCTAGCTAACCGTTTGCTAATGTTTGCCAGAGAAAGCTAGTTAGTTAGCTAGTTGCTAACCGAAATTTAACTTATGCAGGAGTGTTTGCAGCATAGTAGCAGCAAAAAATAAAAAATGCCATGGTATCCAGTGCCCGTTTTATTCACAAAGAGCATCAAAATATCCATTCAGTGTTTTAGGTGGAGGTAGCCTGATGAACAGTCTGTAATCATCTGTACTGTTGTTGATGCTGCTATGACACCTGAATTTCCCTCCGGGGATTAATAAAGGTTCATCTTATCTTATCTTATCTTATCTTATCTTAATGCCAGTGTTGTCAGCTCAATCAGTCCACTATGTTACAGATGGGGAAGGCACCGAAGAAGAGGAGCCTTGCCGACAAGGTCCGCAAAACCAAGACCTCCACTGAGATAAAAAACAATCCCTTTGAGGTGAAAATCAACAGGAAGAAGTTTGATATTTTGGGGAGAAAAAGCAAACATGATGTGGGCCTTCCTGGTGTGTCTCGATCCAAAGCCAACATTAAGGTAAGAAATCTCATGTTATTTTCCCCCCTGACCTTCTCATTTGATACGTCCTATTATAGATGACAGAGCTTGTGCACAATACATTGCCCTGTTTTGAAATGCAGTGTTACCTCTTGAGGACCACATTGCATTTTGACCACATGAACCAGGGTCTAAATTAGTTCAGGAACATTTTACCGGTCTCTTTACCCCGCAAAAAGGACCTGGTTGGGAGGTAGAAATTTCTGAAAGTACCAGAACTTTCAACCGTGGTGAAAACGTAGACAATAATGGGCTAGAGAGGACTGATTTTTGTTTTTAGTTCACAGTTACTTTGGTAATGACAGTAGAAATAGTCCAAGTTCATCATTACAAAAATGTTGCAAACCTTTATTTCCGGTGTCAACTGTCATTAACTTTTTGATTGAAACTTTTGAACGTTTGTAATCAGTGGAATTTTACAAAAAGCTAAAGTGATGAGATGCATTACTGGCAGCAGCTGACTGATTTTGCGCTTGTCAATTACTGTTCGACAAAAAACATAGGAGTCCTAAACTCAAGACTGGCGCACCTCCTTGTTATTATGAGTTCCCCCTATCTCGGCCTGTCAGAAGCGACTAAGGATGTTTTGTGAAACCAGCGCCTAGTTCTTTGAACAAACTGACGACACACATGGGGAGCTACGGCTGCAAATAGGAGTGGAAAATGTTAGCGTGGAACAAATCTAGGCAATACAGTAGAATAAAGAAAAGGATGGCAGACAAAAGATTCTGCCATCTGATGAAATGAAAACTAAAAGAGAAAGTCTTGTATTCTAGCAGTGTTATCTGGCAGCAGTGGGTCACAGCTCATCATCCGTTTAACACTATCTGTGCTGTGAAACCTAGTGCTCACATTATCACACAGAGAGAGGGAAATCTTACCTCCTTTTTATGATTTTGTATGTAAGTATACATGTGAGGTTTTTGCTGCTTATCAGATCAGATTGATTGGTCAGTGAAGCACGGACATAACTCTTGTTGTACTCAAAGAGAACAAATTTATGACTAGTTAAGAATCAGTGTTATTGTAGCGTGTTGGAGCTTTGCAATGTGTGTTTCTGTTTGCCTGAGTGGACATGAATCATATGCTATTCTTGATTTTTGAACTGGTAGAGAAAAGAAACCCTCCTGAAGGAATACAAACTAAAGGGCAAGTCCAGCAAATTCGTTGATAGACGCTTTGGGGAGTACGACACCAAGATGGCACCTGAAGACAAAATCCTGAAGAGGTTCGCGATGGAGAGACAGGTAAGTGATGTTATGATCTGTATTAGGACGCACCAGACATCAGGTCATCTTTCAGCTAAATAAACCTACTATTCAGACAGATATGAAAACTCATTCAGTGATATCACCATTGAAGGCCCTCTGAAATTTTACATGAATCATTTGTTCCTCAGTAATATTGATGAATCTCACTGTGTATAGAAAACTCTCAGCCAAACTTTACTTTATCATCCAGCGTGCGCATGATAAGAAGGACGTGTACAACCTGAATGAGGAGGAGGAGCTGACTCATTACGGCCAGTCGCTGGCTGAAATGGAGAAATTCAACGATATTGTGAATAGTGACGACGAATCAGAGGAGAAGGGTCTTTTATCAGGTGAGGACTGCTGTTGTCCAAACATCAAATGAACAGAAGTTAAATAAGGGATGTTGTACAGCAAGTTGGTCGTTGTTGTGAAATAAACCCAGCCAGGGCAAAGCAAAGAGGTCCTGCATCACCCTGAAGGGGTTTATTTCACCACAATAACCCACTAGCTGTACATTAGCCAGGTTATTACATGACTACTTACTTAAGAAATCAATAATTTGAACATACACAGTCCGCCAGAGTCCACCATCAATACTTTCTTAATGTACCGGAACTTTCAACCGCTGTGGTAGAGTGAAGGAACCTTTTTGTCGAAAAGTACATCCTGGGACTAAAAGTGCTGAGACCTTTTGGTGGAAAGCCAGCTGTATGGTGATGCTGTTTCTCTTTCTCATCTAGCTGAGCTGACTGCCTCCCACTTTGGAGGAGGAGGGGGCCTCCTCAGAAAGAAAACATCAGGGGAGCAGCAGGAGGGGGAGAACGGAAGTCAGAGGGCCAAGTCTAGACAGGAGCTGATTGAAGAGCTCATCCAGAAGTCCAAGCAGGAGAAGGTGAGCCAGTTACACAATCCTATTGACTCATTTGGTTCCTCACCCGCCTTGTTAAACATGGATATACAGTATATGGAAACAGTTGTATTTAGTCATTAATGATTAAATCTGGAGTTAATCTATATTGTTGTTGTGAAGAGCAACAATGAATTGATTTTACTAAAATCCCTGACACACCAAGCTGACGGTTGGCTGTCAGACAGTTCGGGGCCATCAATGAGCGTCTGTCAGCCTAGTTTTTACGGCATGTCCCACACCATCAGCTTGTCTGCCTGTGTCTGAGTTTTTTTGGCCGATTCACCATTCTGAATCAGCAGCGGAGCTTTGTGGTGAGAGAAATCACTCTGGTTGGCAGTTTAGCTTAAAGGTATCAGTACACAAGAAGAGAAATGGAGGTGAGGAAAGCAAGCAAAAGAGTAAAGTCAAGAGGAAAAACATAGATGGCTCTTCTCATTTTTCATCTTCATCTCATCTGATCATTCCAATCCACAGATATTTTCACATTGACATGGTCATTTGGAATGAAGCTGAGAGAAAGTGGTGTGAAAATGGTCGGCAAACACCACTTTATTTCATATATGTTTCATAACAATAGCTTGTATATCCGTAACAATGGCTTGTATAACTGGCTGTCGGCTGTAGTGTTTGCGATGTGTTCAAGTACAACTTGTTGGCCAAGACCAAGCTGAGGCAACAGTCGGCTTTCATCACCTCTAGTTTTGTCGGTTTGGTGTGTCTGGGCCTTTACAAGTATTGTTTGTGTAGCTAAAGCTTGATTACTGTACAGTATCTTGTTCCTCTGTGTCATAGAGCTCCATTGTTGTCCGTTTTTGTATTTAAATTTTTTGATGAAGGTATTTAGTGACCTGCTTTTTAAAGATTAATTCAGTAGGAAATGGGCTTATTGCTGATTGGCACAGAAAGGCAGGGGAAGTCAGAAAGTACGGACATGTTGTTGGTAATGGTCTTTCAGGCTATTTGAAATAAATAACAACAATATTGCCAGCCTTTAAGGATAATGGCTTTTTACTAACGAATGATTGTAATGATATTTTAGGGGAGCTCTGGCGTGTGGTCCAGATGATTAACTTTTTCAGTTTTGACTTAGCGTTTTGTACTTTTTCAGCGGGAACGACAGGTGCAGAAAGAGGAGGCACAGGAGCTGACTGAGAAGCTGGATCAGGAATGGAAGAGCATCCAGGCCCTGATGGTGAAAAAGACACCCAAAGGTGAACGTCCCGAAGAGGAGAAGCCCAAGGTAGGGTCACACCAATCACTGAACAAAATGCCCTCCACTGTGTGCTTACAGTCATCAGTGGCATAGCCTGATATTTCTTTACACTTTCTGGTTCCAGCTGGAGCAGTATGACATGATGGTCAGAGAGCTGGGCTTCGAGATGAAGGCTCAGCCCTCGGAGAAGCTGAAAACGCCAGAGGAGATCGCCAGGGAGGAGAGAGAGAAGCTGCAGAAACTAGAGGTATGTTCACAGCTCAGGGTAGCAGCCGTTGAATGCTTTTATCGCAGTGCAAACAACTTGTCATTATCACATACTTTGTTTTTCTCCAGGCTGACCGCCTGAGGAGGATGATGGGAGATGAAGTTAAGGAGACTTCACAGAGTCAGATTCACATGTCTGCTGATGACCTCAACGACGGTTTTATCCTGGATAAGGACGACAAGAAGACACTGTCTTATCAGGTAAAAGCAATACAAAGGGTTTGTGTGTTCAAGAACTGGTTTATTTATTACAGAACATGTTTAATTTGCATTTCTTTTATGTGTCCAGGATGGAAAATGGAACATTGGAGAGGAATCTGAGGAAGATAAGGATGAAGAAGAGGGACAGAGTGGAGAGGAGGAGGAATCAGAGGCAGAGGAGGAGGATGGAGATAAAGAGGAGGAGGAAGGCAGCAGTGAAGAAGAAGAAGAAGAAGACGGTCACTCGGACCTGGAATCAGAGCAAGAAAGCGAGGATGAGGAGGGAAAACAGGAGGATGAAGAGACCAGTGCCAAACCGAGTTTGAGCAAAGAGGAGCTGAGGGCCCAGCAGGAAGCAGCTAAAGCAGAGCTCCCATACACATTTACTGGTAACTACACGGAAACAAATGAACAAAACTACCTAAAATCAGTCCTCAGTTTGATTTTACAAAAGAAAGAAAAACATTTTTTTTTAGGTAAATCTTTTAACTTGCCTTTTTTATGGGGTTGACTTTTGTTTATCTGAAATGGAGACTTTGCTGAGATGAGAATCATCACCTTCCTTCCATTTTAATAACCCGTTTGACGTATATATATTTATACTTATACATTTTGTGTTTCTTCCAGCTCCAGAGAGCTACAGCGACCTGAAAGCTTTGCTCCACGGCCACACCCCTGACAACCAGCGCCTCATCGTGGCCAGGACTCAGAAAAGCAACCATGCTAGTTTGGCTGTAGGCAATAAGCTCAAACTGCAGGTACAATAAAGAGTAGTAGACTACATGAGTGTTGCATTCAGTACCGTATGAACTTACAGCGTTATATCTGTTTGTCTCAGAAACTGTTTGGTTTTCTGTTGGAGTATGTCGGAGAACTAGCCACCTGGAGTCCACCTGAACTCACCACTATAGATAAGCTCATACCGTGAGTTCAAAAAGTGGCTCAAGTTTATCTCCTGATTCAAATATTTAGTCCTTGAAATTAAATATATCTGATCATTCCTGCATTGTTGTTTCTATTCTCTAGAGAGTTGTACACATTGTGTCAGATGTTTCCAGAAGCTGCCTGTAAGGCCGTGCAGAGCGTCCTCGGAGACGCCGGTCATAGCACGGAGGAGGTGCTCGAGGTCAAAGGGCATGTTCCTTTCCCAACACTGGATATGGTATGGATCATTAATTTTTATAGCTGTAAACATGTTGAATGTTCATCGGGGCTGACAGAGATTTTAGAGGTTTTAGTGACTCTACTGTTAGGGACTTGCAGCCGAAAGGGTCCGGGTGTCAACTCCGTACAAAGCAGTGGAACAAAAACACAGACACATCACTGACGCTATAAAAATAATGCATATCGATAAGATATATTTTAATAAAATACACTTGTACTGACAGGACTGACAGGCCATTTTCATGCTGCGAGGCAGACAAGTGTTTACGTCTGTCTGTCTGTTTACCTGAGGAGCGCAGTGAGAAACTTTAGATCCAAGCAGGACGTCAGTTGAATCGGCAGCCCTTAATGTGGCCCAGGACACATTCACATACACACTACTAAAGGAATGTGGCCATATGTGGCCCAGACCACCTCTGAATGCGGTTTGAAAGATCTGATCTCAATGCATCCTTGATGCGTCTTGAGTGTGTTCACACTTGTACTGTCCTATTGTGATCACTGAAGACGCATGTTAATACCAGGTCTGAACAGTGCCTTGGTATCAAATGATTTGTTCCTCATTCTCTCCTCTGTTTATGACAAATGCAGCTCCAGTATGTTTGTTCTTGTGTTTAAAGCTCATCTACCTGAAGGTGGCAGCCCTGCTGTTTCCTACCTCAGACTTCAGACACCCCGTTACCACTCCAGCTCTGCTTTACATCAGCCAGGCTCTCACTAAGGTACACACAATGTTCAATGTGTTTGTTATTGTCTGTGTCACTAGAGCTGCTTTTGTACTGCTGTCGCCTTCCTGCCTCTAATGGGATTTCACCATTTCTCATTCTGTTTGAATTCAGCCCTCCTCCTCTAATTAGTCGATATCTTTTTTTGTGTGTGGAAAAGGCGTTCCATATATACACCTCAAACACTTTCAATTATTCATTATGAGTTTTCCAGGTCACAACAGCTGTTTAAAGCTGCCACTGTTGTTTTCTCTCCACTGCTGCAGCTGTGTTTAATGTTGAAGTGAATCTCCTCCTTAAATAGCATCAAATCAATGCTGGATGAATGGCTGTTTAGTTTTCAGTACTAATGCCATGATCATACCTGTGTGTGTTTGTACATCCTCAGTGTCCACTTAGATCATTACAGGATGTGACGTCAGGTTTGGTGCTGTGCTGTCTGGCGGTGGAGTACGTCTCCTTTTCAAAGCGCTTCCTGCCTGAGCTCATCAACTTCCTGGCTGGAACGCTGCATTTGGCCGTGCAGGACAAGACCTCAATAGGTGGCTGCACATGTTAAACATCACATTTCCACAAGTCTAACATGGGCCTTTGGTGCCAGGGTTTGTAAGGTGACATAGAGTTTGACGTTGTGTTGCAGGTTACACCGTGGTGCCACCCTTTAGGCCATCAGGGAAGTGCAGCGATCTGCTGGTGTTGTCAGACTCCGAGTCTTGCAGGAGCTGGAGCAAGAAAAGCCTTCCGCTGTCTGCGACCCAACACCTGGAACTCAAAAGTGACCTCGACAAAGATCACCATAGGTAGGACGGGAGGGTAGTACACCGCTAAACCATTCGTTTGACTCATTTGATTATATTTATATTATTGTTGACTCTAATAGTAGCTAATCTATTTTACAATATGCTACTACAGCACAGAAAAGCACACTGTTAGCACCGTTAGCACCGTTAACCGCCGGCTCTGCCGCCACCATGTTGAGAGCCACGTGGAGGCAATAGAAGTGTTCCCCATCTTGCATTTAGCACCTTTCAAGTCAAGTAATTTTGCTTATGAGTGATGTTTGAGTCATTATTCTCCTCAAACTGACATTCTCAAAGTGCCTCAAAGTTTCCCATTTTGTCTGTCCATCCACATCTGTGTAGTTAAATTTTTTTGATGCGCATGGACTGGTGAAAACCTGCTCAGCGGAACCCCTGCGAAGGGCGGTGTGGCAAGCATAAATCAAGCTTAATACATCTTTTAATGTAATATAGGCATATGGGTTATTGTAACAATAATTTTGAGGAAAAAAAAAGAAAGATGTTGATGACAAGAACACTGTTATAATTTCTATATTTAATTACAGCTCCTGGTTTATGTGTTCACTCTTCTAAAATTATTATAAACAAATTAAAGCCAAAACCCTCTCCAGACGTTATCTTCTGTATATACAGCTGACCCCGGAGACGTGGCATTCAGACGCCACAGATCCCAGAATGCCTTAATTGGCCGTATGTAACAACAGCATGTAATAACAGGAGTGAGCACTTGTCTAGAGACAATTATAGGCCTAGTAGGAAGAGAGGGAGGGAGATGAAGTGTGAGAAAACATTTCACACAGATTCTCGTCTTCAATTTGGACCAGAATATGACCACCAAAAAATGAAATGGTAAAACATGAAGTTAGACTGATTAATTACCTTTTATATAAGTTAAAAATGTTTTTAAAACAACAAAAAATACCAAATATAAGCACACAAACATGCACTCCTATAGATCTCCTCTTTAACCAGTTGCATTTTATAAAAGAAAAAAACATGTTGTGTGGTGCTGATAATAAGCACTCATGTGTGATGAGTGTCTCGTTAATGTACGGATATGAAAAGCTAAGATGAGCCATCATTGTGTGTTTACCTGTACAGACTGTGTGGCTCAGAGCTGATACATCCACTCTGATGAGTCGCCAGCGTGGTTTCACACAGCAGCTGGTGTGTGGGCACAAAGCAAAGCTTGTAAACAGGCTTCAGCCGAACATGATTGTGCACACTTTGTGAGAATATACATTTTTATTTGTGCTCAACTAAAATAAATACTCATAACATGCCATAAACCACTCTGACCCAGACTCAAACGCGGTTATGTTGGAGAGAAATTAATTTCATTTTGTTTATTTTCTATAAAGAAAAACAAATAAACCTGCGAGTCACAAAGAACGAGCCCCAGTTTAATCATTCACGTGTCTAATATCAGTTACAAAGATTAGAAATTCAAAATCATTGAGCATTTTTTTTTGTCTGTAATTTTTCATTTGTTTTGAAAGCAGCGCTTGTTATATAGTATTTGAATTTTTTTTTTTTGAATCATGCTTTTCAGTGGCTCCTTAAGAAAAATGACTACAACAACCTAAACAATAACAAAAAAAAATAATAGCCATTATAGTACATATAATAACAGATAATAAAAATTAATTGAAAAACAAAGTATTCAAAAATAAAGGAACAGGGAAAACAGATGAATGAATAAGGTTATAATAAATTAAAAAATAAAAAATAAATTAAATGTTGCAAAAATCAATAAGCCAAATAATAAAATAAATACAGAATCTAGATAAATGAATAAAATAAATGCACACAAGTATTTCAATTCTCAGACAATATCTATCTGTAAATCGTCTGTCAAATCTTTTGAATGTCGCTGCTGCTCCTCACACCTGGGTGGCCGGTCCTATTCTAAATTCTGTGTTTCTTCCGGCCTCGCAGTGCCACATGCCCCACCAGCAGCTGTGGGTGGAGAGCCTGGTAGCTGTGGTAATTACTGCCAGAGTGATGCAGCATCTGGGGAGGGAAGGACAGAGGGAGGGTACACTGCATGAAGGCCACAGTGTGTCTAAATGTGTACGGATGAGTACACGCATTTGGACAGAGAGCGTTGTTGAGCTCATGCAGTAATACAGAGAAAAGGGCTCTTGTAGATAACTAGGTAGAGTAGCAGCATAATGCAAACTGTTTTAATATTTAATACCTAGACTGGATATATTGTATGTTGCAAATATCTGCAATTCAGTTCTTCCTAGTCAAAAGGAAGTTTTTCATATATCCACAATGGCATTGTTCCTACCCACAACTCATTCAGATGTTCAAGATGTCATTCTTCCAAGGACAAATGACGTCCCTTTGCTATGCCTGTGTATCAGGCTTTCAATTTCACATAGCTACAATTTGAATATCTGGAATAAATATTCTGGATATCTGCAATTTAATTCTTACTAGGAAAATTTCAGTTGTTTCTAGTTCAAGCTTTAATTTTAGATATCCTAAATGAACAAAACATTCCAGATATCCATGTGGTTGTTTTGAATATAAAAAACACATTTTGACTTGTAAAACATCGTTACAGATATCCACGTTATTATGACCTGTAAAAATGCAATATCAGATATCTACAATTACAGAACTAGAACAATGCAATTGCAGATATTCTGAAATACTGTGGATATCTGTTCTGGATATCCAGAAAGATAATAATATGCCAAAATGGCTTATTTAAGTTATGACTCGTAACAAGTGGATTGTAAATATAGGAAATGTGAGTTTTTCTGAGTACGAATTAAAAAATGCAATTGTGAATATCTGGAATTGAAAGCTGAAATAATAAATGGCAAATGTGATCTAATTTTTCCTAGGAAGAATATCATTGTTGATATGCTCTTTTTAACAAGGAAGAATTAAAGTACAGATATCTGCAATATATATCCAGTTTAGCTATTGAGTGTTAAAACCGCTTACTGTAAGGGGCATGACTCAAGGGCCTCTAAATGTATCCCCACATTCAGTATACTAACATTCTCACATACACATCTTTATATAGCGTTCAGGGAGTTATTTTATTGTTGGCTGCTACAGCAGAAAGGACCGCACTGTAATAGTGAAGAGTAGGGTCAGGTGGCTAATAATCATGAGACTACCGGTAGTAAAACTGAGATGTCCATCCATGTTTCTGTATCCCTCTGCAGGTTGATGTGTCTGTCCACCTGTCTGGACCTGGTGAGGCGCTGCTGCCGGCTCTACAAAGACCTTGTGTCCTTCACTTGCATCTTCCAGCCAATCAGAACGCTGCTCTCCAAACATCTTTCAGCCCAAACATTACCAGAGCTCTTACAGGTTGGTGCCAAAGAGGCTTTGATACAGCAATATCTGTCTTTGTCTCTCTCAAATTATCTTATCAACCCCCTGAGATGCGATCCCAGCTGACTTTACTGTCATTCAGAGGCTCTAGTAGGTTCAGTTCTAGGCTAGACACAGAAGACACAGGTATCATATGAAATAAGGAAACCTACAGAATTCATTGCCAACCATGTCACGAAGAAGGCTAAATAACACTCCAAAGTTGGGCAAAATTTTAGTGAAAAACTGGTATTGCCATTTTCAAAGAGGTCCCTTGACCTCTGACCTCAAGATATGTGAATGAAAATGGGTTCTATGGGTACCCATGAGTCTGCGCTATAGGATAATCAGGGCCTCGTGAGACTTTCGAAAGTGCTCGTCATTCCTGCAGAAATCTCCTAATGTCAAAAGTTTTTGATCCCAAATCACAGTATGGCTTTTTCTATGGTGTTTCTCAAGGTCTTGGTGTCTTAATCTGGTATTTTGGAGGGTTTATTGATAATTTTAACCAATTCTTGATAGGTTTAAATTTAGCTCCAGATCTGTGTAACAAATGGTGTCAACCTAAAAACTGCTGCAATGAGCATGCGAATGGGCATCATGTACTTTGATCATAATGTTCTAAATCCTAATACACTTTTACAATTCATTTTAAATAATTAATTCATGTTTCTTTCTAATTTATGACTAGGAGAACTTGACACACAGCGCTGAGCTGCATCTCAAATTGGTCTTCAGATTCCCAGATTTCAGATGACATACAGTACTTCTATGTGACATCTACTGTTGATCTGCTTTGTCCCCCTAAAGACCCCTTGTACCCCCCCTAAAAAAGACAAAAACTGGTCTGTTGTGGGTCTCGGAGGGTTAACTACAGTGTAATATTTGTTGCAGGAGCTTCACAGTGAGATCCTGGAGACCATCAGCAGCGCTCCCGTGACTCACAGCCGGCTGGTTTTAGAGAAGAAGAAGCCGATACCTCTGAAGCTGCTCACACCCAAGATTGTTGAAGTGTAAGCGGTCTGTCTAAATGAATTCCCCCCATGTAGATTGCTGTTAGTGCATCTGTTTGAACTATCTCTTTAATATTTGTCAGGTTGGACTACGGAAAGAAGCGTGGCAGCACCAGAGAGGAGAGAGAGAAGGAACGACTGAAGCACAAGTACAAGAAGGAGTTCAAGGGCGCTCTGAGGGAGATCAGGAAGGACTCACGCTTCCTCGCCAGAGAGAAGCTCAACGAGGTCATGAACAGGTACGGATAAAACACAACGTCCACAGTTCAAGTTCAAGACTGCCGCAGTAGCAGCTCATCACATAAAACAATATACACATACGGTACATCACCACATACTGAAAAAACACTTAAACACACGGGTAAAAAAGGTGAAACCTTGAAGTACAAACATGTTAAGAGTTTCTGTCTTAACATATAAGTTAGTGAAAGAAAGAAAGGAACAGGCATGGGTGGAAGAGCTGATGCTCCCTAAACTTTACTCTACTAAACTAAACTGAATGCAGGGGGGTGGATACTGTCTGAAATTATGGATTCTGCTTTCTTTATCAGCTGTTTGTTGTACAGTTCAGGGAGACGTTTCTGCTGAGTGCCAGTGATGTTGCTGCTGATTTTGATCACCCTTGTTAATGAGTTTTTCTGTTTTGAGGTTGAGGGATGTATACCAGCAAATAAAAGCAAAAGTGTGACTCAATAAAAGCTTTCTAAAACAGTATCATCAGGGATTTGTCAGCCTGGAACTTGACTGGCGTCCTCAAACAAAAGAGACGCTGCTGGCTTTTCTTACTCAGCATATCTGTTTTCCTCTCAAAGGTCAACTCATTGTCAATTATGATGCCCAAATCCTGCACTCCTTCAATCCATCCCACTGGAGTCCAAACCAAAGCGCTCTGTAAGTTTCTGCACCAGCAAGAAAAGTTCCTGTGATTAACTTATTACATGTTCTGTGTTTCAGAGATTCAGAGAGAAAGAGGAAAGTGAGGGAGCTCTTCGGCAGCCTGGCCACTCAGGAGGGAGAGTGGAAGGCGCTGAAGAGGAGGAAGAGAAAGTGAAATATATCCGTTCCCTGTCAAACGGACATCTCCCCTGCAGGTGTGGATAACAGCCCGAACAAGTTTGCAGAGCTGGGTTTTGTACTTTATGGATTTTTAATCTCGAGACAAATTTGACTTCCTTGTCGCAGCACACATTTTATAGCGTTTGACAAGTAGTTGTCAGAAATGCACAGCGAGTTGTCAAATATTATGATGTAGGCGTTTGATGCGATGATCGGATACTGTTGTTGGAAGTGTCAGTCAACGCAGCAGTGAATACTTGGTTTGCATTCTCTTTTTTTTTTTAACTACCAGAATCCATCACTGTATTGTGCCTAAATACAGAAAAAAAAATAAATGACCGTATCTTTCAGTTCTCTTACTTTCCATCAACAATGCATCTGTTTTCAGTCAAGCACACAAGATTTAGAGTTATTCTAACTATGATGACAATGTAAAAAGACAAATGCTGACATTTTATGTAATACAACCGACTGTGGGCGTCTTTAGAGAGAGTGAAGCCACTTTAGTTTTACTTTACTATGTTTTAAATGAGAATTAAACCACAGCCACACAGAGTTGCTGAAATATCGCAGGGTTGTGTGAGGAAAGATAAAAAACAAAACAAGGTTATAAGGTGCTTTACCTTAAACACATGATAAAAGTTATTAAAATGAACACCCAGAACTTAAAATCTAAACAAAATAAAATCATAATAATAGTTACAACAATGTGCCATCAGTTAAGAAAAAGCCGTAATATAAAAGTGAGTCTTAAGAAGAGATTTAAAGGAAGACACTGGCGTTGCTGCCTGAGATCCTTAGTGAAGATAGTGATGGCAATATTTTTGAATGAAACCAGGAGAAGGAAGTGATTATACAGAGAATGGTTAAATCTTCCCTAAACAAAGAGTAACATTCAATTCCTGTATTATTCCTCCTCCTTGTTGGCATGGTGCCGGTGCATCTGTTTGTTCCCACTTCAGTTATGGTGTCCTGAAAATCTGAGTGTTGGGAAAAGAGTGGCAAGCGTTTTAAGCCTCCACAACGGAAACAGAGGCATTATGTCTTTTGGTTGTCTGTCTGCGTGTACATTCATCTGTACATACGTACATCTGGACCATTGTTGTGAAAGCAGTTTCTCTGGAAGGGCTGGAGGGAATTTCTTTAAATTTGGCACAAATGTCCACCCTAGGCTTTGTTCAGACCTGGCATTAACACGCGTCCTGAGTGCTTCGAACACAAGTGGACAGTATGTCTGTTCACACCTGGCACGAGAATGCGTCTCCATGTGCTTCTTGAGTGGCCATCCAATCATCCTATTGACCAGAGTTGCCCCCTTTTTTAGACGCTTAGTCGTCTAATCGGCATTTTGGTCTTAGTCATTCTTTATGTTTTTTTTCCATGCTGAAGGACTTCTTGAGTGTGTGTGTCAGAAACTTGTGAGCTCTGGTAAACACAATGTTTATAGTGCTGGCTTTGTGTGATTCTTTTTGTAGAGTTTTAGATCTGTCGATTAAATCAGCTAATCAATCGATCAAATTTCTTTGGTTGACAGCCCTACCCTTAACACAGTGTATGAACCCACAATAGAGCCGTTTTTGTCTTTTTTTTTTAGGGGTACAGGAGTGATTGCAGCGATTTTGTTGCACAGATTTGGTGCTATATTTAACCATTTCTTACCATTGGAGAATTAATAAAAATGGTCAATAATACCTCTAAAATACCACATTAAGACACCAAATCCTTGAGGAACATCATAGAAAAAAAACATGCAGTGATTTGGGATCAAAAACTTTTGGACATTTCTGCAAGAATTGCATTTTTTGGTGATTGGGTAGTGAGCACTGCGGTTGTATAAACTGCTCAGAAACCCCTAGGGAAGCATCCATCCTCTGAACGCTCCAGGTCTCTAGTTTGTGGCTGTAGAGTTTCATGAGGCTGTGATTATCCTAGAGGTCACCACAGGTCATTTTATACAGCAAGGTCACGTTTAAAAAAAAAAATGATCTCACTACAGTGAAATGGCTACTATGGGGAGTAACTTGTTTATCGGATTTAAGAGTTTCAGCTTTACTGTGATACCCAATTTATGTGTTTATGGACCCCAGTATGCAGAAATATTAAAATGCACCATTTTAGAATAGGTGAAAATAACACATTTGTATTGCATGAAAAAAAGCTGCATGGTTTTTGCCCCAAACTGCATGTGATTATCATAAAGTGGGCATGTCTGTAAAGGGGACACTTGTAGGTACCTTTAGAACCCATTTTCATTCACATATCTTGAGGTCAGAGGTCAAGGGACCCCTTTGAAACTGGCCATGCCACTTTTTCCTTGCTAAAATGTATCCTCCTTCCTGACAAGCTAAAACTGAACCTACTGGAGCCTGTGAAAGAGTAAAGTCAGTCGGACTGAGGTTTCAAGGATTTAAAGTGATTTATGTGACATGTGTATCGGTGCAATGCCATGTCAGTGTAGCTGTAACACAGATGAGTTTATCTGAAAAATCAAAAAAACACCAGCTCTTCTTCAGATGTCAGTGCCATTCTCCACATACACAGGACCCTCTAAAAGATAATACCTGAATCATGAAATAATAAGCAAAAATACAAAACATAAACATGTTGTTGACACATCTCTGCACAGAGCCACGGTGAACAATAACAACACAGAATCATCGGCTACTTTTGAGTCTGCAGGGATGTTCCAGGAAACAGCAGTCGACAGGTACAATAACAAGTGAGGATGTGTACAAGTGCCTGCTCCTCAGCAGGATTCTAGTAGTAAGAAATTAAGTGAAAAGTAGAGCATTACATGACTCACTCTGTTTTCCAGGGAGCAATCTTTATGTAAACTGTTGGAGTTCACATAAAGTTTACATAAAGGTCATCTTATTAAAATGCAGCGACCACTGAAATACCTGCTCTATAGTACTCTAGTACAAAAGGTATTTTTTTAAAAAAGATGTCCTACAGCTGTAGATGGATGTGTAGTGAGCAACATATGTGAGATATGAGCTAGAGTGAAGATATTAGTGTCATATGAGACTAGACAACCTGAGGAACCAGCCATATACTACATTTGTATGTGCAGTACAAATGTATTTTTGCCTATTCTAAAATGGTGTATATGAATATTTCTGCATACTGAGGTCCATAAACAGTCTTTGAATTGCATAAATTGACTATGACTGTAAAGCTGAAACTCTTTTGGATCCAATAAGGGGGTTTCTGAGTAGTTTCCTGAACAGAAGTGCTCGCCATCCAATTGCCGAAAAATGCAGTACTTGCAGAAATCTCTGAATGTGAAAAGTTTTTGATGCCAAATCACAGCATGGTTTTTTCTATGGTGTTCCTCAAGGTCTTGGTGAATTAATGTGGTATTTTGAAGGGATTATTGATCATATTTATTAATTCTCCAATGGTAAGAAATGGTTAAATATAGCACCAAATCTATGCAACAAAATTGCTGCAACGGGCATTGTATATTATACCCCTTCACAATTAATTTTAAGTAATTATTCATATGTATTTCTGATTTATGACTAGAACAACTTGACACAAATTAATCGTTTTTCAGCTCTCAGATGATGTACACCACTTCTATGTGAGATCTGCCACTGAGCTGCTACTTTTCCCTAAAGAACCCTGTACCCCCCGAAAAAAGACAAAAACTGGCCTAATGTGGGTCCCAGAGGGTTAACTGTAATATTTGCGGTTTTGTTGCAGGAGCTATGTGACATCTACTGTTCTCATATACTTTTCTCTTAAAACACATTACAATATGTGCTACTGCTGAACAGCTGGGTACAGCACATAGTCAAGGCCAACATGTTCTACTGTAACAACACTAGTTGGTTGAGTAGCAACAGGCAGGATTATTACTGCCTTTAAACCAAACACCAAAAGACATTTTCCTTTGATGAAAATAACTATAGCCATGAATGCTTATATTACTATAATTCTTGGCAGAACCTGTTATTGATGCACAAGTTGTCCTGACACTGTATGAACAAAAACTGCAGCAACAACACCCTTTTTAAACATATTTTTATTCAACACTTAACTCCAAATAAATTCATATCACAGCGGTTCAGCTGAGTAGTTTAACATGCTCTTGGTTCTCAAAAGTCCATTCAACAGGAGATATATTTGTTACAGGTGATAAATTAAAAAATACAGTATGAACGCACAAATAGCTCAGCACTTCACAGTCGCACCGCAAAAAACAGTGACGGTATACGGACAAAAATAGAGAATATCATTACGCTTCCATTTCAAACAGATCACTGTAAATTGTCCATTTATATAGAGACACTTAGGTGTTTGAAGTGGTGTATTTCCATGGTTGAGTTACTGACATACTATAGCCACACAGGTGACAGACGACATACATGTAGACACACACACTCACACACACACACACACACACACAGTGATATTTACTCACTGTAAATGACAGCTGGTCACTTTCAGGACTGATGTGTAAAAGGCACACACACACACACACACACACACACACACACACCATTTACACATATACTGCCGTACAGACATACGTTACAACACAAACACACAGACGTTGGGCACAGACTCCATCAAACGAGGCACAACGGGACTTGGCAGAGCGACATGGAATGTTTCGGTCATTGATCGTTGATAGTTGATCGTTCGATCAGTTATCGTCGGTGTCGTCCTGAGAAAGGGACAAGAGGTGGGCAGTGAATTTACTGTCACCATACAGCATGATGCCACTACAGCTTTGTAAACCAGTTGAGGTGATGTTACAACACCCGTTAAGATGGTTTGTTTATTCTATTAGCTGCTCTTTGTGAGAAATGTTGATTCGTTTTTGTTGTTATTACTAAACAGGTTTAATTAAATGTAAAATGCATGCAGTTATGGGCTTTAATTACCAAACCCTCCTCTAATCCATGTAATATGCAAATATTTCAATATTATTTAAGGGTGAATGTTTCTATGCTTCCCATGCTCCTTCAGCTTTATATTCCAGGTGATTTAGTTAAAGGGGAACTACGCCCATTTTCAAAAGTCATACATGTTATTTTATGGTATAAAACAGTCCAAAAAATATTAATAAACATGAACAACTCTTTCCCAAATCTATAAACTAGAGTGCTAAAACTTGTCATAGGGTATGATGTGTTGAGTTGCCCCATAGACAATGAAAGGGGAATGTTCGAAATATATGGGAACATTTTCACAACCGACAACACTACTATTGAATAATGTCATTTGGCTATAAAAAACAAAAAACACATTCTATGGGTCCACAAAATCAGTCTATTTATTGTCTATGGGGCATCTCCGTTTTATACCAGATGACATCAGAGTTTGAGGTTTACTTATCTGGTTTCTGGCTTTGAGAGAGAGTAGCTCATGTTCACAGATGTTGATTAAACTTAACTAAGCCGTGGAAATAGCATATTGGAATTCTTAATTTAGGTGATATTACCCTTTAATAGTTTTGGGCTGATGAGAGAACGTAAAGCACCAAAAATCCACCCAGGAGTATTCAGATTATAGCGGTCAATAAATCCGCCTCTGTCTGATACTGACTGAAACATATTTAAACGCTGTCTGTCCACGCACTGTTGCTTCTTTAACTTTGAAACGCAGCTTCATGTTATTATTACTGACTGTTTGCTAGTGTAGTCTTACCTCTGTAGCATCAGCAGGGTCAGTATCAACCGGTGACTCTGCCATGTCCTGTACTGCTGAGGCTTCATCACACTGGGAAGACACAAAAAGGAAACGTTTTGTTTTTACTGTGATTATGATCCAATGTGATACATGCGTGATCTTATGGAAGTTATTGTTCCAGAGGGCTGTGCCATTGGTGTGTGAATGAGTGTTTAGATTAGATCCTGATGGGCAGGTAGGCGCCTTGTATGGCAGCCTCTGCTATCAGTGTGTGAATGAGTGAATGCTGACATGGAGCATGAAGCGCTTTGAGCGGTCAGAAGACTAGAAAGGTGCTATATACAGTAAATGGATGTATGTGAACAGCGTTACTATAGTTTTGCACTCGGCAGCTCACATTACTGCAGTATTGGAAAGGGAGGAGTGAGTGGAAGGGTACTCGGTTGGTTGCAATCTGCAACCACACCACTAGATGCTGCCAAATCCTACACACTGTACCTTTAATGACTGAACGATCATGTCAGTACAAATGCGAAACTTCTTCTGGTTACAGGTTTTGTTCCTTTTCTTTGTGATTCATGATAGTAAGCTGAATATTTTTTTGCATTTTTTAACTGTTGGTCAGACAAAACAAGACATCTGAAGACAAATACAGGCATTTTCACTATTTTTTGACAATCAACAGAGAAAATAATCAGCAGATTAATCGATAATAAAAATAATCATGACACAGATGCACCTCCAGACTATCAGAACATCTGGATGCACTTACTATCATTATGCCATAATTCATGCATTATTATTATATAACCAAAGTTTGAATGTGAACAACCCACTCTTGCTTTGTCCCTTTATACATTACGAGGTACTCACCTCATAATGGATCATTGTGTGTGTATGTGTGTGTGCGTGCGTGCGGGCGGGCGTGCGTGAGAGACGTCCCTCCTGTCTATAGCTGACAGGACGCCTTGATTACACATCGCCATTGAGCTGACCTTCCTTAATGGAGAGCGGTCACAGTGCGCTGGCGTGTGCACTCGTGTCTCAAACGCTCATAACCTTAAACCGCTTATTGCACCTTCTCCTGCTGTTGCGCCACCCATCAAGCCTCCATCTGTTCACCCAGCGGAGCCGGAGAGATGTTTGCGCTCACGTAAACACACAAGCTTGTCTTTTTACGTTTGTCAGATTAAACTTTGGACAAAAGTTCAAGATTTGTCCGCTTTTCAGGACAATATCTGCGTAAACCATCTTCCAAAGCGAAATCAAAGTAACACCTCACCTCCAATTTGTATTGTTTCAAAGCTTCTTGGGGAAGTGAAACACACCAGCCTCTTTTATTGCATGTCGCTGAAAAGATCCAAACAATAAGATGTGTTTGTTGAGACCGTTTTCTATTTCCTGTCATGTCTCCTCCACAGCTATCTCGCTGTCATTTCTCTCTCCTTCTACCTTTTTGCTGTCTCCTGGTATGACTCACCACTAGCTGATGAATTGGCAAAACAACCAGATGAGGAGATTAGTCAGACTCCCACCATCCTCTGTTTGTGTGTCTGTGTGGCACAGGAGACTCTCAACCTGGCATCAATTTTTAAAAATGAAATCAATATTAATGATGTTTAATGGCTGAGCCGCCTGGGAATGATGGTTAAATGAGCACAATCTGCTGCTGTCTGCATGTCAGTCTCTCACTGGGAATACCGTGATTTAATCCTCTGTCAGTCTGTCCACCATCTCTCCATCAGTGTCTGTTTGTCTTTGCTTGCCTGCCAGTTTGGCTTTTCCATAATGAGGCTGACTCACTCCAGGTGGAGCTCCATCAGTGTTTTATCCGTCGAGGTGAATATTTTCCATCTAGCTGCCTTAATAACGCAACTGCTAACAAGAATGAAAGGATTCAGTTGGGTGTTTGTGGGAAATACCGCGAGCATCTTTTGATAAGGAATTCAAATGGCAGCAATGAAGGGTGAAAGCAGCAGGGGGGGATGATTTGCATCAATAAAAGAACTGCTTGTACAGGTGTCAGTTGTTGCCATTGGCAGGAAAATAACTTGATCATCTCTTTAACTTTTTATATTCACTAGTCACAGCCAATTAAAGTACAGCTGAAGAAATGTGTGCACGTGTGAGCATGTGATCTGTTATCCCTTAATGTATAAATTGTGTTTCATGGCTAATTAAGGGGGCAGGAAGATCGAGCATCACAACAAACATTCAATAAAGTGTTGGTGTCGCCCGGGGAAATATTTGATTGGCTTATCATTTCCTGCTACTCACAGCGATGTTATGAGAGAGGAGGGTAATTACACACAAATTCAGTCATCCCCTCTAGATATAAACCATGGGGAAATGTAACTGACAACAAAAAGAACAGTGATAACTGTGTTTTTCAGTGAACATGAGGGCCATCAGTTCTCTTGTTTTAAGAAAGGGTTTCTGAGCTACGAGAAGCAAGTAAAGTAAAAATGTAGGTTAGGGATCTTGTGCACTACACGTATCCTTGAGGTCTAACGAACCTGTTGAATGGCACCACTCTCATACAACAGTTGTGCACTGTTTACAACCATGTTTACTCAAAGGCTTCTTTTTGGTTAATTGATATGCTTTTCGGCGCATTGCCCAAGCGGCGACCTCTGGTGCTGAGAAATGAAGCCAAAGTGTCAAAACCTGCAGTTCTTCAAATGGCCACTTGAGCCTGGCTCCAAAAGCGGGTCAGTCCTCTCAGTCCACCCACGTTTTTGCCTCTTTAGCTAATATCTCCCGTTCATGAGAACTGTGCAGGAGACGGATTGTTGTGACTCATCCCTTTAATTTATATTAAACCTGCAGTAAGCAGAATGTTTTTGGCATCATTGGGCAAAACTTCCATAATGATCTTTCAGCATGTTGTAATTCAAGTTTTCTGAGAGAAAACTAGACCTCTGCACATCATCATGGCTGTTTTCAGGCTTTAAAAAATCTAGTATGTGACAGGAGGCTTTGACCAATATCATTTCAGTCATTTCAGAGAGGGAGTGTTCCTATTGGCTGTGCTCCAGCTGGTGGGCGGTGCTCAGTGCTTCCTCAGTTGTTCTCAACATGGCTGTCTGGCAACAAGCTTTCTCATTTTACAGCTAAACAGTTACTACAAGATGTTTCTGAAAACATCTGAGGTGAGAAATAGGCTTTAGAGTAACAGAATATTGATTCATATTTGATCAGCGCTGCCTAGTTTGACTCATTTCTTGAGTGACTGACTCGTGGCTCTCAGACAGATCAGCTCTGATTGGTTGTTTTCCTTTAGTGTGTGTCATCTTGCAGATGATAACTTTTTTTTTTTTTTTTAGATCATATTTGCTCCATTTCTACCCACTGCAGCTTTAGGCTTAAAGTTCGGTATAACTGAGGGTGTGGCTGTTTTGATTAATGGGGGGGTGCCTGCTCATGGGCTTTTCACATCGAATGCGGTTTGCGCTGTCCTTTGCTTGTGACAGCGAAAAGCCATTGTTGCACCGCATAAGCCATTAGAAATAATGCGTTTCAGAGCCCGGGCCTGCCTCAGCGCCACCACTGCTACGCCTCTTTACCAATTTTTGATTAGTTGGGAGTTTGGCGACGGCTGGAGTCACCTACTTTGAACTTCGCAAAGGCTCTTCAGAAACCTGTGGGTGACGTCACAGAGACTACGTTCATATTTTATACAGTCTACAGCATTGCTGCAATGAATTGCTGAACAGAGTATTGTTATGAAATGATCGACAAAAGTGTGCATCGCATCCTCGAGCGAGTAACAAAACAGGGAACACTTGACACTTGACGCATTGTTCTCAAGGACTCAAAGGATGCTAAATACTGAAGTCATGAGTCTAACTTCCCCCAGTGAACCTCGAGTTTTTGTTAATTATGTGAATTTTTTTAATTGAATTAATTTTATCAGAGGACCTATTATGCTTATTTTCTTTTCTTACACGCTTTAATATTTAAAAAAAGCTTTACTTGCCTCATATTAGCTGCAAAAATAAATGTTTTCATATGTGCTGTCTTAGATTTCATGTGAAATATCTCAAAAACAGGCACTAATATCATGTGAATTTATCAGTGAAATGTCTGAAAACCACAACATTTTTCACATTTGAAGAGTTAATTGTATAGTAATAATTAATTGTTAGGCTACACAGACCAATGTTCCCTTTAAGCTGCTCACTTGCGCAATCACACACTCCTAAAATCTAAACCTGAAAACTAAAATCCAACCTGAACTGTAAATAAAATAGACACATCACAATGGCAACAAGCGGTAACTACAGATAAAACAATGACTAACACTATCCAGCCAATGATATGATGCAGTTCACACATATTTACTTATGCAGCCAATCAATATCATTGACACCGCTTTATGTGTATCCTACATGGGAGCTATGGCCCTGACTGCATCAAAAATCTACATGAACAACTATCAAAATCTTTGCCAGTGAAAAGGAGGGGGCAAAAAAGAAGAGAGGAAAGGAAAATCATTTTTCATGTCGCAGCAGTAAATTGTTTGCTCCTCTTCCTTTGGACAAACAATGGCCAGGCTGACAAGAAGAACAATGCAAGGAAGCTAACATGTGGCCTTCATTTCAGAGAAGAGAGATGCGCAGTAGCTGAAAAGTGATGAAACATGATTCAAGGTCAGGAGGCCATTTTGACTCCTAGCTGGGAGGCGCTGTCATGAAATAGAGCGACCATTTCTAAAGTTGTATGTATATACTGGATAATTATCAATATGTCTGTGGGAACATTAAAAAGTGTGCTCAGAAAAGTTAAAGTTGCATTGAAATTTTAATTTTTCTCCCTTTTTGTGTAAGGAATTATAAGCTATAATGATATTGTGCATAAATTTTTCAAAAGACGATAAAACTGCTGGACATAACTTTTGAAAATTTTAAAGTGCTGCCCATCTTTGATTAGAGGGCAATAATGGTCTTTATTTTTTCTTATGTCATGAACAGATAAGTGCCAACTGGTGTGTCGACTTTTATGGTTGATTTAAAACAGTAGATGACATGTTGAGCCATTTCTAACAAATTAAATGCCATTTTTTTTTTTATAAATCTGGTAAAGAAAAAAATGTCAATATTTACACCAGCAGTGATGTGTTTCATCACAGTACAGTCATTTCATTTAGCATAGATCTCAAAAAACATATCAAAAGGTACAGTGCGTAGGACTTGGTGGCATCTAGTGGTGGGGCTGCAGACTGCAACCATCTGAAACTTCTCCCATGAGCCAAGCATGTCGGAGAACTATGGCGACCGATGCAAAAAAAACATTAAAACGCATATAACCCTGTCTAGAGCCAGTGTTTGGTTTGTCCGTTCTGGGCTACTGTACAAACATGGTGACCTGCGCCGTATGTGGATATAAATGTCTATAAATAAACGATTCATATTTTCAGGTGATTATACATTAAAGAAACCATACATATTATATTCCATTTCTGCCCATAGGTCCCCCCTTAATGTTACACACTGTTCCTTTTAGTGTGCCTTTAAGTAACGTATGAAGCAGTGAATGGCTAACAACTTCAGCCCTGCAGCTTGTAAGGCGTCTGTGTGGCTGTTGGAATTCAAGTGACAGTATGAACTATTTTTATTGAGATATTTCACCAATCCCATTACAGTCGGGCCCAAAAATTCACACCCAGTGGAGAACACTGCTATAGGGGGCGCTATCATCAACAGAAAAATAAAAATAATATGATAAAACATATTCATTTTAGTGCGATTTGGACCCAAATGAATACACATCAAGTCAAAACAGACGGCAAGTGATGTATAGTGATTTCTTTAGAAGAAAAGGACAGAAAGTCTGTCTTTCTTACTTGTTTGGCTGGATCCTTCTTCACCAATCCAGTGGCAGCGACGATGTTGCCTGCACCCTCCACAGTTTTGTGAGCCACAGCAGTAACCCCGGTAACCACGGCTCCACTCACCTGAGTCACTCCAGACACAGCTGTAGGGGGAGAAGAAGAAGAAGAAGAACCAACAATTAGGTTTCAGCCATATGATGGTCACAGCTAAACAGATATATGAAGGTGAGGATTGTGACAAAAGGCCTAATCCAACCAGTTCATTGATTATTACTTGTTAGCTAATGAAAAAAACCTTAAATGTATTAAATTGAATATGTTTTGTCTATTAGAAATTTATCTGTAAGTGAGACTGTGATACTTCTTCAAGTCACATAGTTGTCCTGTTCTCTCCTCTAAGGTTATCTTTACGGCTTTCAGTTATTATTTTCTGTTTTATTTTGGTATTTTAACCTGTGTTGCTTGTTTCGGATACTTCACTTCCTGCCCTTGTGTGTTGACTGTCTGCCCTCCGTAATTGTTTCCACCTGTTCTTCATCATCCCTGTCGTCACCCTCCTTTCCCTGAATATTTAGTCTGTGTGCCAGTTTGTCTTTTCTATCGTCCAGCCTTTTTGTTTCTTGTGACTCTGCTCTGAGCCCACTGACGTTAAGGTCCAATAGTGTTGTCACATGTGCTGGAAGCTACTTTCCACATCACTTTACTTGGTGTCTACACAGTTGGATAAACAAGATATTAATTACTCTAATTATTCTACTTGGAACGCCCTACAGAGTTATTTAAGACTGGATCATCACCTTTAGGGTAACTGACAAAACCTCAAAAACAGCCTGGAGGCATTGTCCTTTTATTGACTTCACCCAGTTTCACTCCACCTTCTACTGTTTGCACTATAGTGAAGTTTGTGATTTTGCATATCAGTGCGTCTGATCTTACATACTTTATGTAAACTTTAACTGTTTTGGAGAGGTGTGCTGTCAATATGTCTGCGTATTAACACACTAATTTTAACCACACTAATTTATTTAACACATGAATGCAACTTGTGATTTTTAAGTGGTAGCGGGTTCCAACTGTGAGGATTTCTGGACAATACCTGTCAATGTTTTGTGTTGTTACTTGATTAATTACATATATACATACACTTGCATAAAGCAGCATATTTGCACACTCATATGTTGATAAAAGTATTAAATACTTCAAAATTTCACTTTATGGTACATTTTGAACAAATAAAAAAATGTGTGATTAATTTGCAATGTATTTTTAAATATTATAGAAAGATTTTAAGCGATTTGCGGCTCTTATTTTAATTCAGTGAGGCTTCATTCTTAAATTAAGGTTGAAAATGTCCATCAATTTAGACAGTCTCTATATATAACTATAATGCATCTGCAGATTTATTCACTATAAAGCTGCTCTGAGAGTCAGTTGTTGCTAAACCCCTATTGTGTTTACATCAGTGGTTCCCAACCCGGGGATCAGGGTCCTAACACCAAGTTAATTTTGAGGGGATGCAAGATTGTTAGTAGAGTTGACTGATGACGATACTGGACCGGACATACTGGCTCAAATAGCTAGACTGGATATAAGTGACAACTGGGCCGACCTAATCAGTTCACTTCTATGTTTATATATTCCTATTTAAGTTTCGACTTAATGTTGCTGCATTAAAATTTTTTAATTCCTGTTAATTTTTAAGACTTTTTTTTTTTTTACCAAAGTTGCTGCGAGATTTTTTTTATTTTAATAACAAACTGCAATTCAGTAAATTTATATTTATGTATTTATATGTCATATTTGGTGTTACAAAGTTATGGAAGCAATATTGAAGTCAAGCCTGATGTTTCTTTACACATACAAGAATGATCCCAGTCACTTCCCTCGATATTGATATTGGATCGGCACTCCGTATCGGCCAGTCGCCAAAGCCCATGTATCAGAATCGTTACTCAAAAAGTTGGATTGGTGCATCCCTAATTATTAGCAGGATTGGACAGCAAAAAAAAAAACAGACACAAAATGTTCATGTCTGTTGAACTGATAAATATACAACCAGTGACATGGGGTCACATGTAGACACTGCATCGTTTTAAGGGGCAAAAAGGTGATAGTGTCACACATAATCACAACTAAGCTGCACTTTGCTATCAGGCATCATATCCGCCCATGAAGCCAGATTATCAGATCATAGATCTAATGCATGCCGCTTGATCCCACTGAGAAAATAAATATCCCCCCTTATTTAGCGGCTTCCTGTATCATCATTTTCCAAAACACTCACTTCACTAGCAGCTATGATACAACAGCAGAGCCATTTCCCTGGAGGCCTCTGGCAGGAAGTCTCCCTTGGCTTCTCAGCTTGTTATGTATGAGAAATGGCCGGGTCGGGCCATGGGGAGTTAGACAGGTTGTGTTAAGTAGGGCAGTGATATATGACACTTCTCTCTCTCACTAACCACCTGAAAATCCAGTTATATTACACTTTTTATTGCTTTTATGTCAAAGATTGTGCAAAAAAGGGATGAATTTAAATATGTGGTGTTACCTGTTGTGACTCCATCCTTTGTTTTGTTACCTGAAAGGGAAGGTAGGTGAGGCTCAATTAGTCACAACATAACACAAATTCATTCAGGCTCGGATGTTGAATAGTGAATCAAACTGATTCTCAGCACCCACCGACAAACTTCACCCCATCTTTCGTCATCCCAGCCGCTCCGGTCGCCACCGTCACGACCCCATCCTTGGCTTTAGTCAAACTCTTCTTGAGCGCGTCCATGGCTGCTTGACTGGCTCCCGATTTAACGCGCACACGCAGCTGTGAGGAAAAACGCAAAACACGCGCAATATATGAGAAGACTCGGCGTTAACACGATGCCACCGCCCTACTTTTCCAGTATCACAGCCCTGCTCTGAGAAAATCCCACCTGTAGAACAGCCCCGCTGAGATTTACTAGTCCTTTAAATTGATTAGCAGAGACCTGTTATAGTGCAGTGCCATAGGGGAGATGACAAAAATGCTGCATATGCTGGTAAAGGATTATTAAAAATATTTGTTGAAATAAAAGGAGAAATAAAATAGATGTGGTTCACGCACCTGTTCGCTTCAACTTCCTTTAAGCCGAGAATGAGATGAGTGTTCCGGGAGAGGACGGCGGAGATTCCCCCACGAGCGGTAAAACCGGTTTATTATCTCCAAACTACTGTAAAAGGCGACGTGTGTGCGCGTAGTGTAGCTCCACAGGTTTGACCGGCGCCTCCCACGCCTCGGTGATGGAGAAAGAGCGATTAAACCCCGCGATGCTGATGCGAGAGAAGAGATGCTCCCTCCGCTGCCCGTCTGTCTGTCTGACTGTCTGTAACACACGCGCAAAGATTACGTAGCTCCTCTTTGTGTACGTGGGTTGTCCACAGCGTGTAGGTGCAGCAGCCTCTTCAAAATCACCAGTCGGCTCAGTGCGTCTGCGGCCAATTAGAAGCGGTACAATCTGCAGGGTAACACTAGTGTGATGTTAAGTACTGCTGCACAGCCAACAGGTCCCTGAGGCTGCGTTAGCGTTGGAGCCTAGAAATTAAAAGGCCATGTTGGCCATGAAGTGGCCTGCATTAAGTGATTCAAATAAATAAAAACATTACTGATAATTTTATGGAGGTGAATAGTATGGCTTTTCCTAAAAAAAAAAAAAAAAAACCCATTATGATTGTGAATTAATCATTTAAATAATTTATGGTGGGTCCAAAATGAATGTTTTGTTTATCATTCAAGGTTTGGTTTCCACTTCTAACAAGGCTTGTGAGCTAATAGTAAAACCATGTTGGCATGGTGTGGTATCTCTGGGTCAGTTATGGTGCCTTCATATGAAACTCGTGGTGCTCTTCACGACTTAACCACCTGAATGCACCACGTCGTGTTCACGACTTCCCGTGTGGCGTTCACGACGTCCCATGTCTTCCCATGTTGTGAACACGACTACCTAATCTGTGCGGGGCGGCAGTAGCTCAGTCTGTAGGGAGTTGGCTTGGGAACCGGAGGGTCATGGTTCAAGTCCCGACATGGACCAAGAACTGAGTGTGAACTGATAGCTGGAGAGGTGCCAGTTTACCTCTTGGGCACTGCCGAGGTGTCCCTGAGCAAGGCACCAAACCCCCAACTTGTCAGGAGCAGCCCCCTCACTCTGACATCTCTCCATTGTTGCATGTATATGGGTCCTGTATGTGCATGTGTGTGTTAACAACAGAGTGTAAATTGAATTTCCCCTAGTGGGACTAATAAAGGTTGAGGTCTTCTTCTTCTTCTCCTGTCCCACACATAGCTCATGAACATGATATGCGTTGCATTCAAGTGGTTAAGTCGTGAAGAACACCAGAGAGAGCAATTTAGCAAGCTAGCAAGTGGGTACATCATGCAGGAAATGCAAAGGCATGTTCTCATGAGCTCACAAGTTTAATTTGAATGAAAAAAAAGGATGAATGGCTGAGATTAGTATTTATAAAGTTGTTAATTAATAAATCCAGATTATTTGCTTTTCTACTCAGTTAAAAGGAGTTTTCACAATCTAGTAACAGCTCTTCAAGTAAATGATTTATTAACCATTAATTTACACTTATAAAGGGTGGCTTATGTGATGCCATATAGAAAACCCACAAACTATTAATGGCTTACCGACATTTGTAACTACATTGTTACATCAAATTTGTGCTTATTAATGTCTTTATAAAGTATTAGCAAATGATTTATCAACCATTGATGAAGCCATTAGTTACAAGTTTTTATGAAGGATGCCTCATTAGAATATGGTACACATGTAAACAATTATAGGACACAATAGTAAATCTGTATTTGTTATGAACACTACGCTTAACTTTGTTTAATCTTTTGCTTTCTTGTGACCTTTTATTCTGACTCATTTGCACTATGCTTGTCAGCTTGTTTTACCTGGGGGCCACTTTTGCAAAATGACAGGAGGTCAGGGGCCAGTTAACAAACAAACAATTATATTTTGTCCCAGCAGCCGCACACAGGTCAGGCGTGTGCCGGATTTGAATGCATTTGGGGCTTAAAGTGGACCTCTGTCTCCTGTGGCATTATTAATATGTTCTGATGCCTTTTTTAATGCTCTCTGGCACCTTATTTACTTTAAAAGTACAACAAAAAAAACATTGTGAAGCAATTTATCTTCATCGTGAATTAGAAAACTGTTGGCGGGCCACCTGACATCCATAAATTGAGTATGACTGAGTTAGCGTCATTTGGTTGTCAGCAGTGTGTAACACAAGTCGAACCATCTACAGCGTACACAGCAAAATAACAAATCAAACATTTATGGAAATTCATCATCAGTGTTGGTGGAACAATGGGCAAGGCAATTTCATTTGTAATGTCATGCATTCAATGTGGTTTGCATAATGCATTAAAAAATACAAACAATAACACAGCATAGAGTATTTTCTTAGTAAATTATACACCCAAAATATGCAATCACATAGCATGAAAAGACACAAATAAGCTGGAAACATCCACTTCCTCTTCTTGCCACTACCCCACCATGATACAATACTTCCCTTTTAAATGTTTATACAATAACCTCTCTTAATGTACTTACACACTGCATCCATTCATTTCCAGTGTCATACATCTGCAATGTGTAGCCAGTCTACAGTATACTTTATATTTTTCACCCAGTAAAAGTGAGATTTAATTATACTATCTGTGACATTTCTGAGAAGAAAACTTGCTTCTTATGCATGTAATTTCTTGGCGACACAAGCTGCTGATAGAACAGATCACTTGCTGAAAATATGGCTCTCTTATATAGTATATATAATCTTATAGCATGATGTGAAGTCTGTAGAAGAAAATGTAATGCTAACATGAACAGAACCTACATGATTAAATTTACCCTGAAAGAATGAATTGTGGACAGCGAAACAGAAACAGACAACATATTTCCTGAGTTACAGATGTACAAAATACTATTTAAATAACAGTACAAAAGGGTTGAGGTTATATAAGACGAGCTGTAACATAATCACAGCTTTGGCCACTGCCAAGGATGACTGCAGCACTTTAACTGACTGCCAGTACAATGAGTTTGTTATGAGTGTGAGAGATGGAAATCTCCCTTTCTCATCAAATACCATTTCAAATGTGCTTTATTCAATTTGAACTGGTTAGGTCACTGTCTTTACACCCACTGTCAACTTTTCGACATGTTGCACTTTCCACAGTATCTGTGCATGGTTCGTAAACTGTGGTTAAAGTACTATTCCTAGGATACTGGGCTGGTAGAGCAAAGACTGGGAGTGTGAGTGTGAAGCCATGAATTCACACTGTGAGACGGCCATTCGATCTCTGGTGCTGTTGGAGGTTCCGGTCTAACTTGACACTGGTGTACAGTTACAACCTTATCAACAGGAAAGTGCTGCATTCGTGTCACTGTGGAAGCACCTAATTACCATAATTTTATGCACTTCTATAGTTTTTGATAATCATGTTTTTACTCCAACAAACATCTAAATACTGTAGACATAAGGAACTTGGGAGATGTTGAACAGGCTGTAACCATCTTGCCAAAACAAAGCTTTTTGGCTTTAGGGATGATGACGATCAGTTGGTTGGTTAGTTCAGACTATTATATTGCCACAAGTATTGAATCCTAATAGTGCGGTGCAGGAATGAGTCCTAAAAAAAGCTGAAGAGATTTTGATGTTTTGTTCTACCATATAAAATACACCAATAAATGCTAAAGCTGTACATTTTGAAGCCTTTATGTGTCATAAAAAAAGCTATTGCAAGCAACTGGCAAATCACGTATACTTGCTTTTATGCGAAACTTCTACCGATTGCCTTCACACTTCAAAAATCATAAAAGTGCTGTTCATTTGTGAGGATTATCTTGCTGAACAAAACTTGTAAGATTCATAAACATTTGTTTGCCACAGAGCTTATTTTATGCAATAATCCACAACCAAATGGAAAAATCCCATTGACTTTTTGTCAAGGGAACCAGGGCAATGCTATCTTCCTGGTTAGCCTACAACAACAGGTCACGCCCGGAGCACTCTATGACTTACGTGATCACCTGTTTATTCAACAATTTGGTACAATCGCCTAACAGAGTCAGCAGTGTGGCTTGTGACTCTTAAGATGACAGCCAATGATCCATCCAAAACCAACAAGGCGTTATAATCTGTCTTGTATGGTGTAGAATCCCTTTAATTTGTTGCACCTGGTGAGGTTCCTGTTGCATTTCAGGAAAAGGGGAGTGAGAGAGATTTAACTTTTAGTCTACTGGAGCAAAATGTTTGCAGCCATTTCCGGGTTAATGCTGTGGTTAGTTGAGATGGCTTCCTATAGTACCAGTGGGACTAATGGAAAAGGCTTCACTTATTAAATTTGGGAAATTGAATATAATGTGATCATTGCACCCCTCATAGACTCTGGACGATATGGTGACAGCAGCGTCTCCTTCTTGAGGAACCAGATGGCCTCAACACTTTCCCTCCACTACCGTTCTGTATCTTTCTAGTGATGTCTTCTCCCCGCTCAGAGCCCCAGTCCCTGCCAAACACTGTCGCCATGTTTTCTGCCTGTGAATCATATAATCCGCTATGAATACCCACAGCAAATGTCATGGAAATGAGGCCTGTAGTTGCCAAACTATTAACAGACAGAAACCTTGACTGAGTGACATAGCTTATCTTTAGCCAAAAGGCAAAACCCCACCTGCTGGCATCAGAAACAAAATGTTTTTAGTGGTGATTAAGCGATTATAATTGTGGATTAATACATGACACAAAGCATTATCTTTGTTGTTATTTATCATTATTATGCAATGTAAAGCAATTACCCAGATATAGTGTTATTTTGTATTTAAAATGGTGTTTTAAACGTGCTTTGCTCAAGAGAGCAGTAGCCTATGTGTGGTTAGCTACACGGGCAATGTCAAGTATGGCTAGTGTGGGAAAACAACAATGCGCATGCTCAAAAGCAGTTGGCACCGAAAGCAACGGGCACAAGTTTGAGCGAACCACCTGTCGCCACACTGCTGTCTGATTGGCTGTTAGTTTGCTTAATTCTGCTGTCATCATTTGCTCGTAGTGTCACACGTTGTGAAGAAGACAGCGCGCTGACTGCGGCCAACCACGTGGCGTGTCTTCCATAACGCATATGTGAAAGTCTCCCTTTTGCAGAAAAACTTGGAAAAACAGCTCTCTCTCTGTTTCCGGTCAGCGTTGCACATGTTCGGAGATGCTACCTAGCAAACCAAAAACGGACTTTTGGGATCCCAAGCATCTTTCTGAGAGGATTAACAGAAGGAAAACAGCAGGACAACGCTGGGAAACCGGGGAATTGAGCAGCATAACAACAAACCATGGTTAACAGGTATGTACCCAGTTGTAACTTGTGTTAAACTGTGTTGGAAATGTGAAACAGTATATTTATTATGTCAATTTGCGAAATTGTCTGGTTTTGCATCTGTCCAAAGCAGTTGTTGTCCGACCATTTTTCCAACTGAAAATGCTACTATATCAGAGTGGCCTAAAACTGACAGTCAGTGTGGTACCATGCATTTATGTGTAACCATTTATCACTTCACACATATAAATAATACTGTATGTTTTCTCTTTTATGTATTACTAGATATAGAGACTCTGTAAGCACATGCAAATTCAATGCATTCATAAATACATTGTATACATAACGTTATAGGTTGCACTGTAACCTTGATTATTCTAGATCTTGCAGGTAAGTCTAGTTAAGCTTTGCAATAATACTGCAGTCAAATATGATTAATATCTAAGCAGACAGCATTAACTGCAATGTACGTTTAACCCTACAACACGGCCACTCATTTAAAATGGTAATGGATTGGAAATGAACTTTTTGTGCATCTGCCACTGTGGCTGGTAGACTCCAACATCTACCAGCCACTCAGTAGATTACCATTGTTTTTTTTGGCTGGTGAGTGAAGCAAATCTAGCAGACACTTGCATATTTTACCAGCATTTGACTGGCGGCTGTTGCTAATTCCCAACCATGACTATAAAGTAGGATTAGCATATTATGAGCTTGAACACAACTGGTTAAATAGAGTCAGACTATGGAAAATTGGCAGCACTACACTAAATCATAGATGTACTGCACATGTACTGTAACTTGCACTTTGTAAGCAGGGCTATTTTAAGTATGCAAAGCATTTATTGATTTGTAGCTTGGTATGTTGCAGTGTTCTTGTCAGAACAAATTCAAATAATTATGTATATGCTACACCTAAATAATGAAAGCTGAGCCAAACAATAACTTTAAACATGATCAGAGATAAAATCATCAATCCATTAAATTGACAGATGATTAGTGACATGGAATATCTTGCATAACCCCCTTGTTTAAACACTTTAACTACAGACATCTTGTCTAAGCAGTAATTCAGGTTATAGTATGTAGTATGAGAATACAATGCATGTTATGTGTTTAGATGCTCACAGCATCACAAGGCCGAGTCCTGCTTCACTCTGCTGTCAGTCACTCGCTAGAGAGCAGGACCATTATGGTCCCATGCCATTTATCACTAGCTACAGGGGACGAGCAGGCTCATTACTGTGTGTGCTGGTGAGCCCCAGGCTCAGTACGATGCAGCCGCCCACAGGCTCATTTAGAGGACCTGATGGATGGATTCCACACTAAGAGCAATGTAGCATCCGCCTTTCTTTCAGATAAATGCATGTCGAAGTCCTGTAATCATTCCTTGGTCTGGATGAGTCACAAATGCAGATCATTTTATACCGGCCGTTTGTGTTTATATTGTTGTTACTGTACTGGTGGTGCTGGAGGAGAGGGCTCACTCTGTTCATTTTTGTTCTCTGTGTTTGTATGTTGTGAGGCCTCATGCAATGAAATCACAAAATCTGAATTATGTCAATGTCATTTTGTTAAAATGGTTTTATTTTCTGTCAATTTGACCACAAACAAAAGAACAGAGGGGACATTGGAAGAGGCAGAGACAAATCAACAGACAAATGGCATTTAGAAATGGCTTGAATAAGGTCAAATGTCTTTAAAATTAGAAGTGTTACGGAATATCTATTTGAAATGACCATAACTCACACCATGCACACATATTCATTTGAATTGATTTTAAACAGGATATTATTTGGTGGATAGTGAATGTTACAATATTTATTTTTTATACAACTGAACAGGCAGTATTTAGGTTTTATATCACTATTAGCTGTGAATTTAAACTATTTATTTACTTTTAGCAAATGATTTTATCTAACAATTTTAATCATTTATTCATTACTTTTACCTAATAGTCTTAACCATTTATCCATTAATTTTGGATAAAATTTAACCTTTTATCTTGGCTATTTAGTTCAACCATCCATTCATTATTTTTCAATTATCTGTTTCCACTGTTTAGCTATTATTTTAACTTTTTTCTCTTTTATTCTCTGCCTGCTTGTTTGCTTAGTTGCATCAAGGTGTTAGCTTTGTTAAAACAAATTTATTGAGCTGCTGCACAATCTTTCCACATTTCTACTGCTGTTGAGCAACTATTGGTCCCCTGGTTGGGAAGTAAATTATGCAGCCAGACAGTCATATCTTAGCTTTAGGCTTACCTCATGTATACTTGCTGCCATGGAACGATGCGTATAAACTGTCAGGTATCAGCTTTACAGTTTGGGTTTCACTGAGAGTAATGGCTCTGATTTGCTGCTGATCTATACTTTTTGTAGATGTGATACTAAGCCAGCCGTTGTAAGTTTCTTCAGCTGAATGTGTGATGCCTTTTACCACCTTACACCATTTCATTTAAGAAAGCTCTCCATACTGCAGCCTGTGCATGTTACGTTTTGTGTTAATGAGTGGCATTTCTCACAGATGCTGCTGTATTTGTCCATTTTTAGGTCAGATAGGGCAGAGGTGCCAGTAAAGCAATATAATTTATCTCCCTGTCAGCTGGACCACAGATCGTTATGGTCGGCTCATTTTCTCCAGCATGCTCTAACACCATAAATCATTTTGAGGATAAAAAAATGAGTGTTTCTCACTGCCATCACTGAACAGTGGTCGAAGATAGAGATTAGAGCTAGCGTAGAGAGAGGTATGTCATGTAAATGCATTTTCTTTCATCTGCGATGTCAATCAATAATGAGCAATCCATAATAACATGTTAGTCGCAACAAGCCCACTTGAAAAAAATCAATTGAATGCGTTATTTATTGAAAGTCCTACTTCAGTTTTATTCAAGAGAAAAAGTGATTATAAACGGAAGAAATGACTCATTTATTATTTTTTTGTTCCTCTCTATGTGTTCTCTTTAAATGACCACCGTCAATGACTCACCGTTGAGATGGATAACATAACATGAGTCATAGAAATTGCATCACACAATCACTTTTAAATTCATAATGACTTGCTCTAAAGAAGTTGCTTTAAAGAAGACTTCGTCATCCTTTGTGTGTCTGTAATGCAGTTTGCAGATTTAGGTTTTGAAATCATCTGTTACAAATGAACACAGTGTTATCAGGGCGCCGCAGTGTGTGCGTGAAGAGAGGAAGACGCAGTCTGGTGCTACACAGCAGCCAGCGAGGCATAAAGAAGCTTATATGGATAACGACACATCAAACCCCCAGTATGACTGTGCGGCTCTGCCCTGCTGTCACCAGCGGTCACACAGTAATTGGTATCGTTTTCCATGCATGTGTGAGTGTGTGTGCATGGAGATCCGAACCAGATTGGTGTTGACGAAATAAAAGCACAGAACTTCACAGTAAAACTTTATTTTTTTCAAGCCTCATTAAAGATGGACTGACTGAGATCTGAAGTCACAAAATCATCAAGACAGACGACAACGATCTGAAAATTGTACTCAATAAAATAAAAAACGGTTTTATTAAGTATAATGACGTTACTGCTGCTAACAATCAATTTCGGCCACGTAGCACCAATGTTTATTGTTATTTATAACATATGCAGGTGTAATTAATTTCATGTGGTGTAGTACCACCTACTGTGGGATGTGTGCTACAGCTGGCTGAACTTACTGACCTGGACAAGAGGAAAACCAGAGATATTAAAAGCCATTGATCACTCCGATACATAAAGATGTAGCTCTGACTGCATTTGAATGGCTTTAGAAGTCACACTGTCAGATTTATGATGGTCCCAGAGAGGTAATGGGAGACTTAAGAGCACATTTCAGACCAGAAAGATGTTTAGAAATTGATGAATTCGCTGAACGTTGCTTGTCATTCCTGTATTGCTCCGTGTTCTCTGGCTCAACGAGCACCAGATGAATCAACACAAACATCAGGGAGGTTTAGACGGCCTGGAAGAAACAACAGTCAACAGCTGTTCAGGAAATATTTTCTCTGGCTATAAATGTAGAGTTTTTCTGTGTCCGTCATACCAATTCTGAGCTCCTGTGACACAAAAACAACCGTCCTAATTTTTAAGATTTGTTATAAGATAATAAGATTTGTTTAGAATGACACATTTTCTGCTCAATTTTGTCTTAACAACACATTTTAAATTTTTTTTTTCTTCCGGTGGCCCATCCATTCCAATAATGGCTCACAGACTCACACTCCCACTGCGTTTGCCTGGACATTGTCCATGCTTTGAATCATCAGACGCTTTGCAGACCGTGGAGGAGAGATGACTGTTCGTTGGTTAGTCACTCCTTGGGCGTTGTTGGTAGATGTTGCCATCTGAAAGTGGGTGCAGCAGCAGCAGCAGGAGGAGGTGAAAAGGTGATCATCTGTATTGCACCTTTTCTATTATTATTTTTTTTAAGTTAAAGGCGTCTCAATACACAGCAGCAATCACCATGAAAGTGGATTGATTTGTATTTGTGCTGCATTTAAACATATTTTTGCAGTTTTTAATTCTACTACCTGAAAGCTAATTTCCCAACAGTTTCACAAATTGCCGGAAATTCTTTTCAAGGTTATTAACACCACTTTCCCCAAACGCCATCTTTGTTTCCCAGTTATACCCCGTAGTATAACAGGCTAATGATAGTAGTATAATTCTCCTTATTTCTCTGAAATGCTCAAACTCCCTTGTTCACTGTATCGTCTTGTTTTCTAGATCTAGGTACCAATAGGAAGCCGTAATTGTTTTATTGGTAGCTGATTCATACAAGCAAATCACACCATAAAGTGTGTGCTATCTTACAAAGTGTTGCACTTCCTATCTGAATCAATGTCTAGGGATAGACTGTGTACAGACAAAGTAGAGTTGTAACTATATACTGGCACCGTGGCAGGAAAGTTAACATACCGTGTACATTTGCGTATCTGTGGTATTGAAAAACTGGCATAAGTGAGTGTGTGAGTTAAAGCTAGAGACAGGAGCAGCGCCTACAGTATATGTTAACTGTTAATAATCATAGGACAATTATCTAAAAGCTCACAGATGATGATATTTTTCATTTAGTAATTAATTAAATGCTTTAGTGCAGCTAGTATGTAATCTTACATGCTTTATTTCTATAACATTTTATAGGTTTATAATTCTGTTTATTATAATGCTGTTCACATTCATTTAAGGGCCATTGTAACTGGTACTACTATTACTACTACTGCTACTGCATACCACTATGATATCGTGAAACTGTTATTTTCCAAGGTGGTTATTGTCCCGTGAAAATCTCCTACCATTACAACCCTGTGGTAAAGCTCTCGTTGTAATTTTGAGCTACATGGATAAAATCGCCTTGAGTTGATATTTTAAATGGAGTTACTGAACATGACTGTAATTTCTTGATATATTTTCTGTGAGTCATACTTGTTGGTTTGACGAATTTCACCCGCTATATGATTTTTAGGGAGTGACCCCAGTGACTGTGACTAAGTTAATTATACTGGTGGGGTGATACTCAGATCAACCCTTACCTTACGCAATACTACTTCAAATCACATCTGTTTTTTCCACCCAACAATAGTTTCTGACATTCTGGTTTCACTGGTGAAAGTCTCGTGTGGTTATTCTCCGATCCAAATGGTGTTACTCGCCAGCTTTATTGTTATAATTCCCAGGAAAAGCCTTGGCGTTTCCCGCCTGGACCTTCTCAGTCTCACAGATTTTGTCGGCTCTGCTGTAGGATGTTTTTATGGCTTTGACCCAGTTCTCCTAACACAGGTCTGACATTTGTTTTATGATGCATTACTTTCCTTGTAACACGTAATTACAAACTGACAGCCTATACAGAGTAATGGTCACTAGATGGCGCCAAAAGATGTTAAAACAGCAGACTGTTTCATATCTGAGTGGTGTCACATCACCTATGCAGATTTAAAAGGGATCTGGCTTGTTTTGTCACCTCCATGACCATTGTTTGACTTGCATTTACATTTGATCTGTTAATACAGAGCAAAACATAATAATAAATGCAACAGCAGAATAATGCAACATCCTTAAATTCCTTATCTGTTGAGGTGCCATAAATTGTTAGGTAAAGAAGTTTTGAAAACAGCACAAATAAAGAAAAATTCAAGATATGAGAGCATTGGGATGGTGGAATAACAGCGTAATATTTCTTTCAGGGATCTTTGGGGAGATGAGTGGATTGTGCAGCTGTGATATCGGCCTGACACAACAGATTGCTGTCCACAATCACCCTGAGATTGTTAGCAGTCTGGGCAGGTGTGTGCTGTAGCTGTTACTAGCAGGAGGAAGAAGTCTCTTCCTCAACCTGAGCAATGGAGGAAGGCAAATATACTGTATGTTACATGTTAAGGCAGAGAAATGCTGAAAAAAGGGTAAGGCAGTGGTGAAGAAGCTACGTAATGGATACTGAAATCTAGTCAAGACGGATCAGAAAAGGTGGAAATCTGCTTGATTTAACTGAGATTCCTAACTGGGCAACCATAAGTGAGTGTCACTGATAACATATGTATAAAATAGTATTAGAAGACTGATGGAAAGATATTGACTTTTGTTATCTTGGCCTGACACAACCAGGCAAATTGGGGATACTCCACAAAAAATTTACAAGATCAGTTGTACAGTGTTGTCTTAATTTCTCTACATTTGGGAAATTAAAATTCAACTTGTTTTGCCACTGAGAGCATTACCAGATTTTCAAAATGATAGCTCTTACATAACACTAAATTTAGTGAAAGCACCAGCAGTATCGTGTCCACTGAGATGACGGTTGGTCACATGAAAACATCTTCGTATCCAGGTAGCTCATTTACGAGATGTAATTGAAATGCGATTGGGATTTATGATAAAGCTTCGCCACGTAACTATCGTTAGTTCTCTCTCGTAGTACATCTGATAAGACTCTTTCAGGGGTCGGATCAAATGTGTGCCACATGCTGGTAGCAATTTGGCGCATCTGATGAAGTCCAAGCACAAAACTAGAAGAACCTGCAAAACCGTCTGGGTGACTCATCTGAAAACCCACCTGGAAAAACACGGACTGCTGAAGGTCAGATTGACTTCAACTCAAGGTCGAGTTTAATCTAATCGGATGTGTTCTGTCACTCTGAACTTGAAAGTGCAAAGTACTCAGTTTCAGCAACTATTAGATGGATTGCCATGACATCCCCAGACATCCATGTTGAACGCTACTACTACTGGATAAATTGCAATAAAATTTGGTAAGCACATGTCCCCTTAAAGATACTACGGTAAAGCATTAACATGGCACCAAACACTTATTTGTAAAGATATAATGGAGTAATGTAAACAGATTGTAAAGCCTATTTGTCCCAATTTGTGATTTGTCATTATGGGCTATAGAAATAAAATTGACTTGACTTGAAAGTCTTGATATTGGATCATTGATCATTAAATCAATATATTGATCCACATTGATGTTGATTATTTATGGATGTTAATAATTAACCATTTAGCTGTTAACCAACATAAGAACTTTTTAACTGATTTTAATGATTAATAAAAATATTGCTATCTTATTAAAAAGCTAAACAAAACTCAGAGGAGCGGCTTGTCACGTATAGGAGAAAAGCTGGACCACCTTAATAGCCTACCTTAAGAGAGTCTGAGTCGGCATTGCAGGGTACAGGAAGTTGGCTCCGGTCTTGAGCGGGGCACAGAGCGGAGGAGCTGTAGCATTTATTCACCGACAAATAAACTGTAAACACATTGCTACACCTACGTTCACAGCTATAACACCACCGACAACCCCACACTGCCGCCGTACACCCGGTCTGTCGGACACTTGCTATCGTTACACCGGGCAGACACACAGCTGACAACCCTCTAAACTACTCACTTGTCTATTTTGCACATACACAGCGGCTGGCGCACTAATCTCATCGGTCAACGGTTAGTAATCAGTTAACGAAGGTAGGTTGGTTATTGGTTACTTTGTCAAAATTAGCGTCCCTTTTCTTAATATTATATTCCATCTCTGCCACACAACGTTGCCCCAAATAAGCTGTTGGTAAACAAAGCTCTCCACTAAATGACAGTCTATGCTACAGCTCAAGAGGCTCCAGCACAATCTGGACGCTCAGTGATTAATAATCCATATGTATTAGCCGTCTGCACAGCTGATAAGAGGATGCAGCAGACTGTCGTGACTGTCAAATGGTTTTCTTTTTTCAGTCCACAATGGTGGGTTCAAAGGGAAGTCGGGGGGTTTGCGAGGGAAGGCGACCAGCTTGATGGATGGTTGAATGTACAGTATATACAACTGGGATCCCATCACTCTTGTTTGGTGGAGGACAACCTCGAAGACTTAATTAGTTAAGGATGTCTTCTTCAAAAACATTTCCATTAAAGATGAGGGAAGACAAAGAAAAAGAGGATCGTAGAAGGAGATATGGAGTTCAAGTTACTGTTAGGGGATGAGTACTAGAAAATATTTAGAAATTTCTGAAATCCAAAGCACGTGAAGTTTCCATTGACTTTAGGTATGTGAAGGGGTATGTGACCAATTGAATTACCCCCACTTGGAGTTCTGTTTGGCTGCCAAGTGCTTTGCGAGGCTCACTCGCAAATTTCAGCGTGACAGTGCATTCATCACATGTTCATCAACCGCCATGGCAACCTGTTGCACGTCGTTTGTCTTGATTTCTCGCTGTGAAATCGACAAGACACTCGGTTATAGTTAGAGTTCGGAGTGAAACCAAATGAAATCTTTTTAAGCATGTTTGGCCTACCGCCGCACACACAAAACACTTTGCAAACACACATTTTCCTGTGGAATTGGATCTGTGTAGTGCTAGAGTTAAGGCTGACATGGATCTGTGGTTTCCAATACAAATCTCTGGCAGCAAAAGAGGCATTTTCACTCTGGCCTGCTGCTACACAGCATCAGTCACTGTTTCATAACAACATGCTTCACTTGTTTTCTCAACATTACCCAGCAACAGCGAAACCAGGACCTAAGGCGAGACGTATCTAACTCACACAATCTGTGTGATGTAAAACCATCAAAAACCCAGCAGGAGCCGGTATTTAATTTAAACCATTAATGATCAAATTTACAATGTTAATTGTTCAACATTGCTGAGTTTTGAATAGAAATTGTGGCCAAAAAACTCCTATTAGGTTATCACAGTACGCAGAACATCTGCCTCGGCCCCCAGACGTATACATTTACGTCGAAAGATGAGGTGTTACAACCGCTGACACCCAATTCATGATATCATGTAAAAGTGTGTGTGTGCGCTAGTGTTGCTGTTGGAGGGGATCCAGGCATGCAGATGGCCCTGGTTTGTGTTTGCACTGAACGGCTGCAAGCCTCTCGCCTCCCTAGTGACCATGACAAACCATGTGCGCACACACTACACACTCTGGACCACATGCACGTACTTTTTCATGGGTCAGGTCAGAAAACTCTTTTCTTTGATGCTGCAAATTATTCTTTTACAGACTTAATAATATCTCATTGAAATGCTAGTTTAGATAATTATTTCAGTTTCTGTTCATAAACTATAAATGCAGATACCATGATATGTTGTTTATAGCATCAAAACAAACAGTGTAGTCTTGTGTGTCTGGGACAGCCCACAGTGGACTCTCAGCTGTGACATCTTTCAGGTGTGTCCCTGCCCGTATATATAAAGATTGTGATCTACTTGTATCTCAGGTATTAGTGGAAGGTAACAGGTAGAGGTAGGTACAGTAGGTGTATCCGTTCTCACCTGTACACACTTGCTGGCTGGCGGCCACTACTATAGCAACAACAATAACAACATGCCAGGAAAGCCTTTTAGACATCCTGGGAGATCCTCTGGTATGCACGCTCGAGTCCGAGCCAATGTTTGTCGACTCAGGAATGTTGCCTGGGCGACCGGAGGCCGCGAAGAGGGAAACCCCTTATCTGCTGACGTTGTCGTTCAACCGTTGTCACGGTTCAAAGGCCTCTTAGGTAGAGACGAAAAAAAAAAGAAAAAGACACAGACACACACCTTAAAAGCTGGTCTATATACAGTATGTGTGTCACCATGGAGATACTGTTTGGGTGGAGCGTACGCTCCACAGGGCATGAATGGTTGCAAAGCTGAGAAAGGAGAACAAGGGCGTCCCCTTGGCTTTGACTCAGAGCTGGTAGACTTACACTTTCAAGCAGGAACTCCATTTCGTCGTAGATTCATGAATGAGCTGAACACCATAGGCTTGTTTATGTTGGTGGAAGACAGGGAGGGTTGGATCTGACAGAATAAGGAATGTGATTGCGACAGTTCACTCTGCTGTGTTGTAAGCGTTGTTTGGTGCTTTGTGAATCTGATGTCTTCAGATCTGGCCTATTTTTTAAAGTTTAGATTTGGTGCTCGATGCAGAGAAATCAACATCAGCCTTTAGAGGCATCTAAGAATAGATTTATGGAGAATGCTATGAAATAGCTCGGTATCATGTATCCTTTGTGTAAATGTTCTTTATGATACAACAAAATTCACACATCAAAGTTAATGTGATGCCACTAACTTCTTTAACGCAGTAACATAACTTGCGATTTTTAGGTGGCAGCGGGCTCAGTTTTGTGATGTGACCTAAGGAATCTATTGGTACCAACCATGTCATACCTGCTTGTAGTGAAGGAGGTTAAATAACACTGCAAATCTGCGCTAACTTTTGGTGAGCAAAAACTGTCATGTTCATGACATGATCATATGCAGTTTGGGGCAAGTCATAGTCAAGTCAGCACACTGACACACTGACAGCTGTTGTTGCCTGTTGGGCTGCAGTTTGCCATGTTATGATTTGAGCATATTTTTTATGCTAAATGCAGAACCTGTGAGGGTTTCTGGATAATATTTTTTATTGTTTCGTGTTGTTAATTGATTTCCAATACTAAATATATACATACATTTGCATTAAGCAAGCATATTTTCCCACTCCCATATTGATAATGGCATTAAATACTTGACAAATCTACCTTCAAGGTGCATTTTGAACAGATAAAAAATGTGTGATTAATCACAATAATCATGGACAATCATGTGATTAATCACGATTAAATATTTGATTCGATTGATAGCCCTAATAGCAACATCAGTATTTAATCTTTATGGACAGTATGCTTTGTGTGGCAGTAAAATAACACATTTTAAAAGATGTAAAAGGCCTGTACACTGAGAGCTGTATGCTGCAGAGAACAGAAGGTGATGAAAAAACTGCAAAGCTTCATGGCTGGACATCAAAATATGTGAAATGTCTTCAATCACACATGGCAGCTGACAGAACCTGCACAGATGGTGCCGATTGTGTCAGTGCTCTGGTGGCACTTCAGTCAGTCCTGATCACAAGTGTCGGTGTCCTCAGTTGGCCATGTTGGCTCCATGGATCACAAACTGGAAGGGTTTTCCTTGCATGTAAAGCAGTCCCGTTCAGCTGGTGGGAATTCTGAAACATTGCTTATTCATTTGGCTTGATCTTCCACATCTGAGAAATTTCAGGATGGGAATTTCCAGATGAGTGAACCAAGGCCACATTTTTGATCTGAGGACAACAGGGCCAAAGTAGCATTGTTACGCTTCATATTAGCAACAAAACAGTTTGCACTTCAGCATGCTGATTCATACCCATGTAATTCAACCCAAAACAATCCTATAAGTTTCTGCCTTTACTAAAATCTGTCTCTCTTTTTGTCCAGAGATCCCGTGTTGACACAGCAGCAGAATAACTGTGTGCTGATGAGCTTTAAACAACTTCTCTGTTCTCCTTTGTCTTTATAAAATAATAAAAAATCTTTAATGCTTGCATTTCACCCTGTAACATCATCTTACCTCTTCCTACGTGCCAAATGGAGCATTAGACAGGAATCATACACCACCGTGTTCATTAAAAAACATTATCCCTGCCAGCATTAATAATTTAATGCTCTGTTCTCAAATTGAATCAAACGTTATATCAACTGGAGTAAGTCAGACTCGGTGAGTGAAGTTGCATCAGCCTGCGGTCTTAGAAAAAAAAGGGATAAAAAATATTTCTATTCATTATTTGGCAACTGCTGTGTTCCTTTTGCATTGTCAAAATCATCAGTGCATCAATAATTAACTCCCGCTCCATCAAACGAAAGCCTTGTCTCGTGTTTGCTGTGATGTTAACAATGCGTCATGTTTCTTGGAGCCCTTGTCAAAATATGAACATATATCAATAAAAACAAGCAATTCAAAAGCACACAGTATCAAAAGAACAAAACAAGCATAATATCAAGATTTAGAAGAAAAGCGAAATGACACTAGACCAGTGGTTCCCAACCTGAGGTGTGGGCCTCCCTTAGAAAGAAAGAAAGAAAGATATTCCTTTATTAGTCCCACAGTGGGGAAATTCAGTTTTACACTCTGTTGTTCACACAGTACAGTTCACACAGTACAAACATGCTGGTGCAGAGGATGGGGCTGCTCCTACAACCCAAGCAGGGGGGTTTGGTGCCTTCTCAGGGCACCTCGGCAGTGCCCAGAGGAACTGGCACCTCTCCACACCAGTTGGTCTTGGTCCATGGTTTTAACCCGGGTCCTCCACATCCTAACCAAGTCCTTACAGACAAGACTCCCCCCCCCCCCCTAGGGGGCACCCAAGATCACAGGGGGTGTGCCTGGATTTGTCTGCTCTGAAATTGTCAAAATGAGATTTGCTCATGTATAATCAAAGTCATAATAACACACTTGCTGGATAATTTATACAAAAGTCTGTATATATACAGTAACTACTTAAAAAGATACTACTACTACTACTTAGTAGTGAAATCTAATGAAATTATTGGCTTCAATCCATATTTGTTGGCATTAAATATTTCAAAAACAACATTTTCACTGCAAAAAACAAACAAACAAAAAAAACCCGGCTTTCTGCACTCAAAGGGAGGCCTGCACCTGTATTAATGGGGCAGTCTAGCAGTAATCTAACAGCCCAATAAATTCCATGTATTTAACCAAAATAACAAAAACATCTACTGTATTTCGCTTTGCATCTTGTCGATTATCCATTAAAATTTCTTTTTCAAAATTAGCATCCCTAGTGAGGACGTCGGCAGGGCTCAGCTTTTCTTTGATACAAGTAGGGGGGCTTCATGGGAAATAGGTTGGCAACCACTGATCAAGATCAGGGGTCCTTAAATTTCTTTGGGCCAGGTACCAAGGACCCCCTCTTAATTGTAACACAGATTAAGCATATGTTTACTACCATTTTACATTGTATTCTAAAACTTTTCAACCTAAAGACCTGTTTTATAGTGATAAACATTTCAATTTGAATCATGTGAAGATATGATGAGATAATTCTTTTATTAGTCCCAGACTGGGGACATTTGCAATGTTACTGAAGGTTAATACCACTTATATACCTTAAACAGAGGGAGAACAGCATTTATAGCCTACATTTGTAGCAACTGATGAACAAATTCAGGAAATAAACAGTAGTAACACTGGCATAGCTCTAAAAAATCCAGATACTTAAACTTACTAGTTTATAGCTGACTTTCAGTGAGTGCTCCAGCTTAAAGATGATGAACTGTGCTGTGTGTCACAATCATGTCAGAGTTTTTATTGGCTCAGAGCTTACATGGGTGGGACTAATGGATACAATATGCTTGTTTTATTGACGCAGATGGTCCCCATTGGTAGATATGCACTTTTTAATGATACAGCACAATTTTATAATTTTTTTTTTCGCAAATAATTTTGCAGACCCCCCTGATAAAGTACAACGGACCCCTGGGGGTCCCAGGACCCCCACCTTGAGAATCACTGCCCTAAACAACAGTAGCTTACATTGAAAACAAAAACAAATTCTCACATAAATTACCACAAAACGAAAATTACATTGAAAACAACAGCAACATCTAAAATAGCATCTCTATGAGAGTCATTAATTTTTGAAGGAGCTCTATAAAGAAGTTTTATTGCACTCTCTGAAAGCCTAAAACCACCAACAGAGAGAGCGTCGGATTAACACAGCTGCAGGGGTGAGACTTTCTGCAGAGTATGAACTATGAGTCATCCAGCTCTGAACTTACACTGATCAGCCATAACATTATGACCACTGACAGGTGAAGTGAATAACATTGATTATCTCGTTATATTGGCACCTGGCAGTGGGTGGGATATATTAGGCAGCAAGTGAACATTTTGTCCTTGAAGTCGATGTGTTGGAAGCAGGAAAAAAATGGACAAGCATAAAGATGTAGGTGACTTTGACAAGGGCCAAATTGTGATGCTAGATAACTGGGTCAGAGCATCTTCAAAACTGCAACTCTTGTGGGACGTTCCCGGTCTGCAGTGGTCAGGACCTACCAAAAGTGGTCCAGTGTTGTCCGAGCCAATAGAAGAGCTACTGTAGCTCAAATTGCTGAAAAAGTCAATGCTGGTTCTAATAGAAAGGTCATCACAGTTTGTTGTATATGGGGCTGCGTAGCTGCAGATCAGTCAGGGTACCTATGCTGACCCATGTCCGCTGCCAAAAGCGCCTACAATCGGCACGTGAGCGTCAGAACTGGTCCACGGCTCAATGGAAGAAGGTGGCCTGGTCTGATGAATCCCGATTTCTTTTACATCATGTGGATGGCCAGGTGTGTGCATCGCTTACCAGGGGGAGACATGGTACCAGGATGCACTATGGGAAGAAGGCAAGCCAGCAGAGGCAGTGTGCACACTGCAAAACTGGTTCAAGAATGGTTTGAGGAACACAACGAGTTCTAGGTGTTGACTTGGCCTCTTAATTCTCCAGATCTCAATCCAATCGAGCATCTGTGGGATGTGCTGGACAAACAAGTCCGATCCATGGAGGCCCCAACTTAAAGGATCTGCTACTGACGGCTTGGTGCCAGACACTACAGCATACCTTCAGAGGTCTTGTGGAGTCCATGCCTCGATGGGTCAGGGCTGTTTTGGCGGCAAAATGGGGACCTATTCAATATTAGGCAGGTGGTCATGATGTTACGGCATAAAATTTATGTGATCTTTGATATGCATGCAGCAGTTATGATGATCTTTCTTGATTTATTCTTGTTTTTCTGATTGGACTCTTGCTTGTAAAACACACACACTGACGTTTTCTGTATTGTTTCCCTGAAGAGATGTACAAACATTTACTTGTGAATCATTAGTGATGATAAACCTAAGCTAAGCTAATCAATATTACACCGTGTCTTCCTATGGAGTCCTCAGGAAGATACCCTGTTGGACAGCCAAATACATCAAGTGACCTTTCCTTTGATAAACAACATTTAAGGATGCAAAGGCTCCTAATCAATTTGGATAATGTTAATATATGCGTTGAAATATTGATTAGGGATGATCCACCTCCTATGGGGAGAAGCTCGTTAAAAAACATAATCCCCTAAGCATCCAGCTAGCAGAAAAAGATCAGACGGGGGTGTTTATGCTGAGGTTGACCTGCTGAATTAAAGATCAACAAAAATCAAATATACCGTTAAATGATCATCAATGATTTATGCCTAAGTCCTACAATCAAAAACAAGTATTTGCTTTAATATATTTATTTTTAAGTGGACACTGGTATCTCTCAGAAGTGTGGGTATTTGGAAGAAAATGCTCAGTATTTTCAGTCACATTTGTCACATGTTTTTATAGTAAACCCAATGACTCATATCACCCCATGTATTACTGACATTGCTTTTCTACAACTGACAAAAACTAGACTATGAAGATTATTTTCCAGTTGAGGAAATGAACAAACAACAGAAAAAGACAGAAAAAGAGAAAAAATAAAGACATAAAATGTTTTTATGCCCTGATGATGTGTGCAGATAAAAACTCAGCAGTGTTTAAGCACTATGGATGATGGCAGCAGTAAACAGCTGGATATTTATATCATGAACATTGTTTTTAGTGCCTGTTTGAGGGAAAAGCAGGACATCAGGATCACGCCTGCAGTTCAACATGAACAGTAAGGTGTGCTGTAAAAGATGCCCTTTTAAGTTGCGATTTATTTAGAGGGACTTCTGTTCAAACAGGTTTAGCTGGTTCCTCAAAGCGCCGATTGACAATGAAACCTGGCAACACGAGCGTAAATCCTTTTTTATAACCGCGTCCACACCCTTGTATGCAGCCGTTGTTTTTTATGAAGACACATAATGTAACACACAATTTTGCGTGTGTGTGTGCGTGTGCACAGGGGGTTTTTAATTTTCCATGATGACATTGAGGGAATCCTGTAGTGCAGCTCTGAAGACAAACCTTTTTAATGTTTATTTCTGTTAAACATTAAAGATGGCGACACATGGCACATAAGAGGATCAATACCACTCTCATGTCTGCGCGTTATGGAGCTGGTGCCAGGAAGTGATTAGCTTAGCTTAGCATAAAGGCTTGAAGCAGGGGGAAACAGCTTGCTCTCTCCAGACATCTAAAATACACCTACCAGCACATCTAAAGGTCACTAACTAACATGTCATTTGTAAATCTATACACAAACAGAAATATAAAATTGCAGTGAATTTACAGGGAATTACTCCATGTAACAGTGACTTGCTGTCAAAAAGTAGTAGTAGATTTAATATAAATCCCACTAAAATCACAAATTGCTTTTTTCATATTAAGGTGTACAAAGCTGTAGAGGTGGATCTCTAAACTTTGAACAGGGCCAGACTAGCTGTTTCCCTCTGCTAAGCTAAACCAGCTGCATCATGGCTCTGGCTCAATAAGTTGAAGTAGGTGCAAAGTTTTTCCTCCTTCTGTATTTTCTTCAAACAATATCCTCAATATTACTTGACATAGAAACAGAAGACTCTCATCCAGTAGATTTATGTGAAAGCCATGAGATGTATTTTTTCAACTTTGTCTGAGAGATCATGTTTTATTCATTTTAGCATTGTGGATGACTCTAAATACTACAATACCCATGAGCCTCCTCTGCTGTTGCTATGGAGAAGAGGCCAGTCAGAGGTGTGAATTAAGGCCGCTTTTATACTCTGCACATCTGCAAGTACACAAGGAGGCCTGTGTCATGTAAATTTTGTCATCAGAGGGTACAGCGATCTACTGCGCATGCGTGGAACGCATCCTCCAAGTGGACAGTATAAACAGAAGTACTCCGCCTCCATGGTGTCCGCAACTTTCCGTGTACTAGGGATGTGATGGTGAGGAAATTTTCCCACCAGATAATAACCTTGTGACAATACCGGCGTTACAGATTACACCAGATATTTTACAAGAAAAGATGGCGGTTAATATGTGTAGTGCCCTTACTTTCATCTTAACTGTCGGATGGCTGTGTGTCTGGCCTCTCCGGACGAGCTTTTGCCGCAGGGCCGCAGGGCTGCAGGGCCGCAGGGCTGCAGGGCCGCAGGGCCGCAGGTGTCCCCTGAGGCGCCCGCATAGGGCCGCAGGTCCGCAGTGTCCTCCTTGCAGGATTTAAAATAATGTGTTTTATTTTATAAAAAAAAAATTATGTGGGATTTGGTGGGAACAGTGGGTACGTAATTGGGCACACACTGATGATGTAATTGTTGTGTGCCCGATCACTGATAATCACTGGGAATGTTTCGATTATTATTTGAAAATTGCTGCATGAATGCCCAAATTCAAAATGCTCTGAATTTGTGAATAAGACATAGTTGCTGAATTGACCCAGAATCTGAAAGTGAATCAGTTTAATCTGAAGTTTGTAAAGTCTCAACACTGTAATCTTTAGCTGCTGCCCACCACTAGCAGTGCACACAATAGAGTTTCAAGCTCTGTGATCTTGCTGAAATGCACCTTGGGAGGTGTAGTTCACTTCCTTACACAAAGTTATGTACACAAGTTTGTACATGTGAATTTTTACCAAAGAACCAGATATCTTCTGTGATTTATATGATGATTCAACCAGTAAAAGTTGTGAATAGCTGTGTGTCACGTAACATTGTGGCTGAGGCGCTCAGGTGTCACTTGAGTAATTTTCAGACTTAACAGAAGACAACAGTTTTCACAGTCTTTGCTGTACTTCTCGTGACAAGTTGTCTTTGACATGTGAAATGAAGGACTGACGCTTCAACGTAGACTGAGCTGAACTTCAGCTTCACTTGTCCCGACTTTGCCTCTGTAATGACCCCACTCATGTTCTCTCCCTCTGTACTACTAGTGTTACAACACTGGGCTAACATTATGGTGGATGCTCTGCTGGCCTCAGGTCACAGATGGCTGACAATTACAACTCTCATTGTGTTTCCTACAGTTTTTGTACAGTATGCCCCCCCCTGGCCTTGTCCTTTCTATCCCAGCCTCCCAGCCGCCTCCTGCCCCCTTAATCAAAGCACAGTAAGATTTAGAGAGGAGGTAAACACTCTGGTTTTATGATTGGGCCCCTTCTTACAGCGTGGCCTGTGTAATTGAAAAGCCCTCGGTGACTATTTTAAGACACTAGTGGGAACAGATTCCCATGTGTGTGCTATGGCTGGGAATGGGGCTCTGTCTTTTTGCTAAACGAGTATGGTGTCTTTGGCTTGTTCTCTTCTGTGATTACCGTATTGTACTGCATATACAGAAAAATCAAACAAAATCTTAAAACAATATCCACTGTCTCACCAGGGCAGCAATCTTGTCACAACTGAGAGAGGACAAAAAGCTGTATCGTCACAGCTGGCTCTGTGTTTTTGAGCAGGTTTTTTACTCAGACCATCTGTTCTTCACACCGCTCTACAATCCCCAACCGCCAACATCCCGCAAACCAAAATTAACGCTGTTTCACTGTGAGTAAAATGTTTAAACAAACAGAAATATCAGCAGTCAGCGTCTTCTCTCTTCCTCTGAGTCGGCCATAATAGACTCTTTGTTCAGCTCAAATTATAAACCCTTATTTTGGACGCTGTATGCATGTGTCAACTGCTGCCTTGTGCGTCACAATGATAAGTTCAAATAAGTCACAAACTAAAGTTCATCACACTGAAAAACTGACAAATAAGGAAAGAAAGGCCAAGGAGGACATCCTTTAATAAAACTCATCACTCTTCAACAAAGTGATGTGAGGTAGTCTAACCACATGTAGTGACAAATTTATGGTCCACACGAGCTTCCAAACCTGAAGTACCCTGAACTCATTATATTGGATTATGAAGGTGGGGAAGTCAGCTTCTAGATACTGCATGAGTTGGCAGAGTTGAGACGTGTATTCCCACGTCACCAAGGCAGAAACAGGATGTTGGTTCTGTTTTCAAACATGGTGAATCACAGACAGGAAGCCCCCGCTGGTAAATAACTAATCTTTCACCTGTTTTTTTTTTTTTTTTTTTGATAATTAAAAAAGACAAAGAGTCTCCAGCCATGCTAACTGCTCTGCAAAGTTATAATTTGGCACAGCGGTGCTTTGAGCTAAATGATAACCTCAGCATGCTAATATGCTCCCAATGATGGTGGCAAAATGCTGACGCTAAGCAGGCAATGTTTAACATGTTCACTGTCCTGGTTTAGCATGCTGGCATGTTAACATTTGCGAAATACCACTGAACAATAGGGCTGTGTTTTCGCATAAATCTGGGGATACGATACGTATCGGGATACAGGGGTTACAATTAGGGATGTGACGGTGAGGAAATAAACTTGTGACAACACTGGTGTTGCCGATTACACCGGACATTTTAAGATGATGCTCAATATATGTAGTTCGCTTACGTTGATCTTTGCTGTGTGTCTGGCCTCTCTGGTTGAGCTTTCACTGTGAGGCTGCAAGTTTCCACCTGAAGTGACTCCACCGTGCACCATGACCGCTTCGTCATGGTGCACACAGCGATTGTCTCATTTTTGCCCATAAATTATGGCTAATTAGCGCTTTTGTTTTTCACTTTGACACCAAATCCTTAGCCCATTGTTTTATCAACTCCCTCTGAAATCTGACTCTATACGGAGCAGACACTTTTAGTATGTGTTGATAACACAGTGCTGACACGCCAGAATGAACTAAACATTTTCGGTTATTAGAAAAAAAAAAGCAAAACAACGGCATTGAGCAAGTAATGTAATCTCCATGTGCCCAAACACAGTGTAACACCGGTAACACCGACTACCGCAGCAAGCCTAGATGCAATTCAGTATATTGCGATACGTAAAAAAGGCGATATTACGTTTTTTTAAATCAAATTTTAAGAAAGCTGTCATAGTATAAAGAATCAGATCAGATCTGAAAAAAGTTTTTCATGCAGTTGGAACAGTGGGATCTGCATTAGCGTTTATCGCAGCCTCTGTAACATCCACCATCATAGCTCTACCTTTTGTGCAATCTAAGCCACTGTCTGCTACAAAGCTTTGCATGGAAACTATTAAGTAAAAGTCAAGTGTTTTTTAGAATCAATAGAGTATCACAAAACATAATACCGTGATACTCAGGTGTATTGATATTTTCTTGCTAAACAAACAAACAAATTGCAGCTAAGGCTGATGGAAATGTTATTAGATTTACAGGTATTTGGTCAGAAACATGTTATAACATATTCAAATTCTGACCTGATGATGGCACTATATGGAAAGTAAAGGGTCCTGGTTGGTGTTGAGATATTTCTCAGGTAAAGTGGCATCTGTGACCTGCTGGTGGTAATAAAGGAAAAAGGGAATCACTTAAGTCAGTAGGATTCATCCTCTGGGGACCATGAATATGGCTGTCAATCTGACAGTTAAGATGTTCCTGTCTGGACCAAAGTGGTGGAACGACAGACCAAAATTAAATGATGTTGCAAAATGGTAACAGAATGACAAACTCCTAATAATCTTAAAACAAGAAGTCAGTTTTTTCCTGTACCACATTAGTAATATTGGTTCATATTCATAGTTAAAGACAATTCACTTATACTGAATACTGCTGTAGAAGGTCAACAGAGGAACCATGAACTCTACTGTATATCTCCACTACAAAATGCACAGTCGCATGAAAAAGAAACCTCCATGGTGCTTGTGGTAAGAGGAACATTTTTATATATAGAAATATAGTCCCATAAAGTCATTTAAGTAACATGAAGGCAGGGTCCCCCAACTCCAACAAATAGTGCTATTACCACATGAAAGACATGCTCTGTTCTAACCCCATTTGCCATTATAACCTAACATGCCTTAAGTCCCGGCTTTACTGGGCGTACCTCTTCAGACAGAGGCTCTGTTTATCAGTGTTTCACCATATACTATACTGGTATTTCTTAGTGTTTGATGACCAGGAAAAACACAATAAATCAACAAAACTGAAAGTGCCCAAATGTAAAATGACGATAAATAAATGTGAAGCAGGCTGAAGAATTGTTCTATTACCAAGCAATAATGTTATCAAGTACAAATAATGCACTTAAGCAGAAGATGAAAACTGAATAGGGTAGGTTTAAAGTGAGGTTACAGTCAACTTTTGCAGACTTTTTCAGTCAATAGACGTCACTCATGCAACAGAAGTCAAATCAAACTGTGTAATATTAGTGGGCACAAAAAGTACATGGTTTCCAGGAATATGTAATGCAACACTGCTTACACTGTGGTCCACTAATACTCTATAATGCAGTGGAGGACTGTGGGCACACAGGTTTCATTTCACCCATTCACGACAGCTGAATTCCTGTGGCTCGGTCACACCAAGGAGTGTATTTTTGAACTTTGGAGAAACCCAAGCTAACTGATTCTAGGGCTTTATTGATACACAGATGTGAAATAATGATTTTTAAAATTATATAATTTATTAACCTCGAAATAATCTGACAGCCGCTATTCTGTCTGTTGGAGGTTTTAGTGGGCTCAAGTCTTAAAGCTGAAAGCTAGAGTGAAGATACCGTGGAAACCGCTTATAGTGACCAGTTACAGTGATCAAGTGCTTATATGGATCAAAAATCCTGGAACAGAATCATCCATCCATCTTTAACCGCTTTTCCCATCAGCGGTTGATGGAGGGGGCTGGAGCCGATCCCAGCTGGCATTGGGTGTAGGCGGGGTTCACTCTGGACAGGTCGCCAGTCCATCGAAGGGCAGCACATGGAGACAGATAACCATTCACACCCACATTCACACCTATGGGCATTTTAGAGTCATCAATTAAGCGAATCTGTAGGAGGAAGCCGGAGCACCTGGAGAAAACCCATGCTTACACAGGGAGAACATGCTAACTCCACACAGAGGAGCCTCAACCTGGATTCAAACCTGTGAGGCGACAGTGCTCTGTTTAAATAATTTACTTAATAGTGTTGGGTCTTTTCATACATGGCAATATCTGGAAAAACATTTTAAAACTATGTTAGACTAACGTTAATTGAATTTTTGGTTTTTCTTTTTACTTTACTCCCTTACGTCCTCCTCCTCCTACTTACCTCACTTTCCAACTGGATACCTGAGGGTGGTGCTGCGTACATATTGAAATCACCGGAAAACGAAAAGCCATTTTCTCTGAATAAAAAAACAAATGCGCATGTCAAAAGAACCTGTGGTTGAAGCCGACCTCGTCTAGCGGATTGATCATGCCCCGTCACATAATGTCCCCAAAGTCAAACTCTGCCAACCGGCTCCTCTGTACTGCAGTGCAGGCAGCTCATGCAGACCATCAGTTCGAACTGATGAAGCCACTTGGATAAGGGGCGAAACGTCTTCAGAGACAAATCTAAGTCCAGTTGCCTTAGATTCAAATGAATATGACCTGGATGAATGAGAACATTCACAGATATTGTTATATTATCATAACTCCCACTAGCTGTTTCTCCCTGTTTTCAGTCTTTATGCTAAGCTAAGTTAACCGCCTCATAGTTCCAGCTTCATATGCACAGATATGAGATTTCTTTTAATGTAACTCCTTGCAAGAAGGCCAGTAAGTGTATTTCCCAAACTGTCCAAGTATTCCTTTAATGATTTGGTTTAGTCTGACACAATGAAAACCTCCTGGCACCTCTGCACTAATGAGACAACGCTTGGTCAGTGGTTCATATAGGATCTCATCAAAACGATCCAGTATTTCAGATGAATAAAACAGCAGCCTAAATGTGCCAGTGAGAACCGTGCAAAGGAGCTCTGCAACGAGACGCGGCAAGTGTGTTTCCAGATTTCAAAGTTAGCCACAATCATTGCATTTGATTCCAGAAAAAGATCAAAGAGAGCAGAAGGGAACCCGCACACTGCAGGAACAGCTCCTCACCAGAGCTCTACAGAAATAGATGCTTTTTTACATTTCAACCATGCTCAAAACTCACTGCACATTTCCATCAGTGGATCCCTCCACAGTGCACTGTATCATAAACAATAAAGACAGATTTTGCCATATTTGTCACATGCAGTAAATGACAAACACAATTAGAGAATGACTTGTTTTATGGGTGTCCGCTGTGGCAACAACCAGCATCGCCACACTGTCTCTACACAATAAAGCACAGTGGCATTAAGTTACTTGACAGATATTCTGGTCACATTCATTGTTACAAACACGGATACACCAAATTTCCAAATAAGGCAATAGTTATTTAGCTTGTGTAGCAATTCAAACCTGGATTGTCCATTAATAATCCTGGTGCCCTTTGACCCTTCAGATAATGTATATACACTATGCATGTATATGTTGATCCATCTTAATAAACCAGTTTATCAAAAATATATATTTCTCTTAATATCTAACTTTGTATATTGTGAAAAAAATGTCACTTTTAGCTGTTTTGTTTCATCTTTGAACTTACATTTTAAAGGCAAAAAAGCTTTACGAGTGTAACAAAAACACTCTGTGGGAAGTCTTTAAAAGAGGCAGTAAATTTTCAGTTAAGGAGCCAAGATTTTAAAAGAAGGGGTTTCCAGATACAGGTAGTGTTAAAGGACTATTCCAGCATTTTGAGAAATACGCTTATTCATTTTCTTTAGTTAGTTTGACATTGGCCAACAAAGCACCAGTGGCGGACTTGGGCTGTCTGAGGGGCACGGACAAAAACATTAGAAGGGCACCAATGCACATAATGTTTTCTAGCATGTAAGGCAGTCTGTATGGCACTGCATCACATCTCAATTTTAAGGGCACACTAGAGGGCACTTCATCATGTTTTCTCCACTGGAAGGTCACATATGAGGACACTTTTATCTACCATAGGAGCATTTGCTGTGTTTTTTTTTTTTTTTTTGAACATGGGGGCACCAAGGGGGGTAACCGCCCCTCTTGGTGTTGAATGTTGAACTATTTCTTTAAGATGTGCTTCTTAAGGTGCACAATCAAAAACAAAATGGTACCATATAGACTAAAATACTACAAGCAAGTACTCAGTGTTTCATACAGGCAATCTGCAAGAATTACTGTTGAAGACTATACCATGATCCCCAACTCTACTGGCTCTTCATTATAGTTAGCTTAAATTAACAGCCACTTCAGTAACAATAAAGCAACAGTAGGCAAGCTAATGAAACACTGAGCTGTTTCCAGCGTGCGAGTCTGACCCAGACTTCACTCACACCCACCAGCATACTTTCCCCTTACATCAGCAAACAAGAAAACGGCAAAGCTTTTTATTATTCATAAAACAAGATAATATAAGCTGTCACTGGCATGGCAGACAACATTATGGAGGTTTTTTTTAAACTGTGCATTACGCTCTCATAAAATTCCCACTTTTTATTCAATACAGCATGTCTAGACTATATTTTTATTATCATTATTGCCAGTAGCTAATTAGGATTTTATTGTGCAACTGAATTGGGGTTTTGGTTGTGCCTTTGTTTTTCTAAGTTTTTGTCATTCCTTGTGTCTCTGGGGGAATGCCAGTCGACCAGCTAGTCAGCCACCCACTCAGATTCAGAGCTGATGGAGGAACCACAAGGAACCAGGGACCGTCTGCACGTCTCCTCAGGCATCACACTGGAATAGAAAAAGAGCTACTGTGCTGTGTATCACACACACACTGAAAGGAAACTCTGCAGCCAAGATGTTTACCAGCTGATATGACAGTCGGTTGTTAGTTAGGCCTACAAAATCTTCAGTGTGCAAAGCCAGGGAAACAACCTGGACAAGCTGTCAGTTCGTCACAGAGCTAACAGTCAAAGCAACAATTATGTTTGCTCCTAAAAGTATTTGGCAACACAGATTAATTGCATATAAACACATTTGTAGAAGAATAGGCTGCACCTTAACATTCAGCTAATGGAATGTACTGTCAAGTTGGTGTCTCCAGATCACCTGGGAGGAAACTCACACAAAGAGCCGCTTACGTTTCAACCCCTTCAGGCTCTGATCAAACAGCATGTTTTACAGGTGGAAAAGGCGAGGTGCACCGCACTGCCTTTTTGTTATCCAATCACATGGAGCGTTTTTTTTTTTTTTTTTTTTTTTGCAGTTTGCTGCGTTTTTTTATTTTTTTTTATTTGATACTGTATGTTGCTGGGCAACCACCAAATGAGCGCTAACCATACCTCATTACAAACCATGACCTGTACGTGACCCAAATAGTTAATAGTAGCTTAGATTAAGGAAAATAACATAGTGCACTGTTTTCTGTTCAGTTTATGGTGACTACGGTTGGTAAACTCATAAACAGTATCTCCGGGTAACCAGCAACATCATCAAGATCTGCTGTTTTCTCTTCAGATCATGGTAACTAGGGTTGGTGTAGTGTAAAATGTTAAGTTCGGATGAACGGTTCTTGAGAAATCAGTCCGACGTTTTCAGTCCTGATACAGCTAGTGATACCTGGGATTTGAGTTTTGGCCGATACTGAGCACTGATCCGATACTTATTGATTAATAAGCTGCCTCAATGTGTAGAAATGGCTAGGATCATTCTTTTACATGTAAGGCAGCATCAGGCTGGACTTAAACATTGCTTTCCCAACTTTGTCAAACAAAATGTAAGAAATTAATACATCGATATGTATTAAATAATAAATCATGCACCAGCAACTTGGTAAAAAAATCTTAAAAAATAACAGAAGAGGAATTTCTTTATTGCATAGACTACAACGAAATTAAATAGCAATCCTGATACACAAAAACATCTTAAACAATAATACAAAGAAAGAATCTAGAAGAATAAAGAGCAAACAAATGGTGTAAACCTTTTAATTGTTGTAACAAATTGGTCAAAACGTACTAAGGAAAATTCTGGTATATAATGTATATATTATATAAACCTAGACTTGAAGTGAATAGATCAGCCCCATTGTCAGCAATATCCGATCCAACTATTTGAGTCAGTATATGCCCAGTTTTAGTATCACTGCTGTTTTTACATGACTGACAACTGACATCTTACACTTCTATTCATTTCACCACACACTTCAGTTGATGTCTTGTATACAAAATGAATTTTGTGAGTAATTAAAACCTGCTAATGGTAGCACATTTTGCCTTCATTGTAGCTAATGTTCTTCCCCTCTAGTGATATATGAGTTAGTAATAGCGGCAGATTTCTGCTCTAGCAGCAAAGTGCATAAAAGTCTTTGATTTAATGTTTTTAATGCTATTTAATGCATTGAGGATGCTGTTGCTCAGTGCAAGTATCCAAAATCCGGAGCTGAAATACCTCTTAACATATATGAACCATTAACACTGTAAACAGTAAAACTGAAGAATAGGAAAGACATTTTCTGGTAATCTGGAACGTCGACAGAAGGAAAATTTAAGTGCAAAGAACACAATAAAATGCAGCCACATTCTGTGAGAAAGGACCATCTTTTCAATATTCTCCCAGAAATGCATTCAGTCATTTCCAATGTGCATAAAACCTTGACTTACAGTATCAGCTCATGCACTTGAATGTAGGTGTGCATACATATTGTGACACCACTCTGTGATTGACAGATAGTAAGGGGGAAATGCTGCAGGAGGGTGGAAGCTGGGGAGAAAAGAAGAGGTAGAGTCTCACAGATACAAAGAAAGAGAGGGAAAACTGAAACTGAAAGCAGCCCACAAGCTATATATAGGGCAGATGTGGTGCTGGTGATGCTCCTTATAATAGAGGTGGTGGTTGGTGTCAGGTTACCACCCCCCCTTTCACTCTGTGTCCCTTTCTTGCTCGCTCCCTCTCTCTGGTGACTTTGGTCCTGGCCTACAGCTTTTTATTTACTCCCCTAGACCTCACATTTACAGCGCAATTACCCCTGAGGACGTCATCAGCTCGCTCTCCACTCCACAGCTGTCGGCGGTGCGTGGCTTTCAAACGAGAGGGACGGATGGGGGTGGGGGGGGGTGGGGACTGGAGATGTCATCCTCCATGTGCTTGCTCGAGATTCAAGGGTTTCATCAATGCTGTTGGCGTCCTGACGACTGAGAGGTAAACAACAGGTGTTACATATGGGATGCCCAGGGCGATAATCTAAGAAGGGATTAGCTAAAATAGCATACAGTAGATTGGGTGACACAACAAGAAACTTGAAACATTGTCTTGGATGGCTGTAATGCCTAGCTGGCCCTCTGGCACTCATGTATACTGTAGGCTGCTTGTGTGTACTTTTACATCTCTTGTCTGTTTGTTTATGTCTTCTGGGAGGTGATGCCCCAGCATAGCTTATGCTGTCTTCTTGTTCCTGTTAGTGGATAGTGGTAGAGGGTATAGTAAGCAGAGGTATTTTGCTGGTGGTAATGCTATTAGTGTTATAAGTTAGTATCAAGTCTTACGGCAGGGAAATACAGTCTTACTCATGGGCCCACCCAGGTCCTGGCTGTTCAGTGCTTGTGCCCGTTTGGAACAAGCCCCTAGGAAGGGTGCCGTTCGTGGATGTCAATTTTCGCAGTGGCAAAACAGCGGTTCAAAAACTTTCGTGTCCGTCATGTGATGCTTTAGCAAGCTGCTTGTGTTGGAGGTAGAGCTCTGGACCAGACTTGGGGAACCAGGAGAACCTGCTCAGGGAGAATGGACAAAGTAAAAACAAAATCTGAAAAGCTTACCCAGTTCTCATCAGACCCTTCTTGCAGCCACGCCTTGCCACCTCATCTAATTTCCTGGAGGAAAACCCTAAAATGAAAGACAGTTGAATGCTCTAACATGCACTTGAATAAAACCTGAAACAAATAAGAAACGGATGTACCAGCTTAATACACATATGAACACAGACAGAGCCCTCTAACTCCAACTGTTACTGGGCCACTCCACAAGATGCTGAACTTGAACATATTTCTAAATATGGACTAAACATTTGCTTTATAATATTTATAGGGGGATGAGAGGTTAAGCCCATAGAGCCTTGATAGAGAGACATTGCTGATCTCGTCAAGCACCTGCACTTGCAGAGGAGTCTTGGAAAGGATCTCTGCTTTTCATTTTCAGCTTTCTCTTTTTTTTCTCTCATATGTTTGTCTGTGTCTTTCTTAAACACACACACACACACACACACACACACACACATACAACACACACACACGCACACACAGCTGCACAGCTAGCAGTAATCTGATGGGCAGAGTACCCAGATGGTTTGATTCATATTCCTGCTGCTAGTTGCTGATGTTAAACAGGTGCTACCTGACCTTCATTCCACCGCCGCTCTGCCCTCCTTTGCGCTGCCACATTATTGCCTCCGCATAAAAATCACACTGTTAAGTCTCTTCCCAGCCCTGCTATTTTTACTGGTGTTAACAGTGAAGTGCTGTAATTACTGGATGGCAAATTGAGTTTTAGTGACACACTGACGCATTTTTATTTTGCCAATATCTTAATCAGAAGCCAATCACTGTTTTGTATAAACACGGCCCAAAGCCACCGTCTTCCAGACTACATTTTGGTGCCTACAGTTATTATGTTGCGTTAATGAGAGCTTCTTTCCACTGTGGTAAACAGCATGTGCCATTGTAGCGTTAATCAAAACCGTTTACAATACTAAACTTAGCTAGATTGCTGGGCACAACCATATTGAGGCGTGTGCCCACATTGCCTAATGATCCATGGTGTGATGATTGTCTTTTTCTCAAAGGGAAACCATTGATTAGGCAAATATTTTTACTGGAAACAAATCTGATTAACATTCAAGGACCGTGCATTTCAGATGTATTTGTTTTCTGTAATTTCTCGCTTGTTTCTGAGTTGTTTTTTTTTTTTTGTCTTCACGCAATGCAAATTAACATGTAGCCTTATCTAACCGATGCTGATATAATTCAAAGCAGTGCGTCACTAAAAAAAGCCTCCTCGTTTAATTACTGGGCTTGCGGGAACGCTGATACCCTCTATTTATTTGGCCAAACATTACAGTTCCGGTTGGGACAGATGAAACACACTCCTGCCATCAGTCCCCTCTTCTGCAAAGTGTTTAATTATGGCAGAAATTTATGTTCTGAGAAAGTGTATCATTCAGATTAAGTTTGTTTCCCAGGCCTGAGAAAACATCCATGCACGATCTCCCCCACTCCACATGTGCAGTACAAACTGGTTTAAATAGACCTCTGGTGTTTCCCTCATGTGAGTGCAGTCTGCCAACTAACTTTATAAAGTGTTTTCAAAATGTTTAAGTCGACAAAGGTTTTAAAAGTCCTTCCTGTTTAATTCATAGACAGTGTTAAGGAGCCCCTTTGGTGCCTAAAAGCCGTTAATCCCGCCTCAGGGCCTAAAACAGACTTAGTTGTCTTTCTCTCTGCTGAATAGAGAGAGGAACAAAGAGCAGAGCGTAAGGTGGAAACCTAAGCTTTGGGCCTGTGTTGCTGGATAGCGTGCTGACTGTGAGAGGCCTAGATTGCGTCCTGTGTTTCCCGTGGCTCGGAGAAAAGAGTCGATTCTCCTCATCGGTGTCCGATGTCATTGGAGCAGCTCTGCTTACTTGTGTATCCTATTGGGGGAAACTGAGTGAAAGAATTTTTACCATAAATTATGCTACGATGAAATGTACCTGAGATATTTCCTGCGTAAAAATGCACAATTCCTAGCAATTTGCAACAACATAACCTGCATTGTGAGCCATGAAATTTATTTTGCATGGAAGCAGAGCCTGTATTAAATAGTCTAACATAAAACATACATCTTTATTATCATTTTTTCCTGCGATTTTTGGAGCACTTGGCAATCACCCTGCCAGTCATCCTATTCTTGTCTCTGGGAAGGCCAGGATAAGGTGTCCAGAGAGGATGTTCTGGGATAAAGTGACACAAAGCAGCAGGTGTGGGAAGAAATGGCTCACTCTGGCATTTCCCAAGGTAACCATCAATAGCTTGGATTTCCAACCGTCTACTTGACCTATGTGTGCATGGATATTGTGTGTGTGTGAGACAGATTAAAGAAAAAGAAGATGGGGGAAGGAAAAAGTTGCCGAACATGGGTATGGGGTGAGATGCATGCAGAAATGTTGCACATCTGACTGTGTCAGGTTAACTTCCTTAAAGGTAACAAGAGATTTACACATGCTGGATCTGCCATTGTTGTTGTTAGCTCCTTAGCAAGCAACACTGCCAGTGGGCCAGTCATTAGAAGGCACTGAACGTAGGCTCCATAGACCACATACATATATAGATGGACAACGTGTCTCCAATTCCTCCGGCTGTGCAGAGGTGAAACCAAAATATCCCAGATACGTGAGCATTTGGAGCCAGTCTGTTCTGTAGTGATCAGGCAGTACAGCCGCGGTGTTGAGGTCACCAGCCCGTATCAATTGTGAGCCGAGCGCGGGGAGAATCACAACCACCCCCCCCCCCCCCCCCTTTTTTTTTTTTTATAACATCAAATAACTAATTAAATCCAAACTTGCCAGAAAAATAAACACTTGAACATACTGTACATCAGTGAGATCAGAACTACTTAAAATAGCAGAAACCTTCTTTATGATAAATTTACTTAACATGTACTTTGGCTTTTAATTTAGTGGAGGCCGGATTTATTATCTATTATCTATATAATTTACTTATACTGCAGCCAGCCTTCAGGAGGTGAATGAGCTGTTTTGGCTTCGCTTTTGGTGAGCTGTCATGTCGTCCATCTTTATACGCAGTCTTATTGTAGGCGCCAGGTTTTCTGCTGCATTGATTTTGATCCTTTTTTAAAAACAGTCTATTGTGAGTGATAAATCAGTGAAGCACTTTTTTAAAGGAGTAGTTTGACATTTTGGGAAATACACACTTGCTAGATGGTATGACACCACAGCAAGGAGTCAGGAATCGGTTGAGCTCAACAGAAAGACAGTGGTAGACTGTAACTAAGTACATTTACCCAGGTTTTGGTAAAGGAGGTTGTGCTTCCTGTGGAGTAAATCATCAAATCAAGGAGGACAAAATCCTAACATTTCACTTGTTAAATGGGCTGACCTCACAATAGACATACGTCAAACATTTCCCTCTGGGCCAGTTTCTTTACAATATCACTTCCTCTAGTGGGCATCATGACTCTTTCAATCCCATTATTTCTATTTTATGCTGCTTTATACTTCTATGCCACTACATGTCAGAGGTAATTTACTTTTTTACTTCACTACATGTATTTTACAGCTTTAGTCACTTTACAGATTCAGATTATTAATACAAAATATAAAGTAGATCAACAAAGATGTTCTGACCTTTACCAGCTGCAACATTTAAGTGATGTACACATTTAATGCATCGCTAATTATTATCCAGTAATATATTATTCTGAAGTCAGCCATTCTGCAAAATGACCACTTTTACTCTTTAAGTCAACATACTTTAAGTATATTTTGATGATAAACTTTTGTACTTTTACCTGAGTTAAATTTTGAATGCATGACGGAGTGTTTTTACGCTGTAGTTTTGCTACTTTTACTCAAATAAAAACAGGAAGAAACAGCTATCTTGGATCTGTCGAGTCCGTACAAAAACAAAAAAGTTGTGTTTAATTAGGAGGGGTTACGCTAAGATAAGCTAAGTGTTTCCTGGCTGTAGCTTGATATTTAACGGATATGAGAGTGATATTGCTTTTCTCTCAGCAAGAAAGCAAATTAGTGTATTTCAGAACACGTCAAACTATTCCTCCAAGGGGAAGCAAAGGGAAGAAGGGTCTATAAGTGCCTGTCTTGTATTTACTGTTCCTTTGCTATTACAGAAGTATTCAGGTATGGCTGTTGTAGGACCGACAAAGCATAACGTAGATGAAGCATAAACATGTGGAAGCCTGTATGCTGTAGAAGTAGTCTGACAGTCATCATTTGGCTCGTATTTCACTTAAGCTGTCTTTACAGTATATTAGCAGCCTGTGGTTTGAGGATGCATACATTCATGAGCCTTTGAAGGGCAGAAACATTCATTTCTTTGATGTGTGATGCTGTTCGGTTCAGCTTGTACCCCCTCTGGTCTGTAATTACTCCAGATCTGGTAGAATCCTCACTACAAAAACACAGGGTCGTACATTTGCTGAGCTATCTGCTTTCATTTCTCCCACTGCTAATGAACCATACCTTGTAAAAGACGGAGAAGCTGAGTGGAACGTGACAAGCTTAAAACCGACAGATGACGTGTCAAGTTTCAACTCAAACCTTGATAATACATAGCAGCCTCATCTTCAGCTCCACCGCAATACACAACGAAGACACTCCAGAGAGAAAAGCAAATATGCTTACTCAGTTTCCCTGGATTCCCTCTGAAGTATTCCTCGCTGTTTGCTGCCAAACTAACAGCATGATTTTGTCATTATTTCTTATCCTTGTTTTCCCCTCCTTCGTTTTTTTCCCTCACTTTATGGCAGACTGAAACCCTGGTTGCTGTGATATGCTGCTTTGTTTATGTGTCATCTAATCTTGCTTAAGTAAATGCATCATCCCTATGCGTTCAGTGAACCTAATGGGAATGCCTTGTAAATGTCCCAGAAGGTGTGCTGACATCGAAAAGGGAGAGTTTATATGAGGGTAAAGTACACATGGAGGGGTAGAGTGAGTTAAGCACAAGAGAGCGAAAGAGAGTTTGGATGCAAAATGTCACAAACATCTGGTCCTCGATGATGCAATTGCAACAGCTCAATGCAGCAGAAAGAGCTTTACAGCTTCATGAAACGGACCAAGCCCTTCACCTTGAGGTCGCACATAGACACACATAGAGGTCGTGTGGACATTAGGGGTGGGACGGCTCATAAAATTCACAGTTCGGTTCACAGCTTTCGGTTCGGTTCGGTACAGCGGTAAACAATATTTATGGTACAGCAACGAGGCCAATTTCAATTTCAATTTGAACAGCTTTTCATTTATTTGCCAAAATAAGTCAACTGTTTGCCTGAACAACAGTAGACTAGGCTAACATAAGGAACAAGTGCCTCTCTTATTTAAAAATAATTAAACAAATTATAGGCTCAGGCATCAACAAGAAGTGCATCAGGGCAGCCAACACTAGACCTTTCTTAAACAACAGTAACACACTGTATGTCTCTCTATTTCCTGATATTTAAAACATAATAAAAACACAGAGACTAAGGTCATTAACATGAAGTGCAGCATAAACCAAACACACAGTGTTTCAGAACGACTCTGCTCTGTTTGTTCTGTTTTTATGTTCTTCTGCTAGAAGATGATTTTGTCCACATTCAGCCCTGGATGTCCGTCCGTCTGTAGTCAGAGCTACATGGTCTGTGTTGGACAGTCCTTTCACAATTCATCGTCACGTCTGTTCATACAGTTTGGGAATTACTGTGTAGCTTATGTGTCTGTGAGGCGGCTCAAGTACCCTAATCATGTGCTGAAATCCAGCTTCCTCCACGACTGCTTTAGATGTGTTTGCTCTGTCTGCGTCTGCATGTAGAGGCTGTTTAAATACTGCTGGGATCATCGTATTGGAAGTATTGCCGCTAGCATAAGCCACACATGTTGCACAGTGCTTGCATACAGTTGACATTTCATCCACCACTTTTTTCCCCATCCCTGTCATACGTAACACCAAATTTGTAATGCTCCCACACAGCAGAGCGAGACGACGCTCGTAGTCTTTATCGTGTCCACTTGCCATTTCCTATCATGTCATTTCGGAATGACAGCTGCACTCTGCACTTCATCGACGTCTCTGCCAACTGAGAAGTTTGAGAAGGAAGGACGCTGGATCACGTGTCATCAACAGGTCGTATCTGTGGTGGTACAACACACGCAGTAAAATCTGGTCAGCCTCACTGAAAGTGAGCCAATAACAACGCACCACCGCAGCGTCAGTTACACCGCACGTGTGATACCTCATAGCCCTGAGCCCGTGTCCCAGCCTCTTTCCACAGGCCTTGATTTCTGGTGTGACAATTAACAGGATGAATAAAATACACAATCGGCCTCATAACCTACTTCAACTGAACCTAACGGTACCTACACGAAGCCACCCGTGACCTAATGGACATGTGTGCAAACCTGAAATACCTTTTTAAAGCTCACATGAATCAGCAACAACATAGAAGCATGCAGCCTTCACACACCCTTTTCCTACGCAACGAGGAAAGCCCTTTGCGTAATGTTATTGATATAAGGAGTCAATATGCGTTTACACATACAAAACAAGTGTGACACCGACTGTCGTCACATGGCGTGATGCCCAGTAATTCCAGATTCTCACTCATGCCCTGACGCCAAGAAGAAGACTCCCCCACGCCTCGATCTGGCCTGAGTCAGCAGAGCGGGGATGGTGCCCTGCAGGTTTAGTCCATGTTAGTGTGAGCAGGGCAGAGCAGACATGGAAGGAGGAAGAAATGCAAGAGCTGAGCTGTAGCTTAGGCAACCTTAATGATGGATATGTGTGTGAAAGGGAGTCAAAAGGTATTTAAGAGGTAATTATGAAAGCATGGGGTTCATTTCCATTGTACTGCAATACAATAGAAGTGAGTGAAAGGGGTGGCCTTTTTTTTTTTTAGGTTTTTATATCATTCTGTAGTAGTGTTCATTATGTATTTAAATCTGAACATTCACATTTTGGTCAAAGTGTGTTTTAGCATCAAAAATAATATTTTCCCAAGCCCTTCTAAAGCCTTTCTCCCACTTGACTAGGGTAGTGTGTGTAGTGGCAAGAATCTGGCGATACAATATGTATCATAATACTGGGTTAACGATTCAATATGTTGTAATATACTGCAATAATGTAAGCAAGGTGATATGTATATAGCAGTTTTTTAAAACTGAATTTTAGAAAAAACTGTCATAAAACACATTTATATTGCACACAAAAAACTTAATGGTTTTTGCCCAAAAGTACATGTGATTTTATCATAAAGTGGGCATGTAAAGGGGAGACCCATAGAACCCATTTTCATTGACATATCTGGAGGTCAAGGGACCCCTTTGTAAATGGTATTTTTGCTTGGAATGCACATCCCTAGTATATACATCTGTACAGTCAGTGTATTATTGTTACATACAGTAACTTAGATGATGCCATGTTAGTTTGGATCTGAAAGTCACACAATAACACCAACAAACTAACGGATCGATGCAGCAGTAGACCAGCAACTCTTGTGTTCTCTGAAGTCAAATTTCTGTTTTTGTGAATGCTGTCTTGTGGCTTTGAAGACGGTGATATAAGGGCTGTCTGGTGGCAAGGTAACTAACTATAGCGGACACTTAAACTGATATTGATTGGTTTTTTTAGGTGCATTTTTCTGTTGCTCCCGTCCACAGCAGTTTTACCTCAAAGCCACAAGTCTACAGAACATTGGTGAACCCTTTCATTATTTTGCCCAATCTTTTACTTAGTTAAGTTATTTAGTTAAAGTTATCACAGCTGACTTTGACTTAATGCTTCACATTATTCGGAACGTTATTGTCATTACTATGTCACAACTTTTTTCAGCGGCTGAGAGGGCGTTTTCATTTAAAAAAAAAAAAACAAAAAATGGAAGAGGAGCGCAGGTGGACCATATAATAAGAATTAAAATAATCCACTTTGCTTTGCCATGAGATCAATTCTCTATTTGCAAGTAAATATCTGAAGTGACATAAAATAGTAACCATAGTTTCATATATTTGGCAGAAGAAGGAGGTTTTTATGTATCAGTGACGAAAAGCATGGCAACACCATTCGCCACAGAAGTTAATGGAGCTGAATTTGATTAAATACTCGTGGTTAAATATCACATATAAATAGGAATTTATATGTCACATAACAAAAGACCTCGTCTCTGACATAAGTGCCTGCACCTCGTTTCACTCCTCTCCCTTCGTGGAGGTTGGAAACTCTGACACTATCATAATTTTATTACAGTATTTATTGTACCCGCTGAGATGTACATTACACGTCGCCTGTGTTTTAGAGGCGAGTGTTGTTCCTCGGCCCGCTTTTAAACAGCTGCTGGACCTCTCACGAGCAACACAAAGCTGATGTATTTCATGGATGTTTCAATGCATCGTTTGGAGATATGAAATTTTATATCAGTCAAATTCTGGAATAGCGAATGGAAAATGACTTCTCGGGGTGTGTTATTGGGTTCACGGCTAATTTATGGACATATTGAGTGCATAACACTTCAGCTGCTCTCCGTGTTTATAGACAGATTTCTGGAAAACGTTGAGTCGATCAGCAGAGATGTGTGTTTACACAGTGAGACAGCATTCAAATCCGAAATGATCTGGACATAAATAGCTGAAAAGATACTTTTACAAGCTGTAAGCAGCTATAGAGTCAAATTCCTGATTTGCTTTTTTACAGTGTGAGATTGGCTAAGATACAATACTGAGAAGTAATGATACTAAAGCCTTGTGGTAAATCAAGCTTATGTGTCTGAAACGTCTCATAAAAACATGCTTAAGTAATGTAAATATGTATGCACTTGTATTAAAAATAATAGCCTAATCTTTTACAGAAACACTATGATGTTTTGGGGGCTGGACCATTTCTTGGCCGAGCATAGTGACTTCTCTTACAGCGGCAGTCAGACTCCTACACGGGCGGCCTGGGCGTTCTTTTAGTACATGTGCCCCACTGGCACATATACGGCCGTTGCAGCTGATCCTGACCGACGACATCATCACAAGTGTAGCACCGACCCTCGGGTTCCCCCTCAGGTCAATGCTGTTATCTCTGTCAGCACTAATGCTGTTGTTTTTACTGTTAGCGCTGTTAGCACCATTATCTACAAGTCGCTCGCTCAGCTGTTGCCATGCTGAGAGCCATGCGGAGGCAATGGAAATGCATCCAATCTCACATTTAGCACCTTTTTTTAAAGTGTTCCCAACAACAAAAACATTGAAAAACAAACACCAACTAAATAGCTATATGCATCTTATAATATAGGAGAAATAATATTTTGCAAAACATTTTTTATCATTGTTGGATATAGAATAATTTGTCACATGTTTCATTATTAAATTGTACTTGAAACCTTCATTACTGACAGCATGTTTCAGTTATTTGCTGTGACCAGGGTTGGAAATTATTTTTTTTTGTTTACCTGCCAGTGTGGCAAAATTAGTGAATCAAATCTAGCAGCCACTTGCATATTTTACCAGCATTTGGCTGGTGGCTGGTGCTAATTTCCAACCCTGGCTGTAACCCTAATGATATAAATAACAGTTGAACAGTTGGGTGTGAACAGCACCTAATTTTACTGTAATGTTAATGAACTAGAGCTGTAAATAGATAAAATAAAATATTTAATCTTGTTTAATCCCATAGTTTATCACTATTAATTGCAAATATACCACATATTATCTTATCTTATCTGTTCGAAGTGTACCTTAAAATGAGATTGGTCAGGCATTTAATAATTTTATCAACAGAGTGGACAAATATGCTTATTATGCAAATGTATGTATAACACACAACAGTACAAATATTGTTCAGAAACCCTCACAGGTACATGCATTTTGCATAAAAGAAATATGCTGAAATCATAATATGGCAAACTGCAGCCCAACAGGCAACAACAGTTGTCAGTGTGCTGACTTGACTATGACTTGCCCCAAACTGCATGTGATTATCATGAAGTGTCATGTCTGTAAAGGGGAGACTGGTGGGTACCAGAGAACCCATTTACATTTACATATCTGGAGGTCAGAGGTCAAGGGACCCCTTTGAAAATGGATGCTAGCTTTAAAACTGAGCCTTCTACAAGCAAGAAATCAGTGGCATTAAAATGAATTTGCGTGAATGTGTTATCACATTAACCTTGACAGCCCTGTAATAAACACAATAACGGGGAGTGTCGAAATTAAAAAGGTGTTTTTGTCAGATTACAGCATAAGAGCGGAACAGTTTATTTCAATTATCTGCAAATGTTTGTGATGTTCTGGAGATGGGCCACATCCATAACCTGATCTGTCATTTGGCTGCATATTGTTTTGTTTTATATCATGTTGCTGCTCTGTAATATATCCAACTGTCTGAGGTCAGAGCTGTTTGTTAGTCCGCAGAGAAAGAGAGAGATGATTGTGAACAAGAGGAAAGAGAGAAGCAGATGCTCCCTCAGGAGGAGGGTTGAGCTGCCCACCTCCTCTCTCCCTCCATTCCCCCATTTTAATTCTAACAGCATATGGACGCTAAAGAAAGACAACAGGACAGGACACACGCTGGAGAGGACAAACAGAGAAAGCAAGGGTGTAGGAAATACAGAGAAAAGGACAAGAATGTTGGCGTAGAGAAAGAAAGAGGGACAAAAAGTGTCAGAAAAAGGTGTGAGAGGGGTCGCATGTTTTAAATAAATGTGTTTTCTTTTCTGAAATTAGAGCTGGAATGAGAACACGATGGAAAATAGCGAGCATAGTATTGCGCACGAGGCAGCAGGCAGCACGCCTGCTGAGGCAGGGTGCGGTGAGGATATCCTTGACTTAGTTTGCACCCTTTTCTGGCCCGAATCTAATCACTGTTGAACTGTAGGAAGTCTCTGCGGCTTATCAGTTTAATAAAACCGTGTGCTTTGATTGGGTGACATTTAGTTTACAATGACAGTTTTGTTTCACTGAGAGGTTTACAACTGTGGTTTGATTTGTGGACAAACTTTCTCAAGGAGATGTCCCAAATCAATCCACATAAAATGTGCTGTGTTACAAAACCGTTTCCTCCAGAAAAAGAATATTTATTAAGACTGATGGCTTGTCTGAAGGTGATGTCTTATGACATAGAGGAATAGAGATGAACATGTGTTTGGCTCAGAGGTCTGAAAACTTGGAAACCATATGTATTGCATGTACTGTATAACCTGTGCCTGTACAAGTCAACTCTCATTTGCTGCAAGTAACTTTCTGTTTCCTGAATCGAACAAATGTGAAGATGATACTTTTTTTTTTTTTTAATTTTCCAAATGGTTTTTGCAAAAGTCAAACGGTCAGGTAGAACCTAAAGTCATGTCAAGATGATATACGATATTATCATCCAAAAAGCTGTATATAAATAATATGGACTGGAGACATGCATTGCAATACATAAGTGGCCACAATGTGAAGACAGTTAACGCTATTTTTACACAATGGCATGCTGAGATAAGATGAGTAACTCAGATCAATCAGCTGGTGACTAGTTCCCGCCCTTGTACAGTCTCGCCACCATTTCTATTTTATGACCTTTGATTGAGGGCTAGTTTCTCACCGTGGGAGGACTTCTGGTCCGGCAGCTCTCTGTGGAAGGAGTTGTCACTTCAAATCACTTCATTCATGTTTCAAGAATCACCAGCGACCCCCCCTTCCTTCAAACAAGTGTGCAGGACACCAGAGAGAAAGACGTTGAGTGTTCAGCTCTCTAACTGAATCTCTGATTTCACCGTGTTCTTTCACATATCTACTATATTTTAGCATTTCGCTTTTGCAGCTGTATAGTAGCATAGGTGTCATAGTAAAGTTGCTGCTGATGAAAACCTAACTTTTCCCGATTTTGCTTCTTCGTAACAAAAGCTTTAATAATGGGGGACTTTTATTGTGAAGAATATAGGAAATTAAATGTTTTACAGTCACTCCATCACACACACAAATGCTCCCTCACTTTCTGTCTGTCTGTCTCTTGACCATAAATACAGACACTCGCTAACATAAAGCGCACAACCTATACACTGAGTTATTCCTTAAGTGAGTTCGCTACTTTAGGTATAACACATTTTGGTTAAAAATAAACTTAAAATACAAAATTCCCCAATGTTTTGCCCTGGCGGGGAGTCACCTCAGGCCTGCTGGTCTTGCAATATACTCGCACAATCACTGTATTCAACTTAATTGAATATTGTTCTGTTATCGTGGACACGTGAAGAACATTATCATGGCCAATCAATATTGTTTTTCATGATCTCTCTTCTTGTTATATTGCCCAAGCCTAGGATAAAATTAAATTGTTGAATATCTTGCTAATTCCACCATGCTTTCATGCTACACTGCTCATAGAAACTGAGCCGAACAGTCGGCTGGTGGCCAGCGCTAGATCTAAACAGTTAGTCTGCCGTTCCCTGTTGCCAAGAGAGTAAGGAGCCAATGAGTGTAACAGCAAAACGGCAAAACTCTTTTTTTTTAAGTCATGTGACAGATTAGGTTCTGCCAGTTTCCTGCAAGCTGTAGGCAGCTGTAATAATGTATATACTAACTCTAATTCATTTCTTATATTATGTTATAATACACCCATGGGCTGTATGCTGTAAGCCTGTGCTATGGTGGATGTAGTACTTTCTTTTCTCAAACAACTGGCTATCAGCCAGTAGCTAGTAGTACTATTAGCATGACATGAACAGAGTTTATTGTAGTTGTAAGCTATTCACTAATACGCAGGGCAAAAGCACAGGGCACAACCTCCTATACATCTATAGTCTGTGGTCTATTAAACATCGATTTTGGATCCTTAACGTGAAAAAGTTAGAGATCGCTCTCAAAATCTGAGTTTGCTGGATTTTTCGAGCTTGATTTGTGTCCATTGTTCACTTTATGTTCCTCTGGGAAGAAACTGAGCAAAAAGATGAATAAATAGATAAGTAAATAGTTATTATAGTATGGATATTTAGAATATTTTATTGTTCAACATGGGCCATTTTGGTAGAGAAATTAAGAAGAAGAAGAAGAAGAAGATCTACCTTTATTAGTCCCACAGTGGGGAAATTCAATTTACACTCTGTTACACTCATACATGGTACATGCAGACCTGAAACACACAAACATGCATTAATGGAGAGATGTCAGAGTGAGGGGGCTGCTCCTGACAAGCGCCCCGAGCAGTTGGGGGTTTGGTGCCTTGCTCAGGGGCACCTCGGCAGTGCCCAAGAGGTAAACTGGCACCTCTCCAGCTACCAGTTCACACTCAGTTTTTGGTCCATGTCGGGACTTGAACCGGTGACCCTCCGGTTCCCAAGCCAACTCCCTACAGACTGAGCTACTGCCGCCCCCAAAATTATGTCAATAGAATAAAAATAATTTTGTTTTACTCTTGTATGGCACTTTGTAGACGGGCGTTTTACTGGCATCCTATAGTCACTTCGGTCCAAAATGGCAGAGGCGTAGCTCTGGTGCTGGGTGCTGATGTTACAATGGAACGAACAATTGACTTGACTTACGTTCTTTGATGGAGCTGCCGACCGCCGTCTAACGAGCAAAAAGGTCTCGTAGCGGCGGGGAGTGAGGCGGATTGATGTCTGTGTCAAGGAAATTCAGAGATTTGTTTCTAAACACACATATAAATGTTGGAAACTGTTTCTGAAACAGTGAAAAGACTGAACATTGTATTACTGGACTGTGGAGTTAGACCGTTAAACTGAGCAGCTGAAAAGCATGGCTCGATGACGCAGTGGAGCCATCTTTAACATATCCTCTCCTCTAGCACTATATAACAACTACAGCACATTAGCATCAGTGCGTTCTCCCGCTCCATCGCAAAGTACTGCGTTCACTCCCAGCATGCTCCAAGGCTGGTGTGAACAAATCCTAAAGGCTGAGACACAACAACCCAACATCCAAGAACTGGCAGCGATAAAGGCCACCAGTTGCGTTGCCTCACGTTGCCTTTGTCTTGGCCAAAAAGCCAAAAAGACTACAGCTGACAGCCAACTACCATGTACTTTCTACGCCTGTGTGAGATGAAATAACTCTTCCTATCAGCAAGTCGCGGTTGTCTGTATTCGTCATTTGTCAAGGGAAACCGGAAGACCAAGAACTGCAGATATACAAGCTGTTGATATGATACATGCATGAAACAAAGCAGCGTTTACTGACCATTTTCACGCCACTCTCACTCACAACTTAGCTTCATTCCAGATGGCCATTGGGAAAATAGGGGAGCTATTGGAATGATCAAATGAGATGAAGATGAAAAATGAAGAGCACCTTCTGTGTTTTTACTTTTTGCCTTTACTCAGATTGCTTTCCTCACTTACGTTTCCCTTCTTGTGCACTGATTCGTTTAAGCTGAACCACCAATCAGAGTGATTTCTCTCACTGACGGGCGGCATGCTGAATTGGCCAAAAAAACATTTATTGAACAACACCTATGATCTGTTTCTCCGGTCCACATTTTGTGTCTGCACTGCAGTGCACTTATATATTTTAGATAAAAATAATGCATGATCTAAATATTGAATACATGAAACAGGTAATCCAAAAAACTAAACTTTGTCAAATAACCTTTTGGATGAAAAAAAGTTTTAGTACACTTGGCAGCATTTATGCACCTGCTTGATAATCAGCTTTATACGCTCAGACATGAGCTGATGCCGATTATGGAAAAGTCAAATAATCCAATTAATGGGCCGACTGATTAATCAATCAGTCGACCACACCAGGCGAGGTACTGCTGCTTTTCACTATTGGTAGGCGTACCCACTGTTTCCTTGTGCAAAGCTATGCAAACACGTCCTGGAGGTATCACACTGTAGGACCTGCTGGCATGAAATTGTTATTGACACTTTTTATCTAATGTTCCTCTCAATCCTAATTATTTTACTGCTATGCTTAATGAAATACTCATGGTCATAAAAAAATGGCAACACAAAAGTCAACCACTGTGCTATGTTTGATATGAGCTCATATGAGCTGTGATGCTATAGTGTGTTGCCCTGATAGTCAACCTTAGTTTGCTTACCAAACTCTGCAGGAAGTCTTGAGTAATAAAATCCAGCTTAAGGTTTACTTAATTTTATCACAATAATCAATTAGGGTTTTATTACCTGGCAGGGGAATAAAAAGGAATATATGTATTTCTTACAGCACCAGGATGTGATGAAAAACATATGTTGTTTGTTTTCATTGCTTCATTGCACCTTGTAAAAAACAATCTATTGCTTCCTCTTTATCTCACTGTTCATCTCCCTTTTCTTTCAGCACACACATACATTCTTCTAGTGGTTTGGTAAAGTAACATATTTTTCACGTTGTTAAGTGTTTTGCGCCAAGTGTGTTGACAGAGTGCAGAGACAACAGAGAGGCATTTGTGGATTTTGCTCTCAGTGTTCATGTTTGCATCTTACTGATGGTTTCTTGGATTTCAGGTCATTTGACATGTTGCAATTTGGGATTTATAAGTTTGGTATTTATGAAGAATGTAATGCTCTTTCCAATTTTACACAAATAGCATTAGCAAAAGTGTTTTTGTTTTTTGTCTGAGCCACAGAGGCAGTGTGATTCAGTGCAATAAATGTTTCGTGTTGACTGCAACAATGTCAAAACCAAGAGTGAGTGTTGCCAATGTGGCTAGATTACTTTCAGACCCTTTCAGTGAAATGGAAATGTAGTTTTTGTCTCAACAGGACACGCACGTCAAAAGCAAGTCAGAACGCAAAATCTGAATGATCTGGATTCAATCTTAAAGAAGACCTATTATGCATTTGTGCTTTTTCTCTTTCCTTTAGTGTTATGTAGCTTTTTTTGTCCTTGTAAAAAGTCTGCGAAGTTAGCGTGAAGTCCACGCCGAAAGGAGCTACTCTTCCCTGCAGAATCACTGCTCCTGAACTGCCTGAAACACCTGACTTAAAGTCCCGCCTTTTCTTCCGTAACATGGTGATGTCACAAAATACTATATCTGCTTGATACCTGCCTAGTGGCTAGTTTGGCATGCCCTCAAACAAAGCTATTTAGAGTGGAGCTGAAGCTAGTCCAAAGAGTTTGGTGTGGTTGACCAATCACAATAGAGTGGGCCAGCTGACCAATCAGGAGCTCAAACAGCATTTCAGACAGAGGGTAAAAAGAGGTGCTGCAGCACAGCCAGTAGGAGAAAAATAAAGCGTATTTTTTGAACATTAAAGCATGTAAACATGTTCTAGTAGAAATCCCAAATACAAGTATGAACCTGGAAATGAACAAAATAGGTCCTCTGTAAAGACCTAGAAGACCTCTCACTCAGCTTCTTAGGGATGGGGTCCTGGGTTCCTTAGTGTTGGAGAGAAATATTTTTGGTTTGACACCAAGTTTCCAGTGGCTTTAAGTTGTATGTACAGTTTTAAAGGTGAAAGGACTTTCTCAATCAAGAGCTTTTGCAGTTGCTCATTACACCCCAGATGTTGCCTCATGTGGTACCGATGAGCTCATCTCATTGGCCAAACGACAAATTAAGCCACATTTCACTCGCAACAAAACAGTATCTGAAGCGATCACCCCGGGTCGGTGCAACTATTATTTGTCAGATGAGACTTTTTAACCTCTGAACTTGGCGAGAGATATCATAAGAGGAGCATGCACTCATTTCACAAGAGGTATATGGCTCCTCTGAGCTGCCTCAAGGTGACGCATGGAGCCAAGAATGTGCTGATTTCAGATGTGGCGAATGGCAATGATGATTGTCAAATCGTTACAGTGTTGTTATTGAAACCATGTTTCACTCAGCAGGAGAGACTCGGCCGATTTTTTTATTTTTTTATTTTTCAGCAGGCCAGTGAACCACAGCAAACGTAACAGTGAATAATTAGTAGATCTGAGAGCTGATTTAAAAGCGCGTGATGATGAGTCAGATTAACATTTGGATCACGCAGCAGTGGCATATGATCATAGGATGATTGATTCCTCTGACGATTGGCTGTTCAGCTTTTAATCAGCTTTTTGGATTGAACCATTGCATTTTCCCACTGTAAACAATCTTTTATTCAGTGTGATGTTTTCTGGAATTCAGTTTCTTGTTGAAATGCCGACGTTGGTCTGACACGACTCCTGGGAAAACCAATAAAACGAAGACACAGCCAATACTCCGTGACTTAAATCTTTGATTCTTAAAGCACATAGACATGACGGATTGAGCAATAAAAAACAGAAATGACGTTGCACATTAAAACAATGCAACTGTGAAATCCAGCTGAGACTTTATATTGGCTTCCAATCATGTTTGTGTTGTCTGGAGTTTGGTCTATAACCAGGACTAATAGCAGGAGTTTGACAAATTCCTGTGGTTAAAGCCCCCAGAGAAAATCATTGTTTGCAAATGCTAATTCATTTAGCAAGTACGAGACATTAGTGTAGTATAACTGGTTTAGATTGCTCTGAAATTATTGCAGCTTATTAGGAATGTTCCCCTTGAAAAGGGAATAAATCATTTTCACAATCTTACTGGACAGCTTATTTTATAAAAAGTCATAATGAATCTTTGTTATATCAACATTGTTGCAGGGTTTCAAAAGATTCCTCGGGGAATGGTCTGACTGGCCACCATCAATCTTTCTGTGTTGAGGGGGAAAAATTGGAGGTGGTTAGCACATTATATCATTATAGTAATCATAACTTCACTTAGGCAGAGTGTTTGTGGGTAAACTCAGTGATCCTATAAAAGTGTTCTCAATAACAATCCTAAACATAATGTGAGATAATGCTGCTGACTGTATTGCTCATTCTACAATGTTCTGCTATTATTAATTTTATCATAATTACTGTTATACCTGGCAGTACATCCACAGCTAAACCCGGGAATACCCAATAGAATATGTAGCTGTCAATTACTCAAGAAAGTGTACCTATAACAACAGCAACTTCCATAATATCTTGAGTTTTACATGTTTTGTGCATGCACAGTACATGTATGTGAGTGTGTAGTCTATAGCTTAACTGTTGCAGACTAATGAAATGGCTGAGCTGCTGTCATCAGCGCCTGAAACGTGTTTACTCAAGTACTGAGCAGTTTTTCTTCCCTGGCCTAAATCCATCTAATCAAACAGCAACAACAAAGTAATATATCCATTTTAGAGAAATATACACTGGCATTGTGTGTGTGTGAGGTTTTTGTTTCGTACTCATCATAAATTACAGCACCATTGAATGTCATACAACAACTTGTTATTCTTAATACTGCAGACAAACAAGTATTTTTTATACTGAATATAACAATATTCTGAATTTGATACGGGTCGTGTAAATAGCATATTCTGTTTGGATATTCTGAATTAGGCCTTATAGCTAAATGAAGCATTTTCTAATTACGACGTGGGATATGCCAATATTATTCAGGTTTTAGGAGCGTTCTTTGAGCATGTATACAAATCCAAAATATGCGTCTCAAATTCACGGCAGTTTGTGACACACGACTTCTGGCCTGTTTACGGCCAGCTCTGTGAGTTGTACACATTGCATGGAGCTGGAATGCCCAAAAGAAAAGCCCACATTTCTGGTCGGAAGAAGTAACATACCTGCTTTTAAACATTATGAAATACTTGGATTACAACAGGTTTTTAAAGGCTGTGTTCGCACGGTCGAATCCACCACCGGTTACATTAATCAGAGTCTGCACGGCTGCATGTAAACGAGAATTTTAGTGTAATATTGATTTTCATTAGCCGTGTAAACGTCTCAGTAGGAATACTGCATTTTTCGGAATAAGGGCAAAACAGGAATATTTTGTGCATGGAAATGTAGTCAGTGACAATGCTAACATGTTGGTGTTTAGCGGGTATATGTTCACCATGTTCACTGTTTTAGTTTAGTATGTTAGCATCCTAACATTAGTTAGATACCACTAAATACAAAGTACAGCTGAGGCTGATGGGAATGTTATTAGTTTTGTGGATATTTGGTTATAAAAGACAGTATAGGACAAATTCGCAAGGCTTCACCCTCTGGAATATTGTATTGTAATTGAGGACTTACATTTTTAGCAAACATTCATTGAAGTTGGCTGTTCGCTGTATCCTAACTAGCGGATATACTGTACTAATGATGTGCACATGATCCGGCAAAGTGAAGTGAACTCTTAAATTCAGATTTCATCCTGTCGACATAAATCCCTTTCCTCTGACAAAAATTAGATACAGTGTTGTGCTTCATAAAAGGATTATGGTTTGGCATGTGAAAAGGTTTGGCTGAGATTATGGTTTAAATTGAGACACTAAAGTTAAGATATGGTTTTGATAATGGTTAAGTGAGAAATACGTTTCCTAAAAAGTGAACCTCTCACTCTCAGTAAAAAAACTCCTTGGTATGAGCCATGAATGAAACCCAGGTCACCAGAGTTGAAGGCCATATATCTACCCATATACCACCTCAACCACAACACCCTCACTTTCCACAACGTTGTTCGATGTGAAAACCACTGGCTGTTTCCTTCACATAATCCTGCTTGCGGTGGGAAAATACCTCTGTCACTTTTCATGACCATTTTTGAACCTTTCATGAACAGTTTGGGAGATAATTGATAGATGTGAGTTGTTCATATGAGCATGCATAAAGACTCATCGAGGGTTTTATTGATATTGAAAACTTTGACTCTGCAAAATTAAACCTTCTTTCCTAACTTTTCTTTTCTGTCTTTCTGTTCCAAACAGCACTGACAAAGTCCCTAATTAGAGCCAGATATGAGCTGCCAAACTCTTTTCAATGGTTAACTGAGCGCTGATGTCAGAGATGCAGCGGAGGTGAAAGTTGAAGCCAATGATTCAGTTTGCCTGTTGGACTATGAAAAAAGTTAATAGGATAATATGGCCTTAACTCTTATTCCTTGTTTGTTCTCGACAGTCGACTGGACTTTGTGGGGAGTTTAAAAAGGCAGTGTAAATCTACATAGCTACTCATTCATTTAGATTCATTGTTTTGAGCAGAAACTTAATAAAAATCCAATTAACATTCACCCTTTTATTGTATAAAGAAATTAAGTCCAACTGGAATAAATCAACTTGAAATAATTACATGTAACATACTGGGTTTACATTGTGGACACTGATGAGACATTTTAACATTTACAACATGTTTCTTCAAATTGAATACTGTGCTTTTGCAGTGGCCATTTTATCAGCATCTTTAAATATGGTTTGTTTTTAGTCACTAGGCGTTCGGTGATGGCTGATTGCTTGGCCCCCGAAAGTGCTGCTTGCAGCGTTGTCGAGAACAACTCATTGCTCAGAGTGCTACAGGAATGAGTCCTTTTGGTTACCTTTCTGGAAGTCAGTTTAGTTTAGTTGCATGCCTGAAAATACTCTGTGGTTAACACAAGATTAAGAGATTTTAACACTTTGTTCTGCAACATAAAAAGTATCAAAAAATACCCAACTCCTGAAGTGTGAAGCCTTTATGTGTCTTAAAAAGATGCGGTTGCTAAATGACACTACTAAAAGTCATCACGCCGAGTCAGCAGCCTTTACAGCCTCATTGTGTACACTTAAATTCATGCGACTGTGGTGTAGTTTGTTAATAGCCTAACATTAGCTTTTTACTTCTGGCAATTACATTTACACTTCAAAAATCATAAAAATGCTGTTCATTTGTGGAGATTATCTTGCTGAACAAAAAGTATCGTAAGTATCGTAAACTTTTGTTTGCCACAGAGCTTATTTTCTGCAATAATCCAACACCCAATGGAAAAATCCTATTTATATTTTGTAAATAGGGTGATGCTAACTTCCTGGTACGTCATCCCTGGAGCGCTCCATTGAGTCCAGGGGACTGAAGAAGAATTTGGTTGTAACGTTAGTAAATCCAGCATCCAGCAGCAAGTGAACTGCAGTCCGTGAGCCACAGGCTGTAAAGGCCCGCTGCTGCACAGAACGCTATCGCTTGTTTATTGAAAGTTTATTAATATTGAACATATTACACGTCCAAATTGCACCAACTTCGACACTGTACGTCCTTGGGTCCCAGCAATACACCCAACAAGAGTGAAGTAGATACTTAGCTTCATAGTTAGATGATGCTACAGCACTAACTATTGGCCAAATGGTACTAACTTAATCATGGTCACTCAGACATCATATTTATACCTGTCCACCAAATATGGTTCTAATAGCACAAAGCATTCTGGAGATATATATATATATATATATATATATATATATATATATATATATATATATATATATATTTTTTTTTCTTTTTATTTTTTATTTTTTTGCAATGTAAACCCTGTCGATGGCATTTGAGCTAACTTTGAGGGACAGTTATTGTAAAGCTGTACAGAACATCAAAAATCCAAAAGTAACTTTTTCCCACTTGGACCAGAGATGTTCTACACTAAATGTGGTGACAATTGCTCAACATTTGTAGGAGTTGTGAAAAAACAGATTTGGACTTAATTCAAAATGACAGGAAAATGATCTAGATGTAAATGGGTCTGGCTGATATGCATAGATTCCTCTGGACCCACAGAATCCAGGAACAAAAGAGACTTAAGATTCAAAAGTTACACGTCAAAATGTAAAGTTTATTGTTATAGCGCCACCATCCGGTAAAACTGTGCTATATTCAGTTAAGCACTCCCCAGCAATACAGCCGCCAAGTGTGAGGTAGATCGAATGAGTGTTTATCGAGATATGCAAAGGACATATAGAAAGAAAGATTCCTTGGTTTGTAGTTTGATATTTCACATCTAGAAAAATATCTTGAGCTTGAATCTGCTATGTGCCTGGTGACTTAAACATCGTGAGATCTTAGCAGCAAGAAGGAAGATAAAAAAAGACAAAGAGGGGTTTTCATACAACTTCATCTGATTAGCCTTTCTTACAAACACAGGCTTGTATGAAAGCTCATCAGAGTTTTATTAGTGTCCTCTTTTGGCCACATGTGGTTTAGATTTTGGAGAGGTCATGGGATCATCATATATCTTAATCAGCCAATAATAAGTATCAGCATGAACTTTCACCTTCATCATCTTTTGCCTATTGCTCCAGACGGAGGGACTGAATCTCAGATGTCTTTATCACTAAATTATCTTCCATTGAAGTTGCACATTTGTGCCACTATCCTCCATTCTTTACTGTACTAATCCCAAATGCATCCTTTAACTATGAGGTCTTCTCCTTGTGTGTTTTCATCTACATTGAAGTTTCATGTGCAAAGCAAAAAAACATTTTATTTTCAGTTCTTTGCTGGATTTCCTTGAAAGTCAAGAGGTCAAAAATAGAGACTCACAGAAAATATATATGGACAGTATGATGCACTGGTGAGACGGAAAGGGCCGAGCAAACATGACACCCTCAGGAGAGACAAGTCCGCCAGACCCCCCAGACATCTGTGTGTTCAGCAAATGTGATTAGGGGTCAATTAGGGGAGGAACATTTTGACACATGTCTTATATTTGGAGTGAGAAGAATGAGATATCAGCAGTGGAGATTGTATGGTTGATATTCAATATGTTAGAGAGGCCATAAGGAGTCGAGGCGCATTTAAGTTTGTGGTAAATCTGAGCCTCACATTCCAACTTAATATGACTTTTGGTGCAATTGCCATTGGTGGAATAAAATTGTGCTTCATACTTTAAAGTCAACAATTTTCCACACTATTATTATTTGGAGCAAAGTTATCTTAGCAATTATGCTTTTGATCCGTTGCAGGACCAGGCTTTAATTTTTTTTGGGATTCAGTCCACCACATAACACACTCTGTGAGAAAGTATACTTACAAGACTGACATGAACTCACATTTTTACATGCGTACATAACGTCAGTAATGTGTCGAGGTCTCCTACGTCACTGCAGCTCTGTGAAACCACTAAAGCAGAGCTTGTTTTGGTAAACACTCCTCTAGAAACCACCCCGATCAGAATGTGGCTCGGTGGCTGCTGCCAGAATTAATATGCGGTTAATGACATGGTTTGGCAAGCTGCCCTGCCCTATTGATCCAATGTGGATTCTTCCAGTTCACTTTATTACCCTAATGTAGAACATTCATCACTGATGAATACTGTAGTTTATGCAGTATTTTCCCTTTGGCAGCCACAGGGTTCTCTCGCAGAAACTGCATATTTGAGATCATCAGATTTGCATCAGATTTACATACTTTTGTCTTCTACACCCTTAAGTGGGTTAAAGGCCAGTGGAACATCTTCACAAGTAACGTGTTTTTCACGTTTTTTTTTTTCCCTTGTTGAGCAAAAAGAGCAGAACCGTTTAAAACAAACACAGTAAAAGGCAGTTTATGTCTTACATTATGTGCCTGGCTAAAGAGTATTTTGCTTTAGTGAATGTAAACTATACGTGACAACATCTGGAGGTGATCTGCGCAGCTTGATGTTTGCACTAATGCTTGACAGCCAGCGGGATGGAGAGAGGGTCCCTAAAAGCAGCATGGGCTGCTCCGAATGAAGCAATTAATCCAGCTGTGGACTTTTACATTTACAGAGTCAAAGAGCTGCAGTGAGAGTGGAGACGCTGTCACAGGCTCATCCATCCGTCTCCGTCTCTTATTCTCTGTCTTTCTGTCCCTGGGATGGGCTCCAGGTGTGTTGTAACACTGTGGTTGTTTCCATGGTATAAACTCACCACTCAGGCGCCAGAGGGCTGTGGTTCCTCATGATAAGTTTTCATGAACGTTTGGTTTGGATGAGCCAGAGCCATTTCTAGTGATACAAAGTCGTAGAGTAATACAACCTTAGTTAACTGTCATTAAGGCAGTTTTGTGTTGTCAGACTCATGCCGAGCTCATCAGTTTGACCGAGTCCAGCTGTGTGGAACAGCCAGTGAACTATTCAACTGAGTAACATACTGCATCTTTATAAAACAGTTCATATGCTATCTTACGAAAAGCTATTTCTCATTTTTTATGAGTTTTCCTGCAAATGTCCAGCAACACATGATGCACAATTTCCACTTTTTTTCAAAATAAACTTACATCTTTACAGGAAACAACTTGGTTAGGTTTAGGCAACAAAGCTACTTAATTTTGGTTTTTGGTTTTGGTTTAAAAAATCTGAAAGTGGCATAATGTAAGTACAGACTACGAAAACCTGCTCAATTAGGTTTAGGAAAAGATTGTGGTTTAGGTTAAAATAACTCCGGAGGTGGCATAACTGAAGTACAGAAGTTACCTGGCAAGAAATACTTGGTTAGGTTTAGGAAAACACTGGTTTTGGTTAAAACAAACTCCTGAAGTGGTGTAAATTAAGTATGGAAATTACGTTGCAAATACTACTTAGTTAGATTTAGGAGAAGATTGTGGTTTGGGTTGAAATAACCCCAGAAGTTGTGTAACTTAAGTATGGAAGTTATGCGGCAAAAATTACTTAGGTAGGGTTAGGAAAAGATTATGGTTTGGGTGAAAATAACTCTTGAAGTGGTGTGACTTCAAGTACGGCAGTTGTGTGACAAAATTACTTAGGTTTAGGAAAAGATGATGGTTTTGGTTAAAATAACTCCAGAAGTGGTGTAACTTAAGTAGGAAGTTACATGGCAAAAATTACTTAGGTTTAAGAAAAGATTATGGTTTTAGTGAACGTAACTCTGGAAGTGGTGTAACTTAAGTCTGAACGTTATATGACAGATAAATCAACACTGACTGGTTTCACACATGGTACGAAAACCGGCCTCTTGGGCGAACAGCCAGTGTTTTTTGACCCACCCATCCACCCTGACCTGCTCCCTACGCAATGTTTTATTGGTCTTTATACTTCTTGGTTCACAATTACGTAGATTATATCCGAATTTTAGTGGGATATATACTGTATATAAATGAATTACATTGCATTACTCTTTGTAGATATAGCTATGAGCGTTGCATGAGAACAGACTGCAACTGAGCTCTTTTTTTTTTGTCAAATTGTGGTCACCGAATGACAGTTACATGATTTACATGATTTGATTAACAAGTATTGCCATTTTAGCCAAGATTAAGCATATTCCTTTCTGCCGTAGAGCTCCACTGTTGTACTAAAAACACACCAAAAAGCCACACTGTTCCACTGGGTCACATGTTCCTTCTTTATAATGCACATGTGCATTATAGATTATTATTCCTGCTTCAGTAAATGCTCACTAGAACCCCAATTCAACAAATGCACTATTTACTCCTGTTTGAATGACATTTTATGAAAACCACAGCACCCAGCTGTTACTTATATTTGCGACCAGTTTTTAAAGATCCACGCCTTCAGTAAGAACAAACGGGTTCAGGGCTGAGTGCAACGGACGGCACACATGGTTGGCTTTGGTCGTTTGAAGGGATTTGTTGACAATAACAAAAATATAGACTATTTCCAGCCCTCTCCGTTGTCATTTTTCTAATGTTCCTCCGTTTTGGCAATTACACCCTGTCTTTGTAATTGTAATAAAGCATTGTGTACACATCAGAATATATGAAAATGTAGTCCTTACATCTTATTTTACTATGTTTTCCTAAATTCACCTATCATATCCCCTTTTTGCACCTGTCATCATATTTGTGCAACACTTTTCCTGTCTCATTGCCTCACCTCGCCCTACTGTCCCATTCCCTGTCCTGTCCCGTCCCATCCTGTCATGCCTCGCCTTCCCCTGTCATCCCACCCCATCCTGTCCTGTCCAATCACTTCCTTGCCATCTTATTCCTTTCCTCGGACTCTTCTCACGTGTCTATCTTTCCTCCTCTCTCCCCTGATCCCTGCCTCTCCCCTGCCATACATTCCTCTCTCCTTTTCCTCTTTAATAAGTGCTGTCACAGTAACATTTACCTCGCAGTTGAAATATTGACAAACACAATGTGAATCTGTCCAGAAAGCCCTTTTATAAACAGGATGAAGTAGCCAAAGAAAGCCAAGCTCCGTCTGGCTCAGATTGTTTGAATTAGAGCAATTGCGTCTTTTAGCCTCCCCTCTGCTCCCTCTGCACACACACACACACACACACACACACACACACACACACACACACACACACACACACCCCTGACATATGCAAAGGGTGAAGGAATTGTTACAATCCAGCTGCCTCCCATCCGAGGCTCGTCCACCGCTGCCAAGGGATGATGATGCTGATGATGAAGTTGCACTGGACAGCATGCCAGCACTGGTCCCATGATGACATCACAGGCTGATGTCATGCAATCGGGTGTGGTGATTGGACAGGCAGCTGAGAGGGGTCGTGTGTGTGTGTGGCGTGCGTGTGTGCACGCACGTTAGGGCAGGGTGAAAATATGCAGTATCCTCTGGGGCTCTCTGCAGTCAGTCAGAGTTTTGGATTGACGCTGGCTATTGCATTTGTACTGTCAGGAAAAGATTGAGGAAGAGAAGTAGAAGGAGGAGGAGGAGGAAGAGCAGGAGGAAACAAAGAAAAGCAGGAGGGATAATTGTAGAAATCAGTGATGCAAAAGAGATTGAGAAATAAGAGTCTACAGCCAGGCAGGCAGCTCTGTGAGTCTGTATTCGACACAGTAATGCTTAGAGCTAAATGCTAGTTTCAGCCTGCTAACATGCTCGCAGGGACAATGCTAATAGAAGAAGATAGATAGATAGTCCATTATTAGTCCCGCGAGGGGAAATTCAATTTTTTCACTCTGTTGTTAACTTATACAAGGTACATGCAGACCCGAACACACACATGCACAAACATGCAACAATGGAGAGATGTCAGAGTGATGGGGCTGCTCCTGACAAGCGCCCCGAGCAGTTGGGGGTTTGGTGCCTTGCTCAGGGGCACCTCGGCAGTGCCCAAGAGGTAAACTGGCACCTCTCCAGCTACCAGTTCACACTCAGTTCTTGGTCCATGGCGGGACTTGAACCGGTGACCCAAGCCAACTCCCTACAGACTGAGCTACTGCCGCCCCCTACTATCCTGATGTTTAGCCTGTATAACGATCACATTGTTCACCATGTTAGTTTACCATCTTAGCATGCATAAAGTACAACTGAGGCTGATGGGAATGTCATTAGTTTTTCAAGTACTAGTCAAAAATGTGAAATAAATTTATGTATGTATGTTTTCAGTCGCTTAGAGTAAAGTCTTCATATCTACATAGGGATCGGGTCTTTATTACAGTCTGCCATGTTGCACCGCCAAACCAAACACTGACACTAGAGAGAGACTTTTGCATTTTTATGTTACCTGAAGGCCACCATATTCTCCGACACGCTTCTGAAGCTGCAGTAACGCAAAACCGCGGTGCCACCAGCCGCCGCTTGACTTACATTGCTCCGAATGTAGTGTTATTTTTATAAGGATGGCCTCTTGAGTGAGGTGAACGGCAGTTTTACTCTCAGTGGCTCACATTACCGCAGTGTTGGAAAGCAAGGAATAAGCAGAGGGTTACCCAGTTGATTGCAATCTGCAATCACACCACTAGATCCTGCCAAATCCTCCACACTGTACCTTAAAACATGAGGAGGCATGAATGTTTGTAGTAACATTTCTCTCAGAACTACAAATGTCGGCCTCATGGATGTGTCAGAGAGAAGAATCAGGGCATTACCAGAGTCATCAGGTCTCATCTTCTTAGGAGCATGAATATCTGTACCAAATTTCATGGAAATTCATCCTATAGTTGTTGAGATAGCATGACTTCTATACTTAAGTTATGCTATTAGCACGGCTAAAACAGGAAGAAATAGTTCATGAAATAGAAATATAACACTACTTAGATCCCTCTGTAATAATTAGTGAGGTTGAGAGTAACATAGTGATGCAGGAATGAGTCCTAAAAACCTGGACATGAGCGTTTCAGCATTTCCGGTTCCCTTGTCTGGAAGTCAGTGGTTTTTCTGAATGGGTTTTAGTGTATTCTATGACATAAAATACATCACTAAGTATCCCACTTGTGAATTTTGAAACTTTTATGTTTTTAAAAAACTTGCTAACAAGTGGTTAAATGAGACTACGAAATATCATCACACTAACGTCCACCTTTGTAGTCTTGTTGTGTATACAGTTTATAGGCCAACATTTTTAACTTCTAGAGATTGCAGTCACACTTCACAAATCATAAAAGTTGTGCTAAATTGTGCCGATTATCTTGCTGAACAAAATGTGTAAGTACGATAAATGTGTGTGCAGTAATCCAAAAGCCAATGGAAAAATCCCATTGGCTTTTGTGGAGGGAACCAGTGCAATGCTCACTTCCTGGTTAGCCTACAAAAATACGTCATCGCTGCACCCTGCTCTGTTGTACTGTAAGTGAAAAGCCTGTGCTGCTGTGAGGTGTGCAGGTCAGTGATTCAGCTCAAAGGGAATCCAGAGCACCACATACCTGCGATAGCACATTTTATCTAATCTCCTGTGGTCTCCCCTCAACGACACCAGGGGAGTGGGTTTTCCTTAAGCTTGTTTTTCTCTCCCCTGAGAGGTAAACCTGGTGTCATGTCTTGGACTTTGGTTAGCCTCCTTGTGGCAGTAAATTGCACCACAAACCTCCCACGCAGTCCACTAGCGATAAGCGTGTATCAGCACTTGTGGTTGTTTATAATTCTGTGTTGTCACAACAGTGAAAGAAACACATGGTTATACTGTCCCGACTGCATATAAAGTCAATATATTATTACTGGAATGGTTGGATCTGTAGAAGAAGAAACGGTACAACAACTACCAGGTAGACAAACTTGTTTCCTCAAAATAGAGGAAAAGACAATGAGGCTTTATCAGATAGCAGGTCGGCGATGAGTCATATGTGGGTGAAAGTAGGCCAATCTGAGAATGAGAGACACAGGTATTTAGGTGTGGGATCTGTAACCATGGAGTTCTGCCACCACAACCGCATAATCATTCACAGACGAACTTCTGAGAGTTGGTGCATTGGATTCATACAAAAAATTACAACAAGTTTCTAAAAATAGCAAATATCAGATGTCTGTGCAGTGGATGTACGATAAGAAGAAGTTGTGATACCAGTTAGTCCGGAGACTTTTATTTACAAATGGTCTGCTGGTAACTGATGTACAGATGCAACGTATCCTCATACAATGGTTCACATGATATCTTACAAAAATTATTCCTCGTTTTTCGTGCGTTTCCTACGAATGTCCCGCAACACCTGTCAATTTAACATGCATACAGTCTTCTCAAAATAAATAAAGAAACAACTTTGTTAGGTTTAGGCAACAAATATAGTTAGATTTAGGAAAAGATTGACTTGGTTAGGTTTAGGAAAAGATCACGGTTTGGGCTATTACTCAGAGTGGTGTAACTTAAGTACAGAAGTTACATGGCAAAAACCAAGTTATTTTTAGGGAAAAAATGTGGTTTGGGAAGTGGCGTAACTTTTATACGGAAGTAGTGACATAAATCAACGCTGACTTCTGGTTTCACACAGGGAATGAACACCAGTCTCCTGGGCAACAGTCTGGTGTTTTTTACCCACCCATACACCCCGACCACCTTCCTATGCAATGTTGTTAACTGTGTAGGGGCTACTTCGTACTTTTAACAATTAGTTACACACAGACTGATTTTAGGGATATATATACAAATTATAGTGCATTACATTTTGTAGGTATAGCTCCGAACGGTGTATGAGATCAGCTTTTTATTGGCAGGGCTGAAACTACCTAACTAGCTACCAAACTGTATTGTATTGGTTTTATTTTTACTTGGAAATGGTTAAAGTTAAAGTATCAGAAAATTGTTGTTTGGTTAGGGAAGTGAAGCCAAGGCTAACTCACTATGTGTTTGGTAGCTGTATAAATTTCACTATTTCTAACATGGGGATGGCTAAATGATAAGGTGTAAATGTCAAAAACAGATTATATGACCGAAAAGATGATGTGTCTGCTCACATGTATGTTAGAGGAATGTGGGGCTTTTGTCAGATTTCTTGTAATGCATAAATATATTTTGTATGTTACATCTTACAGCTACTGAGCTGGGAGTACCACAACTTTGTGTTACATAATTTAGGGTTTTTTTTGCTGCTGTGACGCAACTTCAAATATGGCCCCACAAACCCAGGAGGTTAGTTTATAGACATGTAATTTACTTTTATAAGCCCAGCTTTAGTAGTTGGGAGTCAAAGATGAAGCAAGAAAAATAACTGCCAATGTTTGCATGGCTCACTTGAGCAACACTCCACTACAAAATGATAAAAGATTATATGAGAAAATATGGACACAGCTCTTCAGTGTGTGTCTTTAGAGTTTAAAACTGCTTATGAGTTTATTCCCGATATGAGATGTCGTGTCGGCTAACGCGGAAACTGATATGTTACGGTAAACATACCAATTTACTGATACAGTGAAGCTTGTAAGTATTTGGACAGTGATATGATTTTCATTGTTTTGGCTCTACTCCACATTTTGGATATGATAGCACAAACAATGACTGAGGTTAAAGTGCAGAATTTCAGTGTTAATGATGCTATTTCAAAACAGATTAAAGCTGAAAGTCAGACCTTTAACCTCTAACCTTTAACCAGTTATTATTCATTTAGAATGCAATGTGCCAAAATGAAACTGTCCAAATACTTAAACTGCATGGTATATTGTACTATACAGTATACTGTGTGCTCAACATATTGTAATTGAACACCTAAGGGAGATTTTCAATTGACATGTAACACAGAGCTAAATTAATATTGTTAGAGCCATTTGAACAAGGGAGAAGTATTCGTAAGAAAATCATTTTGTATTGTTTAACTAGTAGTTTAAATGCAGAATCCTTAATAAGGCCAATAACGACCTCAACCAGCTCCTTCTTCTGATTGGTTAATATTTAGAGCAAATAGATAATTTAGGTGAAACTATAACACTTGTCACGTTTAGCGTGATGAGTATTTTTGAAGCAGACTATTTTTATTAGTTTGAAACAAAGAAGCAGGGACATTACATATTGTGACTTATTGGTCAACTGATATAAAAGGGGACATATCATGAAAAACTCACTTTTTCAGTGCTTGTGGATTGGTAGGCAATCCAGATATATGTGCACAAACTGTGAAATCAGAAACCCAGTCAGTTTTTTGTGGATTGCCTAGATCAGAGAACATGTGATTCAAGAAGCCGTTCAGATTTGTCTCCCCCTCCTATGTCACATCCAGGCTTATCTCAATATATCACCCACAACTTGAAAACTACCTTTGCAAAGGTGCACCATATTCTTCTTGTGAGCCAATTAGAGCAGTCTGGGCTTTTTCAGGAGGGAGTCTTAAAGAGACAGGAGATAAATGGAGTGTTTCAGACAGGGTGAATACCGGTATATTCAGACACAGTAGGAGAAAAATACAATCACTCCCCTTAACAATCATAACATATATTTTGAAAGTATGACAGTATATCTGTGATACTGAAAGTCTGACATACGCCTATGTGCTTTCTTACCGAGAGTTGGATACCACACAATAAAATATTTGCCGATATCACAAAGTCTGCCACAATTTGATTCAAATCAGGGGCCTACAGTTGATATGAGACAATATCATATGCCTATTTAACAAATCCAGTGACATTTATATCAACTCACAAAAAGCAACTAAAATATGATTTGACAGTTTTATCTCTGGCCTCTTTCAATGAAAAACACTCAGTCAACCGCTTGGTTCGGGTCGTGGGGGCAACAGCTCCAGCAGGGGACCACAAACTTCCCTTTCCTGGGCCACATTAACCAGCTGTGACTGAGGGATCCTGAGGCGTTCCCAGGCCAGTGTGGAGATATAATCTCTCCACGTAGTCCTGGGTCTTCCCCGGGACCTCCAACCCGCTGGTCGTGCCTGGAACACCTCCCTAAAGAGGTGCCCAGGGGGCATCCTTACCCGATACCCAAATCACCTCAACTGGCTCCTTTCAACGCAAAGGAGCAGCGGCTCTACTCCGAGTCCCTCACTCTAACGGAGACGCCAGCCACTCTCCTGAGAAAATCCATTTTGGCTACTTGTACTCTACTTGTACCCACGACCTAGTTCTTTTGGTCATGACCCAGCCCTCATGACCATAAGTGAGAGTAGGAACGAAAATTGACCAGTAGATCCAGAGCTTCGCCTTTCGGCTCAGCTCTCTTTTCATTACAACAGTGTGGTAAAGTTAATGCAATACCGCCCCCGCTGCTCCGATTCTCCGGCCAATCTCATGTTCCCTTGTTCCCTCACTTGCGAATGAGACCGTGAGGTACAAGACTGAAAAACAATCGATTTTTTTAAAATAAAAAGAATAAAAATAAATCCAGTTGTTGGTCTGGTTGTTGGTCAATGCTGGTGAATGACTTGTCAGTAAGATAAGAATAGCTGGTCCATCTTTAAAGGTCAGTCCACCTTAAATGAGCCAGAGCTGAAGTTGTTGCTAACTTCTGGGCTAACCCCCTTCACACTTTAACCAGCAGGTAGCAAACAAGACACAGGAACTTGGCTTGGGTCTTGAGGAGCTGTAGCATGTTGCTAACTGTTTCCTCCTGTCTTTATGCTAAGCTAACAGCGTCTTGGCTGTAGCTCGCTCACACATTCAATGGACAGATATGAGACTGACATTAATATTCTCTTTTAACTCCCAGAACAATATTTTAACATACTATTACGCACATGCTGCAGGGCTGGGAGATGACTGTCTGTTAAACTGACAGGCGAGGCTGACAGGTAGTGAGGTCTGATCCCAGGCCAGCAGGGTGTGGGTTCACTTCCTCTGCCAGCACTGTGCCAGAACTCTGACACAGGGCTCCTCCACATCCTCTGGTGGGTGGAGAGACTCTGTGTTGTCTGGCGATGAAGTGCCCTGTCATTGCAGATGAATGAAGGCGGGGGGTGAGAGACTTTGAGTGGGCATGGACATCGTTTGAGGTGTGTTCGACGGGGTGTACTCAGATGGAAAGATATCCAGCATGTATGAAGGTACTTGCATTTGTATGCACAGGCACATGGGTGTGAGCACATTCCTTGATCATGGCGAGGCCCTTCTTGTGTGTATCCATTCAGCTGACAGAAGCTTCCTGTTGTAGTAATTGTCTTTTTATAGCCAGACTGAGGCGCCCCTTGGCCCAGGGCAGACAGACAAGTACTTTGAAATCACCTGCTATTCAGTAAAGAAGAAGCTTGCTAAATGGCAGCAAAGGAAAGTCCAAGAGATCAGACAGGACGAAGAACTTAAACGTGAATTTAGGAATCGCAATCTGTAAAACGCTGTAAGAGGCAGCAGCCGTTCAAGACGTTTTATAACTTTTCATTTTGTTTGTCTTGACCTACACATATCTGAGCCGTGGCCTCCCGTAAAAGGAGCCCTGCATTGTTACTGAACAGAATAGTAACAAGATTAGACCTGGCTCAGCTTTGTGTGTGTAAAAACTCCACCTCTGTGGCATTCATAACACAGGCCCGGTCACAGTTAAGAGGCAGAAAGGATGAAATAAAGCAGCGGCAACGCTCTTATCCGACGCTCCCCTCCCTTGTCCTTTCCTTCCTGCGAAATCAGATCTGAGCTCTGGCCCGTCTCTCCACCCGGCCCCCCGAGAGGGAGGCTGTCTGTCCTCAGCGCTTCCTCCCCGGCCTCGGCAACCCGGGTGGCGCAAGGGCTGTTGCGTAACTACAGGCTGAAGGCACGATGTTATGAGGTCATCGCCCTGTGACCGACATTATGCCTGCCTACTCCTCTCCAGCCGGGCTCAAGCTCCAGTCTGTTCCTCCCTTCCTGAGTGCATCCTGTGATGTAGTGAAAGTAGGTCTGAGTCTGCTCCTGCTACAGCGGGTGTGTATACAGGGCGTGGAAACAATTGCATTGAGGCTATTAATATGTCATAATTCAACACACCAAATATATTCTAAAATTGACCTTCTGACGCCGTCTCAATGCAGATGAAAAACAATAAGGATCACAAAGTAAGTATTTATTGCAGAGTTATGTTGGATTGATCCATGACATGTAAATGTACTCTTAGCTGTAGTATCAATTAGGGCTGTCAGTCGATTCAAATATTTAATTGCGATTAATTGCACATTTTTTTAGCTGTTCAAAATGTACCTTAAAGAGAGATTTGTCAGGTATTTATAAAGATGGAAGTGAACAAATATGCTGTTTTTATACAAATATATGTAATGCCCTCAAAGGGCCGGTTGTAATTGTAAGACTATATAAGTATATCTACTCTTGATCATGTTACAAAATTGCCTCGCATTTGATTGTTTTTAGTTTTAGTAATAATTTATTTAATAACTAGCTCTGAAAGAAGAAGTCTAGGAAAAATAATTGCAAGCAGAAATATTGTACAATTTATCTAAAAAATGAGGTCAGTAACAAAAACACATGCTTGTGCATCAGTATATATGCATGCATGTAGACACAAAAATACTGTATGTGGGCACACACTCACATTTCTATGTGTTTATTATAACATAAATCCATGAATTTATGAGATTAAGAAACCCTCATCATTACTCATCCATCAACGATCAAAATAACTAATAAAGTTCTTTTTTAACCATCACACAAATATTATCAAACACAATTTATTACTTTAACTTTGTTTAACTTTGCAGAACTGTAGTACAACAAATCAGTAGTAGTACAACAAATTGTTTGTGTTCCAACAGCTGATCTGCTGAGATCATGTGGGGTAGATGACAGTGGTGTGGTATACGTAACTCCGTGCGCATATAACTAAATCGATATGCATTGTGGGACATGTAGGTTAAGGATAGTGCACTTTTGTAAAGCGGCATCGAATTGTATGATATGCATAATATATTCTTTGCAAGCCCTCGCAGGGCTCATAAAATGAGGTGTCTCTACCAGAACCAGAGTCAGAGCTGCTTCAGGACAGACTCAGTAACATTAGTTAGGTAGTAGTCCTGGTTCAGACTGATAGTACGGACTCAGTAATGTTAGTTAGTAGTCCTGGTTCAGACTTAGAGGACCAGCCTGGTATCACTTACCAGGCCTGTAAGAATTAACTTGAGAGCCGATCAATTGTTTTGCTTGTCAGCTGCTAAATTATAGATCAACAAATGAACCTTGTTATCGTATTCAAACTAGCTGTACAACGCTCTACATTAGCTCACGTTGTACACGTAAACGGACATGTAAAAACACCAACTCATGCGGGCGAGTTATGTTACATTCACAAATCAGCTGCTAAAACAAGTTTCAGTAGCACTGCCACCAACTTGACTCAGAGATATAATGCTATTATCTTATTATAGCTGACTGTATGTCACTGCAACAATGTGCATTATTTGGACATTTTCAGCGGTGTAACTGGGAACCTGGGGATGCTTGGCATTGTATATATAGACTGAGGTGTTTTTACAATTACAGCATACAGTACTTGACAAAGGTAAAGTGAAAATGAAATGGCCTATGGATGTAGTTTTCCTAAACCTAACTATGTGGTTTTGTTGACTAATCATAAAGTGATGTCAAGGCTCTGGACAAAGCAGCCATATGTGAAGAACTGGGATGAGAAAGTGTTGGTGCAGCCAAGTGCAACGCCGGGAATGCCTTTGAGCCTGCTGAAAGTTCAGAGCATTGGGGCAGTGTGATGCAGCCAAAGGAGGCTCTGACGTCAGGCTTTTCTCCAAGTCCTTAAGTGTGGCCATTACGTGGTGGGACAACAAGTCGACCATACTCACTCATTTCAAGTACATTGAACCCAACTGTCTCCCAGCATAAGCATAATTCTCTCTTGAACTATTTTTAAATGCGGTTACGTCTGACTTTAACTGGCCTAGATGAGGAAATATTACATTGTGACACCTTCCCACAAATCACCCTTTATCATGAAACTTCTGTTTTTGGCGCCTGCGATGTCCGACGATATAAAACTGTGGTGCAAATGTGTCTTTGTGCTTATCAATCAAAGCATCAGTGAACTCAAACAGGAAATGTTTTTTAAATGACCACGCTGCACTTGTACCGTAACGCTGTGCTCGACCAATTAGCTGCCAATAATTACGTGCTTGTGTGTATTTTAGAAACGGGCTCTGGCTCTGAGCACAGTTATTGGTTTTGTTTAGACAGTGAGTGGGGGACAAAGTCACAAAAGGTCTCTTTGAGAAGCTCCTCAGGTACATTTTGTCATTGCGGTTTGCAGCCTTATCTGATGAACTGTGAGCTGAAGCTAGCCCTCTGTGATCCACTTCAGCATTTCCTATTGCAAAAAAAACCGACAACATTTGTGCTGTAGATGGTCACGACATGCAGTGGAGACCAAGTGGCGCACAGAAATGGCGATAAGCATCAAATTGCTGCCGTCAGCGACAAAAACTGTCTCTGTTTCTCACATTTTGCGGCTCAGGCCATGGTCCTGCAGAAAAAGGGCACCTTTTGAAATGGAGCTGAATAAGAAACATTATGGCAGCAGAGAAAAAGCTATCGTAGCATTTAGGTATGGAATGACAAGTGGTCAAACCATTTAACATCTAGCTTAGTACACAAGTTTAATGTGTGAGTGGAGAGAGTTCAGAACATTCGCTTGGCTCCTTTCCTTTGCCATAATTTCATACTCATAAATGAGTTTTTATATGGATCCTAAAAATGAAAAAGAATTGAGTGATGTGTGAGCAAATGGCTAAAATGGTTGGATAATGTGGCCTTAGGAGTTTAAATCTATGCAATAATTTAAGCAGTATTGCATTTCAACCGTATCATTAATACTTGATATATCACATGTTCACTGAAGATGCTCCATCAGCGTTTTCTTACTGCTGTGCTGCTATTTTTCTGTCCCATCACTGTTACTTAGCCAGTGTGTGAGTGTACAATTTAAGATAAAAGGCTGCTGCTATCTGTGGGCAGAGGGTGTGTTCACCAGATCAGCACGCATATTATCGCAAAGTGAATATTTACTCTCTGGCCCGGCGCCCTGGCTTCTCTCTCACGATGGCATCTGACGTGGTTTCTGTGCCTCCATCACGCTCGCTGAACGTGTCCCAACACTTATATCTGTCACATTTTCACCGTCGGGTTTTTCCTCAATTTTCAGAACATTACCAGAGGTTGTATATTGTCACATGGACAAGCTGATACAGTGACAGCATCGATACTTTGTGGAGCCAAGTGTAATAGTATTGCTGGCAGTGTCTACTGTGACATTATAATTTAGGTAACACCCTCATTATGGCTTAATGGGGCTGTAAGAGTGACATAATACTACAGAGACCCTCGGCTCAATGGAAAACCCCTTCGACAATGATCCGTCTTTGACCCACAGTCGTGTTACTACGTCTCTGACACCTGCTGCTCGCCGTTCTGACGCTTTTTTCACACTCTTCTTTCTTTTCTCCCCACTTCATCGCCCCCTTTTTCCACATCCCTCTTTTCTCTTCTTTCAGTCTTACATCTGCCTGTATTTCGCCCCTTTTCTGTTTGTTTTCTTTTTCTGTAGTTGTTTTATGATCTCAGTTTCTAGCTACAGTGCAGGAGAAAAAGAAAACTAAACATTTCCATGGGGATGCATAATCTACATTCAGATCTAACCCCGGCTGCCACAGCGAGTTGCTCTCTTGTTTTTAAACTTTCATTTTTACACCAGCCCGGCACAGGGTGTTAGCAGTTACAGCAACAGCGATGATGAGGATGATGAAGACAATAATAGTGGCAAGAGTAATGGAATACTACTCTCAGGTCTGCAGCGGCTGCTTACGCACGCATCCGAATGAGTCACAGGGAGGGGAGGGTCCTCCCTCCCTCAGCAACTTTGTGGTGAGGTATTAAAATAGTGAGGAGAACAAAAAACTGGTTTGACAGACAGTTACACAATCTGGATGCCTTGTTATGGAATGCATGGTAAGCCGTGGTGGACGAGTTGATGAGGGGTACGTGTGCACATTACCGAAAAACAATGAAACACGCAGGAGATAAAGAAGGACGAGAAGAAGAAGAAGAAGAAGATCTACCTTTATTAGTCCCACATTGGGGAAATTCAATATTATAAATAATGGGGAAATTTCTTTGAGTTTTCAAAGAAAGAAAACGTAGTATAGTATTTGAAAGAGGTTATATTTGAATCTAATATAACCTCCATAAAATAATCTTGCTATGTACTTTATATTTAAGGGGTCTTATTTTGATAGTTTTTTTGATCTAATTAAAACTGGAGGTGTAAAAATATAAAAAATGAGCATTGTGATATAGTCATTTGTTATACAAAGATTAATTCAGTCAGTATTTTATTTCATTTGCAAACAATTTATATGTGCTGTCTCAAAGTAGTGCTATGATGTTGGATATTACAGAGACTGTGACACATGGAAACAGTTCTGGCTGTATTAAGAAAGTGCACTTTTTTACTCAGATTTTATGCATATGATGGTGTGTTCTTTATCCAAAACTTTTCTTAAAATTAAATTAAAAAAAAAACAGCAATGTATTGCATTGCTTACAGTATCACAACATATTGTGCTTTATTGAATGGTAACCCCTGTATCAAGATACGTATCGTGTCAGATTCCTGCCAATACACAGCCCTAATTATAAGATTGTACTCCAAAAAGGCGAGAAACAGCTAGAGAGATCAGACAGGTTGTGGACAAGCCAACAGTTAAGCCAAATGACCTAAACCACTTTATTTGGAGGTAAAATATAAGTGAGCGAACTTCAGATGTTGGTAATAATCCCTCATAGCACATGAGAACTGTCTGCACATACGTGAGTGAATAGCTGTGTCGTAAGAATGGTAGCAGGAAGCAGGAAACTGGCCTGTAAACTGTGTTGGATGTTTACAATGGTACAGTTGCCCAGTTGACTAACCCTTTAACTAGGGGGATTCATTAAAAACCGTAACTGCAAAATCTTGACTACTTGATGTACCAACATTTTGTGCAGTCATTCATGGCCCCCTGGGGATGAACTGAAATGACGTTGCTGATCATCTGACTTTTCACCTAGAGTGGTCATCAGCTCGAACTTCATATTTGTCCAACACTTTGGTTCATGACCAAATATCTGCAAAACTAATAATATTCCTCAGCTGTACATTGTGTCTATGCAGAAAGGGTTAGCATGCTAACATGCTAAAATGAGTAACAAGGCAAACAGTATACCTTCTAAGCATCAGGCTTGTTATAGTAAGCTAAAACTGAAACTAATACGGAAATAAGCATCCATAAATATTTTTTAGTAAACTGAAACTATATAAAACCCAAATCCTTTAAGAAAAAAACTAAACTGAAACAATATTGCCTGGTTAAAAAACAATAAATAAAAAGAAAAATGAACGTAGATTTATTTATTTAACTCTAATATATCACCACCAAAAAAAGCAGATGGCATGAATCTCTGTCAACTGTCATGACATTAAAATGCAGAAACTGAACAGACATTCTGTAGTGTATTGCTGCAATTGCTTCACATCAGACACTAAAGTAGCGCGAAGATTAAACATTAAACATTATGACCATTCCTACACAGTTCAACCATGTATTTTGTCTATATATATATATATATATATATATATATATATATATATATATATATATATACTTCTGAGACATAAATAAGCATAGTAAACTAAAACTAAACTACAATGAAATAGAAAAACATGAATTAAAAATAATGTATGAATATTATAGCCTAACCTTGCTTAACATCAGCATGTGGGCATGGTTGTGAGTATGTTGGCATGCTGCTGTTACTAGCATGATATGGTGGGTACAATCTCGGAACAAACCTATGAAAATAAGACACACGGATAATAAGAAAATAGTTGTATTAAACTGCAATTGTATTTTAACTCTTTAATAATAACCACAAATGTCTTCCTAAATATAAATTGTGGGTATTTTTTATGTCTTGTCACAGCCATGTTGAAAATCCTCTGGGGCATCCTGAATCCTCTTCAACCCAGAAGGGAAGCAGAGGTGAGCGGCTCTAAAAATAGCTTAATGTCCTCCCTGCGGTGGTTCCCAGGTCTGTCACAGAGGAGAGAAACTAACACACTAGACTATAATGTTCGAAGGTATACAATACACTGCTTCTCTATTCATATGTCTATTTCAGACACACACATGCGCATGCAGAATGTGGAAATGAGGATACTCGTAGCTCCTGGGTATGTGTGAGCGTAGTAACACAACCGACACATCAGTCACAACAGGGACACGCACTGTTGATTGTTCTTCTCCTCACTGTGGAGTCATGCACTTGTTTGCTCTGTGCAGGAAGGAGGCCCTTACTTATTTAACAAGAAAACACAAACACAAGGCCAGCTGAATGAGCCCTTTATTGTGAACATGGGTGTGCTTTAAATAGCTAAATGACTTCTTGCTGTGTGTGATCGTACTGACACTAGTGATGAAGCCTCCAAGACAAACACAAAGTTGTATTTTCCCCTCAGCATTCAGAGTAAAGGTGTGTATGAGTGTGTGTGCATTATGCCTACATGGTGTTTGCATGCCCACGTCTCACTGGCTTTCTGTGAAGTTCCATGATATGTTTCACCACAGCACAGTGTCCCACATCACATTTTCCCTGCTGCAGATGTAGCTAGCTCACGTCTGCCATGTACGCGAGCGGGTATACATAGCCTACTGTAGCTTGGCATTGTGGGGTAGTGGAATAAGTCCACACACACTCTCACACCGTCAACAAGCTGGAGAGCATCCACTCTGGCTGTAAGGTTTATAAACCGACGCAGGGCAACGAGGTCACACAGTCAGAAACACGACCACTGCGTGAGTCACACACTTCTCCTAAAAGCAGTCTTGTGGCTTGAAGTATCGTTGGAAAGACACACAAAGCATTCATGTTTGGCTATAATAAAGTGAGAAAAAAGATTGAGAAGTGTCAAGATAATTATCCAAATTATTTCACGTCTGTCAACGGATGAAAGCATTTAAAAGCAATTGTAGAAGAAGTGATTCCTCCAACAAAACTGGCACCTCTTCAGGTTCCAATTTGGCATGTTCACACAGGAAAAATAGCATCTTTGCAGCAAGTTGTGCTTTTGAACACTGTAGCTTGTGGAGGCAATGACCAGCTAAATACGTCAAAATATTTCACTGTCTCGTTCAGCATCTCACCATGGACCCTCAACTGACCAACGTATCCTACAATGGTTTGTGTTAAATTATGTTGTTTGTTTGTGTTATTTAGGTTTAGGCCACAAAACTACTTAGGTTTAGGCAAAGATCAGCTTTGTTAAGTTTAGTATCATCATGCATGCAGACACAGCACCATGGCTGCTAACGCTCCCGGATGGTGAACTGGAGACAGTGAACACAGCACCGTGGCTGCTACAGTAACTCTCCGGACGGTGAACTGGAGACAGTGAACACAACACCGTGGCTGCTACAGTAACTCTCCTGATGGTGAACTGGAGACAGTGAACACAGCACCGTGGCTGCTACAGTAACTCTCCTGATGGTGAACTGGAGACAGTGAACACAACACCGTGGCTGCTACAGTAACTCTCCTGATGGTGAACTGGAGACAGTGAACACAACACCGTGGCTGCTACAGTAACTCTCCTGATGGTGAACTGGAGGCAGTGAACATAGCACCGTGGCTGCTACAGTAACTCTCCGGACGGTGAACTGGAGACAGTGAACACAACACTGTGGCTGCTACAGTAACTCTCCTGATGGTGAACTGGAGACAGTTAACACAACACCGTGGCTGCTACAGTAACTCTCCTGATGGTGAACTGGAGGCAGTGAACATAGCACCGTGGCTGCTACAGTAACTCTCCGGACGGTGAACTGGAGACAGTGAACACAGCACCGTGGCTGCTACAGTAACTCTCCTGACGGTGAATTGGGGACTCAGTTAACAAGGGTTGGTTATCGGTTAAGAAAATTTTTCAAAATTAGCATCCCAAGCCCAATGACATCACGTGATGGACACAGAAGTTATAGTATCACTGTTTGGCCATTATGAAAATTGGCATCCATGACCGGCGCCCTTCCTGGGGGCTTTGTATGATGTACATACAATAGTCTTCCTGTGGCGTTGACTGGAAAAAATATACAACTGATGTGACCAGGACCAAGTTGCATCAGTTCCAGTGGTCTGATTGAAGCGTTTTCCAATGTTTCCAATACATTTAAGAAGAGTGAAATTGTTTCTTCTTCTCTTTTAGGCCATCTTTACACAATTTATCCCACCAAAGACTATAATAAATGAAATCTGTGAGCAAAAAACGCACTATTCAGTGTTAAAACAGACTTACATGTATTTCCATCGGCCAAGCTTTAATGATTACCATGTTTTTGTCATATTTATGGGCATTTATGTGGACGGGTTTGCCAGGGGAATCCTAATTTAATTCTTATAAACTTCTCTGTTTTTTTGGTTTTTTTTAGCCCCTCAAGCCTATTTGATTACAGTACCGAGCCTACATGCTGCATCATGAATGTCATTAACAGTTGGTGAAATTACTTTAATGCCTTTAAAGTGCACTATTGATCGCAGTTGGTATGAAATCAGAAAGTCTCTGATGTCTTTTCAAAAATGCCTTCAAATGAAGAGCGCTTTGCTGATGTGGCAAATTTCCCATTTTGGTTCTGAAGAAATTCATGTGAACCTACTAATTTAGTTCCCTTCCAATGGCCCGTTTTCTTTTCAGACTCATTAAATCCATGTGTCTAACGAGCAGCTCGTGTAGGATCTCTCTCTCTCTCTCTCTCTCTCTCTCTCTCTCTCTCTCTCTCTCTCTCTCTCTCTCTCTCTTGAATGTGCATGTGTATGTTACTTCAGTTTAGGCTCAAACAAATAGTTTGACATTTTTGGGAAATAAGCTTATTTGCTGATTTGGAGCTGGAGCCAGCAGCCAGCTATCTTAGCTTAGCATAAAGACTGGAAACAGATGGAAACAGCTAGCCTGGCTCTGTCCAAAGATAGTAATTCTGCCTACTAGCACCTCTAAAGCTCACTGAATAGATAGAATAGTTCTACTTTATTTCTCGGTCATGAAATAGTCCACCCTGTAAAATGCAGTCTTTTACACTTTGGTTTTTAATTAACAAGATATAACTTGTGAAACAGTTGTAGCGGTGCTGGTTGGTGGATTTTGTTGCCCTTTAGAGCCATGCTGTCTCTTTGTCTTGTTTGCAGTTTTTTGAGCCAGTTAGCAGCTAAGATAGCTGGCTGCTGGCTGCAGCTACATCGTGGATTTATTATAAGAACTGGATACTAGACCTCAAGATGGCGCTTATTCATTCCAATGAGAACTGCTCAAAGAAGTTTTTTAGCTTCTGGGTTTACTTCAGGTGTATGCGGTCCACTGAATATAGTGTTTCGCCCTCTGGCCCTGCCTGCAAGCTTCTGATCAGCCCATAGACTTCACGTTGTGATTTCAAAATCACTTTTCTCAGCTTGAGGAAAGTTTTGCTAATAAAAAAACTCCATGGATCAAAAAATCCTAATAAAAAGAGTCATAATTGACCTTGCTTGCAGGTCAGGGTATCCTGTCAGCAGTTATACAAACGTCTCTTTTATAATGGTGGTCTATGGGAAAATGCTTTTTGGGCCACAGGGGGATTTTTCACTGCAAGTGGCCACTGAAAATAATTGGAAGCAAGGCTGAGCGACAGCACCATATCAGGTCTCATTATTCATCCATGAGCTACATATTTGGCATATAATAGGGGTGGTATCAATCCTCTCATCTAACTCTACGCAAGAAAGCGAATAAACCTTTTTTTCTAAAATACTGAACTTATTCTTTCAAGGGGATTCATTTGTCTATCCCAAAAAGAAAATCCAATAAAATATCCATGGAGTTCAAGATGCAAAGATAATGCTTTCACCACTTACTTTCCACTGCCAGCTTTAAGTATCTTTATGACGAATGGCATTATATCAGATTTGTACAATGAATATAAATTTGACCAAATGGGTCAGTTTTATGATGTTTCATAGTTAAGTATATCATTGAGCCAAAATAGCTGTATAAGTGTAAGAGAGCAAGAGACGGCGAGTAAGAAAGTGGTGGAGAGAGGGGGGGGCTGTTAGTTCATGAGCTGGTGGCCCATCTGGTTTGAGTTACTGAAACCCCCCTTCTCAATTAGACTCAGCATGATGTCAATAAAACGTCAGACTGGAGAAGCTATCACTTAAATTGGGCCTGTCAAGTATTGTTCTTTCCTCAGCATTCCAGCAGGGACGATCAGTCTGAAATGATTTGTAGTTTGATTAAGGTTACCACAATGTGCCATTTCTGATTTGATATGGACACTTGGCTTGAAAACATTGCCATAAAAGTTATTTGCCTATTACTGGGGATATACTGTATATATGCACACAAAGAGAAAACGCATCGAGGAAGGAAAACTAATGGTATTGAGTGAAAAAGTTAGTTTCAACTTTGAACTGTTCTGACAATAATTTTCCATGTCTCCCCTCTTATGCCTTCACAACATTCCTCTTTTATTCAACCAATCCAAAGTTTTGCCATCTAACTCCCAGATTTATGCCTGAGTATTAAAGTTCTTACCAGAGGGAGGTTTGGAGAAACAGTGGTGACATTTATGTTTCTGCTCTCTTATTGCTAAAGCGAATTTATTAGGAGTTCCCTGGTTTTAGCGATGGGAGTTTCCTTAACAAGACCGTCTCCTCTCTCCTGCAAACCATGGATCATCCTGCAGCGCCTATTCATGCTGATATCCACAATTATTAATGCCATTTTACATTTCTGAATGTTTGCACCGGCATGTTTCCACAGAGACAGTCCAGGGCCTGAAAAAAAAGCGTCGATCCGTGGAAAAAGGTCACACATTCCCAACCGCTCCCAGTGGGAAAACAGGAGAGTCCACACCTTCTCAGGAACGCAGAGGCCTGCTACCCTGAAATCTGACAACAATTACCACATGAATTTTGGCATATTATAATGACATTTTACTGCAGACCAATGGTGTTCAGGCAGTCTGGAGATCATGTGTAGGCTATTTGGTAGTTGTAACTGTAAAAGCTATCCATTTAAAGCATTTAGGCTCAAGCTAAATCTGCTGGAGAGCTCAAAATTCACATTAAAGATGCTTAAAATTCAAAGTGCAATGATACGCAGGCTCAAAGCTCCGTAAATCACAAACTCGAGGCCACGCATCTATGTCACTGAACCAAGAAAGCCTCTATCAACATTGCATCTCGAATTCCAATGCGCCTCACGAACAGAAAGATTTAATCAAGTGTTGTGAAAATGTGACAGCCACGGTTTAACAGCAGCGCACTGAGAGCGTAGACGACCTACTCGCTGCCTCTGAATCGATGCCAGGGCGCTCTTGACGGTTTAAGAATGCTGGTGATTGCGGTAATTGTTGTGCAGCAGGAGCCTGAGAAATAAAAAACGTTAACTCTCGCATGTTTCTATAGGAACCTCTCTAACATTGTAAAGATGTGGTTTACAGACAGCCTATACACGTAGCTTTTATGGTACAAGCGTGACTGAAACGGTTTGTGTTAAATTAGATTGTTCTGTAGCTCATGTTCCTCTGGAATATACTTTAGAAGCCATAGATGCAGGGGTGGACAAAATAATGAAAACATTTCAAGATATGTTGCTTTATTGCTACCATGGCTACAGCTGTTAAGCTGCTGATTAGCTGAACTGTGTGGAACAATGTGCTATATAAAATATCACTCTTGCTTCAGCTTGTCAATGCGATACTCGTTTTCTGTTGCAGTTTGTCCATGTTTACCACATGTTATCATGATTTGTGAGATTGTTCCTATTACATATTAGTTTTCCTGCACCTGCAGTTGAGGCAGACAGATGACTTGGCCTCCTGGGAGCTCAGTTAATTGTCTCCTATTGCGTTGAAACTTTGAAAACTGTGATATCAAAGAGCTGATTGTTGGATCTGTTTTATAGCCGACAGATGCTGCTGACTGGTATTCAAACCTTAGGTGACCTATTTTTCAAGCCATGTTTCTAAATGTGATTAAAGTACTACAGGAATTAAGTTTTATCTCCATGTTTACATTATGTTGTCTAGCACCCGGGGATAGATAGTACACACAGTATCAATTTTATTAAGGACACTGCCTTGTTTCAGCAGACAGCTCAACCGTCAGGGCTGTGAGTCACTTTTAAATAAAACAATAAGTATAAAGCATGAAAAGATCTAGTTGAGGGCTTCAGTAATGTAATACTTGGCTCATACATTTGAATAAATCCAAGATTGCGTTAATTCACAATCATTTGATTATTTTTCCATTCCTGAATCCTGCACGCAACTCAGGTTGAAGTTAATTTATAATACATGTGTTATTATTAGGAAGAGCTTATTTAAGTTTGACATCCCATGGATTCAGAAATGCTATTTCCCGAGAGAATTGCCCTGATCTGCACTTTATTTCATCATGGGGCTGTGGAGAGGTCTGAATCATCCCTAAATGTGAATTTCAATCAATTTGCCTAAACTTTTACACTTTTAGTATCATAGCAGTGTACCACCATTTCATTGGTTTCAACGTCAAATATATCGCAAACAAAGGTCCAAATTGTCCCTGTTTGGGTCAATATAGCACTGACAATACAATACTGGTTTAACTTCACCCTGTGAACATAAACCTTGTGGTTAAAATATCACAGTTTTTACCTTAAAACCAAAGAACATGCGGGAAGACGTGAAAGTAAATTATTTGTTCCAGCAAAGTTATGCTTCCACCATTTTGGACTGAAAGAGACTACCGGACACCAGTAAAACGTCCTCCTAAAAAGTGCTGTACAAAAGTAAAAATATAAAAAATATTTCTATTCTATTGTAAAATTCTATCCTCAATGGCCTGTGTTTAACAGTAAGATATTATAAATATATTGTGTCAGTCCAAAAATGGTGGCTTTTATCAAAAAAAAACCCAAAACAAAACACTGGAGTTTCGTCTATTTGCTTCTATACTATATATTAAATGTACAGTGTGTAGGATTTGGTGTAGTACCCCTACGCTCACACCTCCCTTTCTAAGACTGTGCTAATGTAAACCGTCGGGTGCAAAACAGTAGTAAACAGTGGTTCGCCTCGCTCAGAGGCCATCCTTACCATAATAACACTACTTTAGGAGCAATGGATACACTCTGTGGCTCGCAATACTGCAGTGGCCTTCAGGTAACATAAAAACGTGAAAGGCTCTCTCTAGAGCTAGGGTTTGGTTTGTTCATTCTGGGTTATTGTAGAAACATCGCAGAGCAACATGGCAACATTTCAGCTTATAGATCCCCCAAAATGTTACACATTGTTCCTTTAATAATCAGCAACAAATAGTGACATTTAAGTTTAAAAACAAGCTCATAAGAGGTTGCAACTATACCATATTTTAGTGAGTGTTTATTAGACAACCATCCAATGGTTTTATGTGTATTTAAACTGAATCAAGGCTGACATTCTGCATGCTCCTCTGTTTAACTGACATGTGTCCACTGTGGACGTGAAGCAGTACAAATCTGTCAAACATTACAGGCTATGACGTGAGGCTTGTACTAATTTTGCTGGTAGTGAGGTTAGTGCAGATTGAGTCACGAACCATACCAAGTTCTCTGTATGTCAACAAGGTGAGCTCATGGGAAGTCCCTGATTCTCCCATGTCAGACAGACAGAGAAACACATTTTCTCTCCAGCTCTGGCAGCCCAGTTGCGGGCCCTTTTCTTTTTAGAGGCTTCTAATCCTGGCGGGTCCCTGGTCTGACGTCACAGCGCCCCCCCACCCCTTTGTCTGCCGATGTGCCGAACCCACACTCTCATTTCCTCCGCAGCTCACGAACACCAATCTGTGCTCTGGTCCTTTTGGCTTCTGACGTCTGAGCATCTGATTTAAAATGGACTGCCTCATCTGGCCAGCTGAAGGGGTTAAGCTTTGGAGAAAGGCGGGGCTGAGTGGATATGTGGGCTGGAGTGGGTATGAGGCTCTAGTCCCCTCATTCGCTCTTCCCCACTTCCCCTGTTGTATGTCTCTTCGAGCTGCATCATGTGACCAGGAAGTGTGGCTCCCCTCCATTTCCCCTCCTGACAGAAAGGAAATATTGTAACAGAGGGGGCCGGCGCTGGGCTCTGTTACGTCGCCGGTTAAAAATAACTGGCATATTTAAGGCTGCCGAGGAATCCCAGGGCAGGCAAAGGCTGGACAGCCTGCCGCCCGGCAGGAGCTCTCTCCTCCCTCTGTCTTCCTCGCTGACTTCTCCCTCTCACCGCTTCCTCTTCTTAACCCATTTTAAGCCCTACAACATGACCACGACCACCACCCCGTACCTCCACCATATTTTCCAACGCCTGTGGAAGCCCACTGCTCTAAATTATATGACGTGATGAAAGCTCAATGTTGGTTGGTTGCATCCCAGCCTTACCGCAGCTCTGTCCAGCTATAGAGGCTTGGCTGGGATTGTCCAAACAAACAGCCCCCATTGAGTCAGACCTCATCCATATGCATACCATCACACAGCCAAACTGTCAACCAGCCCCGTCTGTTAGGAAAACAAACACAGAACTATTCTGTTATAAAAAATGACCAGAGGTAATTTCTCACTGTGATGATTTATATACAAGGCACCACTTGCTGGCGGATGTCTGGACCACAGCAACAGGTGTGGTGAACTCTTTGGGTCTAAAATCTGTGCTGAGCTGAACACCAAGCCATCACCAAATATGAGGTGTATGAATGACGGCAGTTTATAAGTAATGTCATGTGCAATAACGACGCCGTTCTTGCTTTTGTCATCTCACACCATGTAGTCTGTACTGACAGCGATGTAAAGGCATCCGCATGATTATGCTACGCTCAGAGCTAGTGAAGTAGTATAAAAAGTGAGAAAGACTTCTTACAGTGGGCGGCTGGGTCCAACAAACCCAGGATTTTAAACCAGGAGACCAGTGTTCATGTCCCAAAGTATTAGAGTTATTTTGAAGTTACATTAGTGACGTTTGTGATGTATTTTCCATACTTTTATTGTTCACGTACGTCTTTTACTTATTTTAAGCCAAACCCTGATTTTTTTATTTTTTTTTGCTAAACCTAATTATTTGTTGCCTAAACATAACGGTAAAGATGTGGTGTTAAATGACACGCAAAAATCCTAAAATGCGTAATCATGACACATAAAATGTCGTGCTATTTACATATATGCCTTCCTATGAGATCAGGTTGGAACGCCAGGCCTGGACCCATCACAGTGTTTTAGATTACTAGAAATACAAAAGTTACAGTTGAAGACACAGCAATGACGAAACGAGACAAATATCAGCAGTTTTAAAATGTATTTGTTGTTTTTAGAGCTAAAACAATGAATCAGTTAGTGTTTTGATAATCAGTTCATCATTTTTCACTGCTTCACTGCTTTTTGCAGTTTTATATTGTTGTTTTAATTGCATATCTTGCTTTGGGCTGTTGGTCAGATAAAACAAGCATCTGTCACCATGGGCTCTGGGGTATATGGTGGTGGACTTTTTTGCATAATTTATTGTAGTCTAAATGATTAAATCAATAATAAATAATTTGCATTTATTATCACCCTTGAAATTTGTATCAGAAATCAAGGATTGTCTGATCAAAGGGATACTGTGAATTGTGAATTTGGGAGGATTACCGATACGGGACAAAAGCAATGTGCTGCTGTGGACAGGGCCGGCAGTAAAATCACCTAAAAGAAGGGCCCATCTAAAAACATCAATATCAGTTTAAGTGTATGATATATTTAGAATATTTTCACCTCTTTACCTTGCTGTGAGGCAGCATCTTTGCGACGGGGAACCGAAGCCAAAGACTCCATTTGAGGAAAAATAACAGTAATTTTTCCTCGCAGGTCTACCTCTGCATAACACAGACAAACTAACCGGTAACTCCTGTGTTCTTTGAGGTGAAAGTACTGGTTTTAAACTGGTGAAAATATTCAAAATATAGTGTACATTTACACTGATATAGATTTTTTTTTTTTAGGTGGTTAAAATATGTTTTACGGCTGGCCCCATCCACAGCAGTACCTTTTTTTTTTCTGTGCGGTAATTCCTGTCCTGTCATCTACTGTGGGTAATACACTGGCTATGGATAAGCACCTCATACAACCTTACTTTAAAACACTCAAAACTACTCAAACTATCCTTTTAAATAGTGCACATTAGATGAATTGACACATTTTATTGCAGATAAACAAAAATCTACAGTACCAGAAGAAACAATCACAATTAAACCTGTATTCTGTGTTGCCTGAGCTGTTTGAAGCTTCCTTGGCTTTGCACTGACAGAAAGTTCCTACATGTATAATTGCATTAAGGTTAATGTGAAGTGGAGTGGAGGGGGAAGTGCTGCATGGAGAAATCAAAAAAAGCTTGACTCAGCTTTCAAGAATTAAGGAAAGAATGAAAGCTATTTTTTAATTACTGAACAGCATCTGGAAGAGAGCACTGAAAACCTCAATATCTGGAGTTATGATCCGCTGGTACTCATATTCACTTGGGTGCTTTCCAGGAGGGGGAACTTAAACTGAGGGACACCAGTGGAAACCATGTCAGTCACATGCACACCAAGCAGGGGAAAAGCACTGGAGTCGCTCAGTTGAGTTACTTACACTCTTTAATACCAATATTTACAACCATGTGACTGGATTATCAACTGTGTTTGATCTTGATTTTGAATATAACCACAGATTGACAGTGACTTTGAAAAACCTCTTAGCCATCGAAACTCCCAGCATCGCCAAGAACAACACCTGAGCTCACCTATAAAACCGCAATTATTATTCTGAAGGTGCTTCTTTGAGTAGGCGGCATATGACATCCACACTTCATTCACGCTGATAAGCAGAGAAACAACATCATCAAGAAACTCACTGCAGAGGAAAATGTGACCACTGAAGTGTCAAGTTATCCTTGTTTATACAACATTACCTCAGTGTCTTCACATCCGATTTTTGCAGTGATGTCACCAATGGCGTTAACATCATGTCGATACCTGGAACCATGTAACACTTGAAATGATTCATTGTGGGCAGATTTCATATTCTCAGCACTGCATCCGGTTAATGCTGCAGATGTTAGGTCTGGGACGTTACACCTACCTCCTGATTCGATACTATCACGATACCTGGGTGCTGATTCGATATGTATTTGGATTGGATATTATGATTTATAGCAATTTTTGTTAACTTTCTTAAACGCTAGACCATGGGACAAAGTTGAATCATACACTTCTAGGGACTTTTACTTTGGAAAATATCTAGATTGATATAGTAAAAATCTTGATTTGAATTTTGATTTTCACCATGTATGTAGTCAGAGAAGTCTTGAAGTCAAATATATCAGTCGTTGTCAGGAATCATTTATTAATTTTATTTCTAATAAGTCAAAAATAAAAGAATAAACTCATTTTCGTCACAAATTAGTGGTATTTTCTTTTTAAATGATAAGGGCCATGCAATGTTTTATACTTCTGCTAAATATAATTCAATCAATCTTATTTCCATATATGTATTTTGTGTATAGTTCCTTTTGTTAACACCTTATTTTGAAAACCAGACGTAGTGTATACGTACGCTAATTTCACCAAGTCTGTCGCTAGTTCCGTTCTCTTCATCCATCCATGGTCGGCTCCATGGGGATATCTTTGAATGTATTTATCATAAATGTCAGTATGTGGGTGCTCTACAGTTGTGGCATCGGACGATTTGACCACGGAGATGAGAGTGACGGCCGGCTTGACGGCACGTTACCGCAACACGATTACATTTCCTGTCTACAACAAAGTTAGCAGGCAGCTTTAGCCGTGATCTCCAGCTCAGCTTTTCATGGAAATGTGTTTCCACACTGTACTGTATGTGTAGTTTTTTAGATTTAAAATGTGAGGGTGCAGGTTGTATCCGTGCAGACCCTCCACTGTTTTCTACTTTGTCCAGTTTGTTGGTTGACGGATGCGTAACGGATATGATGTCACATTACTCAAACTACAACAGTAAAGGCGGTAACTTTCTTCTACCTCTAGATGGACTCAAAGGAAGCAAATATATTGATTCTGGCATTAAAAAATATTTCAAATTTGTAAAAAAAAAAAAAAAAAAAAAAAGGATACGTAGTCCAATTAATTTTTTCCCACCCTGAGCAAATGTTGCATTAACATATCCCACACATGGGTTTGGTGTGAGTTACTGAATTACCATGACTTCATTGTGTCAGGAGAAACACACCGTGGTGTCATCTTCTCTTCCTTTATCTCCTTTCTCTATTCTCCTCATCTCTCTGTCATTATACGATGCAAAGCAACTCAGTTGTCAAAGTCAGGCTTTTGTTTTCGGGATCATTTTCAAAACTATTATCTCCCACCATAAAGAATATGGCTATAATGACACAGCTGCCATTGTGCTCCTATACGTGCTGTAGGAAGCAAGTCTTCAAGGACAAGACGTGTAGTTCAAACAGTTCGGTTTGATCACTTCTGATCATGCAGTTGGAGAAGTTGAAGGCAATACACATATTACTGTTAATAACTCAAACAATTAATAATAAGTCGCCCAACAGGATACGCTTTCTATTTACAAAGTTCTGTTGTATTTTTTTCCCACTGGGTTTTGTTTGCCAACCCAAGAAATGTTTATTCATGCAATTTTAACCTGTGAATGAAGACAACAATACACTGACAGTAACTGTGTCCTGCTGAAGTGACGGCATGTTTGTTGACATGCCTAACGGACAAGATCCTGATGCAGCAGGATCAGTGGCAAGCTCTTTGTTTGCTCTGAACTCTTGAGTCAATGTGTCTAATTATGTCGGAGAGAGAGAGGTTTGTGTTAGCTCGCTAGCTCTGAGCAAACACTGCCTGAACCAATTCAAACTCCACACTGAGTCAGTTTAATGTTCCCAGGTCAGGTATGTTTTTTACTTTCCCCCATACATCATTTTCACAACTGTACTGTAGTATTAAATTAAGCTTTTTTGATAGTGGGCAAGAGTGTAATTTACAAGGGAGGCCAATAAATATAGTTTAATTAAGATGGGTTGTTTTCTATAACATTGTTGTGTCAATAAACTAAAATATAGACACACAACAGTGCAAGATATAGATTATTATTCAGATTCTATATATTTCCCATAACTCGCATCACAATTTTGGCTATGCATAATTTAAATGTCAGCTATGTATATTCGTATGCATACAGTATACAGTTTGTCTATATATCTACATGTATATTGCAGAAGTATAGGCTTCTTTTTCTGCATATTGTAAAGGTAAAAAATAATAGGATAGCAATAAAAGGATAGTATAATAATAATATCATTAGGGCTGTCCTCGACAGAGACGACCTAACACGATTTAATCAACAAATCTGAGTTTCTCCACAAAGAATCACACAAAAACACTGCTTTAAATCTTGTGTTTACTAGAGATTTAATGTCTTTCTAATATACATAAATGCTTCAAAACTATTGTAGTCTTTATTATTTATTTCTATATCTATTAATTATAGTCATATTGCTTGTTTGACACAGATTTTGTAACAGCAATACCATTGTAAGTGGTAAAATTACTGAACATGGGTTTGCACATTTAGTCTTGAATGTTTCCTACTTTAATTAAGGTGATTTTATTTGGTGGTGTCCTTCTAACGGACTCTTCAGTGTCCCACATTTTGGACATGACTGTCCCACATTGGAGAAAACTTGGCTGTAAGAGTGCTGATATGTCTAGTATTTCTTTTATGAGTGTAATATCTGCATTTTTTGGTTTGATTGGGACACATCCCGGGGATTTCGGAGTGGTTCTGGGTTTGGATTTAATGTATTGGCTTCACACTATATTACAGAAATCTGAAAAAAAGAAATAGGCTATGTAAACCCAAAGTGTACCCACAATACTTTGCATAATTACCAATAAGATCCAGTATAATCACTGCACTCATCTATTATTACTCAACTGGAGGAAAGACAGGTGAATAACAAGGTGTTATTGTGTAAGATGAGTATTTTTTATTTATTATTAATTATAGTCTTATTGTAACGTCCACACACAAGCCTCGGTTTTGTAAGAACAATACCACTATAAATGGTAAAATTACTGAACATGGGATTGCACTTTTAGCCTTGAGTGTTTCCTACATTAATTAAGGTGTTTTTTGGGGGTTATTTATTTATTTATTACTGATATGTCTAGCTTTTTTTTATGAGCGTGATATCTACATTTTTTTAGTTAAATGAGGACACATCCTGGGGGTGAAATCTGAAATGGAAAACAAAATAGGCAAATTCACCCTGATGCAAATCCAAAGTGTACCCACAATGCTTTGCATAATTACCAATAAGATCCAGTATAATCATTGCACTCATCTATTATGACTTAAGTGGGGCAAAGACAGGTGAATAACAAGCTGTTATTGTGTCAGATGAGTTTTTATTTATTTATTATTTTTTATTCTGAGTGGGCTAGCCAATGCAACAGGCTGAGGTCCACCCATGTGACGCCCATGGGTGCAGGCGACGTGATTAAACCGTCCTCACAGTTGTGCCCGGCTCAGTCGGTGTGCAGCCGGTCGGAGATGCGCTCCTAACCCACATTTCTCAGGGATAACAGCAGTAAGGATAAGCGCCGTTGCTATGAATACAAACAAACCTCGCTCTCTCTCGCCCCTGCCTCCCCCACGTGCTCCCTCCCTCGCGTCGCGTTAATGTTTTTCCGCGCTTTGTTGCCGAGCAACGAGGGCGTGTCCAGCAGCTCCAGTGATTTAAGGATACCTCTCTCACGCGGTTTCTCTCAGTTCAGGCTGCCGGTCCCCGCATGGCAACAGGGCGTTAGGGGTTCCCCCGCACCGTCGCCTCTCTGTCCTCCCCGTCCAGCACCGCTTCAGCGTGTAAAACCCAGTTAGCGCGGCTGCTCCCACCCGCCAGCATGTCCTGGATTATGGCATAACGCGCGACGCGGAGCAGAAACTTTCAACCCGGGGATACTGAAGCCAAGCACCGCAGAGGACTCCGATTCTCATTAATGAGGTGTGGATCTTAAGAAACTTTTAACATTTTTTCACATCTTTTTTATGGACTACATAACTGAATCCATCCACAATCCGGATTTACTAAATTTTGTATTTAATTTCAGGCAGCCTCCAAATGACGTCGAGATGGCTTTAGGTGGGACGCTGCTGCCATCCATATCCACGTTCACCAACGGCCCCACTGTCAAGAGTAAATCCATAGGAAGTGCCAATTCAGTGAGTAGCCCTTCTTCTTCTTACAAATAGCCATGTAGGGGAATGTGTAACATGTGCTGTTTATTTACAGTGTTTGTGTCGTTCCCATGTTATTATGGGCACAGTCAGGGCTTGACACCACCATCTACTGGGGCGTGTACCAGTCTACAGCAGGTTTCCAGCACACATGGGATACTGCACCCTTCCTCATAACACCCTGATGGTTATTATTTATTAATATTATTATTAAGAATGGCTTAAGTAGGCTACACATTGCAAAATGAGTGAAAGAAGTGCACCTATGCCTCCACCAATGTTTTCCAAAGCAAGAGTGGGGATAATCTGTATTCTAGGTAGTGCTCTGTGCCGAGGCTGCACCAGACTGAGCTGTCAGAATAAACACTCTCTGTTGCTTCTTTTCTCCTTGAAGCATTAGACTTGTATCTTATGTCCTTATATTTATTCAAAACAAGCACTCATTTCTAAGTTTCTGGGCTACTGTGTGTCTCTGTTAAACAGCAACAAACATGCAGCTTATTAATGCTTCTGTAACTTTCCTCTAGAGATGGAAGGAGGAGTTGTCCCATCTTAAGAAACCCAGTGTGCCAACCGGAAGCAGCTGCTCTGACCCAGACCGTCCCACTGCCACCAGCACAACAGGCCCCAGCATGTCAAAGAAAGACACCGAGCCTGACCTGGACTTGGACTACGACTTTATTCTCTCTAACTCCATTCTGCAGCAACAGCAGCAGCAACAGCAACAGCAGCAGCAGCAGGAGGAGGCCATGGCGTGCAGCTCGGCCCAGACCTTGTCTCCTTCCCCCAATTCTTTCTCCTCGTCTTACCCTCTCCCCTCCCCTCAGGGCGCTGCCAGCGAGCTCCTCTATACCATCCCCGATATCAGTGATGTCTCGCCTTCTGGAGGCTTCGTAGCGGAGCTCATGAGACCCGAGTTGGACCCGGCGTACCTCCACCCCACCAGCCTCCACGGCAAATTCGTGGTAAAGACAACAATGGACATGGGAGAATACAGCCAAGGCGTGAACGTAAGCAAGGTCTGCGTTACCGCTGTGTCGGACCCGACTCCTTCGCGTGCCTCACCGTCTTTTACGTGCCACAGGATAAAGCAGGAGAACCCCAGTAACTGCACCATCTCGCAGCCCATGGACCTACACCTGGCTGGGGTGAACTCCCAGGGCCGAGGGAGCCAACAGCAGCAGCGTCCGTGCCAGTTAGAGCTACACGGCTTCCCCGGCGGAGGGAGGTCCATGACAGGCGGCAGGTTATCCTCATCCTCCTCCCTCTCCCCAGACCATCCTCTGAGCCGGGAGCACCAGGTTCTGGGACACCCCCACTCTCAGATCCCTCTACCTCCCCAGGGATACCACCATAGCTCCCCGCAGGGCTACACCTCCTACCCTCAGCCATCCCCCCTGCAGTACCAAGGTTAGAGCACATTTCTTCCTCTCATTATTCAGACCTACTTTCTTGTAATCTCTTGTGGCTACTGAATGCAGTAATTTAAATGTGGGAAGAAATTTAACACAGAACAGATTAGACAACAGGAATATCAAGTCCGTAGAGTCTATTTAAATACATCTCATACAACCTTAAGGGATTTAATTATACCTCCAAAACCAGCAGTTCAAAAGGATTGAAACCTACATGCCATGGCCTTGGGCAACAAACCCTCTTTTCATCATAAAGTTCTTTTAAACCAGCCTAAAAAAGATGCAAGACTTTACCAGATGTTTAACAAAATATGCAGTTGTTTTGTTGTTGTTCATAGGATCAGTAATCACTGTCCATTGTTGTTTACTTTTACACTGTAGTACTTTTAGTTTTACTTTACTTTTTTTTTTTTTTACAAGTTTTTTGAAGTTTTTTTTTTTTTTTAAAGAATGCTTTCATTTGCAGTTCCTGTGTATCGACCCATGTGTCTGAGGTTTCTCTTTATAATATGATCTGCCATTAAAGCCAATTATGAGGCCCTGCAACTTCACATCTGACACATTTCTACAGTGAATCTTTGATACCATGATGACCGTGATCTTTTGACCCCCACAGAGCCCCTCATGATCTCAAGCGGGGACTGCTTGCCGGAGGAACCGAAGCCTAAACGTGGTCGGCGCTCCTGGCCGAGGAAAAGAGTTGCCACGCACACGTGTGACTACGTCGGCTGTGGGAAAACTTACACAAAGAGCTCCCACCTCAAGGCACATCACCGTACGCACACAGGTACATAACAGTCAGCCATTTATACCTGGTTTAAACTGAATGATGGCACGTTTCGTAGTTTTCTGTATTCTCATCAAGAATAGATGTTTTTCTTTATGGTTTAGTGCAGTTGTTTTAGAGAGCTGATTACTATCCAAAACAAGCACATCACAGTAAATTATTAAGTGATGATGGGGTGGGGGATGGGGACTTGTTTGGCAGGTGTGGTGAAACAGGTTGATACTGATCCCTGCTCAAACACAAACCCCAGGCCGATTAGCTTGGCCTTTACACACTAGCTGCAGGACAGGACGGACCTCTTTTTCTCCTCAAGGTGGAGAAGGTTGGGCCAGTTTAACCTCAGGGCCGCCACTAACCGCTCTATGTGTGTATTGTGTTTCCATCAAAGGGGAGAAGCCTTACCACTGCGACTGGGAGGGCTGCGGTTGGAAGTTTGCACGTTCGGACGAGCTCACACGCCACTACAGGAAACACACAGGCCACCGGCCGTTTCAGTGTCAGAAATGTGACCGGGCCTTCTCGAGGTCGGACCACCTTGCTCTCCATATGAAGAGACACTTATGAGACTTTGGATGAAGGCTCCCAGAAAAAGAAGTCCGCAAGAACCCTGAACAAACTTGTGACCTACACTTTTTAAAACCATAATTTGCCTTCAAGCCGTCGTCAAGACAACAAGACAAGCTGTGGTGTTCACGGCAAAAAAAAAAAAAAAAAAAACTAAACAAAGAAAAAAAACAGCATTACTCCCTCAAGAGCCCAGAATTTCTCTCAAGACTGATCCCGTCTTGTGCAGGTGACTTGAAAAGACCTCTCAGTCGGGGTTGTAAACTTTTATGAAAGGGACCAAACTGGAATTTGTCTTATTTAACCGACAAAACTTGGAGGACCAGGTGCCAACAACTTTTAACTGGAAATGTATTTTTGTCAGGGAAACCAGGAGCAAGAGACAAACATCTCCAGAGGCCTTAACACCAGCAACACGCCAACGCAGGCTCTCTTATCAACACACTGTTCAAAATACTGTATTAATAAATACATCTATATTTATATACACATTTCACCTGCAATGCCATTAATTTCAGGTACAATGTTAATTTATACTGAATGGTGCTCTGAAGAAGGTTTTTCTTTTATTGAAGAAAAGGTACCAAAGATTAAGGTAAATATACAAAAACTATGAAAAAGTGCCATACGGTTGTTTGTGTGTGTTTCTTTGAAACCTCTCTTCCACAATCTGACGTAAATCAGGTGAACACTTCACTTTATTAATGGTGATGGCAATCTTCAACGCACTGCAGTCGCAAAGTGCAATAATTTATACAAGACATTCATATTTTTGTATTGAATGAGTAACTCTGAACAAAGATTTTTTTGTTTATAGCCAAAAAATATGTAATATAATCTTGAATTTTGTACATTTGTAAATAAAAATGCTTTGTTATTGTTTTGTATTTTACACTATACTAAAATAAAATGTATTTGAAATAACTAGAATGACCTCTTCTACTATACCTACATTATTATCTCACTGGAAACATCACAGGTTTCCCAGGTAGTGTAATGGAGAAGCACGTTTAAATGGCAGCAATAGCTCACACACAATATCTCCCCCTCATAATGGCGACATCGCCGCAGGCAAACTAACACAATGTCGCCGTTAAAAAGACTTTCAAAAAAACTACTCTCCTACAATGTCCTGTTTCCGTGGGTTTCTCTTTCCACCTGTCAGTGGGAAGAATGGGGAGGACAACCGAGTTACTGGCTGACATTCAAGGGTGACACCGAATCTGGTGCCGGAGCCGAAGCTCTCGGGTGCACAATATGAATAAAACCCATAAAGATGCTGCAGTGAGATAGTGTCTCGATATGTCTCTGTTATATGGTTATGCATCATTTATGTAATGTATCCAGCTACATGTGTTTTTTTCACAAAAAAGTTGACATGACGATATTATGAAATTGCATTTGTGAAATCCTGCTGTATGTTTCACTCTTACGCAACAAACATAACATAACATGATTTTAACACTGTAATAACAGCATATCCTTCAACGCATGTTAAAAGAAATGTTTTTATCCACAAAATTCTTTAAGAAAAATACAGCAATGTTGTTCCAAAACACAGAGGTCATGATTGCAGTTTATATATTATATAGCGAATCATTTCATAAAAATAAGATAGCACTTCTTTTTCATAATACTTTAAAAGTGTTTAAAAATTGACCCAACTGAGTGGATGATCTCCAAACGGTCAGTGTATTTATTTGAAAAAAAGTATTATAACACCTCAGAAAACATGCCTTAAAATTCATAAATAACACAAACAAGCAGCTAAACCAAAGAATTGCTTCTATTAATAGTGACGAATGGTTTAAACAACATAAGAGCATTATGTTTGATGTTTTGTATTAAAAATATGTTTTTCAACTGTTTAAAGTCGCCTGCTATAAGATGACACTTCTTTTTGATAAGTAATACTTTAAAGGTGGATAAAAATTTATCCAAACTGAGCAAACGATCAGTTATGTATTCAATATCTTAAAAAAATGACAATTTATGTCATAAATATAATATAAATTCATAAATAGTACAAATAAGCAATTAAAACAAAGAATTACATTCTGTTAATAGTGACAACATGAGAGCCTATGGTATGTTTGCTGTGAACTGTTTGTATTCATGAAAGGTCATAAAATATGTATTTCAAGAGGTAAAAGTAGTTGACTAATGTACTTGAGCTGCTTATGTACATTTACTTCTTTCACAGTAAAGCATGCCTGATATCCGCTCACCTGGTATACAGGTCACACGTCTCCAGGCTGGCAAATAGAGCTTATTGTTGATTGTGGTGGAAACATGTTGTGGTCTGTGTTGCCCCCTATAGGTCAATTCAGCTTCAAGCACACTTGTTCTTGTTTCTGCTTTTATTCCTGAATGGAGCATTGTGGGAAGTCCGTTTTAGGCCTACATTTAAAAATATAAGGGGTGGGTTAGATGACACTGATTAGGAATTATTTTCTGTAGAATCAATAAAAAGAGCAACTTCATGCTTTCTGGTGTTAGTAAATTACACTGCTCAAAAACCTTAAAGGAACACTTGATCATCACAGTATAACGCCAAGTCAGTTAAACTTCAGGGATATCAGTGTGTCCCTTTAGGAAGCACAGGTGATTGTGAATCACTTCCACCTGCTTTGGTGCAAATGAAAGTGGCAGCAGGTGCAATGGAGAGGCAACAGCAAGACAACGCCCAAAAGGGACTCAGATGGCAGACCTACTGATTCTGGTGTTTTTTGGCGAATGCGAATGGAGCTGCACGGTGATGGGCAGTGAGTACAGGACCCATTAGAGGATGTCGGGGCCTCATGCCACCCTCATGGAGTCTGTGTCTGAAAGTTTGGTCAGAAACATGCACACCAGTAGCCTGCTGGAGGTCATTTTATAGGGCTCTGGCAGTGCTCCTCCTTTTCCTCTTCGCACAAAGGAGCAGGTACTGGTCCTGCTGCTGGGTTGATGTCCTTCTACAGCCCTGTCCAGCCATCCTCGTGTAATGACCGGTCTCCCGGTATCTCCTCCATGCTCTTGAGACTGTGCTGGGAGACACAGCAAACCTTCTCACAACCTCATGTATGGATGAGCCGTCCTGGAGGACCTGGACTACCTGTGCAACCTGATTGGCCTGCAGGTACTATCTCATGCTACAAGTAGTGACAAGGACACTAACAAAACACAAAACTAGAAAAGAATCAGTCAGGAAGGATAAGAAAAGAGCAACTGTCTGTGGCCACTTCATGCAAAACCATTCCCTATTTGGGGGTTTGTCTTGCTGTTGCCTCTCCATCGCAGCTGTTACTTTCATTTGCACCAAAGCAGGTGAAAGTGATTCACAATCACTTATGCTTCCTAAATGGACAGATTGATATCCCTGAAGTTTAACTGACTTGGTGTTGATGTGTTGTGTATGTGTTGATTAAGTGTTCCCTTCATTTTTTTGAGCAGTGTACATATACTGTATGTTTATAGTATTGAACTGGTCACAGTTTGGTGTTCATTTGGTGGTTTGATGGACAAAATTAGTGGATTTTCTCTGAATAACATTTTTTATCTGTTCAAAATATACCTTAAAGGAAGATCTGTCAACATGGGAGGAGTCAGATATGCTGCTTTATGCAAATGTGTGTATATAGTTATTATTGGAAATCAATTAACAACACAAAACAATGAGAAATATTGTTCAGAAACCCTCACAGGTCCTGCATTTAGTATAAAAACTATGCTCAACTCATAACATGACAGTCAGTGTGCTGACTTGACCCAAACTGCATGTGATTATCATAAAGTGGGCATGTCTGTAAGGGGGAGACTCGTGGGTACCCAGAGAACCATTTTCATTCACTTATCTGGAGGTCAGAGGTCAAGGGACCCATTTGAAAATGGTTGTGCCAGTTTTTCCTTGACAACATTTAGTGCAAGATCGGAGTGTTAACCTCCTTCACAACAAGTTTGTATTTTTTTTTTTGTTTCATATACCAGTAACTTCACTCTAGCTTTAAAACTTCGCCTGCTATAACCTGCAAAAGATCAACTAATGGCTGAGCAGATTAAGGGGTTAATTCAAAATATCAAATTGTTTTAAAGCAGTTATTGGCATTAAAACAAATTTGCCTTTTACAGCCGTAGACTGTGCACGACTTACTACACTAAAGTGTATTTAGTGTTGTTACTCTTTAAAGGCAGAGTACCTACATTCAAATTTTTGCAGTCACAAACAGAATAGGCAGTTTTCATTTATTTTTGAAAACTTTATTTTTCTGTAAAAATGTCATTGCAGCTAAACCCTACTCCATGTATATAAAATATATACATGTTAAAATACCCTCACATATTATGCATTGCAGCTCAGAGCTCCTGCGCACATGTTGATTTACATGCACGTTGAATGTTAAATTACAGAAAAAGAACCATGCATGATGCTTGTTTGTTGTGCACAACTTTAATTTTCTCCATAACTTGTCAACCTAAAACAGAGCAATAAGAGTACGCAAATACTGTCAGATCTACTCTGAACATACCTCACTTATAATGTGACACATACTGCAAACCATAAACTAAAGTATTAAAAAAATCAATAGCACACAGGTGATTTCTGATGCAAAGTTATTGTACTTTAATTGTTCCTCCATTTCAAACTGATCACAAACAACAGCCTGTCCTTGTACACCAGCTGATAATGATCCAGAGTTATTAAGAAAGGTAAAAGGCTTGTTGTACACATATATTTAGCAATCAAAAAGTAGAGGAAGAAATATGAAAAAAAGTCAAAATGGCAATTTAATCATCATCAAAGTTCTGTTGTAAAAGGAAGTTGGCGGCCAAGTTCTCGTTCTTCTCACAAGCGAAGTAGGCTTGTATAACGAGTCCCTCTGGAAATCCTAAAGCTTTTAGCTGCAAATAGAAAGAGAGGAGTTGTAAATTAGCCAAACGATACTTTAATAAGCAAAAGATCATTTGTGCTTCATGTTGAACAGTCTCTACTATGATGATATTGCCTAAATCGTCATTTAATTTTTTTTATCTTTTACAGTGTTCATAGAGAGCATCATAATCCTGCATCTTCTGGTGAAGCTGTACTGAACTGCAGGTCTGAGAAGAAAAGGTTAGTGATGGTGTTGTACCCTCTCAATGGCCTCTTTCTCCTGTGGCGTGACCTGGATGTAGCTCATGTGACTCCCGCCGGGTGTATAGCCTGCCACTCCTCCAGCTCCTCCTGCTCCCCCTGCTCCTCCAGCTCCACCTCCAGCAGGCACTGCCTCTGGATTGGGTTCATTCAACATCTGGATGAACTGCTCTTGGTGGCTGCTGATCTCCTACAGTGGTAAATGAACATTTTAGACTGTGGAGGCATAGAAACTGTTGGCACTTTTGAAGTGGCGCAAAAGTGTATTTAACAAATAATAATTGCCTGTTATATATTTATTTTTCCTGTAAATTGTGGGGGCACACAATTTAAGGCCTTTGCACACCTTAGTTTTCGTCCATATTTGTTGCAGGTTTTAAAATAAAATCTCACGTTGCTTCAATCGCTTTTACACACCACCTCCGTAACTTTCGTCCATCATTAAAATTTCCAGAACGGGTTCTGGGTTTTTTTCGCTTCAATTAAAATGCATAAGAGGTTTGTTTGACCACTCAAAGCCAAACTTTTTCTCCCAGCACAAAGCGCTTTACGATAAAGAAATAAAAGGACACACAGATGCAGAATTTAAAGATAGATTGTGGAAGGTGATTGCAGAACAGATTGGAGTCAGGGATGGTGGCAAAACAGATGTAGGAAAGATTAAACAGTAGTGATCGTGCTTTAAGCAGCTAAACGATAGCTGCTTGCTAAGTCATTTATTTATCTATTTGCCCCATTTGGGACTAGCGCTATTCATTGCACCCATACAATAACTTCAGTTTTGTCATACTGCAAATTTCTGCGACAAATGTAATAATAAAAATGCGTCAGACTCAGTGCATAATATTCTTTTTTATATGACAGATTTTAAAAATAAAGACCATGGCAGCTTTAGAAGAGAATGGTCAAAATCCTGACTTTTAGTCACTAGTATTGGTCAAACTCCAAAATGCTGGATCCTACAATTCCTACAATCCCACAGTGCAACCCAATACCTGCCTAAATCTTTCAAACCCTACACCTCCAGTTTGTAACATCAGTATATTAAAACAATTTTTTTTCAAATGTAGGAAAGCTTCCGCCAGAGCCCAGAGGACATTGTTTACAAAGGCTAAGTAGTACTTGTGAAGTAAATTGAATTTAATGCGTAAAATCGGTGGAGTGCCCCTTTAAGTGAACTGTGACAATGCTTAAACCATTAACTAATTTAATCAGGACTAAGTCAAGGATCCCCACACCTGCAGCAGCTCGGGGTTTTCCCTGCCGATCTCCTGCAGCAGGGCAGGAAGCAGGGCGGCGTTCTGCTGGATCAGCTGTCGCATCACGTGGAACTGGGGCTGATTTCTCAGGAAACTCAGGGGGTTTCCTGAAAGAGTAAATGTTAGTCAGACAGAAGTCAAACAGAAGGATAATAACGGAAACAAACATTTGTTCATTGAGGCTGCTGGAATACACAGAATAGTACGGCCCACTTACCTCCCCCAGCGCTTGGTGAAGAGCCAGTGTTGGCGGGAAGGCTAATACCGCCTATGGGTGCAGTGTGAACTCCACTCACCGGAGGCACCACCGCGTCAGGTCCTGTTGCCTGGGCTGGATCTCTGCCTGGAATACCCTGAAAGAAAGTACAATTTAAAAAAAAAAAAAAAAAAAAGAAAAGAAAAATCCCATATAAACAGTATACGGGCGTCACTGAGGACTGTTCTTACTGTGAGCAGGTACTCCACAGCTCTGTCTGGGTTGTTGAAGCTCGCTCTCAGAGCTGCTACCACCTGCTCCCTCTCGTAGCCCATCAGCATCATCTCGTTCACCATGGCGTCATATGAAGCACCAGTCACTAAAGGAACAGTGGTTATTTGCATAAAAACACACAATTCAAATGATTATGATTATCTATTTGATTTGATTAAAAAAAAATAAAAAATCTTGGCGAGCTGTTAGGAAGTTAAGGTCACAATTCGCTAATATTTATTTTATATTGCTGTGAAAACATCTACAAACAACTGGATTTATTCAAGTTTTCGCTAAAAACTTAATTTTACAAGATTACATTTGAACACATCATGATTACTTTGTAATTTGTTAAGCTGGCATTTTTGTTAAGCAGAACTTGAACACTCTGTGGCATCTCCTTTAACATTATTAACTCCGTTATTTAACCAAGCAGGATTGTGCTGCCCACCGCTAACGTTGCTAAATCACGTCCTGCCGATTTCAACACAGATTTGTCAATCACAGTGTCGCATTATCGGGGAAAAAAAGGGTGTGTCCTCTCAACTTTAGCAGCGCCATGCTTTTTGAGCACTTTTTTAAAGTTGTGGCTCTGGTCCTAAACAACTTGAAACATGACACGGCGTGTGTATGTGTCATTGTACATGTGTAACTGTCGGAGAGCATCAAGAGGAATGGATACTCACTGAGGCATGAGATGCCGAGGAATCAGACAACTAGGAACCGGTTCTCTATTCCCATCCCCAGAGTAGACGGCCACAATTTCACCCACAATTTTCCACCCGCCAAATGCAGGTAAATTGTGGGCAGTGGCAAGTACTAATTTCAGACCCCACGATACGATGTTATCACGATATTTAAGTCACAACACCATCTTATTGTGATTTTAAATATTTTGCAAAAAGTATATTGCAATTTATTACCTTTTTTCAACTGCAAATTATGCAGTTTGTCAGTACCTGTTTTATCTAATAAGATACAGTTTTCTCTCTATTCGTCTCAGTTTTCATTTACATATTAGTTCACCTGAAAATGGCCATGCCAGTTTTAACTCGCTACTCAAAATTCGGAGCATTATTTAGCATTCTTCAAGCTAGTATGACATGGTTGGTACCAAGCAGTTCCTTCGGTTTTCTAGTTTGATATGATGCCAGCATGTTCGCGCTAGCTTTAAGACTGCTAAAACCTCTGAAAGACAGAACAGCAGACTTCGGATTATTAAGAGGTTTATAGTTTATATCATAAAAGATCGATACTTTACATCTGTTTATCGCAAACTATCGCCATACTGTATCGATTTTTTTCCCCACGCCCATATTGTCTACATTTCAGAAAATTAGGAATTTAAGCGTGATCACTTATAATTATTCTTCTTCTCCTTTTGGCTGCTCCCCTCGAGGGTCAACACAGCAAATCATTAGATTTGCATGTTTGGTTTTTGGCATGTGTTTTACACCGGATGCCCTTCCTGATGCAACCCTCTGCATTTATCTGGGCACGTGGGAGATATTGGCTTGTACTCCCCCTTGAGGCTGCAGTGGAGCAGCCGGGGATCGAACCACCGACCTTCTACCCTCTGAGCCACGGCCCCTCCATTACTTTTAATTATTGACTCAATATTTGCTGTTTTAGTTTTGAGGTTTTTTTTGTTTTGTTTTTTACGCGTTTTCAACAAATTTAATTTGAAGAAAACTACTAATCTCATAATTCGTTAACATGGCATGCTGATATTCTGATGAAGAGAGACATGCTGCTCAAAGAAAACAACTAAACTGTAATACTATGACAGCATAATAAACAACACCATGCATCAGTTGAGCTTTCACTTTAATGCTTAACAATGGAAGAGCATTTTGGGAGTTAGCAGCATACATTAAGATCAATTACTCTACGGTGTCCCATAAAAACGCTGAAAATCCACATCAATGACTACACGAGTCAAAATAATTAAGACCTACAGGATTTGCTCTGAGCAAAGCAGTATTTGTAAAGCTGAGAGCATGAGGCCGTGGGGAACTGACGGATTATGCTTTAGCCAAGCTGCAGATTATGTTTTAGCCAAGCTGCAGTATTGATTAAGATACATTTATGTCTGTCAGCGTGATATGGATATCCACAAGAAATAAGGGGGACCAAAATGGGCCGATGACCTTGGTTCACACGCGGGCCCACAGATTTATTACATACAAGATACAGCTTCAAGGCCCTGACACGCCAAGCCGATGGTCGGCTGTTGGACAGTTTGGGGCCGTCAGTGAGCGTCTGTCGGCCCTAGTTTTTTCAGTGTGTCCTACGCTGTCAGCTCTAGTCTGCCCATGTTGGGGTTTTTTTTGGCTGATTCGGCATGTTTAATCGGCAGTGGAGACAGTCGGTGAAAGAAATCACTCTGATTGGCTGTTCACGAGGAATCGGTGCACGAGAAGAGAAATGGAAGTGAGGAAAGCACAGAGGCCTTTTCTCAATTTTCATCTTCCATCTCATCTGATCATTCCAATAACTAGGGATGTGACAGTGAGGACATTTTACAAGAAAAGATGACAGTCAATATGTGCTACTTTAAGCTTTACCGTTGGGTGTGGTTGGCCTTTCAGGTAGAGCTTTCGGTGCAGAGCTGCAGGATTCCACCTGGCGCCACTCCGCAACACACCGTCTGTGACCGCGCCATCCTCCTCAAGCTGTTTACCTCAGTTAACGTTATAGTTCCTTTATAGCACTGGGTTTAAATCTGAAATATTACCAAATAGGCGCTTTTGCTTTTCGCCGTGTGTGGAAAAACCTGCTACTCTGCGCTGATTCCTTACAGAGCAGACACTTTCATTTTGTAGCGTCTGTCATCCAACTATCTATTGATAAGACAGTGCTGATATGCAAAAATGAAATAAATGGATTTTATTTCTGTTACAGCAGTAGGCAAGTAATGTAATTGGTGCGTGCCTGACCACCGTATAAGTAACACCGACCACCCTGACGGGCCTAATCAATACATAGATATTTACACATGGCCATCTGGAATGAAGCTAAGTGGTGAGTGAAAGTGGTGTGAATATAGTCAGCAAACGGCGCTTTATTTCATGTACATACTGTATGTACAGCTTGTACATCTGCAGTCCTCGGTCTTCCGGTTTCCCTTTTAGAATGACGGATATGGACTACCTCCATCTGCTGGTGTGGAGAGTTATTTCTTCTCATGCAGCCGCAGAATGTATGTGCTAACTGTCCGTTGGCTGCCGTCTTTGCAGTATGTTTAATTGCATCTTGTAGGCTAAGACAAAGGGCGACATGAGGCACTACTTCTTTGATGTCTGCTCTGTGTGTGTCTGGGCTTTAAATGAAGTGAGGCAAAAAGTCATTTTTGTCTAACAAACGGTGTGGCATTTGTAACCAAAATCTTACACGGCCAACAAATTATATTCACGAATGTAGCCTTACCTAGATTTGAAACTGCCTCATCAATCAGGTTTGTGTTTGTTGAAGCCTCAGAGCTTCTGCAAGAGAAAAGAAGCATTATCTGCGTGTCACATCTCAAGAGGGGATTCACTGAAACAGGTTTGACTAAGACAAACATGTAGGCATCTTTACCCGACGGGGGTGGAAGCTGGTTCAGCAGTCGGAGACGGTCTGTCCTCTGGCTTGTCGTCTGTAGAGGAGCGCTCTGTTGTGTTTTCAGAGCTGGATGAGGAGGCAGGAGGTGCTGCAGGAGCTGCAGTGCTGGGAGCTGGAGTGGCAGGTGAAGGCTGTGGGGCGGCTGAGGCAGCTTTAGCCTGCAAGACAATTTTTAAAATATCATACGTTACTTCTCCGATATCACTTGATAGTCACGATGGGTCAGCTGACATAAGTGGTTGTCGGCAGGACAAGAAAGTTACAAAATTGAATCATAGTTCAGTGTTAGCTCATATTTCATGGGCTCGCTGCCATTTACTGAAACAGTTTCTAATTCACAAACCTTTGTCACCATGACAACCACAAAGTTCTTCTCATTGATTTTGTATTCTTTGAGCGCTGCTTCATCGCTGAGGACTTTACCTGCGCAGAGACAGAAAAATGAGTCACAATTTTCTCTTGGCTTTACCCGACGTGAACTCTGGAACAACATGCAGGGATGTAACAATAGATGGGATCACATCTTAGCATTGAATAGAGGGTTGTTGAATGGATGAATCGCCCGCTTTTGTTTCCACGTCTGTTTCTTTTTGTTATATTGTTGTTTTTGTTATGTGTCTGAGAAGCCACAAGGTCACATAAAACCTCCACTGTCTAAAACGCAACAATATGCTCCTATATATTCATGTAGTTTGTCATGTTTACCGGTTTTGTGTGGTGTAATTGGGAGTTTTTGAGTCTCACAAAAATGTGATGCACCGATACCAACTTGGATATGAGACTGATACTGACTCAGTTAGCTGGATTAGGTACGAGTGACAATGGGGCCGATTCTGTATACTAAACACATTATATACTGCTGGGATTTTAATTACTGTCAAGTTTTTACCAATTTGTTGCTGCATTAAAAAGGTTTACACTTGAATTGTAATGTTATTTTTTTAAATTTTTTAATAGTTACTGGTGTACAATATATTATTATTATTATTTAAAAAGATTGATACAGTAAAACATTAAAAGGAAAACTCTGGTGCACTCAGGCCACTTCAGGCTTCAAGAGCACTCAAATCTATTAACTTTGCAGGTATATGTTAACTTCTTCTTCTACCTTAACGCTACGCCCCCTGTGGCTGTACAGTCAAGATAAATGTGGATCCCAGTGTGAATCAGCAGTAGCATGAAGGCAAACTGTTAAAGGCAACTTGTAATGCATATATACATCCACGCATCAAGGTGAACACCAAGTATGGCAAGCCGTTTCAACATTTAATAGCGAAGCCTGATTATCTGGAATTAACATTACAGATATCCACAACTGCATTTTGATTAGTCATAATTACATTGTGACTGGTTAGAATCCATATTCGACATATCTAGAACATCATTCTGACAGAGATATGTTATTCAGTTTTGACTATCCTAATGAAGTTAGGATGACTAGTCCAAATTGTTGTGCATGACATTGCAAGACTTCCCATTGGATATTGGCCCAACAAAGCATTAAAACAGTGTAAACAGAAGCTTTAGCTAACTTGGATAGCTCCGTAAAGTAGGATATTCACAGATTCAAATTTCCCTGATTAATAACTCAGCGAAACATTTTTAAAAACAAAAGATGGCTCTTTCTAGCCGTAGTAACGTAAACAACAAGCTATAAGCTCATTTTAAATCAAAACTCCTCCGAGCTGGACTCATAACATTGGTCTCCATGGCTGTGAAACAAGTGGTCAGGGACCGCTGTGGATCAGATAGTTAGAAAATGCCATGAAACAGAAGGAGCTCATCATCTAGGGATTTGTGGTAAATGAAAGCTTTGTTTGCTAGGGAGCTGTGGTAGAAATTTACAGCGTATTGTGGATTTATTGTCTCCAGACACACTTTATAAACCCATACGACTGCAGTTCAGTGCCAGAGTATGTTTGACTAGTTTCCACCTCTCGTCTCATCCCGCCACATTCTGACATAATTACAGATATCTGCAACGTCGTTTCACCTTGTCAAAACTCTCATTCAAGATATCTGTAATTACATTGTGACTATCCCCAACTCCAGTTTGAGATATCTACAACACCATTCTGACTAGTCAAAATTTAATTTAAGATATCTAAAAAGAAATATGTAGATATCTACAATTGAGGGAGGATTAAATCTGACTAATCATATTACTAGTCAAATTATGGATATCCACACTATCCATATATAATATCCAGAATTTACATTGTGGATATCTGCAACTGAATCGTGGATAGCCATAATAAGAAACCCCATAAATATGAATCGCAAAGTTTGAATCGTAATAGTCTAAATGTAATTGCAGATATCTACAATTAGAGTTCTTTCCAATTAAATAGAGAATAGAATTAGGGGGATCTTGAATTAGAGTTTTGACTTGGCAATATGACGTTGCCAATATCTCTATTTAATATGGTTTATAGCTATTAAATGTTAAAACAGTTGCCATACATCAAGAAAACACACTGGAAAGTGAGAATCAACATCTAAGCAATGAAAACAATGGATGACCAATGTGCTTCCTGAATTACTGACACCACTAAACAGTGTAATAACTTGCAGCACACAATAAATAAATACATTAAAGCATAAGGTAGCTGTTTGGAGGAATGTTGTTGTTGTTTTGTTATCAGGTTTTAAAGACCAGTCTGTAACATACCAGCATATATCAGCTTCAGTCCAGCTACTGAGAAATTGTCCTTTCCTTTCTCCTGTTCAATCTTCTCTTTTAATGTCTTTACCTGTGGAAAAAAATACACTTTTTGTGATTCTTGTATAATATTATTATAACATAAAATGAATCATCTTTCCCGCCACCATTTCCCAGTCCCAACTATAGCACGAGTTAGAAAATAAAGTCCAAAGTGTGCTTCATAAAACTGGTCCCATGTTTAACATTATATAGAAATTACAGCCCAGCAGCATAACAATGTTTAATATTTAAAACTAAGCTCATAAAACTTAGTTTTCGTGTGTGCATTAATAGAGCGTAACGTTAGCGTTAACTATGGCGGCTGTATACTTAACGCTAGCTAACGTAGCTAATATAACCCTCTACTCCCCCCTATCTGTACCATAAGTGGGCTACGGCTAAATGCTGACAATACAAACTCCTTTCCTCAATAGTATTGAATAAATTACGCGAATCTGTCTGAGACCCCGTGTGAAACAGAAGCCGAATTAACCCCAGCAGTTGCTTCATCCACAATGTACATGTCGTGTTTACGCAAATCCATCTATCGATCGTTTAATTTGCAATCATTAAACACTAAAGTCCTCCGTTCCAGGACATACCCGACTCCCACTCCACCCCCTTCACAAATGCATGGTTTCCACTCTCACCGTCTCATCTTCATCGATGTCGATTTTGAACGTCTGCTGCTGTAAGGTTTTCAGTGTTATCTGCATTTTGTCGTTAGAGTTTTTATCCCCGGCTCTAGTTCAAACGGTGTAGATCCAAAACAAGAATCTTGTCTGTTTTTGTTGGCTCATTACAAACTGTCAGCCGCCATGACTATTCGCCTTTCTTCTTCTATGTCAGATATTTAAGCTGCAGCGCTCCTACTGGTTAGCCTCGGAACTGCAACCAAAATAATCAATTTTACAGATGGCGCTTTGTTTCGTATAAGCAGTTCAGTTGGTAGTATTCTCATCACATCTTTAACTTAAATAAGTCTTAATACTTAAATTAAAGTTCTGCTTTCAAAATTGCACTTAAAGCTCCAGTAATAAAAAATCCATAATAACTTTTCAGCATATTGTAATTCAAGTGCTCTGAAATAACTACACCTCTGCTGCACCTCCTTGTTGCTTGGAGGTGGTGTGGAGAGACACAACTCAGAAAAACTACTAAAAGCAAAGTAAAAGCAACATAAAAATACCCGTAAAGGACCTGCATTCAAAATTTTACTTAAACCTGCATTAGGCAGAAAGTTTTTGGCATCACTGGGCAAAAACCCATAATAACCTTTCAGCATATTCTAATTTAAGTGTTCTGAGAGAAAACTAGACTTCGGAGGATTAAAAAACAAATATTTAGCCTGCAATGGGAGACTTTGGCCAATCACAGGTCATTTTACAGAGAGAGCGTTTCTATTGAGCGCTGAACATGGCTGCCGGTTCCCAAACGTTCTCAATTTACAGCTACACAAAAACTACAAAATGATTGTGAAAACATTTGAGGATAGAAATAGGCATTACAGTAACAGAATATTGATTCCTAGTGTTGATCAGCGCTGCGTAGTTTGCCCGGTTGATTGGAGTTTGCGAGTGATTGACAGCTGCTCAGAGCCAGCAGGCTCCAGCTCGACTCTGATTCGTTGTTTTTCTCCGGTCTGTGAAATATTGCAGATGCCATTAGGAGCACCAGAGGTCACAGAGGCATATGATTTATTTTTTTTTCAGGTTACCTGTCTCATGCACCACTGTTTGGATATAGTGATCGTGAGCTTTTTAAAATCATATTTACTCCACTGTTGCTTTAACTACATGTATTATCATCAAAAAGTACTACAAGTATCAAATGTAAAAGTACAAAAAAACTCTGAATGTTATACTATTAGTCTATAATATATTTTATTGGATTACTATTACTGATATATTAGCATATGAGCAGCATTTAAATGTAGTTAGTCAATGTGGAGCCAATTAGCAGCTTTATATACTGCTGGATAGTTTAATGTTAATATTAATATAGGGCCCTGTTAACTGACAATATCTCACATGTTCTTTATTAAGATTCTAGATATGCTAAATAGTAACTTTACGTGCTCTGTAAATGATAATAAAAATGAATTTATTAAATTAATTTCCCACACCCCAGCACTGCACACATAGGCTACTTGTAAATTTCCCAATAGAAATAGTGTCTTATTCATACCTGTGTGACCAAACCTTAATCTGGTTACCTACTACTGTTTTTTGTACTTTATGTTCTGCCTTTATGCTCCTAATCCCACTATTTTTTTTAAATAGGGCTTTTATTATTATTATTATTATTATTATTATTTATTTATTTATATATATATATACCAAGTGGCATGTCCATTATATGCCTCATATTTAGCTATCATTAGTGTAGTAAATGGAGTGTGGGAGAGTTGTGACGTAACAGAAAATAAAAATACTCAAGTAAAGTAATGTTACTTTCCACTATTGCTTTGATTTGACTTGATTAATTAAATCCATTAACTTGACTTCAGTCAATTTGAGTGGGTGCTGGAAATTACTGGAAAATTACATGATTAAGATTTATTGACTGATTTATTAAGATGTTTTATAAATATTTAGTTTTAGTTTTTTCTGCAACACTTCAACTTAAAAAAATAGAATAAAGACAAATACCTCCAACATGATAAATGCATAGTATGTAAGTGTAATATCATTAAACAACAGCATAAAATATATATTTTCATTTAGCCCTGTCCACCTTAAAGAGCTCATTATGAGTTAAATTGTTAAAAAGCATTTTATTGTCAGTTGTTTTCATAACACAGCACATAACAAGGGAGTGTAGGTTATAATAAGAGTAGAGAAACATACCTTAATAGTGAACGATAATGTTATTTTACCCTGCTGGTGTAACACCACAAATATAGCTTGTATTCATCAGGCTATATTCGTAACATCATCCCATTCCCTCTCTTACTGTAGGCCGACAGTATAAGAAGCAAACACATCAATAACTCAGTCCCTCAAGCAAATACATTGCTAACTGGCTAATTTTAGTTTCTGCTTGAAGAATCCTTGACAGATTTCACATCTTACATCAAATTTTAAGTGACTGATTGATTTCACCTTTGGATACATACTTTTTTAGTGCTTCTTAATCACGTTCCTCTCAAGACTGTCATTGGTGGAATAACCTTGCGTCCCTTATTGAACCTGAGTTGCTGTTATCACAACCCTAGGTCCTTCAAGCACGGAGGAATTTCAATATTATCCATCCAGCACTCAGTATTCAGAGGCTTTATTGACTTCTGTCTCACATGCTGCACAGCTCTGACTCTGAGAGGACTGTTAAGTGTGAGAGATAATATGCTGGAGCTCAATGGGGTCTCTTCTCCAGGCCACTTCTCCCTTATTCTCCTATCAACCCCCCTCACTTTCTGTCGCTGTATGTGTTAATCTCCCACTCCTCTCAACTGCCTCCCCCTGCTCTGCTCTTCTTCTATCCTGACTTTCCCTCCGCCCCTTCTCTCTTGTCATTCAGTTACTACGACAGGAGCAGTGTCCTTGCCTGCGTTGGCCCGGGCGCTCGCTCATCAGGCATTCCTTATGTTGCTCCGCTGAGCAGCAGCAGCAGCAGCAGTGTCCTCCTTTCCCCTCTCCCCACTGTGGTTGTGCCTCTTGCTCCTGTCTCCAGGGGTCGTCAGTCTGCCATCGGGCCCCTTCTGAAGTGGCGAGCCACAGAGATTACAGTCTAATCCCTAGTGACTTGGAGATATTTTTAAGAGATGATGTTAGACATGTGAAATAAAGACTTGCTCCCCCTCTTCTAAAACAGGCAGGAGAGGAAACGCAGAGGACATGTGTCAAATTGAGACTTCCAATAGAAAGACACCACAGATCCTCCAAGTGCTGTTTTTCTTTTTTTTTTTTTTGAGGGATGATGCAAAAATAAAAATAGTGAAATATAAAGTGGAAGCATAGCCTGCTGATCTCAATGACTCGTGGTATTTAGGGCACAAGAGCTGCAGCATTTCATGCATGTGCATTACACACACACACACACACACACACAACACTGGCATTTGCAGGGTTTGCGGTTTTGGTCAGCAGAGCTCTTGCTGGGTGTGGAGTGGAGTAGAGAGAGAGAGAGAGAGAAACAGAAGAGTGGACACAGAGTGAAGGCCACTGAGATGCCTTCTCAGCCCGAAGCTATTTCCTGTGGACGAGCTGCCGGGACTATTATTGGTTGTTCCAAGAGGGCTCTGTGGACATGTTACAGAGGAAATCCGATGTCACTGGAAATGGGAAACATGTTGCATTAAAACTAGATATTTTACCAAACATAACAACAGACAAGTAGGGCTGCAACTAATAACTATTTTCATTATTGATTAATCATTAAGTGTATGAATTGTAAAAAAATACCCTCCACAACTGCCAAGGTGATGTCATCATGTCTTGTTTTGTTGAACCAAAAGTCCAAAGTGGTATGACAAAGAAAAGCCAGCGCAGCAGCAGCAAATCCTCTTATCTGAGAAGCTTGAAATCGAGAATATTTGACTTTTATAAGTTTTTTGCTTGCTTTAAAAATGACTAAAATGTTGTAGATTATTGTTTTTATCAATCAACTAAACGATGCATTGATTAAAAGCAGCAATTTGAAGACGGTAGTGGTATGCACCTAAAAGTTGATATTGAAATCGGCCAGAAAAATGCACAGAAGAAGAAGAACAGTGTTCTGCTTAGCAGAGGGGATAGGGGCAGGTGTTCAGGGCTCTGCAGACTAAGTGCAGCATGTCGTCTGCTGCTGGTGGGCTCATTGACCGTGGTCCACTTTTGTTGCTGGATGCTTGATATAGGCTGCCAGTGCTACATGGATGTATGGTACACGCTGCTAATGTTACATGGACCCTGGATAACATTACAAAGAAACTTTTTTCACTTTCTTGGAGTCAACAAGCACAAGTAGATATCATACAGGAACAACGCCAATCTGCCATTGCAATTCAGATTGTGTATGTTTTTGCCTTACTAACTTACAATACTGTTATTAATAGTGTTTCCCTCTTGTTAAAACGATAGCGCCCCCCCTTGGAAGTTAGGGTTAGGGATAAGGGGTGGTTCAGCTTCGCCATCGACGGGAAACAGTACTCGACACAACACTGGCCGACTGTGCATGTGAGTCCCTGTGTACGTGTCCCACTGGCCAGCTAATGGCTGTTGCCCTGTACTGCAGTTAATGCTGATTGCTCCCAGGTTAACACACTTAGCTCTGTCAGCACTGCCGCGGTTGTTTGCACTGTTTGTGCCGTTTGCATTGAGACGGACTGAATCATTGTCTGAATTACATTTATATCTTATTTGATAGCAGAACAATTAACCATTGCTAATAAAACTTTTATACCACAATACAGCACAGTAAAAGTTCTGCATTAAAACTTTTATTTCAAGTGACGAGTGAAAGAGAGGCGTTATCGGCACAATGTACTTAAGTCTACTGGTGGAACTTTCAATTGTAACTGGACAGTTTACTGAATAATAATTCATCATATTTTAATTGTTATATTTTGTGGGTAAAATGTGTATCTGCAAGGTAATCAGTAACATTTCTCTGTTGGGTAAATATATTAGCACAGTGTTTTCCTCTGAAGTAAACTCAGAAGTAGTCTACACAGTACATAGTTAACAGTTGAGTTGCATATTTTGAAGGGTTTTGGGGGCTTTTTTAAAGTTATTTCAGGGTACAATGACTAACGATGATATAGTCCAATGATTTTCATATTTTAATATCATAATAAGTCTACAGCTGTTGGGCCGTTTTTATTTCAGGGCCCATGTAGTTGTCTATCTTGTGGCAACAACAAGTCCCCATACCATGGGAAAACCTTTTTCACATGTATTTCACTGGTGTTTCTGGGATTTTGGTGCATTTCATTCCCCGTGAACCAGATTGTATATCACTTGTGTTTCTGAGTACCTGGGTAATAGTTGTAGACTTGGGTGTGTGATCCAACTAAAACATGGCAGATGTATTGCTGAGGATCCAAAGAAGCGCAGTATCAAGTGTGAAGTTTATGAGTGTTTCTCAAGAAAGCTGCAAGCAGCAACACCACAGACCAAGCATTCTTTGCACAGGGACTGCACTAGTTTGATCAAGTTTGATGTTAGTTTCCTAAGAAAAAGGCATTAAAGGTGCTCTTTACAATATCCAGAGCATTAATATAGCAGCAAACAACAATGGGGGGACAGGGAGTAATGTCTCCCTGAGCTGAAAATGAAGTCGGCCCTCTGTGTGTGTTGTAATCTGAGCTTCTCCATGCTTTGTGGACATAGCCAGAGCGGCCGTGACTTTTAGTGCACGATTGTGCCCCACTGGCATGCTCATGGCCACCGCTCTGCACTGCTCTCATACAGCAGTTACAGCTGATAAACTCGTGGAAGCATAGCACCAACCTCCCATTCCCCCCAGGTTAACACTGTTAGCTCTGTTGCCTGTTGGTATCACTGTTAATGCTGTTCGCACCGTTATCTATGAGCCGCTGGCTCAGCTGTCACCATGTTCAGAGCCCTGCGGAAGCACCTTTAAAGGTGGTTTGGTTAGTAAAACAACACTTGTTCGATGATACTTGCATCCTGACTAGCACTTAATGAACTTAATGCTCAATTTGCTATTCAGGAACGTTGCTTATCAGGGAATATTAACAGTTTGACATCTGTGCCGATATGTATAATTATTAGATGATTTAGAGGGCAGCGGAAGTTCTATATTATACATGAGGAAGTGATATTATGCGTGATATCAAGTCTGCAAAAATATAAAAGTTATTTTACAAAATAAAAGTGAAGCACATTCCCACAATTCTATATTCAACCATAAAATCTGTTACTGTTCAGCAAGGAAAAGTCACATAATTGACAGTATATGACGAGTCTGTACAAAGAGGAGGCCAACACAATTAACCGTTATCTGATAACTTTATTATCAAGTTAAAAAAAGACAATGAATTACAATATTTACAGAATATCCAGAGATAAATGGAATAAAATTGTAAACAATCATTCTAGGCAACATCACAACCCACCATCAGGTAATCAGATTTATATGGGAAGAAAGGCAAGAAGGAGAGATTCTAGTGTCAAACTATGGAGACAACAGTCTGAAGAGAGAAATGCATTGGAAACAAACTAAACATATATACAAGTATCCAGTGTGTTGTCAGCAGGGGCTTAACTTTGGGTAAACCAGGAATATTACAGTCTAGAGACTGCACACAGTGAGGGATTCATAGTCATTTTCTCATAAAATGATCACAGAACAACAAACAATTTTGGGTTGACAGCTTCATTACCCAGATTGTCCCAATTCATCATCTGGTTTACACCAGGCTTTCAAGCTGGGCAATAAGCTGCCGTACAAAGCTTATTTCTACAACAACAGTTTTACTTTCAAAAAGCTACAAGCTGGTCCGTTGAGATTCAGCACCAACTCAACAGATTTTCAAGGTGTTACAAGGAATAAGGAGCATCGTGGGGCTGCTACGGGTAGACTAGATTGACAGGCAGGCCTACTAGTGAGCTGATGTCCTTACTGGTCATGGATAGAAGATACTGGAGTGTCAGATGTTGGGTTGGACATACGTCAGCTAGATCTCAGAGGGATCTATAGCCCAGAAAAGGACCAAGCAGTTTAGGTCAATGCCCCCAAAGGAACAATTTTTTTCTTGTCTCCTACTTTGCCATGTTTTTTTCACAATAAAAGCCCTGGCAATTAATTAGTAGAGAACTGCATCATTTTCCTTCACGTTAAATATTGTACAACCACACTGCTCTTCCCATTACAGTACAAAAAAGGAGATATTTTTCATTGAAACCAGACATTGTACAACAGCGTAATAATGTTGGATTGGGGGACTGAAAAAGCCCCTAAGGATTAGCTATCATCTTTTAAATTTCTTTTTTTTTTTCTTGTTTTTTAAAAATGAGAACACCTAACGGAAAAAAAGGGTTAAAGCATCCTTTCTGAAACACCACGGTTCAAACACTTAACGAGTAGTTTTGTTTTCTATACATGGCTGCAAACGTGGTTCGCCTGGGTTACAAACCCACATTTTCCATCAATGGTTCAATGCTCAGGAAAGACAATCACAGCAGCAAACACAGCGGGCTTCGTAAATATTTTGGTACCAAGAACACAATTAACATTAATTGTGCTCCTCTATAAATTTGATATTCAGCCATTTTATTTCAGCTATTTTAATGTTACTTATTGATCTTATTGGAATTGGATATAAATTTGACTTAATTGCTATTTATCTTCTTATAAGGCTTTAGGGCATTCAAGCAGCAACTTCCAACAAATACAATCTCTGCCTTTTGTCAGTATCAACAATAACATGACAACTTTGTCTAAAAAGAAGCACACATATGCAGGCTATGACAGTTGTGTCAGAATTTAAAGGGGTTTAAGTTGGGGGATTTGACACCTTTTTAAAAATCTTCAACATACAGTCCCAGTGGCAAATAATCTTTATATACGTGGAAACAAACGGTTTTGGGCTTTCTGAGCTGGTTACACTTGTCTTTTCAGTGAATCACATCGCATCAAAACGATACCACAGACTGCAGATGGCTTATGGCTGTCTGTGGCATCAGCCATAAGTTTCTGAAGGGACATCTCGAAGCCAAGTTTGAGTTTAATGCTTAATGCCAGCCTGTCAGTCATTTGGAGCCATAAATTCAGAGTTTGGGTGATGTGGAGGTAATCACCAGGGCTGACTGTAAAAAGGCAGAGACATCTGTCAGTCAAGCAAACATACCCATACGCAGCTCCAAACATCCCCACTTTAGCAAGGAATTTCATTAGTGGTGCTCACAGCATTAAAAAAACACACATGCCAGGTACACACTACGTGAGAATCAAGCCAATTTTGGGCCTGATTCCCGCCTCCTGATAGCCGTAAGCAAAGCCCAGATTTTTTGATGGTTTTAAAGATTACCTTTCCTGTAGTGTGAGGTATGTTAAGAGTGTTTTTTACTTTCCCCAGTCTGCTCGGAAGACTATCCTGGCCTTTCAAATTGTAAATATTAACCATGTTCAATATTTACGATCAAATTTCCTGTTGTTTATGGGGAACCACAAGGACAGCCGTGGATAATACATAAGCTATTGCAAAATGCGAAGCATTACGTAGTAGTAAGATGGACCTCAGACATGGCAGACCAACTTGTTGAGTTGTGGCAACAACACAAGCGTTTATTTAACGTGTCTCCGTGACGTTGTCCGTCCATCCTTTGTGAATTTTCTGTAAAAAGTAGTGCAAAAAATAATTCTTCCTGTCTGTCGTCCGCCATGTTTCTTTACATTAAATTCACATTTTTTTCTTGAGGGATTTTGCAAGATTTCCATTTTGTTTTAGTTGTTGTTCATGATTCTGTTAGTGTGGTGTGCTGTTTTGGCCAAATTGTTGCTCTCTACACAGTAAAGGAACAAAACTGTGAAATTTAACATATTCAGTAAAAACTGTGCAATTTTCTTTAATGCTGTGAGTATAACAAATTAAATTCCACACACTTCTACTGGATCAGCAGAAATCTCAGAGACAGATGTCTCAAGGATGTCGTGACGGATGTCATCAAGGGGTTGATGAGAACATCTATATTTTTTGTGATCTGATCAAACCTATACTTTAAGCTTCAACATCCTTATACCTGGTCCTATGCTACACCACGTTTCGTTGTACTGGTACTCACTCTGTGCAATTACAATAAAGTTGAACCTAATTAAATTTAATCTAATCTTATTTAAACAATGACTGTCAAAATTGCCACTTCGGCTCACATTAGAAGGAGTGAAATTAGCTGTCGAGGCCATAAATTCTTGTGGAAAAGAACATTTTGAGAGGGAGATTGGAGGGTGATTTGCTGGCTACTTCAAACCTTTTTTTTTTTTTTTTTTAAAGCAATTAAAGCAATTTAGTGGCCATTAGAGAAACTGCATTTTAAGGCACTTGCGCAATGGCTTCTACACTCAGCCGTGGTGGTCAGCCTCCTCGAAACTTTGCATGAAATTGTCATTTGTGGATGATTCTGGCACATCCAATTATTCATTTTGCACTGAAAAGACAAGTGTGATCTCTGTCTACTGATCACGAGGACATTATGCCACTGTTTTAAAAACCTGTAGTTATATTGCAAGCTCATCTTAACGGATATCTATATCATAATGAATACAGTCATAACACATTAAACATATCTCTGTTGTTATATTGATCTTCTGAGTGCACAGGATATTGTTTAACCTGGACTACAAACAAACAAACAAATCTTACAGGGGATGGGAGATATAAACTAATCCCATTATTTTATCAGTGAAATTACTGGACAATAAAATCCGAGTCAGAACGCAAAGGGTGCCACAGGCTGAAGGCTTATACGCAGTATAATATTAAGGGACCTAAAATGTAGCAATTTGCTACAAACATTTGGGGGAAATTGTCGAAGAAAACATGATTTGTGGTTTTACTAAAATAGATAAGGTGCGACTCTTTCTCAAGGAGTACTTCTACACATTTAACACGAGGCTAAGATGAAAAAAAGTCTCAAATTTCAACAAGAAAAGGTAGCTCTACAGTGGGCCACGGTTTTAAATGCTTTCATATCTTGCTTGATCCTTTTGGGTAGATTTACAGTACCACTGTTTTGGGGGAGTGTAAAAGGTGCTTCAAATAATAAAATACTAAATTTAGATAATCATTTTGGACAACATTCTTTATAAATATTTTTATCTAGGTGGGATCTTTCACTGTAGATTTGACCAGAATGTCAGCAATAAAGAGTTCTGTTCACTATTGGTTACCAATATATTAAGATCTGTCCTAGGGGACTGCCCATTTAGAGAGCTCAGCCGTTTTATGCAGCACAATCTAATACTTAAATATGTAACACCTAAAATCTAGTAATGTGCCAACTCAGAAGAAGCCACTTTTTTCAATCTTGTTGTTTCCTTTGACATCCTATTTTAAGATCCAACTCAGTGCTGATCCTACCCAATGCTATCAGTTTCTAGCACAATATCTCACGAGGTCACAGTCAGTTCAACCAAACTGTTGATCCTTTTTGGTGTCAAGCATTTCTTTGTCTTCCACATACTGGCTTGGACTTCTCAGTGATAGATCGGCGGGGTTCCCTTCCTCGTTGGTGTAGCTGGACAGGTCCAATCCTGTGTCCATCAAGGCAGAGGAGCCGGTGGAGGATGAAGCTGAGGCCTCTATTGCGGAGGTGGTGCTGGTGTCCATTTGACTGTTGTTAACCATCCTAACAATGGGGGAGGGAGCAAAATTAAGTGCCTTTAACATGTGGAAAGACATGAACAAACATAAGGCTTAGAGATGCACCAACTGTAACTTTATTGTCTTGTTCGCTTGTCGGAAAGAACGCTAAATAATGCTCCAAAGTTAAGTAATTTTGAGAAACTGCATAATTTGCCATCGAAAAAAGTAATAAATTGTAAAATATTGAAAGATATTTTACTGCAAAATGTGTAAAATTGCAGTAAGATTGTATTGTGAGCTAACTATCATAATAGTATTGTATCATGGGGCCTCTGGTGATTTTTTTTTTTTTTTTTTTTTACCACGTCCCGAAAAATAATTTCAACCATCTCCAAGTCAGTGTAAACCATCAAAATTTCTAAATGTTATCATTTTACTTGCATAAAAACACACAATGCAAATATTTAAGAAATAAATGATATTATTAGTAGTATTTCTATTTAATACATGTTTTGAATATAAAAAAATCTTGCTATTGGTAGTTTTAATTATATATAATAAGCAGCTTAGAGCTAGTGTTATGAAGTTTAACAGGTCCTATTTCCCTCTCTATTATCTCCCTCAAATAACTGTATTTAGCCAAGTTTCTCGTTAAAAACAACATTTTACAAAATTACATTGGAACACATTATAACGTTATAATTTACCTTTGCCCAATAGTCATATTTACTGAAAAGCATTATAAGGTATGTATATCAATTGCACCTCCTGTGTTCAAATTGGTAAGCAGCACAGTCCTAATTTTTTATTGAATAGAGCTTGAACGCATCATAATGCAAGTCAATGCATCATCTGTTAATGTTGGCTGTCTTCTTCACTCATGCTGACGAACTTCCACACTAACGATATATTGTGCTAACATCTTCACAATGACAGTTTACATGCTGATGTTTAGCTTCTTAATTTAGCATGCCAATGTAAGATAAGATAAGATGAACCTTTATTAATCCCCTTAGGGAAATTCAGTTTTTTGTGCTAATTATTAGCGCTACACACAAAGAACAATAAAGTCCATACTCTGCACAAAAACCAGAAAGATGGGTAAACAGGAAAGTACACAAGTTCACACACAAAATGAGAGAAGAGATGAAGAGAAATAGTAAAAATTACTAACATGCCATGCCGAAGGACATGACGTTCCCACTCAAGGCTGTTTGTGAAGCAGCGACCACAGAACTCACAGGGAAGACGCTTCTCTGCACTGCTCGGTGCAGAGTTGCTGCTGCTGCTGCTGCTAGGAGATGCAAGGACCTCTGGGAAATAGAGTTCAAATGATTGGTTAGTCTCAGAATAACTTCACAAGTAGCCATTCCCTATTTGCTATAATCAGGTGATCAGTATTCTATACATAATTATACATTAGCCACAAAGTGAAAATGCTTAATGTATTAGAAATGAATAGCTTCTCTGCAGACTAGGGATGATTGGTATATATTTTGCAATGAAATCTACTTTTTCATTCAGTAAACTATAGGGGTGTGGAAAAAAATGTTTTGTTATTTAAACTATTAACAACCCAACCGGCTGGTAGGCCCGGCTGCTATTCTGTCTTTCGGGGACTGTAGTGGGCTCAGTTTTAAAGCTAGAATGAAGATACCGGTATCATATGAAACTAGAAAACCTATGAAATCAATTGTCATGTTAGCTTGTTGGGAGATATGCTAAATTTTGGTCAGAAAAAACTGACACGGCCATTTTCAAAGGAGTCACTTGAACTCTGACCTCTAGATATGCAAATAAAAACTGTTAAACTATTAAAAGATAAAACAAATGTTGACAAGCTGCATAATTTTCAGTTGAAAAAAGTTAGAAATCACAATATACAGTATCTTATCACAATACTCAACATCGCAAAATGTTTAAAACCGCAACAAGATCCTATTGTGACTTAAGTATTGTGGTAATATTGTATCCCACCTCAAGTACACTGAATAATAAGCTAGACAAATGAAATGCAAAAAAAAAAAATCAAACAACAATTACAAGACTGTGGCTGTTTTGGAAGAAAAACACTGCTCATGACATTTAAAAAGCATATGTATGCTATGGGACTACCAATATTCTTGCAGTATGATTGCTTTCTCACTTATGGGCCCATTTACTTGGCTTAAAATGAGACGCAGGAGATTTTTCACACAGATCTCAATTTGATATAAAATTACTGAGAACATGACAGAAAATGGCTTTCCAGGAGGTACTCATTTACAAAGTAATCCCAAAAGGTTTTGTAAAGAAGTGTGTTGTGCGACATCTGTTTTTTCAGCAAACATCAGTGGTTGTATTTGACAGTTTGCAGCAATTTGTGCTTTGGATATGGAGACTGTCAGTATGGAGGAATATGAGTAGATAATATGTATCAAAGGACAGCTACTTATTTACCTTGTAGGCCAGGCTTCTCCTCCTCCACCTCCCTGACTTCCTCTTCATCTTCTTCCTCCTCCTCCTCTTCCTCTTTCATGCTGTCCTCCATCTCATCATCTTCCATCTCTCTCCGTTCCTCCACTATGTTCTCCATAATCATTCCTTCGTCGTCGTCTTCCTCCTCCTCCTCTTCCTCATCTGCAGTTGCTTTTCCTTCTCCAACCATCTGCATGATTCCTCTTTCTTCTTCTTCCTCAGCGCTGCTCCCTTGTTCCTTTATCATTTCCAGCTGGTCCAGGTTGACTCGGCCCATCAGCTCGAAATTCCGGATAACCTGATCAGAAAACAGTATTAATCAATTTGGTAGAGTGGCAGTGTTGGAAATGAACTAATTACCGTTTAACCGATTGTGTTAATCAGTTAAAATGCTTGATGTTGGTTATCGGTTAAACGCTTAATTATTAACATCCCTAATTTGAACACATTATAATAATGTTAGAATTTACCTATGCCTAATACTTATTTTTACTGACTAGAGTCTGAACCCACCATGATGTATCAGTGGCACCTCCTATGGTGAAATCGGCAAGATGGGAGCTAGTTAACGTTAGCTGTTAGCAGCCAGAAACACACTCCTGCAAGAGCTAACAGCTAACATTAACTAGCTCTTGTCCTGTCAATTTCAATATGGATTTGTTGTTCACAATGTAAGATGTATCAGGGTATCCAAATGTGGGGGGGGGTCCCCTGGACATGTGGATATAGTGAGTTTACAGCATCACACGTTTTCTATCGGTCCTGGGGTGCCCTTAGTCTCCAGCCCCGATGGCACACATAGTGCTGCAGAAAACCGAGTACCATCAGAATCGTGGCATCGATTTAGTGCCTGTTCGAAATCTAGTATCTGTTCTCCATTCGCCTACAACGCAGCATAAGATGTTGAGTAACCTAAAGTTTAACAAAGATGAAATATTTTGATGACAGAACCATCTCTTTTCATTGCTTCTTGCATCTTGTTGCAAATGATGTCACTCTTTCTGAGCAATTCCCTCCTCCCACACTCCCTGAGGACTGCAACATCCTTCCCATGTCTGCTCTTCCTCTCCTCCGACCATGAATAAGCTCTCTGTCTCACCCAGGAGGAGCCCTGCTCTCTCATTCTCCCTTTACACTGCATGTTTTCCAAGATTGAAGCATATATTTACATAACCCTTATGGCAAAGAAATTTGTATTTTCGCGTTTCCTTCATTGCTTTCTGGACCTTTTTTGACCTTCAGTTACACGTGAAGGACCAAAAACTCCTGCACACTGCAAATCACTTCACAAATCACATCAAATAAAATTCATATAGACAAACAGCACTGGTACCATATACGTAAGCATAGCCGGGGGAACCGAGATACCGAAGTGTTTTTTCTATATGAACTTTACCTGATGATGGTCTGAGGATGTAAATAAAGTGAGCAAAAGTGATTGACAGCATCTTTGACACATTTGTTTTTAATCCAACGAATCTGTCTGGTGTACAGTAACTTTGTAGTAACTATTACTGAGAGCTACTGCACATAACATCTGAAGTAGCACCACTTCTTTGTAAAATAATGATCTGAATGTCATAATAAAACGAAACTGCATGTCTGTAAAGGGGAGACTTGTGGGTACTCACAGAGTCCATTTACATTCACATAATCTGGGGTCAGAGGTCAAGGGACCCCTTTGAAAATGGCCAGGCCAGTTTTTCCTCAGCACAATTTACCTTAAGTTTTGGAGCGTTATTTAGCTTCCTTTTTGACAAGCTAGTGTGACATGGTTGCTACCAATGGATTTATTACATTTTGTAGTTTCATATGAAGCCAGTATCTTCATGCTAATTTTAAAATTGAGCCCAATACACCCTCCAAAATATAGATTGCATTAAGGTGTTAAAACGATTTCATGTTAACTTTGACAGCCTTAGTTTTAACTGATGTTAGTGGTTAAGCTGCTCTAAAAAGAGACAAACAAAACAAAAAAAACAACATTTCGGTTCAGTTTTACTTGAGTAAGCAGGCAAATAGCTTCCAGCACCTACTGAACTTTGGATGTACCTAAAATAAACAAAGCCTTTTCCCATGTTGTTGCTACACTTCACAGGGTATCAATAATTGCTCTTGTCTGATTATAAATATCATTTCTTTTACTCATCATCATCACATCAGTTCTTTTTAAAAAGTTCTGGATACCTGGGATTCAAAGGTTTTCAGGATAGCTGATCTGTTTTCTTTTTTACAATCCAGAAGCTGATTGCTGCAGATATGTTTGATATGCGAATTAATAATATCATGGGAATATAAAATATATAGAATTAATTGAACAGTCTGTGTTGAGTGTATAAGCTGTAAACATATGTCACAGCCATGAAGAAGACAATTAAAACATGTTCTTATGAGTAAATTAGTGTAAGTTTATTTTTAGTTTTATTAGTTGCATCATGCTGTATAAGGCCTCCCACTGACCTTGTGCTCAAGGCGCAGATGCTCCTCTAGCTGGCTCCGTTGGCTGCTGTCGTAGTAGCAGAGCTGGCACTGGTATGGTTTGATCTCAGCGTGCTTCTGCAGGTGCAGCTGCAGGGCCTGGTCACTGGAGCATGTGAAGGTGCATTTGTGGCAACGGAATATGAGGCCCTGCAGGTGGCGCGACAGCTTGGAGCGGCTGACCTCCAGCGGAGCCACGCGCTCCTCTGAAAGGTGGAGGAAGAGGAGAAAGAGCGAGATGGAGTATTAGGTTGGTCAGGGTGAATGGGAAGAGCAGATGTAGGGGCGCAGGAGAGAGATCTAACGACATTTGTCACAAAAAGTAATCCCAGTGTCTCTTATAAAAACTACCCAAAAAAGCTTTTTTGTCTTATCACATCAGTGTCATCCCTCTGTGTTTGCTTTTAAATCTTTAAAACTTTTCTCTATTTGTTTCCTTTCTCATGAATGTTCTCATATACTGTATGCAAAGCCGTACTTATTCAGTAAACAAATAGCTGCACTTACAGTTTATATTACTTGTTGACTTTGTTAGTTATGTTAACATTTATTGTGATGGATCAATGTCGACTAGCCTGGCAACCTTGTGGCGATGACGAGAGGAAATGAGTGCGGTGTAAAAAATCAACACAACTTAGTATCGCAATATCTTGCGTGGCAATACTGCGTCGATACACGGACATCAAATATCAACCTTTTATTATATAAACTATTAACCTCTTAACAATGAGCCGCTATTCTGTATTTCAGAGGTTGTAATGGGCTCAACCTAAATAATCCACTGCTACCAACCATGTCATGTTAGTTTGTTGGTAAGAACTCAAAATAATGCTGCAAACTTACGCTACATTTTGGCAACTTGGTAATAATGGTTTTAAAACCCCCAAGACCTGCGATCCCAACCGATGTGACTGTCTTTAAGATAAGCTGTAGTGGGTCTGGTCAGGTTAGCTTGTCAGGAAGAACTAACTTATAGTTAATGCTCCAAAGTTGCGCTAAATCTTGGCGAGAAAAAACTGACATGGCCAAGGGGTCCCTTGACCTCTGACCTCAAGATATCCGAATGAAAACTCTGAGATGAACAGAGTGGAAACTGTGTCTTATTAGATAATACAGATGTTGACAAACCACATAATTTGGAGTTGAACAAAGGTAATAAATCATCATATATTGCAATGTAGCTTATCGCAATATTCAACATATCGCAAAGTGTTTAAAATTACAATAAGATCATATCGTGACTTAAGTATTGTGATAATATCATATCTTGGGGCCTCTGGTGATTCCAACCCATACCAGCAAGTCACTGAGGCCACAAAAACTGTAACTGTTTCCCCATTTCTAGTCTTTAAACTCAATCTCCTCATCTACAGTAAAGAAGTAAATTCACTAGAAAGTGAATAAGCGCATTTCCTAAAATGTTGAACTATTCCTTTAAAAGTAAAGTTTACTATGTGTGGTGTACCTCTGTGCAGGACGATGTGGTCAATCATATTGCTCTTGTGTTTGGTGTGGTAGAGGCAGAGAGGGCAGCGCAGATCTTTAGGGAGGTTGTCAGGTGCGTTGTTGTTGTGACCGGCCTCCACATGCATGGTGAAGGTATTCCTGAGACAGATTCAAAGACAGAGAGAAGGAGCATTAAATCATTGAGGGAATTTATCCTTTATCCTATCCTTGATGCTTGCCTATCTTGTATCATAGTACATAGCTTATGCACTTTGCAGAAAGTTTGCACATATCTCAGTCATGCTCCTATTTTTCCCAGCTGAAGTCGTTCCTTACTTGTAGCAGGTGAAAAAGGAGCAGTCTTTGCATTTGAAGAGCTTCTTGCCGCCGTGGCGGTCCCTGTAGTGGCGACGCAGGCTCTGCATGTATCCAGAGCTGAACTCACAGAACTCACAAGTGAGGACGCTGTCTGGTCGATGATCAGCCACTGTTGAGCCACCAGGTGTTGAGCCGGAAGACATTTGACTGCGGGAGGCCAGCTGGTAATGACTAAGCTGCTGACGGACATCCGCTGGCTCTAAATATGATGGATCTGAGAAAATGAAAGAAACTTGTTGTCTAGTATATTGTAGCAAACAGTTATTCGAGTGCAAATGGAACAGCTAATAAAATACAATGCATTGTTGTAGATTAAACCAGTGGTTTCAAACCTTTTTGCTTGTGGCCTCTTAACAAAAAAATCAGTGTCTACTTCGAGCTGCTTGCCACGTTTCAGATGTTTATAAATTGTTAGCAGTTCCACCAAAGAGACACTTCCCCTCTAAATGTCTCACATGGTTTCATTTAAAAAACTGTTTGAGAGCCATCGAGGTAAAAATATTTCACAAAAAAAAGCAAAGATTAAAGAAAAGTCCAAAACGTTAATGCAGATTTATGTAGCAGTACTTTCTTCTTTTGTCACCCATTAATCATCTCATGACCCCTCAGTTATCATGTCATTCTTTGGAGGGGGCCCAACCCTGGACTAAACTACTTAACTGTACATAAACAGCTCCACCCTCTACAACTGTACAATACTAATTTAACATTTATTCATCAGTATAAGTGTAATATAGCCCACCCCCCCTCGCCCCCCAATCTACATATCCCATTGTTGCCTGTTTGTGCATGTGTGTGTTTCGGGTCTCTCGGACCCCCCATGCTATTAATGGTCTTTCTTCTTCTTCTTCTTGTGTATATACATACATATCAGCCTAGCAGTCCAGCAGAATTAGTACTTTTGATACTTTAATTAGCTGATAAACATGTACTTTTACTTCAGTAGGATCTGTGTACTTCATCCATCTCCAGTCAGGAGATATTTTTGGAGAAGAAATGTTTTGGAATGACACAAGATATGTGCACAGGCTACCAGTATAATCCTCTTTCACCATTATTTCCTAAAATAAAACACTAAGTAACCTCTGTAACAAGAATACATCTTCGCTGATATTGAGATAACATCTTTTCTGCTAATTTTAGTATTTGGGCACTAGTTTTCTATATATCTAAGACCTGTTCAAACCTGCGTCTCTGCATCCTTGTGTGAATAGACAAGCAGACACCAGCGCTTTATGGAAATGGCTTCTCTGCACTGTATAATCCTGTCGGTACAACTCTATTTTCTTTGTAGGTTATAGCAGCATATTAAAATGTACAGGCTACATATCTTAAGACTATCAGACTAGGTACGGGAAGTGCATTATTATCATACTGTCAGTGATGTGTCAGTGTTTTGCTCTTGTGTTCTGCTGCTGCTACAACTGCAGAGCACCTATATCCTGAAGGGAGAGCTAGCGACAGACTTGGCAAAGTTAGAGGAAGTATTTAAGTGTGACTACATCCGAATAACATTGATTATCTCATTACAATGGCACCTGGCAGTGGGTGGGATATATTAGGCAGCAAGTGGACATTTTGTCCGTGAAGTTGATGTGTTGGAAGTAGAAAAAATGGGCAAGTGGGCCAAATTGTAATGGCTAGACGACTGGGTCAGAGCATCTCCAAAACTACAGCTCTTGTGGGATGTTCCCGGTCTGGAGTGGTCAGGACCTACCAAAAGTGGTCCAAGGAAGGAAAACTGGGGAACCGGCAAAAGGGTCATGGGCGGCTCATTGGTGTACGTGGGGAGCGAAGGCTGGCCTAATCCAGTAGAAGAGCTACTGTAGTTCAAATTGCTGAAAAAGTTGGTTCTGATAGAAAGGTGTCAGAACACGCAATGTATTGCAGTTTGTTGCGTATGGAGCTGCGTAGCTGCAGACCAGTCAGGGTGCCCATGCTGACTTGTGTCCACTGCCAAAAGTGCCTACAATGGACATGTGAGCATCAGAACTGGACCACAGAGCAATGGAAGAAGGTGGCCTGGTCTGATCAGTCACATTTTCTTTTACAATTACATACATGCTGAAGACATTTTTACTGTATTAATTTAGATATTTTAAGTAAAAGTCTCTAGAAGTTTGAGATGATATGAGCTTTGTGACGTGGTGCATTATCCTGCTGGAAGTAGCCATCAGAAGATGGTACACTGTGGTCATAAAGGGATGGACATGGTCAGCAACAATACTCAGGTAGGCTGCTACATTTAAACAATGCTCAGTTGGTACTAAGGGGCCCAAAGTGTGCCAAGAAAATATCCCCCACACCAGTACACCACCACCACCAGCCTGAACCGTTGATACAAGGCAGGATGGATCCATGCTGTCATGTTGTTTACACCAAACTCTGAACCTGCCATCTGAATGTCTCAGCTGAAATCGAGACTCGTCAGACCAGGCAACATTTTTCCAATCTTCTATTGTCCAATTTAGTTGAGCCTGTGTGAATTGTAGTCTCAGTTTCCTGTTCTTAGCTGACAGGAGTGGCACTCAGTGTGGTCTTCTGCTGCTGTAGTCCATCTTCTTCAAGGTTCGACATGTTGTGAGCTCAGAGATGGTATTCTGCATTCCCTGGTTGTAACGATGGTTATTTGAGTTACTGTTGCCTTTCTATCATCTCTAACCAGTCTGACCATTCTCCTCTGACCTCTCACATCAACAAGGCATTTTCATCCACACAACTGCCGCTCACTGGATATTTTCTCTTTTTCGGACCGTTCTCTGTAAACCCTAGAGATGGCTGTGTGTGAAAATCCCAGTAGATCAGCAGTTTCTGAAATACTCAGACCAGCCCGTCTGGCACCAAAAACCATGCCACGTTCAAAGTCACTTAAATCCCCTTTCTTCCCCATTCTGATGCTCGGTTTGAACTCCAGCAAGTTGTCTTGACCACACGTCTACATGCCTAAATGCATTGAGTTGCAGCCATGTGATTGGCTGATTAGCTATTTATGTTAACAAGCAACTGAACAGATGTGTCTAATTATGTGGCCGGTGAGTGTATATCCAAGTATTGTGATGGTATCAAATTGTGAGATAGGTGAATCGTACCAGCCCTATATTCTAATGCACATTTGTGCAGTTTAACCTACTTTATATATATAATTTCATCTTCCTATTCTTTTCTATTTATGAGAGAGATTCTTCTAAAGGAAAAATATTCTGTACATATAGTAATATTTATTGAAAGGCTCTCTGCAGACAGAGGCTGATCTTTTCCTCTCTAAAGGAGACTATGGGGAACCAAATATCCCCTTCCCCCTCAGATACAGAGTATAACTATGACTGTCATCATTTGTCCCATACCTCTTTCCCTCCTCATTCCCCATCTCAAGAGTCTATAATATCAGTGAGCAAGCTCATCTTCTCGCCCTACTTTGAGCCTCCAACACATCAATAAATAAACCACAGTGACACTAATAGAATATCTATCCTTGTGAAAAATGCCTCATTCAGCACTCAGAGTATGAGAAAGCATGGGAGAAAAGCATAACTTTTCTTTTAAACTTCGACTTTATAAAATGCTTGAGATCCAATTTCTCACTTCTGCAGAAGAGGCAGAGGAATTCACACAAATCAAACAATGCCACAGCTGATTCATGCTTTTAATATCCTCTCTGCATTGTGGAGATGTATGGAGATGAGATAGCAGATGGAGAGCAAATTCTGTCATAAGGCAGTGATGTGTCTTCTTCAGTGAATTAAGGGCCAAAACTGTGTGTTGCATTGCATAAATGAGAGTTGGGATACTTCTGTGAGGAGTTGGAGAAGACAGTGGAGATTAGCTTAAATATATTTTAAGGATGACCTTAGATCAGAGTTTAAAAGTACGGATGGCGAGTTTCAAGAATGTGGGTCTTATAATGAGAGTTTAGAGCCAATCAAATGTTAACCTTTTCAAAACAAACCCTCTATTCCTCTTCAGATATCAGAATTTTGGACATTGGACTGAAGGTATCTAGTTTGGCACAGTAGAGAGACATTCAATGTGCCAGTTCTGCTCTTTCTCAATGCTTCACTTGTCCTGGTAGGGCACAGCTGACAGTGGTGGTTGGTGCATTGAGGAATGCTGCCCTGCTTCAGCTCCAGGGAAGATTCCACAGCTCCAGCAGCAAGGTGACAGCTGCTGCCAAGAACAGTCTGCAAGCTGTGCAATGCACAGCCACTAAAACACCTAAAACATGGCATCACATCAAGGAGATAAGCTTCTGCACCAAGCTACAGTGAAGGTGCCTCTTTGATAGGAAATATTCTCTAGGCTGAGGCAGTCAAATCTCAGCAGTCAAAATCCTACATTCTCATTTTATTGATTCAATCTGTGCGCACAACCCTTTCTTAAAGACTATGACACTTAACTATTGAACCTAACTGCAGATTTTCCATATTTATAGCAGATTCAATGTGTTATACTAATAGTATTAAAATAAAACAACCTTGGGATGAAAATGTACAATTTTTAGTCCAAATGTCGCCTTTAAAGATTAGAATATGAATGAATAAGGTTGAAAAAATATCTAATTGTGATCATTTTGACATACAGTATGATATTGCAATTACAATATGATATTAGAGGGAATGGTCATTTTTACATCATTATTCTTATTTTCATTGAAAAACATATTAAAATGATTATGGTGTGATATTTACGGGAATCTGTACCAAACAAAGATGTTTTCTCATGCCTGTAGAATATAATGTGTCGGCTTAGACATCTCTGCAGCGCCACGATATTTAATTTAAAATGTTTTGACACACTTTTCACCTTAAACACCACAAATGTTACAATTTTCTTCTCATCCTGTGATTTGAAAACTACAGAAGGTTACGGTTAATTGTGCAGTCCTACTTCATAATGATAGTTTAGTGAATTTCTTGTGTGTGTGTGTGTGTGTGTGTGTGTGTGTGTGTGTGTGTGTGTGGAGCTGGGAGATCAGTTGTTCTAGTGGTGGAGCATCATAAATCATTCAAACAGAAATAAAAATAAATAGAAATAAAACTCACCAAAACCATTTTGGTTCGGCTTTCCAACAATCACTAACTCTGGTTTGGTTGAAATGAACACCTATTTCTCCAAGTTAGATTAAGAAATGATAGCATATTGAAAATATGCTGGCTCTACATGCTGTTTTCCCCCCGCTGTGTTTCTACCTGCCTGCTGAGCTGCAGCTGAGCGGGCAGCCCAGCCCTAACACACAGTATATACTGTACATACAAATTATATAGACTATATAGACAAGATGATATAGGGCTATTTTTAAAAAGATATTCACTTTTTTTGATCAAACCCCACGAGGGGACTTTGCTCCAGATCTAAGAAACTCATTTTTAAGGATTTCTGTATAATACTGGATTCTGTTTTGATGCTCAGTTCAGATTTTCCAAATGTGGCCTGACAAGCCCATCATAAGATCTATTAAAATGACATTATGCAGGATCTCATACCATCCGGGGCCAAGGGAGTCTGCTCTGTGTTACTGGCCAGCCGCGTGGGCCTGAGGGCGCCATGAGCCGCCTGGGTAGCAGCCCGCAGTTTGGGGAGGGTCAAGGCCTCACCGTGGTCTCTCAGAGAGTGCTCCTTCAGCTGGCTGATGGTCATAGAGGAGAAGGGGCACGACAAGCACTTGTATGTGTGCTGCTCACCTGGAGGGAAATAGAGAAAAATGAAATTTGAAATTTACCATACAAAGTCAGCATTTCATGAGGATCTGAAAAGACCTGTAAATGGTTTAATTAAAACATAGTGATAATGAACACATCCTCCACCACAAACAACACCATTCCCCTCTGTGCCAACAAATATGTCACTTTGTGCTCCTCTTGGACTAATTAGTGTAATTTCGATGGCAAAACTATTGAGCTGCAATGTTTATTAGAAATGTCTTGAGGTATCACACATAAACATGATCCACATTTCAACCCTTCATCGTACATTTTCCTTGTAGGCAATTTGGAAATTGTACTGTATGTGAGAAAGTGCTACATTGTGAAACTACTATTAACTTTAGTTGACCAAGTATAAAAGTCAGAGGGAAGCGAGTCTTAACAGGAGGAAAAATGTTATCAAGGAACATGACTGTAATGATGCAGTTTGGCTATTGCGTGTGTTTCTTGCAGCTTTGTTAGTGTTGAATGTACCCATGGTGGATTTATAGCTTCATGCTTCCTGTAGCTGTGGAAAATATACAGTATTTGCTTAACAACTTTAATGCAAGCAGCATCCAGAGGAGTGGTGCCATTACAACCAAATCTGATCAGACAGTATTCTTACCAGAAGTGGTTTAATACGGAAACTACTTCCTGATTAAAGTATTTCTGGTAAGAACATGTTTGGATAAAACAGCCCCTGAATGTGGAAGTATCTATCCAACATATCTTTAGCTTGTTGGGACAAAAAGGAGAAGCACTGAGCCACCATGATAACAAAATTTAGTGCTGATGATTCAAATCTACAAAATCACCAAACTCCACTTTTGAAATGTAATCGCAGCCCTAAATTGGTTCGTGCCAATTATCCACAGCAGTTGTTAATTCTTAGTGGTTTCTTGTTTTCTCCAATCACAGGCGGGAGAACTCAAAAGTCTTTTGAAAATTAGCCTTTGTAGTTTCTTTTGCTCATGTATTGATTTTGCAGGTTTTATATTTGCTTGAATGTCCATGACTATGTCTGCCGTTCTCAACAACAAAAAGACGATCACAGGTGCAGAATCTAACTAAAGACACCTGTAGGCATTCACCTTTCATTGCCATATTCCCAAATAAACAGTATTATATCTTCTTTTGGATGTGCTTAATTAGGTGTATCTAATGTACTCTGCAAATGGTAAAACTGCTCCAGCTAGTCGATTGGTTACACTGTGCAAGATAAGCTAAATCAAGCGCAGCATCTTTATGTGGAAGATGATAAACAGGAGGCTGCTATTCTGGCCCGGGAATACCTTGTTAGTCATGGCTACAGCTGTAAGATGTGACTTAATATATGTGTGTGTGTTTTTACCTGTGTGTGCCTTATGCAGGTGGCTCTTCAAGCGGCTCACGTAGGCAGATTTAAAGGGGCAGAGTTTGCACTTGAAGGGCTTGTGGTGGCCGTGGTGAGACTGCACATGTCTGTCCAGACTGGCGATGAGACAAAATGCACAAAAAAGAAGGGTGGATATGAGATAACGGGATAAAAAGATGAGAAAAAATAGATAGAATGAGGACAAACGGATAGTAGATCAAGAGAGAAAGTGACAAGATAGAGTAGAGGAAAGAAAGAAAGAGAGATTATCCACTTTGATGATTTCAGCAGCAGGTTTTTTTACAGCAGCATCTAAAGCGCTCGATTCTGTTTACCTCGCAAACAACAGCAGCACATTTCCAATGACTACAGAACAAGGAGCCGTGGGGTGAACTCATCTACCCACAATCCCTTGGCGGGAGTGAGCGTGTGAGCGCCTGTGGGGACGGTGGCTGTGTTTTTAATGCCAGCCTCCTAGGTGGCATGGGAATGCGGCTTCTTTCTGGGTCAGGGCACATACAGTACAGAGGGATTACACCTGGGAGCTCAGAGGAGATGAGGACTCTCTCTTCCCCTCTCGCTCTGTGTCTCTGTGATGGATAAAACAAATCGCACTACCAAAATGTTTGTCTTGCTCTCCAAGGAGGCAGGAAATCTTAGAGAAGATTGGGGATTCAAAGGGATCATGGTCGGGAAACAGAATAAGGTGTAAAATTGTGCTCTGTACGAAATGAGTTTAACATCATGTTGATTTGCTGAGCAGCTGATGCAAGACTAGTAAAGCATATAAAGGTGAGAACTAGGGGTGTAAGAAAACATCAATACACTCAAGTATTGCAATATTATCTTTTGTAATACTGTACTGATTCTCAAAAACACAATCAATTTTTAATTAATAGTTTACATGCAAAAATTTGTGGCAGACTGGCTTAGATTGTCGCTGTAGTCAGTGTTACACGGTGGTCGGGTCACACACCAATTACATTACATACCCACCACCCCCATTGTTGCTGTGCTTTTTTTTTCCCCCACAAATAGAACCCAATTAGTTAATTTTGGCGTATCCGCGGCATGTTATCAATAGACAGTTGGACGACGGACGCTACAAACTGAAAGTGAATGCATCTGCTTTGAGAGATGAGGAGGATTTGGTGTTGAAGTGAAAAGCACAAGCGCCTGGTTGGCAGTGTTTCAGATTTAAACCCAATGCAATAAGGGATCCATAACGTTAATGAGGCAATCGCCACAAGGAGAACGGAGCGTTCACAGCGCAGGGCAGACCCCTGCGAGTCCACAGCGAAAGCTGGACCAGAGAATCCAGACACACAGCCATGCGACAGTAAAGATCAAAGTAAGTGCGCTACATATACTGAGTGCCGTCTCTTCTTATAAAATGTGATCGGTAACACCATCACAAGTTTAATAACTGGTGGGAAAATTTGCTCACCGTCACATCCCTGGCTTAGGTTGCACAGAAAGTAGTGCGAAGATGTTGGAGGTAACCTGATAAAAAAGTAAACTTTTTTATTGCATGGCTGTATTTTCTTTATGCTAGGAAAGTTTTCTTATAATCAGAAAAAAAAAAATCGCCATATATTACCTTGCTTGCATTATCGCAATATATTGCAATAAATTGACCCCGGTATCGTGATCCATGTCACCAGATTCTTGCCAGTACAAGGCCCTAGTGAGATCTGCTACCAGGGCGACACATTGTACACTATTTATTGTACGGCTGCAGGTGTCTCTCTCTCTCTCTCTCTCTTCTCTCTCTCTCTCTCTCTCTCTATATATATATATATATATATATATGTATATATATATATATATATATATATATATATATATATATATATATATATATATATATATATATATATATATATATATATATATATATATATATATTTTATGTGATTAAAAGCACTATAATGTCTACATTTCTCAACCGATTTCAATGCGTTCATTTTATATTCAAGTGTTTATGATCTATGTACAGTGCTGTAGGTTAGATTTCCCCCCTCCGTTACTGCTTCTGGTTCATGAATCAGTGACTAGTCTGTCTGTTGATTTGGTGGCATTCAAGATGAAAGTAAAATTATAAGGTGTTAAGGTTATAAATTCTTTATTATTTGAATATATATGCAATTTTAGAATAGACAGCCCTACAGGGGACTCTAGTGTAGGGACAGTGTCGAGGTGTCATTCATAGACTCTGCTCCTCTCTACTTACTTGTGTCTGAAGGGTGAAACGAACTGGCAGTACTGGCAGCTGTATTTGTCTTCTCTGCTGAACAGCGCCATGGCTGAGTGGCTCCTCTCATGGGACCTCAGTCCCTGCATGGACATGAAAACTCGGTCGCACATGGCACACGGGTGACCCCCTGCTGCTAAGCGCTGTTTCAGTCCACCCTCTGACACCGTGGCCCTTGCTGCAGCCACGAGGGCCGCTGCCCTTCCTTCAACGGCATCCGTTTCTGGTTCCAGTGTCTCAGCGACAACGCCACCAGAAACCGAGGGTGGACCCATCATCGTAGCCGCGGGTCCCTGGAGGCCGTCAACTTCAGCCGCTTCATCCCCCTCGAGGTCGCCATTAGTCAGGGTCTCTGAAGGCAGGGTCAGGGGGACCTCGCTGACTTCCTGCTACAAAACAAAAAGGAGATGTTCAGTGTCCTCTCTGTGCCTGTTGGATTTGTCTGCCGCAGCCTTTTTGTTATGCGGATGCACAACACTGCAATAAAAGGAGAAAGATTAAAGGTGACAATTTATTTGGATAGTCCAATGTTGACACTCAATCAGCTACCAGATGACAAAAATAGCTGTTCTCTGAAGTATCTCTTAGAGTCTGGCACCTCTAACCGTTTTCCCTAAATCAGGCAAATCATGTTAACAGCGCATAAGCAACAGTTAAACATCTGTCTAACACCTCTGGTTCTGTCTATGCTGTATCAGCGTAATCATTTTCATTTAAGTGTTGGTTACAGCTCTCTCGCTCACCTTCTGTAATATCACCTGGATAGACTTGTGCTGAAGATCAGCATATAGGTATATCACTAACCTGAAAGCCTTATGCAACACATTTTCCAGCCAAAACAACTGTCCAAAATACTTAAAGCTGCAGTGTGAGCCTGTAAATGAAAGTATTTCAGGTCCAAGAACGCATGATTGAAAAATGTGACTGGGTCAAGTCCAGTGCAGGCAAGCCTTAAAGGGATAGTTTGGGTATTTTGAAGTGGGGTTGTATGAGTAGATGACGGTCAGCATGCTTCCAGTTTGGAGAAGCAGACAGTTACCACTGTGGACGGGCCCGGCAACAAAACAGATTTCGGCAACCTAAAAGAAAGGCTTTCCTAAAGAAAAGCCTTTTAGAAAGCCTTTTAGAAAAAAAAATCAATATCTGCTTAAGTGTATCCTGCATTTAGAATATTTTCGCTGCTTTACCTTGCCATGACAAAGCTATACAGCCTGTTTCCAACACTGACACACAATAACTCAATAAATAAACAATAAATATTCAAATATAGCATACACTGAAAGTGATATTTTGTTTTTTCTTTCTTTTAGGCGGCTAAAATATGGTTTGCTACCAACCTCGTCCACAGCAGTACATTGCTTTGCTTCTGTGTCGGTAAGTCCTGTCTGTTTCTCCACTGGGAGTGTGTTGACAGTGTACTGCAGGTAATACACCGACTAAGTACCTCATACAACCATAACTGACTGAACAAACCCTAAGAATAAGAATAAATGCAATCAAATTCTTCTTAACAAAGTCAATCACACATCTGTCTTGTCCTATGATTAAGAAATGTTATTACTAGCTGCTGCTGATGCTAAATCAACCAGAAAAGAAATGGGAGGATACACAACTAGTCATGCAACTCAACCAACAACAACCTAAAACAGAAGGTCTTGCACATTCGCAAATCTACCAACAACATGAACCAACTGCAAAACAAAACTCCTCCATTCATTTCCTCTTCCTTCATCTGCTGAGTCCTGGTTGGTTTCTGTAGTCGTCACAAGCAGACAGACAATCACCATGACTTTTTTATTGCCTCAAGGAAGCCCATTCTTTCTGTGGAAGGACCTGACCCTGCACTTCATGCAGCCATAAATAAGATGTGGCATCCACAGGCCCAACCTTGCCATCCAGTCTGCTCTGACTGCACTGTCAGCCTGTTCTTCACCCAACTGTATCAGAAACCATTGCAGTCCTAAAGTTAGAAACCGTATTCATGATACTATAAAAAGAAACTTGAATTTTTACCTTCTGCAATGTGAAAAACATACAGTAAATTCCATCTGCTAGAGATGTTGTAGGCCATCAAAGCTTGCAGGTCAGCCGTAACCCTGGCATGTGCCATTAGCTTGACATACTGTATACTGAATATACAGTAAAGTCAAAGTCGCAACAGAAATACTCAAGTGTCTGTAGAAGGCTTCAGTTGCCAAAGTGAATACTGTACATCTTAAATACATAAAAGACAGACTGAGTGTGACTGAAGAAGCAGGCCCAGGCGTTGGATCCTTAGGCCTGTTCCCCTCACTGGCAGCCTCAGTGGAATACTAATGTTGAAATGGTTACCCGCCGCTGCCCTAAAAGTTATGGCTCACAACTCTGCCCTCCACTCATCACCCCCTCCTCCCCACTTCCCTCTCCACTGCAATAGGACAGGGTTGCTTGTTTTCTCTCGGGGGAAGCTGACAGACCGTCTACCCAGAAGCCTCCGTCAGTCATAAACAAAATGGGAAACAGAACCCAAGTCCAGTTAAACAGATCACTGCAGAGCTAGCAGGATGAGGAGTTAGTTTACGAGACAGAAACACTAGGGACTGCCCAAGTGGGTCGTTTTAAAGTACTGTTAAAGTAAAATATAACGCTGATATCACTTAATAATGCATATTATACATTTACTTGATCTCTGAAGTAGTACTGTAGCTGCAGGATTGGGTGACATCTTGGAAATGCACCTATTCTTTTTCTTGCGGAGAGCTGGATACAAAAATTGATACCACTTTCACTTGTGTACACTACATTTGAAGTTACAGCTAGTAGTGCTGACAAAAGAACCTAGTATGCAAATATACTGTATGTACTGTATACATGTATTATTGGAAATCAATTAACAACACAAAACAATAAGAAATATTGTCCAGAAATCATCACAGGTACAGCATTTAGCATACAAATATGGTCAAATCATGACATGGAAAACTCAAGGCCAACAGGCAACAACAGCTGTCAGCGTGTCAGTGTGCTGACTTGACTATGACTTGTCCCAAACTGCATGTGATTATCATTAAGAGGGCTTGTCTAAAGGGGAGACTCGTGGGTACCCATAGAACCCATTTTCCTTCACATATCAGAGGTCAAGGGACCCTTTTGAAAATCGCCATGCCAGTTTTTCCTCGCCAAAATTTATTGTAAGTTTGGAGCGTCATTAATCCTCCTCCGTGACATAGTATGACCTGGTATCATCACTTTATCTTTAAAACTGAGCCTGCTACAACCTAAATATCACAAATTATGTTTATGCATTAAAGAAATTTGTGGCTGTGAAACAAATTTGCATTAACACGCTATTATCTCATTAACTTTGACAGCCCTAGTTTGAACATACATGTGTGTAGATAAAATGAAGACATTTCAACCTTAATGTAACAAATCCCCAATTAAATAAGACAAACACTATAATGGCATGTAATACATTTAAAAATAAATCCAACTCTATTTACCTTTACATGTCCCTCTTTGACCTCTCCGTACTGGACATGCTTCCTCAGGTGGTTGCAGATGGCTCGGAGAGTTGGATGCATCTCTATGCAGAAGTTACACCTGAATCCTATGGGAGTGTTATTTACAAGGCTTTCCTGTTCAAAGAGAAAGAGTGACAAAAATAACCAGTTTTAGTCAGTTTTTGTTTTCTTTCTGTTTGACATCTTTTAAGAATGCATTAGATAATTATTTGAGATAAAGTTGTATATTTTAAATATTATCAAACCTTTTAAGGACAATAACAGTGTTTAATCTAAACCAACTGATGTATTTTGCCACAGTCAGAAGATACAACTACTTATTTTTCTATTCTTCATGAAGTTAGAGACAGCCGCCGTTCTAAAATACACATTAAATGTGGAGCTGTAATGATTAATGGATTAGCTGTCAACTATTTTGATAATCGACTAATTGGTTTGAGTGTTTTTTGTTTTTTTTTAAAGAAAAAAGTTGTAATTCTCCTTTTCCAGCTTCCTGGTTTCTTTACTCCTCTATGACAGTAAACTTAACATCTTTGAGTTGTGGATAAAACAAGACATTTAAGGACATCGTCAGGCTTTGGGAAACGCCGATCTACCATTTTCTGGCATTTTATAGACCAAACAACTAATCGATCAATCAAGAAAATAATCAAAGAATCAACAGTGAAAATAACTGTTAATTACAGCTCCAGTTAAATGAGATCAATGGTATTTTAATGAACTTAAACTGATCACACATCATTATCACAGTTATATATTCCTGGTGACAGTGAAGGGGCAATTTGAAATATATAATTATCTCTTTAATTCACTTTGGCAGAATATGACTACTTTGTGCAGAACTGCAATGGTTTTGGGTTTATAAAGTGATGTTATGATAACTTCACAATACCCTCAGTGATACATGATGGGATACACCATGGGAGTCTATGACGCCATGGAGCAGTAGAGTGATTGTATGCTGTAGGGCTGTCACGATACTGGATTTTCATGCCGCAATTATCGTGTCCAAAAGAATTCACAATACAATATTGCTTTAGCTATTGAAAATTTAGTAAGTAAAGTAAAGTAACCATAAATGTATATATAAACGATTTATGAGGTGCTGGATTATTTATACCATATTATAGTACGTGTATTATCAACATGACATCAATATTTCCTTTTTTAAATATCATGGTTATCGTCAATACCGCGACACCCCTAATGCTGGCATATATTAATAGTAAATACTATTCTTTTATTTATGAGCTTGAAGGGAGACGCGTATCTCCACTCACCTTCTCAGGTTTGGTCTCAGGTGGCTCTGCTGCTTTCTGTTTGCTGAGCAGCTGCCTCCTCCTCTCCTGCCTCATGGCCCGTTTCTGAAACTCCTCGTTGTGGTTCAATAGATGTTTGGCAAGAATCGGCAGAGCCAGGAACTTCAGCTCACAGTGAGAACACTTGTATAACTCGGAGTCCTCGTCCCCGGGATGGGGTGATACCACAAAGTCCCTCTTCAAATCGTTGCTGTGGTGGTCGTTGTAGTGCATAGAGAGCAGCTGGCCTGTGCTGAAGGACAACTGGAAGCATTTTAGACACTTGTATGGCAGCCATTCGTCCTCTCTGTCCTGCTCTGGTTCAAGCTGAACCTCCAGCACTTCCTTGTCGTCCTCTGCCATTGAACTGACAGCAGTCTTCTCGGGTTCTTTGGCATAGATAACGGTAAAGTAGCGACCAAGCTTGCTAGCGTGCTGCTTCTTAGGGAAGACACCTGGGTGGCGTTTAATGTAGTGTGAGACGATGCTCTTCCTGCTGAAGGCCTGGAAGGCGCAAAGAGAACACCTTCGTCTCTCCACAGCCAAACGCAAGTCTTCGCTCATTTCTGAATTGTCCCCTTCTGACGGCGGGTGTGCTATCACTTTGTTGGGCTTTTCGCCCATAGTCTTGGAAGCAGCCAGACAATGGGTGTAATAGGCATCTATATCATGCCGCTTCTGGTAATGTGCTGCCAAACCTTTGCGTATAGGGTTTGTGTATGGACACAGAGCACATTTGAAGACATTGTTTTTACCCTCTGGCTGAGCACGGACGTTGTTGTGCTTGATACGGTAGTGACGAGCGATGCCTTTCCGGGTGGAGCAGAAGTATTTGCAGAGCTGACACTTGAATATAGCATGCTTCTCTGTCTTATTGATGGGTAACTGGGAGAGAGCAAGGTCCAATTCACTGACCTCCTGGACTTTTGCTGCACTTGATATATTACCAGCACTGCATTCGGCTACTGGCTCTGTTTCTTTACCGGGAGAGAAATATGTCAGAGAGGGTGCAAACATTTCAGAGGCTGACTGATTGTGATATTTCTCATAATGGATTTTGAGTTTCTCCAGTGTGCCATGCGTGTACGGGCACATTTTGCATCTGTACGCGCCATAGCCTTGCCTTTGAGTTTTGCACTTGTCGTCTCCTTCATTTAAATCAGCTATTTGCTCTATATCATCTGCAAAGTCTTCTGCAGTGACTTTCACTAATGGGTGTCTCTTCTGATAGTGAGTTAAGACACCGTGGATTCGGGAGTTTACATACGGACAGTGACGACATTTATAGACAGAACTGGGGTTGATGTCTGCTTCCTGGGCAAAATCTGCAGCTTTTACTTTCATGCCTGGGTGCTTCTTTCCATAGTGTGTGAGGAGGCCATGGAGACTGTTGTACTCTGATAGACATACAGTGCACTGATAAGGATTGTTAGAAATGGAAAGACGTGGGTGGGGAGGATGGGGATTGCTTTCTTGAGGTGAGCTGACAATGACCAGTGCTCCATCATCTTCAACAGACTGGCAATTGAAAGACACATGTTCTTTGGCAACCTGCTGGTGGAGCTTTTCGGCTGAGCCATTTCCTTTGATAATATCCAAAAGCACAGATTCATCCCCTTTAATGACCCAAGGGTGGACTGCCTGATAGTGACTAGTGATGTCCCATATTGTACAGGCCTCAAAGGCACAGTCTCTGCATTTGTAATGTTTAGTCTCTGCATTGCCCCCTTGCTGGGTGGTCTCCGGACCAGCCCATAGCTTACTGGCCATGTATGTGTAATCAACATTGTGTTCAGGATGGCGTCTTTGGTAATGGAGCAGCAGGCCTTGGGGTTCGGCGTGGGAGTAAATACACCACTCACAGTGGTAACCAGCCCCCAGAATGCCATCTTGGTAAGCCCAGTGTAAAATGGTCATGGCTGTGGCTTTCACAGTGGGGTGCTCTTTCTTCAAATGCTTCTTTAGGGCATATACGTAGGGGGATGTGTTGGAACAGTGTCTGCACTTCAGGGAGCGCAGAGGTGTAGTGTTTTCAGGGTCTGGCGGGGCTGGGATCGAGGCAGAAGAGACGCCGCTTGACTGGACCATCTGTGCACGCTCGCGCTGACTCCGGACAACTGCAGTGTGACGACGTACAAGGTCAGCATTGGCCTTGGTTTCCCTGTGCTTCTTCTGGTAATGAATAAGCACTCCTTTTACAGTGCGGTTGCCATAATCACAGTGCTGACAAAAGAACAGCTCGTCCTCTCCTTTCTCACCACTTCCTGGTTTAGGACTTGTGTTGTTAGAGCCATCGTGACCATTGTTTTGAAACTGCTTCATAAACTGCTTGGGAGCCGCAATTTGCAATTCATCCATTAATTTCATTAAACCAGGGGTGGGGGCACCATGTTTGATATATTTTGCAGTTACTTTTACTTCTGGGTGTCTCTTTTGATAGTGGACCAACACACCAACAACAGATCTGTTGCTGTACACACAATGTTTACAGTAATACATTTCTTCATCTGATCCATACAGCGTTGCGCTTGGTTGTTTTGGAGGCGTAGCCATGTTGAGATTATATGACGAGTTTGCAACAGGCTGCGATTGATCCACTGAGATGACCTTCATGGTTTTCTGTATACGGAAATAAGACGCCTTTTGCTCTGGGTGTTTCTTCTGATAGTGGACCAAAACAGAGTGCATGTTGGGGCTGGCAAAAGAACACACATCACAATCATAGACGACAACATTGCCACCCATAGAGTCTTTGAGAGGGTCTGTCTCAGCGCTGACTTCGGAGGTCTTGGAGGTTGTCTTCGGCGCCGGGCTAGAGGAGGACCTGGGGGTTGATGTGGCTGAGTTCAAATTCTTGGGGCCAGAGTTTAATATTTCCCTCAGGGTTTGCGATTCACCTGTTTTGTGGGACTGCTCCACTACGTAGCTGGAGAAGATCATGGCGTTGTTGATTTTCACTGTGGGGTGCATTCTTTGGTAATGGGGCATTAGGCTCCTGACGTTGGGACTCGTGTACGAACAAAAGCGGCACATGTATACCAGATTTGGTTGGTTGAAGTTGAGCACATTGCTTGCTTCAGGGTGATGATCCATGTAGTGTTGATGCAGATCGTTGTAATTTGTGTATTCGATGTAGCACTCTAAGCAGCGGAAGACCGCACTCTGATCCTCGGGGTCCAGGATGTACTTAAAGCTGAACTTGATGTAAGGGTGCATCCTCTGGTAATGGGTGCTAACACTACGAGCTGATTTGTTGTGGTAATCACAGTGTTTACAGTAGAAACGTGTAGTTCCTGCTCCCTCTGAATAATCAGCATTCTCTTGGATAGCACCATCACTGGGATCAGCAGAGATGTTTTCACTGTCATCTGACAGAGTCAGCGATATAGGAATGTTTCTAGGTTTTGACTTGGGGTTGCTTTTTCTTTTCCCTATTCTGCCTCCCTCATTAGAGCTCATTGAATCTCTTGCATGAAGGTGTTGTGTGTTATAAGCGAAGACAGTGTTTTTGTTGTCATGGTTTCTACCATCTCTGTCAGCACTAGTGTGATGTTCTCCTGTATCTTCATCATCCATGTCATCTAGGTTTATGATCATGTCCTGTTGGCTTTGGTTTATCTTACTTTGAAGGTTACTGGCAATTTCATCAATTCTAGTTCTCTTCTTAACCGAGGACAAATCCAAAGGCAAGTCATTAATGGACTTCCTGGCTCTTTTCCCTGTTACTAAGGGCTTTTTGGTGGCAAGTCCTAAAATGGAGGTCTGGGTTTTTTGTAGAAAGATTGGAGAAGCGTCCGCTTCAGAGTCTGGCTGGTCAGTCAGCTGGCTTTCAAAGACAGTGGGATCTAGGTCATCACAGTAGGAATGCTTATGCTGCTGGTGAACCCTCAGACCTTTCAGTGTGGTGGTAGAGAAGCTGCAGAGCGTGCAGCGATGAGGGTTCTGCTGGTCGTTCGCTGTGCTGGTTATCTTCTTCCCATTGACTTTGGAGCTTACATTACCCCCATTAACTGGCTCTGCAGCACTGTCATTGTGAGGATCTGGACTATCACTTGTTAGGTCCATGGTGTCTAAATCTGAGGATATGTGGCTCTGTTTGTGCGTGCCTAATTTAAGAGGGCTGGTGCAAATAAATGGGCATTCATCACATTTATACACGGTGGTTTTACCAGAGAGGTGAATGTTTTCAATGTGGCGGGAGATGCTTCGCCTGTGCATGGTGAGGAAGGAGCAGAAGGGGCACTGAAAACGGTTCATGTATTTTCTAAATGGGATTCCTTTAGTCTCCAGTAATTTATTGTCCTCATCAGTTAAAAGCTGCTTTGCGTCTGCTGACAAGGTCCCAGTATAGCTGGGATCATCTATATCGCCCAACTCTTCTTCGTCATCGTCCTCTAAGCTGCTCCTAGAGTCCTCCTCGTTGAGTAAGTTGGTATCCATCTCTACGACACTCTTGGAGACGTCAGAAGAACTGAACCTCTTGGACAAAATGGAGGAACCTGTACTGTTGGGTGTTACTGCATTAATCTGTGTGTATTGAAAGGATGAAATCTCTGGGACTGACTTCTCTGACGTGTTTTCTGCTGTTTTTCCTACCGGCTCTTCGTTTCCTTCATCGTCAGCGAGACTTATCTTTGATCTAGTCGGGCTTCGGGAAGCAGAGGGAGAATCTGGTTTGGGTGAGCTTACACTTGCCTCTCCTTCCACCTCTGCAATGCCGGAAACTATCTTGACCTTGTCACTGTGTTCTTTCACCACGTGATCAGTCCAGCTGTCCTTCTGGTCAGTCTGATAGTCACACCATTCACAGGCAAATGTTCCCTTCATTAGTCCACTGGCTGAGTCTGATTCCTCTCCGGTCTCAGCGTATTCTGAAGCTTCTCCAGCGCTCTCTGAGGGAACCTTGTTATGATACATTAGCTGGTGTTTCATTATCCTTGCTTTGCGTGGAGACTTGTATGTGCAATACTGACAGGAATACACTTTCGAATGGTCATTGTGCATTATAACAGTGTAGCTGGGCTGCTCAGCTGTCTGCGAGGAGATGCTTGCATCTGAATCGTCCTCTACAACATTATGCACTTTTTTGGTGTGGTTTCTTAAGAATGACTTGGATCTGAAGTAACGGACACAGAACTTGCACTGGTAGAACGGCAGGTGGGTTTCAGCTGTCTGCTTTTGTGGCGTTAGGTTGGAGTTGTCAGTAGAGTTGGGGCCTAAAAAAGATGAGAAAGTATGTGAGATGTCTGCTGGAAAAATAGTAAATGAGTCAGATCGCACTGTTATTTAAACATTCTGTTGTGTCAGTCAAGTTATGGAGTGAAATTGGTTTGAAAATGGTCACAAATGTGTAATAAATGATCCACAAATGAAAAATAAGATATACAAATGTGTGTGAATGATTTACACCTAATTTTGGGTACTCACAAATCTGTGTTCCAATCTACACACAAATACCAATCAATGTGAACACATGTAAAACAGATTTACAAATATACACATCACAACCTGAATAATATTAAGACATAAGATTCATTATTATGTACAGATTTTTTGCTTCAACTTCACGGATCTAATCATTTTCTCTTTGCATGGATCAGGTTACATTTGCTTGTGGTTTTGAGATTATTTTCACATCTCCAGCTCAAACAGATCCACAAATACATGCTGCATTTAAGTACTGCTAGAAAACTAGGACATCTGGGCTTTTGGTGAAGCTGTGTAATTTCAAAGTGGGAAAGATGGGTTTTTTTTTTCCCAAACAGAATAGCTTGTCACTCCTCGATTAAAACACATATATTTAACAACCATATACCCAATAGAGTAGCCTGTAAATGTCAATATATGATTTAAATAAGCTACTGATAGGTGGAGGAAATGTTCTTCTGCTGGGTAAACAGCCACTCGGCAAATAGTTACCACCACTGTTTGAGATGGAGACCGCAAAGCTCCACCAGCAAATATAACCTGATAAAGGATGCACTGATCCAACTTTTTCAATCCCGATACTAATGGTGATACCTGGGCTATGAGTATTGTCCGATACCCAGTATCGATCCGATACCAGTGTTTAATTAATAAGCTGTATGTCTCACTGTGTGGAAGTGACCGGGATCATTCTTTTATGTGTAAGGCAACATCAGACTCGACTTAAATATTGCTTTCCTAACAAATAAATACATAGATATACATTTATAGAATTGTTATTGATTGTAATAAATCATACACTGGGAACTTGGTAGAAAATCTTCAAAATTATCAGGAATTACAAGTGAAATGCAAACGTTTTCGGTGCAGCAAAGAACTGGTCAAAACTTAAACAGGAATTAAAATTCCAGTATACAATGTATATAATATATAAACATAGAGATGAATTTAGTATATCAGCTCCAATGTCATATTCGATCCAGTATCTGTGCATCTCTAAACCTGGTCTGTGCGTATCAAGCGATCCGTGTGCACACAGCAAGCTTTTTGAAGGCGGAAATGAAAATGATGAAACCTGTGAAACCTGTGAAGATGAAGCTAAAAATCTGTACGTAAAATCTAAATAATTATTCAGGTTGTAATTTGTGCATTTGTTCTTTTTCCATTGTTCAAATTATTTTGTATTTATGTGTAGACTGGAATGCATTTGTGAGTACCCCAAATTACGCACAAATTGTTGTACACATCTGGAAATCGTACTTTTCATTTGAAGATCACGTAATACACATTTGTGACCATTTTGAGACTAATTTCACTCCATAATAAAATCAGCAATAAATCATATATTTTGTGCTCCTAAATAAAACATAAAATCATCCTACTATGAAGTTATTTGAAGCAAAAAAAAGAAGCATTTCCTCATCCTCAACAAATTAAACTGTAACATTGATTCAGTGTAATGGACATACTCATTCCAGCTTTAGGAGGCGTATAATCCTTGTCATCCTTGTCCTCACATTCCTCCTCCTCCTCCTCGTCTTCATCCTCGTCTTTCAGAGAGTCAGACTCGTCTGCATCTGCAGGCTGCAGGAAAGCAGTGTGCACTTCCTGAATGTGAGTCTTCAAGTCGTCATATGACTCGGCACGGAAGTCACAGCCATCACACTGCAATACCTCCATCACTGAAAAGAGGGAGCACTCCCTGGAAAATCAGGGAAACCTGTAAAGAGAGAGAAAAAAAGAGGAAGAAACATGAGGACTTGCAACATTTTCCAATGAGTACACAGCATAATACATGTCTAATTAAGTAGACGTGATATGTGAAAATAAAAGTAATTTATGAGAATCGTGTTAAATTATTCATAGGAGCCATTTACAGTGCAACTTAACGGATGTTTACTCGTATGTACAGAGCTGTTACAAAGCAGGAATAATATTATTCTGTAACGCCTCAGTATTCAGTGTAGTGAACATGCCCCTCCATAAAAATGAGCTTGGTGATGATCTAGCATGATTACCGATGGCAATCCCTGCTGTGAACAAAGAATAATCAAGTGCAGGATGGCAGACACACGTTTTCCAGATAACAAGTAAGGCAATGGCCAGCAAAAGATGTCATACCTTCAAATGACGATGACTTTGTGTTCCAAAGATAACCTTTTAAAGAAGAGTCTCACTCTGTGCTAGCTTTATAGAGCCTCTTTAGGTTGCATTTGCAAGAACTGGGCCAGAGGGAAACATGTCTTTTGACTGTGACAGATAAACTAAGACTATTGCTGTAAATCGATTAAAATATTTAATTGCGATTAATTGCATGATTGTCCATAGTTGATCGCAATTAATCACATTTTTTTTATCTGTTCACAGTGTACCTTAAAGGCAGATTTGTCAAGTATTTAATAGCCTCAACATGGTAGTGGGCAAATATGCTGCTTTATGCAAATGTATGTATATATTTATAACTGGAAATCAATTAACAACACAAAACATCACAAATATAGTCCAGAAACCCTCACAGGTACTGTACTTAGCATAAAAATATGCTCAAATCATAACACGGCAAACTGCAGCCCAACAGGCAACAACAGCTGTCAGGGTGTTGACTTGACTATGACTTGTCCCAAACATGTGATTATCATAAAGGAGAAACTCGTAGTTACCCAGAGAGCCCATTTTCATTCACAAATCTAAAGATCAGACATCAAGGGACCCCTTTGAAAATGGACATGTCAGTTCTTTCTCGCCAAAATTTAGCACAAGTATGGGGCATTATTTAGCCTCCTTTGCACAAGCTAGTATGGTATAGTTGATACCAATGGATTCCTCAAGTTTTGTAGTTTCATATGATACCAGTATGATCACTCTAGCTTTAAAACTGAGCATTACATTAGTAAACTTTGACAGCCCTAATTAAGACACAACATACTATGCATTTATTTCTTTGTGATGACTTTGATGTTGAATAATATATGGTAGAAATGAGATGGTAAAATAAAAGCTGAAATTCTAACAAAAATCTAAAACATTATGAGCCTTCAAGTAATATTCTCAAAAATGTAATAAAGACATGCTTGTTCATTTTTGCAAAACTGCAATTTCTGATGTCTCATTATAAAGACAAAACGCAGATAAAGAGCCACAAATTCAAATCAAATTTAGATTATGTTCATCTCCAAAGCGACTGGAGCTGTCCACAAATTCAAATAGACAAAACATGACGAATAGGAGAAATGAGCAGATGCTGATGTTACTCAGAATAATAAGAAGGTCCCATTTTTGAGCATAGCATCGTTCTAAGAACAATGGAGGGACTGAGGAGGGATTATGGGCTGATTTGTCCTGTTTTTATTACCTTGGGATAAGCAACAGCTGGAGAGCAGCTCCACAGCTCAGTATTTAGAGCAGACTATTCCACCAGATTGTATCAACTGCTCTGAAATAAGATTGAATGAATCAACGGAGAGATGAAGGCTTTATGTCTTCGGGCTTCGCTGCAGTTTGGACTTGGCCAGAAAAATGGAAGTTGATGATGTGGTCGTCGTTTCACAGCTCTTTCATCATCGCTTTCCGATCAATTCTCATTTTGTCTTGCGAACTATATAATCTCACAGATAGTATTTGTAGCTCACTCTAGTTCTGAGATAGGTAGTTAAAGGGGAACACTTTACAACCTTGAGTCAAATCAAAACCCACTCAATATGTTTTTAACACACTTAAAAAGCACACAGTTACTAATATCTGTGAATGCATTAGGTTTGCTTTAGGGCTGTCAATCAACTAAAATATTTAATCATGATTTATCGCATAATTGTCTGTGATTAATTGTGATGAATCCTGAATTAATGCACATTTTTATCTGTTCAAAATGTACCTTAAAGGGAGATTATTTTAAGTATTTAGTACTTTTATCGACATGAGAGTGGGCTGTTTTATGCAAATGTTTGTATAAATTTATTACTAGAAATCAATTAACAACACAAAACAATGTATTATCAAAACATATGTATTATCCAGAAACCCTCACAGGTACTTTAGCATAAAAAATATGCTCAAATCATGTTGACTTGACTATGACTTGCCCCAAACTGCATGTGATTATCATAAAATAGGTGTGTCAGTCTGTCCATATCTTGAGGTCAGAGGTCAAGAGAAAATGGCCATGGCAGTTTTTTCTTGCCAAAGTTTGGCTAAAGTTTGGAGCATTATTTAACCTCATTCGCGACAAGGTAGTGTTGGATTCCTTAGGTTTTCTAGTTTCGTATGGTGCCAGTATTCATTCTAGCTTTAAGACTGAACCCGGCACCACCTAAAATCACAAGTTGCATTAATGCGTTAAATTAATTAGTGGCGTTAAAACAATTGTGTTAATGTGTTATTGCGTTAACTTTGACAGCCCTAGTTTAAAACAATAGGTGTAGGACATGTAAGACAGTAAGATAATAGAGATATTTTAGACAAAGTTACTCCAACATCATAAGTTCGTAATATAAAGTAATAATATTGTGTGAAGTGAATCTTTAATCACTATTACTGCTGTATGACTATTTGTTATATTATAAGTATGCATCAAGAGATGAAAAAAGTAACCTAAAATAGCTCAGCACCTCTCTGACTCAGTCTGCACAAGAACTGCTGTGAGTTTTATAAGGCTGATATTTATAACAAGGCTCCCATTCATTTCAAGGCCCATGCACAAAGACGCAGCTAACATAGAGGATCTGTAGTGGTATGGCTATTGTGGGATTCACTGGGTCTGTTGATTGCTCTCCATAGATGTATTATGAATTTCAGCATGAGGCCATTTTACAAGACCAAGTGCACCCTGTGGTACAAATACCGATCAGACATAAGATCATGACCACCTGCCTAATAATGAGTAGGTCCCCCTTTTGCCGCCATAACAGCCCTGACCCATCGAGGCATGGACTCCACTAGACCTCTGAAGGTATGCTGTACCGACTGGTGCCAAGCCGTCAGTAGCAGATCCTTTAAGTCCTGTAAGTTGTGAAGTGGGGCCTCTATGGATCGCACTTGTTTGTTTATTACATCCCACAGATGCTCGATTGGATTGAATTTGAAGGCCAATTCAACACCTCCAACTCTTTGTTGTGTTCCTCAAACTATTCTTATTATCCTGCTGAAAGAGGTAGCTGCCATTAGGGAATACCGTTTCCATGAAGGGGTGTACTTGGTCGGCAACAATGTTTAGATAGGTGGTACCTGTCAAAGTAACATCCACATGGTTTCCCGGCAGAACATTGCCCAAAGCATCATACTGCCTCCCCCATCTTGCCTTCTTCCCATAGTGCATCCTGGTGCCATGTCTTCACCAGATAAGTGACGCACATGCACCCGGCCATCCACATGTGTAAAAGAAAACGTGATTCATCAGACCAGGCCACTTTCGTCCATTGTTCCATGGTCCAGGTCTGATGATCATGTGCGCACTGTAGATGCTTTTGCCGGTGGACACGGGTCAGCATGGGCAACCTGACCAGTCTGTGGCAGCCCACCTGCAACAAACTGCGATGCGCTGTGTTCTAACACCTTTCTGTCAGTATTAACTTTTTCAGCAATTTGAGCCACAAGAGCTCGCTCAGACGACACAGGCCAGCCTTCGCTCCCCATGTGCATTAATAAGCCCTGGCCGCCCATGACCCTGTTGCCAGTTCACTGGTTTTCCTTCCTTGGACCACTTTTGCTAGGTCCTAACCACTGCAGACTGGGAACATCCCACAAGAGCTGCAGTTTTGGAGATGCTCTGACCGAGTCATCTTGCCATCATAATATGACCCTTGTCAAAGTTGCTCACATCCTTACGCTTGCCCATTTTTTCTGCTTCCAACACATCAACTCCAAGAACAAAATGTTCACTTGCTGCCTAATATATCCCACACATGTTTGCACCTGTTATAGTGATTATTTTCCCAATCTGGGAATAGAAATATAGAGACAAAGGTCACAGTTCAGCATGTACCTCGGTTTTGGGTTCACAGTTGTGCTTTTGGTAAAGCAGGGAAAACAAAAATAATAATAATGAATATATATATATATATATATTTAAAAGTACTTTCAAAATGTATACAGTACATTCAACACAATAAGTCATAATTATCCATAATTCTTATTGTAGCAGTTGAGGCAAACACTGATATATTGGCAATAAGAAAATAAATAAATACATAAATAAATATCACATATGTCTGTAATGTAAATGTAATGCTCCATCCTAGGGATGTTGACAATTCCTGAAGTGTTTTCACTTATTTATACAGGACCAGCACTACAAACAGAGTAAAACAGATGAAGGCACATTGCAGCAGGGCTCCTAACACTTTGACCATTGTGCTTTAAGTGTGTATTGTGTAAGATCTAGTGTGATCGGACATATACAGCCATAAAAACTCTTGTAGCACTAGTTACTGCTTGGGCATGGACTGGGACTCACGGCATGCACTGAATCTGCAACGAGAGGCTCCCTGAATGAACGCTGTGGAAAGATGGACTTGCCGTCCAGTCTGGTTTTGTCTCATTCGCCTAATCGCCACATCTGTGTGATGTTGTCGTAAATGAGATATTTGCAGTGTATCAACCTAACTTCAGTTGAACAATATTGGCATGAAGTTTGACAAAATTCTTGTCCACTGAGCTTTACTAACTGGGCTAACCCGACTAGCATGCTACGGCACTGCTCCAGGTGGCTATTCTCCATTACTCTCCTTGATATAATAATAATTTTTATTTAGTGCATCCCTGCATGTGAATGTCAGCTGGAGAAAGACTAGAACAAGACAAAAACAACAATGAAGTGAAAACATGGAAAGTGTGCACACACTAGCGTATGTACTCATATAGAAACACACACACAGTGTATACTACACATCAGTTCAGTTTAAGTATTAAAAGCAGCATCACTGTAGCTGCAGCATGCAACAACTTCTTTAGTTATTCCTCTTTAGTTATTATGCACTGACAATGTTATAGCTGTTTGGGTGTGAGGAGAATGGGAGGGGAAAATAATGCATAAATAAATACATACACACATTTAGTAATGAATAAATACATTTAAAATAGATTAAAAATATAAAATAAATATAAATAAAAAATATACTTTAAATGTATTAATTTATTTAAGCAAATAAATAAGAAGAATCAAATTAAAACAGACATTTATGCCATTTTATCAGTTAATTAATTAATACCTATATTTATTTCATATTGGGTTTTTTTTTACATTTAATGGCATATTTATTTATATTTTTATAAAGTCATTTATTCGCTTTAGAGTATGGCAGGTTCTGTCCTCATCCATGATGGCATACAAGGAAGACAACCTCCATTTAAATGACATTAAATATAACTCACTATTGAAGATGTCAACATACTGATGGGCAAACAAATTTTGTTGAAAGCTGAAAGAAGTACTACTTCTTTATGACAAGTATTCATTTGTGTATTCTATTAGGCAAATACAGAAATATTTTGCATGTATTCAAAGAGGATTAATGGTTCACACTGGGAACATGACCCTTTGTCAAATAATGAAAAAAGTCTACATCACAATACGCCATCATTCATTTGCATCTGTAATCCAACTAAATCCAATCTATAAGCATGAGTTTGCCTTATACTGTTGCTGAAATACCAGAAGATGAGGATATTTCATCAATGGCTGATAAAATCATAATCAATATCATTCTATAATCAGCGTTCACCTCTTTCATTTAGGCCTATTATAAAGCATCCTAATTAAGTTACATTCATACAACAGCAGCATTATGACGCTGCTTTAGAGCGAGTGTGGCATTAATGCAGCTCCACTGTGTGTTCTTCATTAGGAGCTTTAGAGAACACATTTATTTTATCCAGCCTGATGTTGCATTTCACACAGGCCAGAAAATGTTTTTAAAATGTCAGTGCTCGATATTTGTAATTATTATATATTTATGATAGAATTTCAAGTCAATAAGCAGGTCGAACGTATGCAAATGAATAAATGGCTGTGATTTAATGGGAAATATCGCACACCATATGGGTATTGTTTTCGATTGGCCCCATAGATTTGTCTACAAAACTTTTTTTTTTTTAACTTGATGCATATGCTGATACAGCTATTCCAAACATAAAGTGGAACTGAGCTGAATTAACACCAAAAATGTGTGCAGGTCCTGGGGAGCACTACGGCATATGTAGGTGGTGTAGGTGCTATGTTTTGACAAGGAAGGAGAATGTGTGGAATAAAAAAAGGTGACGTCTCTGGTTCTGCTGCATCGATTTTGATCTTTGTTTTCTAAACTATCAGTCCTGTCAATGTTGTAAGAGTGCAAAGCTAAATCCGTGCAGTTTTCATTTAATGTCTTCAATTCTGGTCATATGATAGGCAGGCTCAAGAGAGGAGACGTTCAAATATTTGCCCTTGCAGTGCCACACAGTTTTGGAGCCGGCACAGGTTTATTACTTAAAGGTGCTCTATACGATATCCTGAGCATTAATATGGCAGCGAACAACTATTTGCTATGTAAAGATATAGAGGAGTAATGTCTACCTGAGCAGAGAATAACGTCACTCTCCCTCTGTGTGTTGTAATATGAGCTTCTCTGAGCTTCATTTTGTGCATGTGAGCATGCTCCACTGGCCAGCTCACAGCTGCCGCTCTGCACTGCGCTCATACGGCGGTTAAAGCTGATAACGCCATCCTGACCGACGCACTGAGCATTGTGGAAGCGTCCCACCCACCCACTGGTTGCCCGTCAGGTCAGCACTGTTACCACTGTCTTCACTGTTAGCTGCGAGCCGCCGGTTTAACCATGTTGAGTCGTGCAAAGGCAATAGAAATGCTTCCAACTAAGTGGGCCATTATTGCTTGAAACAAAATCACTGCTGTATTTGACATAAAATTCCCAAGTTATAGAAAATTCGTTGGCCCATAATACTTGCAAAGTAGCGCCAAATGTGATGTGTTGACATAGATCTAATTAATTTTAGCCATTAGTTTAAAAAATTCAGCCGCCAAGCATGTGGAGCTGCGGTGGCCGACGCGAAAATGTGTGTTTGGTTTGTTTGTTCTGGGCCACTGTAGAAACACAGCTGCCAGCTCCCTGTGTAGATATAAACGGCTCACTCTAAGGTAACAAAAACACAGCGATTACTATCTTCAGGTGATTACACAATAAAGAAAACACACTTATTAATATTACTTTCCATTTCTGCCATTTAATCCCTCTGGTTACACTCTGTTCCTTTAAGTGAGCAAGAAAACATTTTACAGTTCCAGCATCATTTATTTTCACAACGAAAACCAGTGAAATTATATTGTGCTGTGTTACAAAATCAGCTCCGATTCCAACAGCGATACAGTGAAGTGAAGCTTTAATACCGGGATCAAATTCAGTCCACTGATCTGGATACTGCAAAGGAGAAATTTCAAGTGAGATCCAGCCAGAGACAGTTGGGAATCCCGCCCTGCTTCCCACACCCAACTGGTGAGCCAGTGGAGAGCTCCATGTGAGCTGGCCAAGCTGCCAGTATGTCCCTGAGCAACCAGGGGATCCATTGTTGTTCAGGGTCAGGTTACAGCCTCACCACGGGGCCCCACCCTGCTCTCTTGGCAGTTCACTGCTGTTTTGAACAAAGTTGCCTCCTAATGCCAGGTTCCTTGACATGGATATCAAGAGAATCCTTAAGGAGAGAAGGGGAGAGGAATGCCCAGGGAGGAGGAGGCGGGGAAAAAAAGCCTCCTACACAACCACCATCTGCCTTAGAGTTGGCTGTGTCTTTTCAGCCAGTCAGTCCCAGTGCCACACCAAGTTAATGGGTGAGATTGTGTAACTGCTTTCATCTAGTCAGCCGGGGCTCTAACAGGCAGCGACTGAGCTGCTCAGATCCTCCTCTGAGCCGAGCTTCAAGGGCAGCCATTTTAGGAGCTGACTATGTGCGCTTAGGTGTTCAGCCAGCACACAACATGGACCCACAGATCTGATCCTCTTCCTCAAAGGCAGGCCGCCTGACACTGGAGAGCTGCTGACAGAAATCTATCTGCCAGATGTACGGTACTGTACCCAAGCCCTGTGCCCATACGGCTCAGTAGAAAACATCTCACACTCGTGCCAGGCTGACTTTGCCTGGTCCTTTTCATTTCTCAGGGACATTATCTCTCACATGAAGAGATTTCCAGCCAGAATCCCCGTTCCAAATAAAGACAGAATAGGTCAGAGTGAGTGGCATGCACCGACACTTCGTGGAGAGAAACTGCCAACTACATTCCACAAAGGGGTCTAAAAATGTGTGGTATGCCTGAACTTCTTTATCTCCGAGCTCTGAAACCCTGAGGAGAAGAGGGGAGAGAGGAGCAGAAGGGGAAAGGTGGGAGGAGAAGGGAGGCAGCGAGCGAGCGTGACAGAGCCACCTGGAATACCTTCAGCAACTGAGGACAAAACCCGGGCTCCCCAGATTCCAAAGTCTACTGACATTTGTTAATCACCAACCGGTCTCTCTGCATCGGCGAGCCCTGCCAGCAGTCACACCCTCTACTCAAACTGGCTGACAGCAGCTGCTCTGTCTGAAAGAGGGCCTTTGAATAAGCCAGCATTAAGCTGATTAGGAGTACAGAGGTTTTGTCCTTAACTGTTGGTGAGCGCTACCATCTCACGCCGTCGGGGGAGAGAAAATATTATTATCCTGCCTCCAGATGATTCATCTGGCAAACAAGACAGGATGTACATCTTGTCAACCTGCACACCCTCAATAATTAATGACCCATTGATTGGAAATGACAGCCTGCTTTTTAAAGGAAAAATACAGTGGAAATAACAGCAGGTAGCCAGGGCCATGGTAATTGATTTTTTTTTTTTTTTTTTTTTTTTTGCAGAAATGAGATGACAACATCAGAAAAATCAATACATTTTACTTTCAAGAAAGAAGAGCAAAGGTGGATGGATAATACTTCAAACTCTGATCTCATCAGTCCACATTCTCCACCAGCAGAGAAAGATCTCATAGCAGAAGAGCAGAAACTGTTACGTCTCAGCCAGGACCAGCAAGAATTTGGCCTCTTGAACAAACAGGAGATAGGGAGCTGGAGATCAAGATGGCGACTCCCATCCTCCGATGACATCGGCCCAGGAGAGCTCAACACACCGAATCTGATAGTGAGCTTAACAGCTGCTGATGACAAATGACATACTGCACAATATGACGCACCACAAACCAGGGCCTCAAAATGATCAGAAGAGCTGAAATAACACCTCTCTAACATGAGTCTTAGCAAAAGTAGCAAGGCCGTTGTACTGGATGGGTATTTGTACAGGTGTTCGTCTGTCCACCTGCTCTGTGGACCTATACAAGACCAAATCAACATGAACACATATTAAAAGTATCATAAACAAATGTGTTATAAAGCAGCAAATTTATGGTGAACCTAAATACATAATCTTTGATGATATCATACTTATCAAGGATGCTCCAAAAACTAAATTAAACTTGCGATTATTCAACCCAGTCTCAAGGGAAAGCGCATCAATAGCCCGACTTTAAACGGACATTCTGCGTATCATGAGGATGCATTTTAGCCTTCTTGCGTGTCGTTTGTCAGTTTATGGTTTATGGCCCAGACGCACCAAGTCCACTTCAGAGAAGCGGCGATGATGGCCAACTGTTAGGTCGCCTCTTGTCGCCTTTGTCTTGGCCGTCAAGTTGCATTTGAACACACCGCAAAGACGACAACCTACTGCTAATTAGCACATACGTTCTGTGCCTGCGTGAGGAAATTACTCTCCACACCAGCAGGTAGAGGTAGTCTGTATTAGTTATTCAAAAAGGGAAACCAGAAAACCGAAGCTGTTATGATAACTACATGAAAAGCGACATTTGCTGATTATTTTCACACCACTTTGCTTCATTCCCGATGGCCATGTCGCTGTGAAAATATCCGTGTATTGGAATGACTGACTTCACTCATTGGCTTGCTTTCCTTACTTCCGTCTCTCTTCTTGTGCACTGATTCGTTTAAGCTGAAGAGCCAATCGGAGTGATTTCTCTCACTGACAGGCCCCGCCGCAGATTCAACATGCTGAATCGACCAAAAATCCTCCAACACGGGCAGACTAGAGCCAACAGTGCAGGACATGCCGCAAAAACTAGGCCGACAGACGCTAACCGACAGTTGACCATCGACTTGGTGCGTCAGAGCCTTAAGGCAACAAAACCACTTAGTTAGGTTAAGGGAAAACATCATGGTAGGGCTTAAAATAAGTATGTAAACTAAATAAAATATATACAGAACCAACGTAACAGAACTATGGAAAACACATGACAAATGTCACTACCATAACTTACAAAACAAAACATTAGCAGCCTTTTTCTACATCACTAGCTCTCAGTGTAGCACATTTACGATGCATTTACGTCGAACTCAGTACAGACTACATAGTGTACAAATGACACGTCAAAAGCAGGAAAGGCATGATAAATGTCTTGTGCATTTTCATGGTATTTCTGTGCAAACAGGCTGGATTGTTAGATAAAATCTGGTTCAGAAAACCCTGACAAACTGTCACCATCTCTGTTCAATCTCACTACAGCTGTAAATGTTACAAGGTAATATCCAAAACAGCAAAACATGGCTTCATTGTCTAAAAACTTCGCTTCAAAATCAAGTGTTGAGTAAACCTGACCTGACTTGGTGAGAGTGAGATTTGTTTACATGGATTCATCTTTTGCAGCTCTTTGCTGTGATTATTTAATCATACGTTCATAGCAGGCACAAGAAGTTTGAGGCAAAGCAAACCTGTTAATAACCAGCAGCTTCTGCATGCTGGCACTCTGTGTAAATAACTCATGTTCTGATTTCATAACTATCTCATCAATGAAGAATCAGTGCATTTCCCTTTTCTCAGTATTCCCCCCCAGTGGTAATGAGCACCTGTCATTTGGGCCCATTATTCCACTTGTGACAGGATGTTGCAAGAGAAGAATTTATTCAGTGGGATAATACACCTGGTCAAAAAGAGAGAATCAGGTGCATATGTATAAAACTGATGGAAAAACATAGAGGCAGCAATGAAAGGCTTTTTACTGTCAGGCAGCTGCTGGTACGTCATGTAATCTGTTGATTTTGTCATTCAGTTTAGGATCAATTCCTCACATCTGAAAAAGTGGGATCATCAAATATTTGGCATTTGTAAGATAAGATAAGATGAACCTTTATTAATCCCCGGAGGGAAATTCGGAGGGAAATTGTGCTTGAAAAACAACTTAAATGACAAATGTGATTATGAAATAAGTTAATTTCCTGTCCATCAACTCATCGATTAATCGTTTCAGCTACGTTTACGTCACATTTGTGTCGTCAGACCAAACAGAAGCGAGGGAGGAAGTAACAACGCTAGCTGTTTTTATAGTATCATCGTATTTATAATTGTAATACTGATATCACTGCAATGTCATTTTACATTTCAAATCCAATGCAAATAACTAACAAAAAAACCCTAATACGTAACCTATAGCTTCATTAGAAATAGTTTTAAACAACGGATAAAACACAAAGAAATTGTTTACACTCAGTTTTCTCAGTTTTTATTTTTACTTCCTTATTGTACTTATGAATGTTTATAACACCTTTGTTTTTAGTTTAAATTTATTTTTGGACTGTTACACACATCACAGCATTTGTAATGGGTTTGAACAACGAGGCATTTCCATTAGCGAAGACATTGTGGACAAGCACTAGTGCAAAGATCATTTTTGAAGTGGTCCGTTCATCCTTTAATATTGTCTTGCCATGCTGTGTGCGAGCCAGCCCACCCACCCTTGTTATCACACTTTCTGTTTTAAGTTTTCTCAATATGTAACTTCACAACCTGCTTTTCCTGAATGTGCAAACAAAACATAAAACAGTATCTGAATCTATGCAGCGTTCCTTTACACGGAGCAATATTTAGTCAAAAATTATGAGATGCCAGAAGTGTATCTGTAACTCAGACCCCTGAAAAAAAGAAAGCTCTTAAAATAGCTGTAATTCAGAAAAATTAACACCATTAACCTACACCAGTTTCAAATCCGTCTTCCCATTATGAGTGCATTATTAACATTTTTGTGATCATCCACCATATTCTATTTGTTAAAAAAGGTCAGTTATTTTCTTATCAAACTAAAAAACTCACTTCAAGAAGTGTGTTGAATGATAATTATTGATTTAGGATGATATATCGCGCTGATACAGACTCAAATGGCTGGATCGGATATATCGGTGACGATGGAGCTGATCTATTCAATATCATTTTATGTTAATATGCTATATACATTATACACTAGAAATTTAATTTTTGTCTAAGTTTTGACCAATTTCTTGCTGCATTAAAAAGGTTTATACTTTAATTGTAATTCCTGTTAATTTTGAATATTATTACCAAGTTGCAAGTTACAAAGATTTATCATTTTAATGATAATAATTTTTGTCACATACAACCTACTATTGTTATTGACACTTGAAACCCCCTGAAAGCCTCAACAGATAAATCTTTATAAAAATATTTGTCACTTTCAATTGTCACAAAATGTCTTTTTAAAGCTTACTATGCAGTGTTCATTATTCAAATTGCAAATGTGTTTCCTCTCATATTGTCACTGAATACCTGGTTGTTTCTGGTAAGGCCGTCTTTCATGTGTGGCCCTAATGGTCCACAATGCAAATGTTGTCCCGTATAACCTGGGAAGCAGTGGATTTCTTTCCTGTTTCAGCATCACGGCTACACTCGGTTTAAAATACAGACTCGGAATCGGACCCGCTTTGTATAAGGTGAAAAGCTGCACAGCGACACACAAGTCTACCGAGTTAGAGGGAGTCACCAGTGTGCTGTGTGGATTCTGTTGCAGGGCATGGTTGTTTGTGGTTGTGTAGTTATAAGAGTGGTTAACTGTTAGCGATATTAGCCTTGCAGAGTCCCCTCTGAAATAACTGGAACAGCGAGGCCAATTCATTTTTGCTGTGCTTGGGTTTGACATGAAAAGATGAATATGAGACGAGAGATCAGTATTTCAGCTTCTGTTTCCAGGTATTTACATCTAGATCTGTTACACGACTTAGAATATAGCATCGTACCGGAACACCAAAGTTTCAGGTGAGTAATCTTACAATAGATTAAAGTGAATAATACTTAATATTTAGTCGCAAATCCTTTGCTTGCAATAACTGCATCAAGCCTGTGACTCACTGACATCACCAAACATTTGCATTCGTCTGTTGTGATGCTGTTCCGGGCGTTTACTGCAGCCTCTTTCTTTAGTAGGTAAAACGTGATGATGTTTTCCTTGGTTTTACGTCTGTTGCTTAGTACACCGATAGTTTCTTTCCTCATCAGGACGTTCCAAATGGTTGTTCTGACTATGGCCAATGTTTGTGCGATGGCTCTGATCGATTTTCCATCTTCTCTCAGCTTTTCTCCCATAGACAGCTCTCTGGTCTTCATGTTGGTTACACCTGTCACTCACAATGATTTTGCTTTCTTGAAAAATGGGTGGGCTCAAACAGAAGGTGCTATGTTCTAAGTTGTGTAACAGATCTAGACGCAAATACCTGGAAACAGACGCTGAAATACTGATATCTTGTCTCATATTTATTGTTTCATGTCAAACCCAAATGTTTTCAGTGTACAGCTAAAATAAAGGAATTGGCACCAATAGTTTTGGAGGGGACTGAGCAGTTGATTTCCTTGGCTTACATTATTGAAATCTTATATACTGAGTCTGTGTAAGACTTTGTATAAATGGATCATTATTGCAGCCACTGTGTATCTCGCACACTGATTTTCTATTGTTTTGTAAAATTACTACATTGCTCTTGATGCATTTACATCAAATACCACTGCTAAAACACCTCTTGATTGTTTTGCAGCGAAACCTGTCTTTATCACAGTATAACAGCCTTTCTGTAGCTATGTATCTGAAAGCTCAAATCATCTTCCTGAAATCCAACATCTGCTGATGCAAGTATGGGCCAAGTCAAGCAGCAGCAAGAAATATTTATTTTGGCACCAACCCTTTAATCATTCCCTTTACCAGACATAACTGAGGGACTTTGAAACCAGAAAAACTGAGGCAAGGCTTTGGTTTCAAAGTAAAAGTTTTACTCATCCGACACCTGGTGACTGCATCATTAGGTGTGAGATTTAGAGCCGGTGAGGTCATTCATAACCACACTGGCTTACATTTAACTAATATTATAGTTACAATGTTATATTACAGCCTTTTGTAGCCCGACAGTAGTCATTTGGCACAAAAACAAACATATTAAGTTAATGTAGCTCAGCACTTTTATAATCATGAAGCATATTCAAATGGACAGACATCATTCAGGGCCTAATGGAGGATTTTTCAAGCAAAAATGCCAAATATTATCTAATTTCAGCTTCTCAATTGTGAATTTTTTTTTTTTTTTTTGGTCTAATATGATAGAAAATTGAATTTGAGGATATCACCTCTGGCTTTAGAAAATTATGATGGCCATTTTTCACTATTTTGTGTATTATATTCTATTTATATTATTTATAAGCCAACGATTAATTGAGAGTATTGCCAGATTAAAGGCCTTTACACACCTGGGGCATGACAAAAATAGTTGCCTACAAATATTATATGTCTAGGGCTTTTATTGTGAAAGGTAAGAACAGAAGGAGTGGATACGGTCTGCGCTGCCTTTGTCAAGGTTGAAAGGAGAAAGAAAGTTTGTGGTCTTGACTCGGACTATGGAGCCTCTTTGTTTCATAAATATAAGCGAAACTCGACCCGTTCCGCACAATGCACAAAATCGCTTTTTTGCTGCCTAATATTCATGTTCCGTGTGAAAGTACTCATGAAAAAAACAAGAATTTGAAAAAAATATTGATCTGCGAATTAATCACACAGTAAAAAACGCTGCCTGTGTGTACCGGCCCAAATGGATGACAAAGATAACAGCTCTAGACCAGACTACTGATGAACTGTATATGTTCTGTGGCTGAAAACACACAAAAACATTTCAAATTCAGAAGTAGTTTCATTCCTCTGCAGCACTTAATTAGTAAATTAGAAATATTTTCTGTCTATTTAGAGCTGCTTCAGTACCATTTTCCCCACAAGCTTTCTATTTTGACTATAAAACATGACACTAAAAGACCCCAAAATGATGCGCAAATATCCCGAGTAAAATCAAGAAAATGCCAACATGCTGACGAGAGTGTTAAAGCTGTTCAAAGAGGACAGCATGATGGACTCGACTTGACAGGGTTCTAACTGCATTAACTCATGAAAACATTAAAAACAGGCTTACTCAGATGAAGGAACACTAAAACTCAGACTGCCACTACCACCACCATCCCAGCTGCAACGAGCTGCAAATACAGCCACCAGAGACACTGACTAGAGGGTCAGGACAACTGAGTCACTCTTTCCACATCTGTGAGAAATCTTAACACGCCATTTCTGTATGAGCTGTTACAAACTCACTTAACCTTAGCATCCATTTCAACCACAAAAAAGTTTGATCTGCGACGACTGCACATTCAGTGCTTTAGTTATTTTTAAATTGAAGTTCCCGTACTGTAAAAAGGGAGATTTTCATTTCTTTTGTATAATACAGTACATTTAAGTGCTATATTAATACTGTGAAAGTATCGAAACGCTCAATCCACGCAGAAATACACACAGCCGATATTCAGAGACTGTGTCCACATCAACACATCTGGATTTCTGTCCATTAGTGATGTCACAAACCTACAACATACTGTATAAACCATTTCACAGTTTTAAACATCTTCATCTTCGCTTATCCGGGGTCAGGTCGCGGGGGCAACAGCTCCGTAAACACGAACCCAAGCTGTTGCCTAGCAACACAACTCTGTCGAAATGCGCTAAAACAGCATTTCAGACAGTGTATATACAAGCATATTCAGGCTGACAGTATGAGGACGATATAGTTTTTTTTTTTTTTTAGCATTATAACATGTAAACATGTCCTACAAGAGACAGAAAATAGAAATATGAACCTGAAAATAAACATAATATGGGACTTTTAGGTTTTATGTACAAAAAGGATGCCTATTATAATTCTCCTGAGCCCAAGGTGTCGACATAAACTTGTTTTATCTGACCACTGACCCAAAGATAAACTGTTAACTATCATACAGTCTATGTCAAACAAAAGCAGCGAATTATTATACAGTTTTTAAGAAGCTGAAAGGACAGCCAAACAGAAAATGTTTGGCAAAAAAAAAAAAAAAAAGAAATAAAATGACACTGTTAACAGTGTTATGGGGCCATAATTTCAGGCACATTCCTGCTGTATTATTTATGGTGAACAGACACAGGGCTGCTACAGGCACTGAAACCACAGCCAAAGGGTAACCAGGAAGCATAATTAACGTTTGGACTGTCGGCTAACATGCAACCATATGTGCATGTGCTTACATTCTTAGCCAAGCGTGCACCACATTCATACGACAAAGCACATACACGGTTAACAGCACCATCACCACCTCAAATACACACAAAGGTCTGAAATCCAGCGCCAAGTTGTCTTGGATTCTTCATAGCTTTGCTTCACCTGAAGGTCTCAAAACACACATTAAAGCCATGAATACGTATGTCACCCAGCATTATTCCCTAAAAAGGATCCCCCCAACAATGTCTTTGCTTTGTAAGTTATTTTGGTTCAGAGTAGAAATGGTGCCCTCAAATGCAAGCCAGCCAAAATAGCAGCTTCTGGTTTGCAGCGAGTCTTTGGCCTGCGTGTAACTCACACACACTCTCTCACAGTTGGCTTTTATCTGTCAGCATTGTAGCAGATAACAACAGTGGTTCAGATGAGGAAAGCTGGTCCGACCTGAATGACCTTCATATTCCAGTACTGTGCCACTGCCTAATCCCTACACAGAAGAATAACATATTGACGGATACATCCACAACGTTGCACGGGAGTCTATTATTGTGTTAGTAAGCATGTAAAGTGGAGGCACTGTAGGTAAGTGCTGTGCTTTTGCTCATCATTTTTCTGATTTTACAGATTTTCATGAAAAGCAGATTGATTTTAACTGTTGTTATGTCCCCTTGCACTCAAAAGTGTTAGGCTTTCTGCTGCAAGAAGACACCAAAGTTTACAGTAAACAAAATCTTCATGCTGAAAGGAAAGCTCTGGTAATGAAGAGTTGGGAAGGAAAGTGAACAGGTGAAGAGAAAACTAAGGAAAAAATGCCAATAAGGTGCAGATTTTGCATAAAAGTAGGGCTGCAAATAACAGTTTAGTCAGTCATAATAACAGCTTTATTATTTGTCTAAAATGTTAAAAAAATAGTGACAAATGCCAATCTCAGTTTTTAAGAACCCAATGTGATGTCTTCAGATTATATGTTTTGACCAACCAATCGTCCTAAACCCAAACATATTCATTTTACAGCAAAGAAAAGCAGCAAATCCTCACATCTGAGGAACTGGAACTGGCAAATGTTTGGCATTTGGGCCCCGACTGCAATATCTTAACAATTATTATTATTATTATTATTATTATTCACAATTATTGTACGAATCAGGCTGTTATCATTAACCACTCATAGCTCTATCTACGAAAAGTAATACAGTTCGTATATATATGTATATATCCCACATAATCATTTTGTATTAAATCCACATAATTGTGAACCAGGAAGTATAAAGAGCAACAAACGCCACAGGGTGGTGGGTCAAAAAACCCTGGACTTTCTCCCAGGAGCCTGGTGTATCCCATGTGAAACCAGAAGTCAATGTTGATTTATTTGTAACATAACCTAATACATCAGTAATGTCACATTCAAAGCTATTTTAACCCAAACCATATTTTCTTAAACCTAACTAAGTAGTGTTGTTGCCTAAACCTAAATAAATTATTTCCTGTAAGGTGGAAGTTTATTTTGAAAAGACTGTATGCATGTAACGTAAGATATCTGTTGTATGAGGATACGTTACATGAATTGGTACAACATTTGGTGCCGATATCTACGGTTCACAGCAGATGTATCCTAATTACTTCGGTGGTCCCTTGACTCTCATCTACAGTAGCTCCATCAAGTCAAAATTAACTGTGGCTTATGACCAAATACCTGCAAAACCAATGATACCAACCTCAACTGTAGTGTGTGTATAGAGCTAAATAGCAAAACATTATACCTGCTAAATATCAGCATGTTAGCATTTAGCTCAAATTTGATGACTAAATACATACATTTGATCTTTTTCAACACCATTATTGAAACCCATATTTAGGTCCCATATTGTATTGTATTGATTAGAAAGCAAGTGTTGGTGCTATAAATTCTGCAAAATATCAACTGTAAAATATCAAAATGCTCAATTTGATTCGATGCTTATGATTTCTGTAAGGTTGTGATGTCACAACTGTACAGTCACCGGCATAAGCGCCGCTAAACTCTGTAGGCGACACAGCGAGTCCCTGGCTGTCGTGGCGCTGTGAAGGCGGTGACAGCACAGTCGCGGTAGACCGGAAACGCTGACCAATCAGAGCAGACTGTCCTTAAAGAGACAGCGCTAAAACGGAGCGTGATAGCATGATATGTCCCCTGTAACTAAGCAGTGTTAGCTGCCACTTTGGCCTCTAATACCTTGATTATTGTAAATAAAACATATAATAATAATAATCCACATACATAGAATAGATTTTGACTGGAATTCATTTACAACACCACAATCTAATGACCTGAATGTGACAGAGAGATATTGTATTACTGTAGTCTGGATGAGCAGACAGTGTCTGTTTCATGACAGCAGCGGTCGGTGATAAGAACAACAGCGAGCTGGACAGTTACCTCACCCCTCTCTACCTGTGATCAGAGCAGTCTGCTTCCTTAAAACGATGTGATCACATGCTGCTGCTTATTTGAGAAAGTCTGAATACACAGAGATGAGACATCGATCCCACCTGGCCCGATCAATGGACTGGGCCTTTTCAGAGGAGATGTGAAGAATCAATAATGTTCGGTATAAACGTTTTGTCATAACATTCATCAGACATCTGCTCGGATGAAATGAAAGGGAGGGGAATGGCATGAAGTACAAGAGAGAAAAAAGAGAATAGAGCTGGAAAAACAACAGTAATGCCATCAGACACATCCCTGTAAACTGTTGGCATCCATTTTAACTTCCAATATTTTGATTTTGATTATTTTAAGCTTACATTACATCAAAATTTTGGGGTAATTTCCAACTCTGATTATAGTTTTTACAGTCTGTTTTAGTTTTTATTCTCTGAGGTCAATATGCTGAATAAAAATGGCAGATTAAGTGGCAACATCAAGATAAATCACCAGCTATGCAGCTAATACTGAGACCATCATGTTAATAGTGAATCAACCAAGCCTAAAGTCACTGAGAGTGGCCAAAATCATCATCACTGTCATAAAATATTACCAGCCACCTGACTAACAACACTGGTGTTAATCTGACAACAAATCTGTTTCAGGAAGCATATGGCGTCAAAAAGTAGGTCAACCATTAACCAGCTAACAAGACCATGACCAGAAACACTCTTCTAGCACTGTTTCATCTTAAATCCATCTGATGTAAAGCTGAGTAATCTGCGTCAACGCTCTTACACATTAAAAGGTGAATTCATAAGAAATAAAACGCACCCTTGCTCACTTCTACACACTCGGGGGTTTTGCTGCTACAGGTCTGGTATGACCAGCAGCTTATGGTGGCTAGTTTCTCAAAATCTAATCAAACTCAGTTGAATCAAACTATTGTTTTAATTTGACTACACTGCATGCATGTAAATATAAAGTGTATAGTGGAAATATTTTTTTTTTCAGTCAGATCTCTGACCTCCTCTCTACTTGTGCTACCATTAAACTATATTTTTGCATTTACCTTTTCAACCTATAACTGCCATGTGTAGCTGCAGTTCAGCAAAATCTACATAAGATTGCTTTAAATGGAGCTAAAGGTCTGCCCATGATGTTTTTTTTTTTTTTTTTTTTAAATGGGGGAACATTTTCCCAGAAACTGTCTTAGTGTCTTCAGCGTTTCATCTTCTGGCCTACACAACGGCTGTGTGGTATTATGGGCCACCAGTGTGTGTTACAGTAGCCATTTTTTGACCGGTACTTGATGTGCCGTTGCTCTATATTTAGGAATTAAGATCAAAACATCGTACCTTGGTTTCGTCAGATCACAAGTTCAATTTCCTGTCATGGGAATGAACTGCATACAAAATTAACATGTGGTTTTTGGTGAGTAGTAGTCCTACCACTCACCACTCAGAAGTGTTAAAAACACATGAAACTGTTGCTAAGCATGTTGTGGATAGACTCATGCTATACAGTCCTGCACTTATTTTTAGCTTGCCGTTGGCCTCTTGGTAGTTTTTCCTTTAGAGCTTCCTCTTTACATGACCATCCATCATAGCAAGATGACCTGATCTAGATAAAGTCCTCATGGTGCCATAATTCCTCCAAGTCTTCAAGTTTGTCTTCACTGTCCTCCAGAAAAAAATTAAATCTGATTTTATGTCTTAATCTTTTTGCTAAAATCTCAAACACGTTGGCTCCTGCGCTGCTGTCCACGCTTCTGCACTTTGACATTCACTGCTAATATTTGAATTGATCTAATTGGAATTACTTCACTTAAGCAAACATCTTGATTTTCAATGTAACTAACCTTGAGTTAATGAGGTATGTGCATACTGTACTTACACAGAGGGACAACAACTCTTTTGTGTTTAACTTTTCTTTACTGTTTAGTTTAACTGAACGACTGAGATTTTTTTTTTTTTTTTTTTTTTTTTGGTGAAACCAGCTCCAGTAATCTCCGATTGTCTTAGAGGACTGGTAAATATAGGTGCAGAGCGTTTCACATGCTGCAACCCAGCAAGCTCTGCTGATCTGTCTGCAGCCTGACCTTCACTGGTGTCACATTCAGAGGGCGTTACAAAGAAACACCTCAGGCCCAGGCGACCCTTAAAGATTCTGTGTAAAGGAAAAGATCATGTAGGCTTACCACTATCCCATTAAAGCGACTGATACAAGTCTAATGGAACAAAATGAATCTTTTTTTATGTTTTCACTGGGGCTGTCAGTTGATTAATCGCAATTAATCGCATGATTGTCCATAGTTGATCATGATTAATTGTAAATTATTCACATTTTTTACCTGTTCAAAATGTACCTTAAAAGGATATTTGTCAAATATTCAATACTCTTATCAACATGGGAGTAGGCAAATATGCTGCTTTATGCAAATGTATGTTTATATTTATTACTGGAAATCAATTAACAACACAAAACACAAAAATCCTCACAGGTAGCGCATTTAGCGTAAAAAATGTATATGTATACATATAAATATGGAAACTGCAGCCCAACAAGCAACAACAGCTGTCAGTATATCAGTGTGCTGACCTGACTATGACTTGATCCAAACTGCATGTGATTATCATAAAGTGGGCATGTTGTAAAGGGGAGACTGGTGGGTACCCAGAGAACCCATTTTCAATCACATATCTGGAGGTCAAAGGTCAAGGGACCCCTTTGAAAATGGCCATGTTTTTCCTCACCAAAATTTAGTTTAAGTTTGGAGCATTATTTAACCTCCTTCACAACAAGCCACTATGACATTGTTGGTGCCAGTGAATTTCTAGTTTCATATATATCATAGCTTTAAAACTGAGCCCACTACAACCTAAAAATCGCAAGTTGCGTTAATGCATTAAAGAAATTAATGGCGATAAATTTAATTTGTGGTTATGCATTATTATTGCATTAACTTTGACAGCCCTCATGTTAACACAATATCGCTGCCCTTTAAAAATTGGTTTACGTATCAATCTCACGCTTTGCGATATCATCTGCCTCGAAATCAAAGTTAGCGCGTCGCATGATACGAACATGCACCACCTCAGTCATAAAGGACGAGCAGAGTTTAGAGGACTGAAGGATTTTGATCTCGGGACCTCAAAGTATTCAGCTGACTGAGGCCTTCAAGCAAGACCTCACATCAAAAAGAGAGATGGAGAAGCTGAAAGAGAGAGAGAGGAATGCCGAATTAGTATCGCTCCCAGTCGCAAATACTATGCTAATCCCAGGAAGAGATGATAGTTCTCTATTTTATGTCTGTGTCGTCCATACTGCAAGGTCAGACTGTCAGTCTGTCGCTCTCTGACAGATGGTTACCTGACATCACCCACCCAGTCAAACCGTCATTAATACTTAATATCGATGCGCTCACTTCCCTCTTTATACCCGGTTTATGCAAACCAAGGCGGCTCCGTTCTCGGTCAAAGACATCCAACTTGCTAATTTGCTACATGTTTCTCTCTAACGCTGCACTCAAGAAAAGAAAAAGAAAGAAGCTGGCCATCATGGTACAAGTAACCTTGCTCCAAGGGTAGCCTTTGTGTTTAGCAAAGGGCTCAGACTGTTCCTTCTAAGAAGAGGGACGGCTGCAACACAGAGCACTCGGTCGCAACATTGCCCTCTTTTGCACAGAAGATAATGACCAAACAGATTAAGAGGAGATGAGCATTATGGCCATCTCTTGAGTGGCGACTGTCTTCAGGTTGTCATGGAGAGAACTCACCGTATAAAAAAATACTACTACATTCAAAACACTGCCGCTTACAGTCTTATACATCACCCGCATTTACCTTTAATCATGAGCCTCCAGACATATTTATGTGACCTTCAAGCCTGGAAATGTTCACAAAGCAACAAAAACAGAGGGCTGGTAAATCCCTCGGCTAAAGCCTGCTGGGTGTGAAGGTTAGATACTGAATACCCTTACATAGTCGCTGGCTTTATTCCTGTTACCAAACCACAAATGAATCTTTTCATCTAAGCCGGTCTTTTTTTTTCTAGTTCAATGCAAAATGCACAAAATAAAAAAATAAACAAACAGAGTAAATAACAGAGGTCAGAACCCAGGAAATCAAATAGCTGAGTGAGGATAATGGGTGGAAGCAAGGAGACGTGCACGGTTAGAGATCTCTGGAAGCTCAACCTTCTTTTACTGCAGTCACCTCACTTGGCTTCCTCTCCCTCTCCCTCTCTCGGGGCTGACAGAATTATCTTCTGCATCAGAGCTGAGGCTGGGCCAAACGCTCCACACAGAGGACTCCATTTCACGCAGCCAGCCCCACTGTGGCCAAGGAGACACTGCCAATCACGGCTGGAGTATCAGTGGCACGGCCATCCACCATTTTGTGCTCCTCAAGGTCTTTGACTGTCCTGCAGCTCAGCTGCGTGGAGCTGCTGCCTCCGCTTGCTCCACTATCTCGTTACACAGATGGAAGTGTTTAACTTTAAGAGCACAAGACCTGAGCGAGCAGCTTCCCCTCCTGTCTGTCTGTTCCTCTGCTGACTGTCATGGCCGTCAGCAAAAGCAGAAGTGAGATGTGCGTTTTTTTTGTGGTTTTTTTTGTTCGCTGCAAAAGATGGCCACCTAGAGTGCGGCTCTGCTGCTCTTCACAAGCTGAAGACAACGTCCTAGAGAGATCTGAGGCTCGTGCCTCTTAATGCTGAGCTTTCAATTAAACAAAACTTTCATAAGATATGTGTAAGCGTCTGTAGATAACATCAAACACAGGTGACCCAACATGTTGTACAGTAAACATGTTAGTGCTTCTATTAGAGAGCTAAAAATGCTTTTTTTCTAGACTGAAAAGCATAAAGGATGAAACTTGGGGCAACCCTCAGCAACATGATTAAATATTCCATCCAAAAATGATTAAGTGCACAATTTAATTAATAGCCTCAGGCGTGATTATTTTTACAATTTCATATTGGAAGGAATAGGTAGATATATTTGGTTTTCTCAAGAGGTTCCTTCCCTCGAGCTTGAAGAGAAAAATTCTCAGAAAATGAATTCTATCAAGTACTGTACACAAGTAGGCTACGGCAAAAAGAAAAGAAACTAATTTATTTGCTGCTCCAGCTTCACAACCAATACATAAACCCTACATGTTCACAGTCAGACATATGAGGCTGAAAACATGCTTCAGTCAGATGTCCTCAAACTGAAACACACAGGCTAAATAAACAACCGCTGAAGAGCCGGACAAGTGAAGGATGTCCAAGGACAGATCTTGGAGAGAAACCAGGAAGTGTTTTCCACAAAGACAATCACTCCAGGAAACCTTACATTCCACACGGCTTTGTAGCCCATCTCTCCTCGGAAACCATTTCCTGACGTAAATCAATCTGCTGCTGTCTCAAATAGATCTGTATCATCTCGAACAACATATATGGATAACTGGGAGCACACACTAAGTTCAGCTCACAACCCAAACTCCAATCCAGTAAACTGTTATTCGTATGATGTGACCAGCGGACAGCCTCTGGGGTTTGAGAAGTGCCTTAAACGTGCACTCTTTCTAACAGCCAGCAGGAGGTGACTCCTCTGGTTGCAAAAACAAGTGTGATTATCTAGAAGTCTATGAGAAAATGAGCCTACTGCTCACTTGATTTATTACCTCGGTAAACATGAGTTTATGGTCTCAATCGCTAATTTCTAAGTCTTCTACAATACAGCGTGATGTTCATTTTTTAAAATATGGTCCAGTTGTCCAGTCTGGAAGTTGTCTGTGTTTTCCTCTTACAACTTTAACCCTTTCACAGTGTGTTTTCAATTCATGAAAGTTAATTCTAACCTTTTTGGTCACCTAAAAATGTCTTATTCAGCATTCGGTTGTAGCTAGCTCCACTCTCTCACTTGGTTGCTAAAAACCAAGATGGCGACGGCCAAAACGTCAGACTCGAGGCTTCAAAACCATAGTGCACAAACCATCACAACCATCATTTCAGTACTTAGCTCCACCCTCTTGTGTCACTTCTGGTTGCAAAAAAAAAAACAAGATGGCGACGACCAAAATGCTGAACTCGAGATTTCAAAACAGTAACCCACAAACCACTGGGTGACGTCACAGTGTCTACGTCCACTTCTTCTATACAGTCTATGGATGTGATTATGACTTCCTTCTTGCTGTGAGTGAAACCATCTTCCACGGAAGGCTTTTACCTCATCTCAAAACCTTCTCTCTATTAAAATTCCTTCAGCAGTGTCCAATTCCACCAAATCACCAAAAAAAAAAAAAAGATTACAAGAAAAGGCTGCGAGATGCACTGAAGGGTTTCTTGTAAGTGGGACTCAGTGGACAATTGCCAGAAAACACTGCAATGCTGACTTCCTTATAAGCCTGACATGGCAGTTACTACAGTTACAGGGAGTGGGTGAGGTTACAAGCTAGTCAGGATGGAGTATTTCAGAGTGACCAAAAGAGGACACAGGAAGCAATAAAGGAAAAGAGCAGAAAAATCTAACGGAGTCTGGTTGGCTCGAAGGAATGTTGGAGGAAAGCCGATTTTTTTGGAGCGCTTTTTGGTAAGTTTATCTAAGACGAGGTGAGGTTCCTCTCCAGGTTTTCGCCAAACCGACCTCTCGAGGCAACTCAACAAGTTTGAGAAGGGAAAGATGAGAGACCCATCAATATTAACTTACCACTGAGACCTCCTTTCCAAGCTCTTAAATATTTAATCGTCCTTGGACAGCTCTGTTGCTTCGTAGGCCAAGCCAGTGTGGATCCCTTCTACAAGACCACTCCTGTTCCTGCTCAATGAAGGCCTTGTCCAGTGGCACCACACTGCCCAAGGAACGGGCGTCTCCAAAGAATTCAGGATTTTTTTTCCCACCACATGCAGCTCGAGGCTGACAGAGTTGGTTCACTGTGTCTTATACGAGAAGGGCACAAATCCTGAATTTAGGCCAGAAACCTGAGTAGATGGCTTAATTTATCTCACTGGACAAACTGCCTCATCAGCTCGGCCACTTTATACCTGAAGTCTTCATTTTCTATAAAGCTAGCCCCCTCTATAGACTAGCGACTGTGAGCTATACAGAGCCACAAGCATTTTTCTTTCCAGGAGGGGAAAGGTGACGTTGAACTGTTGATGTTCTGATGGAAAGCAGAGAGGAGGAACCAGTTCTGCAGCAGTGTAACGTGGCAACTGACAACAGAAACTGGAATGACACCTCCAGCGAGCCACTTCCTTGTTCCATTTAAACCCCCAACGTGATGTCGCTTTTTAGCTTTTCAAACAGGCCTACACCTCGTTACACAGCATCAAATCATTCACAGAATCCATATCTAAACCAAGAATCGAAATCATGACAGAAAGGTGTTTTATGGAGTGAGTATTCGGTGAGTGGTGAGGTTTTTAGCTGTGCTGTAATGACTATAGTGTTGTGGATCTGGGGCCTGTGTGTTTCAGCACACTTTACAAGTGTAGCAGCAGGGCCTGGCTGCATCTCATGAGCCATGCATCATGTCAAGAAAGCACTCACTGGAGCATTTCAATTTGCTTTTGTGCGTCTCCCTGGCCTTCTTCACTGCCCCAGGTAGAGAAGAATGGAGGAGTGCATCGCCCAATGTGAGTGAGTGAATGAGGGGAGGGGAGTGTGTGTGTGTGTGTGTGTGTGTGTGTGTGTGTGTGTGTGTGTGTGTGTGTGTGGCAAGAGACAGAAAGAGTATCAGAGTGAGTGATGAGCTTCACAACCACTTCCTTCCAGCGTTCAAACCATCACAGGAGTCTCTCTCTTGTTTAATCCTCTGTCCTCTCTGTCAAGCTTTTTAAGCGTAATCCTGAAATACCTTGCAAAAATCCAGTTATGTAATTCTTTTTTCTAAAAGTATCTATAGTTCAGTTCTGCCCTGTCACCTTAAAGCTGAACCACAGTAAAAAAAAAAAAAAAAGTCTTAGGCGGAGGTAAAATTTGACCACTTTGACTCGGATAGCTCCAGACGTGCTACAAGTATTTAATCAGTCACAAATTTGGACCATGAAACTACAATTAAAGCCACAAACTTCGATATGAAAAATGACAGTATCTTATAGCATGTTGCAAGATGCTATGTAAATCGATGTTATGTAAATACTGTATATTAGAAATGGAGCAACTTCAGAATATATGAAGATGTTAGAGGAGTGGCCGGATAAATTCAAGAAATCACCCAGTATTTATACTGTGGAAAACCAAGCCCTGTGCTGCCTGTATGTCAGTTAAATTGATTAAACACAAATTTGTTTAAAGATATGCATCATGTTAGCAGAATATTAACTAAAATATTAAAACCAATTTACTAGGGCTGCAATTTATGATTAATTTCTCGATTTAATTACCCACAGCCCAAGGCCACATATTCATGTATCTTGTTTTGTCTGATTAATAGTCTGAAATCAAAAGATATTCAGTTCATATCTACATATTATATGACAAAAAAAAGCAACGGCTTACAACTATATCAGTTATATCCGGTGGGCAACTTTGGGGTCTGAGAAGTGAAGCCAGTGCTGAAGTGCTTCAAACCTGCATTCTTTCTAACAGCCAGCAGGGGGCGACTCCTCTGGTTGCAAAAACAAGTCAGATTGTAAAGAAGTCTAGAAAATGAGCCTACTGCTCACATGATTTATTACCTCACTAAACACTGTAAACATGAGTTTATGGTGTCAACACTAGTTTCACGTCTTCTTAAATACAGCATGATGATCATTTAGTAAATTATGGTCCCATTTAGAATCAAACAGACCATAAAGCAGGGGATGCTTTAGAGCTTGGCTACCTTTTGATTGACTGGTTGCTACCACGGCGCTGTCCAGTTTGGGGACTGGTTTGTGTTTCCGTCGTAGAACTTTAACCCTTTCGCAGTGTGTTTTCAGTTCATAAAAAATGATTATAACCTTTTTAGTTCCCTAAAAAGGTCTAATTCAGTGTTTGGTTGTACTTAGCTCCACCCTCTCATGTCACCTCTGGTTGCAAAAGACGAATATGAAAATGGTCAAAAACCAAGATGGCGACGGCCAAAACGCCAAACTCGAGGCTTCAAAACCATAACCCATAACCACTTCTTATATACAGTCTGTTTATATCGGAGAAAAGCAGCAATCCTCAACAGAATAATTGACTTAGCTTTACAATTTAGACACGTCTATAAGACAGACAGGTCCTCAAGATCGGTTAAAAATGCAGGAGCCACCTTTGGGCCATAAATTTAAATTTTCATTTTAGTTGTGTATATTACTGTGTGTCATTAATGTAATTACAACTAAATAATTGCCACACAAGAGAACCTGGGGACTTCAGGGACCTCAGAGAGTCTGGGGGCCCCAGCACAGTTCCCCACTGTTACTACAACACTATACAACTAGCAATACCTTCTCTGCTACAGCAAAAGCAAACAGCCCTGACCCACATGACCTTAGCTGGTGAGGTGAACTGAAAACCTGAGCTCACAGATTAGTTCATAGTGCAGCAGCACGAATGAGCTTTAGAAAGAGTCCAGAATGTGTTGAAGGCGTGTGAAAGTTACTACAGGAACTCTATAAACCGCAGACGGCGTCAGGACCCCCAGAAAGAAACATCACAACCACATCCAGAGTTTAAATCGCTGGGCTCATTTGCAGAACATCCACCGTTCCACCACCAGACCGTATCCATCGCCACCCGTCTGAGAGACCAAATGTGTCGACGGCAGCAGATTCCTGCCCTCTACATCAGCTCCTCCTTGAGAACCTGTTTGCCCTGCTGCCACGCCAGGGAGAAGGAGCATCGCCACCATTTTGATTGCTCTTCTCAGCCCCGGCATTGTCGCAGCACAGTGTGTCAAGCTCGCAGTCTCCTTGTCAGCAAGATTTCACACAGTGGCCAGGGGAACTGCAGAGCATCACATACAGCCTCGCACACACACAGGAACACACTATACAGATTGCAAACGCACCTCCTTCACTCTCCCGACAGGCTGGTCAACAGACACCTTTAGGATATAATGTGTGAAAAGTCACCAAAGGGTGCACAGTGGACATAGGGTGCATTACAACATCGGGTTTGTACTGTAATAAATCCATTAATCTAAATAACTTTTAAAAGTATTTGAATATACTTAAAACAAGTCTCCAAATAAGTACAACCTCACATATGTGTCACCCAGATAAAGAGCTGTGCAAATAATTAGACGATAAAAGCACTTTACTTTCGAGATAATTTCACCCAAAACAAAAAATCATCTGGAGAACTTCCTTTGAGATGTGCAGCCATCACTTATCCCTCACACACTGTGAAGAGTTTTGAGAGCACTTTGTTGAACATTAACTACCTGCATGGCCAAAACCACTGCATTATTCAGCATTAAAATTCCTGTCTCATCCACGTGTCCCTCAGCCATCACAATCACAAAGCCTGCTGTCCTAAAAGTGTCATCTGCAAATCTCTCTCACACACACACACACACACAAATCCCACAAATCTACAAACCACATTGTGTTTAAATCATGCAAAATTAAAGTTAACCTTGAAAGCCCCACTAAAGGACCTCACTTTACAGAGTTCTTCTGCTTCCTGTAGCAACTTCCGAGCTGAAAAAGCAGAAGAAGAAGAAGAGGAGGAGAAGAAGAAGAAGATGATTGTGGCCATGTCATGAACACAACCTTTGTTCCTGCCTGTCTGACTCCAGGGCTCTCCTTGGAGACTCATCTGCTTTCCTCCATTTTATGGTGAAGCTCTACTAGTAGCTCTGACATACCTGACTTGAGACCAGTGACAGCAAATAGGCATCCAGATAGAGCAGGGGTTGCAATAAGAGCAAAATAAATGAAGCCACCATTTCACCACCATCAAGAGAGCTCCAACCCCGTGGACTCCAAATCACCAGTTTAAAACAGAGAGGAGCAGGAGAGGAGAAACATATAGCTTCCTCCCACTGGACATGGCTTTCATGGTGTGATTGTGTGCGTCTGTGTGACTGGACCAGCGGCTATGCCAGCTCCTCTGTGTCGCTAATGGAGGCTAGTTGGGAGAGGAGAGCAAGCCGCGCAATGGCTTCTCCATGAAGCTAACGCGCAACAACACGCACGGCCGGAGAGGGGGGACGCACAGCCGGGGGACCAATAATTCCCCTGACCAGACATGTCAGAATAACAAAACACTCCAGCTCCGGTGCAGCCGAAACACGCAGGCGACCCCCTTTACACCGCCGCGTCCATTTCCTTGTGTCACTTTGACAACAAACCGAAAGGCGACATAGCGAGGAAGCGGCTCGGATATTAACTGGGGAAGCGAGAAGACCCACTTGACTTTGGCTGCATGGAGCGCCCACCCGACTGAAAATCTCGCCCCGGCTTCCTCTCCCAAGTCGGCTGGACTGAAAGGAGAAAAGGTGGTGGTGGTTGTGGTGGTGGAGGACGAGGGGGGGACCAGCTCTTTCCAGGTCATTCACGAGGCGCTCTCCAAATTATATCCCATGATCTACCATACCGACGTTCTCGCAGACCTTGAAAGCCCAGGCGAAAATCTTGGCGAAACTGGAAATATAGTGCAAGAGGGGGAAAGAAAAAACTCACTGGTACAATCTTCTCCTCAAGCGATCCTCCCAAAAGTTGTCCTCGTATTTCATGCGTGCGCCCGGTCGGTCTAATGGATGATCGCCATCTTTCCTGCTTCTCCTTTGCTGCAGCTGCAGATGACCTGAGATCCGTCTGTCTCTGAATAATGAGCAACCACACAGACAAGGAAGACAATCTGCAAAGCAGGCTACACAAAGAAGTTTGGGAGACTAGCAAGCACCAGAGGGTGCACAAGAGTTTACGACGAGACGAGGGAGCATCAGCAGGATGGACAACGTCTACGTCTGAGAAGCTCATCCTTCATCTAGACTGAAGTCAGATCAGCTGCAAAGCCTTATCAGCGGCTCAGACCACCACCAGATACATGATGCGGGCTCCGGCTATTTTATATAGGCTTTCCATACTGTGTGTGTGCCACGTCATGGGGTTATCTGTAGTTCACTTTGGTGGTGATGATGCTGCTTCACGCTTCATCCAGACAACAAGATAGATAGATATATAGATAGATAGATAGATAGATCATTTGTGCTTATGCATAGTTACACATCCCAATTTTATAAAAACAAATATATCAAAATATATTCTTAATAAATAAATAAATATTAAAAAATAATCAGCAGTGCCTCCATCCAATTATCCTCATCACACTCCCCCATATTTATTCAAATAAAATCCAAACAATAAATTTAGCATGTCATAACACATTAATTGCATCCCTCATTCAGAAAATAAAAATGGCCGTTGTGTTGCAGTATGTTATGGTGACTGTAAAGTAGGCATGATGCTGCTGCTGCTGCAGGCTGCTGCTCTGTCCACCAGCTGCTAACAAAGAGGGAGCCCAAGACAAAAGGTGCAGGGTCCTGCTCAGATGTATGTCAGTGTGAGGTTGGGTGGGGGGTGGGTGGCGGGTGGGGGTTGAGCGGCTAAGAAGAAGGGGCACACATGGGAGGGTGGGCAGGCAGCGAGGAGAAACCTTGCATGACTGAAGGACTATAATGCCATCTAAGAACCTTTGATGGCTTTTGTTGAGAATAATTTAACATGTGTTGGTTATGCTCATTACCATGTACTTAAATATATTCAGATTATTTACAGTGTTGTCACATTGCTGTACTGTGAGCCTTTTTTATATGATAAAAATGTCATGAGACACATAGAGGAGTAATTTGAATACATACTTTATTCTTTTTATAAGGTGATTTTTGTTTTTTTTTTGCCTTCATTTGACAGTGACAGTTATGAAAGGTGTGTGTGGGGGGTGATATGCAGCAAAAGACTTTGAATGCATTGCATGATGTAAAGCTCGCTTTTATCTATAGTTTTTTTTACTGTATTTTTACTTCTCGCAGCTGAATGCATGATTTTAAGATCACAGTAAAGCTCTCTGAAAGTTACACTGGGCCTAGGATGTATTTCTTTGTCTTTCAGAGTTCTGGGAAAGGATAATAAAACATGTACTAATATATAATATTATTAATCTAAATGTCACTATGTTTATTAAGACTGTATCGAATCATCGTTGATTATTTTCTTGATTAATCAATTAGTTGTTTTGGTCTATAAAATAACAGAAAATTATGAAAAATCAGCGTTTCCCAAAGCCCGAGATGACGTCCTCAAATGTCTTGTTTTGTGCACAACTCAAAGATATTCAGTTTACTGTCACAGAGGAGTAAAGAAACCAGAAAATATTCACCTTTAAGAAGCTGGAATCAAAGACTTTAGACTTCTGTTTGAGAAAAATTACTCAAACCGATAATAAAATAGTTGGCGATTAATTTGATAGTTAACAAATAATTGATTAATTGTTGCAGCTCTAAACTGAATATTTTGGGGTTTTGGACTGTGGGTCAGACCAAATGACGTCACCTTGGGCTCTAGGAAATTGTTAGGGGTGTTTTGAAACTATTTTTGATATTTTTTGGGGGGGGCGGGGGCAAAGAGTTCAGCAATTTATTAAGAAGAAACTACAAATTTAAATAATGAAAGTCATCACTAATTGCAGCCGTATACCTGATAAACAGAAGAATTTGTGAAATTGCAGCAGTGTATTTGTCTCTAGGGCTGCAATTAACGGTTATTTTCATTGTTGGTTAATGTGCTGATTATTTTCTCCATCAATCGATTAGTTGTTTTGTCTATAAAATGGTGAAAAATGTTGATCAGTGTTTACCGAAGCTCAAGATGACGTCCTTAAATGTCTTGTTCTGTCCACAACTCAAAGATATTCAGTTTACTGTCATAGAGGAGTAAAGAAACCAGAAAATATTCACAACTTAAAAAAAATACTCAGACCTATTAAACGATTATCAAAATTGTTGCTGATTCATTTAATAGTTTACAACTAATTGATTAATTGTTGCAGCTCTAATTACATTGAAAGTTACATTGGGCTTAGGATGTTTTATTTGTCTTGCAGAAATATGGGAAAAGATAACAAAACACATACTAATATGTAAAATTATATTTATCTAAATGCCAGTATGTTTATTTCTCAGTACTTGTTCATAGTAATGAGTGTGATCTGTATGATGTACACTGCTGTGTGAGTGAGATGTTTTTCTGTTGTCTTATGCAGACAGTAGATGGCAATAACAACATCTGCCCTCATTATAACAAAACACATGAGCTGTTCTGCACAGTTTTCTTTTACAATTAAGCAGCAAGTTTTTATTCATTCAGGAAAAAAAAACTTGTTTGAATCATAGATTTAAAAAATAAAAATTTTTTACCCGATAATCCTGTCTGTGACACCTGAAAAAACCTCAGTCACAAATCTTTTGAGCGGGCTCACTGGTGATTGTTTTCTGATTTACAGGCACAGACACAGAGAGGAATTAAATTTGTGTAAGATACAGACATAGTTAATCATGTTTGACAAGTGTTGGTGTTGCCTCTTGTGAGATTCGGTTATGAATTATGGATTGTGGAATGCATTTTTTGTGTGTGGAATGTAATAGAAAGCTTCAGATAAGAAATGATATCCAGTCAGTCTTTGTATCAGCAGCTTCCTATCCGCATCACTTGTGCTAATACAAGGGCTAGATCCTCAACAATGCTGTTAAACAGTGTGATACAAGCTGTGTCTTTAATATGTGACACCCTGGGATCTGAATCATGTGAGAATATGAAATATATAATGTGCTGTTAAGCATAAGGTGACAGATGGAAACAGGAATGAGCTTTTTTTAAAAAAATGCAGGTCCATAGTGCCAGTTCTCCTGTTGCAGTGACGTATGTAGCCCCATGTTTTTCCAAATTATCACTTGGCCCAAAAATGACTTCCTCCTCCTTCAGGGTTGCCTTGATGCTGTTTTCTTCTTTTTCTGTTTACTCAGAGCACCTCTAGAAAATTAAAAACACACCAAAATATATGTAATATTTATGCCAATTACAGTTTTTGATGTCTCAACAGATCTTTAAAGGAATGCCTCGTGCGAAGTACACACACAGTGTTGACAGTGCTTCCTGTGGGTGCCAGGTAGCAGCCGGGGTTTATCACGCTGCTTGGACATATGGCTGCTGCGGCAAATCTGATTAATATGGGATGGCCGGGAGTCCAGTGTACAGCAGAGGACAGACTGCACCAGGACATCCCCACTGGTCCGGCCTCCCTCGCACACCGTGCCAGGCCTCCATCCATCCAGCGTGGCTAAAAACAGACCAGTCGTCAGGGATTCAGATGGTCTGAGCGGTGGGTGGGAGAGCAGCAACGGTGGGGGGTGCTGTACAGATTTAGAAGGTGGCCAGTGACTTTTTGGATGCATTAATATTCATGTGTCACCATTTCACTGTGAAAGTGATATTCCTAATTAACAACAAACACCATCAGTTAACTAATTCTTTAGATTTTTGTATATATAAATTCGGACTGTCAATCGATTAAAATATTTAATCGCGAGATTGTTTATAGTTAATCATAATCAATCGCAACTTGATCTCACATTTTTTATCTTTTCAAAATGTATCTTAAAGGGAGATTTGTCAAGTATTTAATCCTCTTATCAACATGGAAGTGGGCAAATACACCTGCTTTATAAAATGTATGTTTACATTTATTATTGGAAATCAATTAACAACACAAAACAATGACAAGTATTGTCCAGAAACCCTCACAGGTTCACACTTTCACTGCATTTAGCATAGAAATATGCTCAAATCATAACATGTCAAACTCAAACCCAACAGGCAACAACAGCTGTCTGTGTGTCAGTGTGCTGACTTGACTATGACTTGCCCCAAACTGCATGTGATTATCATAAAGTGCGCATGTCTGTAAAGGGGAGACTCGTCGTTACCCATAGAACCCATTTTCATTCACATATCTTGAGGTCAAAGGTCAAGGGACCTCTTTCAAATGGCTGTGCCAGTTTTTCCTCACAAAAGTTTAGTATAACATTGTATTGTATTGGATTACTTGGTTTCCTAGTTTCATCTTCTCTCTAAAACTGAGCCTTTGAAACTGAGCTATAACCTCCGAGAGATCAGTTGCATTAATGCGTTAAAGAAATTTGTTATGTTAAAATGAATTTGTATTGTTATCGTTTTAACTTTGACAGTCCTAATAAAAACAAAAAAGGCTTTCTCTAGAGCCAGTGTTCAGTTTGTCCATTCTGGGCTACTGTAGAAACAAGGTGAAGAAATGGTGGTGGTGGACTCCGTGAAGAGGACCCGCTCCCTATGTAAATATAATCTAAAAACACAACGATTCTAAGTTTCAGGTGATTATACACTAATGAAAATATAGTCATGAATATTATATTCAATTTCTGCTAATAGATCAAACTAAATATTACACACTGGCCTTTTAAATGAGTGGCACCTGAGAGGTTAATTAAAATTTGGACCTTTTTATACTGCAGATATTTTCCTGTGCGCTGGTGAGAACTCAAATGCACCTTCTTGAAAAGTTACCAAGACTGGAAGTGAGACACAGCAGAGTCCTGTATGGGTCAGCGAACATTACGAGAGGTCCACCGTGTGCCAGCAGAGAGGGGACAGAGGAGAAACAAGGAGATAAAATGATTGCCACCCTGATAGTGTGAGTTTTCATGGAGTGTGATCTTGCTGCATCTTTTTTTTTTTTTAATCTCTTTGTCTTTTCTCCCTCATAAAACACAGCCAACCCCATACGTACACAGTAAGAATTGTGTGTGCCGGTTCAATTTTAATGTGTTTTTATACTATCAGGTAAGACAGACAGCAGCATGAAGGCATTCCTCCAATAGTTAGACAGACTTTGACATGTCTTCTTAATTGAAATTGATTTTTTTTCCCTGAGATTATGATGAAAGAAATGGCAATACATATTATTGTTTCTTTCATCAGTATCTCCACCATCTCCCCAGAATTGCCTTTTGTCCCAAAAATTACACTGCAGCTACCGTGTGAGAGATCACTTGAATTACAAAACACAAGTCTAACAATGTGCATAAAAAATGGGAGTAAAACCGTCAGCGGCTGCCTGCGAGGACTCTCAGACGAAGATGTTACATCCAGCAAATTGTCATGGCATGTGCCTAAATGGAGAAATGACCATGAATTATTAATATTTCAATTATTATTTCATTTAGATAAGCCCTTTAAGTTGTCAGAAATGCTTCATAAATGACCCATGTCTGTAAGATTACCAGAAATGGTTGCTCAGGTGTCTGTGACAGACTTGTATCTGACCTTGTATGTGACATGTGATTATTTGCACATTCTTCTTCTTGTGCTTACGTGACTTTCCTCTCTGTGTTCAACTGTCGTCCAGATGCAGTTTAGATGAATTTGAGGCCTTAATTTGACCAGAGGTGAGTCAGCCTACAATGTGTTTGTTTAACTTGCAGACTAGAGACCTGCATAGATTGTTACCATGCCATCTTCACAATGCATGCTGGGTCCAAGTCCCCACAACTCCCAACAGGAATATGCAAATATGGACAATGAAAACAATGACACTGTAAAGATGATCTTCAAAAAATAATGGCAAGAGTTATGAGCAGAATCCGAGCTGTCCACAGTGAAAACAGTCTCTGAGCCTTTATTTAGTTGGATTGTTGTAGTTTGAAGTGAAATTTTCCTCCAAATCAAAAGAGAACAGGCAGTACAGTCATTACAGTGCACTTACAGTACATATCAAAATAGCACAATGAACAATACATATACCTACTGTAATCTGAATGCAATTTTCAGCAATCTAAGCTTTAAATGGGAGCACTTTATATATTTTGTGGAACACAACAATTCGTGATGGCAGACAAAACAAGGGAGTGAGAGTCAGCATTTCTTTTTTACTCTTAAGATTTTAAAACGCTGCCATTTCCCTTAAAATATGAATACTCAGAATGTTCCTAATCATATTTATAGAGCATCTTTAGTTATTAGGAGCAACTTGTTGTATATTGTTTTATCAGAAGACAAGTAAAAAACATTTTATGACATTACAATTCATTTCCACTGACCTTCAGGAAAATAACAGTTGACAAATATGCATTTCCGTTTACTTCAGTCAGCACCTAACAAATGCAACACAAACAGTGCACATCAGAGTAGATAAAAGTCATTTTAACATTTGAACCTTTGATACAGTCTTGTAAAGAAACTCCCTGATGTTAAAGAAATGGCCCAGACATGACAGAACCAGCATGGCTTTAGGCTGCCCATTGATTTGCATATGCAGTCCACAGCTCATTTAGCTAGCATATCCTAATCTGTAGACGTTTTCACTGGGTGCCTCACCTTTCTAAAGGGCTGAGGGATTGCTCTGCCACTTCTGCTTATGTCTGGTCTTCCTCAAAGTTGACTGGCTGTGACTGTTTCTCTGGTGCTGATGGTAATGATGGTGTGGAGGAGCGGTACGTACACTTGAACTGTTTGCAGACAAATGGGTATGTCCCGATGCTTTTAATCCTTCTCAGATCACCAACAAGTCAACACTTGACAATTCAAATTTAAGATCAAATAAAAGACAATAATAATAGCTATTACATTAAATTTCAAGATCAATTTTCAAATTTCTTTTTTCATCTTATGATTAGGGCTGCACAATTGATCAAATATTAATCACAATCATAGTTTTAACATGATTTCCTGCGATATTGACATTTAAAATGTGTGTTCTGCTCATAGAAAACTCAAATAAAGCTCTTCCTTTACAGCTAGCCGCCAGCCGGTGATCCAGATGTTTTGGCTTCACTTTTGGGTATGGATCTATACAACCAATGTGTTTATGATAATAATGATAATTGTTTATGATCCATAATTGTGCATCCCTACTTATGAGCAGCAATTACAGCAAGTAGTTGTAAAATGTATATAAAAAAAGGAAAATCAAACAAGTAACAGCAAAATGAGAATTAAAGACATAATAAAATAGTTCAAGTTAAACATTAACATACATATATATAAAATAAGTGATGTTAATATAAATTTGTGGAAGGCAGGCAGGCAGGCACTTAAAGGAACAGTGCATAGTATTTGCAAGTGAAAGAAGTAAAGATAATTGTTATTATAACAGATGATATGTGATGATACAGACAGAAAGTCCTGGGTGCTTAGAGTCTGCAGGGAGATTTGTAATCGAGGGGCGTCTGGAGTCCATACACTGGTTGGTTGTTCAAATGATAACGCTGATGAATCTGCGAAAACCAGGCGGTGATGGGGAGGTAACGGCAGCATCAACGTTCTAAAGGCAGAGAGAGAATCCTATTTGAAAAGAGACAGCGGCAAGATGATAATGATGATGCTAACAATGTAGGTGTGTCACTGTGCTCCTGGATAGATGCGATCAGCTTATGAGAACGGCTGATAACGCTATCGACGGTCCCAAACAATGACAGCAAGGAAACGTCTCTACCAAATCTCATGGCAATCTATGCAACGGTTGTTAAGAAATTTCATTCAAAACCACAAATTTCAACTTCATGGTGACTTTAAGAAATCATTAGGATTCAAGGGAATCATGAGTATCTGTACAAAATCACGTGCCAATCTATCTTGTAGATGTTGAGCTATTGAAAAGTTTCACTCATTAGGATTCATTTTCTGGGAACCATGAATGTCTGTATAATATTTCATAGCATAGTAGTCGTTTGGATATTTCTATCTGGAGCAAAGTGGTGAACTGACTGGCTGAATGAGTAGCACTTACTACTCTTTTGTTTATGTGTTTTATCTGCTGCAGTTGAAAGTATATGTTTAATACATTATGATACTGTTCTCTGCAGATCTAATTCATAACAAAGTGCTTTGCCATGTGTTTTTGCACAATAGAAATACCAATGTGTGTACATGTGTGTTTCTGTGTGTGTGCTGGCGGATAATTTCTCATCGTGGGGGAATTTTATTGCTTTCAAGTCCTCATTCCCTGACCTCAGTGAAGTGATTGCCTCTGATAATGCCATTAACCACTGCCCTGCAATTCTCTGGGGCGCAGTCAAGAGACTGAGAATAGAAAATACTTTTTATTTCTGAGAGAGGTGTGGATGTTTCTCAACCCTGATTTATCAAAGGGCAAAAATTGACCACATTTTATTTGCTTCTAACTAACTGAATCATACATCGATCACTCCCCACCTACTACGCCTTTCATTTGTATGCCAGCGGCTGCGGTAGAGAAAGATGGTCAAATGAACGGGCAGTAACAAATGGCACTCTTTTGTTAAAAAAGCGAAGGCCTTCTTTTATATGTTTACTGTTGTAAACGGCAATAGAATAGGGCCTGATAATTATCGCAGCCTTTTGTGTGTGGTATAAAAGAAAGAAGAGATAATGTCAAGATACAGGTTTTCTCAAACTGCAGTTTATTAAGTGATATTATGATATTTCTTCTGAGCTGATATGGGATTTATCAACTCAGCTCTGCACATAAATTGGTAACAATTCACTTTGAGTGTTTTAATGTGTTTAGCCATGCTAGCATCTGGGGATGGCAATGGCAGTCTCTTGGCCCTCCACTTTGTCTGGATTGAAATATATCAAGAATTACTGGATGGATTGTCATGCAACTTGGTAGAGACATTCATGTTTCCCTCAGGATGAATTGTAGTAACTTATATGATATATGACCTGTCATCTAGCACCACCATACGACAATACATTGTATAGTTGTTTATAACTTATTGTCTTGTTTTTATCCTGTTCTGTTGCTGCTGTAACTGGAAATAAACTAAAGTAATTTTGTCGTATTCCTACAATGACAATAAAGTGTCTTGAAATCTTGAACCATCAGGTCAAAATTTCCAAAACTAGTGACGTTCCCATCATCCTCAGCTACTTTGTATTTAGTGCTCATTAGTATGCTAAGGCGCAAAACTAAGGTGGTGAACATGATAAATGTTATATCCGCTGAGCATCAACATTTTAGCATTGCCATGTTAACACTCAGAGCATGACCATTGCATGGCTGTAGACCAGGGGTCTGTAGATCAGGGGTCTCCAGCCTTTTTAACCTCTGAGAGCTAATTTGACAAAATGAAAGTGGCTGAGAGCTACTCATAGCACCAAGCTGTATATTGCCAATAGCAGACATAATTTATGTCTTACTTTTAATAATGTTTCACCCACTGCTGTCATCACCTCTATTACAAAGTTGCCATAGTCAAAGGGCTTTTTGTGTTTCGTTAGGATGTGCGCCACTAAACAAAGCGTCTGTTGTTGCGTTGACCTTCTTTGTCAGTTTAGTAAACAGAGACTGTTGTGTTTTAAGCGTTGCTTTCAGCTCCTTCACCTTCTCTGTCCCATGGAAAGTTGCTGTGAACTTGGGTTGGTGCTGCAGTGGGTAGAAATGGAGCAAATAGGATTGAAAAACGTTATTCTTATAAAACAGTCACGATATCCTGACAGTAGTGCATGAGACTGGTAATCTGGAAAAAATCATGTGTTTCTGTGTCCTCCAGTGTCCTCTGGTGTCCTCCGGTGCTCCTAATGGCATCTGCAAGACTTCACAGACAACAACAATCAGATCTGCGCTTCCATCTATGAGAGCCATGAGTCAATCCCTTGTGAACTCCGTCCAAACGAACAAACTAGGCATCATTTACCGACTGACATGCTCACAGACACACACATTTGTCACTCACATTCATGAAAAAAAAAAACCCTCCATTCCTCATGAAAATCTTTTTAGTGTATTTTTTGCCTTTTTTATTGGCTTGGCTATTTTCAGCAGTCATTGTCAAATCTGGTGTTCACTCGCTAGTCTGCTAACATCATCTAATGCCACAGTGTCACTGCAGCATAATTTGCTTAATTGACAGCTGATTGGCAAATAATCATTTTGTGTCAGAAGGACGTGGGATGTCTGTGACTTTGATTAGATAGAAATCTAAGCAGATTTGCAAAGTGATGTTGTGTTATCAAATTTATTTACACGTTCTTTAAACCTTTAGTGACCCACTCAGAAATGGGCAGCTTCTTGTTGGAGACGCCTGCTGTAGAGTCTTGGTCTTGTTAAATGCAGTGAAGCACTTTGAGCTGCATCTTATAAATAAAAGGTTTTATGTCAAGCTTATTTGAATTTGTATCTCATAGTTTCTACTAAAACATCTGATTGTCCTCTTTTTCTGTCCTTCCATCCTTTTATCTATGTTTCTGTCTGCAGGCGGTGTCCAAGGTGCCCAGTCTTTATCCCCATCTGTGTAACAATAAATCTGCTCTGCCACAGGAACTAAAAAGTCCCCAGGTGAGAGCTGTGCGAGTAGGCCCTCCTATCAGGGAACAGCCAAGCATACAGTGGACAGTGGCATCTCTAGGATTAAAAACTGCTGCATCCACCGTTCCCCTGGCCCATTGACGGATGGATAAAGCCTTGGACTTCACCTTATTGAAAGAAGGAGAGAGCGCCCGGGGAGCCATGAAATCCATAGACCCTTCTTTAAATGGGTTTGTAAGAGGCTTCCGCCTAGCAAACCACGGCTGAAAGAGCCCATTAAATAAAGCCCAACTCCTCAGCAAGGAGCTGGGGCAGATTCATCAGAGAGGAGATGGCAAAGATAATGATAGCTCATGGCCAGATGTGAGACGTTGGCTCCACTCGCATGCCATGTGGGACCATGTCAATAATAACAGACAAACAAACAGTCTCTCTTTGGGGTTTTGTGTCTTGCAAAAGCAGCTACATGTGGACAGACACATCAACACATAATATAAGCTTGGGAGAGAAAACTTGAGTTAATTCATCCCCATGATGGACCATTTTCTTACTTAAGAATCCTTTATTAACACCTACATCTTATTTCATCACAGATCGCAGGCGGTGGCTGCTGCAGAGCACCACCGGCAGCATATGTCATTTTTATACGTCTAGCTGTGGATTAAGAATCGGGGTGAGGACATTAGCCCACCTTCTTTCTACCTTGCTGGTTTTGTGAGACCTTCACAGCGAGAGAAGGTGGAATGCAGCCTGGACAGATTTGAGTATCAATGTGGTCAGATAGGATGCTGGAAGGAGGAAGGAAGGAAGGAAGGAAGGCTAAGGAGGGCCTCTGGCAGGACAGTGGGTGAAATGGAGAGAGAGAGAGAGAGATTTGTCATTTGCTCTCTGTTCCACCTGCTCCCCTGTCATGCATCCTGCCGGGGGGGAAATACACCCTGATGTCTGAGGGAGACAGAAGGAAAGGGATGAGTGAGGTGGAGGGGTGGAGGGGTGGGTGAAAGCAAATAGAGGAGGAGAAAAGATGGACAGGATTGAGAAGGAGACAAAGAAAGGCGAGATGGAAAAAAGAGAGACACAGTTGTAGAAAAAAAGAAAGAAAATATATGCATACCGTTGCGTATTTGAGGTGCCAAGTCCTGAGATGCAGGAGCTAACTACAGGGGCTGGCAGGTATGCAAATAGGAGGATGTACCAGTGTGCCTCCAGATTACTTTTCCTGCATTTGCTATTCATATATTTGCAAGGTGACTCACTTCAGACAAAGCAGGTGATCAAGAGCTCTTTCCCTTTTCTCCTTCTCTCTTCCACCACATCTGAATAGGAGCAGAGGAGAGCAGGCAAGGCATGATGGATCCACAGCCTCAGCAGAAGTCATAAGCCTCGCAAATGCCGCAGCCCACAATTGCATGCCCGCAGATTTGATATGTATTCCGTCAGCAAGCCCCATTTAATCCATTTTGCTGTCAGCCCCCCTTAAAAGCATCTCGACTAATATAGGGAGAGTTTAGAGTGCAGGAGAGAGACAAACAAGACACCAACATGCATACCTAACAATCACACCTGAATCTTGGGGAAACACTTGATATTTACAGCTTTTCACTTTGCTTCTCCTGACCGATTCGCATGTGCTATCCATCAGAGATTCATGTTTGTACATAAAGGGCTGACTTTCCCAAAAGCGTCCAAGTAACGACATCTCCGATGACTGATTGCACAGAGTTAAAATTCTGACTAAAATGCTTTTGGCGATTGAAGTCCAGGTTGCTAATAGCTGTACTGGACTTTGGGAAGATGCTTGAAAATGTTGACCTGCCTCCTGCTGTTCACTTAATGAACATCTACTGAAGCAGAGCTTAGCTTTAAAAATATTTAAAAAAAAAATATGTAGAAATTAGAAATTCTTATGCTTAGTTTTACACTTGTAGTTTGAGGGTTCTGAGCTCTGTTTCTAAATCTGCTTTTCCTTGACAGTGATTTTGAAAGTTGTTCTCTTGAAACCATTAACCCAACATTGAAGTCCTGACCTCAAGTGCCCCCATCTTCACTGGGACCACTTTGGTCCTTCCACATCCTCTCTAGGTGCTGTCTCAGCCCCTGTTATTCCTCCAGCTTCTCATATTCCTTCTGTTTGCTGCCACTTGGGACCACTACATGTATTTCTTCTGCTGTATTTTCCTCCTTGTCCATTACTGTGCTGACTGGTTGTGTGGCCACTGCTGATTATTCTTACCAGGCCTAGAGGTCCCACAGGATCCAAGCCACATTAGTCTGGTTGTATTGTGTTAGCCAGTGTGCCAGTGAAGCCAATGCGGAGGTGGCTGCTGCCAGCAGGGCGCGACTCCTCTGGTTGCAAAAAGAAGTCTGAGTGCATAGAATTCTATGAGAAAATGAGCCTACTTCTAAAGTGATTTATTACTTCAGTAAACACTTTAACATGAGTTTATGGTCTCAATCGCCAGTTTCAAGTCTTCTTCAATGTAGCATGATGAAAGTCAAATAGACTATAAAGCAAGGTAGGATTTAGGGTGGAGCTATCTTGTGATTGACAGGTCGCTACCATGGCGTTGTCCAGTCTGGGAGATGTCCGTGTTTACGTCTAACGACTTTAAACCTTTCACCGTGTTTTCAACTCATGAAAGTTAATTGAAACATTTTTTTTGCCTCGAAATGTTTTAAGCAGCGTTGTACTTAACCCCACCCTCATGTCACTTTTGCTTGCAGAAAACCAAGATGCTGACTGGCAAAAACCAAGATGGCAATGGGTCAAAACCAAGATGGTGAGTTTCCATGTCTGTACGAAATGTCACGGCAATCCATCAGATAGTTATGGAATAGTAATAGCATACAGCACGAAAATAGAGTCACTTGCCAATATTTGATGTGGGATCTATAAAGGCATGAGCAGCCATCTCATAGGAGCCTATAGGTCCAAAGCAGATATGCTGTGTGTGTCCAGGTATGCTGTGTATATATATATATATATATATATATATATATATATATATATATATATATATATATATATATATATATATATATATATATATATATATATATATATATATATATAGTATATATGTACTGTCACCAGACCTGAATCCAATCCAGATGGTTTGGGGTGAGCTGGACCGCAGAGTGAAGGCAAAAGGGCCAACAAGTACTAAGCATCTCTGGGAACTCCTTCAAGACTGTTGGAAGATCATTTCAGGTGACGACCTCTTGAAGCTCATCAAGAGAATGCAGAGTGTGTGAAGCAGTAATCAGAGCAAAAGGTGGCTACTCTGAAGAAACTCCAATATAAGACATATTTTCAGTTGTTTCACACTTTTTTGTTAAGTATATAATTCCACATGTGTTAATTCATAGTTTTGATGCCTTCAGTGTGAATCTACAATTTTCATAGTCATGAAAAGAAAGGAAACTCATTGAATGAGAAGGTGTGTCCAAACTTTTGGTCTGTACTATATATACTCAACATTTCAACATATTGACTAGGATGACAGATTTACTCTTCCTACCCACAAGCCTCTGAGGGCTTTGCCTTGGTGAGGACTGAGATGAGTTTTTACCTCCAGTTCTGTTTGATTCAAACCCTGTAAGCTCTCATTAAACACAAGGGAAAGCATCGCAGTTATAACATACATTTCCTTTATAAAATCATGAATTTGTAACATTCCACCATCATATTAGGATGGATGCAGTACATAAGCAGGATATCTCTGATGCACCCACAGCGCTACAAGGTGCCACACTCTCTCCAAGGTCACACTTCATCTCTCCACCAAGGCTGTCATGCAATCACTAGAAATAAATGAAAGGCATGAAGCATCCTGAGGGGGGAAACTGCAACAAACACTGGGCTTCTGTGGTCCTCTGACAACCCACAAAGGAGATTTTAAAAACTGTCCATTATAATTATTTTATTATTAATTTCTACTTTTGGCAAGAAAACTGCGATTTGGAAATGTCAAGATGATAGCCCCAATATTTGATTTTTTCCTTTAGGTCAAACCTCAGGAGTCAAATCCAAGACTCCGGGCAACACAGTGACCTATATTTTTTTGACTTGGTTGTTTCACTTCACCCAGTTCTGGGTAATGCTTTTTTTTCTGATCTCTAATATCTGTGATTACGCAATAGGTTTTAATAACAAACGTTCCAGTAATAAAATGCACTGTGAGTGAAATTATAAAAAGCAGAATCATATTGCTGTCTTCTGTCTGTAGCCTCAGAAAGGTTTTTTTTAAGTATTTTTTCAGCCAGGCACAATGACGGGATGATATTACTTAAAGGGTACTTCTGTATTTTTCAACCTGGACCCTAATGTACCATATTTTTGTGTCAAACTGACCAATCAACAATTTAAAATTGGTCCAGGATTGAGGTAGAGGCTGTAGACGCCAGCTGTTCACAGGTTGCAATGTGGTGCTATTGGGGCAAGCTGGCATCGTCATTTATGTCCTCTGAAAGTGTTTGTTTTTGCAATGACAGGCTCTGATTGTTATTATAGGTGTCTGACATTATGGAAAGAGACTTGCTCAAGGAGAATGCCAACTCAGGGGCTGCTGTAGCTCAGTGGGTATAGCGGCTTGTCCTGTAACCATAAGGCTAGTGGTCTGATCCCCGGCTCCTACTGTCAGCATGTCCCAAGGCCTTAACTATGAAGCAGGATTTAGGGCTAGTGAGGTAACTTCAGGGTTAACCCTGGGTTTTCCTTCCTGTGAAGGTGGTTCCTCTTCGTATTTATCTAAAAAATATAGTTTGCTCTTCTTTTGTAAAATGTGCCACTCTGCCTGTCCGTCTGCAAGTCAGTAGACGAGTCCATCACAGCCAGATTGAGAAACCCGGGGTTGATTTACAGAGTTGATAACCATCGTCCTAGGACAGCTTAGCAGGATCACATTTCTTAGGGTTATTTATACCAGATAACGAGAAGATACCCTGGGTTTGTTGAGCTTCATTGTACAGGCCTCAAGTGTCCTTGAGTGAGATACTGAACTGCGTTGCTCCCCGGGCGCTTCACAGCAGCCCACTGCATCCTAAATGCTTAGGATGGGTTAAATGCGAAGGTCAGATTTCAAGTATGTACTTAATACATAAAATCTGATAAAGTTTAAGAAGTCTTCCGAAACCTGGCGAGGTGAGGACGACCATGGTGGAAAAATTTGTTGTGTTGGAGAACAGAAAGCACAGATTAGTGTCATCTAAAAGATTTTCAAAGTCATGGCTGAATATTTAGACGATCAACTTGTGGATGAGGTCTTTGAATTTGATGGCTGCCCTATTTATTAGAGCTAGAGTGTCGCAACGAGACTTCGCCTTTAGATTTACTGTTGTCACAATAACAAACAGACCAGACCAAGTGAAATGTAAAGAAAAGGTTTTATTTCTCTGTAGAGTCCTTTCCATAATGTTATCAGACACTCAATATGAGCCTGTCATTGGCAAAAACAAGGACTTTTAGTGGACATACTGTAACGTTACATTGATGCTGCTCACTTGCCCTTGTAGCTTGTTTTTACGGCTGCTGTCTATAGCTGTCTCCCTCAATACTATAATAATTTCAAAAAGTGTTGTCCCTATTTGTCTCTTAGACACAAAAATATGGGGAAATAAGGTCCAGGTTGAAAAATACAGAAGTCGCCCTTTGAGAGTGATTTTGTCTATGAAATATAGAAGTAATCATCTCAGCAGTTTGATAGTAATGGCTCTTTCAATAGTTTACTGTCAATAGACTAATTTTTGGCAAATTTTCTCAATGAGTGAGGAAGTGGGAAAAAAAATGTTTGTACAGAATTTGTAAAGATCACATTACCTGATGTTAATTGAGGCATCTCTCTCAAAAACTAAGAAAGATATTCCTTTATTAGTCCCACAGTGAATAACTCCAATTTGACACTCTGCTGTTCCAGTACACAGTACATAGTACATATACATGTCAATGGAGAGATGTCAGAGTTACTTCAGGATAATTAAAGGGCTCTCCACAAAAAATGAGGGCACTTTGTTATGTTGTCTTTTGCCTTGAATCCACAGTTCCAGTAAGGTCATAGTTGTCAATAAAAAAGATATGCAAGAAGCAGGTATGAAATATTAAAGCCAGGGCGTAACTCCAGGAAGCACAGAAGAAGTTGTCGGCATTTAATTTCACTTCTTTGTTGAGATTTCTTCCTGAGACAGTTGGCGGCGTCAGCAGATTCTCACCGCTGGCACGAAATTCATGGGACAAGTGTCCATGTCAGCACTTTCTCCCCCCTCAGCCGGTGTATAAAAGGACATCACACTTGTCAGCTGTGGTAAGCCGAAATTATAAGGACAAATAAAATGGTGTGTCTGTGAACGGGGCTTTTCAAAGAGGATGTCCTTTAGGCTGAACGATATGATAACTTGTATAGGGTTCTCACACAGGCTGGCAGATTGTGTAGCTTCCCTGTATATGTGTGTGTGTGCGCGTGCATGTGTGTGTGTGTGTGTGTGTAAAGTCTGTGAGTAAAGGTGTGGATGTCAGTTTGTGCGTGTGTGTGCACATTGGCCTGTGTGTGTGCAGGGAGGTATTTGTGTGTTCTCTCCATGCTTGTGCACCTTAAAGTAGAAATAATTTCAAAGTCTCCTCACTTTTTGTGAAAGCTGTAGTGATCCTGCAGCTGTTATGTGTGTATATTTTTTCACTTTCCACTGTTGGTGCTAACTTACTGACACACTATGAACAAAGTCACTAATGAAGGAGGCGCTATTAAATTTAAATTTCTTCTTTTTGGTAAGGACAATTTAATCAAGTCATTACACAAGTAAAACCAAAGACACATATACACTTACCGACCACTTTATTAGGTACACCTGCTTGTTAACACAAATAGCTAATCAGCCAATCACATGGCCACAACTCAATGCATTGAGGCATGTAGACGTGTGGTCAAGACAACTTGCTGGAGTTCAAACCGAGCATCAGAATGGGGAAGAAAGGGGATTTAAGTGACTTTGAGTGTGGCATGGTTGTTGGTGCCAGACGGGCTGGTCTGAGTATTTCAGAAATTGCTGATCTACTGGGATTTTCATGCACAACCATCTCTAGGGTTTACAGAGAACGGTCCGAAAAAGAGAAAATATCCAGTGAGCGGCAGTTGTGTGGATGAAGAAGAAGAAGAAGAAGAAGATATTCCTTTATTCGTCCCACAATGAGGAAATTCAATTTTTACACTCTGTTGTTTTACTTATATACGTACATGCAGACCCAGACACACACATCACAAACAAGACCCATATACATGCAACAATGGAGAGATGTCAGAGTGAGGGGGCTGCTCCTGACAAGCGCCCCGAGCAGTTGGGGGTTTGGTGCCTTGCTCAGGGGCACCTCGGCAGTGCCCAAGAGGTAAACTGGCACCTCTCCAGCTACCAGTTCACACTCAGTTCTTGGTCATGTCGGGACTTGAACCGGTGACCCTCCGGTTCCCAACCAACTCCCTACAGACTAGCTACTCCGCCCCCAAAATGCCTTGTTGATGTGAGAGGTCAGAGGAGAATGGACAGACTGGTTAGAGATGATAGAAAGGCAACAGTAACTCAAATAACCATCGTTACAACCAGGGAATGCAGAATACCATCTCTGAGCACACAACATGTCGAACCTTGAAGAAGATGGACTACAGCAGCAGAAGCCCACACTGAGTGCCACTCCTGTCAGCTAAGAACAGGAAACTGAGACTACAATTCACACAGGCTCAACAAAATTGGACAATAGAAGATTGGAAAAATGTTGCCTGGTCTGACGAGTCTCGATTTCAGCTGAGACATTCAGATGGCAGGTTCAGAGTTTGGTGTAAACAACATGAAAGCATGGATCCATCCTGCCTTGTATCAACGGTTCAGGCTGGTGGTGGTGGTGTACTGGTGTGGGGGATATTTTCTTGGCACACTTTGGGCCCCTTAGTACCAACTGAACGTTGTTTAAATGCAGCAGCCTACCTGAGTATTGTTGCTGACCTTGTCCATCCCTTTATGGCCACAGTGTACCATCTTCTGATGGCTGTTTCCATATATATATATATATATATATATATATATATATATATATATATATATATATATATATATATATATATATATATATATATATATATATATAACTGTGTACACACACACACACTGAGTGAGTGTGAGGTGAGTCAGGTTAGGAATTAGTAGCTGGTAGGTGTGGATTAAGGTTTCTGCTCATTAGACGGGTAGCAGAGCTAATCCACATCCTCCCTCACAGCATATATAGACACATGCACACTCATAAGCCTATATACAGTACACACACAGAAGCAAACACCCAGCTCAAATCATTAAAAAAGAGAGAAAAAAAAAAGTTTAAGTTCATTAATTTTGCATGACCAAATGGCAGGAGCCTCTCAGCCTTTCAGGTTTTACACATGGAGCTGGTGATGTAACTGGGTGGAAACGACAGCAGGGCTGCAGCAGGTATAGGTTGAGATTTTATCTGAGAAAACTGTGTGTAATGTTGCAGCGCCTGCATCTGGATTATGGCTGCGGTCTTTTTCTGTAGCTCCAGAATCAGTGAGATGGAGCAGGAGCACAGGTCTGCAAAAGCCTAATCCTCCCCAGTTCTATCAAAATCCTCACAGGACGTCATTATGAAGTTATTGATCTGATGACCGGCCATGCAGAATGTCACAGCACAGGTAGAGATCATTTTATTGGTATCTGAAGGTATCACAGTGGTGTTGCAGAAAAAGAAATAGTCAGAAGGCCTAGGTATAATAAGGTTTAATTGTGGAAATTGATATGATACAGGAAGTGACACTTCCTGTGAAAAGAGGTCATAAGGAGGAAAACTGGGGTGTAATCTGTGAGCAGTTATTAGCGTTAATTATTGATTCTTCATAAAGCAGCGCTTGTATGACTCTGAAAACTCTTGCCACCACAGCTGATACATCTCCTACCTTACTGAGTTGAACCTGAACCATGACAATGAGGAGTCTTATCGCTATGATTATTGTACTGTAGGTCACCAAAATGTTGAATGATTGTGAGAAAAGCCCACACAAAAAAACCCTCCCCATTGCATGAGAGAACAAGAAAAGTGGGTGATACTTCATTTTACAGGTCTGCAAATTTTATGGTAATTGGTGCGAATTAACAAGTAACCTATTTAAAATGTCTTGGGAATTAATGCCAATTTACCCCAATATTTACCTCAAAATTTATCGAATATTACTTTGGCTGTCTTGACTTGGGACTTCACTCTGGACTTTTATTATTATTATTTTATATCTATTATTTAATAATAAGATTCCACATTTCCAAATAAGCAGTAAGAAATAGCTAGTTTATTTAATATAATTCCAGTAAATTACAGGTTTTCTTTAAAAACTCCCTGAATCAGTACATGAGCTACAGACAGTAAGTCACAGTGGTGAGATTTGTGCCTGATCAGAAGTGTCTTCTATTAGTTTTGGTTTCCACCTCCGATGATGAGCAGCACATAGCTGCTTCGCAAGCCTAAGGGCCCTATTTTAACCATTATATGCTATTTTAGCATATAATTATTAAATCATCTTTCTAATAGAGTAATTTTTGATCAATTTTGAGGTAAATACTGGGGTAATTTGGCAGTAATTCCAAAGAAATTTCAAATATAAGTTACTTCCTCATCAGTTGACATGAGATGATTTTGACATCTGATGCTTTGCTACCAATCAGTGCTGCCATTCAGGTGTATCTGATGTCAGAGAAGAGATGAGGAGTTTTATAAAGAAACAAAATTTTGAACTGAGCCATGCTGACGTGATGTTTCAGAATGAAACAGATCACTTTATGATCTGTGGTCTTGTCTTGTGGTGCCGGCACAAAACAAGAGTCAGTACCAACAGGAGAATACACTGTTTAACACTGGCAGAGACTTTTGGCAAATTTCACTCGGGTGCCACCCACATAATCAGCTGTGCTGCTCATCCCACAAATGCATGATCCTTACAGGTTGGACATCATTGTGAAGGTAACAGCGATGTTAAATACGAAGCCAATTAGCGTAGTAACAATAGAGAAATAATCCACCAAACACAAATTTCCAAACCTTATTTTCCTGTGTTTATTTGTACACTTGCCAAACCTTTCAGGCTCATCCATTCCCATTTAATTCCCCAGAAAATAACTCCAGACTTGTAATTTAGGATAATGTTGATCCACGCTGCATCAAAGCTGCATCAAAACCCACTAAATCCATTCTTTCATGGTTGTTGATATGAATGCACGTTTAGAAAAAGTGCCCCTTTACAGTACTGGATTTACTTTAAATAAAATACATACATTAATCAATTGCTGAATAATAATGATTTTTAGTTGTGCACAAAAACAAGTTGACACTAGTGAAGTGAAGTGAAGACTGGTTGTGATTTTAGTACATAGTGAACCGTATGTTTTCAATTCCTACAAACAGTTATGAAGATAAAGTGGGATTATACTGTATGTGTTGTGGTGCTGTTGCAGTATTGATTTTAAAGGCTTGTGCGGAGATTGCCTTTGTTTTACTTCTCCTTAATGATCTGTCTTATCAAATGTGTGCAATAAAACTTTTAAAGTACTTTAAATTCCTGAAAGTTTTTCCGTACTGTATAGAAAACGTTGAAGGAAAGAAGTACTTGAAGCAAACAGTAATTAGCTTTTTGTTGCGTGGGATGAGATTTGGATGAGCGTGATGTCAACAACAGAGCAGCAGGAGTGAAAACAACATCTTAATGATCCAGTTGGTTTGTGGACTAATTGGTGTTCATCAGCAATGACAGTTTGGAGAGGTTTTTGAGCTGCAAGGTAATCATATCTGCTTTAAATAAGTCCAAACTCCAGCAGTGTAGGTGGGAAATATATGTGTCTGCATTTGTTAACATTCATTTCCCTGCTGTTGATGGACACATATTCTTCCTATGTGTATGGAACACCATGTTTCAGCCTCAACACTCATGATCATTTTCACAACCAAAATGTTTTTAACAGAGTGAATCCCCCAGGTATTTGTCACCATTTCCTCTGTCCTACGTGGATAATCATGTGGGAGGGCACGGCAGCTCAAAAAAACCTGCATCTGAAGGAGCTCCACCTTATCTCAGAAACACTGGAGGCAGCTTGTCAGGCTTCTGATGTTTTATATTCAGGGGTAATATCCGGATTCAGATGAACAGAGGAACCCAGGTGTATCTGGCCACTGTCTGTGCAAAATTCAATCAAAACCAAGCCAGATCTGCTCCATCTCCCTCTCCCTCTCCTCCCTCACAATTTCTCTTAATTTCACTTCACTCCACAGTGCCCTGTTGGCATGAATGACAGATGAGCAGCATTGCCACGGTATCTAACAATAAACATTTGGCTTTTTTGACCATTTGTGTACATACACTATAGAATATACGGTACACTATACTGTATTCAGTATGTGTTGCATCACTATCTCCGTTTCCATCTTTTTGTTTTTATCACCTTCCGTTAGGTAACATAACTTTTGACAGATAATCATGATTTTGCTCATATTTTCTCTACTACTCTACCCAGTAGTATACAAATATATCTAAATTGACTTCAGATTGAAAAACTACAACATTGTTTAGGTGATAAAGTGTTTAGGTGATAAAAGAATAATATTTTGTAACAATAAAACACTTTAATAGGATCCATTTTGTTCATGAGTACTTTTACTTTTGATACTTAAATCCATGTATGATAATACTTCTGTACATGTACTTAAATTACATTCTGAATTCAGGACTTTTACTTGTAATGGAGTATTTTCTTGTAGACTGGGGTATTTGTGTTTGTATTTAATTAAAAGATCTGTGTACTTCCTTCGCCAATGATGGCTGGACACTGTATAGAGACAGTGGTGGAAAGTAACTTAGTACATGTATTCAGGTACTGTACTTAAGTACAGTTTTTGAGGTACTTGCTTGCTTACTTGAGTTTTTCCATTTATGCTACTTTCTCTTGTTCTACTCTAACATTTCAGGAAGAAATAATATACTTTTTTTCTCCAGCACATTTATTTAATAGCTGTAGATGCTAGTTACTTTACGTATTGAAATTTCACATCAAGGACTCATAATCATTATAACATATAATCATATATAGTCATATAATCAATCTCATAATCATCATCATAATCATAATCATTATTATTATTAAATATGTACAGATATTATGATTTGAAAAATATAACAAAATATAACATAGAATCACAGTACAAATAAGTAATACAAAATGCTGAGACATTAAGGGGATATTTAGCTCTGAGCTCTGGTCCACACTCCAACATAGTAGGTGGCAGTCATGCGCCTTAATGCTGCTTGCCACCTACTATAAAACCAAAAGGAGAAGAAGAGCCAGTGGTTCCCAATCAGTGATTGGAAGCTCCACCCAACCAGCCTGCAAGGTGACACAAATCAAACGCACCCACCAGGTACATGCGTGGCCTAGTAGCTCAATGCTAAATGCTCCATGGTGGATTCTCCAGCTAAGTGACTTCTGCATTTCCCCATGAAGCTTCTTCTACCTTCATTCAGGTTTGTGAGGCCTTTCTGCTGATTTTGATCTGTGATCAATCTGTGTGTGCTGAAACTGTGCAGGCTTGCTTTGCTTTAATGTGTGTGTTTCTTGGCTGTAGTTGCTGTGTGTGCTGTTTACATTGTCTCTCTGTTGTCTGCTTGGTGATGCTGCATTCTGCTGTTACACTGGCAGGTTGTTAAATGCATGAGGCCTAATAATGCTTGTGGCACCCGCTGCGGTGTAGCGCTTCTTATTTATTGTTGGTCATTTCTGTTTAATTGCATGAGTTCTGCCCTCTTTTCTGGTTAACTCTGGTGAGGCTGCACTGAAGAAGGTGGTTGTTTATTTATAATTGACAATCAGTTGTGTACACAGGCTGCAAACATCCATCTATAGACAGGGAATTTATTGATGGTTTGGAAATAATAGCTCTGTGGTGTGATGTTCAACTGTGTGTACTTTTATACTTTAAAGTACATTTTGCTAATAATGCTAATGTACTTTGACTTTGAATGCAGAACTTTTTCTTGTAATGGAGCATTTTTTTCCAAGTAGATGATATGAATAGTTCTTGCACCACTGAATATGAACCCATCCTTTAAAGCAGACCTGGCATTTTGCGGCCCACGGGCCAAAACCCGGCCCTTATGATGGTTCAGCCCAGTCCGGGAGGTCTCAGATAAACCACACAATTTTACTTACAAAGCTAATAAAACGGTAAAGAAAATAGCTTTTGTTTTGAAATGCTTGTGTATTGTTAGTGTGCTTCTTCCTATCACACTTGACACTGATGTAAATTGACATGATCATTGATGTTTGAGGTAACATCACCTGCTGAGGCTGCTTATCTATAATTTTTTTACAAAACTGCATACAATGAAAAAGGAAATGTAAGGGTTAATGTTAATTTGAATATTAAAGGTAAATGGTAATGTTAAGTTAAATGTTAAGTTTTGTTAATGGAAACATTACTACCTAAAACAGTCAGTCCTGGACGGTTTCAAAGACTCCATATAATGTCATTTTCTTAATAATATGCTGTTTGGAGTGATTTTCAGTATGATATATAATAAATGCTGAAAAAATGAGTAACTGTTTTCTGTAGTGATAAAATAAAGGTTACCTCTGACAGTTTTTTTGGGTTTCTCATGTGCCCCCCAGGAAAAATAATTGCCCACCCCTGCTTTAAAGGGACTAACAATCAGGAAGTTAACGGTGACACTTGTGGCCATTAAATCAACGTTTCACATGCTTGGCAATAATGTTTGCTCACCAAACGAAGGTCCCTCCATGAATCGAAGGCAAACTGCAACTTCCACTGTACATTCACTTGGTATTGTCAAAGCTCTCTTCTGCTCCGCTGCTTGCTCATTTTCTCCCACATTCGCTGCCGCTCTCTCTCTTGCTTCACCACTCACTTCCCATGTGCACACACTTCCTGTTTTGCAAGACGGTTTCACTAGATTAAAGTTTTTTTTTTTTTTTTTTTTGTTTTTGTTTTGTGCATCTGTGGAGTTTGAGTCGGAGTCTGAACTTTGGTGGAGGCTGGTTGTTTGTTTGCGTTAGCGGACTGGGACATCGGCCCGAGTCCTTCACATAAAAGCAGTTTACAGGCTGATAGAGGAAACATAGAAAATGGTAAAGGTATCTTTTTTTTTTTAGATTACAACCTCTTCTCTCATTTGCAATAAAAAGTGATTTACAATCCTGTTAAATAACACAAGTTGCTGGTCTGAAAGAGGGACAGCTCTTCATCCATCCATGCTCTCTGTGGTGCACATTTGCTTCTGTGTGTTTGTGATCACACTTTGTTGGGAGGGGATTGATTTTCTCTCTCCATTTGGGCCGCCGGTGATTAGATGAGTCTATGTCTGAGAGTTTAATCCTTGTTGGAAGGAGCACCAAGTTGCATGTGGCATGCACCACGCACACACACATTAACACACTCGCAATTTGAGATCCAGATGTGTCTTTTTTTTTTTTTCCTTCTTCCTTTTTTTTTTTTTTTTTTTTTTTTAAGTGGAGCTGCATCTGCAGGGAGGCATGCGGCCCTCGTGGCACCGGCCCAAGCTGCTTATTGATGGGCAGATTTAGCCATTCATTTCACTCAGACATTCCATTGTCAGACAGACCCCTCACCCTCGCTTTCTCTCCCTCACTACTCACACACACCATGTGTCAGATGAAGCCAGCAGGGGATGGAGACTTTGTGCAACAGGCCAGAACATAAAGAAATGATAATGTGTTTTTAAAACACACTGTAGCATAATCCAGTATTTAGTTTTCTCATCTCTGCTCTTTCTGTTCCCCCTCTTCCTCTAATTAAAAAGAAGGAAGTTTATGGACAGTGAACTGTAGATCAGTGCATTGTGGTTGTAAATCTGCCTCGTCCAGAAGGACCGAGTGGTTTTAGCATAATAATGCAGCTTCTCTACTGTACATTAATATTCATATTTACAGACTCTGCTGCTGCTCTGACAACTTGGCCCCTCTTGCACCTGCTAGACATCTGTGTCACAGCAACAGCCACAGTGTTTTGGCACATAATGCACATTGGCTCATAAATAATCTGTAACACTTACCTGTAACACAAATGTACTGCAGAATGAGGACAAAGGTGCTTCTCCTCCTTGTATAGGTATGTTTATTTTACACTTAATTAGACTGGGGGGTGGGGGAAGGATAACAATGAGCCCCTGGACACAGACATGTAAATGGTCCCCCACCCCTCCAACAATGGAGCACCCACCCTGACGGAGACAGGACATCTCTTTCTAGTCATTGTGCGTCACTTTTGTGGTTGTTTTGCATCTCTGTGGTCATTTGGGGCCTTTTGTTGTCATTATGTATCTCTTTATAGTCGTCTTGCTTCACTTTGTGGTCATTTTACATCTCTTTGTTGTCGTTTTGCGTCTATTTATAGTCGTTTTGCGTCTATTTATGGTCGTTTTGCATCTATTTGTAGTCGTTTTGCATCTCTTTGTCATTTTGTGTATCTTTGTTGTTGTTTTGCATCTCTTTGTTGTCATTTTGTGTATCTTTGTCATTTTACATCTCTTTAGTCTCTCTAGTCGTTTTGCATCTCCTTATAGTCGTTTTACATGTCTTTGTAATTGTTTTGCATAACTTTGTAGTTGTTTTGCATCTCTTTATAGTTGTTTTGTCTATCTTTGTTGTTGTTTTGCATCTCTTTGTAGTCATTTTTAATAGCTTTGTTGTTGTTTTGCATCTCTGTATAGTTGTTTTGTGTGTCTTTGTTGTTGTTTTGCATCTCTTTGTAGTCATTTTTAATAGCTTTGTTGTTGTTTTGCATCTCTTTGTAGTCATTTTTAATAGCTTTGTTGTTGTTTTGCATCTCTTTGTAGTCATTTTTAATAGCTTTGTTGTTGTTTTGCGTCTTTGTAGTTGTTTTACGAATCTTTGTTGTTGTTTTGCATCTCTGCAGTTTTACATTTATTTGTAGTCTTTTTGCAACACTTTGTAGCTGTTTTGCATCACTTTATGGTTGCTTTGCATCTATATGTAGTCGTTTTGTGTCTCTTGTAGTCAATTTGCATCTCTTTGTAATCGTTGTGCTTCACTTTGTGGTCATTTTACATCTCTGTAATTGTTTTGCATCTCTTTGTGAATTTTAAATATGTATTGAAATAATGAATTAAACCTGCTGATACAAGGTCACCATTTTTGCAAGAGTTCTGGTTTAGTCGATTTTTGTATTGTTATTATGCCCATCTCGGACGTTGCTGTTCAGTGTCTTGTAAGCCCATATAGGCTGGACACCATGCGGTGAAATATGAAAAACATAAAAGCATGTTGATATGAGGAAAGAATCCATGGCAGGTGTCCTATGGAAAAAAAGCAGAAGGCATTTTTAGTGGCTTGGCTTTTACTTTTTGAGGTCTCTTTGTATGAAAGTCTGTGATCGTGCCACAGCAGCTGCCATTTCCTCTGTCGTCCAATGCGACTCATGCATCCTCTGGCCCCAACACACATCATCATGTTACTCATACCATCCTAAACCACACACAAATGGACACACAGCATCTTACTCATTTCATCCTAAATATAAGGCCTGCTCTGACCATATTTCATCACACACGCCATCCATGAAATGGGCAACAAAACAGGGTTACTGAAGCTCTTCATTGCTTTTTTCCTGTTTTGTGAGCGGGCTTTTCTCCTTGAGAATTTTCTCCATGCACATAATGAAAAGGCCCGTAGATATTATAGAGACATGAGACTTGTGCAGGTCTTATTGATAACACAAAATCTGTTTTGTGCATTCAAATATGATCTTTGTCACAGTTATTTTAAATGTGTCCTTCTCCCTGACCCTTCATTAAAGTGGTAAATGTGTGTGTGTGTGTGTGTGTGTGTGTGTGTGTGTGTGTGTGTGTGTGTGTGTGTGTGTGTGTGTGTGTGTGTGTGTAGGAGGGACATCTGGCATCTGGGCAAGACTCTTTCCTCAGAACTGTATGTGCTGTAATGTTTTTACATGTGGCGTTGTATTATTTGTGATCATCTTCTCTCTTGGGCACGACATGACATATACAGCACAACAATGGGAGTGTGAAGGTTGAGAGATGCATCAGAGGAATCTGATATATTTCAGGGGAAAACAGGAGGCTTATTTTTTGTCATTTAATTGAGAAACAAAAGTAAAGGTGATTGAGGTGGAATTACAATTGGGAAAGGGGAGAAGTAACAGTTGGGATGCGGGATGTCATTGGTCGTCGAGAGGAACAAAAGTGGGTTTGCAGAATTTGCAGATGAAGAAAGCCTGTGTTTATATTGCCATGTAGACTTTTTGTCCCCAAACAATCACATTTTGTTCGTGTTTTGATCTATGCCGGTTCTCCACGGATGACGCTGAATCTTAGCTATTCGGCAGCCTGTCTTGGGTGACACTTTTTATTGCGGCAGAGACAGTGAAAAATAGTTGGTTCCTTGCATATAGACGCCTGGCTTGTTCTCCGAGGTGAGCACCTCGCAATTAGTATGCAACAAAGACACCTCTATGTGGCCGCAATCTGAATAGAGAAAATGAAAGTTGTGGAAAATATGATGTGTTTTCAGAGCCTTGGGAGAAAGGAGCTAATATGCATGTCAGTCAAGCCTACTGGCAGCAGATAAAGCCCAGCAACCATTTTATGCTTGAGAGTGACTAAGATATTGGTGTGAACTAACTGACCGGATGCTGTTTTCAGAGGCGGTGACCTCCAAACAGAGATTTATGCAGAGCAGGGGAGTGAGGGAGAAGGGAACAGTGATTCTCATTTGTCCGAGACGTCATTCAAATCGGGAATGGAGTGACACTTCAATTAACTCCCCATCCCCAACAAAGTTTACCTTGGTCTTCAGAAAGGCGCAGTATTTTATTTCATCCTGCAGGATTAGCCAATCATATTTCCAATCTCAGACCTGTCACCATGGTGTCTCTGTGCGGCAGCTGGTAGTCATAATGACAATCTATTCTTCAGGAAGTGAAGAGCTGTTTTTTCCCCTCAATTTTCCCAACCAAACTGGAACATTGTGTTTTTTACTTCCTCGTAGCTCCCTCTCATGGTTTCTTCTTTATGATGAAAACAGATTTTGTCTGTCTTTCCTCTGTTTATCCATCTGTCTCTCTACCTACCTACCTTGACTTGTTACATGCCTGTCCATCTGTCCCTCCATTTGTCTAATTTGCATTTATTTCTTTTTGGCTATTTCTCAGTTTGGAAATATAGATTGGTTATTTTTAACATTTCCTGTAATTATACCTTTTCCCCCAGACTAAACTGATTAGACTGTTGTCAGGCTATTACATAGGTGTTATCAGTCGCTATAAGCCCCATAGATGTGGGTCAATAGGGACCTACTATACCCAGTAGTAGGTTTTATCATCTGTTGACATGGTAGATCACCAAAAGAAGGTATAAAAGAACATGACAGCGACCTCGAGCGACTGTAGTAATTATGACAGAAGCAGAAGTGTACAGAAGTATACAGTAGACAGCATGAAACTCCATATGTGGTGGAGGTTGGGGGAAAGACGCAAAACACAAGGAGGCTGAAGTTCACATCCGGTGTGAAACCAACAATATGTAGCTGTCTTTCTCTTCACAAGCCTTAAGTGTCACTGTCACTTTTGAGATGTAATTATTTTTAGCCAAATTACGATGTTTTCACTAAACCTAACTAAGTGGTTTTGTTGCCAAAAACTAAAGAAGACTTTTTGTTTGTGTTCAAAACAACATTTTATTCAGTTTTACATGTTACAACGTTTTGGTTTCACTTTTACAATGTAGTAGGCACCTACTGACCCACATCTATGGTGCTTATAATGAGTGATAACATCTATTTAATGGCCTGATAACAGTCAACTTGGGTACCAGACCAATACAAAGGAGAATTGGTCAATTGGAAGAAAAAAAGAGTTGTTTACTCTTGCATCTATACCACAGACAATGTTGGCCTTGGTCAGTCAGAAGCAGAAACACATCAGGCATAAGTCCAAATCCTTGTGTCCACAAGCCTCCTCCGCAGCCTGGAGAAGGTTCACAAAAAACTCTGTCATGGAGATAAAAAAAAATTAGGATTGGGTTTGAAGAAACGTGCTGGGGAATCTCAGGATTTCAGCAGAGCAGCAGATATGGACCTGACATAGTTCCAGATGTTGTAGCAGGACAGCCCTGGCCAGCGTCACCTCCTCCATCTGCTTCTTGGAATGAAGCACCAAGAGACAACTGAGGAATGCAAGCAGATGTTTATCATTACTGTACGTAGGCCCAGCTTGGCTGGGTTGTCCCAGGATGGCTGACAGAGTGACACTGCTTCCACTGCAACCAAGGACGTCCACAGTTGATGCAGAGCAAACATACATCAGAAAAACATTACTGCTGTTGATACAATTTTGTGAAGTGCAGCAGAAGAGATCAGGATAAGCAGGCCATCATGCAGCCTTCAATAGATGATTCTGGAATAGGTTTACATTTCTTCAAGCTGGGGGAGGCTGTTCATTTTTGGCATTATTGGGCAAATAATCCATAATAACCTTTCTTTCAGTATATTGTAATTCAAGTGGTACCCCAGGGAGGCCGTTTCTGAATGACTTTGGTGTTTTTAAAGAGTTAGTTCGGATTCACCAAAGATCTTTGTCAAAGGAGTCTGGTGGCTTTGAAGACAGCATAGATTAACAGCTTTAGGGCTGTTATACAGCAAGGTAAAGCAGTGACAATATTTTAACCTGATATTGTTTTTTAAGTCAGGATACCTCAACCTTACTTTAACACAGGACACAACTGGTCGTTTCTTCTCTTTATCTGACAATAAGTGCAGTCCCACATGTTGTACATGTTTTCAATTAGGAAATACTATGAATTTGGAAAAAAAAATCCAAATATCGCAGAAATAGTTTACGCTTGGCTGAAGTGAAAAACTTTGCGATAAAAACAAAATTTGACAAAGTGAATAGAACCAGACTTGCAGACTTGCAAATAGCAGCAGACAAAACATCAGTGCGGACGATGAAGAGACTATTCCTCTTTCCTCAAATAAAAATAAATACCAAATTTCCATCACATTTTTATCATCGTTTTTGTTTATTTGAGGCTTGGCGCTCCGTTCATTATGTCATCTTGTTGCAGCCTGTTATTCTGCAGTGATTTGATGGTACAACACTGGAGAATTAGCATCAGTAACTGTTTATCTCGATGAGACCAACTCATAACACTCATATGACAGAAGTGGATGGATTAATTTTCTGCAAATTTGCACTAAATTTGAATGGAAACCTGACTAGGTCTTGTTCAGTGTATGACAATGATCATTCCATAACCGTAACCATGTGGTTACCATTGTAACCATGACGATGAAGGTCCCCTAACCATAACCAAGAAGTAATTTTAAAGGGGACGTATCACACTCATTTTCAGCTTCATACTTGTATTTTGAGTCTCTACTAGAACATGTTTACAAGCTTTTATGTTAAAACAACTTTTTCTCACACCGTCTGTCTGAATATACCTGTATTCTGTCTGAAATACTCCTTTTTAGTGCCTGTCTCTTTAAGAACCCCACCTGAAAAAGACCACTCTTCTCTGATTGGCTTGTGAGAAAAATATGATGCACCTTTGCAAAGGTAGATCTCAAGCTGTGTGTGATTATATTCTAATGAGCCTGCATGTGACATAGGAATGGGAGCCAAATCAGAATAATAATAATTATAATGATTATTATAATTATAATAATTATAGTACCTTTTTTATGTAACACTTTTCAAAAACAAGTTACAAAGTGCTTTACAATAAAATACATACAATGTCAAATTAACAAGTAATAATAGATAAAAAGAGTTGAAAATGCTGAAAAAGTGTGTTTTTAAAAGACAAAACAGAGCTAACCTGCCTGATCTCCTCCAGCGGGTTGGTCCAGAGTCCTCTGGTTGTTAGCCTTGACCTGGGAATAACTCAAAGACCTCTGCCAGAGGATCTCAGGCTACATTCAGTCTCATGCGGGGCTAGTAGCTCAGTGATCATTCAAATTTTAAAATCAATTCTGAAACGTACAGGAAACCAATGTAAAGCTGCTAAAACAGGTGTTATGTGGACTCTTCTGTCGGAGTTTGTGAGTAGTTTTGCTGCAGCAGTTTGAACTAGTTGAAGTTTGGAGATTTTGTGCTGGGTGAGACAGGAATACAGTGAGTTACAGCTGTCTAAATGGGATGTAATGAAAGCATGGATGACTGTTTCTGGATTCATGTTTTCTGATCTAGGCAGCCCACAAAAACTGACTGGCTTGTCTTATTTCACAGTTTGCGGTTTGGTAAAAACTCCAGATACCCTGAACTGAAAAAGTGAGTTTGTCCCCTTTAATGCAAACCACAATATTTACCTAACTATGTGCTTATTTTAACACAAACAATGATCTTTCCCTAAATCTAACAGGGTCGTTTTTGTGTTTAAATCTAACCACACCTTTTAACTATAGAAGGTGCAGACAAATGTTTTGTCATTTAATGCGGAGGAATTGTTGGATTGGGGCTGCACGGTGGTGCAGTGGTTAGCGCCTCACAGCAAGAGGGTCGCAGGTTTGATTCCGGCTTGGGACTCTTCTGTGTGGAGTTTGCATGTTCTCCCCGTGTAAGTGTGGGTTTTCTCCGGGTACTCCGGCTTCCTCCCACAGTCCAAAGACATGCTGTTTAGGTTAATTAATGACTCTAAATTGCCCATAGGTGTGGATGTGAGTGTGAATGGCTGTCTGTCTCTATGTTGTCTGTCTCTATGTGCCCTGCGATGGACTGGCGACCTGTCCAGGGTGAACCCCGCCTTCGCCCAATGCCAGCTGGGATCGGCCGGGATCAGCCCCCCCGCGACCCCCAATGGGATAAGCAGTTGACGATGGATGGATGGATGGATGGATGTAATTGTTGGATTGCATTGGGAACTATGAAGATAGTCTAGTTAATCAGCTTCATCACACGAAATATTACTTGCAGTGTGAAAACAATCCTTTTATAGAGGGAGAGTATTTTACTTTTGTCGTTCAAAATTGATGGTTAAAACATCCTCTCGCTCATTTCTTTAAAAATGCCCTCATCCTCTATACTGTATTACTTGTGGGTGAATGTCTCCGCAGAGAACAGATGTATGTTGACAATGCCTTTTTCTTTTCCACCACCATCGGCTATTTGTCCCTCATTTCTGCGAAAATGCGAACAACTGCTGTGTTATTGTCTCTCTCTGTTGGTGGCATCTATTCATTGCTCTAAAACATATGACCCTTTTATTTGTTGTTACACATTCAAATTGGCGATTGCACAATAAAGCCTTTTAGCGAGAGGACTTAATGTTGCGTTGTAATGACTTGCCCTTTGTGTACTGAATGACAAAAACATGAGATCAGGACTCAGCTAAAGTGTCGGGCTTTTGATGTTTGGTATATTAGCAAATGGGTGACTATTTTCATATTCAAGATGTAACGTCAGAGTCAGTTGAGCAGAGAATTACTTGTATTCCCTGATTTATTAACTGGCTGTCATAAACAAGACAATCTTGAAGTCTTACATATATTTCCTCTTGTTTCATCTTCACCCCCTTTGTCTCTTTTCCTCTCTTCTATTCAGCTGCAGTGTAATCCTACCTCTCTGGCTCTAATTGAATTCATACATGGCATTATAAAAACATATAACGTATGCTCATTACTTTAAAATCCTTAAAGTGCTCCAACAGGTTTCGTTCTCCTTCAACTGCTTCACCTTCGACATCCAGTATTAATCACTGAACAAACAACAACCCAGCGTTAGATCTGCATCACCAGATGATCAAAAACCACCGCGAGTCACACACAGATCCAATATATTTCTTTTTGTATCTGAGTCAAGGCGTCATCCTGTACGTGCAACACAGGCTCATTGCAGCTGATGCAAACATAACAAATATGATTCCCTCCGTCGCCTTGTGCGGTTGGACTCCACTCCCATATCATTACCCACCTTAGAATGTGCATCCGTGGTCATGAATATAAATTTAACGCTCCATGAAGAAATGGATCTCAGCATCTAATAAGAATATTCACACTGTACGCCAAGACGTGCATGAGTAAGTATAATTGAGCGACGTTGTGGTGCAAAGGCAAAAGAGGGGAAGTGACAGACAAGATAAATACTGTAAGGAGACGGAGGGATGAGAGCTGTGAGCTGAATACTGAGCCTGATGGTCAAAAAACAAGGAACGAATGAAAGTATATCATGCAACAGTTAGTTGTTTACAGCTGCAGCAGATGACCCTGAGAATTTTACCTTGAGGGTTTTTTTTTTACTTTATAATTATATTTTACTCCATTTCTATATTTTTCATTGTATTGTCTTTAATGGACCAATGTGTAACAATTAAGGGCATTTATTGGCTGAAATAAATTTGAAATATTCCTTTTCAGTACGATAAGTATGATTCTTTAGTGTGTGATTGGTGTATTATCACCTGAAAATAACAATCGTTACTTTAGAATCAGTCTTTATAGGGAACCATCCACTTCACAGCTGGCTGCCATGTTTCTACAGTAGGCAAATGATCTAAGGTGGTCGCACACCAAAAATGTAGAAGGTCTGCACACTGTAGCTCCCTTTTTAAGTGCAATTTACTGGCACATCTTAATGCAATTAAAGGGAGCTACAGTTACAGTGTGCAGACCTACATATTTCATGTTTCTACAGTAGCCCAGAACGGACAAACCACTGTGTTTAGTTTCCCTGCTTGGGCCGGAGTCGATAACATTAATCGCTCTTAAACTTATGGTTTAACTCAGATGGGCATTATGATAGCTATAGACTGTGACCTCAGCACCTTAGCATTTTGATTTTTAACCTGTTATTCAGCAACAAGTTGTATCCTCAAGGTTTTTTTTGTGATCTCACAGAAACATTTGCACAGGGCGAAACCAACTCTTAAAATCTAATATTTCACAGATTGTGCTGCCACTCTGCTCTTCTTCACAGTCTGTGAAAGTATTGGATTCAGATATTGGTTCCCCCCCAGTCAAACTTTTTATCTTATTTAACAAAGAGGACATCTGGGAGTTTCAAAAAACCTTTTGAAGGTAGGACTGTTCCTGGATAATAGAAAAAAAAATAACATTTTGATTTTCTCCCGTAAAGACTTCATATGCGACTGAATCACCTACCTCAGTGTTGAATTTTGGCGTACAAGTGGCCAATGCTGGCAAGCCAGCTAAGAACACACCGCATGGAAATTAGACTTCTTTAAGCTTTAAGGTGGTAGATGCCACCTCTGGGTAGTATAACCTGTTTTAAAAAAACAGCGTCTGGCATGCCTGGCTGGAACATGTATTGACACAAGCCTAGAAATAAAGCAAGTGACAGATGTCCTCAGTTTCAAGGAGTCACTTGGTTGATGTTTAAATTCAAATGAATCAATGAAACCTCAAATTTAGTTTGTTTTCTTGTGTCTCTGTTGTAGAAGGTAATAGCACTCATGTCTTCCCATGGACAACCACCTGCATGTGACACATTTACCTCGTACTTTCTGTTTCCAAAACATGTTTACAGGCTCAGACAAATTCACATTGTCTAGTTTCATTGACAGCATTTTCACATGTCGGCCAACTACCCCGTCAGCAGTGTGACCATTACAGATAATCTTGAGATATGAAAAACAGAGTCATAGCTGTATTTCCTGGAAAGGTTACAAGGTCAAAAAGAGTGTTTTTTTTTTTTTTTTTTTTTAAGAAGTTGTAATTGTCAGCCAAGTTCATTTCATTTAAAAGCAGTATGTAGATGTAAACAAACATTTTTTTATGTATTTGTTAACAGCTCCTATGAAAAACCCCCACAAGTGACAGTGTAACATAATCATTAATTTGATCTATTATTGTATTTATCAATTAATTACTTGTTATAATTTACTTTAAAATGTTTTATATATAAATAGCTGCTAATAGATTTCTTTGAAATCAAACCCTATTTTCAATAATGTTTATGTATTTTTTTAAAAACTTTTTTACATTTTTACTGCAATAACCATTCAGTGTATTTACATTCAGTAATTATCTTTATAGTTTTCATTGTGACAGAGTCCGGCATTTTCACACTGGATCCAAATTGCCATCACACGCACAAGGGGGTCACAGGAAATCTAATCAAGTGTAATTTTATTTATTGATAACCGTCTCCTTTTTACTGCTACTTCTTCACATTAAAAGTACTCAACTGGTCAAACATGGGAAGGCTTTGATTGTGAATCAGTCACAGGAAGAAATCTAGTAAGTGTTCACTGAGTTAAAGTTGTAATGCTCAGATTTTCATGAAATCAAACCTCATTCAATGTATTTACAATCAGTAATTTCCTCACTAGTAGTAGTTTTCATTGTTGGTGGCAGGGTCTGCCGTTCCCACATTGGATTCAAGTGGCCTTCTCGCCCACAAGGAATTCACAGGAAACGATTCATGTATGCAGTTCCCTCCCTGTTTACTGTTCACTTTCTTTATTATTAATAACATTATTTATTATTTACTGCTGCTGCTTTACATTAAAGGCATTTAACTGGTCAGACATGGGGTGGCCATTATTGTGCAGTAGTCAAAGAAAACACTATATATGTAGTACACGTTGTAGTAAACCACACTTGCTGTTACAGGTGTCGCTAAATCAGACTGAAATCTTGAGGATTACAACTTTAAGATTTATTTTTCAAACTGCTATTTTTGAGGTGAAGAATGAACCTTCAAACTCAGCATATAAATGCCAAAGAGTGGGGGTTAAAGTAAAGTGTTTCTTTTATGTTATTGGTAATAGCTATTGAGCTATTTCGCGAGGAGGATCAGACGAGTCACCTCTTTTCCCTGGATATCGGTCTTCATCAAGTTTAAATGCATAAGCTTAACACCGCTGACCTTCCCCAAACTAATGACCCTTGTTATCACACAGGCTCCACACCAGCACTTTACACCAGAGAGACAGTATAAACAACAGCCTCGAGTGACCGGTCCTCAATCACACCTCCATAATGGCAGTTACCTTGGCACAGTGATATCCATCATCATCATCCAGCTTCAATTTATCATAAGGGATGAGGCATTAGAAACAGCAGAGGGACAAAACATGACAGAGCAGTGACAGGGGCTCCCTCTGGTGTGATGAAAAAACACTGGGAGCTCCATGCTGTGATGGGCACAACAGTATGCATGGCACAAAGGAAGTCTGCACAGTTAGGCTCCAAATAAATAGTTTGCTTCTCTTTTCAAGGCAACGCTTCGATCTTTTCCTCAGTATGTATGTCACAGATGTGGGAAATTATATTTGTGGAAATTGAACAGTGTTTCCAACACTGAAGATTGCCAGAAAATGATAGTAATTTGAGACTTTGTGAAAGTTGTCTAAAAATAGCTAGCTCTCTGAGAACTGTTTGTTTGTTTGTTGCTATGAATTTGTGTATTTCTCTGTTTCTATGGCACACATGTGGTCACCAGGATCATCCACAGATCTCATGTCCTTTGCCTTTTCATTCTGGGAGCTTGCTCTTTACACATTTTAGACAGACTCCAGTCATGTTAGACTCAGTGTATCTAAATCTTACTACTTTTAGGTTGGCAAAATAAATGGATTCAGTATTTCTCCACCAGAAGTTTATTCTTGGTATAAGGAGATGCTTTGAAACAGCATTTACATATTTTATTTTGGAAAATAACAGCGAAGCACTTTGTTTTACATGTCCGTAATTTCGGATGGAGGATTCCTGGCGATATAAATATATTTTTATTATTATTATTTTTTTTGTTAGCAGTTTTAGTCAGTTGAGTGTATGTGCAGTAAATCCTTGAAAGAGGTACCTTTACTTACCTTACCTTAAATAAAACATGCGGAAAATATACTTGGAACAGCTATGTCACTGGATGAAATATGAAAAAATATATATATATATAATACAAAAATGTGTTTTACTTCTAGTTAATTCACTTGGATGTCTGAGCTCCACATTAAGGCTTTGCTAGATATGGTTTTAGATTTTTGATATTGTAATATCATAATATGGCATGAGTTTTGTCTTTTCTTGGTTTAAAGGCTGCATTACAGTAAACAGCTCTTACCAGGCTGTTCTAGCTCTTCCTGTCTTTACCCACTAACTCATTAGATCCATTATTTATCAAAAATCTCAAATCTATTTGATTTTCTCTTTATTGCCCAGCCCTAACTCCACTGTGCAGAATGATGTATGAGCAGAATTTAATCTCGGTCACTGTAAATCTAGTTTAAGACCTGCATGTAAAAAACAAACAAAACATACATAGGAGGCATACAGCAGCCTTTTGAAATATTGACATATTCACAGATTCATGCAGAATTTAACTTTTTTTGTGTTTAAAAACCATATCAGACACATTATTATTCCAAGTCAAGTATTTTTCTTCATCTTTAAACATGTCTGGGGGGGATCCTTAAATATTTCAGACTTTTTACGTTCGTTGCTTTGGTGGCTAAGGACAGTGTCAGGGGGACTTATAACCGCAGTAATACTGGGGGCGGCAGTAGCTCAGTCTGTAGGGAGTTGGCTTGGGAACCGGAGGGTCACTGGTTCAAGTCCCGCCATGGACCAAGAACTGAGTGTGAACTGAGTGTGAACTGAGTGTGAACTGAGTGGTTAACTGAGTGGTTGACACTCAGATTCACCCCTCAGGTTCACCAGAGGTGCCAGTTTACCTCTTGGGCACTGCCGAAACTCACCTTAGCAACTCACCAAACCCCCAACTGCTCGGGGCGCTTGTCAGGAGCAGCCCCATCACTCTGACATCTCTCCATTACTGCATGTTTGTGTATGTGTGTGTTCGGGTCTGCATGTACCGTGTATAAGTTAACAACAGAGTGAAAAAATTGAATTTCCCCTCGTGGGACTAATAAAGGACTATCTTCTTCTTCTTCTTCTTCTTCTAATCTGTCCTGGTGACAGACCTGTGGACAATAATAGGACAATAATATTCAACAAAAAAAATCACCTTCAGTATTTAGTCAGTGTAACTATGTTGTATGTGAAGAGGATGAATTTCTAGTACTCGTAATCCACAAAACTGGATGATGAAACTGAAAAGAACAAAACAACATGAACAACCTGCAGAGGCTTTTTGCAGTCGCTGTGAGACCTTGCAGACCGACTTAGTTTACAGTAAGCATCATGTTAACAGTAGCCATGGTAGGTTTACAGACAGTTCCATAGGGGGCTGTGAAGAGGAGGCTCTGTATCCCACAGGAAGCGTCCAGAGCAGATGGTTGCCTGGGTGCGCAGGCTCGACGGCAATCCTTCCTGCCCTTTTTATTTATTTATTTATTTTCGGTGTGTGTCACCCTGGCATCACGCAGCTCCTTCGTGGAGGGCAGCTGACAGCCATTCACCCACTCATCAGCGCAGACACCATGTTGAAGCTTGTCCTTGTTGGAGGAGGAGGCAGATTAGAGCCAGATTGTGGTGGAGGATTTGAAGATGTTTTCAATCACTGCGTTGGAAACATGGAGCAGGATTGGTTAGGGAAACGCTGGACTCTCTCAGATGATGTCTGAAAATTTGTTCTGATCATTTTGATTTAGCATTTGAGATTTTTGGTTATGGTGTAGCAACCCTATCACCATTTTCACAGGGGTCCCTTGACCTCTGACCTCAACATGTGAATGAAAATGGGTTCTGTGGCCACCCACAAGTCTCCCCTTTACTTACACACCCACTTTATGGTAATCACATGCAGTTTGGGGCAAATATATGTAGTTATTTTCATGCAGTATAAATGCATTATTTCCACCGATTCTAAAATGGTGTATTTTAATATTTTTGCATACTGGGGTCCCTAAATAGTCAGTTACATAAACTGGGTGTCACTGCGAAGCTGAGACACATGCAAATCAAATGAGTCTAATTGTATTTATATAATGATGTTAGTCCCCGCAGTAGTTATTTCATGAGACCATTTTTTGAGACTTGACCTCACTGTATAAAATGACCTTTGGTGACCTCTGGGATAATTGTAGCCTCATGAAACTTTACAGCCACAAACCAGAGACTTAGAGCATTCAGCGGATGGTTGGCTTTCCTAGGTAGACTGAAAATAAGGGGGTTTCTAAGCAGTTTCCAGAACAGAAGTACTTTGTCACCCAATTGCCAAAAAATGAAAACGAAACAAAAAGAAAATTTTAATATTAGTTTTTAGAGGATTTTTCATTTAATTGACAGTGACAGTGCTGAAAGGAGGGGGTGACATGCAGCAAAGGACCACAGGCTGGATTCGAACCCTGTGCCGCTGCGGCAAGGACTCAGCCTTGGCACATGTGCGCCTCGGACAATGCAGTTCTTGTAGAAATATACCAAATCACAGCATGGTTTTTTCTATGTTGTTCCTCAAGGTCTTGGTGTCTTAATGTGTTATTTTGGAGGGATTATTAATCAGTTTTAAAAATTCTTGAGTGACAAAAAAATGGTTGAATTTAGCACCAAATCTGTGTAACAAATGGTATCAACACAAAAATTGCTGCAAAAACTTATGAGATGACAAAGCACGGCCGTCATTTACTTCCATTATGATGTTCTAAACCCTAATACACTATTTAATTAATTATTTCTGTGTTCTGACAATAACCCAGCAATCTCAACAGTCTTGATTCTTGTGTGTGTCCAGGCTATTGGCAGTACTACCTAGAAGCAGCGTTCCTCAGAGTCAGATCTCCACATGTTAATCTGTCTCGATCCACACTGCACCGCCACCTGTTTCCCTGTCCTCCACATGTCCTTTGTGTAGTGTCGTACTTCCTCTTCCTGTTCTCATCATCCCTCTAAACCCAGTCCTTACTCCTCATCTCTGTCCGTTTCCCCCCTCTGCAAACTCTTCACTTTGAAGACACCACATTGTAGAAAACAGTTTACAATCAATATGACCCGTGCAACAGTTGTACAGCTCATTCTGAATACCACGTGTAAAAAGCACTATTTGTCCAGCCAGTGTTGATGTTTGCTGTTACTACAACATGAAAAGCTCTCTCTACCTCTGTCTAGCTCTCCCTTTCTGGCCGGTTTCTAATGTATTTTGCCCCTCTGGTGGCCTCTAGCCAGCCTCGCTCTTATGTTCTTTAACAATGGCGAGGGAGGAGGTCACTCAATGCCTCTCCTAAGCTCGACTCTGCTCTCTTTTGCTCTCCTCATATTCCCTAAAATGCTGTTTTCCCATCTCTCCTTTCTTCTGCTTTCCTCTCCTCTCTTCTGTCTGCCCTCCCTCCCCGTTTGTCTTCTCCCGAGCCCTCTGGGTGAGGTTGTCCTACCAGGATGTAACTAAGCTCTCTCTCTCTCCAGAGAAAACAAAGAGCTGATACAAGGCACATTACAGCGGGCAGGTTCCTCAGACAATGTTATATGTAGTGCTATACAAATAATATGCATAGTATAATCACAAATATGGCCATAAGTATGTGGACACCCAAATATTACATCCATATGTTGCTGATAATTTTATTTCAGAGGCATGAAATAGCTGCTGAAATTTTCCAGATTTTCCACATCTTGGAACCTGGCTGTAGGGTTTTGCTTCCATCCAGCTACAAGAGCATCAGTGAGTCTGGATGCTGGTGTTGGCCTGCGCAGCAAGTAGTGGCCATATCTGTAGCGAGGTGGAAAGGAAAAGTGGGTTATGCTAGAATTGGTTATACCTGTTCAGAACGACCACACTGGAAGGCGAGGTGAAAAACTGGCCATCATAGAGAGGGACGAGATACGATAATTGTTTAAATATGCAATAATAACGCCACACAAACAGTCTTCTCCTCGAAGACATTCAAAGTGTTGGACTACTTGTCCAACGTGAAATACAGTAAAAATAGTAATAATAGTGCTAATGTTGAGTGTGGGTGGGGACTGACTTTCATGAGCCAGGCCATAATTTGCATCCTAACCAAGTTTATTTCCTTTCCTTTAAGGTGCGGTTAACTTAAAGGAAAATGTGTAACATTTAGGGGAATCTATTGGCAGAAATGGAATATAATATTAATAAGTATATAAGTATATTTCTTTTACTGGGGCAGCAGTAGCTCAGCCTTTGGAGCCAGAGGGTCACCAGAGGGTCGCTGGTCGTCTACACCACTGGATACCACCAGATCCTACATGCTCTTCCTTTAACTTTGCAGAAATTTACTTGCCAAAGCCAGAGTCTTCCTCTGACTGATATAGTAGAAAGATTTTTTATTTATTTAGTATTATTTAGTATTTAATCGTGTTAAACTCAAAATTGAGAGCATATAGATTGCCTCCACACAGCTCTCAACATGGCGAAGGCTGAGCTGGCAACTCACGGCTAACAGCTATAACAGTGAAAACAATCGCACCAGTGCTGACGGTGCTAACGGTGTTTGCCTGAGGCAGAACCGGAGGGTGGCCGTTACGCTTCCGCTGTTACCACCGTATGAGAGCAGTGCAGAGCGGCAGCCGTGAGCTAGCCAGTAGGGCATGGACAAACATGCACTAAAAGCATGCGTGGCCGGCCCGGCTTTGTCAACAAAGCACAGAGGAGCTCAGATTACAACACACACACAGAAGGAGAGTGACTTCATTCTCTGCTCAGGTTAATCCTCTATATCTTCACATAGCAAATAGTTGCTTGCTACTATAATAGCAATAATAATACTCTAAATGTTGTATAGAAAACCTTTAACAAAAATGTTAAGAGCAAAAGAGAGCAGGTTCTTCAATGCCAAACTCAGACAACCATTTCTTTATGGACCTCGCTTTGGGTGTGAGGGCATTGTAATGGTAAAACATCAAAGTGCCTTTACCAAATTGTTGCCACAAAGTTGGAAACACTAAAATATCATTGTATGCATTAAGATTTCCCTTAATTGAAGCAAAAGCCCTGACCAAACTATGAAAAAAACAGTACTTCAGGAAGTCAAATACATTTAAATCTTTCATTCTACCTGAGTAAAGATTTCAGTTAATCATAATCAGAACTGTTGCAGCTCAGCCTCCCTCTGTCCACCCCTCTTTATACGATCCAGCAGCTTCTGCTGCTGCAGCCTCACACGCTGCATGTGGAGTCAGCAGAAGAACTTGCCATCAGGTCCTGATCGACCTCCCCTCAACCCCTCCGCCCCGCCATCTCTCCATCCCGGTCTTGGACCCTGCTGGCGGCCATGATGAATGATTCATCCTCCCAGCAAAAAGAGCTGACTCATCGCTGCATTTCAGCTTCCATATTTCCAAAGTGGGCAGCAGCTAAATGGCTTTACCAATAGCCTTGCCTTCTCACCACCACAGCTACCTTCTTGTTCTGCTGCTGAATATGCAGAAGAAGGAAATGCAGTATTGAAATGTAGTTCTGCACTTTGAGATGAAGCCACAAAGGCACATTTATCTCTCTGGGAGAGAGGGCTAATTACAGCTAATTACAGTGTTGAGTATCTATAATAGTTTTGAATGTAGGTGTATTGGTACAACACATTCTCACTCCCAACTTGTCATACATACTTGTCATACTTACATACATACATACTTAGACCTAACATACATTAATTTTAGACAGACCAGGGATGGTGTGTCAAGATAGGCTTGTTACATGCATAGTATCCAGGATATAACAGGATGTTAATATCACTGACTAGCGACACACGTGACTGACGATACCGACGAGTCACCTGATTAAAGACTGATGTGATGAAATAAGTCAATGTTACATTCAGTTTCACACAGGACACAAACAGCGGCCTCCTTCTTGGGAGTCTTGTGTTTGTTTGACCCATCCACCGCCCCTCCCGCCCACTCTGAATGGACTCTCACACTACTAATACTACGTCCCTTGTTCCACCCGTCGAATAACGGCACGGGTGGGTTTGCATTTGAGTTAGCTGAGAGGCCGGTTCGTCACATGCTGTTGCTAAAGGGTGCCTCCATGTGTCAGTTTCCAATGCCGAGGGGCGCTTGCCGAACAGCGGTATTTGATCAGTTTGGAGTGAGAACAGGTTGATTGGTAACAATACTATACACAAAAATGTGAGTGGTTACAAGAACAAATGAGGAGCAAACTGCCAGTGAGCTATTAGTTAATGATTAACTCCTAATTAAATTGTATGGAGTAGTTTTTAATTGACAAACAAGTCAGCAACAAATGAGATGACATGATAATTGATGAATCATTAATAAATACTTATTTAATAATTCCTAAAGGAGGATTATAATAATGATGAGTAACTAGAGAACAGACTGGGAGATCCTCCTTTTAATGAATCATTAAACGAGCAGCGCATAGTAGCTGGCGGTCTCGAGCAGTGAGGTGAGGAGATTGCAAACAACTGAAGCCTTCTCCCGTGTGCCAGGCGTGTTGGAGAGCTACGGTGGCTAATGCAAAAATGCAAACAGCCCTCTCTAGAGTCAGGTGGAGCAGAGGGTGTGTTCACATGGGAAATGAGTGGTGAAGCGAGAGAGAACAATGGCGATGGGAGTGAGTAACGTCATCGACTTCGGCCCAAACTGGAAAAGTTAAGTGTTTGGTTTGTCTGTTCTGGGCCACTGTAGAAACATGACAGTGCAACATGGCGGAGTATTATATTTATTTTCTGCCAATAGATCCCCCTAATTGCTTCTGCTCCTTTAACTGATCATTAGCTACTGTTTAACATTTGCTGAGGAGTAGCTCATTAACTAATGGTTCATTAGCAGTTCATTGCTCATTCGTTCCTCATTTGTTCTTTGGTAGTTACTCACATTTTTGTGTACAGTATTGCAAAGTGTTACCGGTGTGTTTATGTGCTGCCACATGATGGAATTCCCAATTTAAATGAAGCTGTCTGATATGATCATTTATTAAATCTTAAAAGCTACGGTCACGAAATCGTCAAAAATCTGGAGTCAATGTCTGCCTCTTTGAAGATAGGCTATTGGTTTTGAGGAGTTGGTGCACACAAATATTCCCAAACACTCGCAGTGTGACATTCGGAGATGAAGGACATTTTAGTTCTGCTCTGCTGCAGTGAGCTAATGGTCAATAACAGATTCATTTTCATCACTCTATAGTACGCGAATGCAGTGTGTGTGTGTTTGTGTGTGTCCTTCACTTCCTTCTCTGGCAGTTATTATGGACATTTGAAATTCTGTACCAGCTTCTAGATCGAGCGGGGGGGATTACTCATCTGCCTCAGATATTGTGCTCCTTGGTGGTGCTTGGCTTTGCGGCTGACTTAATGAGAGTGGAAGGCTTTGTTGTTGTGAATTTCTCTATTCATCCAAAAGAGGAGGAAAGGTGCTCCACTGAGGAGAAAGAGAAAAAATAAAATAAGGTAGCTACTCTCAGCTGCTTTTCTCAGTGAAAAGGAATGACAACTAATACCTGAGGGCACTTCCTTATCTCCAGCCTGTCAACACAGACAGGCCGTATCATTCAATGGGAGCTTTACTCAATGGGAAAAAGCCATCCACCAATGGGAATAAGCCCTTTTCTTGAAAACAGTGGTGCTCTATCTCTTACTGTGACTCGGTAACCTTTATCATACAGTGTTTATGGAAGAATGGTTCCTCACTCTGCCAAATACTGAGACTTTCTTTCATTTCCTGATTTCAAAGCAGGGCTGTGATGTTCTCGGCTTAGAGGAAACAGGATGAGGTGAGGAGGCAGGAAGTGCATTGTGGGACGAAGATGAGATTACGGGGTGAGGAGAGAAGATCAAGTTGAGATTCAAAAAGATGTGCTGACCGCAGGTGGTGTTATTAACGCGCGGGTGAGAACGTTGCTCTCTCAGACGTTTTTCTTGAGCCGCGTTTAAGGATCACAATTTAAATGATGATGCAGTTTTAAAGCTCTGCTCCTCTTCTGTGATGTTTTTGTGCAGAAGTGGAAAAATGGAGGAACAGCATCACTGAATGGGATGATGGAAGCTTGAAAAAAATACACACGAGGAAGATGCATGATTGCCACGAGGCTCAGATACTGTCTTGAGAAAAATGTAAATGCTATTTAAAGGTGCAGAATGTAGGATCTGCTGGCATCGAGCGGTGAGGTTGCAGATTGCAGCCAATTGAAACTCCTCCCCTGTGCCAGGCATTTCAAACAACTACAGTGGCTGACATGAAAATGCGACTGATCCTATCTAGAGCCAGCGTTTCTGGTTTGTCCACTCTGGGCTACTGTAGAAGCATGGCATGAAGAGGACCCGCTCCCTATGTAGATATAGGGCTCATTCTAAGCTAACGAAAACACAATGATTCCTAAAGAAAACATACTTACTAATATTGTATTCAGGGCTGTCAAAGTTAAGGCAATAGCAACACAAATTTGTTTTAACACCACTAATGGCAAGGAAAAACTGGCATGGCCATTTTCAGTGGGGTCCTTTGACCTCTGATCTCATGATTAATGAATGAAAATGGGTTCTATGGGTACCCACGAGCCTCCACTTTACTGACATGCCCACTTTATGATAATCACATGCAGTTAGGGGCAAGTCAGCTGTTGTTGCCTGTTGGGTTTGAGTTTGCCATGTTATGATTTCAGCATATTTTTTCTGCTAAATGCAGTACGTGCGAGGGCTTCTGGAGAATATTTGTCATTGTTTTGTGTTGTTAAAAGATTTTCAATACATTTGCATGCATATTTGCCCACTTCTATGTTGACAAATTGACAAACCTTTAAGATACATTTTGAACAGATAAAAAAATGTGCAAATAATTTGCGTTTAATTGCGATTAACTGTGGACAATCATGCGATTAATCGGGATTGATTATTTTTATTGATTGACATTCCTAATTGTATTCCACTTCTGCTGTTGTATGAGGAAAATGAGGAAACTGGATAAAGGTCAACTACTCGGCTGTGCACACAGACTCGGACCCGAAAGAACATCCTTTATCATCTAACCCCCCCAAAAAAATCCCACCAAGACCACATCCTGCGAATACCCACTGAAACCACATCCGTCTACGCTAAGGAAGTAGTTGTTCACACACTTGTGAACTCAGTCAAAATAGTCATTGGAGACTTTGGAGACCCACCTTTTTTTAAAAAAAAAAAAAAAAAAAAAAAAAAAAAAAAAGCAGCACTCAGCTCTGATTTCCTGATGAAAGACAACTGTCCAGAAAGACCCTCCACCCCCGTCATGCACACGTGTCTCCCAATAAGAAATCGATAACCTTCTGTGGGAGGTGGCGATACGCCACAATCGACTACACGGCCTCCTAAATAAGCAGCCACTGGCAGATGATGTTAGATGAGTGTGGGAGGAGATAACATGTTTGGTCACAGCGTTTCGCTGGTCCTTTCAGAGAGCAAGAAATGATTCAAAGATAAGAGGTGAAAAGCCAAACAATTACAAGTGTCCTTCCTCTAATGGACACAATTTTATAAAAAAAAAAAAAAAAAAAAAGAAAAAAGGTGGATTGGTAGATCTTTTATGTCTCATGACCAACTAACAGACTGACCTTGACATCCATTTCAAAAAGAAAAACAACACAAAAAATTTAAAATCTTAAATTTTAAGCTTTGTGCTGTATAAAATACAACTACATTACAAAAATCTCAAACACACAAAATATCAGAGCTGTGTCTAAAGATTAGTGTCATTGCCAATTAGTCTGTCGATTATTTTCTTGATTAACTGATTAGTTGTTTGGTCTATGAAATGACATGAAATGGTGAAAATGTTTGATCAGTGTTGCCCAAAGCTCAAGATGACGTCCTCTAATGTCTTGTATTATCCACAACTCAAAGCTATTCGGATAACAGAGGAAAGAAAACAGAAAATAATTACATTAAAGAAGCTGGAATCAGAGAATTTTGAGTTTTTTACTTTAAAAAAATTACTCATCGATTATCAAAATAGTTGGCGATTAATTTAATACCCCATTCACAAAACAGTCATTTTACCTCACAGAACACGGATGTATACATGCAAACCTGCTTCAAAAAATCCGAGCTTACAGATATTTCCAACTTAGCATAGCTAACTTTGACTCAGCTGGTGCTAGCATTCACATTATTCATAACCTTATTGATTAGCTGCTATTAGCTTACTTTGGAAACTTATGTCTCTGCTTTTTGCAATGGCTGAGTGGCGTTTCCATTTGAAAAAAACAAGCAGCAGAACACAGATGGATGTGCCCTTTAATCGTTGCAGCCCTACAAAATATAAAGATTGTACATTCTGTACAGCACACAGAGATTTCTCATTTTTTACCTTTCCACTCTGATTCATTCATTCCCAGTTCTCCCCAGTAACATAACGTCTCATGGTCTATGTCTGATAATGACAGTGATGATGAAGTATTGAGGACCTGTAGTCTCCAGAGTTCTGCGTGGCTCACATCCACTCCCATCTTTCTCTGATATGATTGGTCGCTGAGTTAATTGTGGAGGTCACGGTTGGATGGGGAATTGAACTTCTCCCTCAGAGACCACAAAAACTAGATCACTCAGAAGGAGACGGCATCATTAAAAGTAAACCATTGCTAGAATAATAAAGGCTGATTGTGACCATTTCTTTGTTCTTTGTAGATGATTATACTGTAAAGTGATAAAATTTAAAAGAATATCTTCTTTAATTCATTGATTGAGGGTAAAACGGAGTGCTGCAAACAGTATGTGGTTGGGCGGCATCTACACCTAAATTCCAGTCTGCTTGTTTTCATGGCGACAGCTGTATTTTTAGTGATACCTGAATCCTTTTCAGCTCTAGTGGAGATCTCTTGGTGCTCACATATGGACATATCCCACTTGGTATGTGAATAAATGAAAAGTTGTCCCAACACAGACGACTAATCTCTTTGAAGGATCAAATGCAGATTAACTTTCCTAAATTGTATGGATGGTTGTGTTGAACACATTGTTGTGATTTTTATCTGTCACATGTATATGCAAACTTTTTGCCTTTTTATATTATCTGTAGGCATTTAGATAATTGCACAATTTAAGGAAAAAAACAATTACTATAGTTTTTTTTTATCATGAGCGATGGGGTCCTAAATTATCGCAAAATGTTCTGCCAAATTTAGAGCATTGGTTTTCTCACATGAAAGATTTCTGTTCGTTGGTTTGTGTGTGTTTCTAAGATTTAAAGTAGATTGGGCTCAGTTGGAAAAAGCTTATGTCATGTATTTCCAAGCACCAATCGGGAATCAGGAGCGTTTGAATCAAAATGTGATGACACGTGTCATGAATATTAAATGTTATGCAGGGGAACCACTGCAGTCCCAAGTCACAGTCCCTGATGATCTTACAGTATACCTTAATACCACGAACATTTTGCATTTTGAAAAATGGAACTCAGGACAGCCCTAGCGTTACGTATTTCCAACCACGTAGTTGATGTCAGTTCTAAATCCACCCTCTAATGCGTTTTTGGTGTGTTTACATCTGTACTTCCATCCGATTGCAATCCATTCACCCAAACTACATTTTAACGCCAGGCGTAACGGGGGTCTCGATGCCAGGGAGAGCAGCAAGATGACTCGAGCACAAAACAGTCAAGATTAATGATTGAAAATAAAACAAGTGGGTGAAACTGAGAAATAACAACTGTAAATACTGATGCTTGAGAGAGCTGGGATCAGGCTGGAGCCTTGCATGTCAATAAGTGTTGCTTTTCTCTACCTTTACCTAGTCTAGTCTATGAGTGTGAGTCCTCGTGAAGGTGAAATTTAAAGGTTACAGTACCTGACATTTGTCCAAGTGGTAATTTTTAATTCAAAGCACATCAGATATTAATTGAGGTCTGTAAGGCTTAATATGAAGTACTGACCTCTGTTACTAGGCTTTAACCACCAGACCATTTTGCTCATTATGTATGGCTGCCCAATAGAAAAGCTTTTGTTTTAAGGAAGGTCTCTCCTTTTTGGACTGAAAATAATGTGGATGTTTGTTTTCTGTCCCTGATTAGGTTGAGATTGACCTGAAGATCTCAGGTTTCTGTGTCCTCTGACGCTGGATGGGTAGATGCAGGAGGCTTCCCAGCTGGGTGTCAGGTGTCTGGGAGCTCCGTCACTATGACTCTAAGTGGTTGTCCTCTTAGACTCACAGTGGTGAAAATTTCTTGTGTTTTACCTTAAGACCATGTTCAGACCGACCTTGAAAAAAATCTAGCCTTGTCATCATTTTAAGGCGATGCGTTGGCATCACATACAGTACCAGTCAAGTGTTTTTTATTTCAGTTATTTTCTACATTGTGGATGAATACTGACGACATCAAAACTATGAAAAAACACACATGGAATTATGTAGTAAGCAAAAAAAAGTGTTAAACAAATCAAAATATGTTTTATATTTTAGATTCTTCACAGTAGGCCCCTTTTGCTTTGATGACAGCTTTGGACACTCTTGGCATTGTCTCAATCAGCTTCTTCCTTCATTGATTTTGGATGCAGCGATTGTTTTTTTTTTTTTTTTTTTTTTCCGGAGCTGATGATCGAAGTAGCAAACGAGCGAGCCATCTCGCTTCATTCTTATCTCTGTTGAGACTTGCACATGCACTGATCTGGCAGGATGTACAGATCAGGTAGCGAGTGACGAGTTGTTGTTGTTCCTGTTTAGCATAAATGAGCTGATAACATGATATCGGATTGGTGCATAGACTTACATACTCATCAACACCCGATCCAGCATTTTGGTTGCCTGAGAATGTCAGTGTTTGTTTGTACTTAGCTCCACCCTCTCGTGTCACTTCTGGTTTCAAAAAACCAAGATGGTGATGGCCAAAAACCAAGATGGCGACGGCCAAAATGTCAAACTTGAGGCTTCAGAGCTGCAGTCCACAAACCAATGGGTGACGTCATTCTGACTACATCCACTTCTTATATACAGTCTATGGATATGACATATGTCATTGCCATTGTCATATATGCAGCTTAAGTTACTAACAAACACATCCAGCTTATTAGTGAAATTACCATTGAACACATTGCTTGTGCAGTTGTGATACTAGTCCATTTTATTGCCACAGTTCCTCCAAGAAATGCAACTTCCCTCTTATGTTTGAAAGATCTTGCCAGGCCTTAAAATCCAACTACCACTGCAGTTGTTTCTTTCACTCTTGCTGATCCTCAACTCTGGAACATCCTCCCACAAAGTCTCAGAGAAGCGAAATCCATGCATTCATTTGTTTTCTTTGACTTTAACTTCAGTTTAAAACATTTACTTTGTCTCTTGAGGAATAAAAAGCCAGACAGAAGTCAGTGTTTGGTGTCCACAGTGGGAGCTCACACTGGCTCTTGGTACCACTGGGAGCTCAGCTCGTCATGCTTTTTTTTAAAGGAGATATCGTAACTGATGATACATTAGCAGTACTTTGACATGACTGTGCTAGATTCTCAAGTGGAGCATTGATTTGATCACCTGTCATGGTGTAAACGGTTTCTGCCAGATCTTCAGCCTGTGCTGGCAGTGAAACCACAGTGTGGAGATCTGCTCTTGAAATACAAGACTACCCAAGTGATACAATAAGCTTAAGTTAGGTAGAATCAAAACATCCTGCAGCTGTGAGTAACACTGGATAGGTAGATGTTGTAGGTCTTGGCCTTGTTTTGCAGCCTCCCTCATGGTCGGACTTGTACATTCCTTTCCAGAGGCAGGTCGACCTCAGTGCCAGGGTAAGCTGGAGTAACAGATGGTTGCTGGAGCAAGTCTGGCCTCCTCCCCCCTTCGTCTCTCTCCCTCTCTCTCTTTCACTTCCTCTCTCTCCTCACAATAACCCCACTGCTGTTCTCATGGTAACACTATCTGCCAAGTCTGAAGGATTGGATTTTCACAGGACACATGAGCTCAGCACTGTACCAGCGGTGGACACTCTGCTCCCACCGTCTCTCTCCTTCCCTCCTGCACCTTCATCTTTCGTTCTGTCTCTATTGAATGTTTCATTTCTTCCTCCCGCTGGCCCAGGATCCCTTTGTCTCCTTTATCTGTCTCCACCTCTCCTCAGCTCATCTGTCAGCACTGCTTGTGTTGAGTCAACGCTCCCTTCTCTTTCTCCTTCTGGTTTTTGTTTCATCATCCAGAAATCCCAACCATGACTGGGCTTTTTATCAGTTAAACGTGTATAAATCCAACTCCAATCTAATCTCTTGCATCTGCTGCTGCTATTGTTCCTCATTTCTTTGTTTCTCTGTATCTTCAAACAGCTTTGCCTCTACTGTATCGTGTTCTCCAGACTGTGCTGATAGTAATCACAAGACTGATGATTTCATCTTTGGATGCAAATGGCACTCATTTTGGTTTAAGGTTCTTGTGGTGTTGCTTGATTGCCTGTTTTTTTTCGGAAGTTAATCAGCGACACAGACCCATACAAACGCACTTATTAAGGATATTAGATTTAAACAGGCACAGCATGGTGTAGGAAAGACAGCCAGCTGCTCTTTGGACCAACTTAGATTTTCTGAAACAGTGGCCATCTGTGGTTTGAGGGGGTGACCACTCTGAATTCAAAAACATCTACAAATCAAATGCAAGACCACACACATTCGCCCTGCCCCTGCTCCATCAAAGAAGAAATTCAAATCACAAGAGTTAAGAAAGGGAAGCTGGCTTTCTTGCCATCTTTCCATCCACAAGGTGAGCTCGCCTTGCTCTCTCTCTGCCTCCTCTTTCTTCCTCTGACGGCATTGTAAATGGAATGAGGCTGGTTGCATTGCTGTATTACGGTGGGATAAAGTATCAGTGCTGGTAATCTTCCGTGGATTAATGGCTTCTTCTTTATCTGCTGCGGCTGCTCCGCTCAGATGTCTGGCCGGGCCAGGAGCCTCCTGCTGGAATACTAATGACAGACAGACAGACAGCTCCAGCTCTGCCTGTCCCCAGCCCAGCCCAGCCCACGGGAGCTGTGTGTGTGTTTGAGTGAAAGAAGGGGAGCACATATGTGTGAAGTGCATGTGCATGTAGATGGAGAGGGCGCACAGCAGAGACAGAGAAGGAGACTGCACGTGTTGAGTGTGTGTTTGTGTGTGTGCGTGTGTGTTTCGCCCCCAAGACCCTGTCGCCTCCTTTGTGAGGTAGTCGCTGTCCTCCTTGTCCTGGCTGACACCTGCTTTGCATACAGGAGGGGCCAAGCGGCGAGGAGGGGAGGGGCAATGATGGTGAAATGAGGGTCCCCCAGGATGTGAGAGAGAGGGACACAGAGGGGACGAAGGGAGGGAGGGAGGGAGGGAGGGAGGGAGATACAGCAGATTAGTCGAAGAAAATAAAGCAGACTGATGGAGCGAGAGAAGGAACCAGAGAGAAAATTGAGAGAGGAACAATGGGAAATATGAACAGATCTTAGCGACTGGACTGTCGCTCCGTTCCTATGAACACTGGCAGAAACCCATTCTGTAGTAAATAACCTAGTCACTGTGGCGTGATAGCTCCACTTCCATTCCCTCAGCAAGGTCACATTTACCCCATACAGACCCTGGGCTAAGAATATCCAGTAGGTCCTTTTTATGAAAAGGACCAACACTAAACGCCATCTGCTTCCTCGCTGAAAGAAGAAAAGAAGAGGAGGAGGAAAGGAAGAGGAGGGGGAGTGACAGAAGCACACCATGTACCAACTACTGGCCATGCTTATGAGAACAGAAATACAGAGGAGAACAAAAGAAGACTGGAAGACTGTACGCCCCGAGCTTACCTCATTTCCAAGGTGGAACAGGAACCAGTATGAGAGCAGAGGCACCAGCAGAACATCCAATCAGTTAAATCTCCAACATCTGAGGAAACTTCACAAGCGTCCTCAATAATGGCCATATTACCATAACTTCATGACACCAACACAATAGTAGAGAAACAAATGCATGAAACTGTTGAATCTCACAATCATTTTCTTTGAAAAAACAGATTACGGTCGCTATGTTGTGTTGTGTCAGCTTTTAAAGCCTTCATTTTAGTCAAAACTGCACCTCACCATAGATTAACTTTCCTTTCAACACGTTATCATCCCACCAAGTCACATACCGCTGCTTTGTCACGGCCTCGCCGTCACTTTATTTTCAGCAACAAAAACAACTATAGTTACCCTTGGCATCACATATATTTAAGTTTAGGAAAGAACTACTTGGTTGGGCTTAAAGCCTCTACGAGTGAAAATGACACTGAACATTACGCATGGGACACTAGCAGTGGTCTCCTGGATGAAAGCCTCGTGTTTGTTGGACCCATCCACCTGCCCTCCCGCCTGACCGGGAACTAAGTCACCATATGTTTATTGATGCCATGGATAGGTTTACATTATAGTTAATGGAACGCCCGGTGTTTGCAGTCTACAACCTCACCACTAGATGCAGCCAGATGTAACATACTGTACCTTTAGGTTTCCATAAAACTTGATGAGAAGCATTGCCTATCACTTCATTAAACCTGAACATAACTGAATAAGAATCCTGTATTACTCTAAAAATCCAGAGATTCACTGGCAGTATATTAACAAAACCACAGTGCTATAACAGCTGTTATGTGCTTCTTTAAAGGTCCAGTGTGCATCTAGCGGTATCTAGTGGTGAGGTGCATCCAACTGACGCCTCTCCTGAGTGTCAAGCATGTAAGACAACTATGGTGGCTGACGCAAAAACCATGAATGGCCCTCTCTAGAGCCGTTTGGAGCAGAGCCGGTGTGTAGAGTGTGAGTGTATGTGGGAAGTGCTCCCTGTATAGATATAAACGGCTCATTCTAAGGCAACGAAAACACATCGACTCTTATTATCTGGTGATTATACGCTAAAGAAAACAGTCTTATTAATATTATATTACATTTCTGTCAATAGATCCCAAAATTGTTACACACTGGTCCTTTAACATGTCTGTGTGAAGTGATGTGCAAAACTTTAATATAAGTGCAGAATAAGTGAAAAATCAGCATGAGCTAACCTTTTTATTTTCCAGTGTTTCTGTTTCTCACTCTCACAAACAGCCAGCTCACTAGTCGCACTATAGTAGCTCCATTTTTTGGCATTCTCCTCGCAGCTGTTCTTTACAAGTCAGATCTTGAATGGTGGTAGACACTGGCCGTTTGGTCTGGCGTTCGCTTAGAGCTCTCTGAAGAGACTGCTGTGTTTGTGCGAGTGTGTGAATGTGAGTGTGTGTGTGTGTGTGTGTGTGTGTGTGTGTGTGTGTGTGTGTGTGTGTGTGTGTGTGTGTGTGAGAGATGTGATGCATACAACACCACAATTTTGTCATGATGCCCTGATATGAGTCCCTATTCCTACAGTATGTGCCCCCCTCCCCACCTCCTCCAGTTAGTCCCCCCTCTCTCTTCCTTTTGCCCTCTATTTGCCTTTCTCCTTCCTTCTGCCTAACTTCCCTTACCGAGTCTTTTCCTGTGTGGTCCCAAGCAGTTCTCTCCTTACTTTCATCTCACTTGAAGAGATAATGAGTTTGATTGCATCACTCGCAAAGTCATTTGACAAAACTTTGGATTAAAAAACACTTTGATCATTAAAAAAAAAAAAAAAAATCAGAAAAGGAAGAAGTTGCCGGTGAAAAATAGTTATTGCCGTTTGTTTTTCTGTTACTGTGTGAAACTTTTTATTCCATCAGTTTTTATCTTTCTAAGTGATATATCATCCGTGGCAGACATCAGCTCACAGGGTGTACACGGTCCCAGATCATGTCAGTGTGTGGCTGGAGCAGGTGCAGAGCCACAAGCCAGAAGATTGCAGCTAGTTTAACACTTTCACAGTTCATGGAGTGACAGGAGGTCTGGTGGGGCGAAACGTCAATGAGACTGAGACTGACTGGAATTAAGCAAAACGACAACAAAAAAAACCTCATTGTGGATGCATTTTGTGCCATCACCAAAATAATAAAAAATGGTTAAATTAACAATTGGCTGATGATGAACAAAGATGCAATGACAGGTTATGTTTGTTTCTACAGAGAAAGAGAGGAAGACAAAGGGTGGTCTCACTGGTGGTTGGAGGGATTTGGTGAGGGTGGGGGGATGTTGTAGGTGTGCATGTGTGTGTGGCCCAAAGCTCTTTGTCCTTTTTTGATGGACTCGGCCTTTGTTGCCACTCTACGTGTCACATGCATGTGCAACACTAGAAACTAAAGCACATATCTACATACAAGTTGGCTGGTTTTGCTATACGTAAGAGGACCGTAGAGTCCCAGAAAACCCTCCACCGGTCATTTTTTAAAAATCTCATTTGACTTCCAAAACAACTAGGAGGTAATTTTAGATGTTTTGAAAGTCATTTCAAATCTTGGTCTGACCAGAATGCCCTCACGACCTAAAATGTCCTCACAAGAATAGTGACCCGTCTATGGTCCGTCCTCACAAGCACAGCTAAACCAGACCACACACTCACACACGTGCAGGCTGCAACCATTGGCTCTGCAGAGAGGGTCCCCTCCTGTCCTCATCCCTTCTTGCCTGCAGCTGCTGGCCAGCCTGTCAGTTCCCAGGCATCAGGCCATCAGAGATGACGCCTCCTCACGCCACCAAGTGGTATCAACCTGTCCTGCACCCCTCTGCAGGAGGAGCTCTGTCCTGCAGGCAGCAGTTGAAGTTAAGATTACCAAAAGTGTAAGTTTCATCCATTAGGTCTGAAACTCTGTGTTTAACTGAGACTGAAGGATCTAACCATATGATAAAAGAAAGCCATGTAATATAAAACTGTGTAATGAAGCCACGTTATGGTGTATTTTTGGTTGTACCACGGTGCCTTAACTTTATCAGTTGTGGATGTTTGCCTCCAAAAAATCACTACTATTAATGACACTTTGCCTCAAAATACTGGGGGTAAATAAGGCAATATAAAAAATAAGGCGAGGGTTTTTTTGTAAATTGAAACTAAATAAAAACTATATCCTTTAAGAAAAACTAAACTGAAATGTATATGAAAATAAAATAAAAATTAGAGAAAAAAATCATTTCACGAAAAAAGGAGACTGCATGAATAGCTGTCAGCTTGACCTTCCAGGAGATGGTGCTGTGTTGCATTGCGTCATTAAAATAGCGCTAAGATTAAATATTGAACATTTTTGGCCATTCCTACACAGTTCTTCAACTCTGTACTCTGTATGTACATGTCGCTACATTCTTCTAATTATACCTGGCCCGAACAAAAACAAACCAAAACTAAATATTCAAAAACTAAAACTTTCTGAAAAGCTGAAACTTGCAAATACACTTTGAAAACTAACTATTCCTAAAATGAAGTTGAAAAGTCAAAAATAAAAGAAAAATTAGTTCAAAATTATATTATAACCTTGGGCAAATTTATTTACTGTATATAGCACCTATCATACACAGTACTTAACAGACAAAAGACAGATAGATAGATAGATAGAAAGAAGTTATATAAAATAACATAAATGACAGTACAGACAAGTTTTATGAAAGTACAGACAAGTTGAAAACCAAATTCCAGCAGCATAATGGCTGAAAACCAACATATCTGCTATATATTTTGGGCCCAGACCACTGAATGACTTAAAGACAACAAGTAGGGCCTTTTACATCAGTACTATATTTAACTGGAAGCCAAGGCAAGGATCTAAGAAATATCTCTTCTGTTTGTCAGTATTCTCGTAGCAGCCTTTTTTATTTTTAATTGCACACACATAAAACCTCATAAAATCCAGATGGTAAAGAAAAAGTGACAGGAGAGGTCAAGAAGCCACAGGATTATACAACAGACCTTCCCTCATCATAAGGAGAAAAACAAACAATAACAAAGAAAACTAAGTTAACATAATTTAGAGAAATACAGCACAAAATAAGCAGTTCTTATGTCTGACTCTGGCTGACTGTTTTGTGACAAAATATTGATTTCTTAGGTAAGTAACCGTGTAATAAGCAGGTTAATGTACAGCTAGCCGGCCATTGTTGTGAAATAAACCCCATCATGTCTCTTTTTGCTCTTAAAGCCACACTCCTGGCCCATTTTCCTGAGTGCTTAATATTGATGGGTTTACATTGTAGTTAATGAAAAGCCTGGTGCACCTCATACCAATGCTAAAGGATGCCTAAAGCGTTGGTATTTATTGGGACTATTGGACTATTTTCAGACCCAGATTCGCTAGTGAGGATTCATGGCAGGATGGTTTATATGGGATTGCGTCAGAATGAACTACCATGTGTTCATTGTAATGAAGGATCTTGTCAGTGTGCTCAATCCATTGTTTGTTTTGTTCTTTTCATTGGATTTGTTGACGTTTTGAAAAATATAGAATATCTCTAGATTTATCCTTTAAGTCAAATGATGACGACATAAAAAGCAACAGCAAAACAGGTCACAGACTCAAGCTGTCGGCGTCAGACGTACCCTGTTGGCCTCCCAGTATTTAGCCAAGCTGTCGTTCTTTCTACTGTGTGCCAGCGTGTTGGTCTGGTGTGGGTTTTTGTGGGTAGTATGCCATGGCCTCAGTATGTCCCTGACCTCTACTTAGACTGTGGTTCAAAGTCATGTGCACAGGAATGTGTGTGCAACCTTGCATTGTGTCCATGTGCACAAGACGTATGTGTTGAGGGTTTGAAAGGAGAAAAATCTCATATTTCTGAGCCTCATCCTCGCTATATCCGTGACCTTTACTCAAATGCCACAAGTGAAAAGGAATGTGTGCATGCATCATGTGTATAATTTGTATGTAAGTCGGTTTATTCAAAGATTGACAACTGGAGAACGGAGAGGTGTGGGGATAAAAAAGAGGCGGAGGAGACGTGGCGTAGAGCAGCTGAAGCACAGCGGCTGGACGGTGGGGGGGCTGTTCACTTCAGCGAGTAATTGTGGTGGGGGTCACACAGGTCTGGACCTCATTAAGTGAATTGTCTGGGAAGTTTCAGGCTCTGAGCTGTCGTCACGTCACCAGCCTTCTTATCATGGGAGGCAGCGTAAGGAAAACAATGGCTCACTTAAAAGTCTTTCAGTTTTCCAGGTCACATAGTTCACCATTAGAGACAGAAAGATCAACACAAAGCAGTTTTGCAGCAAACACTTTGAGATACAAGCCTGTAACTGACACATACACATCTGCCATCTGTGGACTTCAGGCGTATGAAAGGCAGGTACATCATCTCAGCCGGTATCGCTTTTGATCGTCTTCTCTTTTCTCTTCTCCTCTGTTCGTAATTTGTATTCACAGGGGGGATTCTCCGCCGTCTCAGGCTACATAGATGAGAATTGGGGGGGATTTGGGGGATCTCTCTCCAGCAGCGTTTAAAAGAGGCTGAGGTATCAATCAGGTGCTGATGTTACACTGACGCAATATTTCAGCCTATAGAGGAGGTTACTTCTGGACGCTGCGCTGCTTTATATCAACTCACCAGCAGCTAATTTAGATATCGGTTACCATTTAACACTGTGAACAAATGGGCCAAGACAGCTACATGATGTTTGGGTCTGTATTAATTAGGAGCTTTCTATCAGGACTTACATGTTTTAAATTGTAAATAATGAGCTTTTCTGTACTTTAAAGGTCTTATTGGTAATATTTTTATGTAGATAAAAATACATCCACAGAGCTTTTAGAAAAAGGATGAATAAAAGCATGGCTTTTCCTAAAACAAATTATTTCTAGGACAATCAATTAAAATATTTAATTGTGATTAATTGCATGGTTGTCCATAGTTAATCATGATTAATTACAATTGTAAATTAATTGCACATATTTTACATTCAAAAGGAAGATATATTAAAGTATTAAATACTGCAAATATGTTGCTTTATGCAAATATATGTGTATATTCATTATTATCAAAGAACAACACAAAACAATGACAAATATTGTCCAAAAACCCTCACAGGTACTGCATTTAGCAGTTCAATTGCATTTACTTTAGAAGTGAATGCAATTGAACGAGGGAGGAAGAAAGAGACATCAGTGTTCTCAATAGCACCTTTAAAGTGAGGTAATATTGAGTTTGGTCCATGGTCACTGAACTGTACAAATCTGATAAAGCACAGTGGCTAGAAATCACAAAAACACATTTTATCTTGCATTTAAACCTGTTTATTCTCATACTTTTTAAGGAGAATTGAAAGCATTCACCAAAGAAACAGAACACAATAAAAACTGTCTTCCATTTTGAAATGTTATACATTCAAGAGTGCAATTATTTAAGTATAAATAGAATAAAATATCTGAGAGTGATAGAATATAATCTCTTTTAAAAAGTGTTTTCAGAGTATGAAATATAGCATTTACATGAAGCAGAAAAAGATGCGTAGACATTCGTAGATCAGCGGGTGCACAGCACTGTTCCCAAAACCCAGAGATAAAATTATTAAGATTTCGTTGTATTTTATAAATATATATTATAAATTAAGCTACTCATTGTACTGCAAGTGTGAAATCAGCCCGAGGATAGTATGATGTTCACATCCAACAGCATAAATATCACAGTACTTTAAGGACGAGGTGATTAGCACACAATAAGGTGCAGGGTTGGCTCTTATTAAAACTCTATTTCGGAAGTCAGATTTAAATTGCATTATAAGAAATGAATAAGAAAACCTATGTCTTGATAAAAGAAAAATAACACAAAGTTTAAGTCCTGAAATGACAACTCTGAATCAGAAATGACTCCACCACCCTGTGAGGTGAAAAGGCGCTATGGGACAGAGGCTGACTAGTTGGTCTTCTTGCAGTCAGTTGTCTCTGCGTTCTCAGACTCCTCTTTGGCTTGGAGCGATCCGCTTTGTCCCTTGACGGGAGAAACCGGGGTGTTATTCCCCACTGCTCCATTCTCGCCGGGCTCTTTGGTTGTGGCAGCGGAGGTCGTCCCGTTGGTTGCGCCGTTATCGATGCAGGCTTTCTGGACATCGCCGGTGAGGGCGGCATAAGGGGAGTGGCCAGTGAAGAGGGTCTTGTAGATGGCCGACTCGATGGCAGCAAATGGCGAGGTCGAGGAACCTGTCAGCATCATCCTCGACTGAAAAGAGAAAATAAATGTGTCAAGACAGAAACAAAATGCATGTGACCGTCTAATCATTTCCAAAGTGTGGAAGTGTCTTTAAAGCAGCTATAATCAGCGTATTTAAATTTACAGTGGCTCACATGACTACTTGTATGTGAAAGTATCAGCCAACTCTGCAACTAAGCAGGTCACATATTGGTATTAAGGGGGATAAGAGTATAACATCTGCATCATCAGGAACACAAACTAATAAATAGCAGATTTGGACGCAACTCTTTAAATCTGACGAAATGGCTTGGCGTTAATTTGACAGATCAGAGACGGAGAGAGCTGAAAGAATGTGAGTTGAAAGAAGACATGGTAGATTTATCTGTGTCTCAGTCAAGAGCACAAGTTTCCCAGAGAAGAGAAGAGAGGGTGATGCAAGCTGATGAAAATGATGCAAAAGCCCCAGCCCTACGGGTAATACCAAGCTAATGTGAGTCACCGTGGCTCAAACTTCAAAAACGCAGAAGGAGAAAGGTCATTTAGAAGACAAGATGCCACAGATTTGGAGGGAGCTGCGGAACCAAAACATTTGGTATACCTGAGTTAAGATCAAATGATAAACAAAGAAAGGTATGAAATAGTTTGGCCAAAGTAGGCCTTCCTGTTTTGCATCTGAACCACTACCACCTTGGGTGTTAATGCTTAAGATCACAGTGTGACAGGTATGAGCTACACAAACGCAGTAGACTGACCCTGTTGATGACAGTGAAGATGGTGTAGATGAGCATCAGGTGGTGCTTCTGGAGAGGAAGGTAGTGGGTCTGCTGCAGAGCGAACAGCACCGCCCCTATCAGGGTGATCTTGGTGGGGCTGAACAGAGACATGCAATAAGAGAGCAGTTATAATATATTATCCAACACAAATAAATATATAGTGAGTGATAAATTAATGCACATATTTGGAGGGAATTATTATGCACACATGGACTAAACTGGAGACACACATTAAAACCTTAGATGTACATGGCACCCCCTTGAGGAAATAAATCATATGTTCTAACGCTGCTTTAACCCTTTAAAGTTTATAGTTTGGGTTTTTTGAAGTGGGTTGTATGAGGTATTTATCCATTTTGTATTACCTACAGTAGATGATGGCCAGCATGGCCTCAGATTGGAAAAACAGACAGGAGTTACCGCATGGAACAAAAGCAATGTACTGCTGTGGACGGGACCAGCAGCAAAACATAAGCCTCCGAAAAGAAAGGCCCACCTAAAAAATAAATCGATATCAGTTTGACTGTACGCTGTAAGCTCTTTTTGGGGGGGAACTGGAGCTGTTGTATCATTCTTGCCAAACCTACCTGACTCCACTGAAAAAAACTTGTAATTTTACCTGGAGTCTGGTTGCTTTGGTAAGTACAGATAACGGTCGGAAGCATGGACAGTATGTCTGTCTCATGGTAGGTATGTGACAGGGAGGACATTTTCTCACTGATCAAAACACCAGTGTTACATTTTACAAGAAAAGATGGCGCTCAACATATGTAGCACGCTTACTTTGAGCTTTGCCGTCGGATGGCTGTGTCTGGTCTCTCTGGCCCAGCTTTTGCAGTGGGGCTGCAGTTTTCCACCTGGGGCCACTGCACCATGCAGTGCTTCCTTTGCACGGCGATTGCCTCATTAACTTTACAGTTCTCTTATAGCATTGGGTTTAAATCTGAAATACTGCCAAATAGGTGCTTTTGCTTTCTGCTTTGACACCAAATCCTCCACCATTGTCTTGTCTGTCAACTCTCTCTCGTCCTGTGAGAAGTGTGTGAAATCTGACTCCTGCTACTCAGAGCTTAGACTCTGTACAGAGCAAACACTTTCACTTTCACATTGTAGTGTCTGTGTGTTACACAGCACTGACATGTCAGAATGAACTAAATAGGTTTTATTTCTGTATAATAAAGCAGTGGTGGGCACGTAGTGTAATCAGAGTGCGCCCCACCACCGTGTAACACCAGTAACACAGACTACTGCGGCAAGCCTGTCTCACAGCAAGGTAAACCAGTGAAAATACTAGCTAGATAATATAGCATACACTTAAACTGATAATGATTTTTTTAGGTGGGCCTTTTTAGGTGGCAAAAATAAGTTTTTCCACCAGCCCCGTCCACAGCAGTACATTGCTTTTGTTCAGTGTGGTAACTCGTCTGTCTGTTTTTCCAAGCTGGGGTGTGCTAACCGTTAACCGATGGATAAGTACCTGATACAACCCCCTTCAAAACACCGGACCTATCCCTTTAAGGGAACAAAGAGAACATGTTTGATAAGTTTTAATAGTTTGACATTTTGGAAATGAGATTATTTGCTTTCTTGCCGAAATGTAGATGACAATATCGATCCTACTGTCATTTCTAAATATAAGGATACAACCAGGAGCTGGTAAGCTTATTTTAAAGAGTGGAAGCTGGGGAAAATATCTATCCTGGGTCTATCCACGGCGAACAAAATCTGCTTATCAGCAACTCTAAAGCTCAAAAATCAATATATCTTGTTTGTTTAATCTGTACTAATGACAAGTTTTACATGAGGGGTTTTACATGTGCTGGACTACTTGTCAGGCTACCAGCAGATATGCCATGGAGAGAGAGAAATATTCCAGCACATAACTAGAACTGAGAAATGACAAATGATAGATTAGCTGTGAAATGAATTAAATTAATTGCTGACGATTTTGATAATCGATTAATCGGTTTGAGTAATTTTTCAAGAAACAAGTCAAAAGTCAAAATGTATTTGTGTTGTGGACAAAACAAGACATTTAAGGACGTCATCTTGGGCTCTGGGAAACACTGATCGACATTTTTCACCATTTTCTGACATTTTATAGACCAAACAACTAATCGATTAATTGAGAAATGAATTAATCAGCTATGAAAATAATTGTTAGTTGCATAAATAAGAACATTTCCCAAAATGTCAAACTATTCCATTAAATGTTGAAATACACTCACTGATATAATATCGATCGAGTCCTGTATAAGACTTACTAGGACATTTTGAGGAGCTCATTAGTCTCTGGTTTCCATACACCTCGAACAAGCTGCTCAAAATTACTTATCAGACCACCTCCAGCACCTAGTGGAGGCAGAAAAGACACAGTTTATACAGATTCATATTCATATATATAATCCATTTAAAACTCCTCCTGCATGCACCATCAGCTACGCTGACCTTTAGCCCACCCAATGGCAATCATAACCAGCAGACTGTCTTTGTATTTGCCGTGTGCCTGGGTGACCCCTCCGAGCACCTTCCACGTCCTGGTCACTTCCTTCATCCCTGACAGCACCAGCCTGAGAGGCAGCAGGGCGGCACAACAGTATAACAGGTCCATGGGGCAGTAAAACACTAGGTACCTGTACAGACACATATGGCTCAAATAAAGACGGTGCACACACACACACACACACACACACACATCTCCGCTCCCTGCTGCATGTGAACTATGTGTTAATTAAAAATTTTGACAGTATCACCAAACAGTCTCTGTCGAGTACCTGACTTCACCAGCAGAGGGTGCAGTCTATTTTTGGTCATAAGAGTGTAATTATATGTGCCACCAGTAGAGGGCACCAAATATTTCATATTTAGAGGTGGGAACTTAACAACAACCCATCTGTTTGACTCAATGCCTTCCACATTTCATGCTTCCTTTACAGGAAATTAAGTAGCTGCACAAGAGAAACCTGTCTTTAGCTTTCTTTCTTTAATAATCTGAGACCTGCAATAGACCTGCTTTGGTCTTTTTTTTTAGGGGGTACAGGGGGTCTTCAGGGGGAGATAACAGGTCAGCAGTATATGTCCCAAAGAAGTGGTGAACATCATCTGAAAACTGGGAATCTGAAGATTAATTTGAGATGCACAATCAAGTCGTTCTCATCATAAATCAGAAAAAAACTTGGGTTAATTAATTATTTAACATTATTTAGGCTCGGAACATTATGATCGAAGTATATGATTTCCACCCCCATGCTCTATTATGTCCCTATTTTTGTGTTGATACCATTTGTTACACAGATTTTGTGCTAAATTTAACCATTTTCACCACTCAAGAATTGATAAATATGACCAATAATCCCAAGAAAATGCCACGTTAAGACACCAAGACCTTGAGGAATACAATAAAGCCATGCTGTGATCTGGTATCAAAACCTTTTAACATTTTGAGATTTCTGCTAGAATTTGATGGGCACTTGTGTTGTGTAAACTGCTCAGAAACCCTCTTATTGTCAGTCTAGCAAGGAAAGCTATCCGCCCTCTGAAGGCTCTAGGTCTCTAGTTTGTGGCTATAAAGTTTCATGAGGCTGTGATTATCCTAGAGATCACAAAGACAAATGGGCACACTACAGTGAAATGGCTACTATGGGGACTAACATCATCACATATGAAGAATGTAATTGAAGACTGTTTAGGGACCCTGGTATGCAGAAATATTCGAATACACCATTTTAGAATAGGAGAAAATACCAAATTTATACTGCATTCAAAGGATTTTTTGCCCCAAACTGCATGTGATTATCATAAAGTGGGCACGTCTGTAAAGGGGAAACTCGTGGGTACACATAGAACCCATTTATACTCACATATCTTGAGGTCAGAGGTCAAGGGACCCCTTTGACAATGGCCATGACAGTTTTTCCTTTCTAAAATTTAGCCCAATTTTGGAGCATTATTTAGCCTTGTTCCTGACAAGCTAGTATGACACGGTTGGTAGCAATGGATTCTTCAGGTATTCCAGTTTCATATACACTCTAGCCCTAAACCTAACAGGGCCTCTGACAGACAGTAAAGTCAGTCGGGTTCACAGGTCTCAGAGGGTAGTGAGGCCTCTCACTAATCCTGCCTCCTTCACTTCCTCTCTAGTCAGCCTGAAGAGATTTACCAGGTGATCGAAGCCAGCAGGACACTGGTGCTGTTGGATAAAGGTGCGACAGCCGGCTCGGCCAGCATGATGGCAGACAGCACGGCTCCACCGAAACAGAAGAGCATGGAGCTGAACCAGCAGGCCAAGGGGCTGACTCTGGAGACCTCGAGGACGCCTGCACAAGAACAGAAGTAATCAGCAGGATCACTGTGACGTGGATTTCCTTGAGTCCCCTACACATGGTACATTTCCCGTATATAAGGTATTATTAGCATTCCCATAGGGTCTGTAAAAGCCTGGGCACACCCTGCAATCACAGTTGTTGTGTGCTGACCATAATAAGGGTTAAACACAAACTTCATTTTATTGGATGGATTTTAGTAAAATGTAGTCTAGACAAAAAAAGACATTTGTGAAGTCCACAGTAAATTTGCAGGTTTATCAGGGTAGTAGAGAGAGTGGAGTTTGATACGTTGGCCTCTTCCCTGTCTGATGCATGCCTCTCCCAATCCCTGAAACTATATAAATATTAACTAGTTGGAGGGAACAAATAGAGAGGGGTTTGTCAAGCAGAGTTGCAATAATGGAGCTCAAAGTGCAGAGCATGAGGTACCACATTTACAGTTACAAACCATATCAGTTCACGGCAGATAATGACCTCAGTGGCTCAATGCTCCCTCTGTGTTCCCACCCTGTTTAAAAAGAACATTATATTCATTTTTCCTCTTAAGTCATTTACACACTAACTACAGCAACAGCGTGAGTTATCAGCAACGCAAGTAGAACATATTATGGTATTTGATGCATGTTCTCTCTGTGGGTTTTCTCTGGCTTTCTCCCACAGTCCAAACACATGGGTTAGGTTAATTGTTGACTCTAAATTGCCTGTAGGTGTAATGTGAGCATGAATGGTTGTCTGTCTCTCTGTGTCAGGCCTGTGATAGTCTTGTGACCTGTTCAGGGTGTACCCCACCTTCACCCAATATCAGCTGGGGTCGTCTCCAGCCCCTCCTGACCCTGATTAAGATAAGTGGTTACGGATAATAAATGAATGCTCTTACTGTAAATCTTCACTATGAAAGGAACTATTATTTAGCCAAAGACTGAGATTTTGTATGTCCTTTGTATTTGTATATACTACAGGGTTGTAGTACTCATGTCCACTTTTTTGAAGACCTGCACTTGTCTTGGACTTGTCCCTTGTTAGACTTGGGGATGCACCGATCTGACTTTTTCCACTCCCAATACTGATAGTGATACCTGGGCTTTGGGTATTGTCTGTACTGAGTACTGATCCCATACCAGTCAATATAATTAATAAGCTGTGTGACTCACTGTGTGAAAGAGACTGGGATCATTCGTCTGTGTAAGGTGAAATCAGGCTTGACTGAAACGTGGCCTTTTTCACTTTGCAAAACTAAATGTAACAAATATATACATAGATAGAAATTTACTGAATTGATATGTATTATTATATTATAATCGTACACCAGTAACTTGGTAAAAAATTATCAGGAATTACGAGTCAAGCGTAAACCATTTTATTGTGGAACCAACACCGATACTTGATCCAGCTATTTGAGTCACTATTGGCCTGGGTCCAATACTATCTAAGACTGTCTTGTCTGACCGAGGGCTGTCAGAATATCAGATTTTCACTGCATGATTATCATGGCCAAATAATTCATATATCTATTGAATATATGGGAAAAAACATCTCTGACTTAGTTCAGTTTGTGCATTTTGTCTCCTTTTTAAGGAAATGATTCAAAATGTGCAGGGATGGAGAGAGAGTGTAACCATAACTGTACAAAAATGTGATTTAACTGGGTTATTTACACAGTATTATATGTGTATTATTAACATGATAGCAATATATCACTTGTTAAATATCACGGTAATCGTCAGTATTGGCACCTCTTGACAGCCCTAGTCTACCAAAATTAATGCCGCCAGCGTACACTGGGATATACGTGTTTAACTTAACCCCAGACAGGTAACGCTTAGTCAACCCTGAACCACCTAACCCAAGTCACACACAGGCCGCACACAGGACCATACTGGTAATCTGAGGATTACAGACAGATTATAGACTCCTGGAGAGAGATCGGTAAACCAGAAGGATTTATAGCTCTATCTGCCTCCCCTGCAGACTCCCAGAGGATTCAGTCTGCTCGGCTCACTTTGTAACTCGCTCACAGAATACGGAAATGATAGAAATGAAGTTTCATTTACCACCTGTTAAAAGATAGGTGTACGAAGTTATGAACAACAGTGGAGACGTATTATCAGCAAAATATATTTAACCCCATACCATTCCGCCCTCTTTTTTTTTTTAGAGGAGTAGGGGTGGGGGGCAGGGGATGTTCAGGGGGAGATAAAAAGTCACCAGTAGATGGCACATAAAGTGGAGTACACCATCTGAAAGGTGAAGATTAATTTGTCAGGTTGTTCTAGTAATTAATAAGACATAGAAATTAATTAATAAATTAATTAATCAATTAGAATATATTGTGAAAGTGCATCAGGCTTTGAACATGATGCTATAAGTATATGACGCCCGTTCCCATCCTCTATTATGTCTCATAAGTTGTGGCAGCAATTTTGAGGTTGATACCATTTCTTTCTTTCTTTCACAGATTTGGTACTAAGTTTAACCATTTTTTTTACCCATCAAGAATTGTTAAAATGATCAATAATCCCTCCAGAATACCACATTAAGACACCAAGTCCTTGAGGAACACCCTGGGAAAAGCCATGCTCTCATTTGGCATCAAAAACTTTTGACATTCGGAGATTTCTGCAAGAATTATATTTGTATATTATCTAACTGGATGGTGAGCACCTAGTATACCTAGGAAAGGCATCTATTCTCTGAACGCTCCAGGTCTCTAGTTTGTGGCTGTAAAGTTTCATGAGGCTGTGATTATCCCAGAGGTCACCGTAGGTCATTGTATACAGTTAGGTTAAGTTTTTCAAAACATGGTCTCACTACAATAAAATGACTTCTATGAGGACTAACATCATCACACATGAATACAGTTGGGCTCATTGGATCCACAAGAGTCTAAGTTTTACATGTCTGTAAAAGGGAGACTCATTGGTACTCAGAGAACCCATTTTCATTCAAATGGGACCCCATTTGAAAATCTGCATCCTAGTTTTTCCTCACCAAAAGCATTATTTAGCGTTCTTTCTGACAAGCTAGCATGACATGGTTGGTACTAGTGGATTCCTTGGGTTCATTTTTAGGTGCATTTCTCTGGTCGAGGTAGAGCTACTTTTAACTACTTTACATTCAGTCAGGTATTTGACCATTGACTCTCAACCTAGGGGTCATGGCCCCTCCTATGGGTCAACAGATAAATCTGACAGGTCGTGACATGATTAATGGGACAACAAAGAATAAAAACAAAGTTATGCTGCAAAATCTGCATTCAGTTTTTAGGACTTGTCTCTAATATTTGTGAATTTGTGATCTTGACCTCGGGCTTGTGAATATTAATGGATTTTGAAACTCATTCTTTGTCGTACTTTGATTAAGGGTATAACCATGCATTTTGTAACTACAGTTCCCATAATTAGGGGGCTTTCGGTGATGTAAACAGGAAGTATAATGTTGCCATGGAGTCAGTCAGTTAGTTAGCTGGAGAATACAACTCCTTCCCGATTCTTAGCCTATTTTTGTTTATATTTTGGTAAATGGCACCCTTAAAGTAAGCCAAATTAACTATTAGCAGTTCCTGTTTGCAGTGTGCTCATGGGCGTACAGACAACTATCACTACAACACATGATGGTTCTCAGGCAAGTTCTGGAGATACAAGGAGCACTTTTTTCTGAGATCTAAGTGGATTTTTGAATGTTTATTTGGTCATTTTATTCAGTTATAATTATGTCCTTGGAAAGTGTAAGTCACACTGAATCAAGTAATATATGTAATATATCTGTGTGCTCAGATTTGACTGAGTTATGACTCTGAGGAGGACTACAAATGTTCATGCAAATTCGTCAGTCAGACGTCAAGTACCTCCAGTAGAAGCCTCCATAAGCACAGATACTTGTTGTTGTTGTTGTTTTTAGAACACCGGTATGCCTGTCACCTGTCCCCTTCACATCACATGATCACGTCTTGACCTCCCATCTCTCCCCTCTCACCCCCATCAACTCTCCCATGCCCCCCTGGGTAGACACCCCTCAGTTTGAAAACTGCAATACACTGGAGGAAACGTGAATGAATGGTAGTGAGTGATATAAAGTATATGTGGCTTCATCTCAGAGTGGGAGCTGTGCACCACTGCAGCATCACTAACACAGTGACCTATCAGTGTTAACAGATATTAACTGCTTTTTGTGATTTGAATTTTTGCAATAGTTATTTTTTTTTGTGTGAACATGAAGTTTGGTGTAATGAACATTTCTGGTTCAAAACTAGTTGTCACATTTAGATAAGGAGGAAGTATTGAAAAAAAAAAAAGCCAGACAGGAAAGAGCAATGAAATATGGCAACAGTCTGGCATCCTGACTGTCATTTCCTCCTGTGAGAGGATATATATATATATATATATATATATATATATATATATATATATATATATATATATATATATATATATATATATATAAAATTGGTCATAAAATGTGTTCTGATCTTACATCTAAGTCACAACAATAGACAAACACAGTCTGCTTAAACTAATACTTTTTTTCATGTTTTTATTGAACACAACATGTAAACATTCATACTGCAGGATAGAAAAAGTATGTGAACCCCGAGGCTAATGACTTGTCCAAGAGCTAATTGGAGCCAGGAGTCAGCCAACCTGGAGTCCAATCAATGTGATGAGATTGGAGTTGTTGGTTAAAGCTTGTTATAAAAAAAGGGGATGATACATCATGATCGGCAGCTGTGATGGTCTTTCCCTAACGAGCTGCGGCTGTGCTCGGCCTGCGATTGGTTCGGGATGGTGTTTGGGCGGGACCTCAATTCTGGCAAGATGGCAGCTCCCGTATCAGGGATATTTTAGCTTCACTTCTGTACAGTAGGGGGAAATGGAGACATGTCGTCCATGTACTGTATATATACGTGGTGCCTTCAAATGGGTTCATGTTTACTGTGTTGGGCCTATATGAACGCCCCCCTCATGTCATATTCACGACCTTGTAAGTGGAAAGTTTATGAAGGCTCAGAGTTTACGACTTGTGACGTGTTTGTTGATGTTGTGAGAAATGTTGAAGTCCATCGAAGTTCATCTATCGGTGCATAATAAGTTAATATTGTACAGTATATTGTAATTTTAGTCATATATGGTTTTTCTAGGTGATTTTATAATATGTCTGAGGAAAATGTTCTGGGTTATTTACCTTGTTGGAAGTGCATCCCATCTCACAGCAGCTTTTAGGCATTTTACTGTTGTTTGCTATTAGACTTAAGTGACAAGGAGGCACCGTCACATAAAAGAAAGTCAATAGAGGGCGATGAGTTGTTTTCCCCTCTGGTGGGCAAAACTTAATTTGCATTCTGTCGCTATTGCTTACATAGTAAATAAGCTTTCAGCTTATAGCTTTCAGATGGTAAAAATGAATGCTTTGCTTACATTTTAAGGTGAAATCTAATACACTGTTTGGACTGCTCTGAGCTTCAAACACCTTTACCAGACCAAGATCCTGTTTCCTGGTTTGCATTAGAAGGAGACACATTTACAAGTCAAATTTGGGGAATACGCTCCAAGTACAGCACAGCTGTAACATGTTCCTCTTTTTGTCTTCCCTGTTCTTTTTCTGTTTGTCTTGTCTCCAATGTGAAGGTAGAGAGTGGGCTCATCTACAGAAGATAGATGCTGCTGCTTTAAATGAGAGTAAAAGGCGCCTTATATTAATATATTTACTGTACATGAGTTAGTCCAGATGTTTTACAAATCAAACAAAGGGGGGGATATTAACACAAGGCTTGCAACTGACAGCATCTCGCCTACAATACTCACATTTTCAAAGTAATTAAGACATTCCTCTAATCTCCTGAAACTACATAACTAGATAAGAAAAAGTAGCTCATCTCCGGTTATTTTTGGCCTTGGAAGGACGAACCGCTGACTGACACTGCTGGATGTAGTAAAGCAGAAGGGGAAGATTAAACACAGGAGAGAGAAAAGAGAGGGAGGCTTTTATGGCATTCCTTTCCTTTTTGGGGAAAAGAAGCGCTTGAGCTGGCCTCCTGAGTGTTTTGTGTCTCGACTTTTATTCTAGTTTTCTTTTGAAATGACCCTGAAACTCAAACTTTTCTTTTGCTATCCTCTCCATAATGGGGATTTTCTGGTGTGTTTGCTGATCTCTGGCATATTTTTTGTCCATGTTTTCACTCTACTGTGTATCTCTCACTCAGCGGCAGACAGACAGATAGATGGGAGCAGAGGACAAAGGGTTAAAAGGTCACAGGGAGCTCAGATGCTTTGCGAGGCAAGTTCCAAAATAGACTGTAGATTTACAGCAGCGGGACTACAATGGACTGTGTGTGTGTGTGTGTGTGTGTGTGTGTGTGTGTGTGTGTGTGGTCTTCATAGTTTGTGTGTGTGGAAAATGGACTCCCTGTGCAGTTAAAGTCCACCTGTCCTTGTAGGCGCTATCTTAGTGACATAACACATGTTGGCTCAATGCCTGGCTTTGGTCTGAGTTGATCCAATCAACTGTGGCTCAGCAGCAGTTTGTGCTTAAAAGTTAGATTAATTTGATTTAACTCATTATGGCAGAATAACGCGTCCCATCATCTGCCACAGGTTTTCTTGAATTGTTTTGTTTTCCGTAAACTGTGTTTAAGAGGTGTTTTACAGGATGTTGTGTGGTGCCGTTGAGTGCATTTCATTATACAGAGAAGTGTTTTTATTGTTTAGCTTACCCTGCCACTATGGAGAACAGAACTTGCCAAAATCAAAAATAAAGAAATTAATTAATAAATTTCTTGACAAAAAAATGAATAATCCATTAAATATACTAAAAATATAAAAAATAAATAAATGTAGGAATTAATTAATTGATAAAATATGGCAAAATCTGATGTTTCTGTATTGATTTCATTCATCTAATCTTCTATTTAATTTTCTTTTTCTTTATTTATGTAATTATTTATTTTATATAAATAAATTTCATTTATATAAATATATAAATAAATTATAAATTAAATAGATCTGCACAAATAAAATAAAATGTATTTAAGTTTATAAATGAAATTCAGGTAATTTATAGAAAATATCTAAAATTCATTAATTTATATAAAATTAAATTAAATAATTTTATTGTATATAAATCAAATTTGTTTGCACTTTAAAAAATGAATACAAAATAAATTCCTAAAATATTTTTAAATGTATTCATTCAGTATTAAATTTATGTATTTATTTTTATTTATTTATATTAGTTTCCAAACTTTTCTTTATAATCGCTTTTTTTTAATTTCTGCTTTTATTATGCCAATGAGTGGGGTCCTTCAACATGGACAAAATAATAGAAACAACTGTTAAACAAATAAATAATGTATTATAATATAAAAAGGGCTAATATGAGTCATAACTTTTAATAACACTGAGGCAACAGTGTGACTGTACTGTATTTTAGATGTTATGTAATGTCCTCATCACAGGAAAAGAACACAACAGAAGAAGGAAAGGTATTGATTATATGCACAAATTAAAAATAGATTAGAGGTTTTCATTTTAAATTACCATCCACGTTGAAGTGTTGCCATTTAAGCTACAACACAACATCCCCAGTGGCTGCGTGGCATTGTGCTGGAGAGCTTGAAATACCAGCATAAGCCGCAGGCCTGTTATCGAAGTCATGTCAAACTTTTGCAAAATAACTTGCAACAACTTGATGAAAACTGTAAATGTCGTGCAGGTACTTTTTTATCATGGGCTTGAACTTTCCGTCAGCCGTCAACTTACCTGGCTTCTCCCTCAGAGCCATGATTGACACGACGTAGTGCGCCATGTCAAAGTACGGGAACATGGGCAAGTTTGCCAGTCCGAGGGACAGCTCGTCCAAGTGCAGCACCCCGAACAAATCCATAGTGTTGTCTCTACAAGTGTCCAGATAGAGGATATAGTCTAGTTAATCCCAGAGAGGAGTTCGAGTGGAGAAAAGGCACCGGTCCAACTCCGAGCATCAGGGCTTCATCCGCCGCCTACAAAGTGTGACACACGCACAGCTTTGTGTCTGCGGACACACTGCTGCCAAGTTGCTCGCAGCTAGTTAGTTGATCGCAGCTCGGCAACAGATCTGTAACACCAGACAGCCATCATCGGTGTTAGCCCGTCTACGACGCGGCTGTCATCGGCGCATAGCCGGAATTCCTGCTCGGTGTTCCGCCATGCCACTGATGTGTCGGGAGGAGCTAAAGCGGCTTCCTGATTGGACGAGCGAGAACACGGGCCAGCCAATCACGTGTCACAGTGTGGCTTTAGAGGAGATGCTATCACACATAAACAGACAGTATGTTGTGTCTGTTATCCTGTTAACTGTCTACACGGGTAGAAATAACACATTGTAATATTTAACATCAATATCAGAAGATACAGTTGATATTAATATGGTAATAACGTGTTATTGTGTTGTTGATGTTCTTTTAATGGTTCTGTATGCTACTGAAATTATTTCTGGTTTAATTTTGAGGGTTGGACAAAATAATTTGGCAACACTTAATTTGACCACTCCACAAGTGGTCAGCAGTGGTTAGCATGGGTCGCAGGTTTGAATCCGGCTTGGGGGTCTTCTGTGTGGGGTTTGCATGTTCTCCCTGTGAAAGCGTGGGTTTTCTCCAGGTGCTCCAGCTTCCTCCCACATGCAATTTAGATTAATTGATGACTCTAAATTGCCTGTAGGTGTGAATAGGGGTGTGAATTGTTGTCTGTCTCTATGTGCCCTACGATGGACTGGCGACCTGTCCAGGGTGAACCCCGCCTTCGCCCAATGCCAGCTGGGATCGGCTCCAGCCCCCCCGCGACCCCTAACGGGATAAGTGGTTGAAAATGGATGAATGGATTAATTAGCAAGGAATCTATTTGAAATTTCTTTGGAATTACTGCGAAATTACCCTAATATGTACCTCAATAATGATTCAATATTGCTTTAGTATCAACCTAATTTAATAATTATATGCTAAAATAGCAAATAATGGTTGAAATGGGGCCCAATAGAAGGCACGTCTGATCAGGCACAAGTCTCACCATTGTGTGACTTACAGTCTACAGACGTAACCTGGTAGCTGATGTACTGACTCAGGGAGTTTTTTTTAAAGAAAGTTCAAAAAAGTTATTTGCTAGTTATAATATATTTACCAGTAGACTTGGAAATAAAGCATATAAATTAACTGTGTATTCTTTTCCTGAAAATGTATTAAATAAATCACCAGCTTTTTATCACTGCTTATTGGGAGATAGCTGAATAATGTTTGTAATAGATATATATGTATATATATATTTATTTTGAGGTAAATATTGGGGTAAATTGGCAGCAATTCCAAAGAAACTTCAAATAGGTTATATGCTAATTATCACCTATTTACCATAAAATTTGCACACCTGTAAAAATAAAGTGTAGTTTTCATTTTCAACAGTTCTTTTTTTTTGTGTGTTTAGGCAATGTATTTAATTACTTGTTTGCTGGGTGTGTCATGTTTATATGGCTTTAAGGACTTGCTCCTGAGGCAGTTAAGATGTTGTTTTGTGGTTTATCTATTTTATTAACTTATCCCATAAAGTGCAAAAAGGGATGAATCAATAGCTTTTTTTTATTATATGTTTTATTATTTTAGTCATACAGTAGTTACAATTGCCAACTTTTTATTATTTTTAAACAAAATTTTAAATCAATCATTTTGAATTTTTAAAATCAATAATAATCCCCACACCGCAATCATACCAATCCCTTTCATTACTCATTGACCTTGCATATAATCAAGAATTAGGCATAGATATTTAAGAATTTGGGGTGTTTCCAATCCCTTGTGGTCTGATTTATAAAGGAACTCCACAGAAAAATCTGTTTCAATACTTTTGTTTTACATCTTCTCATTCCTCATGGATAAAGCACAATTAAAGAAAATTAGAGCCTTATTTTGTGGTGCAAAATTGCTATGCACTTACAACATTTAGACAGCATTTAGATGAGCTATTTTACATCCTAACCTTATAAAAGCAATAACCTACTCAAACATGAGGGAATGCAAATGTATTGTAATCACCACTAAGTCTGTTGTCTCATGTTGGGTCATATATGTGACTTTGTTTGACAGCACACAGAAATTTAAAGGAAGTGTGGACACAACAACCAGTTCACAATGTTGTTGCAATAACATGTGAAAGCACACAAACAGACTCAAAACTCTTCGAGGGAGGAGCAGCTGGTTGATCCGATTTGAACTCCCGTGAATGTCTCATGTCAGTCACTGCATCATCAGTGTTTTCATAATTAAAATTCAAATCAAGTATTAAAAAAATGATACATTGACAGAAGTTGCGAAGTTGGTTATACTGTACATAATTTGATTTAAAAAATATTTTTAATCTGTCACAAATGGTTTGTACAGGAACACCCAACATGTGGAAGTTATTCAGCTAGTATTCTGGCTGGCATGAGGATGACACCTGGTGGTGGCTCCATAATAGTGTTTTCTTTCTTTTTTTTTTTAAACCTTTGACCTTTAATTACAATTACAATTGAATCAGATCCGATTATTAGTGGAGTTTCCTGGCACAGTAGTAGCTCTGCCTGCTGCTATTGAAACACTGAAACATCCTCATTTGATTTCTGGAACAAGCGTTTTTGCTGCCATGTACCATGTACTGTATATTACACCTTCTAATAGACAGCTGCAGCCAAAACAGTTCTGCATCATGTAAGACAGAAACTTTTTTCTGGAATGTGAGATAGTAATTATGTTATCACCCAGCGTGAAGAAGTAGACATCAAACTAGTGGTTTTTATTCTTATTTCCATGATAATTATGAGCACATGTCTGATAAACACATGATTTAAAGTGGTGCTTTTCTGTGGAGAAACTCGGCTTTGCAGAACTAGCGTTTAAATCAACTAATCGATTAGTTGACAAAATTGCATTGTATTGAGTGTGAGTCAAGGACAGCCCTAAACTGTACTGATTTTTTTTTTTTTTTTTTTACAATATAGGCCTAATTTTTATGACTTTATGACATAGTATACTGTGACTTTTTCATAATTTTTTGACATAGTAAACTGTGACGTTTTATGACTTTTTTAAACATACTATGACCTTTTTGATTTTTTTTTTTTTTTTTACATACTATGACTTTTTATGACGTTTTGTGACATACTATACTGTGACCTTGATGATGTTTTATGACATACTATACTGTAAGCTTTTAAATATTTTTCTGACATCTATACTGTGACTTTTTATGACTTTATGACATGCTCTAACTTTTTTGACACACTATACTGTAACATTTTGATGATACATGATCTACTATAATGGGACTTTTTATGTCTTTTTCATGAGAAACTATTGTGTGTTTATAATAAATAATATGTGAGGTATTGAAAGAACAGTTTTGGAGCTGTAATGTACAGTCACAGCCACTAGATGGCAGCAGTCAACCATCTGTTAATTGTTTCACAATGCAGACGTCTGCTATTATGAAATCTTACTCAAACATAACTATCCATTAACAGCAATTGTCTATAATATTTTCCTATTTCATGTTCTCTTATTTAAAAAAATGTAAATGCATGAAGAAGATTGTCAAAAAGGAAAATATCTGATAAAAAAAGAGTTACAAATTACTTTTTGCTTTTCTTTCTTTTTCTCTCATACCACCAAGTATAGGTTTCTTTAAAGGCATTATATAAATGCAAGTTATTATTATTATTATTATTATTATTATTATTATTATTATTATTATTATTATTATCTAAGGTTTGGACCACTGAAAGATTGTGACCTTTACCACACAGGCCATTGTGTCGGTAGGTACAACTGTGATGGAAACTCCTGTAGAGGATGACGTGATTCCAACGCAATGATGAACATGGACTGATAGCATAGAAGAGGCACAATACCCAACATGTCCAGGTGATGATGTAACCATGTATTTAAAACCAACCTCACCCCACCCGAGACCACTCCTGTGTTTGTGTTGGTAGCTACTGAGATGTGTAGCAGCTTGTTGAAACCTCTCACTGGTACAGTATGTCATTACTGAAAGCTGTACATTATTACTAGAGCCTGCATTTTAGATTTCACCCACAGCTACATTGTGTGACACCTCCTATAAATATATTATAGGACCGCGGGTCCATCAGGGTCAAGGCTCAGTCCTTGTCAGTGCTTTCAGTATTCATACACCCTCCACACCCTCTGAGCACTTCTCATCAGTATTCTTTCAGTGGTGCAGGATTAGACTGTGTGCAGCACAGGGACGGCCTCTCATTCCTCGGATTTCTGGGGCCCACCTCAAAGACCCAGAGGCTAAAACTGGGGATTTCAGAACAACTGGAATCTTTATTCAATTACGTCTGTGGCCGCCAAGCCTGTCACCAGCATGTTACCCCCCCTCAGATCAAACCCCACTGAGCTGTCGTCTCAGGGGGAGTCAGGCAGGGGTGAAGCCAAATGAGGTTGCGCTGCTGTTTTTAATGAATATGTGCATGGAGAGTTTGCTGGTCCTGAAACAGCTCTTGTTACATCCATGTCAAACAATTGAAGGTCAGGTACAACTATTCAATGAAATGGCAAAGAGGTGCTGGCAGTTAAAAATAAACCATAAAGTTTTAGCTTGTGTGCGTGTGGAAAATTTGATTTCTGATCAACATTCTTCCACTTTAAAACAGCAAGATAACAATGCAGTAACATGGTAAAACGACTTTAATCATCAGTTGCTGATATGGCTTTTATGAATCTGGTTGTTTGTTTTGTTTCTAGGAAAGGCGTAAAGCTATGTGAGTGACCATGAAAAGGAAAATACAGGTGGAGGCAATCAAGACATTACATGAATCCATCCATCTGTACTGTTTATACCATGGTCTGGGTAAATACTTAATTCTGATTGGCTGCAGGGTGTCCATTAATTCCTGATAATGGACACCTACTAAGTAGTTCCAGCAGTCACAAAGCATCCAGTGGACGACCTCCAGGTCTGAGAGAAGCCTTAAACTGCCTTAAACTTGCAATCTTAATAGCCAGCAGGGGGCGACTCCTCTGATTACTAAAAGAAGTAATGTATAGAAATCTATGAGCAAATGAGTCCACTTCTCGCTTGATTTATGACCTCAGTAAACACTGTAAACATGAGCTTATGGTCTCAATCACTAGTTTCAAGTTTTTCAATACAGTGTGATGTTCATTTAGTAAATTATGGTCCCATTTAGAGTTAAATAGACGGTAAAGCAGGATATGCTTCAGGGAGTGGCTATCTTGTGATTGGCAGGTCGCTACCACAGCAGTCTTACAACTTTAACCCTTTCAAGTTAATTGTAACATTTCAGTCACCTAAAAATGTCTTATTCAGTGATCCGATGTGCTTAGCTCCACCCTCTCATATCACTTCTGGTTGCAAAAGACCAACATGGTGATGGCCTAATACCAAGAGGGCCAAATGCTGAACTTCAGACTCACAAACGACAGTCCACAAACCAATGGGTGACGTCACGGTGATTACGTCGACTTCTTATACACAGTCTATGATTGCATCATCAGAATCAATTTTTTGTTCACCTTAAGTCCAATGGTCACACACCTTTTAGCTCTGCTTTGGTCTCCACCAACTACTAACGGAAATATCTGGCTCCATAGTTGCTAAATGCTCCACTATGTTAACCAGCTAGCTGCTAACTTTGTCTTCTACCACAGTGGATTTTTAGAGGTTTTTTACTGAAAAATGCTGCATCTGGAAATGATGCCAATGAGAGCGATAACAGTGAACCAAAACAGTGAAGTTGGAGGCTATAAAAGCAAAAAATAAGCTGAAAGGAAGTGCACAGTTGGGTGATATTTGTAGAGTTTATCACTACGAGAGAATATTCACTTGTTGCTTAATGTATTTTGTCTTTTCTACTTGTGTGGATTGTATATTTGTATCTGTTTAGTATATCTGTATATTACTACCTGCCTAGAGACTAAGGATGAAAATTAGCATTCCTGCTAACTTTTGCATGTTTAAGTCCTGTATTTTATACTGATGTTCATTAACATGCACTGTCCCTATCAAATACATACAGAAATACATAAATAAATAGAAAAACTCATAGTCATTTGTCTCACTGTTGATATAAAGTATTGCTTATAACAGCTTTAAAGAGGATTTTTTGTAGTACATTAGTATGCATTCCCACCGAGTAGTGTAGTGTAGTTGTTGTAGAGGTTTCTTACTTTAATCTGTCTGTTGGATTGAATGGATTGTGAAAACAACAGAAAAAGATGCATCATAATGCAACAAAGGGAAACATAAGCTTTTGCTTTAAAACTTTTATTTTGAAGCAGAAAATATGAGAGAAGGTAGAAGCAGGACACAAGCCACACCTTAAGAACGATGACATAAAGGCAGAATGCGTAATGAGTAATGAATGTGCCTCACATCTGTTTAGATTACATTGTTCAGGTGTTCAGATGCCAAAGTTCATGTGGTATTGCCATGAAAAAGTGTCAGCTGACACAAAACATAGGAGCTTTTATTTTCACCGATGAAAGCGATGAAACAGGCACATGAAGCTCTTTGCTGGTGTGCATGCTGTTGTGTAGCAACAGAGCGAATTCCTTGGTATGGTGAGCGAGATGCAGTACACCAGCCCATTAATCAAACTGAACCACTGAGCGGGTCCATTATTTGTGTGTGTACGTGTGTGCGACTCTCTCTTTGCTCTGCAGTAAATTACTTTCCAAGTACCGTAATATAAACTTGTACGAACAGGATTTTTCCCATCGACACAGGCAAGCAGAAGGTTATGCTCAGGGTCATAGTTTCACAATTATTTGAACAATGAAAGTATGTTTAAGAAAATACCTTTGGCTCTTCAGATGAATTAAGGTATCTCAAACTTCTAGGCAAAAGATGAGCAGACCAAAATGTGGTTTTAATGTCTCATTCATGTCCCACTTTCAACCATAACCAAGCTTCCCTCTGATACATGATTCTGAGATTGCTTCACAGCTGTGGCTTATTCCCCTTATTTCACTCTTGTGATTCATTCAAATGGCTTTTAATTATAGCTTGAAACCCTAATCTTCCTAAACTGTCTGCTTATGTTTCTGCAAACAATTATTCTTCAAAGTTGAACCCTATTGTCAGTGACAGATGAGTTTTTGACAGGAGCAAGACTTACAGTAAACACATTTCCAGCTACATGACAACATGTAGCTCAGTGTTTTATAAGAAGCAAAATCCTTTAGTTCCCTGCTCCGGACAGATTAACTTTTCTCCTTAAAGAATCTCTATTTTAAATTCAGAGCATTTCTATTGCCTCCCCACAGCTGTCAACACGGTGATGGCTGAGCCCGGCTCACAGCCAATGGTACTGACAGCACTAACAGTACAAACAACCGCAACAGTGCTGACGGAGATAACAATATAACCTCGGGGAACATGAGGGTGGGCGCTACGCTTCTGCGACGACGCGATCGGTCTGCTGCTAAATTAATGCTCTGGATATCAGATTTAGCACCTTTAAGTTTATGTAAAATGTATGCTAAGCTCAGCATAACAACTGCCAGTGATGCAAAGGGACTAAGTGGATTTACTCAAAAACTGTACTTGAATGGGTGAATTTCATGTTATTTAAACTTCTACCCTTCTACATTCCAGAGGGAGATATTGCATATTTTACTCTCTACATGTTTTGACAATTATATTTAATTTTCAGGATTTTACATGATGAAACATATGATAAGATGAGAGAATACAACTCACTGTTTAAAAAGACACAAATTAAAGCTACAGTAGAAATGGTGAAAATATGATTTTAAAAAGTTATTTTATAAAACAATCACTATATCCTGACAGTACATGAGACTGGTAATCTAAATGATGTGCCTCTGTGTCCTCCTCCTTTGAATCAATATTCTGTTACTATAATGCCTATTTCTCTCCTGTTTAGCTGTTTAGCCTGGCAGCCATGTTGAGATCAGTTAAGGAAATACCACCTACCAGCCAATAGGAACACTCGCTCTGAAATGACCTGTGATTGGCCAAAGTCTCTCATCATGGGCTAGATTTTTTTTTTTAAAGCCTGAAAACAGAGCCATGAGGAGGTGCAGAAGTCTGGTTTCCCTCAGAACACTTGAATTACAATATACTGAAAGGTTATTATGGTATTTATGCCCAATAATGCCAAAATCATTCTGCCTACTGAAGCTTTAAACCAGTGTTTCCCGACCATTTAGTTTGTGACCACTGAAAATAGTGTCTAGTTGAGGCTCCTAGTCATGTTTTAGATGTTTATGAGTTGTTAGCAGTTCCACCAAAAACAGCTGTGAACTTTTCAGATGTTTGCAAACATTCATACACCTCTTAAACTAAGGATAGGTAAACATTATCCCTTATTTTACAACAAAAAGCAGAGATTAGAGAAAGGCCCACCTCCTATCTATCTATCAATCTGTCTATCTCCTATCTGTCATCACCTCCTATCGATCTATCCATCTATCTATCTATCTATCTATCTATCTATCTATCTATCTATCTATCTGTCTGTCTGTCTGTCTGTCTGTCTGTCTGTCTATCTTGTCTGTCTATGTGATAGGTCAGATTTGTTGATTGACAGGCAGTGGTCCCGCCTCCCTCATTAGTACAGCCGATGTCTCTCGGTCTCGTGATTGCTCATAGTGACGTCAGCTGCTGAAGACAAACAGACAGCCTTGGATTTTAATTTATCAATAGTAAATTAATACTCCTCGTATGTTTATTATCTATAAAAATTACGAGCATGCGGATGCATTCGGCCGAAAGTCACCAGGTAACATGGTCCCTCGTTAAACCGAAACACCTGTACCCACCCACCTGCTGCACTTTACTTATTACTGTTTTACTTATTTATGTTATTGGCAATTTCCTTCATTGCACCTTCTTTTCCTTCATTGCACCTTCTCTTTTATTGTAATTCATCTGTACTGTTGTTTCATCTGTACTGTTGTTGCTGCTGCTATGACAACCGAATTTCCCTCCGGCGATTAATAAAGGTTCATCTTATCTTATCTTATCTTATCTTATCTGTGCAGGTAGGAGCTGAAGCCTAAGGAGGAGCAGGAGGAAGAAGTTCAGCCATGATTCCCAACAGTAGTAACGACACTGATGTGGCTCCTCGTCAGCCAGTCCTAACAAGCTATAGGCCTTCTGGACTCTTCATACACCATCATACAGACTGAACTCTGTGTCTCTGGTCTTCAACACCCAGCCCCGGCATCTCCTGCTGTCATCATCAAAAGTAAGCTGCTTTACATGTTTGGACTATAGTGGCCTCTTTTAGTATTACTGTTTATTCGGGTTTTGTTTGGTGTACAAATGGATTTTATGTTGATGTTGCTGCTGTGTGTGTTTGCCAGGTTACTGTTAAACTGTATTTTTTAACATTAATGCTCTATGATCCATACGCTTGAATACAGTTTTTCTCATTTCCTTTGGCTCATTTCTTTTTAAAATGAGAAACAATTTGCTCAACTCAATGAATTTTTCATTCATTCAATTAAATTGTGTTTTAGCACATGTACAATAGCCACTTGCAGGTCTTGCTGATCAAAACTTATGAGTGCTCAGTTAAACTATCATTCTCTTCTAAACATTTTTTCGTTTGAGCCATCACATGCAAAATGATCCTTTTAATTATTGAAATCTGTCAGACATGCATGTATATTCCCTAAATATCTACAGTTTGTTGTTTTTGAACTGAACGACTGCAGGTTTGTTCATTGCCATGTTGTGATGAAATTTCTGTTTGCTACATATGACTTACATAAAAAATCCAAAGTCAATTTTTTGCTTGTAAGACATATAACATTGCTATGTAAATAAATTTACTGTATACATAGCATTTTCTGCGTAACTATTGCAGTATTGTAGAGTATTTGACCACAACAGTATTCAACTAGACAGAACTGACATTCTGGTATAGTACAGTAAGCTGTCAGTGTCAACAAAAAGTAGAATAAACAGAGATTTGTAAATAAGAAACATTTCCAGGGTTGACTGTCATGGTGAAAAATGTCTAAACATTTTAACCATTGCAGCTCACAGGAGGACAAAGTAAACATGAATGACATTTTTTGGATGAGTTACTACTTTTTGTAAACATGCAATAGAGTTGTGACGTCCCCATCAAACAGTTGTGACAGTTGCACCTGCATTTTAGAGAATGTTAAAACTGTTTTGGAAAAATGAGCCAAAGCAGCTGAGAAAACTGTAATGACACTGTTGAGTCGGTCAGCTGTGTGTGTGAACTTGTGGCCGCCGTGCCATGAAGTGTATTATACTGTATGTGGCCGCCGTGCCATGAAGTATATTATGCTGTATGTGGCCGCCATGCCATGCTGTTAATGTTGGTCTTGTTGGATCAGAATCAGCTTGATTGGCCAGGTAAGCAGGCCAACACATAGGCTACCAGGGGCTTGACTCTGGTTATTATTTTGAAGTCATTATATATATATATATATATATATATATATATATATATATATATATATATATATATATATATATATATATATATATATATATATATATATATATATATATATATTATAGATTTTTCATTTATACAGGGCATGAAATTGATGTGCTGCCCAGAGAGTTTATGGCTAATTTTCAACTCTTGTCCCTAGTTGGGCTTTTACATGTAGAGTGTAATTAAAATATACAGCTCTCTATGTCACAAGACCACAATACACTACAAATATGAAATACAATAAAATACACATACTGCAATACACCAGTACACTTTGGTAATTTACAGTACAGTTAAAAAATGGATGAGGAAACTGGATTAAAAATGGATGTGGCTCTGGTTTGCTTTTAGCCAGCACTTAACCTTTATCTTAAAGGGCTTTATACCTTGAATTAATTTGATTTTTAGTTGGTAATGTGGTCCAGAGTTGACAGCCATGTGTGGAGAAAGCGGATTGTCCATATTTATTTCTATGACGTGGTATTTCACAGTTCACCTTCAGTTACTCTTTTCGTGTCTTGTGTTTGTATTAAAACAGAAAGAGGCAGGACTGTGACTCAGTCTGTTTCTGTAAACAGTAATACAGTAGTGCAGTGTAGGGCTGTGTATTGGCATGAATGTATCACAGTACAGGAGTTACAATTCAATATATTGTGACATATTGTGATACTGTAAGCAAGGCGATGTACTGCAATTTCGTAAAGAATCTAATTTTAGCAAAACTGTGTTACAGTATAAAGAACACATCCCCACATGCCTAAAATCTGAATTACAAAGTAAACAGTTTTTTATTCAGGACCTACGTTGCATTTATCACAATCTCTGTAACACATATCGTAGCACTACTTTGAGATAAATGGCTCATACCCTGAGAGGGAGCATGTACTGTATCTTTCCAATTGAAATAAATTGACTAATCTTTGCATTTAAACTATTAATTAAGAATCAATACAGTGTTTTTGAGAATTTAAACAGTATACAAAACATAACATCACGGTATTAGATATTTTCAATATATTCTTACACCCCTAGTCATGCAGAGTGCAAATATGCTGTAGTAAATGATGAATGATTAATGTAATCAGTTGCTTTATATACACAATATAGGTGGATATGTACAGTATAGCCTGTAACATTATCTCTGATGATGATGATGATGTCTTGTATGTAACTGGTGCATTCAGGCAAGTATAGTTGTAATGCTCTATTTTGGATAATAATGTGTGTTACAGAACCTTTAATGTAGATGTTTGGTCTTGGACTGGCTAGGCCCACCTGATTTTCTCTGTGCCCACACCCATAAAATGCAATAAAATACAGACAAAATGAAAACAATAAAAGAACAAAACAAGAAGAAATTATGAGAATACTAAAATCTGTAACCAGTGGCATCAAAATAGTGATTATAACACATTAGCCAAAAGAGGACAATATATGGTGTAGAAACGGTGTACACCTAGCTGATTGCCTTATGGAGTTAAACAAGCTGTTTTACAAATATTTAAATAGAGATTTAAAATTGGTTATTGAGCAAGCTAACCTGAGGTACCTCCTCAGGTAGACTTTTCGAGAGTCTAGGGGCACTGATAGCCCTGTCTCCTTTTGACACCAGCCTAGACCTGGGTACAACCAGAAAAGCCTTGTCAGAGGACCTCAGGTTAGAAGGTGGCACATAGGAAGTAAGGAGCTCAGTGAGGTAGTTTGGTGCCAACCAACTCTAAATTAGACAGGCAGCCTGTGAGGTGCAGCTAAAGCTGGAGTGATATGCTAAATCTCCTCATACCAGTGATCAGTCTGGCAGCCGCGTTTTGTACTGACTGCAGGCGATAAAGTTTTGGCTGAGACCTGAGAAAAGAGTATTGCAATAATATAAACGGGAGGAGATGAGAGGATTGACGACTCTATAGAGGTCTTGAGTGGATAAAATGATTTTATTTTAGAAATATTTCTGAGGTGCAGGAAGAAAGATTGCACCGCCTTTGTTATTTGAGCCTCAAAACTCTTCTTGCAACAGGTTTAATGTTTACTAAGAGCGACTTGAGACATTACATTACGTTATTAACTCTGGCGGAAAAGTTAAGTGTTTGTGCTGTCCTATCTGGGCTACTGTAGAAACATGGTGGTGCAACATGGGGCACTCTGTGGAGATATAGAGTATGATCTAGATCTGCTCTACATGATCAGCATCTTGTGATGACTTCTGTTATGATTTATTATGTATTATTTTCAGGTGATTATACACTAAAGAAAACATACTTATTCTTATTAATATTATGCCATTTCTGCCAATAGATCCCAGTAATTGTTACGGAATGCGAATGCAGGACTTTTAGTATAAAGTGTTTTTACATTGGGGTATTGGTACATTCACTCTTACTTAGTTTCATCAGACCTTGCCTATGTGCTCTGAAAAACAATGTCACAGAGATTTGTTTACATCAACATCTATTCCGGACCTGGTGACTGAGGCGCTGTGACACGTCGCCTTCAAACATTCATCCCCAGCAACACTGCTTAAAACAGAAACTAACCCTAAATTGCCTTGGAACAACCAATAACATTTTTGTGGTTGGCTAAATATGTCAAGCGATAGCGACCTGAAACCAGTCATATGGGGTTACAGCTGTTTGAAGAACATGGGTGGGGGCGATTATATTGGGCCTTTACCTAGTAGAAGAACAACAGCAACAGAGTCCCAGTTATAAACACAAAGACACAGCGTGATGATGCTTTGCTCATTTCAGCGGTGTGATGAACTCCTGAAGTTCCTCTCGCTGCCACGAGTCTCATGATCAAGCTTCCACAGCTGACACAAAGAAACTGGTCACACAAAGGCTCACTTGTCTTTATCCTTAGCTCCATGTTTATATGAAAACAGAAGTGCAGCCCTCGTAATGACTAAAAAGGTCAAAAGGGGTTCAGGATCAGATCCTTCAAGTAATTCCACCCCTTCCCCCAGTCTCCTGGGCACATCCAGCTGAATAAAACCACTGCAACTAGTTTCAATCAGATGGTCAATAGTAGCATTGATCTGGCGTGCATCAGCATTGATTTAAGATACTTAAAGTGAAGGTTTAAATGAGCAAACACCATTCCTGAGCTACAGCCACAAGCATATAAATACTAATCATTTAATCCTTTCAGTCGCACAAATCAGACACCAGTATTGGATTTTGTCTTAAAAAGTTCAATGACTTTAACTGAAATAAAATGAATTGAGCCAAGATCCACCATAGCAGTGTGCTGTTAAACCCCTACATGTCCAAAAAATGTGTTTTTTTTTTTTTTTACCATAGATTGTATATAAGAAGTGGACATAGCCAGCGTGACGTCACCCATTGGTTTGTGGATGGCTGTTTTGAAACCTTGAGTTAGGTGTTTTGGCCGTCGCCATCTTGGTTTTTTTGCAACAAGTGACACGAGAGGGTGGAGCTAAATAAAAATGCTGAGCAAGACATTTGTTAGGCAACCAGAATATACTGTACAATGAAAACAGACAATACAGAGACCAGACAGTGCTGTGGTAGCAACCTGTCAGTCACAAGGTAGCCAGACCAAATAGACCATAAAGCATACCCTGCTTTATGATCTATTTGACTATAAATGAGACTATAATTTACTAAATGAACATCATGCTGTATTGAAGGATACTTGAAACTAGTGACCGAGACTATAAATTCAGGTAATAAATCAAGTGATTAGTAGGCTCATTTTCTCATAGACTCCTTTTTGCAACCAGAGGAGTCGCCCCCTGCTGGCTATTAGAAATAATACAAGTTTAAGGCTCTTCAGCATTGGCTTCACTTCTCAGACCCAGAGGTTGCAGCATGTTTGCTGTTGTTTTTTCAATGATAAATCTCTGCATTGCTCATTTGCATTTCAGGCATAATTATTTTGATGAGCGCTCTAGATTATGATAATGTGATCATACCATCATGCTGTGTTTCAATCTTATCAGACAGTCATTGCCTCAGCTGAGGCTTATCTCTGGCTGTGTTGACAAAGAAATAGAACAACCATTGTTGGCTGACTGCATGAACAGAAGGGCTGACTATGCATTATGTTGAATGTATGTGAGTGTGTACTATGGACAGTCAGTTCAAATAGCCCACATAGCTTTTTGGCTGAGGACACAGCAAAAGACAGGGCAGTCCTGAAGAAGTCAGCCAAGATAAAACAGAACTATTCTATCAGCAGCAGTAATTAATGTAAAACTCTATGTATGTGGACACACAAGAGCATAGCATTGTCAACCAACTAACCATTATACTGGACTGGACAGTTTGTCTGAGAGAGAAAAAACATCGGAAAACCTTTTTGTGATCCTGCCGACTTTATACTTTTATTGTGCTCGGGGAGGATCAGTTCCTTGAGATTTTTCTGTATTTTAGGGCCAGCTGTTGTAACTAATCCATCATTCGTTTTTTTTGGTGCTTCTGGTTAAAGCTGCATTAGCAATGGAACAGATGTCTCTGTAATGTGAAAGGGGTTGCTTGCAGTGAGAAGCCAACAGATAATTATCTCCCTTGTTTTGGTTTTATGGCCCTTAACTACACTATTTTGGTTCACCTTCACCGCTCTCATCAGCATTGCTTTCAGACAGGCAGGCAGCTGTTTCCAAACCCGATGTAGTGTACGTGCCCAGCACTAGGGCTGTCGCGGTGAAGGAATTTCCCCTGCAGTGATAATGATTGGCTTAACAGTGCAATATGTGGTATTATTGCCTCTCTTTTTTTGTGTTTTTGCAAATGACTTCATTTATCCTGACTTTATATAAATATGCTTTGTTGCTAGGCTGCTATTAGGTATATTGGTGCTTTGTCAATTACAAAGATGACAGTTTTAAAACTATTTACATACTTCTTAAATACAGAATACAGAAGGGCAATGAGGTGCAGCATTTTTTTTTCTTTTTAGCTGAGACACTTTGGTTGCATCTGGCTGCTATGATACACAATATCCACAGAAGTAACTAGAGCACTCGGAGAGCACAGACCTCCGCCAAGGTGCCCAAGTGTGATTGCCCCCCCTCCATTCATCTTGCACTATCATCCATTTTTGTTTATGTTGACATCAGCTGTAGGTAGTGAAGCATCGTAAAACACTTCATTCAAAGTGGACAGAAACAAAATATAACTTAACTAAACCATCGTTGTTACCCTGTCCAACAATCAACCCCCCCACCCCTGCTGTCTCTCCGTCAATGCGTCTTCAGGTACACTGTGCAGGTGTTATACCCAGTGGTCTCAATGTTATCGCCTATCAGAATCCTTTTAAAAAATCCTGAATTCGGATCACGATCGATGATGATGGATTGTTCATTGTGCCAGACCACACCTCTCCAAAAAATCAAATTAAAATCCATCGTGAACAAACACAAACAAATAAACCAGACGCCAGTGAAAACATAACCTCCTTCAATGCCCTTGGCCTTGGCACAGGAAAGATGTCAGTACTTGTTCTGGATGAAGGGAAGATTAACGCATGTAGGGAGAGAGGAGCCGTTTTAGCGTTTAATAGCTAGGCAGGTTATTCACTAGAAATATCTGCTATGTCATTTTGCCAATTCAAAATATCCCAAATTGTAGTCTAATTAGGAAAAACTCTAAACTTAGATATCCATAATTACAATTGGACCAGTATGATTAACTATTTTTGCCATTTATGTGTATGGTGTTTCTCATTACAGATATCTCCAATTTAGTTGCGGCTATCCGTAAATCACATTGCAGATATCCACAACTGAATTACGATTAGTTGTAATTCCAGTTTCAGATATCTACAATTTAATTCTGACTAGTAGGAATATATTTAATTCCCCTCAATTGTAGATATTTTCATTGTCCTTTTTAGATATCTAAAATAAAATTTTGACTAGTCAGAATGACTTATAGATATCTTGAACTTTAGGTTACGGGTAGTCAAAAATGTAATTACAGATATCTACAATCACAGTTTTGACTAGGTGAAATGATGTTGCAAACATGTCAGAAAGGGGCGGGATGGGATGGGACGAGAGGCGGAAGCTATTCAAACATACTCTGGCACTGAACTGCGGCGATATAGGTTTATAAAGTGTGTTTGGAGACAATAAATCTACAATATGCTGTAAATTTCAGCCATAACTTTCTAGCAAACAAACCTTTCATTCGCCACAAATCCCTACATGATGAGCTCTTTGTGTTTCATGTCATTTTCTAACTACTAAATAGATATAACTAGACCGATGTTATGAGTCCAGCCCAGAGGAGTTTTGATTAAAATGAGGTTGTAGCTCATTGTCCACCGTCCTGCGGCCAGAAAGAGCTGTAGTCGGTGTTTGAACTATGTTTTGCTTATCAGTTATTGATCTGGGAATTTTGAATTTGTTAACATCTTTCCAACTTTACACAACTATCCAAGTTAGCAAAAGCTTCTGCTTATGCTGTTTAAATGCTTTGTTAGCCAATAGCTGGGAATAATGGGAAGCCTTGCATGAGAAACATCATGCACAACAATTCTGACTAGTCAGAATGACGTTATAGATGTCTGGAATACAAATTCGGACTAGCCGCAATGTAATTGCGACTAGTCAAAATGCAATTGTGGATATCTGTAATGTTAATTCTGGATAGTCAAACCTTTAAACTGCTTTCACAGTTGCGTGCTGCAAATCGAGTTACTGTCGTTGTACCCAGAAAAGTTCTGAAGTGACAAAAGCCCAAAATGTACCATTCCCTGTGACTGTGACACATGGGACGACTTGCTCTACAGCACATTAAACGTACATAGAAGGTCAGTCAGTGAGTCAGATTGTTGTTTTCCGCCTCAGGAAACTAGATGTATGTGGGACATTGGCTGCCTCTGGGTCTGGCTGGAAAAACCTCTCACCCTCGAGACCTTTCCACAGTGCTCTCAGCCGCCAGCTACAAACACACACACGCAACCGAGACACATACATGCACTGAATTCTATCTACGGCATCCTCAACCCAGTGTGTGTCAGCCTGACCACACAGCGATGCAGGGAGTCGTGTGACTGGCGTCACTCTGTGGTAAATTAGTAGACATGTTATAAACAGATTATTTTAGTCTCTGATTACGTACGCACCAAATGATGGCTTAGCTTAAACACCAGTGACTCTGCCCAAGTATCCTCCTCTTTTTGATTACACAGGAGGAGGTCTGGATGATAATTATTATACTAAAGAAAGTTGCACAGAATGATTTCCATAAAGGATAAAGGTATCACTGAAACGTCTACCACTGTAAGTGCAATGGGAAAGTTTGTTGTAAGGTTCAAGTGGGAGTATAGTACAGTTACTATTGATGGACAGAAATTGAAAAAAGTAAGTTCTTGGTGGAAAGTAACCAATTACATATACTTGAATAATGTACTTTTTAAATTACAGTACTTGCACTTAGCTTGAGTACTGTAATTCCATTTTATGTGACTTTATACCTCTTCTTCACGACATTTAAAAGGGAGATATTGTTCCTGTTACTCCACTGCATTTGTCTGACAGCAATAGTTTCTAGTTACTTTTCATTTTAAAAAAAAAAAATATGAATGAATAAAATACATGGTCACATGAAAAGGCATATAAATGACAAGATGATGCACAAGGCAAAAGTGTATAATAAGAATGCCTTTCTTGCTTTTGGCATGTCATTTTCATGTAGTCTCTACTGACTGCAGTTTAAATGCATCCATGTGAATATGTTATGCTCAGTTAGTGACGTAGAATTAAACAAAAAAAGCTGCTTATGGCGGGTGGGTGGAGGGGAGATGGATGGGTCCAACAAACATGACTTTTAACCAGCTCAGTGATTGAGACTGTGTTTTTTAGTGATATGACATGATTTGTGACATGTTACGTTGTATCAGTACAAATTGTACTTAGTGTATGTAACCATGACGTTTTTCCTAAACCTAACTTAATTATTTTGCACCTTCATACATGCGCATGAAGGTGCAAAATGTCAAATCTTGTGTAGTCTATCTTCTGGTGGACAGGCGGGTCTCTCACACACTTTGGCGTGATAACGGGTTGAAATGCATTACATACAACACAAAATGAAATCAGTGGTTGCCAACCTTTTTGACTTGTAACTCCTTATAGAAAAGCATCAGAGTGTCTAGTTGAGCCCCACGTTATGTTTCAAATTTCTTAGACTTGTAGTAGTTTCACCAGTAGAGATATTTCCCCTCTGAACTCATATGGTGTCATTTACATGTTTGATGTGATATTACTAACCAGAAAAGAAAAAGAAAACTAACCCCAGGAGAGTTTATTAGGGTCGCCAGGTAAATTTGCACAATTTTTTCCATAGTCTTATATTGTCCTTTTATAACAAAAAAAAAAAAAACACACTCTGATGCGGAAAAGGCCCTAAAAATGGTCAGGAACGTTCATTTATACACAAATTTGCTCTAACTACAACATAATTATTACTTTTACATCTGATACTTCAAGTACATTGTTGTTTTGGTACTGTTACTTAAGTAAAGGGCCTGAGTAGTACTTCCTCCAACACTAATAAATTATAAGTAATATTTCAGCTACTTATAATGGATTCCTGATTGGTGTCTGGAGTGCACAGTCAGGGTTTCTCAAGATTTCCCTTTCCATTTCCTTCTCCTCCTTTCTCCGGATGCGGCAGCTGTTTCCGCACGCAGCCAGGAAATGAGGCGTGTTAAATGCTCCCGTGTGTCACACCAGGGTAACGCCAGAGATTACCCCACGGAGCAGCTCAGTTTTTCTGTTGGACCCCTTCCAGTCGTTAAAACAAATGAAAACACCTCTGCATGCATCATACACTCATGAAGTGTAGGGAAAGGGGAAAGGGTGGAGGGTGAACTACACCCTCTCTGCAAACCTCACCAACCTCTGCTTTCTCATAAACACATATGTGCACTTTGTCTTTGCTACCAAGCTACACCGTATCATTTGGGGAAGGCCAAATGTGGGTGTTGCCTGTTTCTGGTGAAACCACGCCACAGAGCTGGTTAGAGACATGGCTGTGGCAATACCTTAATAGAAACTATGACTGCTTATGTTGAGAGAGTTCACTGGAGAGAGATGTGGCAATTAGAAAAAAATGGCATCACTAAAATTGTGTGTGTGTGTGTGCGTGCGTGTGTGTGTGTGTGTGTGTGTGTGTGTGTGTGTTTGTGTGAGAGAAACTGGAGGTTTAATCAGAGGACATGTGTAAGTGTGAGAGCGAAAGCAGACATAAAACTCACTCTGGCATTACAGAGGTCAAGCCAGCGTTGACCTTTCACATTGGCCTTTAACTTAATGACCCACAACATTGCACTCTGGGTATGTAGGCCATGATGTTCCCATGACAGAACTAAGATATGATTGTTTTTTAAGGGTATCATAAGAATATCTAAGAGTATGTCCACATTAAAGTCTTTTTTACAGGTTACCGTTCTTTCTCAAACAGAGAATGGGGGCATGGTTGATAGTCAGACATAACTCATAACTATGGCGATCAGGTTGCATCTTTTTTCAACCCAGTTTAGATGAAACCAGTGTGGATGAAGACAGTGTGTTGCGAGAATCCTGCCCATGGGATTTTGTCTAGACTAATCCACTGCGTTGATGGCATCCGTTCTTAGCACAAACAAATGCCATGGTGACAATAAACACACTAAACTACGGTGGAGGAAAGTAAAAAAAATTAAATGAAACCCCCTCAGTTAGCTAATGCAACAAGTTGGACTGGTTAACTACACCTAATTAGCTCACTAACTACAAAGACAAACTGACAGACAGATGAACAGATTTATTGGTTTGTTGCTGTCAGACTCAAACAAGCATGACTGTACCTGTGCAAGCATGGAGGATGACGTATGACATGCAGCTCCTACTGTAGTCATACTGTACGTCATATTCCCATTTTACCCACAACCTTCTTTTTCAACTTTGAGCACAAAATTAAGGTATTTATCAAAAAAGGCAAACAATGTGGCTTATCAGCTTAGTCAGGAAATGACAAAAAAAACCATTCATTCACTCTCTGTTCCAGTCTTTCATCCTCACTTTTATCCTCATACTGTATGCACTAGATTTTTAGCATGTTGCAAAATATACACAAGTTTTTATTGTTGTTTAGAAACTGTTGGCTGAATCTAATCAAAGCGATTCAGCAATGAGGAACAAGGGGAAGAGTTGTAATGTGAAGCATCTACAGAAACTACAGTATAAATACTGTATATAGTGTGTAAGATGTAAGAAGTTTACTAAGAACTACTGCTGTCATAGAGCTAGCGGGTCATTGTTGTGAAACAAAGCCTGACAGGGCGATGCAGCACCTCGCCCTGAAGGGGTTTATTTCTCAACAATGACCCGCTAGCTGTACATTATCCCAGTTATTTCACAGCTGCTTACTTATGAAAACAATAATGTGACACAAAATGGTCCACCAGAGTCCGACATCAGAACTGCACCCATAGTAATGGTTTCCTATAAAGAAATAACAGACCGCAGAATGTCATGATTAACCAATCAGAATCAAGTATTCAGTGATGCCGTGTAATAAAACGTGTTAATATTTTTGGTTCCTCTAATGTCTTCAATGCATTAACGCAGCTTGCAGGCTCAGTTTTAAAGCTAGAGTGAAGATACTGGCATCATATGAAAATAGAAAACCTAAGAAATCCACTGGTACCAGCCATGTCATACTAGCTTGTTGCAAAGGAGGTTAAACACTCCAAACTTACACTAAATTTTGGGGAGGTAAAACCGGCATGGCACTCGTGTTCACATAATAGCCAGTTTTGACTAAGGCTGTCAAAGTTAACGCGATAATAATGTGGTAACGCAAATTTGTTTTAACACCACTAATTTTTTAAACGCATTAACGCAACTTGTGATTTCGGAGGTTGTAACAGGCTCAGTTTTAAATCTAGAGTGAATATACTGACATCATATGAAACTAGAAGACCTGAATTCATGTCACACTTGTGTTTTGATGGAGGCTAAATTACGCTCCAAACTTGTGCTAAATTTTGGTGAGGAAACACTGTCATGGCCATTTTCAAGGTCCCTTGTGAATGAAAATGGGTTCTATGGGTACCAACAAGTCTCCCCTTTACAGACCTGCCCACTTTATGATAATCACATGCAGTTTGGGGCAAGTCATAGTCAAGTCAGCACACTGACACGCTGACAGCTGCAGTTTGTCATGTTATTATTTGAGCATATTTGTTATGCTAAATGCAGTACCTGTGAGGGTTTCTGGACAATATTTGTCATTGTTTTGTGTTGTTAATTGATTTACAATAATAAATATATACATACATTTGCATAAACCAGCATATTTTCTCACTCCCATGTTGATAAGAGTATTAAATACTTGACAGATCTCCCTTTAAGGTACATTTTGAACAGATTAAAAGTGTGTGATTAAATTGCAGTTAATCACAATTAACTATGGGCAATCATGCAATTAATAGCATTTATTACATGGCTGTGTTGAATACTCGATTCTGATTGGTCAATCACAGCGGTCTACAGCCTGTTATTTCTTTATAGCAGACCATTGCTATGGGTGCAGTTCTGATGTCGTACTCTGGTGGACCGATTTGTCACATTATTAATTTGTAGTAAGTAGCCATGTAATTAGCCTTACATAAATATTTTAATCAACTGGCAGCCCTAGTAACAAAGAAGATCATCTGGCCTGAAGTCCAGTAACCAATCCTCCTTTCTCCTAAAATCACTATTAACAGGGTGTCAGTTAAAACAGCTAAACCCACTGAGAGGCTGCCAGAGGCTCTGCTCTGCTCACTGTTTGCTTTGAACTGGTGAGGAAAAAGAAATGTTTGTGTGTCAGTGTGTGCAAGGATCCACGGTGGGAAAACTGGCAGTGTTTTTGCACTTGAGTGAAAAGATGCAGGCTTTCTGTCTAAAACTCAAGGCCAACTCACAACTAAAGACTCTGATTTCATTACGTCTCCTTAATCCTGAGTGACACATGTTTTTATGACTGATTGCAATAAATTACACGTTCCATTGTTTTCTTGAAGGCAATTAAAATATCACCTTCAAGTTCTGCCTTTCAAAACAAACTCAGTTCGCTCTTCGTTTTTTTTGGCATTTCAAGTCCCATTAATTTCCTGTTCCTGCTTCAGACAGACATTATGATTAATCAGGCCTGACTTGAGCGGTTGTCGTGCTGAGGAGGAATGCTCCTCTTGACTCTCTCCGTGTTTGAGGATAAGTGGTACTGATTACGGCCTCTTACTGTGTGTACTCACTGCTCACTGATGAGGAATGGCTCGAACACACAGATGCTCACAAACACATAGACACACTTTGTTGTCCCCAAACGAAACACTCAGGCAAAGGCGCATGCGTGCAGATACACACAGCTTCCCCCATTATCTGCTCTGGCACATACCTGTAGGAGGAGGCTTGTTTATTTGAGCTGCTGTGTCTCTTGAAGACATTCCAGTGTGGTTTTCCCACGCTGAGGGTGGTGCAGGTAGCTGGTGAGGGTGGTGGTGGATAGGCTCGGGGCAATGGCCTCTTGGACTTTGTGTTGGTTGTCGATGCACTAATGGTGTGTCTGTCCACCACAATACATAACACACATTCCTCTGAGGCGTGTCCAGACATGTTATGTTTCTATGCAAGGACACACACACTTTGCCGTTGATGTGGTTGTTTAGAAAAGGGAATGTGGGTTTTATGCATGCATGTGCATGTATGGAGGGGATTTTAATATTGCAGGATTACTGTTGTTTTCCCACCTTTGTGTCTCAAATCAGCTCACTGCATCTAAACACTAGGGCTGGGACGATTCACCTATCTCCTGATTCAATACTTCACGATACTTGGGTGCCTATTCGTTATGAATTGTGATTTATAAGTGCTGCAATTTGATATTACAATTTATTTTGATTTTTGTTAACCCTTTTAACACTAGACCATGGGAAAAAGTTGAATCATACACTTACAGGGACTTTTACTTAAAAAATATCAAATGTCAGGAATAATTTATCAAAGGTTTCCAGCAATTAGAAAATCAAAGACAGTTTCCTCACAAATTAGTGGTGTTTTTTTTTTTTATTTATTAGGAGCATGTACTGTTTTATACCTCTTATAAAAGAGGTACATCTTATTTCCATATACTGTATAGACAGTTCCCTTTTTAAAACCTTATTTTGAAAAACAGATGTAATCGCACGTGTATACTTCTGCTAATTTCTTCAAGTGCGTCGCTAGCTCTCCTCAGCTCTGTTCTCGTCATACATCCATGGTCAGCCCCATTGAGGCCGTTTGAATGCATTTATAATAAATGTCAGTATATGGGTGCTCTACATTTGTAGCGTCAGCCGATTTGACCACAGAGATGAGAGTGACGCTGGCTTAACCGCACATTACCACAATACGATAACGTTTGCTATGACATGACGTGACAGAGTTATGCAAGCCCCCAGGAAGTGCAGCGGTCGTTGATTCCAACATGGGACCCCATGTCTGAGTCATGTGACCGAGCGGACGCTACTGCACATATCGGACATGCACACTAGGGCCCAGTAAGGCCCAGAAGACCCAGAAGTCTACCCATTGGCTTCATGTGCCACTGAGCAACTTTCACAGGATTGAATGGGGACCTGCCCCCGACGCTGTATCCAGTTCTCTTTATACATCCATGATGCATTAGCAGCGTTAGCCATTATATCTATCTCTGCTTTTCCTGTAATGTGTGAAACCCAAAGTGTTTCCATACTTTACTGTGTGTGTAGTGTTTACCACTTTGAATTTAACATGTGAGGGTGCAGGTCGTATCCATGCAGACTCTCCACTGTTTTCTGCTTCACTGCTCGCTGCGGTTTGTTTTGGTTGAACGGATATGACTTCATGTCACACAAGGTACAACAATAAAAGTGGTAACTTCCTTCTGTCTCTGCATAGACTCAAATGAATCAAATATAGCGATTCTGGCATTCAAAAAATATATTTCAAAATCTTAAAAGAAAAAAATTACGATACATAGGTAAATTGTTTTTTTTTTTTTTTTACTAAACACAGATGCAAGATGCAGATTTGCGGTTTGAAAAGAGGGCAGCAACAGTCAAGCTTTTTAAAAAAGGGACTGGATAATCCGGCTATCATTAGAGACACAGTTAAAACAGAAAAAGAAAAACACAAGCTGCCCTGAACTGTGTGGCTCCAAAATAGATCTTATCAGCAGGGCTCCTGTTGCCAGACAACACTGAGGAAAGAAAACGGTTTACTGTCTATTTATGCATAGACATGCACACTCACATTCACACACACACACACACACACACACACACACACACACACACACACACACACACACACACACACACACACACACACACAAGTTCACTGTTAAGGCCCGCTGGCACTGCAGCATCCCCAAGGCAGCCATTGTCAACGTACATCAGCAGCGTTTTGGTGAAACCAGACTCCCCAGACATCTGAGGGCCAAAGAGGCAAAGCAGAGAAGAAGGACCCCCCTCCTTTCTTTCTCACCCCCAGCTGCCAGGGAGGGGCGGCTCTGTGCCCTGATTTATACCCTGCAGGTGTCTGGCATGTTCATGTGCATGTATGCAGAAGTCCATGCACGTGTGATGTCGAAACAAATCGGCCCCGTCGGCGTATTTCATTTAGATAAGGCAATAAAGTGAAACACTGAGATGAATACTTCACACATGTTGCCTGCTCCATTATTCCTGCACTGTAAAACCTCTAAGAAGCTCTCTGCTGTTTCAGATTTAGTATGCACTTGTATCCACTTCACAAAGCACATTATAAATATCTTTAGAGGCCAAACAGCAACAGACATCAACTGTTATATATCTGAATTAAGTGCTTTGTAAAATTTTCTTGTAAAAAAAGGTGTAAATAAAAAGCAGAACCAGTGAGTTTTTGTTTGTTTGATCCATGACAAAGGACTCCAAAACCTATAAATGCCAACTGTAACTAAGATAGGACCATCCATATCCCTTTGCACACTGACAGGGTTATAGGGAGCAACTGTTCTGCAATGCATCTAGTATATACTGTATGATCTTTACATGCAAACACCAAAACAAACAATTTATCCTGGTAACAAGTAGAGCCACACAATTTTGAAAAAAATAACTAATTGTAATTATTTTGACTGATATTGCAATTGTGATTTGATTTGTGATATTAGAGGGAATCATATTTTTATAATTATTCTCATTTTAATTGAAAAATATTCAGTAGAATATGATGTGTAGACCAGGGCATCTCTGCAGCACAATATTAAATTTAACAAATTTGCGATTTCCTCTTCATCCTGTGATTTGAAAATCTCAAATAATTGTGCAGCCCTAGTAACAAGTATACACATCAATGACATGTTCTGTCAATCAAATGAACACTGACACTGTAGTTTATAGAGTCAATCCCATATAAACCGTCCTGCTGCTGTAAATATTCATAAAATCACCAAATGCATTAATCTGCAGTTGAAAATACACCCCAACATATGCATTTTTACTCCTATTTGAGTAACATTTGCCAGAGTGCCCATATATATTAGGGAATTATTTCGCACTTTTTAAAAAGCACAGTAACATATTTATGACCTGTTATTTATGTCATCTGTGATTGTTGTTTTTGGTCTTTTTATAGGAAAAATGTAGAATGAGTGATTTTTTTTCATTCTTTTAGTATCTACTGAGATACATTCACAAGTTCATACTTACTAGACAAACTTAACACAAACACAACACAAAGAAAAGTTCATATTAGTTTAATAATATAATTAGTTATTATATTATTATTAAAAATATCTATATACACAACTCATGCCGTTTGATTATGCTATATTAAATTTTTGCCTTTTTCGTGTACTGATTTTGGCAAATATTTGGTAGAAAATAAACACTTATGGCCAAAATAAAGTAAATAATAGTTGTATATCCAATGTAAACACACGTTCTACTTGTCAGAACCACAGACAAAAGAAAAGTATGTCTCCACTTCATCCGACTGTACAGAAGTGAAGCCAAAATATCCCAGATATGGGAGCTGCCATCTTGAGATTTTAACATCATTTGTAGCCAGAGTCTGTGCTGTAGTGATCGGATGGCAGAGATGTGGTACCGAGGTCATCTGTCCGATCCAATCGCGTGCCGAGCACGGCCGCCACTTGAAAGAGACCCACAGCTACCAGTCATGACGTCTCACTCCCCTTTTTATAGCATCAAATAACAAATGATTAATGGTTAATGATTAAAAAAATGTATTTGTCGTGAAATTTCAACTTTATACACAGTCTATGGCCACAACAATGTCTTGCTCCCAAATCAATACTGCATTAAAAACAGGATTTCAGCCTGTGTAAATAGTCTTGAGTCTTGTCTGCTGAAAAATGACAATGATGCTGTGGAGTGTCTGTTTGCCTGCATGTCTGTGACCTTCACAGGAAGCACAGATTGTTTGCTGTGGGTCTGTTGACACATGCAAGCACAGATGAATTCACATAGAAATGTAAACAAATAGTCATAGGCATCAGATTCAGGGGGGAAGGAACTTTTTTACTTGTTTAAATCTAAGACAGAGTTTATTGATTGCATTGTTTTTGCAATGCCTTGTTTGTTACAGCAGCCCTGTGGTTGCGGCCTGAACCAGACCCCCCCACCCCTCTCTCAAACCTCAGAGTCCATCTCTTCTTTCATGTTCCCAGAGGGATAGTCTTGATAAAGGGTATACTATTAGAAAAGACGGAGGGAAAAGTGATGGGGTGATAAGAAAGAATAGCAGTGGGGTTTGGCCGTGGGGTGTTGGGGGGAGGGGGTGTTGGGTCAGTGCAAAGTGCTGAATCAGCTCTTCCTAACACCCATCACACGATCTATTCCAGAGTTTCCCCAGGGAGCAGTTACGTTCTCAAGGCTCCACGCTCTATATAACGGGAACATTCATTGGACAGACGGTACTTAGAGACTGGGATCACATTACTGGGACGGGGCAGTACGTGGTAGAAAGGACTCCATGTTACTGCTCATGTTTGTAGCAATGAGGCAAAGCATGAGAAAAGTCCAAGCCCATGTGATTTTAAACATAAAGAGCTGAACATGCCTGAGGGGAAATATGGAAATGATGGCCCTGTGATAGATGATGAGGCTCCATGTGAAGGCTTAGGGCAGGCTGGTGGGATGTTGTTTTTAGCTCTGTCACCATACATTGTTATTTCCATCAGTCCCAGAAGGACAGTATGAACTTCAATGACTATGAAGTCAAATTCCCTGAAACATAATGTAATATCTGTCAAAACAGCACTGCATATCCTCAGTGTCAGCCCACTCGGTTCATCTCGATGTTCAAACAATAGAGAGAAATCTGGAGTAGGTCAAGGCCGTCACAGTCAGCTGAGCTGACCAAAGAAACTGACGCTCTGATACGCCTCAGACGGCCATTTGTAGTTGGCTGACAGGAAGGAAGCGGATGAATACCAGGAAGTGAGGTTCATTGAAAAGATCCAAACGGCCTCAGTGGCCTCGGTTGCTAGTGGCATGAAACATGAAAAATTTCCTGAGTCTGCCCGACTCTGCCTGCTGTTGCTTAGCAACTCTGATTAAGTTTAATCACCAAGAGACCTTTATCTGCTTGTGACTGCAAAGCATGCCCTGCCCTTTGGAGAGGTCACTCAAGATAGTGTGTGTGAAGTCATGCTGATGTGTATCTGAGGATCACTACATCAGTTAATTATTCTCCTCTATTGAACTCTATTCTTATCTGAAATACGGGGGAGTGATATGGATAAATCTGCTGTCATAGTATAAAATTTTCTTAGTGCAATATTGATATGTAATGTGATGTATATTTTCTAGAAATTCAATTGGGAAGCCTGCAAATGCCTTGTTCTTTAGCCCTGAGACAAAGGCCCCAGATCAGAGGATGATCCACTTTATCTCGGCACGCGCAAATTGGTTAGAGAGCTATGGGTTAGGGATGCACCCATCTGACTTTTTCTGTCCTGATAGCAATACCTGGGGTTTGTGTGTCTGCCGATATTGAGTACAGATCCCATATAAGTGTTTCATTAATAATCTGTATGCCTCACTGTGTGGAAGTGAAAATGGGCTTTTAGTCCAGCGGCACATTTCGGATGATTGGGACAGAAAATGGCCATTGAAAGTGGGCCCCGCAAACTTACATGTCCCAGGCGAAAAGTCAGCGTCCTCACTTTGATGCCCTATGTACAAGACAAGGAAAATTACTGCATTATTTTTGTATTGCAGTGGACAAGGGCAGAATCTTCAGTCACACATTGGGGGACCAACGGACCTAAGGGGAAGGTGGAGCCCTCAAAAAGACAAAAACGATGCCCGCACGCCTCGCAGAAAGCTTGCACACAAGCTTGTTTTGTAAAAAACAATCAAACATTAAGCATTTCTCTGCATTTTCAGTACCAGCAGCTACATGTTGGATGTTCAGTAAAGCACCAAACATAATACCTGGAGCGATAAGGAACATGTGCCAAACTGTAACCAGGAACAGCAGTTGGAGTTGCTAAGCTATAATTAGACAATTGCTGTTTGAAGGAGGGGTTCAATTCATAATAATGTTAATGAAATAATGAATCTAGGTTTTTTAGGCTGTGATACAGATATTTGGGGGTTTCATAGAATATATAAACCAAAAATTATTGCATAATTAAAGGTACACAGCAAACATGAGAACAGGTAATCCTTCTCCCTAGGGCCATCTTTTCATTATCCATTTATCAAAAACATTTAAGACTGTCTACGCCTCCATGACACATCTCTCACAGTCAGCACTCCACCTCTCTCTCTCTCTCTCTCTCTCTCTCTCTCTCTCTCTCCATTTATCTCTGTGCTTTCCCTCCTATCTCCTGTTCAATCTGTTTTCTCTTTCTCTGCCTCTCATTGTGTGAGTCTCACTCTCCCTCCTTATATGGGAACAACAGGTAAAAGCTTTTCTTACAAGGCTCCCTGACCCTACAAAGAGGAAAGAGTGAGAGAGACAGGAGAGACAGCAGCCATCTTGTTCATATAGAGCCCATAAATGATTTATTACAGGTTTGAGATGTGTTCATTTCATATTCCTCTCCCACAGGGTGTTGCTTTCTCATGTACATCTCATGTAAAAGTGAAGGAACAAAAGGGATGCAGGGAGGGAAAGAGGAAGCAGAGCGATGGATGACATGTTTCAGTTTTAAATATTACACAAGTCAACCTCTTCTCATACAATGGTTCATCATACGAAAAGTTTTTCCTTATTATTCATGCATTTTCCTATGAATGTCCAGCAACGTGTTAATTTCCGCTCGTTACATGCATACAGTGTTTTCATAATTAGCATCCATCTTAACAGGAAACAACTTGTTTAGGTTTAGGTGACAACTACAATAGAAACTGCTTATAAGTCAAATTTGACATTGACATTTGTATATTCATTACATGAATATAGAGTAATGAAACGGACTTCTTCGCTATTTAGTGGCTTTGCTGCAAATTCTCCCACCTTTTCCCTCACTGAGGGTGAGGTATTGCAGTCTTTGGCCAGCTCTGCAGTGCGAGCGTACATGCAGAATGGCACCCCTTTAACAGGGCTCCTCAATGTGGATGGAGATGGCCGCTGATCTACACGAGCTGTTGGCGCTGCAGAGCCAAGGAGTTTCACTTTGGGGGCATTATGTGATGAGACATTATCAAACCACTTGACGAGGGCAGCTTCAACCACAGATGCTTTCACCGTGTGCATTCGTTTTTTATTTTTATTTCTTTTTCCCATCATGATATCAATGTGGACGCAGCACCAGCTTCAGGTATCCAGCTGGAGAGCACACGGTCTGCGAGGCAAAGTATCAATTACATTAATCTAATGAAGTCTTAAAATGTTTTTCCGCATTTTTTCATTAAAACATACCCAAAAACATCCAAAATGAACACTGTAAGTGGCATATTTAAACGGCATTTGTATAGGAATGATTCTGTCCGAAGATTTTTGGTCCATATAAACAGGTTATCACTGTAACTGTGATAATTATAAGTGTTTTTTCACTGTACTTGGTAAGGTTTAGGAAAAGATGGTAGTTTGGGTTTTAATAACTCAGAATAAAGAATGAGAAATAAATTGACATTGACTTCTGGTTTCACACGAGATACGAACACCGGTCTCCTGGGAAAAAGTCTGGTGTTTTTGGACCCACCCACTTTGGTTTGTCACTCTTTTACTTTCTTGTTCACGATTACATGGATTACGTAGGAACTGATTTTGTGGGATGAACAGTGTATTACTTTTCGCAGGTACAGCTACAAACGATGTACCGTATGTTAGCAGCCTGCAGAAATATCAAAATATAGAGGAGCAGAAAACCAAAAGAAATTTTCATTAGAAGAAATCAAATTCTAATATTATATATTAACTTTTACTACACTTAACAGTGTTTTATAAATGCTTTTCATTCATTATACAATTTCTATCACAATAAAGCATTCATTTTTAAACTTTGGGTACCTTATTCTGAAGGTGTCTGAGTAATATCACAGCACTGTAACCCCAGACGCTCCTATTATCATCCTCACTCATCTACATTTTGCTCTATGCCATCAAAAGCGTTGTTGTTTCTAGATTTCTCTATCAGTGCCTGACTGCAGCACAACTATGCGAGCCAACTGGATTTCCTGTGTTACTGTGTTAACATGCAGAACGGCACTCACAGACATGTAGTGTATGAAGACACTGTGCCATAGAACAAGCAGAGACAGCTAACAAAACCGCCGCAGTTATTAATCAAACCACTGATACGAGGAGACAGATGGCAGGATGTACGTATGCGTGTCAGACAGCTGTGACTGTCATACTTGTTTGACGTAGACCTTCCCAGGTGTTGCCTCCTGGGCTTCACAGAGGGAGGAACAGTGGGCACTGCGTTTGTGTGTGTGTGCGTTTGTCAAGATGAGCGTCTGTCTGAGGGGAAACAAACGCTTTCACAAGTTTCTGCTCTCAGGTTTCGGTGCCAGTGTACAAGTATACGTGTCATGTCATGCCTTTGTCAAAGTGAGCATTTGCAGTAAATCTCAAGCTGTGCCCTCAAAGCAGTTGGCAAGGAGAGAGACAAAGAGAATTTTCTTAAAGTTGAAGCAGCTCTCACATGTGCATTCCTCTCATACCAAAAGCCAGCCGACGCCAACATTAAACAAAAGAAGCATATCTTTTACTTTCAGGAAGTCCCATTGAGACCGAAGGTTGTGAGACAAGCAGAAGATAAGCAATTCAATAACGCAATCAAAGAGAGACACTTTAAAATGCATTTAAAAAACTGTATACGAGTACTGGTGATAGAAAATGTGCAGCTCACTTCACATTAGCCATTACATTAAGCTGCTCCTAAAACTGTTTCTCTGGTTGTAGTTGTTTGGCAGATTTATGCATTAGCAGAGCATTCAGCGATTTAGCATAGCATTTAGTCACCAGTTGTTTCCATTCACACATTTTTATGCACGTTTTGAAGTATTGCATTAGAAAAGCTGTGGGAAACAGCAAAATTCAATTAAACTTCCTCAGCTGTGAAAGGTTTTTATGCTCACTTGAGTTGTTTTTTTGCCTTCGTTATAAGAGTTGATACGCTAAATGAATTATGGAGATGCCTTTGCAGAATATGTTCTCACGTAGTGAACATTTAATCGACATGGCTGATCAGCTGTTTCCACTGTCTGCGTCTTCTCGGATATTCCCATGTCTTCATCACTGGACAGCATGAAACAGCTGACATGAACGAACAATTACAACTTTCCCAAACAAACCAAAGTCCTGAAGGACTCTCTCCATTACTCTCTCGTAGATGGTTGGATGGTCAAGCCGGCTTGTTTGTTTCCGGTTCACAACCTCTTCTTCCTCTACTCTGTTTACTGGCAGATTACAGCCACGCATTGCCTGTAGTGCCAACGTCTGACCAAACTGTAGTCGAGTTATTTGCTTCAAACCAGTTTATGAAAATGCATCTAATTCACGTTTCTTTTCTTTTTTTTTTTTTCAATATTTCAAAAGTTCAGTTCAGACTCACAATGGACAGTTTTTTTGTTTAAAAAAAAAAAGATAAGAGATATCAGCTTTTTGATTCCACATACTCTTGTTAAAACCTGGCTAGGCCTAGGCTACATGACCCACAATGAAGTGACATCACTTGAGGCAACACTGCTGGAGCTCCCCTTTAATTCCTCATCAGTTTTCAGTTTTACAAAAAGCATAACACATATGCACAGTGTCACAACTCATGCTGATATACAGCTATTTGTCAGTGACAATTATTTATTAATAATAATTCATTAAACATCTAAAATGTGAACTCACAGTCATCTAAATTTGATTAGTCATGCCTGTGACCCATGAGCCATTTGAAAAGCCCTGAGTCGGTGCTCATGTGAGTCTCATGTGAGATTTTAGACACCAGCTCATAAAACCAAAAAGTTGTGTGTCAGAGTTTGCCATGTCATTCATTTGAATGTGTTGGCATCATCACGTTCTGGTAAATGGTTGATCACGACCAAACACTTCAGCTATGAGGGAAGTGTGTGTGTGTGTGAACAATAGGTTTTGATTGCAGATTCAAGGTTCCTGTGGGCATGATCTGACCGGACCTTGAAGAGAAGTAACTGTCTGTAACTCGCTGGCATCACACAGACAGGAAGCAGATCACTGACTGATCTCATTTCAGTTCCCCTAGCAGCTCAAAAGCAGGAAGTCAGACTGATAAGAGGGACCACAGACAATGAACCACTATAAAAATATATCAGTAACGAGGACCACATACTGAAACACTCATGCATGTATTCAGACTTTGCACACATTGTATGCATGATTATGAGACCTGATTTATGACAAAAAAGAAATGCTTGCACTGTCTCCATTTTTGCACAGTGCCCTAAATGAGCTCATTGTTTCACTGTCTGCAGAAAAAAAACACACTCTGCAGATTCCTCATTATGACCGAAATTTATCACGTTTCCCATAAACTGATTCCTCATCTAAACAGAAGCTCGAAACAAAGGACCATATTCTGTGCTTGCAATTGGAGCTGAACTGCATCATCTCTGTTTGCATATAATAATGCATATTGGCCCACATTTAGATGATTCCAGGATGAATCAAAAAGAAAACTGCTACAGTGGCTTAATTTGAGTTCTATGTGTGTGAAAATAATACAGTAAATTGCTGAAGAGTGAGTAACCTGCATTAATCATGTGCAGAAGGCTGGTAGTTGGGTATTTTTATACTGTGGGCGACTCTTCCTGTCTTTCTGCTGCCTTTCAGAGCTGTGGGTTTGGATGACACACAGCTCAGGATGTCCTGCTGGTAGCGATCCTTCCTGAAGGAAGGGACATGAGAGGTCAGCACGTGATGGTATTTTTGAGCACTGCAGACAGGAAGTCAATAACGTGTGTGTTTCTGAGCAATACTGGGTACCACGTTGAATGAGCTTGAAACTAACGGTTTAATAAAGCCTTCCCCTAATACAGTGATTGTCCAATTGTAGCTTAGCAACCATAACCTGGCAGGCCTGTCGAGCTTTGGATTTGTCCAGATGATGAAGCGCTGTGCATAGTAGTATGAGTCGGCATCTGAAGTTTGGAAGGTGTTTCCAAAAACATGAGCAAATGTGTAATGAATGAATTTAATATTTTGTGTTTCGCTCTAACATAAGCTGCAATCATTGGCATGGCCAGCTAACTAGCTACCAAAGTAACTGAGCGTTGCTTCCTAACCAAGGAGAACTATATTAGTTTTTTCATGTGTGCACATGAATGTGTGTGCATGCATGAAAATTATTCCTGTCCTGTCAACATTCGAATGAAGTGCACCTCGAGTTCAATGATTTCAGTGTGATCCAAATAGTTCTGCAGCCCCAACCAGCATTCTGCAGAAGTGACAAGTCTAATGACTAATCCAATGGTCATCCCTCTCCCCAAACCCTCTCTCTCGCTCTCTCTCACACACACACACACACACACACACACACACACACACACACACACACACACCCCTCAACACCACAAACAGAGCATAGCCAATTAAATAAGATGAGCAGCAAAGCTTGGGGTTACTGGAAGCACACAAAAGGCTTTTGTAGAGCTTCCCCAAACCGACACACTGCTTGAATGTATGGGAAAAGATTAACCATGCATACATTACTATGTGGCCAGTAACCATTATGGACTTCTCACAGATTGTGCCTCCTTTCTATATCTTTACACTGCTTTACAGTAAAGTCTCTTAGACCAATTATTTTGTGAAGTGAAGCATGTGAAAAGACGTGCCTCAAACCCCCCTGGGACAGAGGTTTCATCTGTATTCAAAATGCATGATTTTGGCAAACTTTTGAATGTTTCTCTCCTTCATTGAAAAAGTAAAGTAGTGAACGGCGGAGAGAAAACGGAGGAGATTAAGCGGCGTGGGGGAAATAGAGGGAGAGAGGTTTGGACAAAGACTGACCCCTCGCACAGCAAAACAAATTGTTCAAGCAGAAAAGAATCATTATTAAATGAGACAAAGAAGAGGAAAACAGACAGAAAAGAGACAGGACAAAGAAGCAGGCATGTCTTGACTCATCCAGACAGACAATAGTTGAATGGCACAGTGTCTAACCTGATAATAATTCAACATATTGTGCCAATGTTGGTAAAGAAAAACAGAAAAGACAAGTGTGAAGATTTTTTTACTGAGCATCTGTGGGAATTCATGTTTATTAATGTGTTGTATATTTAAAAAATTGTCATTATAGCCATAGATGTGAAGTAAACAGCTTCAGTAGGCAGAACATTTTTGGCATTATTGGGCAAAACATCCATAAGTACATCCAAGTGCTCTAAGAGAAAACTAGACCTCTGTACCTCCTCATGGCTCTGCTTTCAGGCTTTTAAAAATATAGTCCATGATGGGAGACTTTGGCCAGTCACAGGTCATTTCAGAGAGACAGGGTTCCTATTGACGGTTCATTCAGTTGCGGCAGCTGTCAATCAGAGGTCAAATGGTCAAACTAGGCAACGCGGATCAAATATGAATCAGTATTCTGTTACTGTAATGCCTATTTCTCATCTCAAATGTTGTCAGAAACATCTTTTAGTGTAGCTGTAAAATGAGAGTTTGCTCCGGCTGGTGGGCAGTGCTTTGTATTTCCTCAACTTATCTCAACATGGCTGCCGGGTCACAAACTTTCTCAGGATGCCATTAGGAGCACCGGAGAACACAGAGACACATGATTTTGTTCAGATTTCCTGTCTCATGCACTAATGTCAGGATATAGTGACGCTTTATGTGAATAACTTTTTTTTTTTTTATCATATTTGCTCCATTTTCTGCTTTAATAGACAATATCAGTTGTGTATACTATGGATAATTAGCTCATTTGGGGTAATGCTAATACCTTCAGTAAAGATTTGGGTCTCTTTTTTATATAGATTTTATTATTCAGTACCCACTCTGGTAGTTATTAAGCTATTTATCGTTCATCCTCATTCAAAAAATACATACATGTATGCAAACCGATGCCGACATGCATGCAAATGAAGACAGTTATTTTGATTCCTTCACACACACCCTCCCATCTGATATCATGCTCCAATCTGCACGGGGCTGTATGAATTTGAATAATTCAGCAGCATGGAGAGTTGCTTTTCTCCGTCTTTTATAACACACATACTCTTGGACACACATATATATATACACACATGCAATATGTAGTCAATGACTCCTTGCCTTTGTGGCGTCATCAAGAGGAAATCTGTCATTATTTGATGACTTTAAGAGATTTATATTGAAGCAAATAAATTGTACAAGAGATGCGAGATCGTTCAAATGCTTACTCGCCTTTCGAAGAAATGTATTTTTATGTATGAACAAACTGACCAGCTAAATATGAACACGTTAGCTAAACCAACACAGGCTGTAACTCGTCTTACACAAAGGAATAGTTTTGGAAAATACAAGATCACTCGACAGATAGCGTAGTATCGATCTTTTCATCTAACAGCAAGAAAGCAAATAAGCATGTTTTCCAAAATGTTGAAAAAAAAGGGAGAGCAGGTTTATATTTCATTCAGTTGTTTAGTTCTTTGCCATCTTATATTTATAAAACCACATCTGTGATTAATTTGTGGTCAATAGTTTATAGATTTTTTCTCTCACACAAACTCAAACATAGTGCATTTTTAATGTGAAGCATCAATAGTAACACGTTGATGCAAAATAAAGCACATATAGCCTACCAGAGAAACATACTGTACACCATCGTGCATATTCTTGATGTAACATGTGAATCAGGAATCAGTGTGAAAAGTTCATTCATATCCCCCGCTGTGATTTATGTGACGTTAACGGGGAGATGTTCCTCTCATGTTCTGTGCCCTTGAGAGAGTTTTGAGTGCCATCGAGTTCTTTCCCTGTTCAGAGCAGGATAAAGGAAAAAAAAGAGCTATAACCTCGAGGATCGGCGGTTTGCTCTCTGTCGTCTTTGACGTTGACAGCGTCAGCGTGGAATGCAGATCTAATCATCACTGTTGGGAAAAATTGTTCAGGACAGAGTAGTCATTACACTTTCCACTTTCCCTCGCTTGAAATAGTTTCCATGAAGACACACAGACACAGTGAGGGTGTGTGTGTTTATGTGTGCAGCAGGTGTTTTTTTTTTCTCTTCTGAACTGAGGATTTGAACAAGACATTAGTCCAACAAAACTAAAATCTATTCGGAGACCACTCATCAAGCATTACAGGATTAAGATAGGAGATATAACCGAGTTTTCTGCCTTTGGAGGGTTCTTCCGATTTGGCCTAAAAACTGAATATTCAAATGAGTGTTTCAGTGTGTTAAAGTTAGGTTTTCTGTTTAATAATTTACTCATTAGTAAATTAAATTATGGCCTCACGCATGTTTAAGTGGGATGCTAATCCAATAACCACTGTTAGTACATGTCAGTGCTTTTCTCCTTTACTTGTACTGTCCTTGGATGAGGATTATATAGCAGTCTGTTTTCATTTTCTTTTCAGTTTAGTAAAAGTAGGACAGTATTAAATAAAATCTCAATAAACTAATCAAGCAGAACCTGTTAGTGGCTGGATACAATATTTGCTTCCATGTTTCTAGTCCTGTTTCTTCATTCTTTTAAATTGACTACTTAAGGAGTAGGAAGCTGAAGTCCCTCTGGTGGACCCCATGGGACCTTATTTCAGAAAAAAATATGAGCAGCAGTCAAGGCTGAGAGATAAACATCTTTTAATCCCATTTTAATTTTTATGATAAAACGTAATTTGACAAGAAAAGTCACAGTTTTTCGTAGGTTTGTCATAGTATCACTTAGTTTTGTGTGAAACTGCACAGTGAGCTACATCTCACAAAATATACATATACATAGCTAACGTAGCTACGACCAGGCACAAATGAAATGTTATCTGACCTGATCTTTTATCCAGCGACTCCTGGTCTTTTTATCAGCCAGGAAAAGAGAGAATGAGTCAGACCCGTTACTGGTGTGAGTACAACCCAGTACGAAACACACAGGCGTCGTAGCTTCAGCGAGAGAGACGTCACTTATGTGACTTTTGGGCGTGTAGTCTTTCTAATAATGTGTTTTCACAGTCTGATACTTTAACAGTTTTATGTCATAATTCAAACAGGATCAAAAAATAGTTTTTCCCTCCGTTGACTCCCATTATAATATTTTTTTTCCCCCGAAATAAGGTCCCATGGTGGTCCACCAAAAGGGGAGGGACTTCACATCTCTATAGCTCACGAAAGGCTGCTGTAAGTTGTGATGATGTCACAGCCAACAGGTGTTGTTCAGCGCAAAGCAGCATCAGCCTTTTTCATCAAAGGCTAGTGTTATATTGATTATTATGTTATATGTTATTATTATGTTACGGACGTGAAGAATTAGTTAATATTTGCAGTACTTTGTACTGAAAATTCACAAAGGATGGATGGATGAAGAGACACGTTAAACTCTTATGTTGTTGCTGCAAATTAACAAGTTGGTCCTCCATTTCTGAGCTCCATCTTACTACTACTTTATGCTTTACGTTTTTGTATTAGCCCAAGCATTACCCGCGGTCGCCATGATAGCGGTGTGGCCAAGATGGTTTTCCGAGCAGATTGGGGGATGTTAAAAGCACTCTTAGCATACCTCGGACCGCAGGAATATCTGGAAAGATTTTTGGAACCATTAAAAAAACCTGGGCTTTGTTGATGATTCTCCGGAGGGAGGAATCGGGCCGAAAATCGTCTTGATTCTTGTGTAGAGTATGCCTGGCAAAAGGTGGGTGCTGCTTAACAAACGATCAGTTGTTTGTCTGTTGTGTAGTTCACAGCCAAGGTTTCTGAGCTGAGCATTAATCAGGTTTATTACGTTACAATACAGCAAAAATGTTCTTAAATTGCAAAACTAAAACATTGCTGAATAAATCTGTTTTGTTCCACTGTTCAAGCTGGAAGCAAAAATAATTGTTTGTAATTTTGGGCCCTAAGTTTAGACTTGTCCTGCTATTTACCATGAAGGGTCATGGGCGGCTAATAAAAGTACAGCCTTGCTAAGAAATAAATAATGGAAATGTCATTATGTTTCCTCATCCATCAGTTGTTAAAACAATTGAGAGAGTTTTTTTTTCACTCTTCCAAACACCAGAGTCTGCCTCTTTGTCTTTGGATCATCTATTATTGCTGGAGGCCAGTGTAATTGCACAGAGCACCATTTTCTGATTCAGCATTTCCACCGTGCGAGAAAAGCAATCAGGATTGTCCCACAGCGATCCGCTTTATTGCTCCACTCGCTCCGTCATATTTGGGACAATGCGAAGTGAAACAGAAGGATGTTTGGTTATACTCTAAGGCCAAATCAGGCGGAAGGTTTGTCGAATCATTGTGTTTGTGTGTATGTGAGCTCTCCATCTGCAGGCGACACACTCGCTGCTGAGGTTTGCACAACAGGAAAATCTTGTCTATTGTCTCATCACTCAGGATTTTCTTTTCTTTACTTCTCCTCTCTCTTCCTTCTGCTCCCAGTGTGCTCAGCTTTCCTTATTGCTCTCCTTCTTTCATTTATATATCATAGTTGTTTAAACATACACTCATTTTTTGTATTTAATTCTGCTAAATTAAATTACTTGGATGGAACGACTACAAAACAGCTTCAAGCTACCTTGTAGTTCAGTGTTAGAAAACAAAACTAATACGCTATAGTGTGAATGTATCAATATTGCATTAATTAAATGACAATTAGAAATGTATTCCATCACATTTGCCAGATTTATTGAGCCTGTCTGATACAGTTGGCTCATGTTATTGATTATGTCTGGAGCATTAGAGCAAATCCAGCTCCAGAATACAGATCTGAGCCGTTTGTCTGTTTTAGCTCACAACCCAAGCAAACAGATTGATTAAAATGGTTTCTATTAATACATGACTCTAGTATACAAAGGGTCTGCTCGCTTATGAGCATAAAGGCTGAGTGAAGAGTGAAAATTCATCAGTGCATCCAGCTATCTCGCAATAATTGGTAGAGCTAGTTGGTGAGCTAATCACTAACGTGGTCCGTAACAATAGGCCTCATGCAGCAACATTCTCTTAAATTTCTCTTATATTTTCTATTAAAAGAAAAAAAAATAAGAGAAGTCAACTGCAGATGTTACCAAACATACATAACCATCCAAACCTGCTCTTACCTAGGTGTGCTGAATCATGAATCCCACTTGGTTATAAATGTGAGTTGTGATCGTTGTTGCTGCTTGCTTATTATTAGCATAGGTAACACCCCTCGGACAGGTGTTGTGCCGTGAGCAAATACATTGGCACATGTCCAGCCACCGAAACAACTGTAAGAAGAAGAACATATGAATGGATGAATAGATATATGGATAGATAGGTCAATTTTATTGAACCCAAATTGGGAAATTCTATAACAGTAGTAGTGAAATCAAGGTACTGTTAAATAAACTTAAAAAACTTGGCATTAAAATCAAAAAGCATCTAAGATCATGATGGAAGTCATTACAAAGATGAACACAACACAGTATCATCCAAGGATTTTTATGAAAAGATCATTTCATTTTTCATTTTTCTTTTTTTTCTCTTCTAATTTCCGATTAACTCCCCAGTTGAGTGTGAGGAGAGGATAGGAGAGAAGAGAGGAAGAAAGAAGACGTTGAAAGAGGACACAAAGACTCAACTGTAGCCGAACATTTGCCTCCGATTGGACCACGGCTGAAACTGCAAACTGAGCGCACTCTGAGAAAGAGTAATAGAGCAGGAAAAACCTGCACCTGTGGCTGTTCTGTCAACAAATGACAAGCCATCAGTGATCTCCGTTGTGATGAGGCTTACCAGGCACACACACAAAAACACACAGAAACCAGACAGGAATCCCCCCCCAGACAGCTGCTTATTAAGACAGCAAAGCCCTTCTTTTCTTCTTCTTCTTGTGCCCTACTTGGCAGAGGTCAAAAGACTGAATATGAGAGGAAAAAGCAAGATAGAGAGAGATGAAGATTTCTTCCAGACCACCCACAACCCTGCTCAGGATTTCCTGTTTTTTTTCTCCGAAAAGTGGGACATGATGCCAAATTCTCTCCTGTCTCAACAGTTTGCCATTTGTTTGTACTGCAAATGCTGTGCAGCTCTGTTTGGGATAAATAAGCACAGACTGTAGTTTTCTATTTACTAGCTGACAGCAGATGAAAACAGGGCTTTGTCAAGTCTCAAAGTTTCCTGGGAAGCTGTTTTGAAATTCCCGAACAGATGGAAGGAAATCCATTTAATTCACAGAGCCTTTGAAACCATCTTAGAGGATAAAAATGTTTTATGTTTTTACCCCCTATCCTCTGTCCTCTTTTAGATGAAGGTACGTTTTACATTATAATGTTTGTTTATCACCATTATATTCCATGACGAAGCGATTTGACGCCCATTCTGGGTGATAATAACTCTGGACAAACCTCTGTTTTGCTGAACGCCGCACAAACTCTGCTTTTAATATTCCTGCTATTGTTGTGGCTTTCCTCGCCCCCGTTGTTAATCTGGAAGTTGTTTGATATGTGAAGCCAAAGCACTGTGGGGTTTCTTGTGGTGGTTACTGATGGAGAATGGTATGTTCTTTATGATTCGAGGATCAGTGAGATTGTGTGGGAGCAAGGACAGCACTTCCTCTGTGGGTAGATGGGATGTTTGCGGTCGTTATTTATTTCTGAGGGCTTGAGTTTGTGCAATGATGGATCTGACATAACAGCTGCCAAAAAAATGAACTGTTTTTATTTTACATGTGTGTTATATTACATTACTGCATGATGACTTGCATACTTCAGAGAAAAGCCTGTGTGTGGTACAGTATGCCACTGTACTTTACAGCACTCATTAAGCTTGGTTGGATGGTTACTGTAACTCATTAAATCCTAGTATGGCATGGCCCACTGCATGTGTATGGACCCACAGAGGAATACAGTTTATCTGTCAGTTATGGTGCTGCATTTTGGGAATTATACTACTCAAAATACTACTCTCATGTGTGCTCAGTGGTGGAAGAAGTACCCACATATTTTTACTAAATAAAAGTCCTGCAGTCAAAATGTTACTGAAGTAAAAGTACAAAAATATCAGCATCAAAATATACTTAAAGTACCAAATGTAAAAGTAATCATTATGCAGAATGGTCCATTTTAGAATAATATATTCCATATTACTGGATTATAATTATTGATGCATTAATGTGTTCCTCACTTTAATGTTGCAGCTGGTACAGGTGGAGCTGATTTCAACAAATACATTCTGTACTTCCGTGTAGCATAATCTATAATAAAATGAATTTGTCAATAATATTTTATATTATCAACCTGAATCTGCAACATAACTATCTATAGCTATCAGATAAATATAGTGGAGTAAAAAGTATGTTAGTAATATTTAGCTCTGAGATGTAGGAGTAGAAGTATAAAGTAGCATAGCATATAAATACTTAAGTAAAGTACAAGTGCCACAAAATTGTATTTAAGTACAGTACCTGAGTAAATATGATTTGTTACTTTCCAGCACAGTGCGCACAAAATATGCATCTGCAAACAGAAGCTGATTAACTTAGCTTAGCATGAAGACTGAAAACAGCTAGTCAGACTCTGTCCACAAAATCCAATTACTGCACTGCTAAAGCTTAGATTTTCCAGTGTTTCTATCATGACCTGGGCCTTAGTGTAGACATGAAAGTGGTGTTGATCTTCTTATCAAACTCTCAGCAAGAAAGCAAATATTTTTCAAAATGTCAAACTACTCCTTTAAATGGACTCCTTTTCCCTCATACTTTCCTACTAACAAAATACATCCAGTAAAACAAAAAGCTGTGTACAGTATTTTTATACCATGGATTTGTTGCCATTATTATCATCATCATCACCACCTGTGTTATGATTATTAAATGGTAGTAGTGGTGTTTGTTGTTTTCATTGTTCACAGTATATGAAACTGTAATTATCTTTATACCTCATTCCAATCTGAGTTTCGTCCTATTAGAGCTTAATCTCACTCAACATCTCTTTCTCCCTCGCCACACATAATTATTAATCACGACATTTTAATTTAGCACCATAAACTCTGACCTCCTTTCTGTGACTGATAATAACTATGAGAGTGAGCAGGTGCTCTCATCATCCTAATGCACTAGCTGGTAATGCGATCTCCTGGGTAGACGGGTTGTAAGCGAGCGGTTTTCCCCGTCAACTCTTCAAATCCCATGGGGCAAAAATCATGCTCATCTGAATTATTAAAATGGACATAAGTCTGAATGATTTATCATCAGGGGATTATTTTCCTTTTTACCTTAGATTACCTGTTTGTGACGTGTCTTTTTTCTGTCTTTGAATAGAAACCTTCCTCCCCAGAATTCAACTTTCCCATCCCCAACATGACTAACATGCTGCATAAAACCACAAACGACGAACCGCTCCATGTTTATAGTTCTCTCCCAGATGAAACAAAATATGGCAGATAAGAATACTTCTTCTCTGCCTCCTCCTGTGTCCAAGTCTGCAAGTCATGTGTGCATGTGTGTGGTCAGCCATCAGCAGTATAATGGCACTGAGTGCCAGATGTGCCCCTCTTACATTATAGATGATAGTGGCAAACATAAGGTCTGCATGAGGTTTCCACATGAAAGTCCGTCTCTAAGATCTGCTGCGTAGTAGTGTCTGAATGTTTGTATAAGTTCATTCATTGATGCTTTGTATTTTCTGTGTAGTCTTTTTTTCAGTTTCACTCTGATCCTAAGTTGCATGTTACTCATTTGAGTCATCATCGTTCATTTTAAAATTTCTTTTACTATTATATTTTCCCACACTGACTCAGCTGACCTATCTGTCATTTTTCTCCTCTCTTTTCTGTAGGGGATTCATACGTAAACAAATCACAGTTTAAGATGGAGACAGTGTAATTAGGCTTGTCTAGAGGGACGGTAAAATCTATTCTTTTGTTGCCCGAAAGATAGTGTAGAAGATGCTAAAACAGGATTAAGTCATAAGTGGTGAAACTGGTTTGAATATGTGTAGAAGTGTTACAAAACTGTCATGGTGTGTATTTAAAAATCTTAAAAGTCCAGTTGATAGCCCATTTAGCTGTATATACTGTATATCTGTGTTTGGTTGAGGGTAGCTGACAGGCTGAGCCCCAGCAGGGGACTCAGACAAAGTAAATAAACTTCCTCTGTGGCTTACAAACCAAGGACAGTGTGTTGCTAACAATGGGAGAGAAGAGAAACCGAGGACCACACCAGCATCTAAAGTGTGGGATGTTAATATGCTGTTCAGCTAATTAGCTAACTAACCTGCAAACTGACATAAGCAGTGCATTTCTCTCAGGTGATTGTTTGTCTGGTCGTTCTTTCGACAAACTAAGGTGCAGGACAAGGCATGCGTTCAGGTTTGTAAGTTGAATAATAAGGAGCAAGAAAGCGAGTACAGGGTTGCTGTTCAAAGTGGCTGTGGCTCTTTTTCCGTGTTGCAGGCTGCTATCTGGCTGTTAGTCCCTCTGACAAATAATGGTGATGTTACTGCTTTATGCAAATATGGCTTAAAATGAGGTGATTTTAATGGTTGCATGAAAACAAGTTTTCTATCTATGTAGACAGAGAACTAACAGTATTCTGACGAGTTAATGCAGAATTGCCCCCATTTGGTTTCTGATCCTGATTCTCAAAGGAGCACAAGGGACGTGATTTACAGAGCAGATACTAACTGAATGTAAACTGTAGCAGACACAAAAAAAAATGCTGATCCTCTCCTGTCTTCCTCTCCCCTATCCTATCCTTTCTTCTCCTACCCTCTCTCCTTTTAAATTGGTGGGGCAGGTGTTTGGGTGCAGCAGAGGTTAATGCATCATTCCTCCATCTCCTCTGAGACTTGTGTCCACAGCCCTGTTTCATGCCATTAAAAAGTAATTGTGATTAATGCGCACCCACATCCACGCACACACTCTTAAATCATATCATGTCCATTTAATTAAACTATAGAGGAACATACTGCTATATATACTATATATGCTAACATTTTAGAAGATCCTCACCTTATTTCTCTTATTTTATCATTCTGGCTCAACTAACATAGCATCCACATTCTACTTAAACATTTAAATACAGCAAAGCTGCACAGAAGTGTAATCAATTGAATGATGATTACTACCTGGATGTTGTCAGTCTGTAGGGGGTAATTGTCACTTCTTCTCAACTGCCTTGGGTTATTATATGGAAACCACTAATTATATTTCATGTCTCTGACTCATTGTTTATAGAGAAGAGACCAGAAATTGCAGTATATAAATATAGAATACATGTGTATGTATCTATTTTAAAGAATATTTTTAGAGCGGTGCATATACACTGCTGATGATGGTGATGATTATATTAATCATTATAATGATGATCATTACAGCAATTGTGATATTACTTTCACAGCTGCTGATAAGCAAGACGCAGGGTGATACGATGGCTGATTTGAATGCAGATGAGAACCTACCGAGAGAGAGGAAAGGCTTTTAGACGCTTCTCTCTGTGTGAAACTTGCAAATGCAAATCAGGTTTACCAATCATGACGGGATTATCGGAAGGAAGCACAACTATAGAGTACTTTCCTCAGATGCTTCATTAACAGTCTATCCTGGTTTACATGGTGAATGTATTTGGTTTCATTCGTGCATGGTCAAAAATGTTTTATTGCGCCATGCTGCTGCATTGCAATAACCCTCACATATTGATTTCCATTGAATTTACTTAATACTGATACCACTGGGGCTACATTTCTCGCTCACAAGCTGTTTTTTAAGACCGCAGTGTAGTTTTGCAGTGAGGCAGATTATAGTTGCTGCAGACCATTTCCTTTCAGCTAATGTTGAAAAGGTTTTGCACTGATTTTAAGCATTTTTTGTGTAGTTGAAAAATCCTTTTATTTTCATTGCATTCGTTATGCACTTACATATTTTATGCGTAGTAAATCTGAAGTTCAAGATCTTGCAAAATGTTTCCTCTAGTTGTGTCTACCTGGTTTCAACACTGATGTTATTGTTCTTAAAAAAAAGAGGCTTGTAAACAAAGACTGTGGTGAGGAGCCACATGGATGCTTGACAGGCCCTTTGTCTCTGGTTCTGGTTCAACACACAAATGTGAGTGAGGAATCAGTGGACTGGCGGTTTCCCTGCAACTTGAGCTGACTTTGACTAACCTGTGTGGAATTTCAAGGTTTAGCGATCGAGTTGCAGCCAAGAGGCTGACAAGATATGAAATGCTGCACATTCCTCAGACTAATCTCACAAGTGGAGTACAGTCATACAATTTCTGATGAAGCAGTTGAAAGTAATATTTGAGTGTTAATGGGAGATGACCATTTCACATTTTGAGAATGATTTTAGCAACTTAGCAATGTCCAAAACTCTCGGAAATCAATTTGTAACTAAGTGGAGGTTCCCTTTAATGCAGCACAGTGAGTCAGTTTAGCATGGTTGGCGATAAAACAGGTCATTGTAAGAAGGAAGTAAAGCTCTGCTAAACTTAGAACAACCACCTCTGCACTCTGATATAAAGTTGTCATATAAACACAGCTCTCAACCGCAGCCTCTAAATAAAATGAAAAGTAAAGCTGTCCAAATCTGCCGTTTTCATCTCTGTTCCCCAGACAGACAAAAGCTATTTCTGAAAACATGACTGGCTATTTTTATGTGCTGAAAATGTCATCGTCTTGTTTACTGATTCTCTGGCCCACTTCACGGCACACCCTCTCCTCTCCTGTTCTACTTCCCTATCCCACTCAGTCTGTGTGCTTTAAACCAGATTTAACAAGCAAAGATTAAGACAGAAGCAGATCACACCCAGATCCTGACTTTATAAGATGTGTGTTTTTCACATCTGCTGTTATAATTACATAGCAATCTGCCTTTACTCCTACTAACTAATCTCTTTTTCTCATTGCCTTCAATTTTAATCTTTCTTGGAGTTAATTACACAGCATTCTTTTTTTTTTAATTTCCCTTCACTTTATTTCTTCATACCCATCTCTGTTTTTAATATCCTTGCAATGCATTAAGCATTCACATTAATATAGTGTGCTACACCAAGGAGCTGCATTAAAAATAGTATTTAAAATGCTGTATCAGCAAAGGTACTGTATGTACATGTAACTCGTGAAATTAGAAAGTTGGCAACCATCTATACAACAATAATTTGCATGCAAAATTTCTTTACTCATGCTAAACAAATATATGTACTTGCCCACCTTACAGCTTTGGACCAAACCATAATGTAGCAAAAGTGCTATCTCCCAAACAAACACACAAAAGGGAAAATCAAATGAAATGAAAATGACTTTACCTTTGTGAGAGTCATGATCATTTGCACACCGTCATCCCAGAGATATGACCCCTCCCCCACCCCTCTGCTCACAGAGGCTTCTGCACCAAATATGATGTAACTGACAATTACAATAAAAATTTCTAACACTTGTGAATGTTTTCTGACCAAACATTTCAACATTTATAATTGCTCAAATGTTTACTTCAGTAATACCTTCATAAAATAATCACAAGCATTTTGTACACCTGACATCCTCAGCCACCTCCTTGCAGCTTATATGAGATACAGGAAAATAAAACAGTGGGAAACATTTTTTTCCAAGTAAACATAACCTTGGTAGGTATTAGATTTCCCTCAAAACATAATTGTCAAAATATGTACTGACAAAAATGTAAGGTGGGAAGGATATTAGGCAAAGTACACTTGTGATCCTTCATTATGAAGCCAGCCCGTTTGCACCAAAATGCATGAGTGACACGATAATGTGAAAGGCATTTAGCATGCGGTAAGAATGCCTGTCTTGAGTTTGCCGTGTGATGTGTACGTCATGTAATCTGTACTGACTATAATGTAAACGCATCAGCACAAATGTGAGCTAGTGTCGTAGAACAAAAAGCAAGACAGACCGCTTATGGTGGATGGGTGTGACGGGAGGTTTTGTAACTTACGTATCTTTGAGTGTTACGTGTTTTCCGTAGTAATGTCACATTGTTCCTGTATATATTTTCCATAATTTACTTTACTTATGTTAAGCCCCAACTACAGACATTACCATATGGTTGTTGCGTGGCGTACAAATGACATATAGGCATGTCTTTGTAATGTAGTGCTATTTAAACGCCTTCCCCTGACACTGGGTTGGCGAAGCTACAGTGCAGGCAAAATCTGGCTCCCATGTTGTGCACAGGGAACTCCTGGCACTCCTGCAATAGCGTGTAACATCATAAATTTCATATCATTAAACTTTGAGAAAAATATCATTCCAGAAAACAATAAGTGATGGCAAATAAGACAGTGAGACTGAGGATTTATTAAATTGCTAAAAATGCATACAACCACAAAATGCGCCTTTGCACATAAAACACCTGCAGTCAGTACTGAAGGACTCTGAGTCTGTTGCACACATGAAGAGCAAGAAGGCTGTTTACTCTTGTCATGAACGGCGCTCACCTCTTTGGTGTTTGACATGATATAAAGACATGTGACCTCTAGGAGGTCATCAGTGGGTGGAGAGACAAAGTAAACGGGGGGGGGGGAGTCTGCGGCGAACGTGCGTCTGGGAACCAAGTGTGATTCACACGCTACTCATCACCATACAGCTCAGTTCTCTACAGAGCCTCAGGCACTTCACTGAGAAGGGGGGCTTTGTTAGGAGGCCTCTCAGTGTTTGTGAGGGAGAGTTAGAAAGACCTCCTGTGAATCAACAACTGTACGTTTCATTTGTCTCCCTCTGACTAACCAAGGGTTCATCGATCATTCATTTACTCTTTTGTTTCTCAAACTCAAAACACCCTGCAGTTAGAAACAAGTCAAAGAGTCAGAAAGTCAGCTGGTCAGACAGTGCTACATGATGTCAGCCTCCCCCCGAGTTAACAGAGTGCACAGCTAGAAAGTTGTTCTCTTGTGATGTTTGGCTGCACATGTGGCAGTAAGTGGATAAGTGTAACAAGTTGAAGAGGGTTGTTATTATCCACAAAAGAGCCAATTAGAGCGCCAGTACTAAACCTCTGTGTTGAGGACCTGAAAGTGACAGCAGGGTGGTCACAAAACTCGCAACTCCATGCCAACTACATCATTCACACATCTTAAATACTTGTTTCAGATAAGACTTTTCAACAACAAGAAGTCAAGATGCCGCGTTAAATTGAAAATATAGATATACAGTCATGCACTGAGGGCTCAGATTGAAGCAGAAACTAGGATGGTGGGTTTATTTTTTTTTCTTCTTTGTGGTAATTTACTCGCCATGTTACGTTTTCTTGTTTTTGACATTTATTTTCATCCCAAGCTGATTGACTGAAAATATATCCTTTACCTTTGACCCCCATAATAATACTGAAGAGCACAATTATCATTCATCATCATTCAGAGAAAACAAACAGATAGGTGTGTTCTTTAATAATAGGCAGCTCAATGGATAAGTGTGTGCATGAGAGAGAGGGAGTGCACATCCAGTCCGTCAAAGTTAGTCACATTGACCCGACTAACTGTAATCACAGCATCGTCTGAGGATGATCAATCACGTGGGAAACACTGTGAACAGACAGAAGGTCAGACAGTGCTGCAATGTTTGTGATATGTCGAAATTAGAGATAGCGTAGGGAAGTCACAACTTGATGTTGACTGACGCACACTTAACAGCATTCCTGTTAGAAAGCAATATGAACAACTAAGGAGTTCTTTAGTAAATATGGGTTATTCTCCTTTTTTAGAATTGTGGGATAAATAAAAGGTTGGGTCAGTAAATTGCACAATATTTGGCATTTGTTTGAATGTATAGTTCATGTTATTGCAGCCATACAGACAGAGTTAAATACCTACCTCTTGTGACTTGGGTTTTCTCTTTGTTTTCTTCCAGTTGTTTTCTGTTTTCTTTTGGTCAGTGTATTGCATCACTTTATTTTCAGTGGTTATTTTAATTTTGGTTAACTTGCCTCTGTAAAGTAAAGCTGTAATATGATTTTGTGATTAAGCTGCAGAAATACACTTGACTTAATGAGAATTTCAGAGGCAGGAGCTACTGTTGTCCTATTGGTTCGATGACTTGGCAGACAGAAAACAGGTGGCAACAAGTCTACCATGATATCAGACTCAGTCGTGAAGCAGGTGTTTGTGACTTGTATGCACACAAAAATAGATGAGTAATTCCAGAGACAGTCAAAAGCCAGTGCTCCCTATCGTACACCTGACGCAAGGCGGCGCACATTGCAGCGCAATTATCATTGCTAGTTTCAAACTTACACAGTTGTCATTTTCCTGCTCAGTGCCCATGTTGTGTATGTAGCAAATATACTTGTGCCCATTTGTGCACTCATGGGTGTGTTGGTCTTAAAATGAGGTGTGGTCATGGGCTTTGTGGGTGCATTGCTATCTTGAGGCAGCAGAAAGCGATTGTCATTGACCAACAAAAACCTGATCTAAAGTCTGGCACAGTATTTTCCTGCTGTCTAAAGGTTGCATCATCCATTTTTTTTTTTACTTCATGGAGATTTTGATTTCAAGCAGAAAACTGCCAACATACAGTTTTTTTCTAATACATTTGGCCTCCTTTCACCACTGTTTGGTTTGCTCTTGTCTTCTGCTGATGCATTCTGGGAACAGCTCCAGATTTTTTCAAGTCGAACCATAGGTGAATATTACATTTTACAACAACTGCATCATAGTATGCATACAATAGTATGATGTATGTCTCTCTGTGATTTGTGCTTTGGCTTGAGAGGTTTAGGTTAAACTCAAAGGCTCTCTATTCCTCAAACCACAATGGGAAAGCTCATATAAAGGCATCTGACAAGTGTTAAACCACAAACAATTAACATTTTTGCAGATGACCAGGCCTCTCTTGTGTGAAAGAAAACCCTGCTGAGAAAGGAGGACTTGGCTTATCTGAGCCCCCCATGAACCCATGAACTCACTGCTATGATAGCTGAGACCCGGTCTGACCTGGGCATCTGTAGACAGCTAATGCATCTAGCAGATGGCTCTGTGTGTGTACTGGTGTGTGCATCTGTGAAACTCTGCTAACATTCGTGTTGTGTTTATGCGTGTTAAGTATTCAAGCAGAGCGGTAGCCCCATCCCAGGACAAACAGGTCAGTGGTGTGCAATAGGTATTAGCGCAGTTTAGGTGTGAGCCAGATGAAGAGCCAATCACAAACTGACCAGCTGGTATGTGTTTTATATCGCTGCTTGTCAGATCTGTCTGCCTGATAGCAAAAATCTACCAGCTTTGACTGTGCAGTGAGATGTTATCTTCTGATTGGACACTTTGACTGGAAAATATATGAAACAAGTCTCATGTTTATTATTTCTTGTTTTCCTGTATAGCTACATTTATTCAGTAAATAATTACGTGTTGCTGCAGAAAACACCCTGTTCTGGTTGGTCAGCAGGTGGGACACCTCAAACAGCTCCAATCTGAAGCTTAACTACTGTTTTAAATCAGTGTGAACAGTAAATAGAATTGCAATCCTCAGTCTTCCTTAATGAAGAAACATATGCATCTTATTAATGATTTAACAGAATTATTGGTTTATGTTACGACAATCAGTTTTAATTACTTCAGCTTGTTATAGCGAAATCATGTTTTTTTCTGTCAGGGACAATTAACGTAGCATAAAGTCTGGTAGCGCAGGAAATCAGCTAGCCTGATTCTGTCCAAAGTTCAAGAATATTCCTTCCGACACCCCTAAAGGTCATTAATAAACACATTATATCTCATTTGTTCAAAAACAACAAAGTGTGGTTTTACTGGAATTTACCTGCTGTATAGCCCAGTGGGCTACCTCCGGGTCTGAAAAGTGAAGCCAGTGTGTAAGCGCCTTAAACTTGCAGCCAACAGGGGGCGACTCCTCTGGCTGCAAAAAGAGGGCTGATTGTGTAGAAGTCTATCAGAAAATGAACCTACTTCTCACTTGAACCATAGTCAACGAACCAATAATGTGACGTCACAGTGACGATGTCCACTTCCTGTATACAGTCTATGATATAGCCTATTTCTTGGTGAACAGGAATATACTGGTCTGACAGCTGTTTGCCATGCTAAGCTAACCGCCTCCCTGCTTAACGCACTAACAAGAGAGCAGCCTTCGCATCTAACTCAATGCAGTCTGCAGTCTCTCCATGTTTATGCACTCGGGCTTGAACCTCTGTCTTATCAAAGAACTACTTATTTTCTAAAGCAGCTGTTCAGCTTGTGTCTTGAAAGCCTTGAAAATACACAGGGAGTTTTTAGTTGAAACCCTCTATTAAAGCTCTATTAAAGAGCAGGTAACCATAGCAGAAATATTCTTCACACTGTATTACCAATTAACTCCTTACCACGGCCTACAAGCAGAATTTCAAAAAATGGATGATGATTTAAACTCTGCTTGTGATAATGCATTCTGAGGTGTCTGGAGAAGTTCATATAGAAAATGATGGATGGCCTCTACCTCTGTAAAGTTTTGAAATAGGATAACTCATGATCTAACTTTGAGACATACAGTATCCTATACTATTATGAGTAATCTGGGTAAATTAAAGTGAGATCAAGTCAGACAATCCCTCAATCTCTATAAACAAATTACGTGTCCTCTTGATGGTGAAGTGTTTTGTGTGAGTTTTGTAATCAGAGGTTAAACCTGTAGGGACAGGTACAGGAATGCAACGATGGAGGCAGTGGAGAAATATCGTCATGGGAGGCTGTGTAGCTGATAGAAAGGATACAGGGTGGGTTTATGTGTGAGTTGTTTGACTTGACTGTGTGTGCATGAGGTGCGGTTCTGCCTTGCCTTATATCTTTACATTCCTAACTACACCAACTCTTCTGCACGACTATCATGGCAACCCCGAAGGGGAAAGGCACTAAATCTGACACCCACCTCTCCCTTTGACTCGCTCGTGCTCACACACACACACACACACACACACACACACACACACACACACACACACACACACACACAAATTAATTCCTGGTGCCTGGCTCTCAGAGGCATACAGTTACACGAGGGGGTTACCTTTGAATGTTCAGGTTTTAAGAGGGACGGCCTGCAGAGAAGAAAGTGAGTCCTGAGGGAGCTGGTGTACATTCTGCCCCTCTCGCTCTTTGTAGTGTTTCCGGCAAGCAGTAAACAGGCCGACTGCAAACAGAGGTTCCTTCCTTTCATTTCAAACACCTGTTGAAAATGTTCAAATTTCACTTGAACTTTAAGTTCTTGAACTTTTTTTTTATTTTCACAGGAGGAGAATCTTAGAGAAGCATTGAGTTTCAAATGGGAAGTGTAATGTCTCCAGTAACTGACTAAAGAGTATTCTTCACATGCAGGCCAAATGCAAACAAAGACCTTTTGGTGTCGTGACAGGATATCTTTTATGGGGCCTCCTGTGGTAATGGGAAGTGACACACAGAAACAGACAGAAACCTGAGCAGCTCAGTACCTGGTTTGTCAATTAGCCCAAACAAACACAGTAAGAGGGCAAAACTCTGAACTTCTCCTTTTGGGTAAGAGAAATCGCTTACCCTGGAAATCTCTGCAGGTAGAGATTTCTAACCGCCTCATGAACATGTAATTAGAAAATACACTACATGAAAGAATTCATTTCATTCATTCATTTTCATTTGTCCTTCGAATAGTTATATATATACACACCATGTAATGACCATATCCCTGAATCCAGCTGGCAACTTTTGTTGCACGTTTCTGAAAGTTTAGAAGTTCGTATACGTTGATGACACAATTTTTAGACTGCATATATATGCATAAGCTTGGTCTTTTAGAGTTCATTTTTGAAGTGCCTTCAGCAGCATTTATAATTTTTGAATGGTCTATTAAGTGCATCTGTCAGATTCAACCATACAGAAAAGTCCTGCTAAATGAATACACTGTTGATACAAACATGGCCTCAATTTAGTCAGTTTCATTCAAACTCTGAGATATTCACTGTAATGAGCTTTTTTCATGACAATAACCATTCTCAGCCGTCGACTATTAATCTATCATGACTGACAATAGACTATGAGGGAGAGATAGCATCCTATCTAACTTGAGTAAAGCCTTCAATCACCAGAAAAAGTCCATTTATTGCTACTATGCATTAAAAACCATCTTTCTGTCCTCACTGAATTTAATTTGAGATGACTGTCTCTTCAGTAATTCATTCATGCTGAGGAAAAAGGGAGCAGGTACAGCAGTCTGGATGCTGGCAAGGCAGTGGACTTGTGAGTGTAAGCTTTTTTCAGTGATATACTACACTGACATTTTTTTCGGCAAACTACACTATGAATTTTTTCGACGTTCTGTATTATTTTCTTTATAGTCTTTTTGACGTACGTATATATTAGGACTTAGGACATACCAGGAGTTTTTTTGACATTTGGTACTATGACTTTTTTGGCATGCGATGCTATGTTTTTTTACTCTACATGATATACTTTTTTTTTTTTTTTTTTACTTTTTTGACATGCAATACTATGACTTTTTTGGGACATACTATACTATTACTTTTTTGACATGCAATATTATAATTCCTTTTTAACAAATTATTATCATGTCTTGTTACTATTATCCGCATGCTATACTGTGTCCTTTTTTCAACATGCTATACTATGACTTTTTTGACACACCATACGATGGCTCTTTTTAATATACGACTCGACTTTAATTGCTCTTTTTGCGACATGCTACACTATGACTTTTTTCAACTTATCAACATACTACACTATGGTAATTTTTTCCCTAAAAAATTTACTATACAATGTTACCCCCCCCCCCCCCTTTTTTTTTTTTTTCCCCTATTTTTTTTTTTCTTGTGGACTTACTATACTATGACTTTTTTTCCAACATATTATACTGTGACTTTTTATTTCCGACATACTATAATATGACAATTTTTTTCTCGACAAACTACACTCAAGACTTTTTTTCAACATACCCATCTATGACTTTTTTTTTTTTTTTTTTTTTTTTTTTTTTTTTTTTTTCGACATACTGTACTATGACAATTTTTTTTTTTTTTTTCGACATACTACACTATGGCAAATTTTTCACCAAAAACTTTACTATATGGTGTTATTCTTGTGGACTTACTATACTATGACTTTTTTCCAACATACTATAGTATGACTTTTTTTTCGACATACTATACTATGACAATTGGCAGATGGCAGATTATGGCAGATTTTTCACCAAAATCTTTACCATAAGTTGCTTTTCTTGAACTATATTATGACTTTTTTGCGACATACTTTACTATGACTTTTTTTATACTTTACAATGACTTTTTTTTTTTTCGACATAGTACACTATGGCAGATTTTTCACCAAAAACTTTACCATATTTGTTTTTCTCGTCGAAAAACTATATTATGACTTTTTTTCGACATACTATACTATGACTTTTTTTTCTGACATACTGTACCATGATTTTTTTCGACATACTATACTGTTACAATATTTTTTTGACATACTATACTATGACTTTTTTTGACATACTATACTATGATTATTTTGTTTCGACATACTATACCATGACAATTTTTTTCGACATAGTACACTATGGCAGATTTTTACCCAAAAAACATTGCCGTAAGTTCTTTTATTGTCGAAATACTATATTATGACTTTTTTTTCAACATACTATACTATGACTTTTTGTTCGACATACTATACTGTGACTTTTTTTTTTGTCATAATATACTATGACTTTTTTTGATATAGTACACTATGGCAGATTTTTCACTAAAAACTTTACCATATGTTGTTTTTCTCGTCGAATTACTATATTATGATTTTTTTTTTCGACATATTATACTATGACTTTTTTTTCGACATACTATGCTATGACAATTTTTTCTCGACATAGTACACTATGGCAGATTGTTCACTAAAACTTTATTATACAATGTTATTCTTGTCGATATACTATACTATGACTTTTTTTCCGACATACTATACTATGATTTTTTTCGACATACTATACTATGACTTTTTTTTTTCAACATAATATACTATGACTTTTTTTTTGACATAGTAAACTATAGCAGATTTTTCACTAAAAACTTTACCGTAACTTTTTTTCTCGTCGAAATACTATGACATTTTTTCGACATACTATACTTTGACTTTGTTTTTCGACATACTATACTATGACTATTTTTTCCCGACATACTGTGCTATGACAATTTTTTTCTCTACATAGTACACTATGGCAGATTGTTCACTAAAAACTTTATTATACGATGTTATTCTTGTCGACATACTATACTATGACTTATTTTTCTGACTTACTATACTATGACTTTTTTTCCGACATAGTATACTATGACTTTTTTTTGATATACTATACTGTTACAATATTTTTTCGACATACTATACTATGACTTTTTTTTTTCGACATACTATGCAATGACAATTTTTTCTCGACATAGTACACTATGGCAGATTGTTCACTAAAAACTTTATTATACGATGTTATTCTTGTCGACATACTATACTATGACTTATTTTTCCGACATACTATACTACGACTTTTTTTTTGACATAGTACACTATTGCAGATTTTTCACTGAAAACTTTACCATGTTTTTTTTCTCGTCGAAATACTATGACTTTTTTTTTTCAACATACTATACTATGACTTTTTTCTGATATACTATACAATGACTTTTTTGTCGACATACTATACCATGACTTTTTTTTCGACATGCTATACTATGACTTTTTTTTTTCGACATACTATACTATGACAATTTTTTTTCGACATAGTACACTATGGCAAATTTTTCACCAAAAACTTCACCATAAGTTGTTTTTCGTGTAAAATTACTATATTATGACTTTTTTTTTCGACATACTATACTATGGCAGATTTTTCAACAAAAACTTTACCATAAGTTGTTTCTCATCGAAATACTATATTATGTCTTTTTTTTCGACATACTATACTATGACTTTTTTTTTTATATACTATACTATGACAAGTTTTTGTCGACATAGTACACTATGGCAGATTTTTCATCAAAAACTTTATTATACGATGTTATTCTTATCGATTTACTATACTATGACTTATTTTTCCGACATACTATACAATGACTTTTATTCTACATGCTATACTGGTACAATATTTTTTTCGACATACTATACTATGATTATTTTTTTCCGGACATACTATACTATGACTTTTTTTTTCGACATACTATACTGTTAAAATATTTTTTTGACATACTATACTATGACTATTTTTTTTTGACATACTATACTATGACAATTTTTTTCGACATAGTACACTATGGCAGATTTTTCCCAAAAAACTTTGCCATAAGTTCTTTTCTTGTCGAAATACTATATTGTGACTTTTTTTCAACATACATTTTTTTTTTTCTTTTTTTTACACACTATACTATGACTTTTTGTTCAACATACTACACTATGGCAAATTTTTCACTAAAAACTTTGCCATAAGTTGTTTTTCTCAGCGAAATACTATATTATGACTTTTTATTTCGACATACTATACTCTGACAATTTTTTCTCGACATACGACACTATGGAAATTTTTTCACCAAAAACTATATTATACGATGTCATTCTTGTCGACTTACTATACTATGACTTTTTTCCCGAAAGACTATACTATGACTTTTTTTTCTCAACATAGTACACTATGGCAGATTGTCCACTAAAAACTTTACCATAAGTTGTTTTTCCCGTCAAAATACTATATTGACTTTTTTCTGACATACTATACTATGACTTTTTTTTGACATACTATACTATGACTTTTTTACATACTATACTATGACAATTTTTTCTCGACATACTACACCATGGCAAATTTTTTATCAAAAACTTTATTATACGATGTTATTGTTGTCGACTTTTTTTCGAAATACTATACTATGACTTTTTTTCGACATATTATACTATAATTTTTTTTCCCGAGATATTATACTATGATTTTTTTTCCCCACATACTATTTTATGACTTTTTTTCCGACATACTATACTATGACAATTTTTTCCTGACATACGACACCATGGCACATTTTTCACCGAAAACGTTATTCTTGTCAACATACTATAGTATGACTTTTTTTTTTCCCGACATACTATACTATAACTTTTTTTTCCAACATACCGTACTATGATTTTTTTCGACATACTATACTATGACTTTTTTTTTTTTTACATACTATACTTTGACAATTTTTTCTCGACATACTACACAATGGCAAATTTTTCACCAAAAACTTTATTATACAATGTTATTCTTGTCGACATACTATACTATGACTTTTTTTTCAACATACTATATTAGGACTTTTTTTTTTAACATAGACTTTGACAATTTTTTTTTCTCAACATACTACACTATGGCACATTTTTCACCAAAAACTTTATTATACGATGTTTTTCTTGTGGACTTACTATACTATGACTTTATTTCGACATATTATACAATGACTTTTTTTTTTGACATACTATACCACATGTGTCAAACTCAAGGCCCGTGGGCCAATTCCGGCCCACCACCTCAATTTATGTGGCCCGCGAGGGCTTGCAAAGAATATGAAATGCATATCATTCAATTCTATGCCGCTTCACAGAAGTAGTGTCCTTAAACTGCATGTCCCACAATGCATCTCGATTTTTTGACATGCGCACTGTAGCGTCTCAGTCTCAGCGGTTTCCAGCAGCAGCGCAGTGTTGCCAATTTAGCAACTTAGTCGCTATATTTAGCCAGTTTTTAGATCCCTCGACCCCTCTTTTAAATAAGAAATTAGCGACAAATCTAACAAGTTTTGCTGGTGTTACTGGAGACTTTTGGAGGCTCTCATGAAAGCAGGTATTGTTCTTCCTCTTCTCAACAAGCAGCGGGTGCTGCTGTGGACCCCTCACCAGTCCCAAAGCAGTCACAAGCAGCACAGTCCTCGTCAGCAGTCCCTCCTAGCTGCAGTCTCTGTTCACCTCCGCATCCAGAATGAATGAATCACACATGCACAAAGCCGCTGCTGGCTGATGTAAATGTAAAATTTTGGGAATCAAACCCTGACTTTAAAAATATAGGGAAAAAAAAAAGAAGTTACTCCGCCAGAGTGTCCCCTTTGGGCCACTTTTGCTGGTCCCAAGCCTGGATAAAGGAGGAGGGTTGAATTGTGGTATTAAAAACGAAAAACAGAACTGACTGAAGAAAGTTCATTTGTAGTTCTAAACATATTTAGGGAATGTTTTACTCACCTTTTGTCTTCAGAACTAGTTACTAAATAAATTATTACTAAAACTAATAATAATCAAATGCAGAGGCAATTTTGTAAAATGATCTTTCGATGAAAACGTCAGATTTTTTTTATGTTGAAAAAAAACATGAAAACGGTCGTATTATAGCATGTAGAATGATTCTATGGTGAGCAAAAGTCATTTCGTGAAATGTTGAAAAATTTTACAAAAAAAACGCCATAGTATAGTATGTCAAAATTTTTCAATAAAAACGTCAAATTTTTTTGAAGTTGAAAATAACCATGAAAATGGTCCTATCATAGCATATAGAATGATTCTATGGTGAGCAAAAGTCATTTCGTGAAATGTTGGAAATTATACAAAAAAACCCTCCATAGTATAGTATGTCGAAATTTTTCGATGAAAACATTAAATTTTTTTGATGTTGAAAAAAACCATGAAAAACGATCGTATTATAGCATGTAGAGTGATTCTATGCTGAACACAAGTCATTTCGTGAAATGTTGGAAAATTTTACAAAAAAAAACGCCATAGTATAGTATGTCGAAATTTTTCGATGAAAACGTCAAATTTTTTTTATGTTGAAAAAAAACCATGAAAACGGTCGTATCATAGCACGTAGAATGATTCTATGTTGAGCAAAAGTCATTTCGTGAAATGTTGGAAAATTTTACAAAAAAAAAACGCCATAGTATAGTATGTCGAAATTTTTCGATGAAAACGTCAAATTTTTTATATTTTAAAAAAAAACATAAAAACGGTCGTATCATAGCATGTAGAATGATTCTATGGTGAACAAAAGTCATTTCGTGAAATGTTGGAAAATTAAAAAAAAAAAACGCCATAGTATAGTATGTCGAAATGTTTCGAGGACAACGTCAAATTTTTTTGAAGTTGAAAAAAACCATGAAAACGGTCGTATTATAGCATGTAGAATGATTCTGTGGTGAGCAAAAGTCATTTCGTGAAATGTTGCAAAATTTTACAAAAAAAAACGGCATAGTATAGCATGTCGAAGTTTTTCAATGAGAACATCACATTTTTTTGAAGTTGAAAAAAACCATGAAAACGGTCGTATTATAGCATGTAGAATGATTCTATGTTGAGCAAAATTATTTCGTGAAATGTTGGAAAATTTTACAAAAAAAACGCCGTAGTATAGTATGTCGAAATTTTTCGATGAGAACGTCAAATTTTTTTGAAGTTGAAAAAAAACATGAAAACGGTCGTATTATAGCATGTAGGATGATTCTATGTTGAGCAAAAGTCATTTCGTGAAATGTTGGAAAATTTTACAAAAAAAACACCATAGTATAGTATGTCGAAATTTTTCAATGAAGACATCAAATTTTTTTGATGTTGAAAAAAAAACCCATGAAAACGGTTGTATCATAGCACGTAGAATGATTCTATGTTGAGCAAAAGTCATTTCGTGAAATGTTGGAAAATTTTACAAAAAAAAAACGCCATAGTATAGTATGTCGAAATTTTTCAATGAGAACATCACATTTTTTTTGAAGTTGAAAAAAACAATGAAAACGGTCGTATTATAGCATGTAGAATGATTCTATGTTGAGCAAAATTATTTCGTGAAATGTTGGAAAATTTTACAAAAAAAAAACGCCATAGTATAGTATGTCGAAATTTTTCAATGAGAACGTCAAATTTTTTTGAAGTTGAAAAAAACCATGAAAACGGTCGTATCATAGCATGTGGATTGATTCTATGTTGAGCAAAAGTCATTTCGTGAAATGTTGGAAAATTTTACAAAAAGAAGGCCATAGTATAGTATGTCGAAATTTTTCGATAAAATCGTCAAATTTTTTTGATGTTGAAAAATCCATGAAAACGGGCGTATTATAGAATGTAGAATGATTCTATGGTGAACAAGTAATTCGTGAAATGTTGGAAAATTTTACAAAAAAAAACGCCATAGTATAGTATGTCGAAATTTTTTGATGAAAACGTCAAATTTTTTATATTTTGAAAAAAAAACATAAAAACGGTCGTATCATAGCATGTAGAATGATTCTATGGTGAACAAAAGTCATTTCGTGAAATTTGGGAAAATTTTACAAAAAACGTCATAGTATATGTCAAAATTTTTCAATGAGAACGTCATATTTTTTTGAAGTTGAAAAAAACCATGAAAACGGTCGCATTATAGCATGTAGAATGATTCTATGTTGAGCAAAAGTCATTTAGTGAAATGTTGGAAAATTTTACAAAGAAAAATGCCATAGTATAGTATGTCGAAATTTTTCAATGAGAACGTCAAATTTTTTTGAAGTTGAAAAAAACCATGAAAACAGTCGTATCATAGCATGTGGATTTATTCTATGTTGAGCAAAAGTCATTTCGTGAAAAGTTGGAAAATTTTATAAAAAAAACAGCATAGTATAGTATCTCGAAATTTTTCGATGGAAACGTCAAATTTTTTTGAAGTTGAAAAAAATTATGAAAACGGTCGTATTATAGCATGTAGAATGATTCTATGTTGAGCAAAAGTCATTTCGTGAAATGTTGGAAAATTTTACAAAAAAAAAAACGCCATAGTATAGTATGTCGAAATTTTTTGATGAAAACGTCAAATTTTTTATGTTTTGAAAAAAAACATAAAAACGGTCGTATCATAGCATGTAGAATGATTGTATGGTGAACAAAAGTCATTTCGTGAAATGTTGGAAAATTTTAGAAAAAAAAACGTCATAGTATAGTATGTCGAAATTTTTCAATGAGAACGTCACATTTTTTTGAAGTGGAAAAAAAACATGAAAACGGTCGTATTATAGCATGTAGAATGATGCTATGGTGAGCAAAAGTCATTTCGTGAAATGTTGGAAAATTTTACAAAAAAAAAACGCCATAGTATAGTATGTCGAAATTTTTGGATGTGAACGTCAAATTTTTTTGAAGTTGAAAAAAAACATGAAAACGGTCGTATTATAGCATGTAGAATGATTCTGTGTTGAGCAAAAGTCATTACGTGAAATGTTGGAAAATTTTACAAAAAAAAAAAGGCCATAGAAGAAGAAGAACATATTTCTTTATTAGTCCCACAGTGGGGAAATTCAGTTTTTACACTCTGTTGTTCACACAGTACATATACATGTAAATTGAGAGGTGTCAGAGTGAGGGGGCTGCTCCTGACAAGCGCCCAGAGCAGTTGGGGGTTTGGTGCCTTGCTCAGGGGCACCTCGGCAGTGCCCAAGAGGTAAACTGGCACCTCTCCAACAACCAGTTGGTCTTGGTCCATGGGGGTCTTGAAGCGGCGTCCTCCGCTTCCTAACCCAAGTCCTTACGGACTGAGCTACTGCCATAGTATAGTGTGTCGAAATTTTTCGATGAAAACGTCAATTTTTTTATATATTGAAAAAAAACATGAAAACGGTCGTATTATAGCATGTAGAATGATTCTGTGTTGAGCAAAAGTCATTTCGTGAAATGTTGGAAAATTTTACAAAAAAAAAAACGCCATAGTATAGTATGTCGAAATTTTTCAATGAAAACGTCAAATTTTTTATACATTGAAAAAAACATGAAAACGGTCATATCATAGCATGTAGAATGATTCTATGGTGAACAAAAGTCATTTCGTGAAATGTTGGAAAATTTTACAAAAAACGTCATAGTATAGTATGTCGAAATTTTTCGATGTGAACGTCAAATTTTTTTGAAGTTGAAAAAAAAAAAAGGAAAACAGTCATATCATAGCATGTGGATTCATTCTATGTTGAGCAAAAGTCATTTCGTGAAATGTTGGAAAATTTTACAAAAAAAACCGCCATAGTATAGTATGTCGAAATTTTTCGATGAAAACGTCAAATTTTTTATATTTTGAAATAAACCATAAAAACGGTCGTATCATAGCATGTAGAATGATTCTATGGTGAATAAAAGTCATTTCGTGAGATATGGGAAAATTTTACAAAAAACGTCATAGTATAGTATGTCGAAATTTTTCGATGGAAACGTCAAATTTTTTATATTTTGAAAAAAACCATAAAAATGGTCGTATCATAGCATGTAGAATGATTCTATGTTGAGCAAAAGTCATTTCGTGAAATGTTGGAAAATTTTACAAAAAAAACACCATAGTATAGTATGTCGAAATTTTTCGATGGAAACGTCAAATTTTTTTGAAGTTGAAAAAAAACATGAAAACGGTCGTATTATAGCATGTAGAATGATTCTATGTTGAGCAAAAGTCATTTCGTGAAATGTTGGAAAATCTTAAAAAAAAAAAAAAAACGCCATAGTATAGTATGTCGAAATTTTTCGATGAAAACGTCAAATTTTTTATATTTTGAAAAAAAACATAAAAACGGTCGTATCATAGCATGTAGAATGATTCTATGTTGAGCAAAAATCATTTCGTGAAATGTTGGAAAATTTTAGAAAAAAAAACGCCATAGTATAGTATGTCGAAATTTTTCAATGAGAACGTCAAATTTTTTTGAAGTTGAAAAAAAACATGAAAACGGTCGTATTATAGCATGTAGAATGATTCTATGTTGAGCAAAAGTCATTTCGTGAAATGTTGGAAAATTTTACAAAAAAAACGCCATAGTATAGTATGTCGAAATTTTTCGATGAAAACGTCAAATTTTTTATATTTTGAAAAAAACCATAAAAACGGTCGTATCATAGCATGTAGAATGATTCTATGGTGAACAAAAGTCATTTCGTGAAATATGTGAAAATTTTAGAAAAAAAACGCCATAGTATAGTATGTCGAAATTTTTAGATGGAAACGTCAAATTTTTTTGAAATTGTAAAAAAACATGAAAACGGTCGTATTATAGCATGTAGAATGATTCTATGTTGAGCAAAAGTCATTTCGTGAAATGTTGTAAAATTTTAGAAAAAAAAAAATGATAGTATATTATGTCAAAATTTTTCGATGGAAACGTCAAATTTTTTGAAGTGGAAAAAAACCATGAAAACGGATGTTTTATAGCATGTAGAATGATTCTATGGTGAGCAAAAGTCATTTCGTGAAATGTTGGAAAATTTTACAAAAAAAAAAAGGCCATAGAAGAAGAAGAACATATTTCTTTATTAGTCCCACAGTGGGGAAATTCAGTTTTTACACTCTGTTGTTCACACAGTACATATACATGTAAATTGAGAGGTGTCAGAGTGAGGGGGCTGCTCCTGACAAGCGCCCAGAGCAGTTGGGGGTTTGGTGCCTTGCTCAGGGGCACCTCGGCAGTGCCCAAGAGGTAAACTGGCACCTCTCCAACAACCAGTTGGTCTTGGTCCATGGGGGACTTGAAGCGGCGTCCTCCGCTTCCTAACCCAAGTCCTTACGGACTGAGCTACTGCCATAGTATAGTGTGTCGAAATTTTTCAATGAAAACGTCAAATTTTTTATACATTGAAAAAAACATGAAAACGGTCATATCATAGCATGTAGAATGATTCTATGGTGAACAAAAGTCATTTCGTGAAATGTTGGAAAATTTTACAAAAAAAAAAACGCCATAGTATAGTATGTCGAAATTTTTCGATGTGAACGTCAAATTTTTTTGAAGTTGAAAAAAAAAAAGAACACAGTCATATCATAGCATGTGGATTCATTCTATGTTGAGCAAAAGTCATTTCGTGAAATGTTGGAAAATTTTACAAAAAAAAAAACGCCATAGTATAGTATGTCGAAATTTTTCGATGAAAACGTCAAATTTTTTATATTTTGAAATAAACCATAAAAACGGTCGTATCATAGCATGTAGAATGATTCTATGTTGAGCAAAAGTCATTTCGTGAAATGTTGGAAAATTTTACAAAAAAAACGCCATAGTATAGTATGTCGAAATTTTTCGATGAAAACGTCAAATTTTTTTGAACTTGAAAAAAAACATGAAAACGGTCGTATTATAGCATGTAGAATGATTCTATGGTGAACAAAAGTAATTTCGTGAAATGTTGTAAAATTTTAGAAAAAAAAACGTCATAGTATAGTATGTCGAAATTTTTCAATGAGAACGTCACAGTTTTTTTTGAAGTTGAAAAAAACCATGAAAACGGTCGTATTATAGCATGTAGAATGATTCTATATTGAGCAAAAGTCATTTCGTGAAATGTTGGAAAATTTTACAAAAAAAAACGCCATAGTATAGTATGTCGAAATTTTTCAATGAGAACGTCAAATTTTTTTGAGGTTGAAAAAAAAACATGAAAACAGTCGTATCATAGCATGTGGATTTATTCTATGTTGAGCAAAAGTCATTTCGTGAAATGTTGGAAAATTTTACAAAAAAAACGCCATAGTATAGTATGTCGAAATTTTTCGATGGAAACGTCAAATTTTTTTGAAGTTGAAAAAAAACATGAAAACGGTCGTATTATAGCGTGTAGAATGATTCTATGTTGAGATAAAGTCATTTCGTGAAATGTTGGAAAATTTTACAAAAAAAAAAAAACGCCATAGTATAGTATGTCGAAATTTTTCGATGAAAACGTCAAATTTTTTTGAAGTTGAAAAAAAACATGAAAACGGTCGTATTATAGCATGTAGAATGATTCTATGGTGAACAAAAGTCATTTCGTGAAATGTTGGAAAATTTTAGAAAAAAAACGCCATAGTATAGTATGTCGAAATTTTTCAATGAAAACGTCAAATTTTTTTGAAGTTGAAAAAAAACATGAAAACGGTCGTATTATAGCATGTAGAATGATTCTATGGTGAACAAAAGTCATTTCGTGAAATATGGGAAAATTTTACAAAAAACGTCATAGTATAGTATGTCGAAATTTTTCGATGGAAACGTCAAATTTTTTTGAAGTTGAAAAAAAACATGAAAACGGTCGTATTATAGCATGTAGACTGATTCTATGGTGAACAAAAGTAATTTCGTGAAATGTAAAATTTTAGAAAAAAAAAACGTCATAGTATAGTATGTCGAAATTTTTCAATGAGAACGTCACATTTTTTGAAGTTGAAAAAAAACATGAAAACGGTCGTATTATAGCATGTAGAATGATTCTATGTTGAGCAAAAGTCATTTCGTGAAATGTTAGAAAATTTTACAAAAAAAAAACGCCATAGTATAGTATGTCGAAATTTTTCAATGAGAACGTCAAATTTTTTTGAAGTTGAAAAAAACCATAAAAACAGTCGTATCATAGCATGTCGATTTATTCTATGTTGAGCAAAAGTCATTTCGTGAAATGTTGGAAAATTTTACAAAAAAAACGCCATAGTATAGTATGTCGAAATTTTTCGATGGAAACGTCAAATTTTTTTGGAGTTGAAAAAAAACATGAAAACGGTCGTATTATAGCATGTAGAATGATTCTATGTTGAGCAAAAGTCATTTCGTGAAATGTTGGAAAATTTTTCAAAAAAAAAAAAAACGCCATAGTATATAGTATGTCGAAATTTTTCGATGAAAACGTCAAATTTTTTATATTTTGAAATAAACCATAAAAACGGTCGTATCATAGCATGTAGAATGATTCTATGGTGAATAAAAGTCATTGCGTGAAATGTGGGAAAATTTTACAAAAAAACGTCATAGTATAGTATGTCGAAATTTTTCGATGGAAACGTCAAATTTTTTATATTTTGAAAAAAACCATAAAAACGTTCGTATCATAGCATGTAGAATGATTCTATGTTGAGCAAAAGTCATTTCGTGAAATGTTGGAAAATTATACAAAAAAAAACGCCATAGTATAGTATGTCGAAATTTTTCGATGTGAACGTCAAATTTTTTTGAAGTTGAAAAAAAAAAGGAAAACGGTAGTATTATAGCATGTAGAATGATTCTATGGTGAGCAAAAGTCATTTCGTGAAATGTTGGAAAATTTTACAAAAAAAACGCCATAGTATAGTATGTCGAAATTTTTCAATGAGAAAGTCCAATTTTTTTGAAGTTGAAAAAAAAAACATGAAAACGGTCGTATTATAGCATGTAGAATGATTCTATGTTGAGCAAAAGTCATTTCGTGAAATGTTGTAAAATTTTAGAAAAAAAAACGATGATAGTATATTATGTCAAAATTTTTCGATGGAAACGTCAAATTTTTTGAAGTGGAAAAAAACCATGAAAACGGATGTATTATAGCATGTAGAATGATTCTATGTTGAGCAAAAGTCATTTCGTGAAATGTTGGAAAATTTTACAAAAAAAAAAGGCCATAGAAGAAGAAGAACATATTTCTTTATTAGTCCCACAGTGGGGAAATTCAGTTTTTACACTCTGTTGTTCACACAGTACATATACATGTAAATTGAGAGGTGTCAGAGTGAGGGGGCTGCTCCTGACAAGCGCCCAGAGCAGTTGGGGGTTTGGTGCCTTGCTCAGGGGCACCTCGGCAGTGCCCAAGAGGTAAACTGGCACCTCTCCAACAACCAGTTGGTCTTGGTCCATGGGGGTCTTGAAGCGGCGTCCTCCGCTTCCTAACCCAAGTCCGTACGGACTGAGCTACTGCCATAGTATAGTGTGTCGAAATTTTTCGATAAAAACGTCAATTTTTTTATATATTGAAAAAAACCATGAAAACGGTCGTATTATAGCATGTAGAATGATTCTGTGTTGAGCAAAAGTCATTTCGTGAAATGTTGGAAAATTTTACAAAAAAAAAAACGCCATAGTATACTATGTCGAAATTTTTCAATGAAAACGTCAAATTTTTTATATATTGAAAAAAACATTAAAACGGTCGTATCATAGCATGTAGAATGATTCTATGGTGATTAAAAGTCATTACGTGAAATATGGGAAAATTTTACAAAAAACGTCATAGTATAGTATGTCGAAATTTTTCGATGGAAACGTCAAATTTTTTATATTTTGAAAAAAACCATAAAAACGGTCGTATCATAGCATGTAGAATGATTCTATGTTGAGCAAAAGTCATTTCGTGAAATGTTGGAAAATTTTACAAAAAAAAACGCCATAGTATAGTATGTCGAAATTTTTCGATGTGAACGTCAAATTTTTTTGAAGTTGAAAAAAACCATGAAAACAGTCATATCATAGCATGTGGATTCATTCTATGTTGAGCAAAAGTCATTTCGTGAAATGTTGGAAAATTTTACAAAAAAAACGCCATAGTATAGTATGTCGAAATTTTTCGATGAAAACGTCAAATTTTTTATATATTGAAAAAAGACATGAAAACGGTAGTATTATAGTTTGTAGAATGATTCTATGGTGAAGAAAAGTCATTTCGTGAAATATGGGAAAATTTTACAAAAAACGTCACAGTATAGTATGTCGAAATTTTTCGATGGAAACGTCAAATATTTTTGAAGTTGAAAAAAAAACATGAAAACGGTCGTATTATAGCATGTAGAATGATTCTATGTTGAGCAAAAGTCATTTCGTGAAATGTTGGAAAATTTTACAAAAAAAAAACGCCATAGTATAGTATGTCGAAATTTTTTGATGAAAACGTCAAATTTTTTATATATTGAAAAAAACATGAAAACGGTCATATCATAGCATGTAGAATGATTCTATGGTGAACAAAAGTCATTTCGTGAAATGTTGGAAAATTTTACAAAAAAAAAAAACGCCATAGTATAGTATGTCGAAATTTTTCGATGTGAACGTAAATTTTTTTGAAGTTGAAAAAAAAAAAGGAAAACGGTCGTATCATAGCATGTAGAATGATTCTATGTTGAGCAAAAGTCATTTGGTGAAATGTTGCAAAATTTTACAAAAAAAAACGCCATAGTATAGTATGTCGAAATTTTTCAATGAGAAAGTCAAATTTTTTTGAAGTTGAAAAAAACCATGAAAACAGTCATATCATAGCATGTGGATTCATTCTATGTTGAGCAAAAGTCATTTCGTGAAATGTTGGAAAATTTTACAAAAAAAAAACGCCATAGTATAGTATGTCGAAATTTTTCGATGAAAACGTCAAATTTTTTATATTTTGAATTAAACCATAAAAACGGTCGTATCATAGCATGTAGAATGATTCTATGGTGAATAAAATTCATTTCGTGAAATGTTGGAGAATTTTACAAAAAAAAAAAAACACCATAGTATAGTATGTCGAAATTTTTCGATGTGAACGTCAAATTTTTTTGAAGTTGAAAAAAAAAAAGAAAACGGTCGTATTATAGCTTGTAGAATGATTCTATGTTGAGCAAAAGTCATTTCGTGAAATGTTGGAAAATTTTACAAAAAAAACGCCATAGTATAGTATGTCGAAATTTTTCAATGAGAAAGTCAAATTTTTTTGAAGTTGAAAAAAACCATGAAAACAGTCATATCATAGCATGTGGATTCATTCTATGTTGAGCAAAAGTCATTTCGTGAAATGTTGGAAAATTTTACAAAAAAAACGCCATAGTATAGTATGTCGAAATTTTTCGATGAAAATGTCAAATTTTTTATATTTTGAAAAAAAACATAAAAACGGTCGTATCATAGCATGTAGAATGATTCTATGGTGAACAAAAGTCATTTCGTGAAATATGGGAAAATTTTACAAAAAACGTCATAGTATAGTATGTCGAAATTTTTCGATGGAAACGTCAAATTTTTTTGAAGTTAAAAAAAACATGAAAACGGTCGTATTATAGCATGTAGAATGATTCTATGGTGAACAAAAGTCATTTCGTGAAATGTTGGAAAATTTTAGAAAAAAAACGCCATAGTATAGTATGTCGAAGTTTTTCGATGGAAACGTCAAATTTTTTTGAAGTTGAAAAAAAAACATGAAAACGGTCGTATTATAGCATGTAAAATGATTCTATGGTGAACAAAAGTCATTTCGTGAAATATGGGAAAATTTTACAAAAAACGTCATAGTATAGTATGTCGAAATTTTTCGATGGAAACGTCAAATTTTTTTGAAGTTGAAAAAAAACATGAAAACGGTCGTATTATAGCATGTAGACTGATTCTATGGTGAACAAAAGTAATTTCGTGAAATGTAAAATTTTAGAAAAAAAAAACGTCATAGTATAGTATGTCGAAATTTTTCGATGAAAACGTCAAATTTTTTATATTTTGAAATAAACCATAAAAACGGTCGTATCATAGCATGTAGAATGATTCTATGGTGAATAAAAGTCATTTCGTGAAATGTGGGAAAATTTTACAAAAAGCGTCATAGTATAGTATGTCGAAATTTTTCGATGGAAACGTCAAATTTTTTATATTTTGAAAAAAACCATAAAAACGTTCGTATCATAGCATGTAGAATGATTCTATGTTGAGCAAAAGTCATTTCGTGAAATGTTGGAAAATTATACAAAAAAAAACGCCATAGTATAGTATGTCGAAATTTTTCGATGTGAACGTCAAATTTTTTTGAAGTTGAAAAAAAAAAAAGGAAAACGGTCGTATTATAGCATGTAGAATGATTCTATGTTGAGCAAAAGTCATTTGGTGAAATGTTGGAAAATTTTACAAAAAAAAAACGCCATAGTATAGTATGTCGAAATTTTTCAATGAGAAAGTCAAATTTTTTTGAAGTTGAAAAAAACCATGAAAACAGTCATATCATAGCATGTGGATTCATTCTATGTTGAGCAAAAGTCATTTCGTGAAATGTTGGAAAATTTTACAAAAAAAACGCCATAGTATAGTATGTCGAAATTTTTCGATGAAAACGTCAAATTTTTTTTATTTTGAAAAAAAACATAAAAACGGTCGTATCATAGCATGTAGAATGATTCTATGGTGAACAAAAGTCATTTCGTGAAATGTTGGAAAATTTTAGAAAAAAAACGCCATAGTATAGTATGTTGAAATTTTTCAATGAAAACGTCAAATTTTTTATATATTGAAAAAAAACATGAAAACGGTAGTATTATAGTATGTAGAATGATTCTATGGTGAACAAAAGTCATTTCGTGAAATATGGGAAAATTTTACAAAAAACGTCACAGTATAGTATGTCGAAATTTTTCGATGGAAACGTCAAATATTTTTGAAGTTGAAAAAAAACATGAAAACGGTCGTATTATAGCATGTAGAATGATTCTATGTTGAGCAAAAGTCATTTCGTGAAATGTTGGAAAATTTTACAAAAAAAAAAAAGGCCATAGAAGAAGAAGAACATATTTCTTTATTAGTCCCACAGTGGGGAAATTCAGTTTTTACACTCTGTTGTTCACACAGTACATATACATGTAAATTGAGAGGTGTCAGAGTGAGGGGGCTGCTCCTGACAAGCGCCCAGAGCAGTTGGGGGTTTGGTGCCTTGCTCAGGGGCACCTCGGCAGTGCCCAAGAGGTAAACTGGCACCTCTCCAACAACCAGTTGGTCTTGGTCCATGGGGGTCATGAAGCGGCGTCCTCCGCTTCCTAACCCAAGTCCTTACGGACTGAGCTACTGCCATAGTATAGTGTGTCGAAATTTTTCGATGAAAACGTCAATTTTTTTATATATTGAAAAAAAACATGAAAACGGTCGTATTATAGCATGTAGAATGATTTTGTGTTGAGCAAAAGTCATTTCGTGAAATGTTGGAAAATTTTACAAAAAAAAAACGCCATAGTATAGTATGTCGAAATTTTTCAATGAAAACGTCAAATTTTTTATATATTGAAAAAAACATGAAAACGGTCATATCATAGCATGTAGAATGATTCTATGGTGAACAAAAGTCATTTCGTGAAATGTTGGAAAATTTTACAAAAAAAAAAACGCCATAGTATAGTATGTCGAAATTTTTCGATGTGAACGTCAAATTTTTTTGAAGTTGAAAAAAAAAAAGGAAAACGGTCGTATTATAGCATGTAGAATGATTCTATGTTGAGCAAAAGTCATTTGGTGAAATGTTGGAAAATTTTACAAAAAAAAACGCCATAGTATAGTATGTCGAAATTTTTCAATGAGAAAGTCAAATTTTTTTGAAGTTGAAAAAAACCATGAAAACAGTCATATCATAGCATGTGGATTCATTCTATGTTGAGCAAAAGTCATTTCGTGAAATGTTGGAAAATTTTACAAAAAAAACGCCATAGTATAGTATGTCGAAATTTTTCGATGAAAACGTCAAATTTTTTATATTTTGAATTAAACCATAAAAACGGTCGTATCATAGCATGTAGAATGATTCTATGGTGAATAAAAGTAATTTCGTGAAATGTTGGAAAATTTTACAAAAAAAAAAACACCATAGTATAGTATGTCGAAATTTTTCGATGTGAACGTCAAATTTTTTTGAAGTTGAAAAAAAAAAAAGGAAAACGGTCATATTATAGCATGTAGAATGATTCTATGTTGAGCAAAAGTCATTTCGTGAAATGTTGGAAAATTTTACAAAAAAAACGCCATAGTATAGTATGTCGAAATTTTTCGATGAAAACGTCAAATTTTTTATATTTTGAATTAAACCATAAAAACGGTCGTATCATAGCATGTAGAATGATTCTATGGTGAATAAAAGTAATTTCGTGAAATGTTGGAAAATTTTACAAAAAAAAAAACACCATAGTATAGTATGTCGAAATTTTTCGATGTGAACGTCAAATTTTTTTGAAGTTGAAAAAAAAAAAAGGAAAACGGTCATATTATAGCATGTAGAATGATTCTATGTTGAGCAAAAGTCATTTCGTGAAATGTTGGAAAATTTTACAAAAAAAACGCCATAGTATAGTATGTAGAAATTTTTCAATGAGAAAGTCAAATTTTTTTGAAGTTGAAAAAAACCATGAAAACAGTCATATCATAGCATGTGGATTCATTCTATGTTGAGCAAAAGTCATTTCGTGAAATGTTGGAAAATTTTACAAAAAAAACGCCATAGTATAGTATGTCGAAATTTTTCGATGGGAACGTCAAATTTTTTTGAAGTTGAAAAAAAAACATGAAAACGGTCGTATTATAGCGTGTAGAATGATTCTATGTTGAGCAAAAGTCATTTCGTGAAATGTTGGAAAATTTTACAAAAAAAAAAAAACGCCATAGTATAGTATGTCGAAATTTTTCGATGAAAACGTCAAATTTTTTATATTTTGAAAAAAAACATGAAAACGGTCGTATTATAGCATGTAGAATGATTCTATGGTGAACAAAAGTCATTTCGTGAAATATGGGAAAATTTTACAAAAAACGTCATAGTATAGTATGTCGAAATTTTTCGATGGAAACGTCAAATTTTTTTGAAGTTGAAAAAAAACATGAAAACGGTCGTATTATAGCATGTAGAATGATTCTATGGTGAACAAAAGTCATTTCGTGAAATATGGGAAAATTTTACAAAAAACGTCATAGTATAGTATGTCGAAATTTTTCGATGGAAACGTCAAATTTTTTTGAAGTTGAAAAAAAACATGAAAACGGTCGTATTATAGCATGTAGAATGATTCTATGGTGAACAAAAGTAATTTCGTGAAATGTTGTAAAATTTTAGAAAAAAAAAAACGTCATAGTATAGTATGTCGAAATTTTTCGATGAGAACGTCACATTTTTTGAAGTTGAAAAAAAACATGAAAACGGTCGTATTATAGCATGTAGAATGATTCTATGTTGAGCAAAACTCATTTCGTGAAATGTTGGAAAATTTTACAAAAAAAACGCCATAGTATAGTTTGTCAAAATTTTTCAATGAGAACGTCAAATTTTTTTGAAGTTGAAAAAAACCATAAAAACAGTCGTATCATAGCATGTCGATTTATTCTATGTTGAGCAAAAGTCATTTCGTGAAATGTTGGAAAATTTTACAAAAAAAACGCCATAGTATAATAGTATGTCGAAATTTTTCGATGGAAACGTCAAATTTTTTTGAAGTTGAAAAAAAACATGAAAACGGTCGTATTATAGCATGTAGAATGATTCTATGTTGAGCAAAAGTCATTTCGTGAAATGTTGGAAAATTTTCCAAAAAAAAAAAACGCCATAGTATAGTATGTCGAAATTTTTCGATGAAAACGTCAAATTTTTTATATTTTGAAATAAACCATAAAAACGGTCGTATCATAGCATGTAGAATGATTCTATGGTGAATAAAAGTCATTTCGTGAAATGTGGGAAAATTTTACAAAAAGCGTCATAGTATAGTATGTCGAAATTTTTCGATGGAAACGTCAAATTTTTTATATTTTGAAAAAAACCATAAAAACGTTCGTATCATAGCATGTAGAATGATTGTATGTTGAGCAAAAGTCATTTCGTGAAATGTTGGAAAATTTTACAAAAAAAAACGCCATAGTATAGTATGTCGAAATTTTTCGATGTGAACGTCAAATTTTTTTGAAGTTGAAAAAAAAAAAAGGAAAACGGTCGTATTATAGCATGTAGAATGATTCTATGTTGAGCAAAAGTCATTTGGTGAAATGTTGGAAAATTTTACAAAAAAAAACGCCATAGTATAGTATGTCGAAATTTTTCAATGAGAAAGTCAAATTTTTTTGAAGTTGAAAAAAACCATGAAAACAGTCATATCATAGCATGTGGATTCATTCTATGTTGAGCAAAAGTCATTTCGTGAAATGTTGGAAAATTTTACAAAAAAAACGCCATAGTATAGTATGTCGAAATTTTTCGATGAAAACGTCAAATTTTTTATATTTTGAATTAAACCATAAAAACGGTCGTATCATAGCATGTAGAATGATTCTATGGTGAACAAAAGTCATTTCGTGAAATATGGGAAAATTTTACAAAAAACGTCATAGTATAGTATGTCGAAATTTTTCGATGGAAACGTCAAATTTTTTTGAAGTTAAAAAAAACATGAAAACGGTCGTATTATAGCATGTAGAATGATTCTATGGTGAACAAAAGTCATTTCGTGAAATGTTGGAAAATTTTAGAAAAAAAAACGCCATAGTATAGTATGTCGAAGTTTTTCGATGGAAACGTCAAATTTTTTTGAAGTTGAAAAAAAACATGAAAACGGTCGTATTATAGCATGTAAAATGATTCTATGGTGAACAAAAGTCATTTCGTGAAATATGGGAAAATTTTACAAAAAACGTCATAGTATAGTATGTCGAAATTTTTCGATGGAAACGTCAAATTTTTTTGAAGTTGAAAAAAAACATGAAAACGGTCGTATTATAGCATGTAGACTGATTCTATGGTGAACAAAAGTAATTTCGTGAAATGTAAAATTTTAGAAAAAAAAAACGTCATAGTATAGTATGTCGAAATTTTTCGATGAAAACGTCAAATTTTTTATATTTTGAAATAAACCATAAAAACGGTCGTATCATAGCATGTAGAATGATTCTATGGTGAATAAAAGTCATTTCGTGAAATGTGGGAAAATTTTACAAAAAGCGTCATAGTATAGTATGTCGAAATTTTTCGATGGAAACGTCAAATTTTTTATATTTTGAAAAAAACCATAAAAACGTTCGTATCATAGCATGTAGAATGATTCTATGTTGAGCAAAAGTCATTTCGTGAAATGTTGGAAAATTATACAAAAAAAAACGCCATAGTATAGTATGTCGAAATTTTTCGATGTGAACGTCAAATTTTTTTGAAGTTGAAAAAAAAAAAGGAAAACGGTCGTATTATAGCATGTAGAATGATTCTATGTTGAGCAAAAGTCATTTGGTGAAATGTTGGAAAATTTTACAAAAAAAAAACGCCATAGTATAGTATGTCGAAATTTTTCAATGAGAAAGTCAAATTTTTTTGAAGTTGAAAAAAACCATGAAAACAGTCATATCATAGCATGTGGATTCATTCTATGTTGAGCAAAAGTCATTTCGTGAAATGTTGGAAAATTTTACAAAAAAAACGCCATAGTATAGTATGTCGAAATTTTTCGATGAAAACGTCAAATTTTTTTTATTTTGAAAAAAAACATAAAAACGGTCGTATCATAGCATGTAGAATGATTCTATGGTGAACAAAAGTCATTTCGTGAAATGTTGGAAAATTTTAGAAAAAAAACGCCATAGTATAGTATGTTGAAATTTTTCAATGAAAACGTCAAATTTTTTATATATTGAAAAAAAACATGAAAACGGTAGTATTATAGTATGTAGAATGATTCTATGGTGAACAAAAGTCATTTCGTGAAATATGGGAAAATTTTACAAAAAACGTCACAGTATAGTATGTCGAAATTTTTCGATGGAAACGTCAAATATTTTTGAAGTTGAAAAAAAACATGAAAACGGTCGTATTATAGCATGTAGAATGATTCTATGTTGAGCAAAAGTCATTTCGTGAAATGTTGGAAAATTTTACAAAAAAAAAAAGGCCATAGAAGAAGAAGAACATATTTCTTTATTAGTCCCACAGTGGGGAAATTCAGTTTTTACACTCTGTTGTTCACACAGTACATATACATGTAAATTGAGAGGTGTCAGAGTGAGGGGGCTGCTCCTGACAAGCGCCCAGAGCAGTTGGGGGTTTGGTGCCTTGCTCAGGGGCACCTCGGCAGTGCCCAAGAGGTAAACTGGCACCTCTCCAACAACCAGTTGGTCTTGGTCCATGGGGGTCATGAAGCGGCGTCCTCCGCTTCCTAACCCAAGTCCTTACGGACTGAGCTACTGCCATAGTATAGTGTGTCGAAATTTTTCGATGAAAACGTCAATTTTTTTATATATTGAAAAAAAACATGAAAACGGTCGTATTATAGCATGTAGAATGATTTTGTGTTGAGCAAAAGTCATTTCGTGAAATGTTGGAAAATTTTACAAAAAAAAAACGCCATAGTATAGTATGTCGAAATTTTTCAATGAAAACGTCAAATTTTTTATATATTGAAAAAAACATGAAAACGGTCATATCATAGCATGTAGAATGATTCTATGGTGAACAAAAGTCATTTCGTGAAATGTTGGAAAATTTTACAAAAAAAAAAACGCCATAGTATAGTATGTCGAAATTTTTCGATGTGAACGTCAAATTTTTTTGAAGTTGAAAAAAAAAAAAGGAAAACGGTCGTATTATAGCATGTAGAATGATTCTATGTTGAGCAAAAGTCATTTGGTGAAATGTTGGAAAATTTTACAAAAAAAAACGCCATAGTATAGTATGTCGAAATTTTTCAATGAGAAAGTCAAATTTTTTTGAAGTTGAAAAAAACCATGAAAACAGTCATATCATAGCATGTGGATTCATTCTATGTTGAGCAAAAGTCATTTCGTGAAATGTTGGAAAATTTTACAAAAAAAACGCCATAGTATAGTATGTCGAAATTTTTCGATGAAAACGTCAAATTTTTTATATTTTGAATTAAACCATAAAAACGGTCGTATCATAGCATGTAGAATGATTCTATGGTGAATAAAAGTAATTTCGTGAAATGTTGGAAAATTTTACAAAAAAAAAAAACACCATAGTATAGTATGTCGAAATTTTTCGATGTGAACGTCAAATTTTTTTGAAGTTGAAAAAAAAAAAGGAAAACGGTCATATTATAGCATGTAGAATGATTCTATGTTGAGCAAAAGTCATTTCGTGAAATGTTGGAAAATTTTACAAAAAAAACGCCATAGTATAGTATGTCGAAATTTTTCGATGAAAACGTCAAATTTTTTATATTTTGAATTAAACCATAAAAACGGTCGTATCATAGCATGTAGAATGATTCTATGGTGAATAAAAGTAATTTCGTGAAATGTTGGAAAATTTTACAAAAAAAAAAACACCATAGTATAGTATGTCGAAATTTTTCGATGTGAACGTCAAATTTTTTTGAAGTTGAAAAAAAAAAAAGGAAAACGGTCATATTATAGCATGTAGAATGATTCTATGTTGAGCAAAAGTCATTTCGTGAAATGTTGGAAAATTTTACAAAAAAAACGCCATAGTATAGTATGTAGAAATTTTTCAATGAGAAAGTCAAATTTTTTTGAAGTTGAAAAAAACCATGAAAACAGTCATATCATAGCATGTGGATTCATTCTATGTTGAGCAAAAGTCATTTCGTGAAATGTTGGAAAATTTTACAAAAAAAACGCCATAGTATAGTATGTCGAAATTTTTCGATGGGAACGTCAAATTTTTTTGAAGTTGAAAAAAAACATGAAAACGGTCGTATTATAGCGTGTAGAATGATTCTATGTTGAGCAAAAGTCATTTCGTGAAATGTTGGAAAATTTTACAAAAAAAAAAAAAAACGCCATAGTATAGTATGTCGAAATTTTTCGATGAAAACGTCAAATTTTTTATATTTTGAAAAAAAACATGAAAACGGTCGTATTATAGCATGTAGAATGATTCTATGGTGAACAAAAGTCATTTCGTGAAATATGGGAAAATTTTACAAAAAACGTCATAGTATAGTATGTCGAAATTTTTCGATGGAAACGTCAAATTTTTTTGAAGTTGAAAAAAAACATGAAAACGGTCGTATTATAGCATGTAGAATGATTCTATGGTGAACAAAAGTCATTTCGTGAAATATGGGAAAATTTTACAAAAAACGTCATAGTATAGTATGTCGAAATTTTTCGATGGAAACGTCAAATTTTTTTGAAGTTGAAAAAAAACATGAAAACGGTCGTATTATAGCATGTAGAATGATTCTATGGTGAACAAAAGTAATTTCGTGAAATGTTGTAAAATTTTAGAAAAAAAAAACGTCATAGTATAGTATGTCGAAATTTTTCGATGAGAACGTCACATTTTTTGAAGTTGAAAAAAAACATGAAAACGGTCGTATTATAGCATGTAGAATGATTCTATGTTGAGCAAAACTCATTTCGTGAAATGTTGGAAAATTTTACAAAAAAAACGCCATAGTATAGTTTGTCAAAATTTTTCAATGAGAACGTCAAATTTTTTTGAAGTTGAAAAAAACCATAAAAACAGTCGTATCATAGCATGTCGATTTATTCTATGTTGAGCAAAAGTCATTTCGTGAAATGTTGGAAAATTTTACAAAAAAAACGCCATAGTATAATAGTATGTCGAAATTTTTCGATGGAAACGTCAAATTTTTTTGAAGTTGAAAAAAAACATGAAAACGGTCGTATTATAGCATGTAGAATGATTCTATGTTGAGCAAAAGTCATTTCGTGAAATGTTGGAAAATTTTCCAAAAAAAAAAAAACGCCATAGTATAGTATGTCGAAATTTTTCGATGAAAACGTCAAATTTTTTATATTTTGAAATAAACCATAAAAACGGTCGTATCATAGCATGTAGAATGATTCTATGGTGAATAAAAGTCATTTCGTGAAATGTGGGAAAATTTTACAAAAAGCGTCATAGTATAGTATGTCGAAATTTTTCGATGGAAACGTCAAATTTTTTATATTTTGAAAAAAACCATAAAAACGTTCGTATCATAGCATGTAGAATGATTCTATGTTGAGCAAAAGTCATTTCGTGAAATGTTGGAAAATTTTACAAAAAAAAACGCCATAGTATAGTATGTCGAAATTTTTCGATGTGAACGTCAAATTTTTTTGAAGTTGAAAAAAAAAAAGGAAAACGGTCGTATTATAGCATGTAGAATGATTCTATGTTGAGCAAAAGTCATTTGGTGAAATGTTGGAAAATTTTACAAAAAAAAACGCCATAGTATAGTATGTCGAAATTTTTCAATGAGAAAGTCAAATTTTTTTGAAGTTGAAAAAAACCATGAAAACAGTCATATCATAGCATGTGGATTCATTCTATGTTGAGCAAAAGTCATTTCGTGAAATGTTGGAAAATTTTACAAAAAAAACGCCATAGTATAGTATGTCGAAATTTTTCGATGAAAACGTCAAATTTTTTATATTTTGAATTAAACCATAAAAACGGTCGTATCATAGCATGTAGAATGATTCTATGGTGAATAAAAGTAATTTCGTGAAATGTTGGAAAATTTTACAAAAAAAAAAAAACACCATAGTATAGTATGTCGAAATTTTTCGATGTGAACGTCAAATTTTTTTGAAGTTGAAAAAAAAAAAGGAAAACGGTCATATTATAGCATGTAGAATGATTCTATGTTGAGCAAAAGTCATTTCGTGAAATGTTGGAAAATTTTACAAAAAAAACGCCATAGTATAGTATGTAGAAATTTTTCAATGAGAAAGTCAAATTTTTTTGAAGTTGAAAAAAACCATGAAAACAGTCATATCATAGCATGTGGATTCATTCTATGTTGAGCAAAAGTCATTTCGTGAAATGTTGGAAAATTTTACAAAAAAAACGCCATAGTATAGTATGTCGAAATTTTTCGATGAAAACGTCAAATTTTTTATATTTTGAATTAAACCATAAAAACGGTCGTATCATAGCATGTAGAATGATTCTATGGTGAATAAAAGTAATTTCGTGAAATGTTGGAAAATTTTACAAAAAAAAAAAACACCATAGTATAGTATGTCGAAATTTTTCGATGTGAACGTCAAATTTTTTTGAAGTTGAAAAAAAAAAAGGAAAACGGTCATATTATAGCATGTAGAATGATTCTATGTTGAGCAAAAGTCATTTCGTGAAATGTTGGAAAATTTTACAAAAAAAACGCCATAGTATAGTATGTAGAAATTTTTCAATGAGAAAGTCAAATTTTTTTGAAGTTGAAAAAAACCATGAAAACAGTCATATCATAGCATGTGGATTCATTCTATGTTGAGCAAAAGTCATTTCGTGAAATGTTGGAAAATTTTACAAAAAAAACGCCATAGTATAGTATGTCGAAATTTTTCGATGGGAACGTCAAACTTTTTTGAAGTTGAAAAAAAACATGAAAACGGTCGTATTATAGCGTGTAGAATGATTCTATGTTGAGCAAAAGTCATTTCGTGAAATGTTGGAAAATTTTACAAAAAAAAAAAAAACGTCATAGTATAGTATGTCGAAATTTTTCGATGAAAACGTCAAATTTTTTATATTTTGAAAAAAAACATAAAAACGGTCGTATCATAGCATGTAGAATGATTCTATGGTGAACAAAAGTCATTTCGTGAAATATGGGAAAATTTTACAAAAAACGTCATAGTATAGTATGTCGAAATTTTTCGATGGAAACGTCAAATTTTTTTGAAGTTGAAAAAAAACATGAAAACGGTCGTATTATAGCATGTAGAATGATTCTATGGTGAACAAAAGTCATTTCGTGAAATATGGGAAAATTTTACAAAAAACGTCATAGTATAGTATGTCGAAATTTTTCGATGGAAACGTCAAATTTTTTTGAAGTTGAAAAAAAACATGAAAACGGTCGTATTATAGCATGTAGAATGATTCTATGGTGAACAAAAGTAATTTCGTGAAATGTTGTAAAATTTTAGAAAAAAAAAAACGTCATAGTATAGTATGTCGAAATTTTTCGATGAGAACGTCACATTTTTTGAAGTTGAAAAAAAACATGAAAACGGTCGTATTATAGCATGTAGAATGATTCTATGTTGAGCAAAACTCATTTCGTGAAATGTTAGAAAATTTTACAAAAAAAAAACGCCATAGTATAGTATGTCGAAATTTTTCAATGAGAAAGTCAAATTTTTTTGAAGTTGAAAAAAACCATAAAAACAGTCGTATCATAGCATGTCGATTTATTCTATGTTGAGCAAAAGTCATTTCGTGAAATGTTGGAAAATTTTACAAAAAAAACGCCATAGTATAGTATGTCGAAATTTTTCGATGGAAACGTCAAATTTTTTTGAAGTTGAAAAAAAACATGAAAACGGTCGTATTATAGCATGTAGAATGATTCTATGTTGAGCAAAAGTCATTTCGTGAAATGTTGGAAAATTTTCCAAAAAAAAAAAACGCCATAGTATAGTATGTCGAAATTTTTCGATGAAAACGTCAAATTTTTTATATTTTGAAATAAACCATAAAAACGGTCGTATCATAGCATGTAGAATGATTCTATGGTGAATAAAAGTCATTTCGTGAAATGTGGGAAAATTTTACAAAAAGCGTCATAGTATAGTATGTCGAAATTTTTCGATGGAAACGTCAAATTTTTTATATTTTGAAAAAAACCATAAAAACGTTCGTATCATAGCATGTAGAATGATTCTATGTTGAGCAAAAGTCATTTCGTGAAATGTTGGAAAATTTTACAAAAAAAAACGCCATAGTATAGTATGTCGAAATTTTTCGATGTGAACGTCAAATTTTTTTGAAGTTGAAAAAAAAAAAGGAAAACGGTAGTATTATAGCATGTAGAATGATTCTATGGTGAGCAAAAGTCATTTCGTGAAATGTTGGAAAATTTTACAAAAAAAAAACGCCATAGTATAGTATGTCGAAATTTTTCAATGAGAAAGTCAAATTTTTTTGAAGTTGAAAAAAACCATGAAAACAGTCATATCATAGCATGTGGATTCATTCTATGTTGAGCAAAAGTCATTTCGTGAAATGTTGGAAAATTTTACAAAAAAAACGCCATAGTATAGTATGTCGAAATTTTTCGATGAAAACGTCAAATTTTTTATATTTTGAAAAAAAACATAAAAACGGTCGTATCATAGCATGTAGAATGATTCTATGGTGAACAAAAGTCATTTCGTGAAATGTTGGAAAATTTTAGAAAAAAAACGCCATAGTATAGTATGTCGAAATTTTTCAATGAAAACGTCAAATTTTTTATATATTGAAAAAAAACATGAAAACGGTAGTATTATAGTATGTAGAATGATTCTATGGTGAACAAAAGTCATTTCGTGAAATATGGGAAAATTTTACAAAAAATGTCACAGTATAGTATGTCGAAATTTTTCGATGTAAACGTCAAATTTTTTTGAAGTTGAAAAAAAACATGAAAACGGTCGTATTATAGCATGTAGAATGATTCTATGGTGAACAAAAGTCATTTCGTGAAATATGGGAAAATTTTACAAAAAACATCATAGTATAGTATGTCGAAATTTTTCGATGGAAACGTCAAATTTTTTTGAAGTTGAAAAAAATCATGAAAACGGTCGTATTATAGCATGTAGAATGATTCTATGTTGAGCAAAAGTCATTTCGTGAAATGTTGGAAAATTTTACAAAAAAAAAAGGCCATAGAAGAAGAAGAACATATTTCTTTATTAGTCCCACAGTGGGGAAATTCAGTTTTTACACTCTGTTGTTCACACAGTACATATACATGTAAATTGAGAGGTGTCAGAGTGAGGGGGCTGCTCCTGACAAGCGCCCAGAGCAGTTGGGGGTTTGGTGCCTTGCTCAGGGGCACCTCGGCAGTGCCCAAGAGGTAAACTGGCACCTCTCCAACAACCAGTTGGTCTTGGTCCATGGGGGTCTTGAAGCGGCGTCCTCCGCTTCCTAACCCAAGTCCTTACGGACTGAGCTACTGCCATAGTATAGTGTGTCGAAATTTTTCGATGAAAACGTCAATTTTTTTATATATTGAAAAAAAAACATGAAAACGGTCGTATTATAGCATGTAGAATGATTTTGTGTTGAGCAAAAGTCATTTCGTGAAATGTTGGAAAATTTTACAAAAAAAAAAAACGCCATAGTATAGTATGTCGAAATTTTTCAATGAAAACGTCAAATTTTTTATATATTGAAAAAAACATGAAAACGGTCATATCATAGCATGTAGAATGATTCTATGGTGAACAAAAGTCATTTCGCGAAATGTTGGAAAATTTTACAAAAAAAAAAAAAACGCCATAGTATAGTATGTCGAAATTTTTCGATGTGAACGTCAAATTTTTTTGAAGTTGAAAAAAAAAAAAGGAAAACGGTCGTATTATAGCATGTAGAATGATTCTATGTTGAGCAAAAGTCATTTGGTGAAATGTTGGAAAATTTTACAAAAAAAAACGCCATAGTATAGTATGTCGAAATTTTTCAATGAGAAAGTCAAATTTTTTTGAAGTTGAAAAAAAACATGAAAACAGTCATATCATAGCATGTGGATTCATTCTATGTTGAGCAAAAGTCATTTCGTGAAATGTTGGAAAATTTTACAAAAAAAACGCCATAGTATAGTATGTCGAAATTTTTCGATGGGAACGTCAAATTTTTTTGAAGTTGAAAAAAAAACATGAAAACGGTCGTATTATAGCGTGTAGAATGATTCTATGTTGAGCAAAAGTCATTTCGTGAAATGTTGGAAAATTTTACAAAAAAAAAAAAAACGCCATAGTATAGTATGTCGAAATTTTTCGATGAAAACGTCAAATTTTTTATATTTTGAAAAAAAACATGAAAACGGTCGTATTATAGCATGTAGAATGATTCTATGGTGAACAAAAGTCATTTCGTGAAATATGGGAAAATTTTACAAAAAACGTCATAGTATAGTATGTCGAAATTTTTCGATGGAAACGTCAAATTTTTTTGAAGTTGAAAAAAAACATGAAAACGGTCGTATTATAGCATGTAGAATGATTCTATGGTGAACAAAAGTCATTTCGTGAAATGTTGGAAAATTTTAGAAAAAAAACGCCATAGTATAGTATGTCGAAATTTTTCGATGGAAACGTCAAATTTTTTTGAAGTTGAAAAAAAACATGAAAACGGTCGTATTATAGCATGTAGAATGATTCTATGGTGAACAAAAGTAATTTCGTGAAATGTTGTAAAATTTTAGAAAAAAAAAACGTCATAGTATAGTATGTCGAAATTTTTCGATGAGAACGTCACATTTTTTGAAGTTGAAAAAAAACATGAAAACGGTCGTATTATAGCATGTAGAATGATTCTATGTTGAGCAAAACTCATTTCGTGAAATGTTGGAAAATTTTACAAAAAAAACGCCATAGTATAGTTTGTCAAAATTTTTCAATGAGAACGTCAAATTTTTTTGAAGTTGAAAAAAACCATAAAAACAGTCGTATCATAGCATGTCGATTTATTCTATGTTGAGCAAAAGTCATTTCGTGAAATGTTGGAAAATTTTACAAAAAAAACGCCATAGTATAATAGTATGTCGAAATTTTTCGATGGAAACGTCAAATTTTTTTGAAGTTGAAAAAAAACATGAAAACGGTCGTATTATAGCATGTAGAATGATTCTATGTTGAGCAAAAGTCATTTCGTGAAATGTTGGAAAATTTTCCAAAAAAAAAAACGCCATAGTATAGTATGTCGAAATTTTTCGATGAAAACGTCAAATTTTTTATATTTTGAAATAAACCATAAAAACGGTCGTATCATAGCATGTAGAATGATTCTATGGTGAATAAAAGTCATTTCGTGAAATGTGGGAAAATTTTACAAAAAGCGTCATAGTATAGTATGTCGAAATTTTTCGATGGAAACGTCAAATTTTTTATATTTTGAAAAAAACCATAAAAACGTTCGTATCATAGCATGTAGAATGATTCTATGTTGAGCAAAAGTCATTTCGTGAAATGTTGGAAAATTTTACAAAAAAAAACGCCATAGTATAGTATGTCGAAATTTTTCGATGTGAACGTCAAATTTTTTTGAAGTTGAAAAAAAAAAAGGAAAACGGTCGTATTATAGCATGTAGAATGATTCTATGTTGAGCAAAAGTCATTTGGTGAAATGTTGGAAAATTTTACAAAAAAAAACGCCATAGTATAGTATGTCGAAATTTTTCAATGAGAAAGTCAAATTTTTTTGAAGTTGAAAAAAACCATGAAAACAGTCATATCATAGCATGTGGATTCATTCTATGTTGAGCAAAAGTCATTTCGTGAAATGTTGGAAAATTTTACAAAAAAAACGCCATAGTATAGTATGTCGAAATTTTTCGATGAAAACGTCAAATTTTTTTTATTTTGAAAAAAAACATAAAAACGGTCGTATCATAGCATGTAGAATGATTCTATGGTGAACAAAAGTCATTTCGTGAAATGTTGGAAAATTTTAGAAAAAAAACGCCATAGTATAGTATGTTGAAATTTTTCAATGAAAACGTCAAATTTTTTATATATTGAAAAAAAACATGAAAACGGTAGTATTATAGTATGTAGAATGATTCTATGGTGAACAAAAGTCATTTCGTGAAATATGGGAAAATTTTACAAAAAACGTCACAGTATAGTATGTCGAAATTTTTCGATGGAAACGTCAAATATTTTTGAAGTTGAAAAAAAACATGAAAACGGTCGTATTATAGCATGTAGAATGATTCTATGTTGAGCAAAAGTCATTTCGTGAAATGTTGGAAAATTTTACAAAAAAAAAAAAGGCCATAGAAGAAGAAGAACATATTTCTTTATTAGTCCCACAGTGGGGAAATTCAGTTTTTACACTCTGTTGTTCACACAGTACATATACATGTAAATTGAGAGGTGTCAGAGTGAGGGGGCTGCTCCTGACAAGCGCCCAGAGCAGTTGGGGGTTTGGTGCCTTGCTCAGGGGCACCTCGGCAGTGCCCAAGAGGTAAACTGGCACCTCTCCAACAACCAGTTGGTCTTGGTCCATGGGGGTCATGAAGCGGCGTCCTCCGCTTCCTAACCCAAGTCCTTACGGACTGAGCTACTGCCATAGTATAGTGTGTCGAAATTTTTCGATGAAAACGTCAATTTTTTTATATATTGAAAAAAAACATGAAAACGGTCGTATTATAGCATGTAGAATGATTTTGTGTTGAGCAAAAGTCATTTCGTGAAATGTTGGAAAATTTTACAAAAAAAAAACGCCATAGTATAGTATGTCGAAATTTTTCAATGAAAACGTCAAATTTTTTATATATTGAAAAAAACATGAAAACGGTCATATCATAGCATGTAGAATGATTCTATGGTGAACAAAAGTCATTTCGTGAAATGTTGGAAAATTTTACAAAAAAAAAAAACGCCATAGTATAGTATGTCGAAATTTTTCGATGTGAACGTCAAATTTTTTTGAAGTTGAAAAAAAAAAAAGGAAAACGGTCGTATTATAGCATGTAGAATGATTCTATGTTGAGCAAAAGTCATTTGGTGAAATGTTGGAAAATTTTACAAAAAAAAACGCCATAGTATAGTATGTCGAAATTTTTCAATGAGAAAGTCAAATTTTTTTGAAGTTGAAAAAAACCATGAAAACAGTCATATCATAGCATGTGGATTCATTCTATGTTGAGCAAAAGTCATTTCGTGAAATGTTGGAAAATTTTACAAAAAAAACGCCATAGTATAGTATGTCGAAATTTTTCGATGAAAACGTCAAATTTTTTATATTTTGAATTAAACCATAAAAACGGTCGTATCATAGCATGTAGAATGATTCTATGGTGAATAAAAGTAATTTCGTGAAATGTTGGAAAATTTTACAAAAAAAAAAAAACACCATAGTATAGTATGTCGAAATTTTTCGATGTGAACGTCAAATTTTTTTGAAGTTGAAAAAAAAAAAAAAGAAAACGGTCATATTATAGCATGTAGAATGATTCTATGTTGAGCAAAAGTCATTTCGTGAAATGTTGGAAAATTTTACAAAAAAAACGCCATAGTATAGTATGTCGAAATTTTTCGATGAAAACGTCAAATTTTTTATATTTTGAATTAAACCATAAAAACGGTCGTATCATAGCATGTAGAATGATTCTATGGTGAATAAAAGTAATTTCGTGAAATGTTGGAAAATTTTACAAAAAAAAAAACACCATAGTATAGTATGTCGAAATTTTTCGATGTGAACGTCAAATTTTTTTGAAGTTGAAAAAAAAAAAGGAAAACGGTCATATTATAGCATGTAGAATGATTCTATGTTGAGCAAAAGTCATTTCGTGAAATGTTGGAAAATTTTACAAAAAAAACGCCATAGTATAGTATGTAGAAATTTTTCAATGAGAAAGTCAAATTTTTTTGAAGTTGAAAAAAACCATGAAAACAGTCATATCATAGCATGTGGATTCATTCTATGTTGAGCAAAAGTCATTTCGTGAAATGTTGGAAAATTTTACAAAAAAAACGCCATAGTATAGTATGTCGAAATTTTTCGATGGGAACGTCAAATTTTTTTTTGAAGTTGAAAAAAAACATGAAAACGGTCGTATTATAGCGTGTAGAATGATTCTATGTTGAGCAAAAGTCATTTCGTGAAATGTTGGAAAATTTTACAAAAAAAAAAAAACGCCATAGTATAGTATGTCGAAATTTTTCGATGAAAACGTCAAATTTTTTATATTTTGAAAAAAAACATGAAAACGGTCGTATTATAGCATGTAGAATGATTCTATGGTGAACAAAAGTCATTTCGTGAAATATGGGAAAATTTTACAAAAAAACGTCATAGTATAGTATGTCGAAATTTTTCGATGGAAACGTCAAATTTTTTTGAAGTTGAAAAAAAACATGAAAACGGTCGTATTATAGCATGTAGAATGATTCTATGGTGAACAAAAGTCATTTCGTGAAATATGGGAAAATTTTACAAAAAACGTCATAGTATAGTATGTCGAAATTTTTCGATGGAAACGTCAAATTTTTTTGAAGTTGAAAAAAAACATGAAAACGGTCGTATTATAGCATGTAGAATGATTCTATGGTGAACAAAAGTAATTTCGTGAAATGTTGTAAAATTTTAGAAAAAAAAAACGTCATAGTATAGTATGTCGAAATTTTTCGATGAGAACGTCACATTTTTTGAAGTTGAAAAAAAACATGAAAACGGTCGTATTATAGCATGTAGAATGATTCTATGTTGAGCAAAACTCATTTCGTGAAATGTTGGAAAATTTTACAAAAAAAACGCCATAGTATAGTTTGTCAAAATTTTTCAATGAGAACGTCAAATTTTTTTGAAGTTGAAAAAAACCATAAAAACAGTCGTATCATAGCATGTCGATTTATTCTATGTTGAGCAAAAGTCATTTCGTGAAATGTTGGAAAATTTTACAAAAAAAACGCCATAGTATAATAGTATGTCGAAATTTTTCGATGGAAACGTCAAATTTTTTTGAAGTTGAAAAAAAACATGAAAACGGTCGTATTATAGCATGTAGAATGATTCTATGTTGAGCAAAAGTCATTTCGTGAAATGTTGGAAAATTTTCCAAAAAAAAAAAACGCCATAGTATAGTATGTCGAAATTTTTCGATGAAAACGTCAAATTTTTTATATTTTGAAATAAACCATAAAAACGGTCGTATCATAGCATGTAGAATGATTCTATGGTGAATAAAAGTCATTTCGTGAAATGTGGGAAAATTTTACAAAAAGCGTCATAGTATAGTATGTCGAAATTTTTCGATGGAAACGTCAAATTTTTTATATTTTGAAAAAAACCATAAAAACGTTCGTATCATAGCATGTAGAATGATTGTATGTTGAGCAAAAGTCATTTCGTGAAATGTTGGAAAATTTTACAAAAAAAAACGCCATAGTATAGTATGTCGAAATTTTTCGATGTGAACGTCAAATTTTTTTGAAGTTGAAAAAAAAAAAGGAAAACGGTCGTATTATAGCATGTAGAATGATTCTATGTTGAGCAAAAGTCATTTGGTGAAATGTTGGAAAATTTTACAAAAAAAAAACGCCATAGTATAGTATGTCGAAATTTTTCAATGAGAAAGTCAAATTTTTTTGAAGTTGAAAAAAACCATGAAAACAGTCATATCATAGCATGTGGATTCATTCTATGTTGAGCAAAAGTCATTTCGTGAAATGTTGGAAAATTTTACAAAAAAAACGCCATAGTATAGTATGTCGAAATTTTTCGATGAAAACGTCAAATTTTTTATATTTTGAATTAAACCATAAAAACGGTCGTATCATAGCATGTAGAATGATTCTATGGTGAACAAAAGTCATTTCGTGAAATATGGGAAAATTTTACAAAAAACGTCATAGTATAGTATGTCGAAATTTTTCGATGGAAACGTCAAATTTTTTTGAAGTTAAAAAAAACATGAAAACGGTCGTATTATAGCATGTAGAATGATTCTATGGTGAACAAAAGTCATTTCGTGAAATGTTGGAAAATTTTAGAAAAAAAACGCCATAGTATAGTATGTCGAAGTTTTTCGATGGAAACGTCAAATTTTTTTGAAGTTGAAAAAAAACATGAAAACGGTCGTATTATAGCATGTAAAATGATTCTATGGTGAACAAAAGTCATTTCGTGAAATATGGGAAAATTTTACAAAAAACGTCATAGTATAGTATGTCGAAATTTTTCGATGGAAACGTCAAATTTTTTTGAAGTTGAAAAAAAACATGAAAACGGTCGTATTATAGCATGTAGACTGATTCTATGGTGAACAAAAGTAATTTCGTGAAATGTAAAATTTTAGAAAAAAAAAACGTCATAGTATAGTATGTCGAAATTTTTCGATGAAAACGTCAAATTTTTTATATTTTGAAATAAACCATAAAAACGGTCGTATCATAGCATGTAGAATGATTCTATGGTGAATAAAAGTCATTTCGTGAAATGTGGGAAAATTTTACAAAAAGCGTCATAGTATAGTATGTCGAAATTTTTCGATGGAAACGTCAAATTTTTTATATTTTGAAAAAAACCATAAAAACGTTCGTATCATAGCATGTAGAATGATTCTATGTTGAGCAAAAGTCATTTCGTGAAATGTTGGAAAATTATACAAAAAAAAACGCCATAGTATAGTATGTCGAAATTTTTCGATGTGAACGTCAAATTTTTTTGAAGTTGAAAAAAAAAAAGGAAAACGGTCGTATTATAGCATGTAGAATGATTCTATGTTGAGCAAAAGTCATTTGGTGAAATGTTGGAAAATTTTACAAAAAAAAACGCCATAGTATAGTATGTCGAAATTTTTCAATGAGAAAGTCAAATTTTTTTGAAGTTGAAAAAAACCATGAAAACAGTCATATCATAGCATGTGGATTCATTCTATGTTGAGCAAAAGTCATTTCGTGAAATGTTGGAAAATTTTACAAAAAAAACGCCATAGTATAGTATGTCGAAATTTTTCGATGAAAACGTCAAATTTTTTTTATTTTGAAAAAAAAACATAAAAACGGTCGTATCATAGCATGTAGAATGATTCTATGGTGAACAAAAGTCATTTCGTGAAATGTTGGAAAATTTTAGAAAAAAAAACGCCATAGTATAGTATGTTGAAATTTTTCAATGAAAACGTCAAATTTTTTATATATTGAAAAAAAACATGAAAACGGTAGTATTATAGTATGTAGAATGATTCTATGGTGAACAAAAGTCATTTCGTGAAATATGGGAAAATTTTACAAAAAAAACGTCACAGTATAGTATGTCGAAATTTTTCGATGGAAACGTCAAATATTTTTGAAGTTGAAAAAAAACATGAAAACGGTCGTATTATAGCATGTAGAATGATTCTATGTTGAGCAAAAGTCATTTCGTGAAATGTTGGAAAATTTTACAAAAAAAAAAAGGCCATAGAAGAAGAAGAACATATTTCTTTATTAGTCCCACAGTGGGGAAATTCAGTTTTTACACTCTGTTGTTCACACAGTACATATACATGTAAATTGAGAGGTGTCAGAGTGAGGGGGCTGCTCCTGACAAGCGCCCAGAGCAGTTGGGGGTTTGGTGCCTTGCTCAGGGGCACCTCGGCAGTGCCCAAGAGGTAAACTGGCACCTCTCCAACAACCAGTTGGTCTTGGTCCATGGGGGTCATGAAGCGGCGTCCTCCGCTTCCTAACCCAAGTCCTTACGGACTGAGCTACTGCCATAGTATAGTGTGTCGAAATTTTTCGATGAAAACGTCAATTTTTTTATATATTGAAAAAAAACATGAAAACGGTCGTATTATAGCATGTAGAATGATTTTGTGTTGAGCAAAAGTCATTTCGTGAAATGTTGGAAAATTTTACAAAAAAAAAACGCCATAGTATAGTATGTCGAAATTTTTCAATGAAAACGTCAAATTTTTTATATATTGAAAAAAACATGAAAACGGTCATATCATAGCATGTAGAATGATTCTATGGTGAACAAAAGTCATTTCGTGAAATGTTGGAAAATTTTACAAAAAAAAAAAACGCCATAGTATAGTATGTCGAAATTTTTCGATGTGAACGTCAAATTTTTTTGAAGTTGAAAAAAAAAAAGGAAAACGGTCGTATTATAGCATGTAGAATGATTCTATGTTGAGCAAAAGTCATTTGGTGAAATGTTGGAAAATTTTACAAAAAAAAAACGCCATAGTATAGTATGTCGAAATTTTTCAATGAGAAAGTCAAATTTTTTTGAAGTTGAAAAAAACCATGAAAACAGTCATATCATAGCATGTGGATTCATTCTATGTTGAGCAAAAGTCATTTCGTGAAATGTTGGAAAATTTTACAAAAAAAAACGCCATAGTATAGTATGTCGAAATTTTTCGATGAAAACGTCAAATTTTTTATATTTTGAATTAAACCATAAAAACGGTCGTATCATAGCATGTAGAATGATTCTATGGTGAATAAAAGTAATTTCGTGAAATGTTGGAAAATTTTACAAAAAAAAAAAACACCATAGTATAGTATGTCGAAATTTTTCGATGTGAACGTCAAATTTTTTTGAAGTTGAAAAAAAAAAAAGAAAACGGTCATATTATAGCATGTAGAATGATTCTATGTTGAGCAAAAGTCATTTCGTGAAATGTTGGAAAATTTTACAAAAAAAACGCCATAGTATAGTATGTCGAAATTTTTCGATGAAAACGTCAAATTTTTTATATTTTGAATTAAACCATAAAAACGGTCGTATCATAGCATGTAGAATGATTCTATGGTGAATAAAAGTAATTTCGTGAAATGTTGGAAAATTTTACAAAAAAAAAAAACACCATAGTATAGTATGTCGAAATTTTTCGATGTGAACGTCAAATTTTTTTGAAGTTGAAAAAAAAAAAAGGAAAACGGTCATATTATAGCATGTAGAATGATTCTATGTTGAGCAAAAGTCATTTCGTGAAATGTTGGAAAATTTTACAAAAAAAACGCCATAGTATAGTATGTAGAAATTTTTCAATGAGAAAGTCAAATTTTTTTGAAGTTGAAAAAAACCATGAAAACAGTCATATCATAGCATGTGGATTCATTCTATGTTGAGCAAAAGTCATTTCGTGAAATGTTGGAAAATTTTACAAAAAAAACGCCATAGTATAGTATGTCGAAATTTTTCGATGGGAACGTCAAATTTTTTTGAAGTTGAAAAAAAACATGAAAACGGTCGTATTATAGCGTGTAGAATGATTCTATGTTGAGCAAAAGTCATTTCGTGAAATGTTGGAAAATTTTACAAAAAAAAAAAAAACGCCATAGTATAGTATGTCGAAATTTTTCGATGAAAACGTCAAATTTTTTATATTTTGAAAAAAAACATGAAAACGGTCGTATTATAGCATGTAGAATGATTCTATGGTGAACAAAAGTCATTTCGTGAAATATGGGAAAATTTTACAAAAAACGCCATAGTATAGTATGTCGAAATTTTTCGATGGAAACGTCAAATTTTTTTGAAGTTGAAAAAAAACATGAAAACGGTCGTATTATAGCATGTAGAATGATTCTATGGTGAACAAAAGTCATTTCGTGAAATATGGGAAAATTTTACAAAAAACGTCATAGTATAGTATGTCGAAATTTTTCGATGGAAACGTCAAATTTTTTTGAAGTTGAAAAAAAACATGAAAACGGTCGTATTATAGCATGTAGAATGATTCTATGGTGAACAAAAGTAATTTCGTGAAATGTTGTAAAATTTTAGAAAAAAAAAACGTCATAGTATAGTATGTCGAAATTTTTCGATGAGAACGTCACATTTTTTGAAGTTGAAAAAAAACATGAAAACGGTCGTATTATAGCATGTAGAATGATTCTATGTTGAGCAAAACTCATTTCGTGAAATGTTGGAAAATTTTACAAAAAAAAAACGCCATAGTATAGTTTGTCAAAATTTTTCAATGAGAACGTCAAATTTTTTTGAAGTTGAAAAAAACCATAAAAACAGTCGTATCATAGCATGTCGATTTATTCTATGTTGAGCAAAAGTCATTTCGTGAAATGTTGGAAAATTTTACAAAAAAAACGCCATAGTATAATAGTATGTCGAAATTTTTCGATGGAAACGTCAAATTTTTTTGAAGTTGAAAAAAAACATGAAAACGGTCGTATTATAGCATGTAGAATGATTCTATGTTGAGCAAAAGTCATTTCGTGAAATGTTGGAAAATTTTCCAAAAAAAAAAAAACGCCATAGTATAGTATGTCGAAATTTTTCGATGAAAACGTCAAATTTTTTATATTTTGAAATAAACCATAAAAACGGTCGTATCATAGCATGTAGAATGATTCTATGGTGAATAAAAGTCATTTCGTGAAATGTGGGAAAATTTTACAAAAAGCGTCATAGTATAGTATGTCGAAATTTTTCGATGGAAACGTCAAATTTTTTATATTTTGAAAAAAACCATAAAAACGTTCGTATCATAGCATGTAGAATGATTCTATGTTGAGCAAAAGTCATTTCGTGAAATGTTGGAAAATTTTACAAAAAAAAACGCCATAGTATAGTATGTCGAAATTTTTCGATGTGAACGTCAAATTTTTTTGAAGTTGAAAAAAAAAAAGGAAAACGGTCGTATTATAGCATGTAGAATGATTCTATGTTGAGCAAAAGTCATTTGGTGAAATGTTGGAAAATTTTACAAAAAAAAACGCCATAGTATAGTATGTCGAAATTTTTCAATGAGAAAGTCAAATTTTTTTGAAGTTGAAAAAAACCATGAAAACAGTCATATCATAGCATGTGGATTCATTCTATGTTGAGCAAAAGTCATTTCGTGAAATGTTGGAAAATTTTACAAAAAAAACGCCATAGTATAGTATGTCGAAATTTTTCGATGAAAACGTCAAATTTTTTATATTTTGAATTAAACCATAAAAACGGTCGTATCATAGCATGTAGAATGATTCTATGGTGAATAAAAGTAATTTCGTGAAATGTTGGAAAATTTTACAAAAAAAAAAAACACCATAGTATAGTATGTCGAAATTTTTCGATGTGAACGTCAAATTTTTTTGAAGTTGAAAAAAAAAAATGGAAAACGGTCATATTATAGCATGTAGAATGATTCTATGTTGAGCAAAAGTCATTTCGTGAAATGTTGGAAAATTTTACAAAAAAAACGCCATAGTATAGTATGTAGAAATTTTTCAATGAGAAAGTCAAATTTTTTTGAAGTTGAAAAAAACCATGAAAACAGTCATATCATAGCATGTGGATTCATTCTATGTTGAGCAAAAGTCATTTCGTGAAATGTTGGAAAATTTTACAAAAAAAACGCCATAGTATAGTATGTCGAAATTTTTCGATGAAAACGTCAAATTTTTTATATTTTGAATTAAACCATAAAAACGGTCGTATCATAGCATGTAGAATGATTCTATGGTGAATAAAAGTAATTTCGTGAAATGTTGGAAAATTTTACAAAAAAAAAAAACACCATAGTATAGTATGTCGAAATTTTTCGATGTGAACGTCAAATTTTTTTTGAAGTTGAAAAAAAAAAAGGAAAACGGTCATATTATAGCATGTAGAATGATTCTATGTTGAGCAAAAGTCATTTCGTGAAATGTTGGAAAATTTTACAAAAAAAACGCCATAGTATAGTATGTCGAAATTTTTCAATGAGAAAGTCAAATTTTTTTGAAGTTGAAAAAAACCATGAAAACAGTCATATCATAGCATGTGGATTCATTCTATGTTGAGCAAAAGTCATTTCGTGAAATGTTGGAAAATTTTACAAAAAAAAACGCCATAGTATAGTATGTCGAAATTTTTCGATGGGAACGTCAAACTTTTTTGAAGTTGAAAAAAAAACATGAAAACGGTCGTATTATAGCGTGTAGAATGATTCTATGTTGAGCAAAAGTCATTTCGTGAAATGTTGGAAAATTTTACAAAAAAAAAAAAAACGTCATAGTATAGTATGTCGAAATTTTTCGATGAAAACGTCAAATTTTTTATATTTTGAAAAAAAACATAAAAACGGTCGTATCATAGCATGTAGAATGATTCTATGGTGAACAAAAGTCATTTCGTGAAATATGGGAAAATTTTACAAAAAACGCATAGTATAGTATGTCGAAATTTTTCGATGGAAACGTCAAATTTTTTTGAAGTTGAAAAAAAACATGAAAACGGTCGTATTATAGCATGTAGAATGATTTTATGGTGAACAAAAGTCATTTCGTGAAATATGGGAAAATTTTACAAAAAAAAACGTCATAGTATAGTATGTCGAAATTTTTCGATGGAAACGTCAAATTTTTTTGAAGTTGAAAAAAAACATGAAAACGGTCGTATTATAGCATGTAGAATGATTCTATGGTGAACAAAAGTAATTTCGTGAAATGTTGTAAAATTTTAGAAAAAAAAAACGTCATAGTATAGTATGTCGAAATTTTTCGATGAGAACGTCACATTTTTTGAAGTTGAAAAAAAACATGAAAACGGTCGTATTATAGCATGTAGAATGATTCTATGTTGAGCAAAACTCATTTCGTGAAATGTTGGAAAATTTTACAAAAAAAAAACGCCATAGTATAGTATGTCGAAATTTTTCAATGAGAAAGTCAAATTTTTTTGAAGTTGAAAAAAACCATAAAAACAGTCGTATCATAGCATGTCGATTTATTCTATGTTGAGCAAAAGTCATTTCGTGAAATGTTGGAAAATTTTACAAAAAAAACGCCATAGTATAGTATGTCGAAATTTTTCGATGGAAACGTCAAATTTTTTTGAAGTTGAAAAAAAAACATGAAAACGGTCGTATTATAGCATGTAGAATGATTCTATGTTGAGCAAAAGTCATTTCGTGAAATGTTGGAAAATTTTCCAAAAAAAAAAAACGCCATAGTATAGTATGTCGAAATTTTTCGATGAAAACGTCAAATTTTTTATATTTTGAAATAAACCATAAAAACGGTCGTATCATAGCATGTAGAATGATTCTATGGTGAACAAAAGTCATTTCGTGAAATGTGGGAAAATTTTACAAAAAAAAACGTCATAGTATAGTATGTCGAAATTTTTCGATGGAAACGTCAAATTTTTTATATTTTGAAAAAAACCATAAAAACGTTCGTATCATAGCATGTAGAATGATTCTATGTTGAGCAAAAGTCATTTCGTGAAATGTTGGAAAATTTTACAAAAAAAAAACGCCATAGTATAGTATGTCGAAATTTTTCGATGTGAACGTCAAATTTTTTTGAAGTTGAAAAAAAAAAAGGAAAACGGTCGTATTATAGCATGTAGAATGATTCTATGGTGAGCAAAAGTCATTTCGTGAAATGTTGGAAAATTTTACAAAAAAAAAACGCCATAGTATAGTATGTCGAAATTTTTCAATGAGAAAGTCAAATTTTTTTGAAGTTGAAAAAAACCATGAAAACAGTCATATCATAGCATGTGGATTCATTCTATGTTGAGCAAAAGTCATTTCGTGAAATGTTGGAAAATTTTACAAAAAAAACGCCATAGTATAGTATGTCGAAATTTTTCGATGAAAACGTCAAATTTTTTATATTTTGAAAAAAAACATAAAAACGGTCGTATCATAGCATGTAGAATGATTCTATGGTGAACAAAAGTCATTTCGTGAAATGTTGGAAAATTTTAGAAAAAAAAAACGCCATAGTATAGTATGTCGAAATTTTTCAATGAAAACGTCAAATTTTTTATATATTGAAAAAAAACATGAAAACGGTAGTATTATAGCATGTAGAATGATTCTATGGTGAACAAAAGTCATTTCGTGAAATATGGGAAAATTTTACAAAAAATGTCACAGTATAGTATGTCGAAATTTTTCGATGTAAACGTCAAATTTTTTTGAAGTTGAAAAAAAACATGAAAACGGTCGTATTATAGCATGTAGAATGATTCTATGGTGAACAAAAGTCATTTCGTGAAATATGGGAAAATTTTACAAAAAACATCATAGTATAGTATGTCGAAATTTTTCGATGGAAACGTCAAATTTTTTTGAAGTTGAAAAAAATCATGAAAACGGTCGTATTATAGCATGTAGAATGATTCTATGTTGAGCAAAAGTCATTTCGTGAAATGTTGGAAAATTTTACAAAAAAAAAAGGCCATAGAAGAAGAAGAACATATTTCTTTATTAGTCCCACAGTGGGGAAATTCAGTTTTTACACTCTGTTGTTCACACAGTACATATACATGTAAATGGAGAGGTGTCAGAGTGAGGGGGCTGCTCCTGACAAGCGCCCAGAGCAGTTGGGGGTTTGGTGCCTTGCTCAGGGGCACCTCGGCAGTGCCCAAGAGGTAAACTGGCACCTCTCCAACAACCAGTTGGTCTTGGTCCATGGGGGACTTGAAGCGGCGTCCTCCGCTTCCTAACCCAAGTCCTTACGGACTGAGCTACTGCCATAGTATAGTGTGTCGAAATTTTTCGATGAAAACGTCAATTTTTTTATATATTGAAAAAAAACATGAAAACGGTCGTATCATAGCATGTAGAATGATTTTGTGTTGAGCAAAAGTCATTTCGTGAAATGTTGGAAAATTTTACAAAAAAAAAAAACGCCATAGTATAGTATGTCGAAATTTTTCAATGAAAACGTCAAATTTTTTATATATTGAAAAAAACATGAAAACGGTCATATCATAGCATGTAGAATGATTCTATGGTGAACAAAAGTCATTTCGCGAAATGTTGGAAAATTTTACAAAAAAAAAAACGCCATAGTATAGTATGTCGAAATTTTTCGATGTGAACGTCAAATTTTTTTGAAGTTGAAAAAAAAAAAGGAAAACGGTCGTATTATAGCATGTAGAATGATTCTATGTTGAGCAAAAGTCATTTGGTGAAATGTTGGAAAATTTTACAAAAAAAAACGCCATAGTATAGTATGTCGAAATTTTTCAATGAGAAAGTCAAATTTTTTTGAAGTTGAAAAAAACCATGAAAACAGTCATATCATAGCATGTGGATTCATTCTATGTTGAGCAAAAGTCATTTCGTGAAATGTTGGAAAATTTTACAAAAAAAACGCCATAGTATAGTATGTCGAAATTTTTCGATGGGAACGTCAAATTTTTTTGAAGTTGAAAAAAAAACATGAAAACGGTCGTATTATAGCGTGTAGAATGATTCTATGTTGAGCAAAAGTCATTTCGTGAAATGTTGGAAAATTTTACAAAAAAAAAAAACGCCATAGTATAGTATGTCGAAATTTTTCGATGAAAACGTCAAATTTTTTATATTTTGAAAAAAAACATGAAAACGGTCGTATTATAGCATGTAGAATGATTCTATGGTGAACAAAAGTCATTTCGTGAAATATGGGAAAATTTTAGAAAAAAACGCCATAGTATAGTATGTCGAAATTTTTCGATGGAAACGTCAAATTTTTTTGAAGTTGAAAAAAAACATGAAAACGGTCGTATTATAGCATGTAGAATGATTCTATGGTGAACAAAAGTCATTTCGTGAAATGTTGGAAAATTTTAGAAAAAAAACGCCATAGTATAGTATGTCGAAATTTTTCGATGGAAACGTCAAATTTTTTTGAAGTTGAAAAAAAACATGAAAACGGTCGTATTATAGCATGTAGAATGATTCTATGGTGAACAAAAGTAATTTCGTGAAATGTTGTAAAATTTTAGAAAAAAAAAACGTCATAGTATAGTATGTCGAAATTTTTCGATGAGAACGTCACATTTTTTGAAGTTGAAAAAAAACATGAAAACGGTCGTATTATAGCATGTAGAATGATTCTATGTTGAGCAAAACTCATTTCGTGAAATGTTGGAAAATTTTACAAAAAAAAACGCCATAGTATAGTTTGTCAAAATTTTTCAATGAGAACGTCAAATTTTTTTGAAGTTGAAAAAAACCATAAAAACAGTCGTATCATAGCATGTCGATTTATTCTATGTTGAGCAAAAGTCATTTCGTGAAATGTTGGAAAATTTTACAAAAAAAACGCCATAGTATAATAGTATGTCGAAATTTTTCGATGGAAACGTCAAATTTTTTTGAAGTTGAAAAAAAACATGAAAACGGTCGTATTATAGCATGTAGAATGATTCTATGTTGAGCAAAAGTCATTTCGTGAAATGTTGGAAAATTTTCCAAAAAAAAAAAACGCCATAGTATAGTATGTCGAAATTTTTCGATGAAAACGTCAAATTTTTTATATTTTGAAATAAACCATAAAAACGGTCGTATCATAGCATGTAGAATGATTCTATGGTGAATAAAAGTCATTTCGTGAAATGTGGGAAAATTTTACAAAAAAAAAACGTCATAGTATAGTATGTCGAAATTTTTCGATGGAAACGTCAAATTTTTTATATTTTGAAAAAAACCATAAAAACGTTCGTATCATAGCATGTAGAATGATTCTATGTTGAGCAAAAGTCATTTCGTGAAATGTTGGAAAATTTTACAAAAAAAAACGCCATAGTATAGTATGTCGAAATTTTTCGATGTGAACGTCAAATTTTTTTGAAGTTGAAAAAAAAAATGAAAACGGTCGTATTATAGCATGTAGAATGATTCTATGTTGAGCAAAAGTCATTTGGTGAAATGTTGGAAAATTTTACAAAAAAAAAACGCCATAGTATAGTATGTCGAAATTTTTCAATGAGAAAGTCAAATTTTTTTTGAAGTTGAAAAAAACCATGAAAACAGTCATATCATAGCATGTGGATTCATTCTATGTTGAGCAAAAGTCATTTCGTGAAATGTTGGAAAATTTTACAAAAAAAAAACGCCATAGTATAGTATGTCGAAATTTTTCGATGAAAACGTCAAATTTTTTATATTTTGAATTAAACCATAAAAACGGTCGTATCATAGCATGTAGAATGATTCTATGGTGAATAAAAGTAATTTCGTGAAATGTTGGAAAATTTTACAAAAAAAAAAAACACCATAGTATAGTATGTCGAAATTTTTCGATGTGAACGTCAAATTTTTTTGAAGTTGAAAAAAAAAAAGGAAAACGGTCATATTATAGCATGTAGAATGATTCTATGTTGAGCAAAAGTCATTTCGTGAAATGTTGGAAAATTTTACAAAAAAAAAAACGCCATAGTATAGTATGTAGAAATTTTTCAATGAGAAAGTCAAATTTTTTTGAAGTTGAAAAAAACCATGAAAACAGTCATATCATAGCATGTGGATTCATTCTATGTTGAGCAAAAGTCATTTCGTGAAATGTTGGAAAATTTTACAAAAAAAACGCCATAGTATAGTATGTCGAAATTTTTCGATGAAAACGTCAAATTTTTTATATTTTGAATTAAACCATAAAAACGGTCGTATCATAGCATGTAGAATGATTCTATGGTGAATAAAAGTAATTTCGTGAAATGTTGGAAAATTTTACAAAAAAAAAAAACACCATAGTATAGTATGTCGAAATTTTTCGATGTGAACGTCAAATTTTTTTGAAGTTGAAAAAAAAAAAGGAAAACGGTCATATTATAGCATGTAGAATGATTCTATGTTGAGCAAAAGTCATTTCGTGAAATGTTGGAAAATTTTACAAAAAAAACGCCATAGTATAGTATGTAGAAATTTTTCAATGAGAAAGTCAAATTTTTTTGAAGTTGAAAAAAACCATGAAAACAGTCATATCATAGCATGTGGATTCATTCTATGTTGAGCAAAAGTCATTTCGTGAAATGTTGGAAAATTTTACAAAAAAAACGCCATAGTATAGTATGTCGAAATTTTTCGATGGGAACGTCAAACTTTTTTGAAGTTGAAAAAAAAACATGAAAACGGTCGTATTATAGCGTGTAGAATGATTCTATGTTGAGCAAAAGTCATTTCGTGAAATGTTGGAAAATTTTACAAAAAAAAAAAAACGCCATAGTATAGTATGTCGAAATTTTTCGATGAAAACGTCAAATTTTTTATATTTTGAAAAAAAACATAAAAACGGTCGTATCATAGCATGTAGAATGATTCTATGGTGAACAAAAGTCATTTCGTGAAATATGGGAAAATTTTACAAAAAAAACGTCATAGTATAGTATGTCGAAATTTTTCGATGAAAACGTCAAATTTTTTATAAGTTGAAAAAAAACATGAAAACGGTCGTATTATAGCATGTAGAATGATTCTATGGTGAACAAAAGTCATTTCGTGAAATATGGGAAAATTTTACAAAAAACGTCATAGTATAGTATGTCGAAATTTTTCGATGGAAACGTCAAATTTTTTTGAAGTTGAAAAAAAACATGAAAACGGTCGTATTATAGCATGTAGAATGATTCTATGGTGAACAAAAGTAATTTCGTGAAATGTTGTAAAATTTTAGAAAAAAAAAACGTCATAGTATAGTATGTCGAAATTTTTCGATGAGAACGTCACATTTTTTGAAGTTGAAAAAAACCATGAAAACGGTCGTATTATAGCATGTAGAATGATTCTATGTTGAGCAAAACTCATTTCGTGAAATGTTGGAAAATTTTACAAAAAAAAAACGCCATAGTATAGTATGTCGAAATTTTTCAATGAGAAAGTCAAATTTTTTTGAAGTTGAAAAAAACCATAAAAACAGTCGTATCATAGCATGTCGATTGATTCTATGTTGAGCAAAAGTCATTTCGTGAAATGTTGGAAAATTTTACAAAAAAAAACGCCATAGTATAGTATGTCGAAATTTTTCGATGGAAACGTCAAATTTTTTTGAAGTTGAAAAAAAACATGAAAACGGTCGTATTATAGCATGTAGAATGATTCTATGTTGAGCAAAAGTCATTTCGTGAAATGTTGGAAAATTTTCCAAAAAAAAAAACGCCATAGTATAGTATGTCGAAATTTTTCGATGAAAACGTCAAATTTTTTATATTTTGAAATAAACCATAAAAACGGTCGTATCATAGCATGTAGAATGATTCTATGGTGAACAAAAGTCATTTCGTGAAATGTTGGAAAATTTTACAAAAAAAAAACGTCATAGTATAGTATGTCGAAATTTTTCGATGGAAACGTCAAATTTTTTATATTTTGAAAAAAAACATAAAAACGTTCGTATCATAGCATGTAGAATGATTCTATGTTGAGCAAAAGTCATTTCATGAAATGTTGGAAAATTTTACAAAAAAAAAACGCCATAGTATAGTATGTCGAAATTTTTCGATGAAACGTCAAATTTTTTTGAAGTTGAAAAAAAAAATGAAAACGGTCGTATTATAGCATGTAGAATGATTCTATGGTGAGCAAAAGTCATTTCGTGAAATGTTGGAAAATTTTACAAAAAAAAAACGCCATAGTATAGTATGTCGAAATTTTTCAATGAGAAAGTCAAATTTTTTGAAGTTGAAAAAAACCATGAAAACGGTCGTATCATAGCATGTGGAATGCATTCTATGTTGAGAAAAAGTCATTTCGTGAAATGTTGGAAAATTTTACAAAAAAAAACGCCATAGTATAGTATGTCGAAATTTTTCGATGAAAACGTCAAATTTTTTATATTTTGAAAAAAAACATAAAAAAGGTCGTATCATAGCATGTAGAATGATTCTATGGTGAACAAAAGTCATTTCGTGAAATGTTGGAAAATTTTAGAAAAAAAAAACGCCATAGTATAGTATGTCGAAATTTTTCAATGAAAACGTCAAATTTTTTATATATTGAAAAAAAACATGAAAACGGTCGTATTATAGCATGTAGAATGATTCTATGGTGAACAAAAGTCATTTCGTGAAATATGGGAAAATTTTACAAAAAAACGTCATAGTATAGTATGTCGAAATTTTTCGATGGAAACGTCAAATTTTTTTGAAGTTGAAAAAAAACATGAAAACGGTCGTATTATAGCATGTAGAATGATTCTATGGTGAACAAAAGTCATTTCGTGAAATGTTGGAAAATTTTACAAAAAAAAAATCATAGTATAGTATGTCGAAATTTTTCGATGGAAACGTCAAATTTTTTTGAAGTTGAAAAAAAACATGAAAACGGTCGTATTATAGCATGTAGAATGATTCTATGGTGAGCAAAAGTCATTTCGTGAAATGTTGGAAAATTTTACAAAAAAAAAACGCCATAGAAGAAGAAGAACATGTTTCTTTATTAGTCCCACAGTGGGGAAATTCAGTTTTTACACTCTGTTGTTCACACAGTACATATACATGTAAATGGAGAGGTGTCAGAGTGAGGGGGCTGCTCCTGACAAGCGCCCAGAGCAGTTGGGGGTTTGGTGCCTTGCTCAGGGGCACCTCGGCAGTGCCCAAGAGGTAAACTGGCACCTCTCCAACAACCAGTTGGTCTTGGTCCATGGGGGTCTTGAAGCGGCGTCCTCCGCTTCCTAACCCAAGTCCTTACGGACTGAGCTACTGCCATAGTATAGTATGTCGAAATTTTTCGATGAAAACGTCAAATTTTTTATATATTGAAAAAAAAAACATGAAAACGGTCGTATTATAGCATGTAGAATGATTCTATGTTGAGCAAAAGTCATTTCGTGAAATGTTGGAAAATTTTACAAAAAAAAAAACGCCATAGTATAGTATGTCGAAATTTTTCAATGAAAACGTCAAATTTTTTATATATTGAAAAAAAAACATGAAAACGGTCGTATCATAGCATGTAGAATGATTCTATGTTGAGCAAAAGTCATTTCGTGAAATGTTGGAAAATTTTACAAAAAAAAAAACGCCATAGTATAGTATGTCGAAATTTTTCGATGAAAACGTCAAATTTTTTATATTTTGAAAAAAAAACATGAAAACGGTCGTATTATAGCATGTAGAATGATTCTATGGTGAACAAAAGTCATTTCGTGAAATGTGGAAAATTTTACAAAAAAAAACCGTCATAGTATAGTATGTCGAAATTTTTCGATGGAAACGTCAAATTTTTTTGAAGTTGAAAAAAAACCATGAAAACGGTCGTATTATAGCATGTAGAATGATTCTATGGTGAACAAAAGTCATTTCGTGAAATGTTGGAAAATTTTAGAAAAAAAAACGCCATAGTATAGTATGTCGAAATTTTTCGATGGAAACGTCAAATTTTTTTGAAGTTGAAAAAAACCATGAAAACGGTCGTATTATAGCATGTAGAATGATTCTATGGTGAACAAAAGTAATTTCGTGAAATGTTGTAAAATTTTAGAAAAAAAAACGTCATAGTATAGTATGTCGAAATTTTTCGATGAGAAACGCCAAATTTTTTTGAAGTTGAAAAAAAACATGAAAACGGTCGTATTATAGCATGTAGAATGATTCTATGGTGAACAAAAGTAATTTCGTGAAATGTTGTAAAATTTTAGAAAAAAAAACGTCATAGTATAGTATGTCGAAATTTTTCAATGAGAACGTCATATTTTTTTGAAGTTGAAAAAAAACATGAAAACAGTCGTATCATAGCATGTGTATTTATTCTATGTTGAGCAAAAGTCATTACGTGAAATGTTGGAAAATTTTACAAAAAAACGCCATAGTATAGTATGTCGAAATTTTTCGATGGAAACGTCAACTTTTTTTGAAGTTGAAAAAAAACATGAAAACGGTCGTATTATAGCATGTAGAATGATTCTATGTTGAGCAAAAGTCATTTCGTGAAATGTTGGAAAATTTTCCAAAAAAAAAACGCCATAGTATAGTATGTCGAAATTTTTCGATGAAAACGTCAATTTTTTTATATATTGAAAAAAAACATGAAAACGGTCGTATTATAGCATGTAGAATGATTCTATGGTGAACAAAAGTCATTTCGTGAAATATGGGAAAATTTTACAAAAAACGTCATAGTATAGTATGTCGAAATTTTTCGATGGAAACGTCAAATTTTTTTGAAGTTGAAAAAAACCATGAAAACGGTCGTATTATAGCATGTAGAATGATTCTGTGTTGAGCAAAAGTCATTTCGTGAAATGTTGGAAAATTTTACAAAAAAAAAACGCCATAGTATAGTATGTCGAAATTTTTCGATGTGAACGTCAAATTTTTTTGAAGTTGAAAAAAAATATGAAAACGGTCGTATTATAGCATGTCGAATGATTCTGTGTTGAGCAAAAGTCATTTCGTGAAATGTTGGAAAATTTTACCAAAAAAAAAAACGCCATAGAAGAAGAAGAACATATTTTCTTTATTAGTCCCACAGTGGGGAAATTCAGTTTTTACACTCTGTTGTTCACACAGTACATATACATGTAAATGGAGAGGTGTCAGAGTGAGGGGGCTGCTCCTGATAAGCGCCCAGAGCAGTTGGGGGTTTGGTGCCTTGCTCAGGGGCACCTCGGCAGTGCCCAAGAGGTAAACTGGCACCTCTCCAACAACCAGTTGGTCTTGGTCCATGGGGGACTTGAAGCGGCGTCCTCCGCTTCCTAACCCAAGTCCTTACGGACTGAGCTACTGCCATAGTATAGTATGTCGAAATTTTTCAATGAAAACGTCAAATTTTTTATATATTGAAAAAAAACATAAAAACGGTCGTATCATAGCATGTAGAATGATTTTATGGTGAACAAAAGTCATTTCGTGAAATATGGTAAAATTTTGCAAAAAACGTCATAGTATAGTATGTCGAAATTTTTCGATGGAAACGTCAAATTTTTTTGAAGTTGAAAAAAACCATAAAAACGGTCTTATCATAACATGTAGAATGATTCTATGGTGAACAAAAGTCATTTCATGAAATGTTGGAAAATTCTACAAAAAAAACGCCATAGTATAGTATGTCGAAATTTTTCAATGAAAACGTCAAATTTTTTATATATTGAAAAAAAAAAATGAAAACGGTCGTATTATAGCATGTAGAATGATTCTATGGTGAACAAAAGTTATTTCGTGAAATATGGGAAAATTTTACAAAAAAAAAACGGACATAGTATAGCATGTCGAAATCTTTCAATGAGAACGTCACATTTTTTTGAAGTTGAAAAAAACCATGAAAACGGTCGAATTATAGCATGTAGAATGATTCTATGTTGAGCAAAAGTCATTTCATGAAATGTTGGAAAATTTTACAAAAAAAAAACGCCATAGTATAGTATGTCGAAATTTTTCGATGAAAACGTCAAATTTTTTATATTTTGAAAAAAAACATAAAAACGGTCGTATCATAGCATGTAGAATGATTCTATGGTGAACAAAAGTCATTTCGTGAAATGTTGGAAAATTTTAGAAAAAAAAAACGCCATAGTATAGTATGTCGAAATTTTTCAATGAAAACGTCAAATTTTTTATATATTGAAAAAAAACATGAAAACGGTCGTATTATAGCATGTAGAATGATTCTATGGTGAACAAAAGTTATTTCGTGAAATGTTGGAAAATTTTACAAAAAAAAAACGCCATAGTATAGTATGTCGAAATTTTTCGATGGAAACGTCAAATTTTTTTGAAGTTGAAAAAAACCATGAAAACGGTCGTATTATAGCATGTAGAATGATTCTATGGTGAACAAAAGTCATTTCGTGAAATGTTGGAAAATTTTAGAAAAAAAAACGCCATAGTATAGTATGTCGAAATTTTTCGATGGAAACGTCAAATTTTTTTGAAGTTGAAAAAAACCATGAAAACGGTCGTATTATAGCATGTAGAATGATTCTATGGTGAGCAAAAGTCATTTCGTGAAATGTTGGAAAATTTTACAAAAAAAAACGTCATAGTATAGTATGTCGAAATTTTTCAATGAGAACGTCACATTTTTTTGAAGTTGAAAAAAACCATGAAAACGGTCGTATTATAGCATGTAGAATGATTCTATGTTGAGCAAAAGTCATTTCGTGAAATGTTGGAAAATTTTACAAAAAAAAAACGCCATAGTATAGTATGTCGAAATTTTTCAATGAGAACGTCACATTTTTTGAAGTTGAAAAAAAACATGAAAACGGTCGTATTATAGCATGTAGAATGATTCTATGTTGAGCAAAAGTCATTTCGTGAAATGTTGGAAAATTTTACAAAAAAAAAACGCCATAGTATAGTATGTCGAAATTTTTCGATGAGAAACGTCAAATTTTTTTTGAAGTTGAAAAAAACCATGAAAACAGTCGTATCATAGCATGTAGAATGATTCTATGTTGAGCAAAATTCATTTCGTGAAATGTTGGAAAATTTTAAAAAAAAAACCCGCCATAGTATAGTATGTCGAAATTTTTCGATGAAAACGTCAAATTTTTTTGAAGTTCAAAAAAAACATGAAAACGGTCGTATTATAGCATGTAGAATGATTCTATGTTGAGCAAAAGTCATTTCGTGAAATGTTGGAAAATTTTACAAAAAAAAAAAACGCCATAGTATAGTATGTCGAAATTTTTCGATGAAAACGTCAAATTTTTTATATTTTGAAAAAAAACCATGAAAACGGTCGTATCATAGCATGTAGAATGATTCTATGGTGAACAAAAGTCATTTCGTGAAATGTGGGAAAATTTTACAAAAAAAAACCTCATAGTATAGTATGTCGAAATTTTTCGATGTGAACGTCAAATTTTTTTGAAGTTGAAAAAAAAAATGAAAACGGTCGTATTATAGCATGTAGAATGATTCTATGTTGAGCAAAAGTCATTTCGTGAAATGTTGGAAAATTTTACAAAAAAAAAAACGCCATAGTATAGTATGTCGAAATTTTTCAATGAGAAAGTCAAATTTTTTTAAGTTGAAAAAAACCATGAAAACGGTCGTATTATAGCATGTAGAATGATTCTATGTTGAGCAAAAGTCATTTCGTGAAATGTTGGAAAATTTTACAAAAAAAAAACGCCATAGTATAGTATGTCGAAATTTTTCGATGAAAACGTCAATTTTTTTATATTTTGAAATAAACCATAAAAACGGTCGTATCATAGCATGTAGAATGATTCACTGTTGAGCAAAAGTCATTTCGTGAAATGTTGGAAAATTTTACAAAAAAAACGCCATAGTATAGTATGTCGAAATTTTTCGATGTGAACGTCAAATTTTTTTGAAGTTGAAAAAAAAAATGAAAACGGTCGTATTATAGCATGTAGAATGATTCTATGGTGAGCAAAAGTCATTTCGTGAAATGTTGGAAAATTTTACAAAAAAAACGCCATAGTATAGTATGTCGAAATTTTTCGATGAAAACGTCAAATTTTTTATATTTTGAAATAAACCATGAAAACGGTCGTATCATAGCATGTAGAATGATTCTATGGTGAGTAAAAGTCATTTCGTGAAATATGGGAAAATTTTACAAAAAAACGTCATAGTATAGTATGTCGAAATTTTTCGATGGAAACGTCAAATTTTTTATATTTTGAAAAAAAAACATAAAAACGGTCGTATCATAGCATGTGGATTCATTCTATGTTGAACAAAAGTCATTTCGTGAAATATGGGAAAATTTTACAAAAAACGTCATAGTATAGTATGTCGAAATTTTTCGATGGAATCGTCAAATTTTTTATAAGTTGAAAAAAAACATGAAAACGGTCGTATTGTAGCATGTAGAATGATTCTATGGTGAACAAAAGTAATTTCGTGAAATGTTGTAAAATTTTAGAAAAAAAAACCTCATAGTATAGTATGTCGAAATTTTTCAATGAGAACGTCACATTTTTTTGAAGTTGAAAAAAACCATGAAAACGGTCGTATTATAGCATGTAGAATGATTCTATGTTGAGCAAAAGTCATTTCGTGAAATGTTGGAAAATTTTACAAAAAAAAACGCCATAGTATAGTATGTCGAAATTTTTCAATGAGAACGTCAAATATTTTTGAAGTTGAAAAAAAACATGAAAACAGTCATATCATAGCATGTCGATTTATTCTATGTTGAGCAAAAGTCATTTCGTGAAATGTTGGAAAATTTTACAAAAAAAAACGCCATAGTATAGTATGTCGAAATTTTTCGATGGAAACGTCAAATTTTTTTGAAGTTGAAAAAAAACATGAAAACGGTCGTATTGTAGCATGTAGAATGATTCTATGGTGAACAAAAGTAATTTCGTGAAATGTTGTAAAATTTTAGAAAAAAAAACGTCATAGTATAGTATGTCAAAATTTTTCAATGAGAACGTCACATTTTTTTGAAGTTGAAAAAAAAACATGAAAACGGTCGTATTATAGCATGTAGAATTATTCTATGTTGAGCAAAAGTCATATCGTGAAATGTTGGAAAATTTTACAAAAAAAACACCATAGTATAGTATGTCGAAATTTTTCGATGAAAACATCAAATTTTTTATATTTTGAAAAAAAACATAAAAACGGTCGTATCATTGCATGTAGAATGATTCTATGGTGAACAAAAGTCATTTCGTGAAATGTTGGAAAATTTTAGAAAAAAAACGCCATAGTATAGTATGTTGAAATTTTTCAATGAAAACGTCAAATTTTTTATATATTGAAAAAAAAACATGAAAACGGTCGTATCATAGCATGTAGAATGATTCTATGGTGAACAAAAGTCATTTCGTGAAATATGGGAAAATGTTACAAAAAAAAACGTCATAATATAGTATTTTGAAATTTTTCGATGGAAACGTCTAATTTTTTATATTTTGAAAAAAACCATAAAAACGGTCGTATCATAGCATGTAGAATGATTCTATGGTGAGTAAAAGTCATTTCGTGAAATGTTGGAAAATTTTACAAAAAAACCCGCCATAGTATAGTATGTCGAAATTTTTCGATGTGAACGTCAAATTTTTTTCAAGTTGAAAAAAAACATGAAAACGGTCGTATTATAGCATGTAGAATGATTCCATGTTGAGCAAAAGTCATTTCGTGAAATGTTGGAAAATTTTAGAAAAAAAAGCCATAGTATAGTATGTCGAAATATTTCAATGAAAACGTCAAATTTTTTTGAAGTTGAAAAAAAAACATGAAAACGGTCGTATCATAGCATGTAGAATGATTCTATGGTGAACAAAAGTCATTTCGTGAAATATGGGAGAATTTTACAAAAAAAAACGTTATAGTATAGTATGTCGAAATTTTTCGATGGAAACGTCAAATTTTTTTTAAGTTGAAAAAAAAAATGAAAACGGTCGTATTATAGCATGTAGAATGATTCTATGGTGAACAAAAGTAATTTCGTGAAATATGGGAAAATTTTACAAAAAAAACGTCATAGTATAGTATGTCGAAATTTTTCAATGAGAACATCACATTTTTTTGAAGTTGAAAAAAAAACATGAAAACGGTCGTATTATAGCATGTAGAATGATTCTATGTTGAGCAAAAGTCATTTCGTGAAATGTTGGAAAATTTTACAAAAAAAAACGCCATAGTATAGTATGTCGAAATTTTTCAATGAAAACGTCAAATTTTTTTGAAGTAAAAAAAAAAAACGTAAAAACAGTCGTATCATAGCATGTTGATTTATTCTATGTTGAGCAAAAGTCATTTCGTGAAATGTTGGAAAATTTTACAAAAAAAACGCCATAGTATAGTATGTTGAAATTTTTCGATGGAAACGTCAAATTTTTTTGAAGTTGAAAAAAAACATGAAAACGGTCGTATTATAGCATGTAGAATGATTCTATGTTGAGCAAAACTCATTTCGTGAAATGTTGGACAATTTTACAAAAAAAAAAAAACGTCATAGATGTCGAAATTTTTCGATGAAAACGTCAATTTTTTTATATTTTGAAAAAAAACCATAAAAACGGTCGTATCATAGCATGTAGAATGATTCTATGGTGAACAAAACTCATTTCGTGAAATGTTGGAAAATTTTAGAAAAAAAACGTCATAGTATAGTATGTCGAAATTTTTCAATGAAAACGTCAAATTTTTTATATATTGAAAAAACACATGAAAACAGTCGTATCATAGCATGTAGAATGATTCTATGGTGAACAAAAGTAATTTCGTGAAATATGGGAAAATTTTACAAAAAACGTCATAATATAGTATGTCCAAATTTTTCGATGGAAACGTCAAATTTTTTTTAAGTTGAAAAAACACATGAAAACGGTCGTATTGTAGCATGTAGAATGATTCTATGGTGAACAAAAGTAATTTCGTGAAAAGTTGTAAAATTTTAGAAAAAAAAACGTCATAGTATAGTATGTCGAAATTTTTCAATGAGAACGTCACATTTTTTTGAAGTTGAAAAAAACCATGAAAACGGTCGTATTATAGCATGTAGAATGATTCTATGTTGAGCAAAAGTCATTTCGTGAAATGTTGGAAAATTTTACAAAAAAAAACGCCATAGTATAGTATGTCGAAATTTTTCAATGAAAACGTCAAATTTTTTATATATTGAAAAAACACATGAAAACAGTCGTATCATAGCATGTAGAATGATTCTATGGTGAACAAAAGTAATTTCGTGAAATATGGGAAAATTTTACAAAAAACGTCATAGTATAGTATGTCGAAATTTTTCGATGGAAACGTCAAATTTTTTTGAAGTTGAAAAAAAACATGAAAACGGTCGTATTGTAGCATGTAGAATGATTCTATGGTGAACAAAAGTAATTTCGTGAAATGTTGTAAAATTTTAGAAAAAAAAACGTCATAGTATAGTATGTCGAAATTTTTCAATGAGAACGTCACATATTTTTTTGAAGTTGAAAAAAACCATGAAAACGGTCGTATTATAGCATGTAGAATGATTCTATGTTGAGCAAAAGTCATTTCGTGAAATGTTGGAAAATTTTACAAAAAAAAAACGCCATAGTATAGTATATCGAAATTTTTCAATGAGAACGTCAAATTTTTTTGAAGTTGAAAAAAAACATGAAAACAGTCGTAACATAGCATGTGGATTTATTCTATGTTGAGCAAAAGTCATTTCGTGAAATGTTGGAAAATTTTACAAAAAAAACGCCATAGTATAGTATGTCGAAATTTTTCAATGGAAACGTCAAATTTTTTTTGAAATTGAAAAAAAACATGAAAACGGTCGTATTATAGCATGTAGAATGATTCTATGTTGAGCAAAAGTCATTTCGTGAAATGTTGGAAAATCTTACAAAAAAAAAAAAACGCCATAGTATAGTATGTCGAAATTTTTCAATGAGAACGTCACATTTTTTTGAAGTTGAAAAAAAACATGAAAACGGTCGTATTATAGCATGTAGAATGATTCTATGTTGAGCAAAAGTCATTTCGTGAAATGTTGGAAAATTTTACAAAAAAAAACGCCATAGTATAGTATGTCGAAATTTTTCAATGAGAACGTCAAATTTTTTTGAAGTTGAAAAAAAACATAAAAACAGTCGTATCATAGCATGTGGATTTATTCTATGTTGAGCAAAAGTCATTTCGTGAAATGTTGGAAAATTTTAGAAAAAAAACCGTCATAGTATAGTATGTCGAAATTTTTCAATGAGGACGTCACATTTTTTTGAAGTTGAAAAAAACCATGAAAACGGTTGTATTATAGCATGTAGAATGATTCTATGTTGAGCAAAAGTCATTTCGTGAAATGTTGGAAAATTTTACAAAAAAAAAACGCCATAGTATAGTATGTCGAAATTTTTCAATGAAAACGTCAAATTTTTTATATATTGAAAAAACACATGAAACAGTCGTATCATAGCATGTAGAATGATTCTATGGTGAACAAAAGTAATTTCGTAAAATATGGGAAAATTTTACAAAAAACGTCATAATATAGTATGTCCAAATTTTTCGATGGAAACGTCAAATTTTTTTGAAGTTGAAAAAAAAACATGAAAACGGTCGTATTGTAGCATGTAGAATGATTCTATGGTGAACAAAAGTAATTTCGTGAAATGTTGTAAAATTTTAGAAAAAAAAACGTCATAGTATAGTATGTCGAAATTTTTCGATGTGAACGTCAAATTTTTTTGAAGTTGAAAAAAAAAATGAAAACGGTAGTATTATAGCATGTAGAATGATTCTATGGTGAGCAAAAGTCATTTCGTGAAATGTTGGAAAATTTTACAAAAAAAACGCCATAGTATAGTATGTCGAAATTTTTCGATGAAAACGTCAAATTTTTTATATTTTGAAATAAACCATGAAAACGGTCGTATCATAGCATGTAGAATGATTCTATGGTGAGTAAAAGTCATTTCGTGAAATATGGGAAAATTTTACAAAAAACGTCATAGTATAGTATGTCGAAATTTTTCGATGGAAACGTCAAATTTTTTATATTTTGAAAAAAAACATAAAAACGGTCGTATCATAGCATGTGGATTCATTCTATGTTGAGCAAAAGTCATTTCGTGAAATATGGGAAAATTTTACAAAAAAACGTCATAATATAGTATGTCGAAATTTTTCGATGGAATCGTCAAATTTTTTATAAGTTGAAAAAAAAACATGAAAACGGTCGTATTGTAGCATGTAGAATGATTCTATGGTGAACAAAAGTAATTTCGTGAAATGTTGTAAAATTTTAGAAAAAAAAACCTCATAGTATAGTATGTCGAAATTTTTCAATGAGAACGTCACATTTTTTTGAAGTTGAAAAAAACCATGAAAACGGTCGTATTATAGCATGTAGAATGATTCTATGTTGAGCAAAAGTCATTTCGTGAAATGTTGGAAAATTTTACAAAAAAAAAACGCCATAGTATAGTATGTCGAAATTTTTCAATGAGAACGTCAAATATTTTTGAAGTTGAAAAAAAACATGAATACAGTCATATCATAGCATGTCGATTTATCCTATGTTGAGCAAAAGTCATTTCGTGAAATGTTGGAAAATTTTACAAAAAAAAACGCCATAGTATAGTATGTCGAAATTTTTCGATGGAAACGTCAAATTTTTTTGAAGTTGAAAAAAAACATGAAAACGGTCGTATTGTAGCATGTAGAATGATTCTATGGTGAACAAAAGTAATTTCGTGAAATGTTGTAAAATTTTAGAAAAAAAAACGTCATAGTATAGTATGTCAAAATTTTTCAATGAGAACGTCACATTTTTTTGAAGTTGAAAAAAAACATGAAAACGGTCGTATTATAGCATGTAGAATTATTCTATGTTGAGCAAAAGTCATATCGTGAAATGTTGGAAAATTTTACAAAAAAAACACCATAGTATAGTATGTCGAAATTTTTCGATGAAAACATCAAATTTTTTATATTTTGAAAAAAAACATAAAAACGGTCGTATCATTGCATGTAGAATGATTCTATGGTGAACAAAAGTCATTTCGTGAAATGTTGGAAAATTTTAGAAAAAAAACGCCATAGTATAGTATGTTGAAATTTTTCAATGAAAACGTCAAATTTTTTATATATTGAAAAAAAAACATGAAAACGGTCGTATCATAGCATGTAGAATGATTCTATGGTGAACAAAAGTCATTTCGTGAAATATGGGAAAATGTTACAAAAAACGTCATAATATAGTATTTTGAAATTTTTCGATGGAAACGTCTAATTTTTTATATTTTGAAAAAAACCATAAAAACGGTCGTATCATAGCATGTAGAATGATTCTATGGTGAGTAAAAGTCATTTCGTGAAATGTTGGAAAATTTTACAAAAAAACCCCCGCCATAGTATAGTATGTCGAAATTTTTCGATGTGAACGTCAAATTTTTTTCAAGTTGAAAAAAAACATGAAAACGGTCGTATTATAGCATGTAGAATGATTCCATGTTGAGCAAAAGTCATATCGTGAAATGTTGGAAAATTTTAGAAAAAAAAACGCCATAGTATAGTATGTCGAAATATTTCAATGAAAACGTCAAATTTTTTTGAAGTTGAAAAAAAAACATGAAAACGGTCGTATCATAGCATGTAGAATGATTCTATGGTGAACAAAAGTCATTTCGTGAAATATGGGAGAATTTTACAAAAAACGTTATAGTATAGTATGTCGAAATTTTTCGATGGAAACGTCAAATTTTTTTTAAGTTGAAAAAAAAAATGAAAACGGTCGTATTATAGCATGGAGAATGATTCTATGGTGAACAAAAGTAATTTCGTGAAATATGGGAAAATTTTACAAAAAACGTCATAGTATAGTATGTCGAAATTTTTCAATGAGAACATCACATTTTTTTGAAGTTGAAAAAAAAACATGAAAACGGTCGTATTATAGCATGTAGAATGATTCTATGTTGAGCAAAATTCATTTCGTGAAATGTTGGAAAATTTTACAAAAAAAAACGCCATAGTATAGTATGTCGAAATTATTCAATGAAAACGTCAAATTTTTTTGAAGTAAAAAAAAAAAACGTAAAAACAGTCGTATCATAGCATGTTGATTTATTCTATGTTGAGCAAAAGTCATTTCGTGAAATGTTGGAAAATTTTACAAAAAAAACGCCATAGTATAGTATGTTGAAATTTTTCGATGGAAACGTCAAATTTTTTTGAAGTTGAAAAAAAACATGAAAACGGTCGTATTATAGCATGTAGAATGATTCTATGTTGAGCAAAACTCATTTCGTGAAATGTTGGACAATTTTACAAAAAAAAAAAAAACGCCATAGAAATTTTTCGATGAAAACGTCAATTTTTTTATATTTTGAAAAAAAACCATAAAAACGGTCGTATCATAGCATGTAGAATGATTCTATGGTGAACAAAACTCATTTCGTGAAATGTTGGAAAATTTTAGAAAAAAAACGTCATAGTATAGTATGTCGAAATTTTTCAATGAAAACGTCAAATTTTTTATATATTGAAAAAACACATGAAAACAGTCGTATCATAGCATGTAGAATGATTCTATGGTGAACAAAAGTAATTTCGTGAAATATGGGAAAATTTTACAAAAAACGTCATAATATAGTATGTCCAAATTTTTCGATGGAAACGTCAAATTTTTTTGAAGTTGAAAAAACACATGAAAACGGTCGTATTGTAGCATGTAGAATGATTCTATGGTGAACAAAAGTAATTTCGTGAAAAGTTGTAAAATTTTAGAAAAAAAAACGTCATAGTATAGTATGTCGAAATTTTTCAATGAGAACGTCACATTTTTTTGAAGTTGAAAAAAACCATGAAAACGGTCGTATTATAGCATGTAGAATGATTCTATGTTGAGCAAAAGTCATTTCGTGAAATGTTGGAAAATTTTACAAAAAAAAAACGCCATAGTATAGTATGTCGAAATTTTTCAATGAAAACGTCAAATTTTTTATATATTGAAAAAACACATGAAAACAGTCGTATCATAGCATGTAGAATGATTCTATGGTGAACAAAAGTAATTTCGTGAAATATGGGAAAATTTTACAAAAAACGTCATAATATAGTATGTCCAAATTTTTCGATGGAAACGTCAAATTTTTTTGAAGTTGAAAAAAAACATGAAAACGGTCGTATTGTAGCATGTAGAATGATTCTATGGTGAACAAAAGTAATTTCGTGAAATGTTGTAAAATTTTAGAAAAAAAAACGTCATAGTATAGTATGTCGAAATTTTTCAATGAGAACGTCACATATTTTTTTGAAGTTGAAAAAAACCATGAAAACGGTCGTATTATAGCATGTAGAATGATTCTATGTTGAGCAAAAGTCATTTCGTGAAATGTTGGAAAATTTTACAAAAAAAAAAGCCATAGTATAGTATATCGAAATTTTTCAATGAGAACGTCAAATTTTTTTGAAGTTGAAAAAAAACATGAAAACAGTCGTAACATAGCATGTGGATTTATTCTATGTTGAGCAAAAGTCATTTCGTGAAATGTTGGAAAATTTTACAAAAAAAACGCCATAGTATAGTATGTCGAAATTTTTCAATGGAAACGTCAAATTTTTTTGAAATTGAAAAAAAACATGAAAACGGTCGTATTATAGCATGTAGAATGATTCTATGTTGAGCAAAAGTCATTTCGTGAAATGTTGGAAAATCTTACAAAAAAAAAAAAAACGCCATAGTATAGTATGTCGAAATTTTTCAATGAGAACGTCACATTTTTTTGAAGTTGAAAAAAAACATGAAAACGGTCGTATTATAGCATGTAGAATGATTCTATGTTGAGCAAAAGTCATTTCGTGAAATGTTGGAAAATTTTACAAAAAAAAACGCCATAGTATAGTATGTCGAAATTTTTCAATGAGAACGTCAAATTTTTTTGAAGTTGAAAAAAAACATAAAAACAGTCGTATCATAGCATGTGGATTTATTCTATGTTGAGCAAAAGTCATTTCGTGAAATGTTGGAAAATTTTAGAAAAAAAACCGTCATAGTATAGTATGTCGAAATTTTTCAATGAGGACGTCACATTTTTTTGAAGTTGAAAAAAACCATGAAAACGGTTGTATTATAGCATGTAGAATGATTCTATGTTGAGCAAAAGTCATTTCGTGAAATGTTGGAAAATTTTACAAAAAAAAACGCCATAGTATAGTATGTCGAAATTTTTCAATGAAAACGTCAAATTTTTTATATATTGAAAAAACACATGAAACAGTCGTATCATAGCATGTAGAATGATTCTATGGTGAACAAAAGTAATTTCGTAAAATATGGGAAAATTTTACAAAAAACGTCATAATATAGTATGTCCAAATTTTTCGATGGAAACGTCAAATTTTTTTGAAGTTGAAAAAAAACATGAAAACGGTCGTATTGTAGCATGTAGAATGATTCTATGGTGAACAAAAGTAATTTCGTGAAATGTTGTAAAATTTTAGAAAAAAAAACGTCATAGTATAGTATGTCGAAATTTTTCAATGAGAACGTCACATATTTTTTTGAAGTTGAAAAAAACCATGAAAACGGTCGTATTATAGCATGTAGAATGATTCTATGTTGAGCAAAAGTCATTTCGTGGAATGTTGGAAAATTTTACAAAAAAAAAGCCATAGTATAGTATATCGAAATTTTTCAATGAGAACGTCAAATTTTTTTGAAGTTGAAAAAAAAACATGAAAACAGTCGTAACATAGCATGTGGATTTATTCTATGTTGAGCAAAAGTCATTTCGTGAAATGTTGGAAAATTTAACAAAAAAAACGCCATAGTATAGTATGTCGAAATTTTTCAATGGAAACGTCAAATTTTTTTGAAATTGAAAAAAAACATGAAAACGGTCGTATTATAGCATGTAGAATGATTCTATGTTGAGCAAAAGTCATTTCGTGAAATGTTGGAAAATCTTACAAAAAAAAAAACGCCATAGTATAGTATGTCGAAATTTTTCAATGAGAACGTCACATTTTTTTGAAGTTGAAAAAAAACATGAAAACGGTCGTATTATAGCATGTAGAATGATTCTATGTTGAGCAAAAGTCATTTCGTGAAATGTTGGAAAATTTTACAAAAAAAAACGCCATAGTATAGTATGTCGAAATTTTTCAATGAGAACGTCAAATTTTTTTGAAGTTGAAAAAAAAACATAAAAACAGTCGTATCATAGCATGTGGATTTATTCTATGTTGAGCAAAAGTCATTTCGTGAAATGTTGGAAAATTTTACAAAAAAAAAAACGCCATAGTATAGTATGTCGAAATTTTTCGATGAAAACGTCAAATTTTTTATATTTTGAAAAAAACATAAAAACGGTCGAATCATAGCATGTAGAATGATTCTATGGTGAACAAAAGTCATTTCGTGAAATGTTGGAAAATTTTAGAAAAAAAACGCCATAGTATAGTATGTCGAAATTTTTCAATGAAAACGTCAAATTTTTCATATATTGAAAAAAAAACATGAAAACAGTCGTATCATAGCATGTAGAATGATTCTATGGTGAACAAAAGTCTTTTCGTGAAATATGGGAAAATTTTACAAAAAACGTCATAGTATAGTATGTCGAAATTTTTCGATGAAAACGTCAAATTTTTTATATTTTGAAAAAAACATAAAAACGGTCGTATCATAGCATGTAGAATGATTCTATGGTGAACAAAAGTCATTTCGTGAAATGTTGGAAAATTGTAGGAAAAAAACGTCATAGTATAGTATGTCGAAATTTTTCGATGGAAACGTCAAATTTTTTTGAAGTTGGAAAAAAAAATATGAAAACGGTCGTATTGTAGCATGTAGAATGATTCTATGGTGAACAAAAGTCATTTCGTGAAATATGGGAAAATTTTACAAAAAAAACCCGCCATAGTATAGTATGTCGAAATTTTTCGATGTGAACGTCAAATTTTTTTCAAGTTGAAAAAAAACATGAAAACGGTCGTATTATAGCATGTAGAATGATTCTATGTTGAGCAAAAGTCATTTCGTGAAATGTTGGAAAATTTTAGAAAAAAAACGCCATAGTATAGTATGTCGAAATATTTCAATGAGAACGTCAAATTTTTTTGAAGTTGAAAAAAAACATGAAAACGGTCGTATTATAGCATGTAGAATGATTCTAATTTGAGCAAAAGTCATTTCGTGAAATGTTGGAAAATTTTACAAAAAAAAACGCCATAGTATAGTATGTCGAAATTTTTCAATGAGAACGTCAAATTTTTTTGAAGTTGAAAAAAACCATGAAAACAGTCGTATCATAGCATGTGGATTTATTCTATGTTGAGCAAAAGTCATTTCGTGAAATGTTGGAAAATTTTACAAAAAAAAACGCCATAGTATAGTATGTCGAAATTTTTCAATGAGAACGTCAAATTTTTTTGAAGTTGAAAAAAACCATGAAAACAGTCGTATCATATCATGTGGATTTATTCTATGTTGAGCAAAAGTCATTTCGTGAAATGTTGGAAGATTTTACAAAAAAAACGCCATAGTATAGTATGTCGAAATTTTTCGATGGAAACGTCAAATTTTTTTGAAGTTGAAAAAAAAACATGAAAACGGTCGTATTATATCATGTAGAATGATTCCATGTTGAGCAAAAGTCATTTCATGAAATGTTGGAAAATTTTCCAAAAAAACAAAGCCATAGTATAGTATGTAAAAATTTTTCGATGAAAACGTCAAATTTTTTATATTTTGAAAAAAAACATAAAAACGGTCATATCATAGCATGTAGAATGATTCTATGGTGAACAAAAGTCATTTCGTGAAATGTTGGAAAATTGTAGGAAAAAAAAAACGTCACAGTATAGTATGTCGAAATTTTTCGATGGAAACGTCAAATTTTTTTGAAGTTGGAAAAAAATATGAAAACGGTCGTATTGTAGCATGTAGAATGATTCTATGGTGAACAAAAGTAATTTCGTGAAATGTTGTGAAATTTTAGAAAAAAAAAACGTCATAGTATAGTATGTCGAAATTTTTCAATGAGAACGTCACATTTTTTTGAAGTTGAAAAAAACCATGAAAACGGTCGTATTATAGCATGTAGAATGATTCTATGTTGAACAAAAGTCATTTCGTGAAATGTTGGAAAATTTTACAAAAAAAACGCCATAGTATAGTATGTCGAAATATTTCAATGAGAACGTCAAATTTTTTTGAAGTTGAAAAAAAACATGAAAACGGTCGTATTATAGCATGTAGAATGATTCTATTTTGAGCAAAAGTCATTTCGTGAAATGTTGGAAGATTGTACAAAAAAAACGCCATAGTATAGTATGTCGAAATTTTTTGATGGAAACGTCAAATTTTTTTGAAGTTGAAAAAAAACATGAAAACGGTCATATTATATCATGTAGAATGATTCTATGTTGAGCAAAAGTCATTTCGTGAAATGTTGGAAAATTTTACAAAAAAAAAAAAAGTCATAGTATAGTATGTCAAAATTTTTCGATGAAAACGTCAAATTTTTTATATTTTGAAAAAAACCATAAAAACGGTCGTATCATAGCATGTAGAATGATTCTATGGTGAACAAAAGTCATTTCGTGAAATGTTGGAAAATTGTAGGAAAAAAACGGTCATAGTATAGTATGTCGAAATTTTTCAATGAGAACGTCAAATTTTTTTGAAGTTGAAAAAAAAAATATGAAAACGGTCGTATTGTAGCATGTAGAATGATTCTATGGTGAACAAAAGTAATTTCGTGAAATGTTGTGAAATTTTAGAAAAAAAACCGTCATAGTATAGTATGTCGAAATTTTTCAATGAGAACGTCAAATTTTTTTGAAGTTGAAAAAAACCATGAAAACAGTCGTATTATAGCATGTGGATTTATTCTATGTTGAGCAAAACTCATTTCGTGAAATATGGGAAAATTAAAAAAAAAAACGACATGTATAGCATGTCGAAATTTTTCGATAACATCGTCAAATTTTTTTGATGTTGAAAAAATCCATAAAAACGGTCGTATTATAGCATGTAGAATGATTCTGTGGTGAGCAAAAGTCATTTCGTGAAATGTTGAAAAATTTTACACAAAAAACGCCATGGTATAGTACACGTGTCAAACTCAAGGCCCGCGGGCCAAATCCAGCCCGCCATCTCAATTTATGTGGCCCGCGAGGGCTTGCAAAGAATATGGAATGCATATCATTCAATTCTGTGCCACTTCACAATCAAACCCTGAATTTAAAAATATAGGAGAAAAAAAGAAGTTACTCCGCCAGAGTGTCCCCTTTGGGTCACTTTTGCTGGTCACAAGCGTGAATAATATATGTACAGTGTGAACAACATACAAGAATAATAATACATGTACAGTGTGAACAACAGAGTGTAAAACTGAATTTCCCCACTGTGGGACTAATAAAGGAATATCTTTCTTTCTTTCTTTCTTTCTTTCTTTCTTTCTTTTCTTTCTTTCTTCTAAAGGAGGAGGGTTGAATTGTGGTATTAAAAAAAAACAACAAAAAAACAGAACTGACAGAAGAAAGTTCATTTGTAGTTCTAAACATATTTAGGTAAGTGTTTTACTCACTTTTTGTCTTCACAGCTAGTTACTAAATAAATTATTACTTAAACTAATAGTAATCAAATGTAGAGGCTATTTTGTAAAATGAACAAGAGTAGATATATTTATATACCGGTAGTCTATACTATGACTTTTTTTTCGATCTAGAACACTGTGGTAGATTTTTCATTAAAAACTTTACCATAAGTGTTTTTTCTTGTCTGAATACTATATTATGACTTTTTTTTCCGACACACTACACTACGACTTTTTTTCGACATATTATACTATGACTTTTTTTTCGACATACTATACTATGACAATTTTTTCTCGACTAATACTACACTATGGCAGATTTTTCACCAAAAACCTTATTATACGATGTTATTCTTCTATGACTTTTTTTCGACATATTATACAATGACTTTTTTTTCGACATACTATACTTTGACTTTCTTTTCAACATACTATACTATGACAATTTTTTCGCGACATACTACACTATCGTAAATTTTTCACCAAAAACTTGATTATACAATGTTATTCTTGTCGACTTACTATACTATGATTCTTTTTTTTCGACATAGTATACTATGACAATTTTTTCTCGACATACTACACTATCGTAAATTTTTCACCAAAAACTTTATTATACAATGTTATTCTTGTCGACTTACTATACTATGACTTTTTTTCGACACACTATACTATGACTTTTTTTTTCCGACATACTATACTATCACTTTTTTTCCGACATATTATACAATCACTTTTTTTTCGACATACTATACTATCACTTTTTTTTCGACATACTATACTTTGACAATTTTTTCCCGACATACTACACCATGGCAAATTTTTCACCAAAAACTTTATTATACGATGTTATTCTTATCGACTTACTATACCATGCCTTTTTTTTTTCGACATACTATACTATGACTTTTTTCGACATACTATACAATGACAATTTTTTCCCGACATACTACACTATGGCAAATTTTTCATCAAGAACTTTATTATACAACACTTTTTCTTGTGTACTTACTATACTATGACTTTTTTCGACATATTATACAATGACTTTTTTTTTTCGACATACTATACTATGACTTTTTTTCCACATACTATACTATGACAATTTTTTGCATTTTTTGCATCGTACACTATGGCAGATTTTTCACCCTAAAACTTTACCATAAGTTGTCTTTGTTGTCGAAATACTATATTATGACTTTTTTTCCGGCATAGTATACTATGACTTTTTTTTTTCGACATAGTATACTATGACTTTTTTTTCTCGACATTCTATACTATGACTTTTTTTTCCACATAGTACACTATGGCAGATTTTTCACTAAAAACTTTACGATAAGTTGTTTTTCTCGTCCAAATACTATATTATGACTTTTTTTTGACATACTATATTATGACTTTTTTTTGACATACTATACTATGACCTTTTTGTGTGTGTGTGATATGTACGTATATACACGTGTATATGCATATATATATATATATATATATATATATATACGTGTATATATGTATGTATATATACACGTATATGTATATATATATATATATATATATACACGTGTATATATATATATATATATATATATATTATATATATATATTATGTAAAGAGAGAGAGAGAGAGAGAAGAAAAAAAGAGTCAGTATCTTGTGTCTACAGTACAACTATATATAACCATGTATAAATAAGTATGGTACCATGAAAACTAATGAAAACCCCTGAAAAGTCATATGTTTAAAAGAGTCATCAGATCATATGTCCACAAACTCAAAAAAGGTCATAGTATATTATGTTAAAAAACATAGTATAGACTGCAGAAAAATGTCAAAAAAGTTCATAGTATATTATGTGGACATTTAAATGACATACTATCCAATTACTTTTTATTATCTTTCAGGACATACTATACTGTGACTTTGTGACATTTTAATGACATACTATTTTATCAAGCATTAAATATTTCATTTTTAGTGACTAGTGTCACTGGTGGACCCACCGGGTTGGAGTGTCTGCCATAAAAGTGCCCTCTTGGATGCCCCTCTGGTATATAAGTTGTGATGAAGTGCCCTCTGTGATGCTCCTCAGTTAAGAAAATGTGATGAAGTTTCCTCTGCAGTGCCCTTCCAGTAGAGAAAACGTGACAAAGTACCCTTTTGGGTGACCTAAAAATTGAGAAGATGTGATGCAGTGCCTATAGGCAGCCCTACATACTAGAAAGCTTTATGCATGCTGGTGCCCTTTTAATTTTTTTTTTTTTTTTGCCACTGCCCCTCAGACAACCTGAGTCCACCACTGACTTGTGTGATAGTGGTCATGTTGCACAGGTAGAGGTGCATCAGGAGACAACATCTATCATATAGAGTTGTCTAAGCGCTGCTCATATTTCAACATCCTGACGTTGTGTCTGGGACCTGAGCAGTTTATGACTGGCTCTTCTCCAACAGCATCTTCATGTTACAGTGTACAGAGAGGTTGCCTCTCTTCCAACGTCTCTAACACAAACTCACAGCTGTCTGCAGCATGTCAACAAACTGCTAAGTCATCAGTGAGCTTAGTGTGGCGGAGGCTCTCATGGCCAGATGAAAATGAAGTGGCTCTGATTCCCTTCATAATTTAAGGAAGCACTATAAAAGATGAGCAGCTCCAAATGTTTTATGGGACACGCTGTACACAGCCTTGACGACTGCAGCTTCTTGCCAGCACAGCTAGTGTATGTGGCATGCAATACATGCAGACTAATGGCATCTCTAATAATTTATATATATTATGTAAGTGGTTTGGTGGATGTACCATTGTGATTTTCCTCACTTTGCAATTGCTACTGAAGAAATTACGTGGGAAAAAGTCTTCCAACACTGCAGTAGCCATAAGTGATTCCACCCCCCTGCTGTGCTCCTCTAATTTGGATGTTCCCACAACATTTTAGCACTAAAATCTCAGCTTGTGTTGGAAGATTTATCTCAGTGTGTCTCTGGAAACAGTTTTATATGACAGCCCTTCCTGTGAGCATGCAGAGTGACACCGCATATCGAACGGGGGGATACAGAATACTAGAACAGAGTATGCCACTTCCTGCATTTATTTAATGTATAACTAAATAATAATTTGCAGGCCAAGTCTAAATAGCAGAATGTATATAGAAGCATCTCCATATTTTTATGCAAAGCCCATCTATTTTATATACACCATTAGGAGAATTGTTATGTGCTCTGTACTGCCAAAAATAGATGCAAAGCAACAAACTCTTAATCCTCTTGAGAGGGTTGTGACTCTAAATTCAACAGTGAATTTCCCCTCGGGGATAAATAAAGTATCTATCTATCTATCTATCTATCTATCTATCTAACAGGTGGACTTGTAAAAGATATCACTTTTCCTGGATCCAGTCTCTGCTGTGCCACTTATGCTGATTGTCTCAGCTCCGCTATAAATCCTCACATGAGGTTCAGGAAACTGGCGGGTTCTATGTCCAATCGATTCATATACATGGACGTGTCCTTTCACAGGAAGTAGCAATGGGATCCCGGAGTGAAGTCAATTTGGGGGGGTCAACAGATCTAGTGCTGTGCCATTATCTGTCTCTTCAGGACCTGTCCTTCATGGCATTCTTGTGACAAACTAAAATACAAGATGAATTGTATGAAAAGAGCAAAAAATAGAGCAGATTTTGTTTAAGTGAGCCAATAGACAGTACCTCGTTTCAGTGTTATTTCTCAGTGAGACATAAGAGGGGGTGTTTGGTTAAAAGGTTAATTTCTATGGATCCAACACAGTGGCTGTGTTTGTCACACTGTGAGCTTTGCCTCTCCTTTAGCTGCCTGTAATGGAAACCAGCAGGGGTCTGGCCTGGCTCGGTAACAGCGGCGGTGTTTTTCTATCACTCTGTCACCCCAGCCATGATGAACAGAGGCAGGAGCAGTCCAGGGGGTAGCAGGGGAGAAGGAGCGGCAAGACCCAGGGAGGCTTGTATACATCCACCCTCCACATCAAAGGGCTTGGGATCAAGATTGACTACTTGCAGTATCAACCTACACAACCCAGTGGGGTTTTAACCAAGGGTTTGCTTTTGTGAGACCTTGTATCCTCGCCTTAAAGCAGCAGTGGGTAGAACTGGAGCAAGTAATTAACAAAAAGTTATTTTTTAAAACGGTCACTATATCCTGACAGTAGTATATGAGACAGGTAATCTGAAAAAATTGTGTACCTCTGTGTCCTCTGGTGCTCCCAATGGCATATGCAAGATTTCACCGACCGGAGGAAAACAACCAATCAGAGCGAGCTCCAATCAAACAGTCAAACTAGGCAGTGCTGATCAAATATGAATCAATATTTTGTTACTACAATACCTATTTCTCACTTCAGATGTTTTCAGAAACATCTTGTAGTAGCTGTAAAATGAGAATGGTTGTGACTTAGCAGCCATGTTGAGAACAGTTGAGGAAATACCAAGCACCGCCGGGTCACAAACTTTCTCATTTTACAGCTAAACAGCACGCTACGTGATGTTTCTGAAAACACTTGAGGCGAGAAATAGGCATTACAGTAACAGAATATTGATTCATATTTGATCAGCGAGTGACTGACAGCTGCCTCCGCTGAATGAACAGCCAATAGGAATGCTCTCTCTCTGAAATTACCTGTGATTGGCCAAAATCTCCCATCACAGGCTAGAATATGTTAAAGCTATGTGAAGGTGCGTAGTTTTCACTTGAATTACAATATGCTGAAAGATTATCATTGATTTTTTGATGCCAAAAATATTCTAAAAATCTTACATTTTTGCCAGTCAAATGACAAGTTGTTTGTACAACAAACAAAAAAAAATCCAGCTATTAGAACAAAAACCTTAATGCAAATGTGTGAGAGTGGCTGACCAGACGGCATGGTTGGTTAGGAGCTCCTCCCACCTCCTTGTGCTCTCTCCACGCTGCTGCAGAGGACTCCTGCTCCGCCTCAACACTCCACCTCTGCACAGCTCAGCAGCAGCAGCAGGAGCAGCAGGAGCCGAAACCAGCCTGCAGCAGCACGCTGTCTCCCGGGTCATTAACCTGTCGCATGTGGGATACCTGAAGGCAGGCGGATATCAGCTTCTGTGGGATTAGAAGAGCACACGACACAGTTGTGTTGTTGAATTATTTTGTCTGTTTTTCTGTATTTTTTCGGGGAGAGCTTTTGTGTTGCCAGGGAAGAGAAAGTCCGAGCAGGTAAGCAAGCAGCCAGTCAGTCGGCACTAGATAACCTTGGCTACTTTAGCATGGCTACACTGTGTTGTCCTACTATAGACTCAGCCAACATTTCCTGTTTATATACTGCATCAATGCAAGTAATGAAAACAGCCATTTTTGCCAGTTCCCTCACTACACGAGGTGCAGTCTGCTACAATAACCTGCCGTAAACCCGCTACGGGGGAGACAAGTGTTTTCGCCTAATCCTCATTTATCAGATCTAATAACAGACGCTTGAACCGAAACCTGCGGGGTGTGCAGCCTATGCCGAATGCGTGTTGACTAAACATGCTAGGAAAACATCCAGTTCAGTGGTCTTGAGGTGGAAGTTGTGCGTTATTTGTCAAAAGTTGGCCAAGTTTTGGCGGAAATCCCTACCGAGTATCGACAAAACAGGTTGCGCACACATGCAAATGAATGGGCTGGAAGTGAGGTGAGGCATGCGTGACAAATGTTGCTCGTGAAAGCATTTCTGTAAACGACACGCAGGTTACCAGACCGTAGTATGGATCATAGATCTTATTATTTTGATTATTAATGACTTTTTCTGTAGGCATCTCATTCATTGAAGTGTATTGACTTTTTTTTTTAAAGCAAGACAGCAGTTCAGTAAAAAGCAGCCAGTGTGATAATGCAGTGACTTGTGTTACTGCAGTGACTTGTGTTACAGTAACCCTATAATACTAACCATCAGATGACCTGTACTTCATTAAGGCTGTCCCACTGCTCGCTCGTGCACGTGCGCGTGTTAGTGCTGGTGTGTCGCTCGCTGCTGCAGACGCATTCAGACAAAGTGCGGTTTTACCAGCTGTTGAGTGTTGATAAGCCCTCTAACCTTTACGTTAATCACTCCTTTTGCTCCCCATATCTCTGGGCTATTTAAACTGTTGCCATCCAGTCTGACGGTGCATCCTGACTGCATTCCTCTGTGCATTTACAGCCTGTTAGCCCAAAGCAAATACTTTTGTGTTTTCATGGGAAACTGACTCATAGTGGGTTTTAATTTCTTAGCAAAATTGAATGTTTTTTTGAGACATCTGTGTATGATATACAGAGGTCATGGATGCTTGTGACTGAAAGGCTCCTAGTGCCTTTATAAGGTGGCTCAAATAACTATAAATCCCACACCAGACCACCATCCAACCTCAAGTCGTTTTTCCTTGTGCTCGTTTTATTTGTTTGAACTTTACTTTTTTTGTTTAAAAAAGCAAGTCGAGCAAGTGAGATATGATACTCACAGCTTTTTCTTTTTGCAGAAACACTTTTATTTAAGAATGTCATAATCGAGGATTCTGATCATAACACAACTAAGGCTGATACTAACGGTTATTTTTATTGTTGATTAATCTGTCGATTATTTTTGTTGTTTGATCTATAAAATGGTGAAAAATGTCATTCGATGATGTCCTCAAATCTCACTATATCCCTGGGCTATTTAAACTGTTGCCATCCAGTCTGACAGTGCATCCTAACTTCATTGCTCAGTGTATTTACAGCCTGTTAGCTCAAAGCAAATAGTTTTGTGTTTTAATGGGAAACTGACAGTGGGTTTTAATTTCTTAGCAAAATTGAATGTGTTTTTTGAGACATCTGTGTGTGATGTACCGACGTCTGGGTGCTTGAGCTCTTAAAGGCCCATTGTCTTTATTAGGTGGCCCAAAAAAACTATAAATTCCACACCAGACCACCAACCTCAAGTTGTTTTTCCTTTTTGCTCGTCTTGTTATCATCTTATTATTAACTTACTTTAAGCATTTGGCTTACAATACAACTAGGGCTGATGCTAACGATTATTAAAATTTAGCTGTATATTATTTTCTCAATGAATCAATCATCTGGTCCATCAAATTTGAGGAAATGGTGAAAAATGTCAATCAGATGACATCCTCAAATGTCACCACATCTCTGGGCCATTTAAACTGTTGCCACCCAGTCTAACATTGCATCTGACTGCATTCCTCTGTGCATTTACAGCCTGTTAGCCCAAAGCCAATAGCTTTGTGTTTTCAAGGGAAACTGACATGCAAATTTAGTTTTTAGACTATAATGTTTAAAGTCCCTCACATTAGGGTAGTGGGTTTTAATTCCACAGCAAAATAATGTGTTTTTGAGACATCTAGTGGCCGGGCGGCTGTGTGTTATGTACAGAGGTCGTGGATGCATGTGGCTTCTGACTTCAAGGCTTATAGTGTCTTTATTAGGTGGCCCAAAAAACTGTAAATTCCACACCAGACCAAAATCCAGCCTCAAGTAGTTTTTCCTTGCCTTCCTCTTATTTTTCCAGACTTCTGACATGCTCATGAGATATTCTTCAGTCTTTTTTTATTTTCATTGAAGGCAGGCCTTGAGTTTTTATCATATGGCTGAACTTCTCGTGGTTATGCCTTGTGAGCATGTGTGTTTTTACAAGGGGAAGTGAGAAATATTGGACCTTGAGCTTGAGAAGGTGTGGGGAATGTAGACAGCGGGGTCTATCTCTGTTCAAACAAGCAGGGATGAACATGTAAGCAAGAGGTGGAATAAGATAGATGAGATCTGCTTTCACTGGAAATACTGAAAAATCTGAAATTTAAATGAAATTCCCACATGTCCACTTCTGTTGCTTTCTTTGATTCCCTGTGGGGAAAATGAAACAACATAGACTTAACCGTCCCTGTCAGTTTGGCCTTAACTTACTCAACACAAACACACCGTGACAGTGCTTTGTCTGTCTGTGTTGTTAATGCCCGATTCTTCCACGAAACCCCCAAGACATGCTTTCGATTGGCAGTCAGCCTGCTCTCGACAGCAGCAGGCCTAGCAGCGTAATGATCAGTCATCGCTTCATATGACTCATGCACAATGCCATAAGATGTTAGGCAAGGCTCCGTTTCCTCTGTTGTCGCAGGAACGGTTAAACAAACAGCGAGTTAGCGGGTGCTTTCCTGCCCAAACTGAGTCAGACAGAACAAAGAAAAATGTAAACATGCATTATCTTTACCAAGAGGAAAACTCTTCATTCCTTAAGGATTAGTAGACAGCAAGGTTGTTATACTGGAGCCATGAATTACCAGGAGTCTTAAGAAGTCTATGTATTCCTTATCTTTTGTTCAGGTATTTATTTGTCTATAAAAAATGAAATCAAGAATCGCTGTGGCTTAAAGAATGCCTAATATAACGGTCATATTCAGGCTATTTGAGTGCATATAGTGACCCATTTTTATTGATTTTGGGGCGCAAGTGTTCCTGCTTCCTCTGTTTTCTTTTTTTTTTTCTCCATATAATGAGTCTAGATGGTGGGCTAATGTTGCCGTGTGTCATTGCAGCACCTTGTTGAGAGGCAATTAAAGCTGTGTGAGGAACATAAAGAGGGACACCCAGTTGCGAGGAAACAAATGATGTCTCTGAAATGGTGTTGATCTTCTCACTGTCAGCCCAGTTAAACAGGACACACAGAAGAGGGAGAGGAAGGAGGTGTGTGTGGGTCAGTTTGTTTGTGAGAGAAGGAGGACACATGTTGAGTGGGAGGTTTGTGTGTGGAAGGGGGATGGGAGGTTGTCGTGGGTGTGAGATTCACCCTGGTGAGACTTTAGACATTCCTGACATTCCGACCTCCGGGATGCTTGAGGCTCCTCCGTCTTCTTCTAGCGTGTCGGGGGCTGCAGAGGACTCTGGAGGGCTTTTATGTCGCTGGGCTCACACCGGCAGCCCCTTTGGTTGAACAGCAACCACATACCCTCTAATTTAGGAGGCCCTGGGAACAAGTAGCGCAGCACACATCAGGTCTTCTCAAGTTACATTGCCTGATGACACTTAAATCCTAACAGAGGTCTTCTATATGAGCTTGGAGACACTTGTCAGCCTCGACTTCCTCATCACTGTCTTTACACTTTCAAACAGACATTTGAACTTTTTTGGTTAAAAATTCAGGCAATTCAGGCTATTGAGTGCCAATCCAATAGCCACAGCTTTTTCTTTTTTGTCTGATTATTATACAGTTAGAGCTGCAACTAATGATTATTTTCGTTTTTGATTATTTTTTCAATTACAAAAATATGTCAGAAATGGTGAAAAATGTCGAGCAGTGCTGATCAGATGACGTTCTCAAATTGTTTTGTCCACAACTTTAGTTTACTGTCACAGAGGAGTAAAGAAACTAGACAATATTCACATTTAAGAAGCTGGAATCAGAGAAATGGTTGGCAATTAATTTAAGTTGACAACTAATCAATTGAAAAAGTGATTACATAAACATCATGACTTCGTTCTTTTAACAATGTACCTCATTTTTCTCTCTTCCACATGCTGCCTTGTGATTACCACCTTGTGATGTTGCAACCCTCTGTGGTCCAGCCATGACGGTTCATCCGGTATCTGCCACATCCCTCAACAGCCACTTCTGACCAAACCTGATTTAGCAAACCAAAGATGTCAGCGTGCAGCGACTTTGCAGAACACGTGTGGAAACCCGGCTCTTGCAAGAACTGCTTCCACCCGCTTAGTGCGCACCACAAAACTGTCGGCGGCCTGGATGGCAGCGTGCCAGCCGTTTGTTTGAAGAGCACTGTGGGAGGCGATGAAGAAGCTGGAGTAACGACGCCTTCGCCCTACAGCAAGCCAACCATCGCTGTCAAACCCACTATGATGAGCCTTGACACCAACGAGTCAATGACGGATGTCAACATGAACATAGAGCAGGTGATTCTCTCAAATGTCTCTTTCCTGTGACAAACCCTAAGAGTTTATTACTGTTGAGAACGATGTATCTGTACTATAATGTGTACTTGTGTTTATGTGTGACAGGAGAACACAAAGAGCCCAGTTGAGCGTTTGGGCCTAAAGAAGCTCTTGGACCTGTCAGCTCTTTACATTGACAGTAACGGCTGCAACAAGGCCCACCGAGACGCGGTACTTCAGAGTCCTGAAACCAAGATGGACTACAACAACTGCTTCTCTCTGGCTTCCTTATCCCCCAGCATCCTGCCTAAAGACTCCATGATCATCAGCAATATCTTTGTCACCCAGGAGGAGGGTAGAGGTTCTCAGAGTTTAAAGAAAAATGCCAATGGAGACACCTGTAAGCAGCAGAACACAACCACTACTAGAACCAAGAGCACTTTTAATGGGATTAGTGTGACTACCAAGGCAAATTGTCAGGAGTCCCATCAGGCATCTGTGGAGATACCTTTTTCTGTGGATATTGTCCCTTCCAGTCCTACCACAGTTCACAGCAATGGTATTAGCAGTGGGAGTACTGCTACTGTCATAACTAAGACATCCAGCACTTCCACCACTTTCTCCACCACAGCCCTAAGTGTGGACACCATTAGCCACAATCCCCCATCATCCCTCCACTCCCCTCCCATCCTGTCTGAACAGACCAGCCTATCAGACTCCTCTTGTTCTTATCGTAGTAGCACAGATTCACTTCCTGGGGCAGAGGGGTCAGGAGCAAGACAAGTAAGGTCAGGGAGCCCCCAAAGCCCGCCAGCCACGGGCAGCTCCCAGTCAGCGCCTAGCTCTCCTAATGAACAGCAAGACTCAGAACCCATATATGCAGAGAGCACCAAGAAAAAGCGCAGGGAGCAAGAAAATGGTGTGCAGTCCCATCTTGTGTCCCCAAACCAGACTAAAAACTCATCCCAGGAGCTTTCAGGGGAGAGTCAGCGGGCCACCATCACCATAATGGCCGCTCACACAGAGGAGAATAGGACTTTCTTCCTGAGCAGTCCAGATTCAGCAATTAGCACCCAATGCCACTTCAGCCCCACGGCACGTAAAGACCCCAGCAGCCCAGCCTTCCGCTGGCCCAGCCCCAGCCATAGCGCACCCTCTTTGGTCACAGAAGCCAGCCTTACCCCAGCTCTCCATCCCAAGCCTCAGTCCAGCCCACCCATTCCCCCAAAAAGGACCAGTCGTTCCCCCAAACTGGGCACCTCCAGCCTCTCACCATCCATCTCTTCTCCTGTCCCTCTTCCTGATCTCCCCAGACTGGGCACCTCCAGCCTCTCACCGTCCATCTCGTCTCCCGTCCCTCTCCCTGAACTCCCCATGCTTTTCCTCGTCTCTGCAAGAGAGGGCCACTTCAAGGTCCACACAGAGAACCACAGCACAGCAGTGTCCGAACGCTGGCACAAGCCCCACCACCACAGCTCTGGCTGGAACTGTCGCATAGAGGAAGAAGAGGAGGAGGACGAGAGAGAGCGGAAAGAGGGGGAGAAGAAGTTGGCCGCTAACCCGGGGACAACCTCTCGGATGACGGGCCTGGTCAATGGTGCCGCTGTCTGGAAGGAGGCCAGGGACTCGAAGGCCCACAGCAGCCCCCCTCCGTTGACAGAGCCAGGCACGGCCCCCCCGGCTGCCCACAACAATGGTGCCTGTCAGGGGGAGACTGAGGGCACCGGTGCAGAGGAGGGCAAGCATATCGGGAGCATGCCGTCCAAGCAACCGTTGCATGGTGGCTCATCAGAGCTGCTGGCAGCAGGAAAGGGAGCTGCCAACAATGAGTCCAACCCACCTCCTCCCCCACCCAAGAAACTGCACAGGTAAGAATAACAAAGAACTTTTTGTTTGACTTTTAGACATTCAATTATTAACCCTCAAAAAGGAACGAACACTGGTACTCTATCAAGGTAGGACTATATGTGATAAATCTCAGAAAAATATGATTATTTTCATTATTGATTAACTTTTTTTCATTAATTATGTTGACAATGAAATGGCAGAAGTAATTACAAAATGGAAATTACAAGTTAGTGGAGGTGTGATAAAATTGCTTGCTCAGTTTGACCAATAGACAAAAAAATCATTTTGCAATATGAAGCGATGGAAAGAAAGCATTTCTTGATTATCGGGAAGCTGTGACCACTAGATGACGAGTACTTTTTAAAGGATAAAGGACTGATGATAAAGAGATTATTCTCATCATCGTCATTCAGCTTTTTCTGAGTTTAACCAATTATTTTTCATGCCATTTATTCGTTGTTAAGTGCAGCTGAAAAGATTCAGTGGTGCAAAACATCTATTAACATGTATTTCCCAACAAATTATAAATTTCCCATAATATTCTTTATGCTAAATGAGGGCCAAGCACAGTAAATACACCAGCAATCTTGAGGAAGGATTGGTCTTAAATATTGTTTATGGTACAGCAGCTTTGTAAAAGAAAAAGTCTAATATGGGTTTAATTACATCCTCGTATACTAAACACTTGCTGTAAGATGAATGCTGTGCATTTATCAAACTTGTGCTGCCCATTATAGCACATATTTGCGTGCCTGTCCTTCAGCCTCTTACCTGTGACATTAGAACTAATTCAGTCGTGGCACTATGGTTTCATTATATTCCATAATTTAGCACTTGCAATGTGCACTTAGCCTAAATGCATGAATGCATTTTGCTCTCCGATGGGACAGTATATAAAAAGTATATCGCGTTGGTGGTGCTTATGGAATATAAGCTAGACTATATTGCCTGCGACTGTGCACGTACGTGCATCTTACTGCTGTCATACTGTGCCTTCTCCTTTCACAGCATCATTATTCAGCCGTGAATCAGCCTCCATTCTTGCAGCTTGTGATCATTCAAACTGTTCCGGCATATTCGTCAATGCACGCCTTGTTCTATTCATGCCAGTAATGTGACTTTTTCAATTATAATTACCACACAAAATGGGTCTGTTAAATAGTCCACTGCTTTGTCACATTGCTGTAAATTTGTTTTGGCTGCAGCACAATAGACACAACTGTTAAAAAAAAAAAAAAAAAAAAAAAAGGCCCTTGTTCCATTGATATTGTCATACAGGGACAGAGCTGTCAGTAGCACATGTTTGATGCATGTTTCGGCAAAAACAATTATATTTTGCACTGTTAATGTTCACGTCCTACTAATTCATATTTAATTAGTAGTACAGGTGCAGAAACACAAAGTTTCACCTTTAATCTTGCACTATTGTGACCTACTCTACTCAGGGCTCCTACCCTACATAGCCATTTATTAGCAGTAACATTTGCACAGATGCTTTAACTTGAGTCTGCATGAAGCTAAGAATACACTCTACTGTCTGAGTCAGCTACACCAAAGCAGAAACAGAGCAGAGGCCTTGTGTTGTTGCAATTATTAGAGCATCAAATGATCGTCTCAAAATAAACTTTGCTTTGTCTGGGACAGTGTGTAACGCACCGCTGTGACTCCCTCAAGACAAACAGATGTTGTGCCATCTTGAGCTGTAAGAGTCAGCAAAAACTGAGTGGGAGTGATTTACTGTCAAAAACACAGATTGCTGATCACATTTCAAGGGCCCTTATGTTTGCGGTAATTCTAGTAAGGACCCATTTCTCCTGTTATGACATTGCTGACATTCTCTGCACTGATAAAAATACACCTTGTTGTGACACATGTGGGAACATGCCTCGAGCCAGCCAGTGGCAGTTGTGGCTTTCCAAGTTTATCAGTTTAGTGTATTTAAACAACAAGTGTGACAAAGTGCTGCAGGGATCAGAATCTAAATCTTGCCTGCAAAGCAATCAAATCTTCATGGAAAGATTTATTTTTGACAGAATAGGGAATGTTGTCTGTGGCATGAATGGAAAATGCACCCCATGAAGCAGCATTTTGATGTGCTGAATCATTTAAAAGCCACAGATGGTTGGAAAAAAAAAATCTGCATCCCAGAGCGTTTTATCACAGTGGAAATCGCCACAGATTCCCTCTTTTATTCCTTGTAACAGGTCAACCTGCATATGATGCAGGGGGTCAGCCTAAGAGGCGTGTTTGTGCATGTGCCTATGTCATGCACGAGTGTGTGTGTAAGTACTCTTTAATGGGGAAGGCGTGTCCAGTGGTCAGTGAAGGTTGCCAAAGGGAGGGTCTTTAGCGAACAGATTGTTGCCCCTGGCAACTCCCAAACTGTCCCAGTCTGGCAGTCAGTTGCCATCAATAGAAGTAGAATTTATAGATCCGCCATGTGGATTCAAGTCCACTGAGTTTGACTTGGGTTTGAATTGCCTTTTGCTCTGTAAACTATAATTCCAAGACGTGCTGCCCCTCCCTCCACAGAGCCACCCTGATCCCTTCTGTGCAACAGAGAGATAGCATCTTGTTGCCACCCAAAGTGAACTGCTAGGTCAATGAGTGAATGCTATATATGAGATATGGGTGCTTAAATTTTGCGCATCTAATGGATGCTGTTGCTTTTCCTGCTGAGAGAGACTTTAAATACACATATGACTCGTGCGGAGCCAGGGTTGTGTTACTACTCATGGCGGGGCTTTAGAGAGCCACCAGTCTGATCCAGGGCCATTTTGCACCCGCCAGCCCGACAAGGACCTCTGCCTGTGCAGTATGAGGTAGGCACCCGATGGCATCTTTTTCTTGTACGTGTCCCTCAGTAAGTATTGATCTATCATTAGACTTGTGAGAAGCGTTGATGTTCTTGTTCACGCAGGAAATAGTCACTTAGTTTGAATGCGTTTCAAGAGGAAACCACAGAGGCTTATTTTCACACCTCTATCAGGAGCTCAGTTGTTAAAATTCAGAGGTGGTTTTGAATGACACAGTGCCAGATAACTTGTGCGGTCAACTTTTTGCTCATTTTATATTTCCCCCATCTGTCACATCCTCTCCTTTGCTCTTCTTCTAATCCTTTACTGCTGAGATTATGTTATTCTTTCATTTGAGCCAATCCTGTTAGTAAGATTAAAATGGCTATAAGATGAAGGGGATGAGAAGAGAAATTGATTCAGAACAAAGTGCATTATTTTATGTGACGTGGGGGCAAATAAATGAAAGTGGTTTGTACTGAACAAGGGAAAGAGATAGCCGACAGAGAAGATAACAAGGCCGGGCTGGAGCAGTTTGCAAAAGATAACAGGGATTGGTGTCAAACATTAATGGATCTTTGTTTCAAAGACATGGTTATGGCTGTAACTATCCTGCAATCATGGGAAAGAAACAATGCATGCAATAACACATGCACAAGGTAAGGTGATCTAATATAACAGCGATGCAATAAACAGCACCTAACCTCTCTGTCTCATCAAAAACTCAACAAAGTAAGCATCTGAAAGCTTTTGTATGTTGCAATGGCTGTTGTAGAGGATTGCATTACATTGTCCAGGTGCTCATGATACCTCCTACATTTGAGTACATTCTGAGTTTACTTGCTTTTCTACCTGACTCCACCTCATTTTAACAAAACCCCGAATTGTGTGTCAGCATTAATGTGTTGGCTGTAATCAGGTTACAGTATTTAATTTCATCACATAACCATCCTAGATTTTGACTTTTCTGAAAGATTATTGTCTCTACATAAAATAACCTTGGAGAGTGAATCTGGTTGTACGTTTCTGTACAGCCAAAAGATGTAACAACATACAGTACTTTGTCATCATTTTATATATTTACAACTGAGAAGGCCCTAATTAAGAGTCAGGAAGTGAAACCAGGGGTGTGAACCTGATCCATAACAACAACACCAGCGCTGCAGTTTAGTTGGGGTCTCATTTTACACCATCACACTGCTATCTGTAGCTAGTTAACTGTAACCTCAATCCGGTCCCGTTTTAAAAAGTCCCCCAGCTCCTCTCACACAGCGTTATTAATAACACATACACACGTCGGATAGCATGTGTGTCAACAGATCTAGTATGTTACTTACTGTAGCATGATTGTTTACATACTAAATCTGGGTTACCGTCGTTGCCGGGCTGATCGCAGAACACAAACCTCGTGTGACAGGTTTGCTGGGGTGATCATTAAACCCCATGTGGACTTTGTTTTAGCAGAAGAAGTGATTAAAGCTGTTCTGAAGAAATAAGCAGTTAAGATGTTTATTAATAGATGTTTGGACTAAAACTAGGCATTCCAAATATAGAGCTGCAACTTACGATTAAGTTCATTGTCAATTAATCTGTTGATTATTTTCTAGATGATAAGATGAGATGATGATAGATGATGATAAGTTGTTTGGTCTATAAAATGTCAGAAAATGGTGACAAATGTGTTTCCTAAAGCCCAAGATGATGTTGTTTTGTCCACAACTCAAAGATATAGACAAAATATAAAAATGACTTGAACCAATTATTTAATTATCAAACTAGCTGGCGATTGGTAATTGACAACTAATTGTTTAATTGATTCATCATTGCAGCTCTAATTCCTAGTACAGTGATGAAATCCTGTTGAATGGTCCTTTTTTTGTCTTGCGACAGCGTCATTTTGGACATATGATTGCCGTTGAAGTCATTATTCATTTTGACACTGTCTCTCAGCTTGTAGAGGAGTGATTGTAGTGCTGACTTGAGATGATGGTCAATTAGTCAACAGCTATTACTTGCAAATATTATGGTAATTTAATTCCTTGTCTGACATTACAATAAAGAGAATATATTTAGGTTTTGAGTAGGGCTGCCCCCAATGACTATTTTCATTGTTGATCAATTAGATGATTGAGTAATCAAAATGGTGGAAAATGTCACTCAGTGTTTCCCAAAGCCGAAGATGACGTTCTAAAATGTCTTGTTTTGTCCACAACTCAAAGATATTCAATTTACTCGATTAGCAATATAGTGGCAGTTGATTTGACAACTAATCAATTAATCGTTGCAGCTCTAGTTTTGAAACAAACAAAACTGAACATTTGAAGACATCACCGTGGGCTTTATTTTTTTCTTTTAACTATTATCTGACATTTTGTAGCTCAAACAATTAATGAATGAAGAAAATAATCATGAGAGTATTTAATGAAAATGATTGTTATCTACAGCCTCTAAATGCTTGTATATTCTTAGACGCTGTCCTAATTTGAGTCAAGGTCTTTCTGCATGCCCTTGCTCAGAGGGCTCATTCATCCATGCACATCCTCCCGCAGGACATAAGCAATGACATTCTTTCACCGAGGAAAATCTCATGTTTTGGATACAAATCTGAGAGATTTAGAGTGAGACATGCACAGGTGCACACATTCACATAGACCCATAATTCCTGCGCCCATTACCATTTCTCCCCCTGCCTCAGCATTTCCACTGCCTTTCATCACGACCTTTTGTCTGTAAAACGATAGCGGATCCTTTAGGTAACTGCCCACAGAGAATACCTAACCCTTTGTCTCCTCCCTGTGCTCCTCTGCTTTTCTCCTCCTCATCTGTTTGTTGTGCTGATTTATGGTGGAACTGAAGTTGGTGGGGGGTGCAGATAAATGGAGAGGAGTCATTTTGTGATGGAAGAGAGGACAGACAGGATGAAGGGATGGGACGCTGCTTCCCTGAGCCATTAGTGGGTATAATGAGACAAGTGAATGGCTGTCACTCAGCCTAATTGGTCACCTTGATTAGGAAGTCTGCTCATGCACAGTTTGCATTGGTATTATACGTGGCCATCATGGCCGTCAGGCACTGACTACTGAACAAGAAGAATGCAATGCTTCATTCTAGCAAGTAAAAAGAAATAAAGCAAGGTTATGCAACTTTTGAAAGCAGAAATATCATAGTCTTTTTTTTACAAATGAAAACACACCCATTCAGTATACTCGGGTTTTGCTGCTACAGTTTTAAAAAATATTCCAGTGGTATTTTATGCCTTTATTTATAGACTACAGTATAGAGACCATGGGAGAGAGGAATGGGAAAAGACATGCAACAAAAGGTGGCCACCCATAGGCCATTAGGCCGCCCTGCTGCTACAGCTTTACTTGGTCTGGTATGGCCAACAGTTAACAGTGGCGAATGATGGCAAACTGTAGATAGATTCATTATAAGAAACAAGCAAAACTGCCTTATCTACTGTAAAAAGATGGACATGCCATAAGAATGTATTTTTTATTTTTAGTGAGGCTTGTTTATTACAGTTTGAAATCATCACTCAATCAGAAGTGGGCCTCTCATACAAGGAAGTGAAACTACTTCTGACTGCACTTGTTCGTCATTTAAATGAAACGGTGGACCGTTTTACGTGGACTCTTAGCACATAGTGCAGATAAGAAAGCATCAAGAGGAAGTGGAGTGTTTCCACATTTATGAACAGATGCACACAAAGAGAGTTATCCATTTCAACAGAAAACCTACCTACCAACAGACGCTGCGCATGGCTAGGCTGATGTTTGGAAAATGATGTCAGCAATGCAGACAAGAAAAAAATATACTCAAAATCTGGTGTGAATGCATCATCATATTCACTTACCCCGTCTCTGTTGTCTTCTCCATCAGAGTGTGTAGTAAGATGAGTGGCAGCAACATGGAGCTGGATCGCTGCAGCCAACAAGGGTCAGTAGAGAGTCCTACTTCATCACTTCGGGGTCTGGGCAGTGCCAGCCTATCCACTGCCTCCACTGACAACCTGACTGGGGACACTGGTAAGTTACACTCATATAATATTTTGGTCCATTTGCGCCAACAGAAAAATGCATAGGGAATCCAAGGCTCATATATGTTGGATATAGTAGCTGATAGCAAAGAATGTGTAGTTTATTAATCAAGATAGGTGCTTCTTCCACAGCTTTTCTAAAAGTGTGCTTTAGATATCTGCAATTCAATTCTTCTTGGTGAAATCATTTCAGATATCGACATTGCCATTTTTCCTATCCACAATTGTCATTTCAGATATCACTTTTGCCATATTGGGATTTCAATTTCAGATACCCACAATTGCATATTTGATATCTAGAATGAACATTCTGGATATTTGCAATATAATTCTTACTTGGAAAAACTCACATTTCAGAGATCTACAATCCAATCCAGTTATTCATCATCATTTTAATTCCAGATATCCATAATGTAATTTTGAGTAGTAAAATGTCACCATGGATGTCCACATTGGTATTAGGACTAATAAAAATTTCTACATTTCTGGAAGATGTACAACTAGAACAATGACAGCGATATCCAGAAAGATAATAATATGTAAAAATGGCTCACTTCAGTTATGACTAGTAACAATTCAATTGTAGATATTTGAAATGGGAGTTTTTCCTTGTAAGAAATGCAACTGTGGATATCTGAAATTTAAAGCCTAATACACATGAATGGCAAAAGTGATGTCATTTTTTCTGGGAAGACTACAAGTAGTTGTATATATCAAAAATTGTGGATTAAACTACATATGATTATCATAAAGTGGGCATGTCTGTAAAGGGGAGACTCGTGGGTACCCATAGAACCCATTTACATTCACATATCTGGAGGTCAGAGGTCAAGGGACTTTGAAAATGGCCATGCTAGTTTTTCCTCACCAAAATTTAGCACAAGATTGTTGCATTATTTAGCCTCCTTCTTGACAAACTAGTATGACGTGGTTGGTACCAATGGATTCCTTAGGTTTTCTAGTTTCATATATCAGCATCTACAACCTAAAAATTGGAAATTGTGTTAATGCCTTAAAGAAATTAGTGCCATTAAAATTAATTATTAATTATTATCACATTAACAGCCCAAAAACTTTTAAAACAACCACTTGTACTTGTTGCATAGTTGTATATATTTTAAAACACAATTTGTATAAGTAATAATATTGTTGTGGCTATCTGTAATTACCTGTCTGATTAGTGAGAATACAATTTTGACAAGGAGAAACTCTATTATGGATATCTAAAATGCACCTCCGGATAGCTGTGTGGTTCGAGTAAATGTTTCAACGGCTTGCCATAGATGTGTTTGTCTGCATGTCAGTTGTCGTGCTGTTCAGATGATGTTTCATCATGTTTTTACTATGAAGATGCACTTTGTCCAGAGTGAAACTGTGCAACAACTGTGAAAAGAGGAAAGGGAGCGAAGCGAGGTTTTACAGCAGCAGTCTGTCAGCTCACCTCTTCCTCTTTTTGTGACGTGCACTTACCATACACAGTTGTTGACCCTGGTGTTCGTTTTCATGATGCAAGTTCATGATTTCTACAATCATTAAATTGGAGACGTGACTCAGGATGAGTGGCATGGGTCCTTGGTACAGAAATGAATGTCATCCTACACATATCCTCTGTGGCGCAGACGATTGTAATTGCTGTAACTTCCTGGCCAACGCTGTTTGAAGAGATAATTATGGACTCTGATAAGGGAAAAAGGGCTTGGCTACATCCTACAGTGTACTTTTTTTCTATACAGTCTCCCCCCTCTGTGAAAGCAGTTATTGAAGACTGCACCACACAATTATCTCAGTATCTGTCTCCACTAGTGTAATGTCACATTCCACCTTTAAGTCTAATTGACAAATGGATCATAATTGGATGGAAGATATTTTGAGTGTCGGTTTGAATCATGGATTGTGGAAATTTCCAGCTCTTTTGAGGAAACGAGGTATGTGTTTGTGTGCAGTCTGGGCAGTAGGCAGCGACAGAAGGGGTGTAGTGAATAAATCAAATTCACAGCCGCCACCCAGTAATATGGGAGTCTGAGTACTGTGAGGTTATGGGGAATTAACTCCCAAGGACATTGAGAAGTAAAGGATGTATTGTGTTTATCCAGTGGGAAGTTTTTGAGTGTATCTGTGTGCCTAAGTCGACATCTGTCTGTTAACTCTTTTAAAGGAATAGTGTGGGAATTACATTTATTTGATTTTTATATGAAAATATCAATGCCATTCTCTCATCTGTCTGTTTAATATGAAGCTACTAGGGATGTCACAATCCCAGAAATTTCGTACTTCTTTATTAGTTTGCATACTGTTTTTTTTGTTAGGTTAAACAGGTCATAATTTCATGCAGGACTTTGCTTCTTACTGGCTGCTAACCGTTAATATTAACTAGCATTCGTCCTGCTGATTGCAACACAGATTTGTAGTTCATAAACTGCCATCATCAGGGAAAAATAGTGTGCGTTGCCTGCGACGATAGTGAGTTTACTGCATCCCAAACACATTTCCTATCATCCCCGGGATGAGGTACCTGACAGTACCTACGGTACTGTACAAAAACAAGTACTGTCACATTTTCAAAATTTTGGCATCAACATGGTACCTACATCCCTAGAAGTTACAGCTGGTTATCTTAGCTTAGTATAAGGACTAGGAAGAGGAGGAAACGGTTAGCCTGGCTCTGTCCAAAAGTAGCCTATCAGTACCTCACTAATTACAACACATCTGGTTTGATTAAGCTGTACAGAAAGGTGGTGGCAGGAGCCAGGCTAGCTGTTTGCCCCAGTTTCTTTATCCTTATGCTATGCTTTGCTAAGCTATCTGGTTGCAGATTCATATGCAGAAGATGCAGCTTCATATTTGGCATGCAGACATGTAAGTGGTATCAATCATGTCTTCGAACCCTCAGAAAGAAAGTGAATAAACACTTTTCCTAAAATGTTGATGTATTCCTTTAACACTTAATGTGTGTTTTGTATGTCAACTGGAATATTTTTGTTCCTTTTACTACACCTTTATTTGTATGTAAGCAGTACATTTACTTTAATTTTAAGCAGACCTGTAATTTTTTTCTTCTTTTCTTAGGTTCGCGGGATGCTACACGGGTATCTTGTTCCTCTCCATTTTCCAGAAGTCCAGTGGCCTCAGCTCCAGGATCTCCTCACCCACCCGCCTTTAACAGCTTAAGCAACCAGCCACCTCCACTCCCAGAGAAGAAACTGGTGAACCGCACCGTGTCAGCTCCCGATAGTGGGAACGGAAGACCCTTTGTGCGAGCCTACCCACGTCTCCCATTCACTGGCTCTGAGAGCAACGTGTGTCGACCTGCTGATGTCGGCTCCCGGTCCAGTTTACCCTCCAGCCCTGTTGACCCTCGACCCATTTTCTCATCCAACGAGTCTCTGGAGCGTTGCCATGCCCCGATAAGCCGACCCTCGAGGTCCCGGACACTGGATGAGCCACTGAAGACTCACGGGCGTCTGGGCGTCCACTGCAGAAGCAGCGTCACCTGCTCCTCTTCCCCCCAACTCAGCGTGCCCTTCTCAGCTTCAGAGTCGGGATCGACACCAAATCTGGGCTCCAGCCTGCAGCTCCAGACCCTTCTGAGCAACATAGACAGCAGGGAGGGAGTGTACTCTAAACTGGGAGGCCTGTACGCCGAGTCTCTGCGGCGTCTGGCTCTAAAATGTGAGGATCACTTCACTCGCTCCCAGAAGAACCCACTTAGGTTTGAGGAGAGCAACTGGTCTCTGTTCAGGCTCACCTCCAACAAGCCGAGCTGCAACTCAGGAGATGCTGTGTACTACTCTGCTGCCTGCGCCTCAGACCCCAACAACTCCTACGCTGTAAAGGTAAACCCTAAATATCTTACAAGTATTTATATAGTGTAGTATTAGTGAAAGACTTCAAGGTACGATAACATCTATGCAACTATAATGTTACATAACTAAAGCATCTTAGTTTACATGTTAGCAGCATTATAGCATGTTATTAACTACCAAATGAAAAATATCATTGTGAGCTTTTCAAATAATGTCTTATGATTATTAACAATTACATATACTGTGGGTGCTGCTCCTTTGTGCAATTTTAATTCGCTTATGTCATTTTTTTCAATACCGTAGATAAGCATATGTACACTGTATGATAACCGTTGACTATCATACAATAGTATACCTTAATACCAGTATATCATCACAACCCTATTTCTAAAATATGTGTGTGGCATAGTTGTGTAACTTTAACCACCTTAAAGTTCTAAATAGTTAATAATAAAATATAAATCATTAAATAATAAAAGTTATAATCTTTACGTGGAATCCTTACCTGTGATTACTAGTGGTAACAGCAAGTGTAGCGTAATGCAACAAATCTGTCTTATCTCTTTATGGTACATCCAAATAAAGTAATTTAGTTTGAATTAAAATGTCTGTCAATACAGCATTTTGCCACACACCTGCAGGACACAGAAAACGTAGTCATTTTGTTGAAGAACAGTTAAAAAAGATATCAGTAAAAGATATCTTGTTTTGTTTGATTCTTGATCTTTACAGGGATTGTAAACAAGTGTAGGCTCTGTGTCTGGCTGTTGGTTGCTGTGAAGAAGAGTTTTTTTGAATGTTCAGATGGCGTTTATTCTCACCACTCGAGCTGTTGTCAAGAGAGCAACTGTCAACCCACTCAAGATCATCTTTATTGTTGTTTTAAGGAATAATTTGCATAGTAGGTGTTGTAAATTGGTCATGTAAGCAGGGATTTGACAGTTTGAGGATAGGAGGACGAGATTAAAAACGGGCGGGGGTCTTGTTTGTTCTAGGCTGCTTATGGGATGGCCCCACTACAGCACAAACCTTCAGGGCATGTAGTGTAAACAACTAAGAAGAAGGGTGTGGATTCAGTCTCACTAACCTTTGTCCTAAAGTCATTAGTGTTGTACAAAGAAGCAGCTGTTTGTACAGTATGTGTTGTGCCACAGCGTAGCTGCCCATAGTCTTGCTTAATGTCTCTAGGCCCAATTAATCTTTACATTCCAAGCTGGATTTACAAGGACAAACCCCTGTTGTCAAGGCCAGCACACTCAAAAACACAGAATGTAGTAGGAGTAGTAGTTACAATCTGAAATCGCATTGATTAGTGTTATACAGTAGGCATTTGTGTAACTTTTTTGTTATTCAGCATGCTTACCAGGGTGTTGCTGCCTGAAACTTCAACTGCACCAAACAGAGAGAGCGAGGTGATGCGGTAGCGAGTGAGGTGTAGCGAGCGGGGTGAAGCGACGGCGGGGTGAAGCGACAGCAGGGTGTAGCGAGCGGCGGGGTGAAGCAGTAGCGAGGTGTAACGAGCGAGGTGTAGCGAGCGGGGTGTAAAGAGCGGGGTGTAGCGAGCGAGGTGTAGCGGTAGCGGGGTGTAGCGAGCGGGGTGTAGCGAGCGAGGTGTAGCGGGGGGTGTAACGAGCGAGATGTAGCGACAGCGGGGTGTAACGAGCGAGGTGTAACGAGCGAGGTGTAGCGAGCGGGGTGTAGTGAGCAGCGGGGTGTAGCGAGCAGTAGCGGGGTGCAGCAAGCGAGAGGTACTGAGCGAGGTGTAGCGGTAGGGCCAGCGGGGTGTAGTGAGCGGGGTGAAGCAGTAGCGAGGTATAGCTAGTGAGGTGTAGCGAGCGAGCAAGGTGAAGGGAGCAGGGTACAGTGAGCAAGAGGTACTGAGCGAGGTGTGGCGAGTGGGGTGTGGTGTAGGGAGCAGGGTGTAGTAAGCGAGGTGAAGCAGTAGCAAGCGGGGTGTAGCGACAGCAGGGTGTAGCGAGTGAGAGGTACTGAGTGAGGTGTAGCGAACGAGAGGTAGCAGGGTGAAGCCGTAGTGGGTAGTAGCGAGCAGGGTGTAGCAAATGAGGTGTAAGCAGGGTAGGGAGGTGAAGCAGTAGCGGGGTGAAGCGACAGCGGGGTGTAGTAACGGCGGGGTGTAACGAGCGAGGTGTAGCGAGCGGGATGAAGCGACAGCGGGGTGTAGCGAGCGGCGGGGTGTAGCGAGCGGCGGGGGTGAAGCAGTAGCGGGGTGTAGCGAGCGGCGGGGTGTAACGAGCGAGGTGTAGCGAGCGGCGGGGTGCAGCAAGCGAGAGGTACTGAGCGAGGTGTAGCGGTAGGGCCAGCGGGGTGTAGTGAGCGGGGTGAAGCAGTAGCGAGGTATAGCTAGTGAGGTGTAGCGAGCGAGCAAGGTGAAGGGAGCAGGGTACAGTGAGCAAGAGGTACTGAGCGAGGTGTGGCGAGTGGGGTGTGGTGTAGGGAGCAGGGTGTAGTAAGCGAGGTGAAGCAGTAGCAAGCGGGGTGTAGCGACAGCAGGGTGTAGCGAGTGAGGTGTAGCGAGCGGGATGAAGCGACAGCGGGGTGTAGCGAGCGGCGGGGGTGAAGCGACAGCGGGGTGTAGCGAGCGGCGGGGTGAAGCAGTAGCAGGGTGTAGCGAGCGGCGGGGTGAAGCAGTAGCGGGGTGTAGCGAGCGGCGGGGTGAAGCAGTAGCGGGGTGTAGCGAGCGGCGGGGGTGAAGCAGTAGCGGGGTGTAGCGAGCGGCGGGGTGAAGCAGTAGCGGGGTGTAGCGAGCGGCGGGGTGAAGCAGTAGCGGGGTGTAGCGAGCGGCGGGGTGAAGCAGTAGCGGGGTGTAGCGAGCGGCGGGGTGAAGCAGTAGCGGGGTGTAGCAACGGCGGGGTGTAACGAGCGAGGTGTAGCGAGCGGGATGAAGCGACAGCGGGGTGTAGCGAGCGGCGGGGTGAAGCGACAGCGGGGTGTAGCGAGCGGCGGGGTGAAGCAGTAGCGGGGTGTAGCGAGCGGCGGGGGTGAAGCAGTAGCGGGGTGTAGCGAGCGGCGGGGTGAAGCAGTAGCGGGGTGTAGCGAGCGGCGGGGTGAAGCAGTAGCGGGGTGTAGCGGGGGAAGGAGCAGCGGGGGGGTGTAGCGAGCGGCGGGGGGGTGAAGCAGTAGCGGGGTGTAGCGAGCGGCGGGGTGAAGCAGTAGCGGGGTGTAGCGAGCGGCGGGGTGAAGCAGTAGCGGGGTGTAGCGAGCGGGAGCGAGGGGGTGTAGCGAGCGGGGGTGTAAGCAGTAGCGAGGTGTAGCGAGCGGCGGGGTGTAACGAGCGAGGTGTAGCGAGCGGCGGGGTGTAACGAGCGAGGTGTAGCGAGCGGCGGGGTGTAACGAGCGAGGTGTAGCGAGCGAGGTGTAGCGAGCGGCGGGGTGTAACGAGCGAGGTGTAGCGAGCGGGGTGAAGCAGTAGGGGATGTAACGAGCGAGGTGTAGCGAGCGGGGGTGAAGCAGTAGGGGGTGTAACGAGCGAGGTGTAGCGAGCGGGGTGAAGCGACAGCGGGGTGTAGCGAGCGGGGGTGAAGCGACAGCGGGGTGAAGCGACAGCGGGGTGTAACGAGTGAGGTGCAGCGACAGAGGGGTGTAACGAGCGAGGTGTAGCGAGCGGCGGAGTGAAGCAGTAGCGGGGTGTAGCGAGCGGGGTGAAGCAGTAGCGGGGTGTAAAGAGCGAGGTGTAGCGACAGCGGGGTGAAGCAGTAGCGGGGTGTAGCGAGCAGCGGGGTGCAGCAAGCGAGAGGTACTGAGCGAGGTGTAGCGGTAGGGCCAGCGGGGTGTAGTGAGCGGGGTGAAGCAGTAGCGAGGTATAGCTAGTGAGGTGTAGCGAGCGAGCAAGGTGAAGGGAGCAGGGTACAGTGAGCAAGAGGTACTGAGCGAGGTGTGGCGAGTGGGGTGTGGTGTAGGGAGCAGGGTGTAGTAAGCGAGGTGAAGCAGTAGCAAGCGGGGTGTAGCGACAGCAGGGTGTAGCGAGTGAGAGGTACTGAGTGAGGTGTAGCGAACGAGAGGTAGCAGGGTGAAGCCGTAGTGGGTAGTAGCGAGCAGGGTGTAGCAAATGAGGTGTAAGCAGGGTAGGGAGGTGAAGCAGTAGCGGGGTGTAGCAACGGCGGGGTGTAACGAGCGAGGTGTAGCGAGCGGGATGAAGCGACAGCGGGGTGTAGCGAGCGGCGGGGTGAAGCAGTAGCAGGGTGTAGCGAGCGGCGGGGTGAAGCAGTAGCGGGGGTGTAGCGAGCGGCGGGGGTGAAGCAGTAGCGGGGTGTAGCGAGCGGCGGGGGTGAAGCAGTAGCGGGGTGTAGCGAGCGGCGGGGTGAAGCAGTAGCGGGGTGTAGCGAGCGGCGGGGTGAAGCAGTAGCGGGGTGTAGCGAGCGGCGGGGTGAAGCAGTAGCGGGGTGTAGCGAGCGGCGGGGTGAAGCAGTAGCGGGGTGTAGCGAGCGGCGGGGTGTAACGAGCGAGGTGTAGCGAGCGGCGGGGTGTAACGAGCGAGGTGTAGCGAGCGGCGGGGTGTAACGAGCGAGGTGTAGCGAGCGAGGTGTAGCGAGCGGGGTGTAGCAGTAGCGGGGTGTAGCGAGCGAGGTGTAGCGAGCGGCGGGGTGTAACGAGCGAGGTGTAGCGAGCGGGGTGAAGCAGTAGGGGGTGTAACGAGCGAGGTGTAGCGAGCGGGGTGAAGCAGTAGGGGGTGTAACGAGCGAGGTGTAGCGAGCGGGGTGAAGCGACAGCGGGGTGTAGCGAGCGGGGTGAAGCGACAGCGGGGTGTAGCGAGCGGGGTGAAGCGACAGCGGGGTGTAGCGAGCGGGGTGAAGCGACAGCGGGGTGTAACGAGTGAGGTGCAGCGACAGAGGGGTGTAACGAGCGAGGTGTAGCGAGCGGCGGAGTGAAGCAGTAGCGGGGTGTAGCGAGCGGGGGGTGAAGCAGTAGCGGGGTGTAAAGAGCGAGGTGTAGCGACAGCGGGGTGGAAGGGGGGGGTGGGGGGGGGGGGGTAGGGCCAGCGGGGTGTAGCGAGCAGTAGCGAGCAGCGGGGTGCAGCAAGCGAGAGGTACTGAGCGAGGTGTAGCGGTCGGGCCAGCGGGGTGTAGTGAGCGGGGTGAAGCAGTAGGGGGTGTAACGAGCGAGGTGTAGCGACAGCGGGGTGTAGCGAGTGGGGTGTAACGAGTGAGGTGCAGCGACAGAGGGGTGTAACGAGCGAGGTGTAGCGAGCGGCGGAGTGAAGCAGTAGCGGGGTGTAACGAGCGGGATGAAGCAGTAGCGGGGTGTAAAGAGCGAGGTGTAGCGACAGCGGGGTGTAGCGAGCAGTAGCGAGCAGCGGGGTGCAGCAAGCGAGAGGTACTGAGCGAGGTGTAGCAGTTGGGCCAGCGGGGTGTAGTGAGCGGGGTGAAGCAGTAGCGAGGTATAGCTAGTGAGGTGTAGCGGGCGGGGTGTAACGAGCGAGGTGTAGCGAGCGGGGTGAAGCAGTAGCGGGGGTGTAGCGAGCAGTAGCGAGCAGCGGGGTGCAGCAAGCGAGAGGTACTGAGCGAGGTGTAGCGGTAGGGCCAGCGGGGTGTAGTGAGCGGGGTGAAGCAGTAGCGAGGTATAGCTAGTGAGGTGTAGCGGTAGCGGGGTGTAACGAGCGAGGTGTAGCGAGCGGGGTGAAGCAGTAGGGGGTGTAACGAGCGAGGTGTAGCGACGGAGCGGGGTGAAGCAGTAGCGGGGTGTAACGAGCGAGGTGTAGCAAGCGGGGTGAAGCGACAGCGGGGTGTAACGAGTGAGGTGCAGCGACAGAGGGGTGTAACGAGCGGGGTGAAGCAGTAGCGGGGTGTAAAGAGCGAGGTGTAGCGACAGCGGGGTGAAGCAGTAGCTGGGTGTAGCGAGCGGGGTGTAGCGAGCAGTAGCGAGCAGTAGCGAGCAGCGGGGTGCAGCAAGCGAGAGGTACTGAGCGAGGTGTAGCGGTAGGGCCAGCGGGGTGTAGTGAGCGGGGTGAAGCAGTAGCGAGGTATAGCTAGAAGAAGAAGAAGAAGAAGATCTACCTTTATTAGTCCCACATTGGGGAAATTCAATTTACACTCTGTTAAACTCGTACATGGTACATGCAGACCTGAAACACACACACATGCATTAATGGAGAGATGTCAGAGTGAGGGGGCTGCTCCTGACAAGCGCCCCGAGCAGTTGGGGGTTTGGTGCCTTGCTCAGGGGCACCTCGGCAGTGCCCAAGAGGTAAACCTGCACCTCTCCAGCTACCAGTTCACACTCAGTTTTTGGTCCATGTCGGGACTTGAACCAGTGACCCTCCGGTTCCCAAGCCAACTCCCTACAGACTGAGCTACTGCCGCCCCCAAGTGTGAGGTGAGTGTGAGAAGCGAGCGGGGTGTAGTAAGCGAGGTGAAGCAGTAGCAAGCGGGGTGTAGCGACAGCAGGGTGTAGTGAGTGAGAGGTACTGAGTGAGGTGTAGCAGGGTGAAGCCGTAGCGGGTAGTAGCGAGCAGGGTGTAGCAAATGAAGTGTAAGCAGGGTAGGGGGGTGTAGCAAGCGACAGGTAGGCAGAGGTAGAGTGGTGGAAAGAGAGGTTGAGAAAGATAGCAGGAGAGATAGAGGTGGAAAGAGAGAGAGGTTTCACCTGATCCACTGATCTTTGTGTTTTTACCTCTCCAGATCTGTAAGAGTCCATCCATGGAGGCCAAACAGGGTCACCTCTACGGTCTGTCAGTGCAGCAGAGCATGCCTCCCCACTTCAACCTCCAGCAGGACTGTGGCCACTTTCTCGCTTGTGTCCCCCAGAGCATGCTGCCGTCCGACGAAGTCTCTCTACCCACCACACCTGCTTCATCGCTGCCTCAGCCCTCCGCGTCTGCACCTGGCCAGCAGACAGAGCGAGAGCGAGTGGTGGTCATCACCTCCGAGATCCCTCGGCAGACAGCGGCTGACTTTGTTCGGGAGTGGGCTTCGTTCCATAAGACTCAGCCGGAAGTCTACGAGCGCCGTGTATGTTTCCTCCTCTTGCAGCTCTGCCACGGCCTGGAGCACTTGAAGGAGCACGGGGTCACCCATCGTGACCTCTGCCTCGAAAACCTGCTGTTGGTGCCTCATCTCCGCAGTCCCTCCCAGTTTCCCCAACAAACCACCACCGACAACGGCAACAGTAACGGTTCAAGTGGTGTAGACAGTCAGCGCCACCTTCCACGGCTCCTCATCAGCAACTTCGCTAAGGCCAAACGTCGCTCTTCTGAGGATGCCGCCTCAACCAGCGGGGACCCTCGCATCAAACGTGACCATGCCAGACTGGCGCCCGAGATTGTCTCAGCGGCACAGTACCGGAAATTTGACGAGTTCCAGACGGGCATCTTGATCTATGAGCTCCTCCACCAAGCCAACCCATTTGAGGTGAGTCCAGCTCTGAAGGAACAAGACTACTGCTGTGAGGAACTGCCTCCGATCCCCTCCGTCTCCCTTTACTCCGCTGGCCTCCAGAAGCTGGCCCAGCTCCTGCTGCAACCCGACCCCATCAAACGCATCCACATCCAGGAGGCCAAGCGTATACTGCAGAGCCTGCTCTGGGGGCCTCGGAAGGACCTGATGGAGCAGCAGTGGGAGAGACACGGACAGGGGGTGGCTTTTGTCGACGGATCCCGACACGAGGGCCTCCTGAACTGGCTGGATGTGAAGCGGGCCCTGCTGATGATGAAGTTCGCCGAGCGATCGCTGGAGCCTGAGAGGAACGCAGAGCTGGAGGACTGGTTGTGCTGTCAGTACTTTTCCTCGGCTCACCCTCTGTCTCTCTGCCACACTGCTGAGCTGCTCTACTCGCTAAAGTGACGGCTCACTTTGGGGCTAAACATGTATGAGAAAGACCAACAACGTCAAAGTTAATGTCTAGACGCTATGGACGGGAGATACTGTGAACCTACCCACCTGTTGGCGCTACTGCTGCATGCATGAGAGCCGTGCATCAACCTAACCGTCCACTCTACCTTTTACACACAGTATCCCACTACAGACTGTCAACTTAGCAAAGAAATGACCTGTGAAAAATCTGTTTTTGTGTGTAAATGTTCTGTAACAGTCACAGACAAATGGACAAAGTCATGGAAAAACTCACTCATCGACTGGAATCGCTTTGTGCCGGTGATGCTGATAAATACATCTGTAAAAAAAGGAAGAATATGGACAGAATTCATAATCCTGTAATACACTTACCAAAGTTTCATGTTTGACACTGTATTGTGTGTATTTATTAAGACCCACTGAGAACAGGCTAATAATTCATAACCCTACTGTGTCCACCCGCTTGTAATGTGTCTACGTAAATGTGCAGCTAACTTTTACTTAGCAGACTTGCACTGCTGCACCTTTTCCATCATGTTTATTCATGGGCACATGGTGCTGCACTGTATACTTTGTAAACAACACAACTTTTCTTTAACCAAATCCACAGGAAGGTAACAGAATAACACATTCTTCAGTGAATACTGGCTGCACAATCCTTGTGAGACAGCAATGCATAATAAAGACAACATGAATTAATCATAAGCCACACTGTCTAACGCAACTCATTTATAAGATTGACAAAAGAACTGGCAACGTTAGCGATTGCTTCTCTTGAATGAATGCCCAGCTTTTCTTTACGCTTACTTTTAGTATATGTTTAAATGTTTTGACATTTGTCACAGTGCCTTTTGTTCTTTGTATATGTTACAGTGACTCCGAAGCCAAATGTAAATATTACTGATCATTCGTCCTCCGTGAAACTGGCCTTTCACGAATGCTCTAGAAATAACTTTGTACAGTAATTTGTAGATGATATTAGAAGAAAAGAATGAGCCCAAGCAGGTCTTAAAAGCCATGAATATGAGCAGCAGGTAAAATATTTATGATATAATTTGTTATCCTGTAGTAGTCACTGGAATTTCTGTTTATTTTCATAGGTGGATTATCAAGTTATTTGGTTTTTTTTGGCGCAGCTGGGCCTGTTTTTTGCCTCCCGTGTCCCATGTAGAAAGCTTCAAGTTCATGAGTATTTTATCTCCAATAAAGGATTTCCAATAAAGTCATGAATTTAACAGCCTGCACCATGACTGGCTTACTGTCATGGACAAAACTCACAACTAATACATTGATTTGAATTGTTTTGTGTGTGCCTCACCTATTTGCATCTATCAATAAACTGTGCATATATTTTCTCACAGTATTACCTGCTGTTTTTGGTATTTTTTGGGGGGATGCATCCCCTTTAATGACAATTAAGGGTTATAATTATATTGACATTAACAGCTGCCTCTACTGTGAAACTAATGGACGCCTGCAAAAGATCAACATTTAGACATACACTCCTTGCAGATGGTAAAATTCATATAATAATCATCTTTAATATATGGTAAATTAATTGTTAATTGAACCTTAAGTTACACTGAAATGTTACTTAATGCTTACAAATTATCAGTAGTAATAACTTGATATTTCAACAGTTAATATAGTACATAAACTGTTGTGTGCAACAATTAAGTATTTGATAATGATTACCAAATGATTTGTAAACCTTTAAGACATTGTTTGTAAAACAGCGATAAACATTCCATAGATATTTTTAACACTTTTTAATGGTTAATAATTGGTTCGTAAACCACCGATAAACATTTGGATGGCTATTATTATTAAGTTGCAACTGATGATTATAATACCTTATTAATTTATTTATTTTTATAATACCTTTAATTTATTGTCTAGATAGTTAATAGATGTTTAACAAACAAGTTTTAAAGGTTTAAAATCATTAACACCTATTTACTATAGAATCTAAAAGGTTATTTGCAACAATAAACTAATGTTTTTAACGTTGCTCACAACGAATACATTATTGATCTGAATTATTTTGTGCGCTTCGCCTATTTGCGTCTATCAATAAACCGCATAGACGTTTTACAAATGATTTCTTAAAGGTTTCCAACTCATTTAATCATAAACAAATTTGTAATAAAGTATAGAAAATGTTATGAGTGCAACAATAAACTGTTAAATAGTTCACTATTGTAATCAGAATGTCATGGTTATTTTCTTGTATCTATTATGATATATAATTCATATAAGTATTTCATATTACATAAACTAAAGAAAATAACTTAAAAACATAACATTACTAATACTTAGTAAAACACATCCATCCATTTTATTGTTTATCAGTAAAGTAACTTGAATAAACTATGAATTTAGTAGTGTTACTATGTATTTTATTTGATGTATTAACTAGAGATTTGACAGGAAATGAAGCTTGACTGGAGTCCAGTCCTCCATGTCCTTGGTCTTATTTTGATGTATAATATCAGAATTATTATTACATTAACAACCAGGGAAATTTGTGAATATATAAACTACGGTAGTTCTTTGTGCAGGGATAAATGCAATTTATCTAAAATAACGAACTAAAATAAATGTATACCGTCAACTGGGCGAAGAAATTACTTGTTTTTAAATGTTCTGTAACAGTCACAGACAAATGGATAAAATCATGGAAAGATTCGCTCACCGACTGGAATCGCTTTGTGCCGGTGATGCTGATAAATACATCTGTAAAAAAGGAAGAATATGGACAGTATTCATAATCGTGTAATACACTTACCAAAGTTTCATGTTTGACATTGTATTGTGTGTATTTATTAAGACAGGCTAATAATTCATAACCGTACTCTGTGTCCACCAGCTTTGCAAAGTAATGTGTCTACGTAAATGTGCTGCTAACTTTTAATTTGGAAAGAAATATAAGATCACTAGCAGACTTACACTGCTGCACCTTTTCCATCATGTTTATTCATGGGCACATGGTGCTGTACTGTATACTGTGTAAACACAACTTTTCTTTAACCAAATCCACAGGAAGGTAACAGAATAACATTCTTCAGTGAATACTGGCTGCACAGTCCTTGTCAGACAGCAATGCATAATAAAGACAATATGAATTAATCATCAGCCACACTGTCTAACGCAACTCATTTATAAGATTGATAAAACACTTGGCAACGACAGCGATTGCATCTGTCGAATGGATACCCCGTTTTTTTTATTCTTTTTGGGATGTACCCCAAGCCCCAAGCGGTGCTTGATTTTAGCTTGATTGTTTTCAACCTGTTGGCCGGGTCACAATCTTTCTCTTATCTAATACTACACTATCAGAATTAGTGGTGGGGGGAGAAAAACAACTTTACACCATAGTACTGCAAAATTTTGTGGACGTCACGTGTCAATCTTTTATTATTTAAACTATTAACCTATTAACAATATGACGGCCTGCCGACGGGCCCCACCAGCATTCTGTCTTTCACATGTTGTAGCTAGAGTGAAGATACTGGTACCATGTGAAACTAGAAAACCTAAGGAATCCATTGAAACCAGCCATCTTATGTTACCTTGTCAGGAAGAATGATAAATAACAATAAAAATTTAAGCTAGTGGAAAAACTGGCATGGCCATCTTCGAAGTGGTCCCTTGACCTCTGACCTGAAGATATGTGAATGTTAACTCTGAGATGAACAGAGTGAAAACTGTCAAAAAAATGTTAAAAAAATCACTAATTTGCACCTGAAAAAAGGTAATAAATCACAAAATAGCTTATCGCAGTACTCAGCATATCACATAATGTTTAAAATTGCAATACGATTGTATTGTAAATTAATTTTGTGATAATATTGTACGGTGGGGCCTCTGGTGATTAAACGTTTAGACATACATTCCTTGCAGATGGTAAAACTCATCTTTTCCATTTGATGTACTGACTAGAGTTTTAACAGGAAATGAGGGCTTGACTGGAGTTCAGCCCTTGTGTATTGTGACAGAGGAGGTCTCGGGTATTAATTTGATGTAGACCTACAACATGACCGTCCGTACATACAAAGTAAAGTACATTACACAAGGCAGTGTGGCATCTATTGTAAATGGAGAATAAAAAACCTTAACCCTGTAACATCCAGGCAAATCTGTGAATATCCATAAACTACGGTAGTTATTTATACAGCGGTTAAAGCTAATTTTCTAACTATAAACAGGCACAAAAGTAAGAAAACGAGAAAGCCAAAAACAAGTAAATTCAGCTGAAAGAGACACATCTGCTGTGTTAGGGGAGGCAGAGAGTGCATTGCATGGATCAACACAACAGGTTGTTCGTGGAGTGGAATCTCAATTTGAGTTTGGAGCCTCAGGCCAAAACTAGACCCCAGACTTTCAATCCCTCCCCCCAGTGCTACCCCACCCCTCAACTTCCCCCCTATGTAGCTTTCTGCTTCACATCACTCCTTCAAAACCACTGGCTGCTCCCTTGTCATAGGTGGAACTATGTTGCTATGGTGCTTTGACCAATGGAATGGCATTTCCAGGAACGCAGTCAGTCTCTGTCTCCCTCTCTCTTTCACAAACACACAGTCGCTCACCGAGTGAAGCAGCCCGTTGAGCAAGAATCCAAATAACCCCCTGGTAACAACAGCAAGGCTCCCTCCTTTGTATGTCCAGTGAACACCGGTCAGGAGGTTGCATACTTTATTTGAGCAAATATGCATCCCAGCACACCGTCTTCAGTACACAACCTAAGAGGAGAAAACACACCCACACTTCCCACAGTCAGAGTACATGCATACTGTACAAATGCATCTGCTGTACGAAACATTAAAGTAATGTGTAACATGGAGGACAGTTAGAGTTCGGGGCTAACTTACCAGTTATTGCTGCCATACCTTGCTCCTGCTCGATTTTCTTGCTTGTTGGTATTTTGGGGGGGGATGAATGGCCAAACACAGACAAAAATGTAAAGATATTTTCAGTACACAAACGTAATGACTGTACCCCCACCCCACCACATCCAGCCATAATTACTTTGTAATTACACCATCATTATGTCTATTACGTCTCACTTTCCATACCATTGGTGAATACTACCATCCCCCGCTATTGCATTTATCCAGAAAGCACATCTACCTATACTTTTGTTTTTGCACATGCACACTTATTATAAAATAAATAAGTACTTTTATATCACCCAATACAAAAGGCACAAACTATATCGATATGTGCATATCAGCATTTCTCTGGAAACAACAATAACTTCCCCTGAAACCACATGCATGTAAGTACTTACTGTAAATGACTGTAAATGGAGCTAAAACTGGCACATTTTATATTTAACCCGTACTTATCTATTCACCCTGCTAACAGTTTGGAAATGTCATGCTGACTGTTGGCTGGCTCAGCTGGTTTTAGGAAAGCTAACTAGACAAGTTCCCAGCAAGGCCACATTTCCATTCACATTGTTACAGCACAGCCAGCAGCGGATCTGACAGAAGCCCAGAGCGGTCCACGTAACTACCCATTAGAGTGCGCTCACTTAACACTAGGGAGAATTACCACATGAAGGTCAATGGAAATGTAGGTCAGTTAGGACTGTCCCCCGCCTGTGTCCTTGCTGTTTTGCTTCCATGTTTTGACCCCATAGCCTGTGGCTTCCTGCTCGCCTCGGTTTGCAACGATTTTCCCACTCAGGTGAAGCACTTACCACTGCTGCATGAACTGCAGCAGAATACTTCACTCCTTTACAGATTCTACTGTGTTGGACTATGAGTTTACCCCGAAACACAGCTCAAACCCTGAGGCCTTTTTCCTCAGGGGACATTTTGACATGCCACAGTAGGACAAGCACTGGTGTAATTAATAAAATGACAGACTAAATTCCATTTAACTACTTTAGTTACAGATTATTGGTATTGTACATGCTGGTTCATTGGGACACTGCATTAAGATCCAATCAGGCGGTGCAGCAAAAATGCAAGGAAACACAACCCGACGTCACGCTACAGTGCCAATCACATAACCGGCGATCCAAAACTGTACAACCTAGCAATGAGGGCGTTGCATGCAACAATGAACGGATCATTAAAGTGACTCCCACACTCCCGCTCAACCCTTTGGCGAATTGCAGCAACACCTGATCCGCTGATTTGGTGGCATCTTGCGGCATGGTTGCAAATAACAACCAGCTGAGTACTCGTCCGCTCACTCCTCCCTTTCCAAGACTGTGGTAACATGAGCCACCAAGTGCAAAACCATGGGAATGCCATTCGCCTCACTTAGCCATCCTTTAACTGTGTTCACAAGACAAGAGCCACAGCAAATGTTAAACCGTAAAAGGCTCTCTGGAGCCAGTGTTTGGATTGTCCATTCTGGGCTACTGTAGAAACATGGTGGAGTGTCATTGTGGACTCAGTGAAGAGGACCCAGTCACTATGTAGATATGAAGCGCTGATTCAAAGCTACAAACTGTTTAAATAACATTAGCAGTGGCTCAGTAATATTAGTAACACATACTATGACAAGTCAAAATATCTGCTGTGAGAAAAGGCCTGCTAGAAAACCCAAGGGTAACAGTAACAGACATGGCAGCACTGCTCTCTGATTAAATGCAGAGATAAAGGTGATGTTGCAGCATCCAGTGGGACCGTCTACCCCAAACATGCAGACAATGTGCAGTTACAGCTACATGGTTCCTCAGGTGTGTTCTGCTGCCTGCCTTATAAGAATGATCACATTGATTTACAGATGTGCCAGGGGCACCATGGGGTCTTATCTCACCAAACCAGAGGTTGCTCTGTAGGGCTCGATAGAGGTTAATCAGGACAGAGTACTTCATGGCTAGCACTGCTTGACCTCTGTATGTGCCTTTTTTCATCACTCTGGCACTGTGCATTCCAATACCCATACCATACAGTTTGTGTCCCAACACGTCAAATGCAGTATGCCAAAAATACCAGGATGTCCTACTACATCTGGTCACATTTTGCAGTATGCAAGTCAGCATGCTTATCTGGCTATTCTGACTTTACAATCCTCTGAGCAGGGGATATACTGTATGCGCAAGAGGGTCAAAGTTCAAATTCAATGTTATAACAAAGCAGCATGTACCAATTGTTCGCATACTGCACGCTACAGTACGTACTGTGTGAGGGCAATGGCAGTATGTGCTACAAATAAAAAGCGATACGGAATACTACCGCTGTCTCACCTCAGGAGGCTTAAAAGTACCTATATATATTTTTTCAATATACATTAATCCTTGAACATATTCTGTCCCACTTGCACTTCCCCTTACCATGCTGCAACAATAAGGTCCATGAATATTTAATAAAACAGAAGGCAGCCTCACCAGTAGCACAATAAGTAAATCTCAAATCAATAACCCATGGTGGAAGTGGGACATGTTTCATCAAGGGCTGCTATTTTAGTGTATTTTAAGGATGCAGACATGTCACATTTTAAAGACAGTTCATAAGTGCAATTTATGTACAATGTTAACATTTAAGCAAAAAGTAGTCATAAGGTTTTACACAGTAAAACTGGTCAGTGGAACAGTACTAATACATTTCTGGTAGTATTCTGCCATCTAGTGGATATATTTAATACTACTGCCATCAGATTTCAGGTTGCAATTCCTTTGGGTACAGCCATTCAAATATAGTTTTGATTGACAAGATGCTCTAGTATAACTGAAGAAAATTATCATTTCTCATGAGGTTTGTAGTGTCCATCATTATCTCCTTAACTCTGAGTTCTTTATCAGCGTTCATAAATATATTTTTTTTAACCTAACTGCCTCTATTACTTTTTAGGAATGTTTAAGTACACATTTTATTATTCGATCCTGTGCAACAGTGGCTACAAATGCACAACCAGAACTGTCATGAACTGCCAAACTTTATTTTTTAGATCAAAACAAAGCACAGTATTAAAATGTTTCAACACTGTTATGACATCCACGCACTGTCTCAAGTGTGTGAAAAAAAAGATGCAATCAAGCACTTTTGGCTTAATATCATGCTCAGTTGTTTATGTGAGTCAAACTAGTTTGTTTGGTCATGAAAAGAAATTCCACTTTTTAAAGGAGTTTACATTACTATCAAAAAGTTGAATTTTGCATGCCAAAGCCTAAACAGAGGTGAAAAGAAGTTGCAGAAAGTCACAGAACTTTTAGTTTGTGACGTTGAAAAATGCGTTCGTTCGGATCATTCATTTGATTATGTGATCAAGAAACTGTTTGAGTATGCAGCCTGTAATGCAATGGAGCACCAGGTCCTCAGGCAGGACACAGGTGAGATCAGCCCAGGTAGAGGGAGGGAGGGATGTGGGAGAGAGGAGGAGAGATTTTTAGGGTGGGGAAAGGATTCTGGTTTCAGAAACAGGGAAAGATGGGACAAGGGAGGGCTGATTTCGAGGCTTTGTGTTCATTTCTTCTTGGGTTTTGCCTCCAGGGGCTGGCCAATATCCTTCCCACGCAGTTTCAGTCCTGTTCATAACAGTAGATGAACATGTGTGTTATAGAACTAGAAACTGAATAATCATAATACAATTTTTAGCAAAGAGTATTCTTACCAATTGCTCTCTCTATTTTTCCCATGACCTGGTTGTTGGGAATTGCTCTCCCACTCTCATAGTCCGCAATGACTTGAGGCTTCTCATTAATTTTCTGAGGAAAAGATTTGCCATACATAATTTATGTGTTTTTTTAAACCACAAGCCAGGAACACAGCCATGCAAAAACACTTCCTATAGTTGGGAATCCATTTACCTCAGGGTTGCAACTTTCACATTATTATAGAAAACTGACACCAACATGTTTTAAATGACTGATTTCTGTAAATGTACATCTTCAAATAATCAAAGAGGAAATGGCAGACATGTAAACATTTTTACTATGCGATAAGATTCTTCTTCTCAAAAAAATAAAGCTTACTGAGCAATAAGATCATTTTATACATGAAAAACACTGTTTAATATATAATCTTCACAAATATTGTGGTCCTCTCATTCACAATTCAATATTGTTTACATGTAGCGACTGTGTTTATACAGGATACTTTCAAAGTCTATATCCTAGCTAAGACAATGTATTCAATAAGAGGCAGTGGCCCAGTCCCAATGTCCACACTCACAGACTTACAGACTTTGAGGTGTCTTCCTGCAAAGTCTGAGGGTTTAGGGCTGTCCCACTGTCAAATCATCAAGTGCTTGAGGGCTCTCTCGCAGACATGTTCAGCCCTTTATGAACACTTGCCGAAAGTCTGCATTTCTGCAGACTTTGCCTGAGGTGAGTTACCCACAATTCATCGCTTTGTGGCGTTAAACACAGGGTTAACAGGCTACAAAAAGAAGTAAACAAAGGTCGGCACATGGGGTGTTTAGCCAGGCATATTTTAATTTATACGGACACATTAATATTAAGGACTTAAGATGACGCGTACAAAAACACATGAAATCAGAGGAAGGCAAGCATTAGACTAAGCTACACACCTGGTTTATGCAACCATTTCTTTTAATTTTGCTTAATGAAGTTTGACAAAAACAAGCATATTTTTGGCAGTTACCTTTCATCTCGTAAGGCAAGAGCCTGGAATAGGTTCAACTAGAAATTAAAAAAGGTTAAATAAAAACCCACAGTTGGCGTCATCAGGGTAATGTGATGTTGCCAGAAAGTGCTATTCCATTCATATTTGTTTCATTTCAAGCGTTTGCAGCCTCTCACACTCAACCATTTATCAGGTAACGTATGTTAAGTCCCTGAGGGTTCAGGCAGGTCTTTAGGCCTTAGGAGGGGGACATTGGGATTGAGCCAGTGTCTCACAGATCTTTGGCCAGGAAACGCATCACTGCATGTCAACAAAACTTTGGATACTCACAGTGGCCAGGTCTTTCTGGGTCAGACCTTTCTCCTGTCTGCCTTGCTGGAATGTACTTGCCAACCTCAAGGGTGACCCTGTCATGGTGTAGCTCCTCTGTCTCCCGGTCCAGCTTGGATGTGTTCTTTGTCACAAGATGCTGTTTGTTCTGCCCTGCAGACCCTGTGTGACAAGCAGCGGATCAAAGTAATGTCAGGACGTCATCCAGGGTGGTAGACATACAAAAACACATAATCACAACACAGGCCGTTAAAGACATTCAGTGCTTGTGATGTTTTGCCTGCAGACTTATAACTTGGAGATTCAAAATATGTCGTATAAGTAATAAATTTACATTTCTTGGAGGTCTCAACGTCATCTCCGCGTCTCTGAGCAGCAGTGATTGCCTAGAGGAAAGAAAATACAAATTTTAAATTTCAAAACAGATTTTACTTTACATTAACTTTTAGCTCAAACCATGTCTTTAATAAGTAACAAGTCTGCTTATCTAAAGTATGAAAAATACATTAGACAAAAGACAACATGAGCAATCCAATGAGCACAACCACGACAACTTTAGGCTGTAGCTAATCTTTCGGCTAACATATCTTTCCCAAGACGTCCCGTGTAACCATAATCTATTAAAATTAAAATGATTAAAGCAGCTGTTACAGTAGACATAATCTTTATCTTCCGTGTTTAACTAAGGGTAGCGACATGTGTTGCCAACAGTCATTAGCAGGAATTACATGAGGGTTGGGCATAACGTCCTGCCCCATATAACAGCATAAACCTGTTTATGGCGTGGTGTTATTTACGAGTATCTTAGCTAGCCAAGTTGGCCTATCCTTTCCATTAGCTAGCTAGCATTAGCCAGCTAGCCTGAAAAGCTAACCTAAAGAGGATACCGCTAAATACTTAACTGCAACATCAACTACCCCTGATTTGGGTAACGTGAATCAATTCTGAGTGAAGTTTGGTTGATATTACATTAATAATAATAATGTCTGGCTATCTAGCAAACGTTAAATACCCACTGTTGTTGTTATTAGCTAAACTAGCTAAACCACGAAGCACGAGCGAGGTTTGCTAATCGATTAAACCCTCCACCACGTGTAGAAATGATCTTTTTCCCCTACCACACCATGCACTATCCGTTGAGCTACTCGTGTATTGATTATACCCTGGCTAGTTTGGAGGATACGTCGTTGAGAGTATGTTTGAGGACAAGTCAGACACACAGGCGAAGTGAGGTGTTCATGCTAACCTGCTTGGATTTGGACATGGCAGCAGTCGGCCCCTTCTTCCTCAGCACAGTCACGGTGTCCCAGTCACTTTCTGCCATGTTTTCAGGAGTTCACTTGTTACCCGTAGTACTTAATATAGATACAAAAACAAGTGAAACTCGGTTTGTTTTATAATGATCCTTTGAAGAGGGTGGTGTTACTTCCAGACGCTCCTTCCAGAATGATCACCCACGCGTTGTGCCAAAGCTTTATTTACAACAGTGTGGTGAACAGGGACACTAATGGAGTCTCAGCAGCGACCTCTGCTGGCGGAGCACGGTGACCTACATACACATCAACAGGTTTCTAACCGCGTGTGACACAATTAAGACACACATTACATCAGCAGACACACACTGTTTCTTTTCCAGCTGTTGCAAAACATCTGTCTGTTGTATCTGTTGGTTGTTTTTGAGAACAAAGTGCACAAGTCCAGGCTGAAATATTTACACATCAATTGGCCAACACAAATACTGTTTATGATAAGTAATTTTAATGTCTTGCTGCACGAGTAACATCAAACATAAGCATAACCAGTGGTGAAATGTAACTATAATACTAATACCATAATACTACTATTACTATAACAACAATACTAACAATACTATACTAATATACTATACTATACTATACTATACTAATAGTACTATATATACACACACCAATCATTGGTCTATAATAATTCAGAATTTCTGCTTCTTCTATTAGTAGTATTATATATATATATATATATATATATATATATATATATATATATATATATATATATATATATATATATATAACATAACAATAAGAAGAAGAAGAAATCCCACATACAGCATCTCAACATACTGTATATATGAGGTGGATTGTTATACAGTTTTGTACAGACATTCGTGGCCTTCAGAGGATGAATCCTGACTTTGGTGAACCCCAGATTTTTCCTCTAGCACCATCATGAGGTTTACATTTTCAGTGCTACTGTTACCAGCAAATCTTTCACTCACCCACTTAATGGACTGGCATGAAATTGGGTTAATTCATGGTTCACGGACGATGTATTCAAACAACTCTGATGATCCTCTGTCATTTCTTCTAGTGCTACCATAAGGTTGTCATTTTAACTCTTTCCTGAAATATATCTCTATCTATCATCTGTAAAATTTGTTACCGACATTCATGGACCCCAGAGGATGAAGGTGTAATAACCTTGATCTCCTGAGTTTTCATTTAGCACCACCATCTTTGTCAAAATGGCCATTTTCACAGGCAAGCCTTGACCTCTGACTTCAAGATATGTGAATGAAAATGGGTTCTATGGGTACCCATGAGTATCCTCTTTGCAGACATTCCCACTTTATGATAATCACATGCAGTTTTGGACAAAAACCATGCTGTTTTTTCATACAATATAACTGTTAATTTTGCCAATTCTAAAAATGGTCTATTTCAATATTTCTGCATACCGGGGTCCATAAACAGACTTAGAATGACATAAATCAGATGTCACTGGGAAGCTGAGACTCTTGTGTATACTATGAGCCCTGTTATATTCATGTGTGATGATGTTAGTCCCCATAGTAGCCATTTTATTATAGTGAGACCATTTTTTTAAACTTGACCTCACTGTATAAAATGACCTGTGATGACCTCTAGGAAGATTACAGCCTCATGAAACTTTACAGCCACAAACTTCAGACCTAGAACATTCAATCACCAGAAATGCAACTGTGAGAAATCTCCAAATGTGAAAAGCTCCAGTACAGCCTAACACAGCCGCTAACAGCAGACAACAGTAGGCCCATTGGTCATGATAATATCGCACCAGGTCCTGAAAAACAGGTAATTAAATAATAGTATTGATATATGAAATAGTCTGGATTGTGTACTACTGAGTGCACCAATTGTAATATTTTTTTTTCATTTAAGCAAAATGTAAAAATAACATACAGTAGTTTTTACACAAAGGTAACATGGAGATAAAATCCACATACTGACAAAATAGGATTAGTCATGATTTTATTAAAAATCTAGCATGTTCAATATTACAACAATGCAGGACATAAGTATTACACTGCATTTAAAACTTAGCATCATAATGAGTGAAGTGGTCCAATAAAAAATGCGCAAAGAGTTTTGTTTTCAGTCTATTTTGTGAAAGTGAGCTGTACAATGTTTTGCACAAATTGCAACCTCAGTCGATCTACAGGCCACAGTCTACCAGGTCACCAGTTGCAAGACATTTCAGAGGCGGCATCACTGTTTCGTCGTGTGCGGATGGGGGACCAGCCAAACTCCGAGTGGGCGTCCTCAGCCTGGTGGAGACGTCCCAAGCGGTGGCCATGTTTGGCCTGTTTCCCTGCCCATGCGCGAGGCTTGGGATTCATCTGGAAATAGATGACGCAGAAATTAGTGAAGAGCAACGTACACTGATGTGTTCCTAAGACTCAGAAATAGTAAAAAATGGGAATTCATTTATTTTCTGACCTTCAAAAGTTATGATGATCCAAATTAAACAGCTAGCTAAATCAACTCAGCAAAATCTGAATGCTGTTAGTTGAACCTCTCATCAACTGGGATTCTTTATCTGTGGTTTTAAGGAATTTGTTTAATCAAATGTTTACCAAAACTCCCTAAAATAAAGTGTTTTCCTGTCACAACCCATAAACACGGCTGGATCACCAACAAGGCATATTTTATTTCCGTAAAATCCCCAATACCATGATGTTTAATGGTGCCTTCAAATGACACTCATGAGCTTGTGTTTATGACATGGAGAGTCATGTACACGATATGCTTGGTGAATCGCTGCTAAGCAACGGCAACATTAAAGTTGCTGTCGCTGCTTAGAAGCTACAAAGGCTAAAAGTTTAGCAAGCCAGCAAGTGAGTAACATAATGAAGGAAATGCAAATGAATGACAGAGGGGAAAAATGAGGAAAAACAACATGACTAAAATTACAATATATTTACTTATTATGCATAAATTATTTATTATTATATTAATATATCAGTAGTTTAGTTCAGTGGATGGCAGGGGTCAGACACCACAGAAAGAAAACAGTTTTATTTGTTATTAATACTTTGGACTTTTCTCTGATCTTTGACTTTTAGTGAAATGTTGGAGAGTTTGATTTCATTGTGATTCAAACAGTTATTTAAGTGAAACTATTTAAAAAATGTTGGAGGCCAAACTAGAGCCAATCACTGGTTTAACTTTCAACAAACTGAATTTGACAAGCTGATCGTGTGTTTGTTTTTTGTAACTAGTGACTGCGTATATTTGTCAAATAAATGCTGAGTAAAAAGTACATTTTCCCTTTGAAAGGTAGTGGAGTAGAAGCATAAAGTAGCATAAAATGGAAATACTCAAGTAAAGTACACATATCTCAAAATGACACTTAAGCACAGTAATTGTGTAGAAGTACTGTAATAGAGCCTGTATCAAAATGAACTTTTAATACAGTTCATATTTCAGTTCATGCGTGCATGGTACATAACTTTATGTATCTTGTGGGGGTGGCAGTAGCTCAGTCTGTAGGGAGTTGGCTTGGGAACCGGAGGGTCACCGGTTCAAGTCCCGACATGGACCAAAAACTGAGTGTACTGGTAGCTGGAGAGGTGCCAGTTTACCTCTTGGGCACTGCCGAGGTGCCCCTGAGCAAGGCACCAAACCCCCAACTGCTCGGGGCGCTTGTCAGGAGCAGCCCCCTCACTCTGACATCTCTCCATTAATGTATGTATGTGTGTTTCAGGTCTGCATGTACCATGTACGAGTTTAACAGAGTGTAAATTGAATTTCCCCAATGTGGGACTAATAAAGGTAGATCTTCTTCTTCTTCTTAACTTTATGCACATTTCTGCTACTCTTTATTTCTCACCTGAACAAAAACAGCTGTGTTCATGTGCAGAGTCTCCACTCGCTCTGACAAGTGACTCAACCAGTCCAGGTGGTCAGCAATAGACTGGGTAAGATCACCGCTGCTCTGCATTAGAAGAGAGTTGATGACAAATTAGAAGAGAACACAAGGAATGTGATTTTTGATTAAGCTGCTTTTATTATAGATAAGGGATTTATGGCATGCCAAATGTACAGTACCCCAGACAAGCTGTCCTTCAGCTCAACGGCAGCGAGGCGAACATGCTCCAGTTTGTCAATCTGTTCTTTGAGCCGGTCGTCAAGCTCCTGCATCATCATCAGGCCTTCATCGGGCCTGATGCCGCCCTTGGTCGCCATCCTGGGTCACAGAAACACACCTGTTAGTTGAAACACACTTGTGGTATGAGGCCTATTAGAATGAGACTCACCCATTCAGATGTCTTCTTAAACAATATCCTGATGCTCTCAAAAATACGTGTTGTTTCCATTTAGCGGGCAGTTTCACTTCTTTAACTTTTTTCCACAACACATTATCATAACGCATAATGGAGATATGAGAAATGGGACACGTTGATAAGTCATCTAAAGCTTGAAAAGCGAAATTTGTCTAAATCTGTATTCGTGAGCACTTCTCCTTTGCCGGAATAATCCATCCACCTGGGATGGATTCAGGTCGAGCATACAGCTGAGCTTCCTTGAGACGGTTTCTGACAGTTTGTGCTGAAATTCTTTGGTTATGCAAACCGATTGTTGCATCAGCTGTCTGGGTGGTTGGTCTGAGACGATCTTGCAGGTGAAGATGCCGGATGTGGAAGTCCTGGCCTGGTGTGGTTACACGTGTTGTGAGGCCGGTTGGATGTACTGCCAAATTCTTGGAAACGCCTTTGGAGACGGCTTATGGTAGAGAACTGAACATTCAGTTCAAGGCAACAGCTCTGGTGGACATTCCTGCAGTCAGCAGGCCAACTGCATGCTCCCTCAAAACTTACGACATCTGTGGCATCGTGCTGTGTGATAAAACTGCACATTATTTTAGGGTGGACTTTTATTGTGACCAGTCTAAGGCACATCTGCACAATAACCATGCTGTCTAATCAGCTTCTTGAAATGCCACACCTGTGAGGTATGTGGATTAATTCAGCAGAGAAGTGCTCACTAACACATATTTAGACAAATTGTTTAGACAAATGTTTGACTTGAGCGCAAAAAAAAACATGAGAGCAAAAACAAAAGTGTTGCATTTATATTTTTGTTCAGTATATTTTAAAGCTTGAATACATTTTAGATGGAACCCTTGGAGCTGTTTACTTGCAGACAATTCAAACATTTCTTCACTGACTTCTAGATACAACCACCAGAGGGAGACACAGCTTTCTATCCACATACTGTACATTATATTTGGAACAAATCTGTGCTGCAGTAATAATCCTGCAGACACATTTTACATTTGCCAGCATAAAAAACACACATTATTCGTGGGAAATACAGCAAATTATGGTTTTGCTAAAACTGAATATGAGAACAGCAATGCTGAAAATCGGTTTAACTTCACACACTTCTAGCTTAAATCGGATTTAAAGAAACTTTGCAGACTATATATGAAATATGTTCATTATCAAGCGATTCTGCAGCGATCACCATCAGATGCTACATACTGTAGGCATATAAAACGACTTTTAGCCCAGCTAGAAGCTAAACACTGGGTCAGTTTTGGGTCAGGCCTAGTGTTTTAGTAACAAACAGAGTATAAGAAACAACATGGACTCTTCACAAAACCTCGTGGAGCCGTAACGGCAGAATTCGAGTGCAACACAAAAACACAACGGAACAACATGATTGTCCGGGGGCGATAAAAAGTAAAAACAGAAAGTTACCTCGTTTATCCGGCGCAGAAACAGCCCGACTGGTCCCAGAGAGGTAAAACAGGGAGTTACTTCCTGACTCCGCCGCTGCGCTCCGTCCAGACCAGACAAGCCTCTTTGTCCGGAAAACAGCTCAGGAATCTGACACTTCTGGCGTCACGCAGCCCGCTTTTTACGGGCGCATTACTGTCGTGGTATTACGGTAATTATTGTTGGAAATAGTGGCCAAACAATGGAGCATAATGCGTCAATTTAACCCTCTGAGACCCGCATTAGACCAGTTTTTGTCTTTTTTTGGGTCTTTTTTGGGGGGGGGGGGGTAGCTGGTCAACTTAACTGTAAAATAACATTATGACAGATATTGTTATAGATTTGGTGCTAACTTATTTTAAAGTGGAAATCCCTGTTGGGTAGTGCTCACGTGCCTGGAGGAAATGCTCGTCTTCAAGCTGAACACTTTGTGCGTAAAATGCTAAAAACTCAGTGTTTTCATAAGTTTTGCCAGACACAATCCTAAAATCATTCCCCCGTAATTTCTGCTTTCACAAGAATTTGATGCATGTTTTTAATATGACAAAGTGAGAATACAGAATCAACAGTACATTTAAGAAATCACAACTGCTTTATTTCTTTTCTTTCAATAAGCTCTTTTTTTTTTTTTTTTAACAAGGGAGAGTAATGACCAAATATCTGAAAGGATAAAGATCAGGTAGGATAAATAGAATGCTGGATCAGCTGTAGAAAGCACTGGTCCTTTGACAAAATGAAATATGCATCTTAAAAGTACAAAAAAAAAAAAAAAAAAATGTCAGGGCAACATTTTGGTGCAGGTACAATGATAAGAAGCATCAAGATATTTTGCAGGAAGGGATGAGAGGCAAAAACACTCCAAGCCCGATAAACCTATCAACAAGTGAAAGCAGTCCAGTCTGAGAACACGGTGACCTTTTAAATCCTTTATAGTGCCACAATATCTAAAATGAAATGTGGGTTTGAGCCTCCCCTCGCTGGCGAGGCTCGACTGTACAGTTAAGTATGCATATACATATATACCAGTGAAACACTGTCAAAGAGAAACATATTGTAGTGTCATGGAGCGTAATGGTAAGCAGTAACATTTAACCAGTTATGGCATTGAGTTTCAAAATGAGTGTCCATTACAAAAAAAAAAATAAAATAAAAATAAATGATGATTCCAACAGATTCACATTTTCAAATAGAACAAACACTTTTAAAAGTCCTTCGTAGTCCTCTGGAACTGCAGTGCTCACAAAAAAGCGTAAGCAAATATTGTATTTTAATTCAACAAGCAATGCTATATGCCCCTCGTTAGTGATCATTAGCATCTAACAGAAAAAAAAGGAGTTATTTGGACCCTGATTGAGATTATAGTTAGGCTGCATTTATTGCTAGTGCCACCTCAGAGACCAGATGCTGAATAATCAAACGAGTCTGTTTCTTCACAAGTCCCCACAGTACTGTTTTAACGGAATTAGAGAGAAAAGAAGAAAGCTAAAGGCCCTGGACTGAGGGATGGAAAAATCACTTACATCACATGTTCATCAACAGACAGTTTGATTCATTACAACCCAAACAAAGCGATAAGAAAGCAAACATTTCAATCAGCTATTTTGGGGGGGTCCTTTACAGCAATTACGAATGCAGCCCCCTCCCCTACCCCCCGCCCACACAAAAAAACTTCACAATGAGCCCAAAGAAATTGTTGCCAGCTTGGTTGATCAAAAATCCACACAGTCGATGGCAGCACTATAAATGCTGAGTTCAGGTACAGTCTTTTGTGAAATGTTGCTCTGTTCTAAGTAGGAGTCCCACGAGTTTACACACGTTCAGCACGTCACATGCACACGCTGTATCACTGCCGGCGAAGTTCCCATGGAAGCAACATGATTTTGGTAAAAATGTCCACCTTTTAGTTTCAATTTACATACAGAAGAGAGAGAGAGAGAGAGAGAGAGAGAGAGAGAGAGAGAGCGACAGAATGTAAAAGCAAAGAACAGAGTTTTAAGAAAAGAAATGATTTCTACCAATCTAAGCAGTTTCGCAACAGTTCATGGGCTGGGTGAAGTACCCCAGAAGATGCATTTTCTAGAGTGATGCGCTTGACTTTTGCCATGTTGACATGCAATGATGTCCACAAAATTTTCTGGGTTAATAAAAGAAGTCCTTTACCAATAGCAGGAATGAGTGATGACTTATATTTACCAGCAAAAATGCCAATGACAAAAATGACGAAAAAGTGCCCCACTGCATTTCAAATTTTAAAAAATTTCAACAGACTTTGCTTCTCATAGCGTGTTGTATCAAGTGTCTGCCTGGTCTAAATGGCTACAGACCATAAAGAGGGAGATAATGCAGTTTGGCAAAATGGTATGAAAAATGCACCATCTGTCTGAGTTGGCCATTTTCCTTTTCCCCACCTTGGAGAGAAACACAAAAAAACCCAGAAATATCTTTCCTCTTTACCAATCTCCCCTTAAAAGTGACTAATAATAAATTAAAGAGGACCTTGAAGAGATCTGCTTAAAAGACTGTGTGTCTATGTATATATTTATATATATTTATATATCTCTATACGTGTTGTGAAATAATAGTGTCCAGTTCTGACAGTTCAGGAGGGGTAATTCATTGTGATGTCTGCAGGTGTGCCCCTTGCCACAGTGCCTTGGGATAAGGTCGGTCTTAGAAGGCTCAGACATTGGTCAAGGGGCTTGTGTTGGCAGGCTGAGTGGTGATGAGGATCTTAAGGTCCATTGTTATGCCTTGCCCTCCTCTACTTTGACAGCCTGGGGTTTGATGGCTCCAGTGCGTGCTGGTTTGGCTTGCCCCGGGGAGGGCAGGGGCTCCTGGAGTTTGCTGGTCATGCCCCCGGATGGTGTCTTTCCCTCGCCCACTGCCTTGCGCACTTCTCGCATGGTTTTATTCTGCATCAAGAAAAGGCAGCGTTACTTAGACCCACAGCAGCGCCTGGAAAACCACACAACCATGCACTTGCACTCATTTTGGATAGTCCAAGGCTGATACTCAGCTGCTGGGTACAAAACAGAAACAGATGCCAAACTTTTGACGCTAACAATTTTTGAGATAATGATTCAGTCTCAAGTGCTATTCTTACCCGACCACTTCTAACCCAACCATTGAGCTGATTACCTATTAACTAGTTTTCATATGCAAAACTTTACTCTCATTCATGGCATTTAAAGTTAAATCATCAGCTTTAGACTGTCCAAAAACACGCAACTATTTATTCGGTCACTCTTTATACTGGAGGCTTCAACTGAAACTCGGGAGCTTGTGCTTACAACATGGGAACTCATGTACACAATATGCTTGGTGTTCAAGTGGTTAAGTCGTGAAAAGCACTGCTGCTAAGCAACGGCAATATTAACATTACTGTTGGCGTCTAGATCCCAAAGAGGCTAACAATTTAGCAAACTAGCATGTGGGTAACATAATGCAGTAAATGAAACAGCACAACAACAGAGGAAAAAAATGAGGCCATTGGAAATATCAGCATTTTCCTCAGACAACAGTATATTTGTTTATATATTAAGATATTATATGTAAACTTTAAAGAAATTGTTTGTTAAAACATGTATAAAAAAACATTACATAGATAGATATTTCTACCACTTTGTTAAGTAAAGGATAATGTACAGGGAGCCGGTCATTACTGTGAAATAAACCCTGACAGGGCGATGTTAAATAGTTAATAAATACTTTGTAAATAGATAGATAGTTAACACTTTGTCAATGGTCAATAATGTGTCTGGTCCATCTATCTATACAATGTTTATGTTTTACAAATGATATTTGAAAGGTTTAAAATCATTTGATAATCATTAACAAATACTACAGTATATACAACATTATGTGTGCAACAATAAACAGTTGATAGTTTACTGATCTAATCAGAATGTAATTATCATCTCTTATCAGCTATGACACAATATAGAATTTATAAACTATTTCATATTAGGCAAACTAGTGATAAAACAGAAATTATAGCATTACTTATAATTAGTAAACATTATTATTATCATTTAATTGTTTAACAGTAAAAAACTACTAACAAAGTTTCATTAACTATCGATTTATCATTTATAAATGATAGTTATTATAAAGTGTTACCATTTATTATATGCAGGATTACATGTCATTATGGCCACCACATGGAAAAAGTCCTCCAATTATAATTTCAGATAACTATTTGTGAATATTTTTATCGTACAGTTTAGTCTATAATCACATCCATATTATTACAGTATAGAATTATACTAACCCAGATGAGTCTTACAACACTACAAATGTATCTTATCAAGACCTTTCTATCTTATCTAGAACTAGCTATAACAACTCAAAGGCAAAGGCAGGCACTAACAAATACACAACACAAGTAATGCAAATAGAGAAAAAGAAAATGGATAAAAATGAAATTACCTATATTTATAGTGGGTGGCTCACCTTCATGCCATCCTCTGGCCCTTTAACAGGGGGCTCGGGGGCCGAGGGAGGGGTGGAGTGGGAAAGGTCACGGCCAGGATTGGGGTAAGGGGGGGGCGGATGATGACAGGCTTGTTGACCTGCATGACTGGTCTCTGGATGGGGTTGGGGAAAGGGCCAGTGGTGGGGGGCCGCATGTGCATCACCATGCTGCCCTGAGCAGTTGGGACCTATTGGTCCCGGGAAAGGGGGCGGGGGTTAAACGAGGGGGAAGGAAATAAAAGAAAACACACGAGATTACCTCTTAGTGCTTATGTCTTAGGGGAATTTTCACACTTGGTCCAAGTACTTGAATTCAATAGCAGATTTGTTTCTACAATTGCATCCCATCAGTGTGTTTAAAAACATAGACCCTGTTCAGACCTGGTATCAACATGCGTCCTGGGTGGTCCGATCGCAAGTGGACAGCTCTAGACTAGTCTCAAGATGCATTGAGGACACACTGAAATCCAGCTGCTTAAAACACATTCGGAGGTGGACATATGGCCAAATCCTTTTAGCAGTGTGTACGCGAATGTGTCCTGGGCCACACTGAAGGACTGTCAACTGACATCCCGCTGGGATCTGCAGGGTCACACTGTGCTCCTCATATGAATAAACCGGCAGATGCGAGCTCTTGTCTGCGTTATAGCATAGAAATGGCTTCTGTGCACTAATGTATTCTGTCAGTACTACTGTGTTTTATTTAAATATATCTAATCTATAGGCTACTTAAACTACAGACGATCAGACTACATAGAAAAAGTGTATTACCATGGTATTGTCAGTGATGTGTTTTTGTTCAAGCGCTCTGCACAGAGCTGACATCCACCTGCCCACTCACGCACTCTCATTCCAGACTCTGAAGCCCTGTAACCTACTGTTGCCTGACAAAAGGTGGCGATGTCGGTGATACTGACGCCCCTAGGGACCATAACCTTTTAAAACTGATGTTATTAAATTTTACTCAAATTCAAAATATATAGGATATTACTACTGACATTCCTGTAATATTGTGTCGCAATGTCTGCTGTATTAGCCATGTGTTTACTACATGTTTGTTTGGAGAGCGGGGAAGTGAGATCAGATCGCAAGTGGTCGCTCATGGAGACTGATTCTAATGCCAGGTGTGAACAGATGTACTTAAGAGCAGTCCACTTGTGATTAGATCATCCAAGACACGTGTTAATACCAGGTCTGAACAGGGCCATAGTCTTGTCAAGTGTATTCCAGCTGTACATAACGACAGGTGATGCAAATGTGGATGCATCTAAAAATCATGTAAATTTGAATTCTTAGAAGTGAACCCCCAAAAATAGTTTTTGACAGCAGCATTCAGACTTTACCAAATGTACCAAACTCAACTGCTTTAGGTGTTAATAAACCTCTCGCACTGGCCCAAGAATAAAATGCCCTGATTAACCTTTAAAGTAAACACATCAAATTATATACGTAATTTTGAAAAATAAATACCTGTTGGGCAAAATGTGTAGGCAGAGGGCCTACAGGCCCCCCAGGACCGGAGGGCTTCCCACTGGGGCTGGCAGACCCAGGCCTGAAACAAAAGACAAGCTTTACTACATTTCCTAAAATGTGCATTTGTGCTTTAGAGCATGACTCACTTGTTGACAAAGCAAAGCTGCAAGCATGTTCTAGACAATTAACTTTGATTATTTGCTTAAGACATTTCCACTCGCCTGTAGGAGCCTCCAGATATGCCTGGGGAATGATTCTTCTCAGAGAACTGGAAGCCTTTCATTTCCATCTGTGAGCCCTGAGAACACGGCACAGAGACAGACGCATTGTCAGTGCAGATATGAAGTATTAAACAGATCTGTCTACGAGTTTGACTTCCATCACCGCACCGCAATAACAATGAACACTGACAGAACAGAGCAGTTTGGGGTTCAGCAACATAAAGATCAGTAAGTCGCACCTCTCGGCTGCCAGTCATGACTGCAGCCTGGGAGCCAGGTGGCAGCATTCGACGTGGGCCACCGACTGACAGGTTCTGTCCCTGCTGCAGCTGGATGGACTGTGGGAGGATGAGATGCTGCTGAGCTGAGCCATAGCGCAGCTGAGAGCCAGGTAGGGGCATGGTCACCTGGTGAAAACAGTGATTTTATTGTAAATCAACAGTCCAAAGACGGTCTGATTATGCTATGAAGGCGTACACATGCTGGGCTAACGATAATGTTCTGTAAGAGCACCAAGAAGAAAGCATTATCTTCAGCAGTCCGCTAACCTGGATGAGCTGAGAGTCCATTAGCTGGGAGGAACCCATCCCAGGCCCTTGGTTCATCTGGCTGTCATAGACTAGCTGCTGGCTGCCGTTCATAGGCTGGTAGTGGGAGCCTGACTGTGTCTTGACCATATCTGAGGGCTGCATGCCAGGGAAAGCTGAGTAAGGCCCCTTGAGAGGGGCTCCGCCAGACAGCACCATGGGGCTGGGCTGTGACAGGTTGGGGTGCATGTAAACCTGGGACCTGCAAGGAGGAAGACAAAGAGGGGCAGCAGAAGAAGTGAACATATTAAACTACATGATGGTGCCACCTACATGAAACAGTTAATATGTAGGGCTGTCAATCAAAATAATCATGATTGTCCACAGTTAATCGTGATTAATCGCATATTAGTCACATTTTTTTGGCTGTTGAAAATATACCTTAAAGGGAGATTTGCCAAGTATTAACACTCTTATTAACATCAGCCCTACATATCTGTAAAGGGGGATTTTTCAGGTCAAAGGACCCTTTCGAAAATGGCCATTACTTAGGTTTTCTAGTTTCATCTGATGACAGTACCTTCACTCTAGATTTAAAACCGAGCTTGCTACAACCTAAAAAACGCAAGTTGTGTTAATGCGTTAAAAAAAAAAATCTGTGGTGTTTAAACAAATTTGCACTAAAAGACAGCCCTAGATCACAGTGAAGCAAATTAATGGGACCAGCAGAAATTTCATGACAAATTGAGGTGGCAGTACCTGAAGGGGGGGATAGAGTTGAACATCTCTTGGGACTGAGAGACAGGAAGACCTCCCCGAAGTCCCAACTGAGCCTGAGCCTGAAGAGATGTGTGTAAAGAGATCGGAATCTGCTGTGCTGCAGCAGCCTGAACGGATGAACAAACGTAACATGATGACATTTCTGCTGATACACAACAAATCTGTGTGTGTGTGTGTGTGTGTGTGTGTGTGTTCTCTCTCTACCTGTTGGTAGGTCTGCTGCTGGGTCATGGTGGGAGGTACAAGGCGGGGCTGGCTAGGAAACACATGACCATCCAGGTACAATGGGGGAATATGATTACCTGCAGAAGGGAACAAACAGGCTTTTAGTTTGGTTCCCCTCAAAGATTAAGTTGTCATCAAATAGAGAAAATAAAATGTAGTTTTACCTTGCATGGACATGGAAGGTGCTACTGATGCCACAGGCATCGGAGGCATTGAAACCCCTCCAAAGGAACTGTAGCTGACACCACTGGATGAGCCAACACTGCAGGGAGGCTGAGCACCTGAAGCACCTCCGCCAGGAGAGCCCTGCTCGGGGAGGGACTGGGAGTTCTCCCACGCCTTGCGTGCCGATTCCATCTGAAGAAAAAGCAACATTTAAGGTTGATGTGCATGTTTAAATCATTTTTATTTTACTTTTATTATAATTCTTTTTCATACAAGAAAGGGTTGCTTAACTAAATGATCCTTATCCCTTACTTGTTAACAGTTACTGATTTCATGATAAACCATGGTAACATTTGTGGTGGTTAGTGTTAGAGTTATTAAAACCATGCTCAATTACCACCAGTGTTTTGCAAGTCTGGCCTCACATTAGCAAGTGTGCGGGCAAGACAGGGAGAAAGAGAGTGACCATACACGTTGTGTTTTGGCACTAGAAAGTTAACATTTTAACAACACCATCATAACAGGGCTCCAGAGTGCGACCACTACATGTCCACTGTATGTGAAGTGCAACTAAATATTTTCACATCACAACCATAAAACCAACCTGTTACTCTAAATGTGGTATGAAATTTTCATACCGTTTCATCTCTAGTTCTGTGTATGAAAAGATGCAGCTCTGGGTGCACTGAATTTAATTACCTTGAGAGTGAGGTCAGCACTGGGGAAGGAGATGGGGTTGAGGTTAATTCCAGGCTGCAGGTGGTTGGAACGCAGCATGGGGATACTCTGATTGAGAGCCGTCTGTTTAAAAACGAATAGAAGAGTTCAGGATCAATCACTTGCAAGACAATACCTTGTTTTTAAGAAACAGAAAGACAAAAAAACTTAAGCATTTGTTTTGCCGATTCCTGTGAGGATTGTCGCATCAGTCTTTATGCATTTGAATTACCACTAGTTATTTTATTTACAAGACACCAATTAAGTACAGATATTATCACTCACATTGGTGGTAAGTGCATCTTGTAGCTTGTTGACAGGATTGGAAACGGGCACTGGGGTGGAGCCCGGTGGTAGGCTGAAATCAGAGTCCTTGGCGCTGACACCAAACTCAATAGGTGGCACGGGCAGCACGGTGTCCACATGGAGGTCCACGCCATTGACTGGCGTGATCGGGCCACCTTCCAGTCGATCAACACCTTCTGATCCCTTGCGGTGCTTTAGGGAGCGTTCATTTCCAATGGGTCCAGGCTTGTGCTGTTCTTTACTCTGCTCTGGGCCAGCATCAGAGTCCTGGCCAAGACGAAGGAAAGGCAACAATTGGTTTATGTTTCTCAATGTAATCTGATACCGTGGGAGCCAATTTGTTATTTGTCAATAATAAGGCAAAACAAATTCATATTCAGGATTCAGAATATATGCAGTGTAGGTTCCATGCATTGTACTACCTCAGAGTTGGGCTCGCTCCCAGTGTAGGAGACCTGCTTTGTCCACGAGTCTCCCCCTGAAGACTGTACTGAAAGAGCTAAAAAAGAAAAATGAATGCCTTTAGTGAAGAATGCGAAAGCCTAAAACCATCTAGAACTGACAAAAACTGACCTTTTACAGGGATAGTTCAGGTGTTTTGAAGTGGGTTGTATGTGGTACTTTTCCATAGCAGGCGTATGACTTACATTAGATGACGGTCGGTGGCCCACTGCTTGGACAAAAACGAACAGGAGTAGCAACACCAGAGCAAATATAGTGCTGTGGATGGGGATGGCATAAAAACGTATTTTACCCACATAAAAGCTATAAATAGCTCACCTAAAGAAAAAAATAAGTTTAATAAATTTATATCTGTTTAGGTGTACGCTATATTTGGGATACTTTCACTTCCTTATCTTGCCGTCAGACAGCCCTTTCCTTCTCCTTAACAACAGGGAACTGAACTGAAACGCATCTATACTCTCTCCAAAGCAGTATGATCACAAGACAAACAGTATAGACACGTTTCACTTTCAGTTCCCAGTTGGAAAACATTCTAAATATAGCGTACATTTAAACAGATACCATTTAAGGTGAGCCTTTCTTTTAGGTGGCTAAAATACATTTTTCTGCAATCCCCATCCCCAGCACTGTATTGCTTTGCTCCGGTGCTCCTGTCTGTTTGTCGATGCTTGGGGCGTGCCAACCATCATCTGCTGTATGTGTGTACAAACACAAAGTACATAACAATACACAACCCCACTTCAAAACACAAACTATCCCTTTAACTAGGAATGTCCATTTTAAATAATTCCTTCTAAACATCTTTATGGACAGTATATAAGGTTAAGAAATGTCATGAGAAAACCTCTACAAGTATACAGTATATTATGCTTTGTGTAGTAATAAAACAAATATACTCAAACAATTTAATGTTACTATAATGTGTCTTAGGCTAGTACTTAGCGCCGGCAAAAGCATCAGGAACAAAGCACAAAGTTGGGTCATCTACTACCTGAGCTGTTGGTCTCCCAGATTTCAGTTCCCAGGTTGTTGGAAGAAAGTGCTTCCTCAGGCTGCTCAATGCTCATGCTTCCCTGCTTTTTGGCAAATCGTGGCGGTATCTTGGATGTGATGGTCCTGTTCTTCACTGGCACCTAATACAGGCCACAGTGAGAAAAAGTTTAACAACCCAACACACTTTTTTGTTCATCCCTGGCATGATGACAGAGCATATGTTAACTTACAGCAGCTCCCTGTTCCTTCCTCCTTCTATCATCTTCCTGTGGCCGTCTTTGCTTTTTGGACAAGGCATCCTGGTATCCATCTGGATTCGAAACTGGTCCCCCTGCATCCCCCTCAACTACAAAACAGGCGTGTGGTCAATGCACATTAATCTGTGATATGTAGGAACTGCAGGACTGAATGTTATCTGAATTTCTATTTGAAAATGTGAGTCAGCACCACTACATTATTACATCATGAGTTTTGTTTTTTTTTTTTTAGCTTAAATGAGATCAGTAATCCGTATCTTTCCTAAAAATGTGGCAGCACCAATTGTCCAGGGAATTTTTTTGTCAATGTAGATGGGCGACATCTCAACTTTAGAATTGTTCATTTCATTTCTATCAACACTGAGAACACCAAAAGATAAATTAAAAAAAATTGGACTCACTTGGGTAGCTGCTGAGCTCATACTGGGAAAGAGGTTCGGTTATGTCTGTCTTGACGGGTCCTTGCTTCAGCTCCTTATCTAATTTCTTCCCTGAGGGCTCACTGGGCTCCCTCTCCTCTGGCTGCTCTATGCTGTAGACTGGGCCAGACTCGTCTGGGCTCCTGCTGAAAAACAGAAATGGAGAGACAAAAGGGTTTTAATTGGGAACTGTGACATAAAAAATAACATTAAAAGTGGCAAAATGACAAAATAACGTGTCCTCCTGTCAGGCATAGGTACCTGTCCCAAATACATCTATCCAATGAAACTGCGCTACATCCTCATCTGGGACAGATTGCTTGGTGAGAAGTGCCCAGTGCCTCAGACTTTGTTCTAGCACTGTGCAATTAATCAAATTTCAATTACAATTTTGGCTTCCAACAATTATGAAAACAAGATAATCCATATAAAATGATTATTGCCCTGCATTCAGTTTCACAGCAGCACTCTTGTCTTGTCTTGTGTTATAATTCCAGTGCACCCCTTTCCTTTCCAGCGGTGCCCTACTCCGTGTCAGGGGCTGCCACTCGGTATAGGAGGATCCCTTTGTAGGAACTCTCCCCAGTGCTGACTGGCCTTCACCAGCTTTGTTTCCTCTGTGGTGACGTACCACAACCAGCTCTATGTTAGCTTGGAAAGGCCTGGGGTGAAACACGCACCCAGTCTTGTTAACCATGCTTTGTAGGTGTGACTTACTTTTGCAGTGGTCAAAGCCATTCATATCTATACAGCAAATGGTTTATGATTAAATCGTTTACTAGAGCACATTTTTTAAGAGTACAACATTTTTCCTAGATCCTGCCTCTTAATATTGCTCTCCAAGAGCACCAGATTGATGCATTTAACTTTAAAATGTAGGGAACAAAAATTTAAATGCATGATGTTTCCAAAGTCAATGAGTAATCATGTTAAATAATTAGGATTATGATTTTTGCCATAATCAAACAGGTCTACATTGTTCAATAACAGGGAAACAGTAGCAAAACTACAAATAACATTTTTACTCCCTTAAGTAATGGAGCAGAATTGAAGAGCCGAGCATCCAATGAAGAAACTACCTAAACCCTATTGACAGATCAATTTCAATCAAGACACATACTGACACTTCAAAAGCTAACCATACAAGTTAACACGTTGTTGACACGCTTGATTAGTTGACGGTCATTCTGATTTAATTTCTGTATTGCTAAGCAGTGCTAGAAAAATGAAAGCTAGGTATCTGACGGAACAATGAAATAGTTTCTATGTAGAGTAAGCGCTCACTTTCAAATATTTGTACAACACAATTGCTTTGTTTCCTAAAACATAGGTGAGGTTGTCACTGTGAATGTGAGTATATTTAGATCATAAACAATATAAGAAACACCCTGTGCTGTTGGTTTCCAAGCAACTACAAAACAAACAGACCTGAAACAACACACTAAAACATTAATATAATTCCCCAGCATATATTGGGGATGCTTCATTCTCAGTGGCAGTACATACAGTATATGTACAAATACTACAACTTGAAGTTTGTTCTATTATTCAGCTCACCTTTTACAAGATGTCCCTCCATTCTGCCAAGTGTCATTCCTGTTGGAGGAGGAGGTGGGGGGATTATCAGGTGTACGTGCCATCTTGCTGGCTTCCAGCAGTGATGGCTCTCCCTTCCTGTTCTGTCTTTCCACCAGTGGTCTCTGGCTGGAGAAGCTCCTCTTGCAAAGTTCCCTCTTCTCGCCAGAGCCTGGCTCACTGTGGCCAGAGTCTGAGGGAATATCACCATGTCCTTGTGTAGCTGCGCCGCCACTTCCACCTCGCTTCTCCCTCCAGTCGCCAAAGTCGCTATTCTCCGATCCCGTCTCCCATTCCTCTGCCTGACCGTGCTGGTTGGGGCGTCCACCAGAGTAGTGGCCGCTGGGCCAGTTGTCTTCCCCGCTGCTTTTGGAGCGACCAGGCCAGGGGTTTGCAAAGTCTCCATTTATGTACTCATCACTTGTCCACTGGTTTGAGCCGGGTTCACGTTCTTGTTGTAGACGACGGAAACGTGGAGGTTTGTCTTGACGGGGTGGACGGCGTCTCCTCAACATCTGCCTGTCAGGGTTGTCATTGTCAAAGTAGTATTCTCCTTCACGGTCCTCTGTGCCATTTTCCATGAAAGAGCCAGTGAATTTCGGGGGGTACTTCAGAGTCTCACGTTCAACAGGGGGTCTGCGGGAGTAAGTAGTATCAGCTCCAGGGCCGTAACCATTTTCTTGCATGGAGCCACCAGTGCTACTAAACTGTGGCCCACGGCCCCTCCATGTAGAAATGTCCCTGGATCCTCCAAAGCCTCGACTGTAACTTCCAGTGGTGTTCAGTCTGGGAGGCAGCATGCGACCTCCAAAGCCCCTGCTGGCCTTGGCCTTTTCTCTGGAATCTGGGGCCGTCTGGTCATCTGCGTAGACCTTGTTGGATCTCCAAGAGTCTCTATCAGCCTTACGGACTTCTCCAGACTCTGTGTAACCTTCTCCATTTTCAGACCCCTTCTGGCGACGCCGCTTGGGCAGTTCCTCATACTCCGAGGCTTCACTCAAGGTCTCACTGACATTTCGCCGGCGGGGCTTGCCCCTCTGGAACTCCTCCACCTTGACGAGGTCCCTAGGTGGCGGTCTGCCTCTGCCTGTCCGCTGAGCGCCACTGCTGTTATTGTTATTATAGGCCCCCCTGAGATTGTCTCCACCTCGGCCACCACGTGTTCCACCTCTTGAGCTAAATTCCCGAAAGCCTCGACTGCGGCCTCTACCGGTTCCCCTGACTGCACCAAAGGCCTGTTCTTCATCGATGAAGATCCAGTTATTGCGCCGTGGTGCCTGGGGCTCCCGAATTTCCTGGCTATCTCTAGGTGACTGGTTCTTGCTGCTGTCCCAGGCGCTCTCCTTAGGAGAGTCATCACTGTGGGTGCTCAGAGGCCTGTCTGTTTTGGGGGGAGCTGGTGACTGACGCTGTCTCTCTTCTGGCTGTTTCTCAACAACAGGCGAGGCTGAACGCCTGTTGCTCGCAGGCAGGTTGTCTTTCTTCAAATCGTAAACATTAGTAAGGACTTCTTTCTCGAGGCGGTAAGGAACAGGCTTCTCCTCAGGCTCAGGTTTAGGCTTCTCATTCTCCTTGTCTTCCACTTTAAGAGCCTTGAGTACTGGTTTCTTGATGGGCCCAGTTCTGCGAGTCAAGGTGCGCCCACTGGTCTCAGATGGCTGGCTAACACCACTACTGGAACTGGAACTGGGTTCAGACCACTGGTTTTGAGCACTGTTAAGTCCGCTTTCTTGTTTCTGGCCTCCTTCTCTTTTCCAATTGTCCTTGGAGCCATCTAAGGTCTCATCATGAGATTCAGAGCCGTCTTTCAGGTGCCTGTCTCTAGAGTCTTGTTTTGAGTAATCACTATCTGTATGATTCAAGGAGTGGCTCTGAGCAGTGATCAACAAGCCTTGGTGTTCTCGGTCTGGGCCTCGGCTCTGGTAAGCATGATGGGGGATATCATCTTGGGGGTGGGTCAAGCACTCATTGGCCCTCTCTTCATAGGAGTCATGTTGGGAGCTGGCCATATCATTTCTGTGGAAAAAATGAAGTTAAAAAAGATGAATGCCAAAAATAGACAGAGGCCCATCAACAGGGACTTATGGTCCTGTTCAGATCTGGTATTAATGTGCATCCTGAGTGAACAATCACAAGGGACAGCTCTGAGTACAGGTGTAAATGTACTTGAGACGCACTGAGATCCAGTCGCTCAGACCAAATTTTGAGGTAGTCTGGGCAGCATATGGTCACATTATTTTGGCAGTGTGGATGCGAATGCTCCCTGGGCAACACTGTAGGACCACCTACTCAACTGACATCCTGCTTGGATCTGTGAGGCCTTTGCACTCGTCTTGTGAATTTACAGGTAGACGTGAGCGCTTGTCTGCCTTGCAGTATGGAAACGACTTCTATGCTTTACTGTAATCAGTCATTTAACCTGTATTTTATTAAAATATGTTTTTATCTATAGGCTACATATCTGCTCTGCATGGAGCTGATGCCCACCCACCCACTCTGTCTCATCCCCAGCTCTCTGTAACTGCACCATACTGCTGCCAGGCAAAGGCAGTGGTGTCTGTAGCATGGAGGTCCCCTGGGATTATGGGTACAGCCATCCATTGTCTGTAATTTTGATCATAAAATGTACCCAAATTCACGAATATGTACAATGTTACTACTGACATTCCTGTAATATGTCACAGTGTCTGCTGTATTCACCATGGGTTTACTACTTGTCTGAACAGGGCCTATGTTATTAAGCAGGGTTTATGATTTTAAACACAACTGACCTGTCATCCGGCTGGCCACTGTCTGAGCTTTCATGCTGTCTCTGGTAAGGTGGAGTAAAGCTGCGCAAGGGGTAGCCATCTTGGTTCCACATGGGATAAGGCTCAGTGGAAGGGGCTCTTCTCTCCTGGTGCAGGTTGGGGTGGCATCCCTCATCGGAACCAGGGCTGTTCAGGTGGTCCTGATGCATCATGGGTTTCATCATTCCTGCTGAAAACAATCAAGTGTTTGAGATTTTTCTCCATGATAATAAACTAAGGAATCAGTCTTATTTCAAATGCAAAAGTTACATGCTCATTTCATTGAGTTCACCTGAAGAGTGGACAGCACCAGGATAGTAGTCCACAGGAGATCGTCCTTGGGTCATGCGGGGATCCATGAAAGGCGGCATCATCATCCAGCGGGGATCAAACCCGAGGACATGTGGGGGGTAGTAGCCCCGCTGGCTGTGGCTTGAGCCAGATGAGGCAGGGTGACCAGACTGTTGCCAGTGCTGCATCTTGTATACCTGTTCCTGTAAAATGTTACAACAAATACACTTTAAATCAGCAGTCCTTGCTCGGTGTATGAATGACTTCTAACATTCAGCTGAAGCTAATATGAGACTTAAGAGTTAGCCAAGTCAAGGGGACATCTTTCAATGTTACACACTTCTTAGTATAAAATTCTTTTTATTTCAACTCATTTCATTGTCCATGTAAGTTATTTGATTTCCACATTCAAAATTGTACACAGAATATGTTAAAGCTGCTCTCAGCAAGGAATAAACTTACATTATTGACTAAAAATCCAAAAAAAAATAACCAAATAATTTTTTTTCCCTCCTTTTGTCCCCCCCACAACCTTTCCCCCTGGGAGGGGGAAAAAACCCCCCTACAACATTGGTTTTTCCCCCCCCCCCCTTTTATTATTTCCTGTGGCTTAGTGGTTAAAACGCCGGTCCCATGAACAGGAGATCCTGGGCTCAAATCCCATCAGCTCCTCACACAGGAAAGTACTCTGTAGAGTGTGGCGTCATTTAACAAGATTAGCGGTTAGAAAGGTTGGTGGTTCAATCCAGCTCCTACTGTCTGGCATGTCAAAGACGCTGCATATCCGAACGTAGCATAAACGAAACAGACATTGTCTGTCAGACACTCGCTAATGTTATGCCGGACAAATACCAGGGATGTCGCGATACCAGAAATGTAGCAGTCAATGCCAATACCATTGAATTTCCACAATTCTCGGTACCCAATTCAATAAAACACATGGTAAAAAAAAAAAAAAAAAAAAAAAAAAAAACTCAAGTAATTCAAAATGCACTCCTTTATTAGAAACTCTGATGTGAAAGCATCTTCTTTAAACTCATCAAAAACTCATGGTGTTATGTACCTTTGCCCAATAGTCTTGTTGCTGAGCAGACCATGAACACCTGATAACAGTAACTCAATGGCACCTCCATTAACGTTAGTATTTCCAATATTGATACAAGCAGGACTGTGCTGCCTACCTGCTGCTAACAGGTAACATTATCAACTCTCTTGTTGATTTTGAGACAGGTTTGTTTTTCACAGTGTTGCATTATCGGGGAAACAACAGGGTGCGTCCCCTCAGGTTTATTAGTGTCATGCTGTTGAGCACTTTTTTTCTCTCCATTATCTCCGTAGTCAATCAAACTGAAATATGATATACAGCGTGTGTATGTGTCATTGTGCATGTGTAACTGTCAGAAAGCATCAATAATCAATAGTCACGGAGGCATGAGATTCCAAAAAAGCAGACAACTACGGTTCTCTATTCTCATCACCAGCATTTTCCCTGCCTGCCAAAGTGGCGAATGTCCCGATGATTTCACATTACAGGCATCACACGCTACCTTCGATACTGTAGAAAAAGATTACCAAATTACCAAATGACATTAGCTCCAAAAAGAATTAACAATGAACAATCCAATCAAAGACAACTACGTTAACACCCTTCACAAGGCTGTTTGCATGTTGATGACATTAAAAAAAAAAAATCCCTGCTTTCATGAACTCTCTTCTCACAAAGCAGCCACTAATACATTGACGCATTAGTCTGGGATTAAGACTTTGTGGGTTAGAAGGTGCATCAGCTGGCGCTCACCTGCTGCTGATGGTGCTGCGGCTGCTTTTGAAAGCGGGGTGGGACGGGTTTGGAGGGATGACGTCCACTGTAGTCTCCTGAGGGGGAGGAGGGCTCTTGGCCATCATCCTCACTGGCACGGTAGTTGGAGAAGGCAGGTTCCTCACGGTAACTATGGCCAGGAGAGCTGTCTGGGGGACACTCGCTTTCATCTAGAAATCATCACAACACATGCTTAGAATCTGTAATAACCTTTACATTTTATTGATAATATGTAGGCCTAAAAATACAAGTCTACTTACAGTTTTTTAAAGTTTAGGACTGTTTACCTTTTGTGCTGTATTGCCAGTTCTCACGGTGGCTTTTAGTCTGTTCGCGGTCTGGGGAAAGTGGAACTTCTTTGCCCTCTCCCTCTTTCTGGCCCTCCTCCGTCCTCGACGTCTGCCTTTCAGTCTTCCCAAACTTCTCATCCAGCTTTTTGAGTTTTTCAGCGCACGCAGCCAGCCGTTCCTCACGGGCACGTCTCTCTTCCTCCTCCCGCCGTCTGCGGGCCCTCTCAACAGCCTCAGACAGCTCAGGTGACACGTACTTCGCCCTCGCTGGAGCCTGAGACTGGCGCTGGTGATCTTCCTGGTCAGCCAGTGGCTCACCTTGGTTTTTCTGCTGGACCTAAAGATGGAACAGAGGTAGTTCAAGAGGAGGAATATATGAGAGTATATTAAGTACATAAAATATTTTTACAATGTGACCTTTAACTAAGAAATGTTTATGTTTTACTCTGAGAACAAAAGCATTTGCTGATTTTAAGTGTGCATGCTTGAAGGTGGTCATCTGTTTATCCACAGCACTGACATTTTAGGTAACAAAATAAACCAGTGTGTGTCCATTTCCCATGTGAGACCCACAATTTAGCAAGGAAAAGGGTGTACTTAGGGGAGATAGCAGCTCAACAGTAGATGTCACATAGAAGTGGTGTACATCATCTGAAAGCTGGGAACCTGAAGATCAATTTGAGATGCAGCTCAGCACTATGTGACAAGTTGTTCTAGTCCTGACTCCAAAATAACACAGACAGGTGACGAGATACGGTAAACAGGGAGTTAAACATTTTACTCTAACACTGTGACTGATTTCTTAATAACCACAATTTAAGTTCATAAAGACAATACATGAATGTTTCACTCACCTACACTTAATACACTGAATGCTCACAGCCAGTATCACGCTCCAATAGAAAACAATGTAATCACGTTGATTTGGTCGCTTGTGTCGCATCCAGTTAGGACACAGTGTTAAATGTCAATATTTTCTGGATTCTTTACTCCTTTGTGATGGTAAACTGAATATCTTTGAGTTGTAGACAAATCGAGTCATTTGAGGACGTCATTTTGGGCTTCCGGAAACACAGATGAACATTTTTCATCATTTTCTGACATTTTCTAGACCAAACATCTAATCAAGAAAATAATCAACAGATTAATCAACATTGAAAATAATCGTTAGTTGCAGTCCTAAAGGGTACCCTAAATTACATTGTCTGCTAAACCCATCTGCTCATACTGACAATTTAAAAGCCTCGAAGACTTTTTAGTGAAAGAAAATATTAAATATTTAGGCTTAAATGTGCAACTGTACATGTAGCTTATTTTAGGGAATTCATCTGACAGATTTTTCACTTTGAAACCAGCCAAAAAACAGAGGCATAGTCTGTATTTCCATTATGTCTGTCACATCGTTTTCAGTTGCCAAGCAAAAAGCATGGCAAGTGAAAAGCAGTCAAACACAGATCTCTATGGTTACTGCAAGGTCATCTCTCTCGATTCACAATGACAGTCTCACTCGAGTGTGTGTGAAGGCACACTGCTATTCATATGCCCTGCAGTGTTGCCATATCCTCCACAGTCACAGAGGGATTAAAGAACAAGATGTGGTTTAACTGTGGATAACATCATAATAAGTTCATCTTAGATAAGTCATCTCAAAGGAGGTGAGTAGGAAGTGGAAAAACACAGCATTAGTGTGTTGTTACCAGGGTGTCTGTAGAGAGATATCTGCCATTGGTCTTCCTGGGCAGCTCGTGGTGATGATGCTGGTAGGAATAGCTCTCCTCAGGGCCCTCCTGGGGGTAAGACACCTCACCCGAACTTAGGGAAGATTGGCAGTCACGCTGGTTCTCTCTTTCCCTCTCCCATTCAGTCCTAAAGCAAAATAGATCAAATATTTAAACCAGAAACTCTTTAAATGATGACAAAAACATACAGTACATTTATATGAACAGAGATCTTACCACATCCTGTTTTTATCACCAGAGTGGTCTTCTTCATCATCACTGAACTTAAGCTTCTCACTATAATCAACTTCCTCATGGAGTCCTGGAAAAACAACAAACTAACAGTCAGTAAAACCATACACTCGAGGAGTGACATTACCTGGCTGATTGAAAACCATAACACGCTAAGTCCTGAGCCAAGCATGTGAGTGGAGCAAAGTGTGAGTGGAAGGACTTTGGATGGAACGCAGAGCGGCTTTTAAAAAAGTTGAAGCGTCGCCTCATCTCCCGCTCCAACTTTGCTCTGGTAACGCTCACGCCATGACGTGTTTGACGGCTGCATAGGACTGTTTCTGACTCATGTGCCAGAGTGATGTAAAATGGAAAAAAATCATCAATTGTTGGGAAAAAACAAACAAGTGTAATCATTTCCAAAATTCACACTATGTTTTTATCCAACAGAATATCCTGCTTCAATCCATATTTTTTGGCGCTTTCAAAAAATAAAACTGCTGGCTCTCCCGCTCGCCACACACAAAGAATGCATGTGTATTAACAGGGCAGTCTAGCAGCAATAATACAAAACTGATGAGTTATAGGCTATTCACCGAAGTACGTTGATTTAATAAACAAGACTAGCTCATTAATCTGATGAACACATTTATACAAATTGAATATTTTGTTCGTTGTTTTTTTTAGGGTGATGGTGTTATTAAATATGACAGACATTGAAAGCTTCATCAATAGGAGCTTTGAATGTATAAAAATCTTAAAAAAAAAAAAAAATTAAAAAAGGCCATTTGGTAGCTTACAGACCTCATTAAAATACAACGCAACTTGTTTCTGTTTTAGGAGCGAACAGTGAGAGATACTGAGCGGAGCAACTCTGTGTGGAGGGAACGAACAGCTCCGTGAGGGAGGAGCAGAAATTCTCACTGCTCCACGGCGCTCACATGTCCTGGTCCTAAGCATGTACGCCAAAACATCCTTTTCTAATAACAGTCACACACAACTGCTTCAGTGATTTGGTTGAGCCCCAGAATGCTACACAAGCTAGCAGCCGGATCTGATCAACAACTTTTTGAGATAACTTACTGACAATTTTGGGAGAGTGGCTTTGGAGGGAGGCCTGAAGCAACAGACTTTCAGTGTTGCCAACTTGCTGACTTTCTCACGCAATCTTTTATTTGGCCTCCTATAAGAGGGATATGGAGGCAGTCAAACAAGTGTAAGAACTACTGACCAGCCCAGCCATCCTCGCAGTCATTGTCAAGCTCATCCAGATCCTTCAGGTCCTCTGGATTAATGATGGCTGGGCGTTGCGGCCTGTCACCCGGCCTGCGGATGGGCTGAGAAGAGGGTCGAGGTGGGGCGCGGACAAAGCGGTTCTCTCTTCTCACATCACCACTGCAATCAGATGGTAGAAAGACAAATTAGCAATTACCAATTACTGAATTAATGTATACATGCTCTCACATTGTGAATGTACTTACTTGACAAGTTCAGGTTTGGCAAAGCTCTGTCTAAAAGTGGGTTTGCTGTCAAATCGGGCTGGTGCTGCTACGGTGGTAGGAACATGGTCTGTGCCTGGAGCTTCACGTGTCTCTTTAGAGCACATCTGAAAACGACAGGATGAAACAATGTGTTCATAGTAGAAAAACAATGAGCCACCATAAGGTTTTGAGCTGTTTCTGGCTATATCTAATAGTTAATTTTGCACAAGTTAATCCAGTACACTACAGCTTTTTTTAAATTTAACAAACAATAGCCTAAAGGAGTTGGATAGTACTTACGAATGCAGGCAACATGTCGTGGTAGACAGCTGTTGAAGTGTGGTGAAGCTGGTACTGCAGGGCAGTAGGGACGGTTGTTCTGCGGACAGGCTGGGCGGGTCGCAGGGAAGGCTCCTTGGGGTCAAGGACTGGTGATTGAGCCGTCACTACACTAGAAGAGGTTGTGCCGGTGGCTGACGGGGGGTGAGATGAGGCGGGAGGGGTGCCAGTCTCACCCAGGGCAGTGGGCTTACCCTCAGGATCTGCTGGCAGGCCGAGGGTCAGGGACGAGGGTTGAAGGTTCCTGCCACCACCTTCCCTCCAGCTCGTCACATCTTCAAGTTGGGAGAGGGAGATTTCAGAAACACTGATGAGCAAATTCTACATGGAATTATTTACACTGGCAAAATATGAAATTAAAACTAATACCATACAGTTTTAACCTCATCTCCATGTCTGTAATGACAGAAGCATCACTAAAATATCCCAAATTGTCTGTTCAAACTTAAAAAACAACAGGTATTCTCTATGTCAACATGTCTGTTGAGGAGTTCTACTTGCTGGGGAAAAAAAAACAAATTAGATGACATTGATAGACACACTGAGAAAACTGCTCGCTTCCTCCAATCGTTGGTTTCAACAGTATCATTTGATTCCAGAAAGTCAAACAATTTGGAACCAATTTAATAATTTGCTTTCCAGCAGACATTATCTTATCTATTAGAGCCAGACAATTCTTGAGAGTTAAAACTTACTCTGGGGGCGGAGGCTTGGTCCGGGCCCATACGACGGATCGAAGCCGCTTCTTTCCTTGCCAGCCCTGTCCTGTTCTCCAGCTGCCTTCAGCGTGGGAAATTCCTCGTGAGAGAAGGGCTGAAGTCGGTTTGAGGCCCTTGAACCTGATGTTATCATTGAAAGAAGTGGCATAAAGAAAAACATTTGTCTGACTTTTGCACACAGAAGAAATCTGTACTCATTCCCAAAGACATATGGGGGTCACAATCTGGACACATATCATTCAGCTTTAGCATGTAATTTGATTTGAAACACACCTCACATTCAATTATAGATCAGTCTGAGATGACTCACCATCTTGCTCTACTGCCTTTCCATTTAGCTGGGCCCATTGCTTTGGTCCACCTGTGTTTGTGTTCTGCAGAAATGAAGAAAATCTTGATCACTGTCTAATATCTGCATTATATCTCTTTGACCTTTAAAACACAGGCTCCATTCATATCAGATCAGGGATTGCAGCGATGGGTTGCCACAGGGTTGTGCGGGAAAATCACGTTGTGGCCCATTGACTGCCCGACGATGAACGTCTTGTTTCCTCGTGGCTGGGTTGTACAGCTTGGCAGTTACGTGATTGGCCACCATTTCTCCAAAAGCTGATTGTTTTACTTTACGTTCTACTTTTTTTTTCAGCACCCTGAGGCCGCCCAAATGTCTACCTCCATTCAAAATGAACAGGAGGACTTGTATTGTGTATTTGCGGCACCGCCAAAACTGGTGTGAATGCAGCCTTAGAATGAGTCTTTTTTTCCAGACAAAATGTGGTTAAAAGGTACCAACACCATCTTGACCTTCTCTCTGTGTTAACTACACTGGCAAAGAACAGACACACTGCGACAAAACATAGGACTGGGTATCATCCTTTCTATATCTTACAAGAAAAAAATGTATGTCCACCTAGCAGAATAATTTGCTTTCAAACTGAGATGTTTAATACAGCCATTTAATACACACTGGTACACAATGGGACTCTGTGATACTTGCCAAAAAGTACCAAATGGATTATCAAAGCTAGGACTGTGCAGCAATTGTTCAGTCACGTGTATTTTAAGACTGCAGTCTGAGTTTTCTTACTCAGAAGGGACATTATTTTCTTGACTTTTTTGTTATATTCAATGAAATCTCTAATACGCTCACATTTGTGTATTAAGAAGGGATGTTAATAATTAACCTTATAACCTGTGAAGCATTTTAACTGATTAACACCACTGGTTAAAAGAAATATGGATAATTAAAGTGGAGAAAAGTTCAGAGGAACATCACTTTAAGGAGGAAAGCTGGTCCACCTTAAGAGAGTCTGAGCCGGTGGAGATACAAGAAGTTGGCTCCTGTCTTGAGCGGAGGAACTGTAGCTTGTAGCCTCGTAGCATTTATTCACTAACAAACTGTGCACATAGTTTGCTACACCTGCGTTCACAGCTATAATGGTACCAACAAACCCACACTAACTGCTGCCACCCACATGCGGTCTGTCGGGAAATCCCTAAAGTTACACTACAGCCACCAGCAACGGTAGCAGCTGCTGACGTAGCCCAAACACACAGTGTTTGTCGGACACTCGCTCGGACTCAGATCGTTAATCTGGGCAGACACATGACAACCTGTTAAACTGAACTAAATGTGCAGTGGAGACTTTTACTGGGAAAGTGGCTGCATGTCCGCCACACTACACCGTCGCTGCTATTGCTCCCGGACGGTGAACTGGGAGACAGTGAACACTTGACTCAGTTTGTTATTGGTTGTTGAAAATTTTTCAAAATTAGCATTCTAGTATTAAGGAGTGCTCTAAGATCAAATAAGAGACAGGCGTTTAACACAATCTTCATGAGTAAAAAATATCCAAGGTTGAACATAACCATACACACCTCCTGGCTGGCTGCCGGTGAGGGCTTCTGAAGATTGGAGAGAGATTTCTGTAAAGCCAGCTGCGGCTGCGACTCCGGCAGCTGTGGTATTGATGCAATAGAACTACAAATATGTAAAGAGGAAAAAGAAAATTAGTTTTGTGAAATTTTGGGTACAATGACTTGATAAAGGCAAGAGTACAGAAGCACAATACTCCAGATTGACGTGCACTGGTAGAGTGGACCTCCAGGAAGGTGTTAATACAACATTTATCTCTAATCGTAAGGTAAAAGATTTAGATGAGAGGGTAGCTTGCACGGTTTTGACTTTTCTATCCTTACCTCTTTTGATCGGGTTGTTCCTGCTTGTTCGCCCATCCTGTACCGTCTTTTGGCACAATAATCACGTTGGGATCGTTTCCTTTGTTTTCGGACTTCAAGCTCGGCAGGTGAGCAGGTGGGGGCATGCGCCGGGCTGCGGCCACTTTGCCAAGACTCTGCAAGCCATGTCGCGGAACTACTGGGAGAGACAACGCAGGTAGATAAAGCAAAACGTGTGAGATTAACAGAAAGGACTGAAACATGGTTGGAGACATATGTTAAGAATGCATTAAGCACTGAGAGAAACTAAAAAAATCAAGCTTACCTGCGTTTTTCTGAGTTTCTATTGATTTTCCCTTGTACTTGTCAAATAGGCTGAGTGAGGAATACTTGCTTTTCCCATCCTTGGACTTGGTTATTTGCCCCAAACGATCGGACATTGCGATGTAATGTCATCGAGTATGGAAATTTTTCTTTGCGCCTCTTCCCAGTGCCTTCTGATTCTACAAAGAAGAGGAGAAGATATGTCAACCTTAAGTGCAAACCTCACCGTAGGAGAAAATATCTAACCTCAAGGTAGGACGACGTTTACTAACTTGTGAGGTTAGATCGTATCTAAATACTAAATTTATTAATTTACTCGTCACATTGCTCAAGTATGAAAAGAAACCATATTTTTAAAAGCAAAAGCTCATTATCAGAAAACCTTTGCTGCAAAGAAGCATTGTATGTTTAGTTTTGTCTTTTGGTTACAAAAACAAAACAAAAAAAAAAAACAAGAGAAATGTAAATATTGATTCAAATCTAGTTTACATAACATGTTTCTGCAGCTTAACCCACTTTCCTCTGGCATTGTATAGCACACTTCAGAGCCCTGTAACAACAAATGGACAGAAGGCTGTTTGAAACCACTGGACCACCATTTAGCTTACATGGCTGACCACCGCCCATAGCTTTAGCTCGATGTGAAGCACTGATGGGTATAGTATAGCGGGTAGTGACGGTTAAAAATGAATCTGCAGTGAGTGGAGTGCAGTGGAGAGCTCTTTCTGATTTTTTCAGCCCAACCCAATGAATCCGTACTTTAGCAAATAAAGGAAAGGCTGAGCAAAACTTTATAATCCCAGTTCCAATTTTTAACCTGACATACTCTGTTTGTATTGTGAGGAGACCATTTAATCAGATTCATAGTGATGGAAATATGGTTGAATAACTTTTATGTTTGTTTGCATCCTGGTTTGTTTATCAGAAACAGACTATTTTCTCACACAGGTGCCGGATGCATGCTGATGGTAGGGATGGGTCATTATTTTTGATATTTCAGACAGTCATTCAATTACAAAAAAATTGACAATTTTATGCATATATCGTCCTGTCTTAAAAAAATGTGTTTTGGAGGTAACGTTACTATTGGTAAAACATGTGTGGCATGTTCTGTTCGTCTCTCTTCTGTCAGTGTGTTTGTGTGTGTGCAAGCAGCGCCCCTCATAGATTCAGTAGGTAGACCAGCTGTTGTGGCTGGGGGGTATGCAGCGATTTTCAAAAAATAATCAACTAGTTCCTGGTGATTATCAAATAGTTTTGCTTGGAATGCTTATCCCTAGTTGGCCGTCAGATGGGTGATGTGTATCACTGCTGTCATGTGTTAATGTGCAACTCCCTCTGTCAATGCTAGTACATTTGACACAATATGGCTTGGAATAGGCATCATAACCAAATTAAAAAATACCTTCTGTGTTCAGGTAAACAATGTAAAATAAAAAGAGGTTATTTTAAAGCAGATGCTGTCCCTTTCTTCACGTTTGATTTTAAATGGGAAAATGGGATTTGCTCCACGTTTACATATGCCATTGAACTTCAGCTTCAGTTTTTGTTTGTTCCACATCCTGACTCGAGGGCAGAGACGCCAACAAGTCCAACTTGTCTATGACAAGCAAGTGTCACAGAGTTCCTCGTGTAGGATTACTGGTATTTTGTACAAACACGTTACCTTACAAACAGCACTGAGTTTTTGTTATCAAAACCAATGCTGCAGACATGCTGCCCTACATATGCTCATAGGAAAGGTATCTGAGTGAGTTTGAACAAGATATTCGGGATAATCAAAGCATAGTTTTCATTTATTTTTATGTTTGATACAGTTGATATAGTTAAGGTATGTGGATTATCCTGAGTAAACAGGAAACTGTTTTTGGTATACTGCGTCTGAGTTTTTCAAATACATTTCTTCTCTGCTTTGATCACAGCAAAATAAATTAAGTCTCCGTCACTGCAACAATCTGTACAGCTTGATACCACTAGTCTGAAGGCCCTCAGTGGCCTGTCGAACAGTTTGGGGCTGTCAGTGAGCGTCTGTCAACCTAGTTTTTGAGGTGTGTCCTGTCCCGTCGGCTCTAGTCTGCCTGTGTGTGAGTTTTTTTTTTTCCGATTCAGCATGTTGAACTGGTAGCGGGGCTCATCTGTGAAAGAAATCACTCCGATTGGCTGTTCAGTTTAAATGAATCAGTGCACGAGAAGAGAAACAGAGGTAAGGAAAGCAAGCAAACCAATAAAGTCAACAGGATAAACACAAGGGTCTTCTAATTTTTCATCTTCATCTCATCTGATCACTCCCATACATAGATATTTTCATCAGAAATGAAGCTAAGTAGTGAGTGAGAGTGGTAAGAAAATGGTTGGCAAACGTTGCAGTGTTTCATGTACCATAGATATCATTACAAAGGAATGTATATCCGCAGTCCTTGGTCTTCTGGTTTCCTTTTTTGAATGACACTTACGGACGACCACGGCCTGCAATTGCTAACTGGCTGTAGTCTTTGCAGTACGTTCGGTGCAATTTGTCGGCCAAAACAAAGACAAAGTGAGGCGACACAACCAGCAGCCTTTGTCACTGCTAGTTCTCTGATGCCAGGTTGGTGTGTCCCCAGCTTTAAAAGTAAGGGGGAAATGTGTTTAAGCTATCTGACAAAACTGTCCTTTTTAAATGAATAATTATCTGACTTAAACTCGATTTCCCTCTATTCTCTTACTGGTAAACTACTTTGTAGAACTCATGCAATGTTTGCAGAAATGGCTTTGATTTGATCGAGAGGCTCTACTGTGAAATAGCTCCAAGACTCTTTGTTGGCGAACAGAAATGTGCTAACCTGCACCTGATGTAATGTAACAATATACAGCAAACACTACTGCAACTTCTAACAACAACAACAACAACAGAAGTACACAAAAAGTGGATCAACACAACTATGTAAGACACTGTAAATACAAAATTGAAATACAAGGGCAATACATTTGAGCATGAACTTGAACTGAGTCAAGTCGTCTAACAGTAACACAAGATCTACCAACTTATTTGTAAAATATCAGAATTATTTATAATAATCAATTTTGACAAAGACATCCTATCATAAACAGACAATCAAAATGTGTTTTTTTAGTTAAATGTTTTGATTACTGACCAAGCATGTTCTTAAAGAGCATTTGACTGATGGCTAACATACTTGCTCACATTTCAAAGTGATTGCTTTGAATAAGTAACAATATCGATGGAGACGCAAAGCTTTAATAATGTGGCATAAATTATCGTGTTTATTTGAGTGCATAACGCTAGCAAAAGCCCACTCTGATGTATTAAATATTTCATACACAATATAAAATGCAAAATAAATCTGGTCGTTTCAGCTGAATAACAAACAGCCCATAATGTAACGTTAGGCTATCGAAGGCCGCTCCGTTAAAGCTCCGCATAGGCGTTTTACTGTGATTTACCCGAAAAATATCCAGTCCACCAAGGTCGATTTAGCTAGATATCAAAACATACCACGCAATACCCTTCAGCTTTGATATAAGAAACCCACATAATTTCTACAAGAACCACAAAATTACACATTTAGCGTTAGTTGACGTTAGAAATGCAAGCTAACATTATGACACCTAGCTAACATAAATTCATTGACGTTGTTCGCATTTTAAGGTTATTTCGACCAGATAATAAATTGAAAATACTACAAGTGCTGCAAATGAATATACTTCCTATAAGTATAACATAATTTGGACGACCACAGAATAACGTTTGACCTCTCTAGCGTTAGTTGTAGGTGTCGTTACCTCACTGAAAGCTAATGCTAATTACAGCACATGAAAGTGACACCGGTCAGTTTGCTGCACGAAAACAAAAACACAATCTATTTCAACTACTAAAACAACAACAAAAACAGCGATTTTGTTCAATGTAGGAGATGATAAAGACTACCTAACATTACCTTGAATTGTAATGTAACAACACAAACGTCAAAAGGGACCACAAGTGCAGTTGCTAGCCATCACTGGTAAAATATGCTAGCTGGTGGCTAAAGAAAATGGCTATGTAAACAGTCAGTCAATAGTGACCAATGTCCCGCAAAGCTGTATATCATATTTTACCACATATTATACTACGTAAATATGGATATTATAAATGTTCTGTTTATTCAAGGTAGCACACAGCAATAACACTCGGCTAACTGTTCTTACCAAGCTAGCTTCGACGGTCACAGCTTGCTCAAAAACTAGCGAAACGGCAATCCCGTTTAACTTCCAGTCTAGTATTCAAAAACAACCCTGACAGGCCGGTGGCGACAGCATTTGCATTTGTGCTTCACATAAATAAGCACACAGTTTTCTGGGGGGAAACTCTGTAAAACACACGGACCCGTGCTAACATTTTCAACCTTTCGTGTTTTTTTTCTCACAACGATCTCACGACAGCGCCAGGAATATAGGGCAAGGCGATTAAAAATGGCTGCTGCCCAGAACAAAGCAACAATAAAACTGGGCAGCGGCGAAGACGTGCAAAACTGGAGATTTGACACAAGCACCCGCATCCGTAACTCACCGATTCAACGACTTAGTATATCTTCTGATCAGTGACAGTGATATATTTCCACAAAATGTTGTCTACTCAAAGGATGGATGGCGATTGAGAAGCCCAATCTTCATAGGTTGAACCGATCGCAGCGTTGTTGCTGGGGCTCTACCCGGCCTGGAAATGAACGGGGCTGTGTGGAGGCTGGATCGGCTCGGCTGACAGCGTCGCACGTCACCAAACGTCCCACTAGCGCCCCCGATGGTCGATTTCAGCAACTACAGAAACACCCAATCTTTGAGCAAAGTCAATCAGTATTTTATGAATAAATATTAGATGCAGTAAATGTCACTGCAGCAAAACTAAAAATATACTCATGCATATAAACATTTAATTAAAACAATAACATGGGATCAAATAGAGCTCCCAGTGATTAGCTTTTGAATTAAACTTCTCTGGTCTTAACTTCTATCCATCTATACATGAGAGTAGGCTGCTTTGGAGATAATTTGTCTGTTGCACCCACAAAATAACTGGAATCAATATGTTGCTGAAAGTAGGGCTTTCAATGGATTAAACTATTTAATCGTAATTAATTTCATGATTGTCCATAGTTAATTGCAATTAATTCTAAATTAATCACAGTTTTAATCTGTTAAAACATGTACCTTTAAGTATTTAATAGTCTATTCAACATGGGAGTGGATAAATATGCTGACTTTATGCAATGTATCTATATATTTCTTATTCAATTAATTAATAACACAAAACAATGGCAAATAGAAACCCTTCACAGGAACTGCATTTAGTATAAAAAATATGCTCAAATCACAACATGGCACATTCAACAAGCAACAACAGCTGGGGGATTTGTCAAGTATTTAATAGTCTTATCAACATGGGAGTGGGCTAATATGCCAATGCAGGTATTAATTATTGGAAATCAATATTGTCCAGAAACCCTCACAGGTACTGCATTTAACATAAAACAATATGTGCAAATCATAACATGTAAACTGCAGCCCAACAGGCAACAATAGCTGTCAGTGTGCTGACTTGACTCTGACTCGCCCCCTGTAAAGGGGAGACTCGTGGGTACATACAGTATAGAACCCATTTACATTCACATATCTTGAGATCAGAGTTCAAGGGACCCCTTTGAAAATGGCCATGCCAGTTTTTCCTCGCTACAACTTAAAGAATTTAGTAGCGTTAAAACAAATTAGCGGTAATGCGTCATTATCGTGTTAACTTTGACAGCCATAGTTGAAATACATTCACTGTTCTTGGATAGCTTGATAAATTGACTACATTTATATATTACTTTCATCCAGCAGGCTGTATGATTTACCTTTCATTCATCCATTCCCGACTAAATCTCTGTGGCCATGTACAGCAATGCTGTAAATTATTTTTTTACCACCGGGCCATCAGGCTTGTCATCTCATAAACCTATATCACATACCTACTTACCTTCTGTCTGCACTTTTTATTTTTACTGTAACATAAGAATGCACTGCATAATCATACTGCTGTTACTGAACTACTTTATGCATATGGTGCTATATTTCTTTATTTATCTATCTATCTGCTCATCTCACTTCATTCTTATAACCCATACCTTATTCCTGTATCTTTACATTTGTGCAATCATGTCGGAGGTACTGTCACTTATTTTCACACCCAATCTTCATTTTTATATACATATAGTACTATACTCTGATTTTTCTTATCACTTTTTGTCTTACACATTGTCATTTTATATAATCATTGTCTTACTTTCTTATCAATGTTATTCTATGTTATTGTCATTTTATCTTATCTTATATGTTGCTTTTAGTGCTGTGCTGAGCTGATCCGTCCTCTCATACTATACATTTCATTGTACTGTTGACCCTGTTGTGTTAACCTGCACATGACAAAGAACACAGAAACTTGAAACTAAATGATGAGATGTGTGAGGAATATATTAAAAACAACATGTTAGGAATACATTTCAAATGGAGACAAATTAGCCCTGAAATGTAAGACTTTCTCCCCTCATAGTGAAACTAAATGTTATTCATGTTAGTGTCCCAGTTCTGAGTCATATGCTGACTTTGATCTTATAATGGTGTGACTGACTCTTATTGGTATGACTGATCTCTTCCTGAACATTATTTTTTTATTCAGTTTTTTCCCACATAATGGAAAAGTAAAAACAATCAGTTCTTTCTTTTCAATTATCTACTTATATACTCACCACTGTTGTCCTAATTGTAAGATTCTCCAAGCCAAGACTGGAGTTGGCTTGGAAACCAACAATGTGTAGCTGTCTTTGTGTTTGGGTTAGTATGTTTTTCCATAAACTTAACTTTTTTTGGCTAAACCAGAAGAAGTTGTAGGTTCTGTTGCCTAAACCTTGACGTTTTGTTAAACGTTGAGCAACAGTTGAATCAAAACATATGCTTCATTTCACAAGAACATTGTCTGTAAAAGCACCATAGTATGAACATACTAACTCCCGCTGAGAGAGCTCTTCACCGTGATGTGACTGAACTTGTCTCACACAGTCGGACAAAATTAAATAAGATAAATTAAAGGGATGAAATTAGCCAGTAAGCAAGAAACAGTGGTGCAACATTCAAACACATGAACATTCAAATTTAATGATTTTTCTCTCTGCATTCTGCATTTTTAATTGATTAGTTTATTATTTTAAATAAGTTTTCATTACAAGACTTGCTGCTTTGAAGCCCTATGACAATAAAATCAATACCTTTCCAGAACATTGCCAGTATTCATAATAGTCAAGACAAGCAGACCCTCTAGAGGGAGCACTTGTATAACTCTTCTTCAACCATTCACTGGCTGCAAATACAGTTGTTGTTTTTTTAAGTCAATAATATGGATCTTGCAAACCAATTTCTTGAAAGTCCATTTGTATATTCTTATGCAGCTACTTAACAGACTAGTGACTTTTACTGTTTTAGCCTGCAATGCTTTCAAAGGTGATCTATTGGACAGCAGTTTTTTATCCTAATGAAGGAACATTTCTGAATATAATTAGGAAAATGCAAATGTCACTAACAATCACCAGAGTACCTGTTTGGTGTTATAACATGCTCAGAGCTGCATAACTACAGCATACACACATGTCAGTGGCACCTGGACAGCTGTGGTGTCTAATGTTTCCTCAGAGCATGAGACAAACAGAGCATCAAGACACAACAGCAGGATGTGTGGTGTCTGTTGAGGCGGTGCATGTGAACCCTGCAGAAACAGGCCTGCAAGCACTATCAGCACTCACTCACAGCAGGGATATTTTGGGTATGTGTTATGCAGGCTGGTAGAGGCCTTGATTCTGGTGCAAAATCAAACAAAACTGTACTGGGACAAGCTCTAATTTGGAGACATTTTTTTAAGACAGGTAATCTTATTGAGACATGGGGTCCCATTTTCAAAAGAGATCTGCTTAAGGCACAATACCACACAAAGTTACACACAGACAGGACATTCAAACAAAGACAATACAGAACATTTAATTACTAGTGATAAGTGCAATAGTGACAGTTTAAAAACAAGAGAAAAGAGGGGAATCATGCTGTTTCAGTTCCTGTTGTAGCAGCATGTTCTAGGTCGAGGGGCAGAGAAGGAAAAGGCATTTATTAGCAGGTTTTGTATGAACTGAGGGGATGGAGAGAGTGATGGAGCTCTGAAAGCGTTGGCTGTGGCAACACTGTTTATGTGACATGTAAGTGGGTAAATAAGTGGGCAGCAGTCCAAGGATGGCTTCATAAATTAAGTAGGTTGATCAAAGTTAATGCGATAATAACGCGTTCATGCGTATTGTTTTAATGCCACGAACTTCTTTAATGCATTAACGCAATTTGCAGTTTTAAAGCTTGAGTGAAGACACTGGCATCATATGAAACTAGAAAACCTAATACCAGTCATGTTAGCTTGTCACAAAGGAAGATAAATTACACCCCAAACTTAAGTTAAATTTTGGTGAGGAAAAATTGTTATGGCCATTTTCAAAAGGGGTCCCTTGACCTCTGACTTCAAGATATGTGAATGAAAATGGGTTCTCTGGGTACCCACAAGTCTCCCCTTTACAGACATGCCCACTTTATGTTAATCACATGCAGTCTGGGGCAAGTCATAGTCAAGTCAGCACACTGACACACTGATAGCTGATGTTACCTGTTGGGTTGCAGTTTGCCATGTTATGATTTGAGCATTTTGTTATGCTAAATGCAGTACCTGTGAGGGTTTCTGTTTGTTGTTGCTCTGTGTTGTTAACAGATTAACCATGATTGACTATGGACAATCAGGAGATTAATCAGGATTAAATATTTGAATTGATTGACAGCCCTAAATTGAAGCTATAACAGTACAAAGTTCTGTGCATGGATAATGATGATTAGATAACTCAAGAATACAGAGGTAGTGGTGTGTAGGGGTTTAAAACTGGTTTTAAATCTAAAGAGCTCTATGATAGACAGCATCCAGCAGAGGAAGCGAGTGAGCTGAAGTGTTTATGTACAAAACATCCCCATAGTCCAGAAGAGGCAAGAATAAGTCAGCAACAAGCTCATATTAACGGAGAAACAGGATTTGCTCTTAAAAAAGACCGTCAATTTTAATCTTAGTTTCCTTAAAAGATCAATATAAAATTTGAAAGAAAGGCTTCCATCAATTGTGATGCCTAAATATTTGTAGGTGGTCATGATAATACTGGTACCCTGTGAAGACATGATGCAGGGAAGAACAGCTGGCACTTTATTTTTGTTAGAAATAAACATGGCCTTGGATTTGTCTGCATTTAACAATAGTCTGAGGTGGAGCAGGTATGACTGAATAGTGTAAAATCCAGACTGCAGATGTTCAAATGCTGCAGCAACAAGGTGCAGGGTGTGAGGAGTCCTTTAAAACTGTCAAACCTTTCCGCTGAATGTGAATGTGGTTAAATTCAGAAATACACAGCCAATTACACGACTGTCCATCAGTCTTTTATCGGTGGATTTAGAATTGCAGTAGTTATTGAGAAGGTTAGCACACTCTATTACCACTCTGTAGAGCTGTAACACTGCAACCTTTGAGACACCAAATTCCCTAATTTGTCTTAAAAAGATGTTTATGGGTAGTTGAGGGTTTTTGGATTTATGTAGAAATTTGTCCTGATGGTGGCACTGATAAACATGAACAATCATCCTGCGGGTTCCAGTATGTCCACAGAAAATCTCATGGAAATCTGTCCATTGTTTTTCAAAGCTGTAATACTCAAATTGTGTTGTATGACATTGCATCATGCTGTGTACTGAGTCGATGACTGACTTAGATCGAACTTTATCTGAACCCAATTTTCAAGATGCATTCAGAGTTTTCAGCAGCAGTATTTAGTGTCACAAATGTATAGTGTTGAGATGACAAAAAACCTTCTGCTTCACACATTCAAATTCTGAACCGATAAATGCTTCATATTAAGGACATTTGTCTTGAGAGCACTCCTCACTGTTTTTGTCTCTGCTACACTACACTGCTTGATCAAAACATTTTTAAAAAAAATGCTTGCTTTAAATGTGCCTTGAATGTTTAACAGCTTTTTTCTGATGTCTAACAATGCAAACACGACGAGCTAACACATATGAATCTCTGACTGCTGCAATGCTTTCCGCTCTGACTCTCTCTGCCAGAGAGTATTTTTAAAGCAGTTTCTGTTCCTGCTATTGAAGCTGCTGAACTGTTTCAGAGCACACACCATTGCACTGCCGTGTTTCCTGTCAGATTATTCTGTGGTAAGAGTCGTGTGACAGGAAACTTGTGTTGAAGGCTGTGAAGACAGAAACACAGAAATACTGTTGCATCAATACATTGTTTGTTCTCAGCCAAATAAACTATCCGGTCTAAAATTATTATGTATGCAGTTAAAGCTTCAGTAGGATACACATTTTTGGTATCACTGGACAAAAATACCATAATAACCTTTCAGCATATTGTAATTCAAGTGCTCTGAGAGAAAACTGGACTTCTGAAGACTTGACCAGTCACAGGCCATTTCACAGAGAGCGGTCCTATTGGCTGTGCTCTGGCTGGTGGGCGGTGCATGGTATTTCCTCAACTGTTCTCAACATGGCTGCTGGGTCACAAACTTTGTCATTTTACAGCTAAACAGTAACTACAAGATGTTTCTGGAAACATTTGAGGAGAGAAATAGGCATTACAGTAACAGAATATTGATTCATATTTAATCAGCGCTGCCTAGTCTGACCGGTCGGAGTTCGCAAGAGATTGACGCGTGGCTCTCATCTACAGAAGCTGGACAGCCAACTCCAAATCAGCTCTGATTGGTCTGTGAAATCTTGCAGATGCCATTAGGAGCACTGGAGGACACAGAGGAATTACAGATTACCACCATGCACTACTGTCAGGATATAGGGACCATTTTATGAAAATAACTTTTTTTTTTTTTTTTTTTTTAGCACATATGCTCCATTCCCATCCACTGCAGCTTTAACAGGAGACCATGAGACTGAGACTGAAACACCAAATGTTGATAAAAGCACTCAAGCTTTATGTCAAGTGAACCCCTACATTGCACACTGCACAGAAAAGCTTTTTAACATTTAATGTCAGGATATAATTCTCCATGTGAAGTACATTCTTCTTCTGAGCAATAAGTAAGACACATTTATTTAATTTCCCCCTGAAGTTTACCACTACCAGAAAGACTATAATAACCATGTCCGAGCTGTTTCATCAGTCAGTTTCACACTTCTTCTTTATTCTTTTGCTGAGCAAGTTGTGCACCATGTGATACCCAACAGTCCATGTCATTATCAAAGCAATCTAAACAATTTATTGAAGGAAGTCACCTTCTAAATAGACAGCTAAGCTTCCTATAGGATTCAGCTGATTCATAAACATTCATCAAATTACATTTAATGGGGATTTCCTCACGCTAGCTGGCACACATATTGGCCCAGATTTCAATTTAAGATACGGTGTTGCAGAGAACAGACAGACGCCTACTCTATTCACACTAAAAGTTATTATAAAAACAAGTTATATTGATTATTTTTGCCCTGTGTAGAGTATGCTCACATGTAAAAATAATTAAAAAAAAACACAAAGGCATCCACATTTTACTGACTGCCCACCTCATTTTATTAATGATGGGGAAAAAAACAAAGTAAAAACATGACATACATTTCCCTGTACAGAACTAAGCAAACTACTGTACACAAAACTGTATGTACACACCAAACAAAAAAAAACAAAACAAAAAGGTTTGCCACAAAAACCCAGCAGGTTTTATTCAAAGGTCCATAAAACACATTTGGAAAAGAATATTTTTACTTGGTATGCCAACATTCACACACACGCTTCAGTTGTTTTGTGGGGCACAGAATCAGCATCACTGACCTATACATAAGCATCTGTTAGGCTGCTCTGCAGACTGCAGCAGCCTGAAATGAAAGAGCTGCCATAAATAGCAAAGATTTGAATTTATTAAAGCATAAATGGCATGTTGAAAAGAATTTATATTTGACCCTGCATGAAAAATGTTAAATTCTGTGCAAGTATGACATTTGTTTTACACAAGCAGCTAAATTCAGTTTGTATTTGATAAACATTCAGAAGAACAGAATCCCATCAGAAATATACAAATATAATAGTCATGCCAATCAGGAACAAAGTGGAATATCCAAAGAATAATCACTTTACATATTTTAGTGTTATATCCAATATTACAGCCTTACATCAAACTATTGAGTGTCCAACGTGGTTCAATATTCCAAAATAAAAGCATGAATATTAAAGACAAATGAGAAAAGAGGAAGAGGTAGTGGGAAAGGAGGAAGTAAAAGGAAGTAAGTTGGCAAAGAGGAAGAGGCACAGAGACTCAAGAAAGAGTTTGTTGAAAAGTAAGAAGTTCAAATCAAAAATCTAAAAACAAAAAAAAAATCTTCAAAAATCCTACATTTACATTTTAAAAACAAAAATCATTGTCAGTTTGCAGTTGTCTTGGTTTTCTCTTTATTAGTAAGTACGTTAAGGAGCAGTAGAGATGCGTTTTAGTAGGTTTGACTGAAGACACTAGGCTTTGTGAAGCATTATGAAGGCCTTGTGATGTCTTGGGCGTTACATGCAACCACCATCTGAGTCCAAATATGAATGCTTCTGTGATCACACCCTGCGATAAGAACTTCAGACACTTGCAAAAATAACTTCATCAGACCTTAGTCCTGGACATTGTGAGGTTAGTGTATCAAATAAGCCTTGTGTGTTAGCATAGCCTTATAACAAAAGCTCAGAAAAAGGGGCTCCAGCTGAGGGTGCTTATGGAAATAAGAGTCTGACAGGTGCTCGATGAGAGCCACACCGTCTCCATCAAGCTGAAGTGGAGCATGCCCAGCGCAAAGCCACACACCATATCAGTTAGGTGGTGTCTCCCCAGCAGCACCCGGGACATGCCCACCAGGAGGGCCCACAGCACCAACAGGATGCGAAGCGGCACAGCCAGGACCAAGTGGGACAGCAGAAACTTGGAGACCATGGCGGCTCGACTGGCGTGAGCAGCGGGGAAGGAGTAGATGTCCATGGCGATGCAGTCCATGAAGCCTGGCGTCATCTCCCAGGGACCCCTGCGCTTCACCAGTCTCTGGACTCCAGCCACAGTCATGACGTCAAGAATGAGGGCTGTCACAGAAAAAGGGCAAAAAAAAATTGTATTGACATGCTAAAACTTAGACAATTCCAGTGGCGAAAGATTAAAGAGGATGTATTACGTATTATGCATTATTTATGTGTCTTAAAAAAAGCAGATGCTAACAAGTGGCTAAATTAAATGACAAAATGCCATCATGCCAACTCGTCTGCCTTTACAGCCTTTTGGTGTGTACTCACGCTCATGCAACTGGGGTGTAGTTTGTTTATAGCCTGTTAGCTTTTTACTTCTAGTAATTGCATTCAAAATCTTAAAAGTGGTGTTCATTTGTGGAGATTATCTTGCTGAACAACACGTGTAAGTATCATAAACGTGTTTGCCACAGAGCTTATTTTCTGCAATAATCCCAATGGATAAATCCCATTGGCTTTTTGTTGAGGGAACCAGACCGATGCTAACTTCCTGGATGGCTGACAAAAATATGTCAACTTTGGAGTACTCTGTTATGCAAATGTGTTACTTGGTGACATCACAAAAGTATAAAAGGTTTACTTTAAGATCCTTTACTTGAAAGTAGTACCAGTAGTTGAGGTTCACATTTGTGGTTTTAAGTGAAAATGTCACAACAACTATTGGATGGATTGCCATGACATTTGGTACAAATATTCATGTTGCCCTCAGGATGTTGTGATAACTTTGTGATCCCCATCATCAGGTCAACACTTTAATTTGTCCACTAATTCAGACTCAGCTGTAATTTATGTTTACCACTAATTAGCAAATGTTAAAATGTGAACATGCTAAATTCAGATCAATTAACGTATATTGTCAAGGAGTGAAAGTCAGTTGTTCGTTCCATCTCAACATCAGTGTCCAGCTATTCCAAGTGCAGTACAAAAGTAAATCAAAATTATTTCTATTCTATTGTCACATTCTACCGAAATGGCTTGTGTTGAACAATAAAATATAATAAATATATTTAGTTTCAAGTCCAAAATGGCAACAGCAGCTGGTGCCAAAAACACAGGAGTTTCGTCTCTTTGCTTCTAAACATTATACAATCTCAACATCAACATGTTAGCATGTTTAAGTTAGCATTTATCGCAAAGCAACTTTGTACAGCCTTACAAAGCTGCTGGCATGGCTGTAGACTCAATAAATCTACTAACAATACTGGACAGAATAATAGTGATAAGGCTAATATACTGATAATTAACATCTATGATAAACTGCCTCAGCAGACAGTATTTTATATTATATAATGTAGTGAGTTTTAAATTAAGTAGAAATATCTATAGTACATATGTAAACTGATATCTTAGTGACCAGGAATAACCGATAAGGCTTACAATACGGAGAAGCATTTGCTTTGAGTCCACATACCAGACATTTGCAGAGGACTTTTATCGCACAATAATAGCCTTCCCAAAAATATCCCTACCATTGCCATCTTTAACTTCTGTTGAAGTCTGCCATCTTTACACGCACTCAACCAGCCAAGCGCTTAATACTGTAACTGTCAGTTGTCTGACATATTGGTCATGCTGCCCTACTTCTCATTCCAGTCACCTACTCGCTGTCCTAACAGGGCTATTATTTTAAACTTCCCTTCCAGCTCCTTAAAGGCAGGCTGGTGAGGTGGAAGATTAATGCCAAAGGAATAGATAAAAGAGAGGTGGGCAGGCAAGTAAAACACGTAAAAACTGCTCAGGGCATGAGCTAAGCAGACAATGAAACTGGTGAGATGTGAGTAAGGACCCAGGCGTAGACTGTATATAAGAAGTGGACGCAGTCACCGTGATGTCACCCACTGGTTAGTGGACCGAGATTGGCATTTTGTCCGTCACCATTATTTGGCTCCTAGGCCAGACAATGCAGTGCTAGTGACCTGTCAACCACAATGTAGTCACGCCCTAAAGCATTCCCTGATTTATGGTCTAGTTGACTCTAAATGGGACCATAATTTACTAAATGAACATCATACTATATTACAAAAGACTCGAAACTAGTGATTAAGACCATAAACTCATGTTTTGGGGGTGGCAGTAGCTCAGTCTGTAGGGAGTTGGCTTGGGAACCGGAGGGTCACCGGTTCAAGTCCCGACATGGACCAAAAACTGAGTGTGAACTGGTAGCTGGAGAGGTGCCAGTTTATCTCTTGGGCACTGCCGAGGTGCCCCTGAGCAAGGCACCAAACCCCCAACTGCTCGGGGCGCTTGTCAGGAGCAGCCCCCTCACTCTGACACCTCTCCATTAATGCATGTATGTGTGTTTCAGGTCTGCATGTACCATGTATGAGTTTAACAGAGTGTAAAATTGAATTTCCCCATTGTGGGACTAATAAAGGTAGATCTTCTTCTTCTTCTTACAATGTTTACTGAGGTAATCAAGTGAAAAGTAGGCTCATTTTCTCATAGACTTCGACACAACCAGACAGTTTTTGCAACCAGAGGAGTCGCCCCCTGCTGGCTGTTAGAAAGAATGCAAGTTTAAGGCACTTCTGCACTGGCTTCACTTTTCAGACCTGGATGTAGCCCATTGGAGCCAGATGAGGTGAGCTGCGCAATGAGGCATCATATTATGAGCTGTAAGTTCAAGCCTGTTTGTAATGCCCTTCAGCGAGCTAGAGCAACACTGATGATACTTCGTAGTAGGTACGTGAGAATAATTGTGCAAAATTCTGGTTTTACTTTATGATGTTTTTTTTCCCTGAAAAATCCTGGTTGTTTTCTCTAAAACTTTGCTGTCAGATTGTGTGACTTCTTTGTCCCCGCCAGCATTTCTGTTCCTCAGTGTTCTTCGCTGCAGTCAGAACAGTGTCATAACAACATGCTTGAAGTCTGCACACGCTTGAAGTCTTCATAGTCAGTCTGCACACTGGTATTGATCACATAAACTGTTTTGAGCAGCCAAACACACTCCGTCACCATCAGTGAGTCAGACCCTGAACTGAGATCTACCGTTCAAGGGGAAAATACAATATTGAGAATGGAAACTCCATGGCCTAGAAGTGCAACAGGTGTGGGCAGATAATTTGACAGGCTGCCATGGTTCAGCTTGTATTGTGAGGAAATCCCATAATGCTCACTGTTTCTCTCTGTACCAAGCTGTGACGCAGGACTATTAGAACAACACTTTATGCTGTGCTTTCTCTGAGTCTCTGCTTTCCAATTTCAGCAATTTTTGTAAACAACGACTCATGGCCAGAAGGTCATTTACAAATATACCATATCAGGGCTCATCTCACAGCTTTTCTAAAGGCGACTTTTGCTGCTCTTCCAATCTATTTTTTACAGAAGTGTTCATCTCTATGTAGATGATTACAAATATTTGAAATTCCCTTGTCAGGACCAGTGATTCCCCATCTTTTAATCCTAAAGAAACCTGCTCCAAATTGAGATACCTGTCTTGTTTCTGTGGCAATACAATGGTTGTGCATTTAATTAAAAAATACCTACGATAGTCTAGTTAAAAAGGTAATACACAATTTTTAGGCCACTTGGGGGCAGCAAAGACAAGCTGTAAAAACAACACTGACATATTACCATCTTTAAAGTTCACATGGCAAACAGTTATTTGTATTTTCACATCTAGCAGATACAGAGCAGCATTATCATTCATCTGGAGTGGTTGTTTGCCAGAGAAGGTAGCATACAGTAAGTCAGATAACCAAAATGAGTCAAAAGCCGCTACAAATCCCCGAAGACCTAAGGGATACTGCAGAGTCGGGGTATAATTCTCTGTGGTTTTGTCACAGTTTCAAGCATCTCCTTTCACATACAAGTAGTCATGTGATCCATTGTTAATATAAAGATATTATAATGATTGTGGTGTTGCTGAATTAGTTTCCTGACAGAAAGTCAAGGGCTCCACACAGGTAAGCCCCTTGAAATATAATGCTGAATACTGACCTATCTGTTCCATCAAGCACAATGAAGAACTAATTGAAGACAACAGCTGTGTCAGTACAGACTTGTCATGTCTGTTTGCTACTGTCATCATCCATTCAGGCCTCAACTACAGTACAGGGAGCTGGGCATTTAGAGGACACAAGACTCATTTATCTCATCTTATCTGTAGAAGTGGTGACAGAGATGTTTTCCATGCCGTTGCAATCACATCTGCATACCTGAATCATCTCCCAGTTGTCTGTATGTTTCCTTTTTGAATGGGTGTTGAAAGGGAATTGTGCATGATATGAGGTAAACATGGAGTCCTTTGAGAAACTAAGTTACACGGAAGAAGAAACCACAAAAGCAGAGCAGCACCTCAGCTGATAAGGATAGGAACATCCTCTGCACAGTCAAGGTCTGCTTTGGGAGTCTCTCCGACATGCTCAGTAGTCTTGTAGACAGTCCCAGTCACTTCAAAACACTGTATGGGAAATATTTCTGCACTGCACAATTCATACGCTCATGGCGGTGGAGTGAATTAAACCAAACCTGACAGTCCAGTCTTAGCTGATTACTTTCCTGTTAGGTGAAAACAAAACAGGATTTAAGTCAGCGTTAAATATTAATTCACCCACCCACTGTTCAGCATGTGTGGAGATTTTCTCCAGACAGACCAAAATGATCCTGGATTGACAAATAATGAGCACGTATTTGAGGCTGAACAGCGTCCCAAACACAATACAACTATGTCCTCAATCCAGAGATTTACGGGCTTCCAATCAGAGCTCAATGTAGCCACAGCCAGGAGATTTGTACAGTCAATAATCTGTGTTTGGGTCCAGACTGTGCATGTGTGTGTGTGTGTGCGCACACCAATACACTGGTCCCCAAATTCATTCAGAAAAATGTGATCTCATCTAGAAATGTGAAGAGCACAGAGAGAGTCAGTACAAGCATCATGCAATCTGATGCAACTCAGCACTGCAGACAATACTACCTTTGCATAATTATATTTTCAGTACTTTTTGCCTGGCTGTCGACTGTATTCTATTGATACATAATAGTAAGGTATAACTCTAAATAAGAAGATACATCAACACCTTTCTGCCTCTCTGCAATATAAAACCCGCACTTTTAGTACATATTCATACTGTTATCTATTGCATGTCTGTCCATCCTGGAAGAGGGATCCCTCTCCTGCTCTTCCTGAGGTTTCATCCATTTTTTTTTACACAACGTTTTCACCCTCCGATGAGAGGGTTGTACTGTAAAGGACAGAGGGTGCTGTATGTTGGACAGATTATAAAGCCCCCTGAGGAAAATTTGTGATATTGGGCTGTACAAATAAAATTGACTTGACTCTACTCAACAAAAGTGATACATGTTCTACTCTAACTACAAGTAATACTTCATGCTAGTGATGCACCGATCCGACTTTTTCATCCCCTATACCAATAGTGATAGTGATACCTGGGCTTTGGTTGTCTGCAGATACTGAGGACTGATCTCATACCAGTGTTTAATTAATAATTTGTATATCTCAATGTGTGTAAGTGACTGGGATCATTCTTTTATGTGTAATTCAACTTCATTTTCCTTTCCTTTAACTTTGTATGACAAAATTTGATAAATGTATTTAATGTATGTAATATATATATATATATATATATATATATATATATATATATATATATATATAAGTAGTACAGTATGTAGTTAGAGAATTTAAAAACAGAATTTAATTTAATTGGCTTCAAACTGAAGGGATTTTATTTCTTTATTTAATACATTTTGTTAAATTAGGGCTGCACGGTGGTGTAGTGGTTAGCGCTGTCGCCTCACAGCAAGAGGGTCGCAGGTTCGATTCCAGCTTGCGGCTCTTCTGTGTGGAGTTTGCATGTTCTCCCCGTGTAAGCGTGGGTTCTCTCCGGGTACTCCGGCTTCCTCCCACCGTCCAAAGACATGCTGTTTAGGTTAAATGATGACTCTAAATTGCCCGTAGGTGTGAATGTGAGTGTGAATGGTTGTCTGTCTATATGTTGTCTGTCTCTATGTGCCCTGCGATGGACTGGCGACCTGTCCAGGGTGTACCCTGCCTTCGCCCTATGCCAGCTGGGATCGGCTCCAGCCCCCCCGCGACCCCTAACGGGATAAGCGGTTGACGATGGATGGATGGATGGATGGATTTTGTTAAATCAGAAAATAGAAAAAAATATAAAACTACTATAAAACTACATGACTGTGATGTATTAGTTGCTTAAAACAGAAATAAGAGATAAAAGTGATGCATGTTAACATTTTATCTCTTTCTTCTCGCAGTCTGCATCTGCTGCTTTTCTTCTTTTCTCTGTTGCACAATATCATTATATATTATAATGTATCACTCATATTAATGATTAACAAGTGCCATTTTGCATTGTACAAGTTTTAAAACACAATCTGGTACCACTTTCTAATAAACCATACCTTATAAAGTAGTAGTAGTGTTATAGTGTTTTAGCTGATATTTTTCTTTAATTTCTCTCCTCAAAATTCAGAAACATCTTGTAGTGTACTATTTAGCTGTAAAACGAGAAAGTTTGTGACTTGTATACAACGTACAGCCTCCCAGCCCACGGTCCAGTCTTGGTCTTGATTTCATTCACATGAACAGAGGAAGGGAAATAACTCTGAATTTGGCTATTAGTGTATTTTACAACTTTTAGGACCTAATGATTAAAATAAGGGCTATTAAAGTGTTCATAGTGGGAAGTTGATTCACTTAAAAAAAATGATTAGCTGAATCACAGACGTCTCTCGCCCAGTGTAAGTCTATGGGAAAAAGTCTGTTTGGGCCCAGTGGAATCACGTGACCGCTGTCTGGTCACTATGAAAAGTGGCATCAACGACCGGTGCTCTTCCTGGGGGCTTGGTTGAGATCTGTTGAGGAAATACCAAGCTCGCCCACCAGCCAGAGCACAGCCAATAGGAACGCTCTCTGAAATGACCTGCGATTGGCCAAAGTCTCCTGTCATGGTTAGATCAGATTGGTCACAGCCTGAAAACAGAGCCATGAGGAGGGGCAGGAGTCTAGTTTTCTCTCAGAACACTTGAATTACAACACGCTGAAAGGTTATTTGGGATTTTTTGGCCAATGATGCCAAAAAGTGTCTGCCTACTGAAACTTTAAGAATCGTTATGAAGTCAAGACTTTTACTTAAAATGTACTATATTTAGGCTATGGTATTTCTACTTTAGCTAAAAATGAGTAGCTAACCACCACTGTACCTCATGGAGCATCAGTGCCATGTTACGATGATCCCTTTCTCATCCCATCATCTATTAAGTATTGACACAAGATGTATTAATCAGTTAAATTACAACTTATAATCACTTTATAAAATATCAATTTGGCTGAAGCATTTTGGTTATTAGCATACAGTGGAGAGTGACACAGCGGACTGAGCTCACAGGTGACAAGAAAACAACATTTCCAACTTTAATCAAGCACAGAATGTGAATCAGTTCCACCCAGAAAAGTGAAAAGATTATGGGTGCATGCCATTCCCCTGTGTGGTGCATTCTGGGTACTGGAGTGCTGTTTTTGGAGAGAGGTTGGTGAGTGTGGTGTGGCATTTACCCAGCAGCAGGTTGACCAGGACCTCTTGCCCAGCCAGAGTGTTGCTCCTCGTGAGACACACGATAGTGCCAATGATCCACGTGATGCCGTGCCCCGTGAGCGCCAGCAGGGCGACCATGGAGCGGCAGCCTCCCCAGGAGGACGACGTGTAGGCGCACACCCCCATGCGCTTGGACAGACAGATGTCAATGGCAAGGAGGGAGTTCATCGCTATTCCCTTGAATGAAGGGTTCAGCTGCATGCAGTCTTCCTCTGGCATCTTGCCGGGCTCTCTCCGGTCCTTGCTGCCGCTGTCGGTAGGTTCTTCGCTCGGCTGGCTTGTTTGGTGCTTGATTTGACCGGGTCGCCTTGCGCCGGCGCCTCGGTTCTCAGAGGGGCCGCTACCGCCACCACCGCGGAGGGGCTGGTTCAGGGATATGAACTCAGGTCTACTCAGGACGCTGTTTCTCTCCCGCGCCCTGGATCTCACATTGTAACTCGAGGGCATGTTTTGGATCTCCTCTGTGAGTGCAATAACCGATTGTCAATCTCCGGAAGATAATTCAAGTGGTGCGAGTTCACCACGACAGTGAAACGTCCCAGGATAAACCCCCTACACCAGTCCCCCCTCCTGTGGCCTTAATAGATATATTTAGACCCGCTGGAATGTGCGATTGCCATGCTGTTTATACCTCGACCCATGCACGCTGGGAGAGTCCGTTGAATGGCATTTGCGTGGGCCAATCCAGTGAAACCCGATCTACAGCATGGAGATAAAATAACAACATGAGCATCTTGTTACGCCACAGCATGGCACAACCACACAGCTAACAGGTGCTTTACTGCGTGCGCTGCTGCTGTTAACAAAAACAGGCTAGGAAATGTGCAAGAAATACACAAGACACGGTGCTGTCATCTTACCAAGCGAAGGATGGATATGAAGCTAAATCTGGCTCCATAACACCACTGATATCCTGACAGCGAGGTCGAGCATTAAGTGAAAACCTGAAACAGTTAACCGTCAGACAATACCGTCAACAAAGGGTGAAGACGAGGCAGCCCAGCCAGTGCAGCATTTGGTACTTCCGTGCGGATTTGACGTAGTTTACGCACAAACCCGGATTCAGCCTCCGCAGTGCGCTCTGCTGTGGAGCGGAGTTCTCCAAGGTGCTTAAACAGACAGCAGATGTCTGTCATGATGTCAAAGACATAGAGACAGAGGGAGCGATCCAAAGTGTTATCATGCTGCTAAACAAACAGCTAATGGAAATAAAAGTAACTGAGAATATATATATATATATATATATATATATATATATATATATATATATATATATATATATATATATATATATATATATATAGCCACACATAGATGTAAACAATGCGTTAGCTAAAGGAAGAAAATCACACCACTTAAAAAACATATGATTGTCAGACTTTAGACCACATTGATTATTAATTATTATCACTACTGATAATAGCAATATCTAGCAGCGCCGAAAGCTCTTTATAAAATCAAATCAAATTCTTTGGCATGATTGTTGATGATACCCTGTATTACCAAATCTAAATTACAGTTTAATATTACATATTAATATGGCTATAAACAAAACAACAAAATAGATAAATTATCACAAATTAATAACGTTATTATGTACCTCCTAATAATACTAATACGACTAGTAATGGTACTACTAGTAGTAGTATTTTAATTAACAACAACAATAATAAAGTTCTTATTAATTAATCTCCAAGTTGATACGTGAGCAGAATGTGATCGAGACAGTAAATATGATGCCATTACAATACTATGACTATATCTTTAGAATATAATAAAATAATACTAATAAAATCAGAAGTAATAATAATAATGTTATTATTTATTTCTCTCCAAGTTAATTTGTGAAAGGAATATGACCAAGACAGTAAAAATGTCACTGCTACACTACGACTACAGTGATAGTCGTAGTTAGAACAACAACTAATAATAATAATAATAATAATAATAATAAACTATATTTGCATTGTCCTTTTCTTAACAACGTTACATCTTGCTTCACAGCAAGAAAACTGAAATACAATAAAATATAATATTGATAAATAAACTGCAATGAAATAAAATGATCGCCTGCCTAGTTGAACGCGCATGCGTAAAGGCATAGGTCAACGGTCAGCATGCCACAGCACATCCTCTTCAACATCACACAGAGGTCGCAGCCTGGTGATTCATTTATTTAATCTTCCTGTGGGCTGAAATCCGCTCAGCCTACATTTCCCAGCATGCTCGCAGCTCAGAGCGGAAGTGTCGTCTCAAAGATACTTATAAAGCTGCTTCTCACAGGCAGCTGAAATAGACCAATGCGTAGCGGGGTGAACCTGCCGTGGCAGCGATGGGACGAGCTCGGAGAAATGACAGCTTGTGCTGGAATTTAGGCTGAACTGCATCCCGTCAGAAACAGGACAGGACGGCAACTGTCGGCTCGGTCGGACTATGTGACAGCTGGCTTTTCTCCCTTCCGAGGCGTTATATTTTTTTATTTTTTATTTTTCAATATAAGAATGGATCCGGTGAAATGGGTGCTAAAGTTGACCCGGCGGTGTCCTTTGGATGTTGCAGCGCTCCGTCTCAAACTCGACTAGGTTATCAGTGCTTGTGGAAATGCTACCTCTCTCTGTGGGACGGTGAAATAATTTGCATCTTTATAGGGGAGAAATAACGGGAGCGAGTGTGAAGGAGAAAACGGAATTACCTCTCGGACCGAAGAACTGTGTGAGCTCTGTGGAGTCATCCAGGATTTCACCCCGCTGAAGACACTGGAGACTTTCCAGTGAATTGTTGTATAGGTAGACTTCTTTTTGCATGCTGTTTTTGCCCGCTAAAAATACATCACAATTCGTGCAAGTGCACTGCATGAGCCGTTAATCCGCACATGTATATTAAAAACGTTCAGAGTAAATCGTTAAATTGTACTCTTTATTGTGAGAATTAAATGCGCAAGGCTGCCATTAATCGTTAATAACTGTCCGCGTGTATTATTTTTGATTATGATTCTTGTCTCCAGTTGGACATAGAGCATTAGTCTTTGGATAGCTGGTAATAACACAAAGAATCACACAAAAGAGAATATGACGCCAAAGTGTAACATTAGTGGTTTTTGTTAATTATTTAGCGCATAATTAAGCCGAACCTTTTACGCGCACCTCTCCAATGGATGCATGTTGCTAAAAGGTCAAGTTATTTTGCGATAGAGGCGCCTTTAGGATGACTTGGAGCTTGACAGCATGAATACATCAGTGCACGGATAAAGGAAAGTTATTGCACCTGCACTCGTTTGATGAAGTTACGTTTACGCACCGGAAAGCATGCGCCCTACAGACATGAAGATTTTCTAGGCCTGTCTTCTCCTTTTCTGAAAGTTTTGCATCAAAGATGCATGGTTTATTTTTTATGAGACAGTTTGCTACAGATAAACACTTTTTAATCTAGTGAGTTTTTCTTTTTTTTTTTATTGGAAAACATGATGTGGATCCTCCTGTGGTGATTTTCTTGCTGTTTCCATGCGTCTTTCTTCTTCTCCAGACCTCTGGACGTTGTTGTGGATTGTGTTGCTATTTAATGCAATGGGCTGCATCCAGAGTATCAGGTGTAAGCCCAAGAGTTTCCGAGACAGTGTCATTGTCCTGGAGGTGAACACTTCCATCGACCCCAACCCCACCAGCATCGACGAGTCGTCCAGCGTTGTCCTGCGCTACCGGACGCCGCACTTCCGAGCTCACGCCCGAGTCCTGGTGCCGCCAGTTGCGGGTAAAGAAACGTGGACCATCGGCTGGATTCAAGCCTGTAACCACATGGAGTTCTACAATACGTATGGAAACAAAGGGATGTGAGTATCATGGGCTCTTTTTTTCTTATTGTGTTGTCAGGCTTGCACATCATCTTTGTTAGGTGTGTTGCACACATTTGGTCACGTACCAGGATTAATGACAAATATTAATTTTTAAAATGAGCAACATAAATATAATGCTATATGTTTGGATTATTGAACCTTAAAACTGATAAATAAAGCAATTAGGGCTGCAATTACATTTCACTACCAATTCATTTGCCAATTATTTTTTTTTTCCATTAATAAATTGGTGTCAGTTTGGTGTAAATTGGTGTAAATTTGGTCTATGAAATGTCAATAATAATTGTAAAGATGCCAGCCACAACTTCTCAGAGCCCAAGGTGACATCGACAAACATCATGTTTTGTCTAAAACCCCAAAGGTCTTCAGTTTATTATCAAAGAGAGGCAGCAAATCTGGCCATTTGAAAAGCTGGAAATTGAGAATGTGTTGCCTGAATCTATTATCAAAAAACTTTACCAATTAACTTTCTGTTGACCAACTAATCAGTGAACAATTTAAGCTATAGTTCACATAAGTAGTTAAGTTGTATTTCGGAAACATGTTTACATATCTTTTTGCTTGTGTCATCCAATTCCGATTGAAACATGAGACAATTTTTGGCAAATGCTTTCACTCAAAATAGCAAACTACAACTACTACTACTACCTTGAACTCAAGCACCTTAGGCCTGTGTTGGCATCCCTGTTTTTGTATTAGACATAATATTAAAATTATTGTTCAGTGAACATAGTCTTAAATGTGCAGTGTGTAGGATCTGGCAGCATCTAGAAGTGAGGTTGCAGATTGCAATCACGTTAAACCTCCTGTTGTGAAAGCGAGTAGGTGGCCGACGCAAAACGCAAATTGCTCTCTGTAGAGCTAGTGTTGGTTTATCCGTTCTGTGCTACTGTAGAAACAAGCCGGCTCCATGAAGAGGAACTGCTCCATATGTAGATATAAACGGCTCATTCTAAAGTAACTAAGACACAATGATTCATTTTTTCAGGTGATTATACACTAGTATACATATTAATTTATATTTTATATCTGCCAATAGATTCCCCTAAATGTTACACACTGTTCCTTTAAGTACTGAAACTTTGCAATCCATCATCTCCTTTATGCATCCAGGAAGATAATTAAAAGATTAACAGAAAAGTAAAGTGAATTGACTTGTCTGTAAGTGAACTTTAATGTTGTTCGGTTATCTACAGTATGTGGGCTTGCAGCAGCATACCTGCAGGCTACAGAGTACTTCAAAACCTGACAGATATGAGAGTAGGACATTGTGATGGAAAATATTTGCTTTGACCTTTCAGACCCCCCCCCCCCCACCCCGGCTTGTGAGTGCACAGTTTATTTTGCATCACAAACAAGAGCAGATTCAGCTCTAAGGAAATATGCTCATGACTCAGTGATTATCAAGTCTTTTTCTCATTCTCTGTCCCTTTCTTTTTCAGTGGGAATGTCTATGTGTGATAGAAATACAAATGTTAGAGAAGTAGCATTCTTATATCCTTAGTGGGCAACCACAAGCTGACCCAGAATACGCTTTATCTGTAGACATTGCAGTAAAGGATGTTTGAGTGCTGCACGTCTAAGATTAGAGACACAGTCCCCTCCCCAACACCCCAAACCCAGTATGGTGGTGTGTGTGTGTGTGTGTGTGTGTGTGTGTGTGTGTGTGTGTGTGTGTGTGTGTGTGTGTGAGAGAGAGAGAGAGTCCTCCGTTACTTTCTAAAAATCCACTACGATCAATGCTTTTTGTAAACTGCATTTGTGTTTACAGTAATTGCTTCTTTCATCCGAGCTTGGATTTTTACTTTTTTATCCAGCTGAAGTTGAATTGACACGTTATTTTGTCAAGTTTTTTGTTAGCAATGTACAATTCATATAAAAGGAGCACAGACACATTCAAAAACGTCCAATTTTGAAACACAATAGACAAAAAAATAGAAGAGCTCCCGACTTTGAAGCCTGACACATAACTCTGGAGACTAATTCCCAATGTTGTGTGCTTGACTGGGCTCACAGTAGTAGTAGTTTTCTCTCATTTTGACGGTGTAAAAGATTTCTTTTAAGATTGCATTAACCACCAAAGGCAGGACATTTTTTTTTATTAAATGTCACTTAGCAGTATTTCTCAACTATTAAAGAAAAACGGCAATCGGCACCTTTAAATATGATATGTGCTTAACAACATAACTAAAGGTGGGAAGACAATAAACACGCAATAAATATAATTAATCTCCAAAATCATAAATATAGCCCAAGGGGTGTTTGAATGCTCCCACCCACAAATCACCCCTTTGTGCAGTGTCTACATTATTTTTTTCTATCCGACGTAGCTCACACACTTCAAAAATGTACTCTATATATCATCGCATACCCCATTATTAAAGTCATTAAACTTCACAACCACATTGAGGCCACTTATTCTTGATGTTCATTTTTGAAGCAGCTCATTAGGATGCAAGAGATGAGTCTGCTCTCACTGCTGAGGTTCTCATACTAAGTAGTTTCTTTGATGGTAATAAAGCTTCAGCGTGCTGTAATTGGACAGAACAGCTGAGGACGGTAATGTGGAGGATTTCTCTGTTGGCTTTGGATGACATGCTCTGGATTCTGGACACATTCATCGTCTCTCCTCCTCCCTGTTTGTTGTAGCCGTCTTTTAGAAAGGCTTTACTTATAGGGCTGAGCTGTGTGTGTGTATTTACCAACAGGCATGCCGATGTGTGATTACATGAGGCCTCTTGTGTTACCTTAAAAATTTAAAGGTGCTAAAAATAGGAAGTGTGGCAGAGGTGGAACTAAAAAAGAAATATATCTGTTGTAAAAGTATGATACAATTAGCTTTGGCTATAATGTTTCTTAAAATGAAGTTTAAGTCTATTTGTTAACGTTAAAGGAACATACAGTATCAGTATTTTCTCATATCATATCATGTCTGAATATACCCAAATTCACCCTTTGTCTGATATGCTCTGTTTTAGCGCCTGTCTCTTTAAGACCCTGAAGATAAGATAAGATAAGATGAACCTTTATTAATCCCCGGAGGGAAATTCGGGAAAAGTCCAGTCTGCTCTGATTGGATCACAAGAAAATGTAATAATATAATACACCTTTACAAATGTAGTTCTCAAGCTGTGGGTGATATTTTCTCATGAACCTGCATGCTGTAATTAATTAATTAATTGTATTGGCACCCTATTTCTTCACTTCTACTCCTACAAAGTTGATCCAGTCTTCACAATCTGCTATTATGTCTTATCAACAGAAATCTGATACTCTAAACCATTTGGCTGCAACATGCAAATGAAAAATGAATGTTGCGGAAACAGGATATGAGCTGTGTTTCCGTGTTGCTGAGTAGAAACACGATTTTTCAATGCAGGAAATTTCTAATAATCTTTGTGTTGTCATCAGACCTAAAGCTTTGAAAACTTTTACACATCACTTGTCTAGTCTGCTCAGTTTCAGCCTGTGAAACTTAAGAGTTTATCCAAAACACATGCAATCTTCACAGTATGTTGTAAGACAGCTAATATCTTTTGGATGCATATTTCAAGAGGGTTCTTAGCAGTGAGTTTTGCTTAAGATAATATTGGTTCAGTCAAACTTTTTGTGCAAGTGAAAGTGACAACAGGTGCAAAAGAGAGGCGATAGCAAGGCAAGTCCCAAAAAAGGAATGGTTTTACATGTGGTGGCCTCAGACAATTGCTCCCTCCTTATCCTTCCTGACTGATTCCACTCTAGTTTTATGTTCTGCTAGTGTCCTTGTCACTACTTGTAGCATGAGGCAGCCCAATCACAGGTAGTTCAGCTCCTCCAGGATGGCACATCCATATGTGCAGTCGCAAGAAGGTTTGCCCTGTTGCCCAACACAGTCTCAAGAGCATGGAGGAGATACCAGGATACTGGCTGTTATATGAGGATGGACAGGACAGGGCCGTAGAAGGGCATCAACCCAGCAGAAGGACCGGTTTCTGCTCCTTTGTGTGAGGAGGAACAGGAGGAGCACTGCCAGAGCCCTACAGAGCTCCTGGTGTGCATGTTTCTGACCAAACTGCCAGAAACAGACTCCACGAGGGCGACATGAGGGCCCGACATCCTCTAGTGGGACCTGTGCTCACAGCCCAGCACCGTGCACCAGAATTGGCTGGTCCACCATTGCCGCCAAACTGGTCATGCTAGATGATGTTATAGGCAACATAACACTGATCATGGTCAAGGCTGCATTTGTACTACCAGTGGCAGAAGCTAAAAATTTCAACCATTTATCCATTACTAGTGAAGTGCCCGTTCAGAGCATGTGCCCGTCTGGAACGGACTGATTGCTTGGCCCCCAGAAGTGCTGCTTACAGCGCTGTCGAGAACCACGGCATGACTTCTTGTACCTCTAAGTGTGAAGTTGACTGAATGAACGCTTCTTGGGGTTATGCGAAGGACAGACATATATACATTCACAAATGGACAGAGAATACTTCCTTTATAGTTAGATGATGCTGCTACAGCGCCACCTATTGGCCAAATGACACACAATTTTCCATGGTCACTCAGACATCAATAGCACAAAGCGTTCAGCAGACATGACATTTGTGGTAAATCTGAGGGCAATCTATAGCAAAACTGTACTAAGCATCAAAAATCCCAAAAAGTCACTTTTCCCGGCTGGGTCAAGATATGATCTGTACCAAATTTGGTGACGATTGCTCAAAATGTGTGGCAGGAATAGCAAAAAAAAGTCAGATTTGGACACAATTCAAAATGATGGAAAATCAGTCTAGACAGACAGGGGTGTGGTTTATACGCCTAGAGTCGTCAGGACTCATAAAATAAGGACAAAAGTAAAGAATTTTCTTTCTGAGACTAATGGTTAAAAAGTTAAAGGCCAAAACGTAAAGTTCATTGTTATGGCATCACCATCTGGCCAAATTGTGCCACTTCCTACACTGCACTCTCTTGAGCAATACATCTGTTTTGAAGTTTGAAGTACATTGGAAGAATGGTTCTCGAGATATGCAAAGGACAGACAGACAGATTTAGCTAAGTATTTCAGCCACTTATCCAGTCAGTGTAGCCAACTGTTTGAACTGTTTATATTCCTTTTTAAGTTAACTATCTATTTCAGACAATTATCCATTACTTTTAGCTGTTTTGATATCTCTGCTGACTTACTAACTAGTTTGCATGGACTCTCAGTCACTCAATGTGGTGCTCAGGAGATGTTGTAGCTCACTCATTATGTAGATATATGTATATTCTGTTGTCAAATCCCAATCCTGTGGCAGCTGCAGTAGTGCCCTTGGTTGGGAATCACTGTGCGAGAGATCATGCAACATTTGCACTAACTGACATGCTCAGGAGTCACAATGTGAGGCAGTTGAATATTTTTTTTTTTTTTGTGTGAATGGTTCTTAACATCACTGCGGTTCTCTCTCAAACACTCACACCACTCATGTCAGACCATTTGGCTGTAACAAAGCAGGCAGTGAAGACACAAACAGGAAGGGAGCCATATCTCTGCAACGCTTTCACAACTCATGATCAAAGTTCCTCAGCGGGTAGACAACGTCACATCGTACCTGTCTGCAGTCTGCGCTGATGATAAAATATTGTCTGACGAAGTCGAGAATTGTTGCAAATTGTTTTGGATGCATCAGTTGAGAGGATTAACTGATTTTTCAGAACAGAAATGTACACAAGCACTCACAAGGGCCAGCTATTATCATGCATGACATGCTAATCTCACCCCCTGGGTGAATACATAAATCAGAATGCGAGGCCAGGCCAAGCAGGCAGTAAGTCATGTGGCTGGTGATCACACTGTTATCTCCTCCGTCCCGCTGATCCTCGGCTTCAGGGAATGAAAGGTAATCTTAGTCCTGCTGAGGGTGGGAAATCCATAGGTGGACAGACCAGAGGTTCCAACAGGTCACTCGATCCATTCAGTGTCGCCCGCTGTGTGTTTCACAGTATTTTATTGTTGTATTGTGCTTTTCCTCAGTAGTTTGAAAATTGGCAGAAAGATCCAACTGTGAGGCTTCGAGTCAGCTCCTTGTGTCTGTCATGTGTTGTTGGATATGATGTCAAGAGGGAGACTTGTCACACTATTGCGATGCAAATTCTCAACGATTCATACAGGAAGGATTAGACAAGAGAGCTTTTTTACACGAGGAATCATTTGGTTTGGTTTAGCGCACCAGAGATGAACGTAAAGGATAATTCTGTTTTTTTTACAACTTGGGTTATATTTTTGTAGTTTTTGGCCATTATTATCAGTAATAGAAATTATGGCATCTCTATAAAGACAGCCAATTAGACTGTTGTCAGGCCATTAAATAGGCGTTGCTATAAGCACCATAGATGTGGAATAATAGACCTAAATAAACAGAAGGTTTTATCATCTTTTGACATGGTAGATCACTAGAAGAAGGTAAAAAAAACAGGACAGCAACCTCGAGTGACTGTAGTAATTATGTTGTAATTATGAAGTGAGGCATCGTAGTATAGACAGTATTAGTTGAGGGACTTTCACCCAAGAGGGTTCACATCCCATGTAAACATTTAGTTTTTTTAAGCCAAAGCATGATGCTTTCCCCTCAAATTAACTAAGTGTTTTTGATGCCTAAACCTAAAGAAGCCTTGTTGTTTGTGGTTGAAACAGAACATTTCATGTGTTGCTCTTAAGTTTCGCTTTCAGATTTAAAATGTAGTAGGTAGAGTAGGCCCCTAATGACCCACATCTATGGTGCTTATAGCGACTGATAATGCCTATTTAATGTCCAGATAGCAGTCGAATCAGGTGCAAAAGAAGTCAGATGAGCCAAGAAATGTAACGTATCTGGAAGATGAAACAAAGTCAATATGATCCATCTCAGTTTACAGACAACTTCCTGGTTCAACTTTGGCTTACTGTGCTTGTACATGTATACAGTTCTCCTGTGCAATTTCACATTATTACACAACATTTCGCTCCAGAGGAAGGGGTTTACAACAAAAACACAGCAATTCTTCATTTCAGGAAATTATATAGTAATAAAAAGCGAATAGATCCCCCGCAATCCTACACAATAAGCACCTTCAATATCGATGAGCTCCATTTCTGGGTAAATCCTCATCTATGGATTTCTACTTCCAGGTCGAGTTGGGAGCTCCCAGATCTGCGTGAAGGCAAAATCCAGGCCATCAGTGACTCGGACGGGGTGAACTACCCATGGTACGGTAACACCACAGAGACCTGCACTGTGGTAGGCCCCACCAAGAAGGACAGCAAGTTCACTGTTAGTATGAATGACAATTTCTACCCCAGCGTGACATGGGGTGTGCCCGTCAGCGACAGCAACGTGCCTCAGCTTAGCAGCATCCGCCGCGACCAGAGCTTTACGACCTGGCTGGTGGCCATCAACCAGGCCACCTCAGAGACACTCGTCCTGCAGACAATCCGCTGGAGGATGCGGCTTCACATCCAAGTGGACCCGGAGAAGCCTCTGGGACACAGGGCTGTCCTGAACGAGCCAGTAGCCCAGGAACAGCCCCAGATCCTGGGCAAGAATGAGTCCATCCCCTCTAACGCCATGGTCAAGCCCAACGCCAATGACGCCCAGGTGCTGATGTGGCGGCCAAAGAACGGTGACCCCGTGGTGGTCATCCCACCCAAATACTGACCTGTTTCACTGACCAGACTGGCCTTGGATACCTTAACAGTATCATCTCTTATTTGTTTTTTTTTTTGTTCCTGCTTGTCACCAGCTCTCACCGCTTTAACCCTTTCCCTCTTTTTTGCCTCTATATTCTTCTCTCTTATGTTTATTAAAAAAAAAAACAGCAAACAGGCTCTGGAAAAAAGACCAGCTGTTGCTCCGAGGCGGGGGCTTGAGCACACTTTTTGAAACTGGAGTGAACAAACTGTAACCATTCTACCTTCAAACTGGGTCGGGTCGCACTGTGCTAAATGAAATCATTGCAAAAATGAAGAGAATTTCTTTGTTTTATATTTGTTTTATATTTTTGGCTGTTTGGGCCAAGTGATACGGGGTTTGTGAGTGTGGGTGCATTTAAGTATTTACATGACCATGTCTGTGCACATACTGCATACATGGATATGCACAAACCTTGAATACCAGTTGTGTTTTTATTTATGGGCTGGGAAAGAGTGCATTTAATTTTGTTTGTTGTTGCATTTCGGTGACATAGTAGATTTTAGTACTTTTTTTAAGAAAACATGCAAGACATTCAATCCATGCTGCCTTAAGTTTACATTGCTTTCCACTGCAAACGTTTTAGCCTTAAACAAAGTGCAATGCAGTATTTTAGTCATTTGTCCCATCTCTTCCAGACTGTTGGTGCTGGCGTGTGTGGGTTTAGGACAGGAACGATACCACAGAAGAAGAACCGGGGTGTGAAGGCTTTTGCATGCACCTGACAAATGTAATGTCTCACGAGTACAACCAGCATTATGCATAGACACATTTACACAACCGAGCTAACTAGTTGTGTTTTCAAGTGCATTATGCAACAGAAGAGATGCTCTCTACTGATAACGTGAACACCAGTAAAGCCAACCCTTGTCAATAGCACTCAACACAATGATGTGTAATAACAAGTCGAGCAAAGCACTCCACAGCTAACCTCAATTAATTCACTTTATTCTGTTTATAGGCAGTCGTAGCATTCAGCATCAAAAGTTTTCCTTTCTCATATCACTCCATCTCAGGGCCCTTTTTTCACTTCCTTCCTGTCTGGCCTACTCTTTCTTGCCACAGCACAACGAGTATATAAGTGTTTGCATTGCTCACATTGAACAATCAATACCGTGATTAATAAGCAGCCACAGACAGGGGAAATAACTGGAGACTTAATAACCGGAGAATAAAAATAGGATATCTGCTGCGCTGTCAGTCTTGGCAGTCTTACACATTTTATTTAGCCTATTATTGTTGCCTTCCTTTAAATCACTACCATCTCTTTTCAAAACTCGTGTTAACAGTAGTTTTGTACCTCACTCTCAATCATCTGTAATCTTTATCTACAGCAGTGCTCTTCCTCCCACTTCCTCCTTCCCCTCTTCTTTCTCGTTTTCTATCAGTTGCAGAGGCATGAAAGTTTGATCCCGACTGCTCGGTTGGCATATAGATGACCCACTTCTCTGCCCTGCCGGTTGTAGATCCCGCTGTAGAAATGTGGGGTTTGTTTCCCTTTATTTCACCGCCAGTAAGACACAAAGACGTGCATACACAAACAGCTCTGGTCAGCTAAATACCAACATTAAATGAGATGATGCCCGTTAAGCTGTTAATCTTTGAGAAGGGCTTCAGCTGCAGACTCTTAAAAGCAGCAAGAGAGGCTGCATTTGGCATCACAGGAGGCCAAAATGTGAGTAAAAAATGATTTATGTAGACATACTATTTTAATATGTTTATGAGCTCTGTAAGTTTTTTTTTTTTTTTTTTTTTTAATGGCCAGTTATCAGGTGTTACAAAGCTCACTGTGCTCACCAGGTTCCTGTGTTTTGCCTCCAACCAAAGAAATAATTTGCATGCAAGTCATGTATCACAAAGATCAGTGTATCAGCGTCTTCTTACTATCGACTGTACAAAGCATTCATTCATCAAACTCTGTGTTTTTTAGGATATTCTGTGCATTTAACTATAACAAAATTGAATTATTCAGTAGTACTTTGGCCAATATTTCTACCAAAATACTTTTTACCTTTCTTCTTCTGATAATTAGATGAGAATATCAATACCAACAAAGAGTATAGATGCAAAGCTGCTGCCATCATTTTGGACTGCAAGCACTTATTAAATTTCTAATATTTTTATTTTTCCACACCAGCCATTTTGGTAAAGACATTAAAGTTTCAGTAGGCATCAGTTTTTTGACATCACTGGGGAAAAAAAAAATCCATAATAACCTTTCAGTATAGGGTTCTGAGATAAAACTACACTTCTGCACCTCCTCATGTCTGTTTTCAGGCTTTAAAAAATCTAGCCTCTGACAGAAGACCAATCACAGGTCATTGATACTAATGTTCATAGTGGCTAAACGGTGGTACTACAACTTCCGTGTCCATCACTCGATGTCATTGGGCCCAAAAAGACTTTTCCCCATAGACTTACATTGAGAAAGAGACATCTGTAACTCAGAGGATATTTTTTGTTGTTGAGGTAAACCAACTCTTGAGTAAACAGCACTTATAAATCAAACGTACTAATAGCCGAATCCAGATTTATTTCCTTCCTCTGTTTATGTCTATGGAGAATGTGATAGCAGCACAAGACGAGATGTCGGGACCCCGGGACCAAGTCATGCGACCGAGCAGATGCTTCTACGCATATCGGACACTCGCGTAGGCCCAATAAGACCCGGAAGACCCAGAAGATCTGGGTACTTTTCCAGCCATTTCGCCTTCATGCACCACTGAGTAACTTTCATAGGAATGAACAGGGCTCCGCCTCCAATATTGTATATTCATAGCATTTCCTCAAGAGATCTCAACATGGCTACCGGGTCACAAACTTTCTTATTTTACTGCTAAACAGTATTCTACAAGATGATTCTGAACACATTTGAGGTGAGAAATAGGCATTACAGTAACAGAATATTGATTCATGTTTGATCAGTGCTGCCTAGTTTGACTGTTTGATCAGAGTTTGTGAGTAACCATAGTCATTTTAATATGCTTTCCAATGAAAATGAGAAAAATTATGTCAAATTTATCATTCCCTCTAATGTCACAAATCATATCGCAATTGTGATATCAGTCAAAATACTCTATTTAAATTAGATTTTTTTTTTTTTCAAAATTGTGCAGCCCTATGCATTGCCTAATTCTTGCCTCAAATGTTTTCAAAAACATATTTTAGTGTACTGTTAAGTTGCAAAATGAGAAAGTTTGCGCCCCGGCCAAAACCAAGCACCACTCAGTGACCGGAGCAAACTCATTTTTCCAAAAAATGTCTTGTGCTACTTGTCAGGATACAGTGACAGTTTGAGCAAATATGACAAAAGGTTACCAAGTGCAGCTTGAACCAGAGCTCAAACATCCACTCGATCAACATCCATTTGATGCCACCAGCTATTATAATACATGTTAAAGCCACACATGCTTGTGCTTGTTTCATGTACAACTACCTCTGCTCCAGGCTGGGTCGCAGGGCTCTCGCTGTGGAGGGTGAAGAGAAGTAAAAGGCCAGTGGGGGACTACTGTCATAATTAGATCTGCGGTGACACACTTGCATGCCCTAGGTGGACTGAACTGTTCCGAGTCTGTGCCATGCAGCGCAAGGGCCAGCTGAAGTCATGGATGAGGTTTAAGTGAGGTCAAATAGCAAAGGTCAGCGTCAAAGTGTTTGCGAGAAGGGAGCTGTCAGAGTCCTAAAGAAGAAGAAGAAGATCAACCTTTATTAGTCCCGCGAGGGGAAATTCAACTTTTACACTCTGTTTGTTAACTTATACACGGTACGTGCAGACCCGAAACACACACATGCACATGCATCAATGGAGAGATGTCAGAGTGAGGGGGCTGCTCCTGACAAGCGCCCCGAGCAGTTGGGGGTTTGGTGCCTTGCTCAAGGGCACCTCGGCAGTGCCCAAGAGGTAAACTGGCACCTCTCCAGCTACCAGTTCACACTCAGTTCTTGGTCCATGTCGGGACTTGAACCGGTGACCCTCCGGTTCCCAAGCCAACTCCCTACAGACTGAGCTACTATGTACTGAGTGGCGGTGAGGGAGTGAATATGAAGGTGAAAACAAATTTAGACATTAAAGCCAGATTAAAATAACAGTGACATTTACCAAGCACAACTTGGATGTCAACTGTGTTATTTCAATTTGTTTGTGAGCAGAGAAAGCTGCGGCTCATGTTATGAACCTGGCAACCTTTCACCTAACATAGTATTTGTATCTGCACAGTAATGTCTTGCGATGACTCCGGTGGATAGCACTTGAGCTGGACTTGTAATGTAATTAAACCTTGACACGCAGAGTTTCCCATACTCACAACATGTGTGCGTACTCATGTGAGCATGTGTGTTTAAATCCCATTTGAGGGATTTAGGCAGGATGAGGAGTTTCACTGATGTGCTTCTGCTGTTGAGTCATGATTCTGTCTCTCTCGCACACAAACACAGTGTAGGGGAGGTTACGTCCTTGTCACAAAACAGGGACAGAGCTTGCCCTCTCTCTCACACACACACACACACACACACACACACACACACCACACTGTAAACACCCTGAGGGGAAAGGAGCAGGCCTGGCGTGGTATCTGATTGTCACAGCAGTGTCACATTGGCAGTGAGGACTCATTTATCAGCCCTGCACGTGGACCGTCTGAACACATGCACATGCTACAAAGCCATATGCACAAACACACCTGTTTACTAATAAACAGGAAGTGATACATGCATCTTTTCTGTTGTGAAGCTCGAGTGAGTCGGTTTTAATTGAGGCCATTGAGTGGGCGCCTGTCAACTATCAACATCACTTCATGTTCTATTGTAGGAAAAGGGCAGTTAATTATCTTCTTTGTGTGTGTCTGAATTTGTTAAAGCTGTGTTAATGTTGTGTATTTTATGTTCATGCAACAGAAGAACGTCATAAATGCTTTATGTGCTTCCTTAACTAAGCCACAGAAAAACAAACAGTTTGTTTGCTGTACAGAAGACAAAAAGGTGCCAAAATTGGACAAAGCCAAAACTATGCAGTAGGTTACTGTTAGTAACTTGCGAGCTCTAAAACCTCATGGCACTTATTAATAGGCCTGTTTTCAGTTGTTTTTGATCATTAAATGTATTTAACATGTCCTGAGAAACATCACAAAGGCAAAATGTAGCCACGTGAAAGACTTGTTTTTTCCTGCTTGTACGGCTGAGCCAAGTGGACGAAAGCCTCCTCTCCTAAACCCACACCATTACAGTTCTTCTGGGGCTGCTACCTTTGTTTCAGCTTTAATTGTAATTTAACTCCCATGAGGCATTAGCGAATTATCATCTCCCAATAGAGGTGAAGTCCCTCCCCTTCCAGCGGACCCCATGGGACCTATTTCGGCAACAAATACGTACGGTACGGTAGTCAGCTGAGAGAGACAAATCATTTTTTGATACCATCTGAATTGCCCCATGGATACGATGTTTGTCAATTTAAAACTAAAATTTCTATATCTTTTATTTTTTCTAACACAACTACTTCCCCACCCCAAACTTTTATCCACAACTCCTGGTCTTTTTATCAGTCGGAAAGAGACAGAACGAGTCAGACACATTGCTGGTGTGAGTACAGCCCAGTAGTTTACGATTATGCTTCGCACTTACGTGACTTTGGGATGTGTACTCTTTCTAATTATGTATTTTCACAGCCTGATGCTTCAACAGTTTTACAACAAACCGCGACTTTCTTGACTTGCAAAATTCTGTTTTAAATTGGCAAACATCAACGGGATCAAAAAATGATTTGTCTCTCGTTTAGTCCCATGGTAGTCCACCACCGGAAAAACATCCCAAGTTCACACTCAGGACCACCTGCCTTCATTTCCTGGCTTTACCTTTTGGTTCTATCCCATGAAAAAGAAAAGTTCAGTTCATCTTGCGGTTCTCTTTACTATAAATCAACATAGTTTAAATACAGCCCTAATTGTAGCACAGAGGACAATATGAGCGACTATGTGTTTGTTTCTCATCTCGTTTGGTTTGTTTTCTGGAAATACAGTACTGAAATAGTTAAAGCAGTTTGCATTCTTTTGTTCAGCTTTGACTTGTACACCAATACTTGAAAATGGGTCAGTTCTGGCAAATATTTAAAACTGTGAAAATGCACAACACTGGGGAAACAAACCCTGAAAGAAAATATATAAAAGGTCTTTTTTCATGAATGAATAAAATGTGCAAATATTATCTGTTGTCTTTCCATTTATTTTTTGATCATACTTTTCCTATTGTGATATTTTGAAGCCAGTAGTGTCTTTCCTTTGCGGTATGGTAGATGCACACTACATAATTACCTTCCTTAATGACTAATACACTGATACGCAGCAATCTACTAGTTTCATCCATACATGTGTCACTTCAGGATGGTTTCCTTTCCAAACACATTGGGCTGTGTGTTCATTCACTGCACCAATCAAAGAACCAGATACCCTGTGAGCCACGACAGAAAGAAACGCTGTCTTGAGTGCCGAATTGAAAAATCTCGAAAGCCTGCATGCATACTAACAAACCCCGAGGCTACACATACATGGCTGAGCACATGATGTACTGTATGCCAGAGATATCTGCAGCATCGGAGAGGATGTTACTGCTCTATATATGTCTCCTTTTGTTGATGACAGAGATTAAAAACAATGAAAGCAGAAAAAGAGGACGTAGTAGAGTGAAAGAAAGGGATAAAACCAAGAAAGGATAAAAGAAACCCTTTAGAGTCATGTGGTAAGGGACTACGCTGATTTGACATACAGTCAGGAAAACGTCAAACAATGAGAGAAGATCTTGCCTTTTCAACTACCTATATATATATATATATTACTAAAGATTATAAAGAAAGGAAATTCCCATTCTACAAATAAACCTCAAAAGTAATTTTACAATTTATCTGTAGTACAATTCAGCGGTATGTGGCGTGTCTGCCTTTCGGTTCAAAGATAAACCACTCATGTATCTACCTACCTTTACAGCAGGGTGAAAGCTGGTAAAAGTAAATACTCTGCTGAAGTGTGGAGAGTGGCGACTCCTCTGACAGTCTTGAAGTGACTCTTTCTGTCCTCTATCTCTCATTATTGACGCCTTCACAGGTCTTTTCAATCTTATTCTTTTAAATTCATACTTTACTTTAATTTACACTTTTAGTTGCTGTTTAAAAGATAAAACTGGCAGTATATAATATTTTTTTTATGTCAGTAAATCCCATTAACTCTCTGAGACCCACAATAGACCCGTTTTTGTCTTTTTTAGAGTTGTACGGGGGGTTTTAGGGGGAGATAACAGGTCAGTAGTAGATGTCACATAGAAGTGGTGTACGTCACCTAAAAGCTGAGAACCTGAAGATTAATTTGAGATGCAGCTCAGCGCTATGCGTCAAGTTCTTCTACTTATGAATCAGAAATAAACATGAATTAATGAATTAAAATAAATAAAGGGTTTAGATCAGTATATGGTAAGTATATGGTGGCCATTCCCATGCTCTATTATGTCTCATACGTTGTTGCAGCAGGTTTTGGGTTGATACCATTTGTTACACAAATGGTCAAGAAATGACAAAGAAACTCTGTTATGGGGAAAGGAATCCCACCTCAACAGCCAGATGTCAAATTATAAAAGTAATGGGTCTCTGACATGAGGTGTCTATTTATTATACAATGCTTGATCAGCAGACGGTTACTGTATCTTATGCTTTGACAGCAGATTTGAACGTTGTTTTTACAGAAAAAGACGAGGATACGAGGGATACGAGGGCATTGAAAGACATTAAGATTAGATTAATCCAATTTAAGAGTCTCCATCCTTTTTACTGGACCCCGTCCAGACGGTTCAGACTCGAGCTCAAGGACAACGCTGACTGCTGGAAGTGCTGCAGCTCTAAAGGGACTCCTCTTCATCCACTCTGGGAATGTCCCATGATTCAGGACTACTGGCTAAATGTTCACGAGCGTATAAAAAAACATTATCCGGACCAACTTTGAGTTCTACCCGAGGCTATACTATATGCTCTCAGTGATCCATAAATGACATCTCACTGCAGAGCCACAGACTTAATGAAATTATTATGAGAAGCTGGAGGAAGCCAGGTGAGGCGTCTTTAAATGAGCGGTTCACAGAGTCAGCAAAAGTGGCATCATACGAACAAATTTCTTTCAGCTTGATGGACAGGATTGAGAAAAATGGCAGTGAAGTGGGGAGACTACTTGAAATACATGGGTCATGTGGACAGATCTTGAAGCAAAGCACACAGTACTTTCATACACAGCACACACACACTTTATATCTCTGAAAACTGATTGGATGTTTGTAAATTAGATCAGACCACGGTGCAGGAGAATGTAGGCGTATGCATTTGATTTATGTCTTTCATTTATTTACTTATTTTTGTATTTTATTTGTATATTGAGATTTTTTTTGACATTGTTTTTGAATATATTTATCTATGACTTTTATTTTTACATCAATGTTGTGGACCAACATGAGACAATGGTCTTGTTAAAAAAGTAAATAAAACACTAATGATAAAAAGAATTGATAAAAATGATCAATAATCCCTCCAAAAAAAAACACACATTAAGACAGCAAGACCTTGAGGAACACCACAGAAAAAGCCATGCTGTGATTTGTGTGCATAAATACATACAGTATACAGTGTCTATTCAATGACATGGCTACTACGGTGGCTGACACGAAAACACAAATGGCTCTCTCTAGTGCTAACAAAGGCACAATTCATATTTTCAGGTGATTATACACGAATAAAAACATACTCGTTAATAGTATATTCCATTTCTGCCAATAGATCCTCCTAATACCTTTAAAAGACTGATACTTTCTAACTGACTTTTCTAACCTGTCTGTAGCAAGTAAACCCTTTAAAACTGCTCACTAATATTTATTTTGAACATCAGAGCTAAATCATGATGAGATGAGGAACAATAGAGCAATGACTAACTCTCAGTGGCTTTGTATCCCACCAACACTCAGTCAGAGTCAAATGAATTCATGAATCTGAATTAAGTCATTGAAATGGCGGAGGGTACACAGGTACACTGAACAGCTATAATAAGTTATTTTACATCCCTTCTGCACTGCACCTACATTATAACTCTTCAAGGATTGTAAAGTGCTCTGCTGGGTTGCTTAATTTTCAGGTCATCACTTGGTATACAATATTATCACATTAAGCATGTAGGTAAGGGCTTAAAATTAATCTTTAGTCTACATTGTATAAGCAAGGGGATAATAATGTCCCTTTCAGTACAGGCTCAGAGAATCACCACAGACGTATGGAGGAGAGTGACTCACAAATGTCAAGACAAGTTTGGGATTTCACCACGGCTTTAATGAGAACTGGAAAGTGTGGATAATAGCAGAGAAGGGCTGATGAGGTAAAGTGGTACTATGCTGTATTTGGATGTAATGAGTGATCCTATGACGTGTCACTATACCAAACGCTCCAGCAGCAGCTTCTGTATGTCTAGCTGGACGGCAGCCTCTACTGTCTGTGCTATCCTGGTCACATTCTTGAGCTCTACATTCACTGCTATATTTGACTCAGAGTCTGTGAGTATGTTGCAGTGTCTCCCTACATGCATCCACCTGTCCCCATTTGTAATACCAAATAATCACGGTGCCACCAGATGTTACTATTAATACTCCCATGGTGCCAATGTTAGCGTTGTAATAGCTCTCTATCATTCTTTGTGATCTCTGGGACAATACTGGGGTTTAATAGCCACTGAGCCATAGAAATATACTGTACTGGCTCAGCTATAAAGACCTCTGTCTATACCAGGACTGACCTCCTTATAACTTTGTTGTTTGGAGCAGGGTTTAGTTTATACTTTATCACTACTTCAACCTGCTTGATTTTCAAAGTTCCAGTACTTGCAACAGGGTCTGAAATTAGCAACCACCAAATGCAGGCAAATTCGGCGGCAGAGGCGGGGGACATCATTCGGCTATCCACCACTTTCGCAGGCAGGGAAAACGCTAGAGATGGTAATAGAGAATAAGTTCCTGTTGAGGAATGGTTCATAATTGTCAGATTCCTTGATATCTCATGCCCCCCCAGACTACGATTCCTCTGTATTGATTCTTCCCGCTACGCTTGCATAATGACGCATACTCACGCTGTACCATGTTTCAGTTTGTTTGGGACCAGAGCCACGGCGGAGAGAAAAAAAGCACTCAAAAACATGGCGCTACTAAACCTGAGGGAATGCACCCTATTTTAGTTAGTTAGTTCTGTTACCTGTTACAAGGCGGTGGGCAGCACAGTCCTGCTTGGTTAAATAACGGCGCTACTAACGCTAAAGAGATTCCATTAAATTACATTAAGAGGCATTCAAGCTCCGCTCAGTAAAAATGACTGTTGGGTGAAAGTAAATCAGTGTTAATGTGTTCATATGGTATCTTGTAAAATTGAAGTTTCTTGGACACAAGTCATTTAGAATGGAAAAAGCATAAAATGACTAATCAACAATAGAAATCTTAGTTGACTAAGACCAAAATGACTGATTAGCTGATTGATCGATTAAGGGGGCAGCCCTACATTTTAGTGGAATAAATTAGAAAATTCAAAGACATTTGAGAAGGCAAATCTTTAACCTATCAATGAAAACTGGGATAGTCTGATGTAAACTATGGCTTCAGACCATTATCTGAAATATTTTATGCAGTGTCGACAAGGGCCAGGAATGAATACTTTCTGACGGCACTGTGCTGCATATGTCTGTTATGAAAAGACCAGAGACGGATGAGGCCACAAACTGCACCGTGTTTGGATCCCTGTGTGCGTTCAAGGATGTAATATCCTGTTTGGCCTGTGGGATTCTCAGTCAACACAAACAGGACAAATGAACGGAGGGAGAAACAATGAAAGATTTCTATTAAGCGACTTACTTTCCTCCAGTCACAAGATTTGATGTCCCCATTGATAGCAGCGGTCACACGGTTTCTGCAGGCTTCTCCAAGTTAAAGTCAAGACTTGTTAAGAGCTTTTTAATACCACATTAAATGCTGTTTACCGTACTGTCCATTTTATGATCATAACAACCACAGCAAGTAAAAGTGTGATGATTATATAGTGTAATTTGTTCTGGGTACTTCCCAGTAGTATATCACAATAAGAAATGAATGCAACCTCATAAAAATGGCATATAATGAGTGGACTCAATAATCAAGTTTTTGCTAAATTGTCAGCAGTAAGAGTGTTTGGTACAGGTCTGATGGTGCTGATTGAAACACCACAAAAATACACAAAAGCATTTCTTAACGGAGATTACTGGCTATGGCAGGCAAGACAAAAATACTTCACAAAAAAGACTTTTGTGGATTAAATTTAAGACTTTTTAATACCCTCTAGGGCTTTTTTAGGGGACTTTATTTAAAGGGGAAACATTACAGGTGAATATGGTAAAAAAGCAATCACTTTGAAAATTCCCCAGCTGATTACTTACATACACTTAAACTTCATTTTGTTATATATGCACATTAGAGGCAAAGCTTTTTACAGAGGGAATTTTGGATCTCTCTTTATCTCTCCACAAATAAAAAAAATATGGTCATGGCCATAAAAACAGCCATAAAAAATAAGAATAAAATAAATTTTCAATAAATCAGATTATGTATGAAATATGACCAACACCCTCAGTAAAAAAAAAAAAAAATAAAATCTGAATATAGATTTAGATAATAAAACAGGAAAGTTTGCTGAACGTAAGTGCTGCTGAAGTAGAGATTTCTGGAACGAATATAAGAAAAACGTAATTTTTAGTAAACAGCCTTTAATGATATAAACTGTAAAATTTCATGCATTTTGAAGACACTACAGGTGATTAGGTCAATTTAAATTTTTGTATGACATGTTTTCTGAAATTGTATGTTTATATATGTTAATGATCATTATTTAAAGCTTACTTTGGGTGAATTTAGGAGAAATCTAAACACCTCAATGTGTATTTTGGATGTTTTCTTTATTTCAATTTAAATTTAATGCTGCAGCAAAGAGAATAAATCACTGTTGGACTCAAGCCAGGCATTCACACTGTAACCCCTACAGTTATGTAAGAGACTGGTGTTTAAACAACATCTGGACAGACTAAAAGCCTTAAATAAGGACAACAACTGCTTACTGTACAGTATATAATGTGTATTCTTCCATTTAAATTAATGATAGCAATTAAACACTGAACCTCCCACAAGCGGGGACAAGGGCACTTAAAGGCAAACTTTAATTGCCATCAGCGTAATTACAGCATGTGATGTAGTTGGATGCTACACCTCCCACACTCTGCCAAGGCTTTTGTAATAAACACAGACATCACAAGCAGCTCCTGAGGGAGAGCATTTAGATCTCAACACACAATTATAAACGGAACTACTTCTTAGCTAGAAGTTAAGCTGAAAACCTCATTTGACCTGTGCCTGCCTTGTTAATAATTCATTTCTGTGAATATTAATACCTTCGCCCACATTAATAAAACATAAGACTTAGTCTCCTTTCATTTCAGTTACTAACTGTGAAGAGGGAGAAATTAAAGCAGCTTACAAAAGGTCAGGTGAGGGCAGGTCTAAAATAGGTGGAAAAAAGCAGACAGAGTGACATTTTTTGAATAATTTCAATTACAGACTAATTTTTCTGAGGCCAAATTGAGCTTTACACCACCAGTGTGCTTTTGTACCAGGTGAGGATGTGCTGCCACATGGTGATGTATGCTCACATGTCTTGGCTAAACTCTCATGTGGTTTTCTGACTGTCGAGAAATGTCAAAAACAAACATTTCATTAAGATTGATAGCAGTAAGGACGACGTGCGAGAACATTCTTCAACACCATTTTTGCTTAAACTAAATTCATGGGTGCGGACTGACATGTTGCACCGCTGTGCCATGTGTAGCACCTCCATATATCAACGGGTCATTCAGTCGCCGTCAATAATGCACTTTCTAGCGCCTTTTATAAATGCTTCATTAGTTGTAACACATAACCAGCAGCAAACTACTCCATTTGTCAATCCTAAGTCAGATCAGATCAACGCTTTATAATAACCATCATTAATAAATGGTAAATTGATAGCCTATTAAATTTTATAGTTCTTTGACTTTTAACAAACATTGAAATGATAAGCAATTAAGTTTATTTATTATTAGTAATACTATAATTTACTTTATTTTAACAGTTTATTGTTGCACACATAATAACATTTGATATACTATATTAAGTTATTCTATTAGTGTTTGTTAATGATTACCAAATGATTTGCTATGAGAGTGGCAGTAAAACAAATAGTGTGAAATGGTTAATAAATATGTTGTAAAGCATTTATAAGCATTATTTAGATAGATAATAGTTTGCCCGTGGTTAATAATTGGCTTCTGGTCCATATATCTATGTAATGTTTATAGATGTTTTACAAACAAGGCTAACGCTACACAGTGTGAATCATTTTTAACTATTTTCTAACTGAGCTAAAGCCATGAAACAATAACAGACTGGATCAGCAGTGCCCATGTCAGCTGGCATACTCTGACATTATCTGCAATCAATCATGTCTGGATGTAATTAAGGTAAAAGCTTAGTGAGCACATGGCCTATGATTCCTATGCTTATCCTCTGACCAATCAGAAAGAAAGCCACTGGTTACGGGTAGTTTGGCCACATGCCTCTTACAACAAACATACGACACTAAACTAATGACAATGAACTGACTAGAGAGCTGTATGACAAACACACCACTGGCTAAAAAAGGTAAAAGCTCATACTGTTTGTGCTGAATCATGTACAGTGTCTCATATTGATGACCAAAAACAGGGGCAAAAGGAATCATTTTTTTGGGGGGGGGGGGGGGGTATGGATTTAGTTAATTTATGTACCCTAAATTTGGGCAGTACAGCACATCTGCTGACACCAGCGTGTTTAATATGCATTCAAATGCGATATGCTTGTTTATTGAAAAGGGGAAAGTCCTAGATTCAGCAAATAAGAGAATTGAATACTGTAAGTGTTGACTGATCCAAGAGCTCAAACTCAAATACTCTCAAAGGGATGTTGATGAAATAATTAAAGTCCTCTGCTGCAAAACAGATTTCAAAAATGATGTCAAAACTAATCAAATAACACTTCAAGAGGTCAGATTGGATAACAGCATAGGTCCTTTTGGGATCAGTTCAGGTAAAGCTGATGAAACCTGAGCGATGACTGAAATCTTAAAGCTGCAGTGTGTAGAAATGGAGCAAATATGATAAAGAAAAAAGTTATCTTTATAAAACAGTCACTATATCCTAACAGGACTGCATGAGACAGGTAATCTGGACAGGAGGAAAACAACCAATCAGAGCCGAGCTGGAGCCTGCCGTCTCTGAGCAGCTGTCAATCAAACGGTCAAACTAGGCAACGCTGATCAATAAAGTACTATCTTATCTTAGTTGCTTAGATGTAAAATTAGAAAGTTTGTGACCCGGCAGCCATGTTGAGATCAGTTGAGGAAATACCAAGCACCGCCCACCAGCTGGGGCAAACTTTCTCAATTCACAGTAACTACAAGATGTTTCTGAAAACATGTGAGGAGAGAAATAGACATTACAGTAGCAGAGTATTGATTCACATTTGATCAGCGTCGCCCAGTTTGAGCATTTGATCATGACTGACAGCTGCCTCCGTTGAATGAATGGCCATTAGGAACGCTCTGTCTCTGAAATGACCTGTGATTGGCCAAAGTCTCCCATCATGGGCTAGATTTTTTAAATCCTGAAAACACCCTGGACAGGTCGCCAGTCCATCGCAGGGCACATAGAGACAGACAACCATTCAAGCTCACATTCACACCTACAGGCAATTTAGAGTCATCAATTAACCTAAACAGCGTGTCTTTGGGCCGTGAGAGGAAGCTGGAGCACCCGGAGAAAACCCACGCTTTCACGGGGAGAACATGCAAACTCCACACAGAAGAGTCCCAAGCCAGATTCGAACCTGCGACCCTCTTGCTGTGAGGCGAGAGTGCTTGGACGGCAAGGTAAAGTGGTGTAAATATTCTAAATATAGTGTACACTTAAACAAATATTGATTTTCTTCTTCTTTCTTTTAGGTGGTCAAACTAGGTTTTACTGCTTCCCCAATCCATAGCAGTACATTGCTTTGCTCCTGTGTGGTAACAGTTTTTCCAAACGGAGGGCTGCCAATTTTTACTGTGGTTAAGACACTGACTATGGAAAGGTTCCTCATACAAGATCACTTCAAAACCAAAACTATCCTTTGCAGCTCAAGTTCAAACTGGATACCACTGCTATAGAAACAGGGAATGCTCACCTGAGTGGGAAACTTAGAGGTGATGTTGGGAAGCCAGCTGTGGCTCCGCACAGAAAAACAGCTTTTTTTTGTTGCCATAGCATGGAGCTAACATTAATGCACTGTCAGACAAGCCATGCACTTCAACACTTCTTCTGGTGGAGTCTGTCTCATTTTAGATGTTCTGTAATATTAACAACAATAATTGGAAAGGAAACAGTGTGGTGATGCTGAAAGCCTCTCTCCCTGACATTCATGATCAAGTCTATTAGATAAGACTTTGCAAAGGCAGGGCTCTGTTTTTGGACATTTGCCTACACTCGGAGGACTAAATAGAGTTTGATTTAAATTAAAACTCTCAGTATAAAGCTCCTTTGAAGTATCAGTATAAGTAATGACACTGAACTGCCTAATCCCTGTGAGTCAGATAAAGACGGAGAGGGAAACAGAGTGAAGGAGGAGGAACTGAGGCAGGTAGGTAATTAAAGGTTGGGAGGCTGGGATGGACTTACGGGTAGAGCTTCTTGAGTGTTATTCATCATGCATGCAGTGCTGCTATAATGCTTAAAGCTGTGCTTAGCATTTAAGCATGAATACTGGCATACAAAGTGATCATGTCCTTACAATCTACAACTTAGTAGTGACAAACATACCTGGAAGTGATGAGTTGAAAACAAAAATAAAAAACAACCATAACATTTTAAATATTGATAGTAAATGTTAAAATGCAAGCTTAGGGCAAAGTATAAAGCAAATATTGTCGCTTGCTTCGGATTTTTAGTGGCGGGTTGTTTTTGAAAAGGGACACTTTTACTACTACTTTTGCTACTTTTTTTTTTTAGGTAAAATATTTTACATGCCAAACATGGTTAAGAATATATCCAATTAACTTCATTACATGTGGGCAAAGAGAAGTCCAGTGTAGATATGCACATTTATGGAAAAATTGTCCACACAAAGAGATGTTGCTCAAGACCAAGAGTCTACAGACCGTATATAAAGATGGACGGCATTACAGCTCCCCAAAAGTGAAGTCAAAACATCTGGTTAACCTCCTGGTGGCTGGCTGCAGTATAGGTCACAAATCCCACCTCCTCCATATTAGCGGATGGGACAAAAAGTCAAAGCACACGCCATATGCCGGTATATTTTTCCTAAAGATGGGTTCTGTCATTTTAGTTCTTATACTGATGTACGACATTTTTCCAATAAGTTTGTTTTTATTAGTTATTTGATGCTATAAAAAGGGTGTGGGACGTCATGATTGGCAGCTGTGGTCTATCTTGCCAACAAGCTGCAGCCGTACTCTACTCTTGATTGGTTCAGGCAGGTAACTTCACCTCCACCGTGCGATCACTAATGTGCAGACCCAGGCTCCAAATGACATTAAAATCTAAAGATGGCAGCTCCTATATATGGGATATTTTGGTACAGTTCTGTACAGTGGGAGGAAGTGGAGACGTGTTTTATATACATCTATGGGCGGTACTTAGGCACAGCGGAGCTTTGAGCTAAATACTAATGTCAGCAAGCTAATATGCTCACAATGACAAATCCAATAGGCTGATGCTAATAAGTGATAATGTTTATGTTTCTAAATTTTAAGTATTAGCATGCTAACATTTGCTAATTAGCAAAACAAAGTACAGCTATGGCTGATGAGAATGTCATTAGTTTTGCAGGTATTTGGTATAAACCATAAACCATAGGCCTTTACACACCAGGCCATTACAAATAAATGACACAAAAATGCAAAACACTCGCCTGCAAATATTTCCTTCCAAAACTAATCATAACAACAGTGATGTTGGGCGACATTTTTGACCTGATGATGGCGCTGGATGAAAAGTTATTCATCCTGAGGGGAACATTAAACCTGTACCAAACTTCCTGGCAATCTATCAAATAGTTGTTGAGGCATTTCCCACATAACCACAAAAGTCATTAGGATTCATCCCCTCAAACTTCATGTCAGTCCATCCAATAGTGTTTGAGATATTTCAGTCTGGAACAACGTGATGGACCGACTGCCAGACCAACATTACTACCCCTACAGCGACGCTGCTGGCTCTGCAAACTGACACTGCTAACCTCTGAAATATGTGTCCTTCTGACTTCACTAATTTATCTTCCTGAATATTTTTTCTTATTGTAAAAATTCATAGAAATCTTGTGAAATCTTTCAACTTTTCACAACAGTATGGCCAAAAGACAGGAGGCCTCAGACCCGCAGGGCAGGTCTTCCTCGTCTGTTAGTGGATTATTGGATTTGGATTATCTGTGCAGACAAAATTACCCATTAGGGAAAATTGTAGCTGGGGCTCACAAACGCTCTGGATAACACTCACTTCGTACAATAGTACGTGACCTGAACGGCATGCATAGGAGACACCAGAGTGACCAGAAGATGTAAGGCCCAAAAGATGCAGCCACTGGGGAGTGAAGTGGCAAATGTAGAAATGATGAATATGTCAGCAAAGCAAGGCAGGATGTGCTCAACAGCTCCTAATCATCCCTCACTTTGGGGGGAGGCTGGGAACACAGAGAATGAAGGTGGTGTTGGGGGAGGGGTGAGAGGTGGTTTTGACTAAAGCTATTTTTATCTGGATTCCATGAAGACAGCTGCCATCATCCTGAGTGTTTGTTGTGAGACTTTCCATTACCAGGATCAGCCAGACAAGAAAGAAGAAGTGCCGTCACTATTTCTGTTATATTTGCGATATAATAATAATAAAAACCAGTCCGTCTATAATGTTTTCATAGAGGCCAGTTGTGGAGTGGGTGCTGAAAATCTCATAAGCTCATCCGCTTTAGCTGAAAGCATTACAGACTTTGGGCTCTGTAACTGCCTGTGTGCCTCTGTAATCTGCTACTGTGTCCAACTTTAATTCTTTACCTGAGCCGTCAAATAGAGCTGGTGCTGATCAAACATCGCTGTGATCATGTATAACGTTGCTTATTATGTATCTTCAAACAATAATACATAAAAAAAACTATAATTTATTTATAGCCAATTATTTTTCACGTCTACAAAGCCAATGGCTTTCTGCAGACAGTCTACTGTTTATCTTAAAGCTGTCAATCGATTAAAATGTTTTATCGTGATTAATCACACATTTTTTATCTGTTCAAAAAGTACCTTAAAGGGAGATTTGTCAAGTATTTAATACTCTTATCAACATTGGAGTGATGGTGCTTTATGCAAATGTATGTATGAATTTATTAAATCAATTAACACAAACAATGACAAAGATGGTCCAGAAACCATCACAGGTGCTGCATTTAGCATAGAAAACATGCCCCAAACTGCATGTGATTATCATAAAAAAAGGCATCTGTAAAGGGGAGACTCGTGGGTACCCATAGAAACTATTTTCATCCGCATATCTGGAGGTCAAAAGTCAAGAGACTCTTGAAAGTGGTCTAGTTTCATATGATGCCAGTGTCTCCACTCTAGCTTTAAAACTTAGCCCTAAAAACTGCAAGTTCAGTTAACGCGTTAACTTCGACAGCACAAGTCTATATTTTCTATTAAAGCCTATTGCGGAATGTGAATTCAAACATTTCAGCATGTGGGTGGGTTCAGGTCACATTTCATGACCCTGACATTCCCATGCCACTTCAGAGCGACCAGGACCTCTGACACCCGTTTGGCGAGAGACGCGAGATAAGGACAGAGTGACAGTGACATGCTCCACAGCCATAAGCGGCAAACATAATTCTGTCCACGGTGGCCAAATGCCACAACATCGAGGCTCTGATACGAGCCACAGATCCCCACCAGCATTCTCCCACAGCCCAATTTAGCTCCGTGTGCGAGTCAATGAATTCCTCACTGAAGACGGAGGAATGAGCTGCATATCAAGGATTTAGCATTAATTAGTGAACCGTGTGCACGCTGCCTCGAGGCTTGCTGCCGTACTACTCTTCATGCCACCTCAAATTAAACATTATTTGGTTTTAAATGGCTAACATTTAGATTTGATTTTCCTCTGTAATAAGCACAGTGACGCCCTGTTTTTCAACTGTGACACTACGATGTTACAACGTATTATCAAGTTGTTTTAGTAAAGGTTTTGCAAAAAATTTAATACAATAAAATGGTAAAAAAAACAAAGAATTATCTCCACTCTTTGCAAGATAATTATTCTATAATAGATAAGATAATTATTCTATAATAGTTAGATAATTATAGTTATCTACAGAGCATGCTGAAGGTTTTAGGTAATTTTCAACACTTCGTTTCTACTGTTGCTTTCACTGCAGAAGCACTATATTAGTGAGCAGGTCACATTATGAACAGAAAATGATGATTGCTTTTGTTCTGCTTCATAATCACTACAGGGAATAAACAATCAATGAGCCATTACCACGACTGAATTAAAGAATAACATTTTAAATAGGCATATAATTTGAGAAATTTCATTTATTTCAACCTTTTCCATGTAAAAATATACATCAAGCGGCGATTTACTGCAAAAATCATTTGTAAAGTATTTTTTTTAAACCTCAGTTCAAAATGTTGGGTTTGTTTTGATTCTGGTAAATTCGACATGGGAGTACATTTGACATTTAATCATGACTGTACTGACAGATACACCTTGACTGATTTTTAATTTGTGTAGCCATGCTAAGAACACAGTTTCACATATTTCAATTAGGTTTTGGTGCATTTCTATGTTTAAAAGTGCAGAAATTAAAACTTACAAATGCTGGACACAAAATGAAATCAGAAGCTAAAATGACCCTAGAGTCTGTAAACTGGATCAATATGTAACCACATTTTCTGAAGGTGGTCTTGGACCTGTTTACAAAACATTATAGAGTTTTCTAATCTGTTAATTCATGTACCTCAATAACACATCAAATGCTTGTATGGATGTCGATACTCTCTTGTGTCCCAAAAAAATACTATTAGGCATAAACTGAATGTATACATGTACTATATGTACAGAATGACTTGAACTGAAAATGCATGTAGATTTCCTAATTCTTTTTATTTAACCCAAATGCAACACAATCTTCGTCCCTTTTCCCTTCCCCCTGTCTGTATGTGGCACAAAGAGCTTGATTGCAGAAAGCACTGTAGCAGTGATGTGGAGCTTTAATAAAACTAGCTTCTCCAACTGGCAAATGTTTGCGGACTTGATCTGGAAGAAGAAATGACAGACAAAGCAGAGAGGGGGAGATTATTGAAAAAGAGTTTCAATGTTTGAAACAGCACCATTATTATATTATTGTGATTACCACAAGACCTACAGTTTTCCATTTGATGCTGATGCTGTTATTAACAAAGTAGATACTGGATTTTAATATTTCTGTCTGTGAAAAAAATGATAAAGCTTAAATAAAGACTTTGAACAACCAGACACATTTTGTTTTACAAAGTTAGGAAGCGATGCTTACATCAAGCTTGATGTTACACAAAGATATTGTGTAACATCAATCATGCACATAAAAGAATGATCCCAGTCACTTCCACTCAGTGAGGCATACAGCTTATTCATTCAACACTGGTGTCGGACTGGTACTCGGTAATACCGAGTCTGATGTGGTGAAATCAGATTCTGTAGAGTGACAAGTTTATGCAGTGCTTTATCCTTTCTAGATGGCTGATGAGAACACAGTCTGAACGTTGGGGAGCACACGGACACTTGCATGATCGGCATTCTGCGGGATCACTGTCACACTTTTTAATGGAGTTAATGAAGTGACAAAGGACACAATCAAAGCGGTTTTAACAGCTTTTGACCTATTAATCATGGAAAACACCCATGCTGACGTGCGTCTATACACAGCCTTAAATACAGAGGCCTTCCTGAACCGATTTCACGATCAGGAGATGGATTTATTAGAAGTTTAGCTTTTGAAAGCATGCTAATATCACATATCTGCTATCTTGAAATCCTATGGTTGGTCTGCTTTCACATGAACTGCACCAGAGTCCACTTGGAAGCAAACGTTGTTTGGTTCGCACCAGGGTTTGGTTCACAGCTTTCACACCGGCACAAACAAATCGTACTAACCGTGCAAATGGTCCGGAGTTCATTTTAACTGAACTAAACAGGTTAGGTGTGGCAGCACCCTAAGTAATGCTGAGGAGCTTTATGTTATTTTTAAACAGGAAAATAAGCAGAATTTGGGAATTTTAAGGGGTTCAAAAACATTTTTTTAATGATGATATTAAGTTTCAGATAAAAATGATCAAGGCCTGTTTTGCAAAAAAAATAATAAAAATGCAATCCAATAAATGTGTACAGCTCAGCAAAGAAACACAATGAGCATCAATGCACAATGTGATGAAGTCACAAACTGAAAAAGACAGAGAGAGAAGGATTATTAACAGCGTGTGAACGCGTCCAATAGGCTAAGCCTCGTCTCGACACACTCCTGCACACTTCAGAGTGCATTCCACTGGAACGCACCCCGGGGAACGCTGGCTGCCATGTGACAAGCAGCAACAGCAGCAAACGGAAGGAGAAGCAGCATGAGAGACGGAGAGGTAGGAAGTGGGATGGAGGGATGAGAGACCAAAAAGGAGAAGCAGTGGAATGGGAATGAAAATGTAATCACAAGGGGGCAATTAGTAAGGAAGTGCTAGAAGAACACTCAATCATGCACCACCCATTTCAGGGACAGCGACTGTCCACAGGGGGTCAATATGATGCGCCGCATTGTGCAGTATTTATTGTATTATTTAACGAATCGTCTTTTTGAGCAAGATTTAACGTTTCGTTCATTTCTTTTCTGTGTTTCAAAACAGTGAGATAACAATAAAGTGGAGTCAAAACGAATAAAGAGACGAAAAAAGGCAAAGAAAAGGAAATAAATGAGTGCAGATGAGGCGGTATTAAATCTGAAAGCTTCTGCAGGGAAGCACATTTTGGAAGAAAGATGTGAGCTTCAGCAGAGTTGAAATACCGCAGGCACAACACAGTGCTGCCAGGGAGGAACAGACAAATGACACTTACTGGTTTGTAGACCCAAAGGTGTTTCCAGAGAATCCTACGAGATGGAGAAAAAAGAGATTAATTGGGTGATTGTAGTGGTTTCAAATGCTTCTACTGTGAAGCATAATTTTTCCCAGCATTTCTAGTATTGTCATGCTTCTTTCCAATATAAACGTTAAGACACAAGGCAAACACTTCAAAAATAAAAAAATACATTTACAAAAGCAAAATAAATAAGTGCTGAATGATAATGAAATACTGTACATATGCATTTATATATATACATTAAATAAATAAAAAACAATAATGAAAATAATAATAAATAAAAAGCTGATAATAATCATTAAAATATTACACTAACACATATCAAGGATAACTGGCTGATTGTAGAAATAAAAATTGACAGTGAAATTTGTGTCAAAAGATGAAAACCCACAATCATAATGCACAGCATGAGTTATCCATGATAAACAGATCTATGTGCTGTGTACGTAACATGACCTGACACAGGCAAAGCTTTGCCACCCAGGGCTATCAAACATAGACACGGAGAAGGTATAGAGAGATAAAGGGATGAGACAAGCAACGGGATGGTCTGATGTACAAAATATTTAATTTACGATTAATGACATTGAAGGCTGCAAAGAAGCAAAAGTGAGTGAATAAGTTAAGGAGGCAAGAGTGAAAAAGAAATCACATAGAAATGAGGAGGAAGACGGTAAGAGATCTCCAATCTGTTACCAAATTTGGGTCATGCCAGAAAACTCAGAGACATGCATGTTAGACTGTGAGAAACAGCTACTTCTGTATGCTCTTCTGAATATTAATTTTTAAAGAATAAATCATTTACATCTGCATTTCAAAGCTTCCTTGTATCATCAGCTAAAATTAAGAGTACAGACTAATCGGTCGTTTTGGTCTTAGTCAATAAAGATTTCTTTATTTGATTAATCATTTTTACGCTGAATGACTTATTGCCATGAAGCACACATTTAAGGAGGTGCGTTTGTGTGATTCTTTATGGAGAAACTTGGTTTTACAGATCTGTCAATTATTGTTAGTCAGCGAATGCATGCAAGAGCGAGTTGACTAATAGTTGCTTTGGTCAAGGTCAGCCCTAAATACTGGACTGATCTCAAAAGCTAGAAGATGCTTTGTCATCATTGCTATTCAGCTGCACTGATGTTGGGTACAGACTACATTTGAGCCACTGACCGTGCTGCTGGTAGGATATTTGAAGATGAGGAATGAAAAAAAAAAAAAAAAAGAGTTAAAAAAAGAGGGCACTAAAGTAGTCTCACCTCCTGCCTGTGGCTGTTGTCCAAAGCCTGAGAAGCTGCTGGGCTGACTTCCAAACCCAGAGCTCTGCTGGGCCAGGCCCCCGAATGACGGAGTGCTCTGATTGGCTAGAGCACCAAAGGATGGGCCGCTGGGAGGTGAGGCAAACCTGAAAACGGATGCAGATACAGATGCTGTGAGGCGGTGAGCAGTAAGATACAACTACTACAACGACTAAATCTAAAGAAATATCTGATACTGAGCAGGGCTGATAAGACAAAATACAAAGTGATGGGGTTGGATGTCACTTAACAGCCCTGATTTCAACTACCAATATCTTTGTACAAAAAGAAAAAAATAATGTACATATTCCTTATTTAAATCCTTACAAGTAAACATGCCACAAGGCAGAAGGTGTCAGATGGTGTGTGTGTGCAAGGATTGAGAGATGGGGGTTTAAACTTTAATCCCACTCCCATTGACTCCTAAGGGAGAGAACAGGGAGAATAAGCAAACAGAGGGAGGGAGGGAGAGAGAGAGAGAGAGAGAGAGAGAGAGAGAGAGAGAGAGAGAGAGAGAGAGAGAGAGGGAGAGAGAGATAGAAGGCCAGTTTAATCTGCAGGCAGCATGACCCCAGAGTGAGATTATCTGTGGGGAATAATCTAGTCCTGCACAGGGCTCCATAGTTTTGAGCTCATAACCACACTCACTGTAATAAAACATGATGCACATGGTGGACACACCATGCTGATAAAGCTGGAGAAATCATTAGAGAGGAGGAGGAAAAGATTTTTTTTAAATTAAAATCTTGAATTTTCAATTTAGATTTGGAGGAGAAAAATGCTGTTTGCATATTACTGCATCAAAACAGCCTCGCTCAGTAAATAGACAAGGTTTCCAAAACTTGCTCCATTTATTTTATCTAGTCATCACTATAATGTTAATAGAGGGTTTTAACAGCGTGGTGAATGTTGCTCTTTGTGTTATGCTTAGTGATGATGAGAGAGGGCACAGATGTTCTGAGACCCAAAAAAAAAAAAGCTGATCCGAGCCTGCAAGCGAAATCAGCTGCTCCGCTCCCCCTCTGTATTAAGTCTGGTGACACTGACATTTTCTACTCTCAAAGTAAACCCTTGGTTCAATGTGCTACACTACCTATTTATTAAAACACTGTGCGACATATAATATTTGCTGTTTTTGTCTTTGAATATCAGAGTTGATTCAAACCAAAAAGACAAAAATAGATACACTTAAGGCTCAATATTAGGGCTGCAATTTGAACATTTGTTTAAACGTGGGAAAATAAGTAATATTTGAACCGTAGGGACCTGTCACTACAATTTAGTCAAATGCGGTGACTGGTTTGTGTGTTCAGTGATCTAACTGTGCTGTTACTACTGTGGTGGTAAGATGTTATGACTCTACAAACTGTGTTAACTGGCGATTTTCAGCCAAAAGTGTCAATGGAAGTTAGTACGTGGTTGCTCGTAGTAACGTACATAAATGGTCGATGTTTATAATAAAGACAAATTATTGTGTACGTATTTAAAATGGATTAAAGTGAAGTTAAAGGCTTTTACAAGAACACCTACTGCAGCCACCACGAGCAACCACCACACATTTGGCTGAGAGTCAGTTAACACGTTAAGTAAGTAAGTAACATTACATAGAAAGTAAAGATAAAAGTAGAAAATTATGCATTTCTTAGGACAGCTTGCATTCAAACATGTGCATACTGTAAGGAGATACCACCACAATAATGGTTACTTGGTTACTTCCAGTATTTCACTGGATTTGGATAAGCACAGCAAACAGTTTGAAGTATTTCGCCATAAGGTCCAGCAGAGGGCGTTCTGAAAAATTTCCAATCAGTTTGAGATAATTGCATTCCCAATTGAGCTATCTGTAAAATAAGCTAATACATGAAAATAAAGGACACTAATGAGCAAAGCCGTGCTAGTCAGATAATTATGACACTGAAGCATCTGAGAGGAAGTGAGAGGAAGCGTTAAGAAGTTGCACAAAAATGTGCATTAATTAGTCAACGCATATTCCTACAAAATACACCTATTTTCAAACCTTTCACGGAGCATATTGAGTTTCTTACCCAAATCCTCCCATGCTGGAAGCCGCTGTTCCCTCTCCAAACACTTTACCAGCGGAGGGACCCATGTTGTTGGTGAAGGAAGGGCTTGAGCCGAATGCTGCTCCAGCACCAAACGCTTGGGAGCTACCAAAGGAAGGGGGGCTCCCAAACACTGGAGCACTGCCAAAACCACCTGTAATGGAGGAAAGCGATAAGTACTTAAAAAGGTTTTGTAGCAGAAAGCAGTAGAACATACACAGGGTGTTACAGGGTCCTCTGCACTGTTTCTGTGTTTTTCAAAGAATGATGTGACTGTAATTTAACAGGATATTTCACCTATGTCGGGAGTATTTCTGCTTGGACTCCTGTCTAAATACATAATATATCTAAACATACAGCCTATGTGTAGTCTGAACCAGGGTTGACACTACCTTAAGGGTAATAACGGTACACAAGTATAAAAATGAGTATTGTTGTTTATCATATTTCCAATAAAAGTGAATATATTATATTATACTATATCTGAACATGTTGAATGCAGTCACAACAGTGTGTCTTGTTGTGTACAGTGCATTATTGTTTTGTCACACTGTGAGAGCTTAAAGGCAGGATGAATACTTGACACCATCTCAGAGCCTCAGAGGTAGGAGTGGCAGGGGAGAAAGGGTGCGCTGAAATTACAGCCTGGCTACCAGCATGCCCCAGTAAATAATTGATTGCGCTAATGTAACAAGATTACATTCCCTGTGCGTTGGCCAGTGATAGGGCATTAGTGTGCTGAGTGGTGCCAACAGCGGAGCTAAGCGATAGCTTGGATAGCTACTACAATGATCAAGACTATGTTTTTTTTTTTTTTTTTTTTTTTTTAACCAAGAAAAAACAAACAAACAAACAAAAAAAAAACATAAAATGACAGAAGCTCAATTTACATTTTGAAAACCACCTTTTCTATTGGGAAGAATGAAGTTAATTTTTCATGCTTAGGCTTGCTCTTCAGCTAATGTAATTTAATTTAATTTAACTTGATCCACCTCAAATTGTTTATCAGCTAAATAGTCTTGGTGCCTGGACATATCGGAGCGTAGTAGGCAGTTTAGACCATGTGAAATCTCTTAATAATCTAAATGTCTTTTTTTAATTTTTCAAGTTTATTAAGGACAGAATCAGCAAGAGAGAGCATAACCCAAACAGACCGCATGACTTGACACTTAACTGATAATAAACCAAATAAAATCACAAATAACCAGCTGTAATGACATTACGATTACTATAATTACTAGGTGTGAGAAAAAAAAATTGATACACATGACAATCGTGATATTATGTTGTGTGATACTGTATCAAGTTTCCAAAACTGTAATGATTTTTAAGTCCACTATCGGGGCCGGCCGCTATTCGATTCGATTCCAAATGTTGTAGCAGGGTTAGTTTTGAAGGTAGAGTGAAGGTAGTGGCAGTATATAAAACCAGACAACCTAAAGAATCAATCAAGACCAAGCATGTCATACTAGCTTGTTGAGAAGGAGGCTGAATAACGCTCCAAAATTATGCAAAATCTTGGTGTGAAAAAACTTGCATGGTGATTTTCACAGGGTCGCTTGTCATCTGACCTTATCATCTTATTATAAATATATCACAAAATATTGAATTGTTAACCCAGTATCATGATATGTATCGTATCACCAGATTTTTGTCAATTCACATCCCTAAAAATTTTAACTGTTAAGTATAGTTAACATACAGTATGCTGTTGTAAAAAGTAATTAAAGTGCTTTTAAATTTTTTTACCCATAACATTGCAGCTCTATTGAATGGTGATGATTATTCAACATCTACTGTATGCCACTTACATAAAATGACAGCTTTCAAATAATGCAGCTTAAATTGATAATTTAAAGCTTTTGTTTAGAGATGCATATGTACTGTAACTTACAGTGTTGAGAGGTAGCATTGCATCAGCAGTATCCTGGCAGGTAAAGACAGAGCATGACTATCTTACTTTCTGCTCTGCTGGGGCGAGGAGATAATGGGACTTGGTGTAGCTTAGGTGATAAAGGACAAAGCAATGTCAAGAGTCAGCTGATGTGTAAAATGTGATTATGTACAGGAGCCCAGGGTTACTATTACAGCCGTGCTACTATCACTGAACCTCACACATCACTGAACCAGAGCCCCTAAGCCAGACCCCCAAAAATAACAACAGAGAGTATCAAACATCACCGGTGTACTGTAAGCCTTATCAGGTGAATGTGTGTAAACGTGGCATTATGAAATTATCTAATAATACCACTATTTACATTTGCCAGGCCTTTTGCTCAATTCTAATTAAAAGCATTAATCTCTACCCTAAAAGTCTTTTATGAACAAACATGAATAATTTGTGTATATATCTATATACCCATCTATCTCTATGAGACTATCCTCCCTTATTCCAAAACTTTTGTATTTCGCAATGCAGTGTTTTTTTTCCCGTAGCTTTTTCTTTTTTTTGCAAATTTTGGAATACCGTTAAAAACAAATCAATAACAAATGTCTTTTGCTCACAAGATCAACAGAGTTTCTCGAGCATCAGCGTCATATTTCTGTTTATGGATGGTGCTGATTGCTCCGTTAGGTGCGTGTGAGGCCAAGAGATGGTGGACTATTTCACAGACTGTTTCTGTAAGTTGTAAGTAATAATAATTACAATGTCAACGTTATGAATGAAGCTTTGAAGCCTCAAACTATCCGGTATAGCCTTACTATCATTATTATTAGCCTATTATTGTTATTACCAGCAATGGAAGTATATAAAGTCACAGTCTTTCTTTGAAAAATCCACAGAGCCCCAGAGGTAAACATTATAAACTGACCACTGAGCCTTGTATTAAAGGCCACATATCACATAATAATACTAATAATAGATGAGCATGTTTGAGCTCCAAAAAGGGGAGATGATTTAAATACCCTCTTACTCCAAAGAGAAAGCTACTATGTTTTCACTATCCAGAGGTCTGAGTGAAGGGTATGAGATCAAACATTTTCTCTAAAACACATAATGGTGGCTGTACCATGATGGCTCTTCCTATATATACAGTTACATTTAAATACTCTAACACACATACATATAAAAATGAAAAAAATTGTATACATCAGGGTGTTTTAAATCCAATTATTGTACATGTATTACATATTTCTTCTTCTTCTACCTTACAGTAATATAATTCTCTCATGTATTCTCTCATGTATATTGTGCTGATAACCCACTGCTGTAACACCACAATTTCCCAACTTGGGATCAATAAAGTATCTATCTATCTATAATATTTTTGAAAGTAGGTGATAGATTTTCTGGTATATGTGACGACAATGTTTATACACAACATGTTTGACATTTAGAAATATGACATTTAGAAGTATGGCATTTGTATTATTGCTTTTATCTACTCTATTTAATTGTGAATTGTTTGTGGACGTTTTTATCATGATGGTGTTTTGGATGAACTACACCTGCCATCACAGATCTTGTTTGCCTGTTGGTGTGCTTTATGTATAAATACGGGCGTGGTTTCCACAACTTTGACCTGATGAAGATCCAAGCAGGATCAAAACCTAGACAAAAATATTGTGGCACGGAGTGGTGTACCTTTTTCTTCAAAAATCTAAATATGATCTAGTCCAGTCATGAATGATGAAAACCAGTGCAATAGACTCAGTTTACAACTGTTACAATGACATGCAAAATGCAACCTCATTGCAACTTTTCCACACAGACCTGCACACTTGGAATAATAACAAGCCTGTATTCAGTGTGCAGAGATGAGTGTGGGTTTATTATAGTAAAAACAACTTATGCATCAATGACTGTGTGACAGTGCAAAACTATTGTTTGCATCAGTCTTGGTGTGAAAGGTTTGAACGTGAAAAATCTGCAACAAATATTTTGCATTTTGATTTTGCTTTCATTACCAGCGTGAAAAGGCTTTAAGGACGTATGAACAGCACATGGAAACAAGTCTGGTCTGAAAATGTCAGCACTATAAATCACCTGGTAAAATGTTAACTGCAAAGTACAAGCACGCATCATTTTCATAGAGTGGATGAGATGGTAAGAGATAAGGAACAAAAGTACTACAAGAATAAAAGGCAATATGGTGAAAGCTGTACCTGCTTTTGTCGGAGTAGAGTAGGAGCCAAAACCCTGGGATGCGACACTCCCTGCACCAGTGCTGAAGGTCCCTGTAGGTTTCTGCTCACCAAAGGAGGACTGTCCAAAACCAAAGGTCTTGGCACCGCTATTCCCAAATAGACTGTTGGAACCTAGCGGAGAAATAGGCAAACAAATGTATCTGTCAGTTCCCATTTGGCTTCCAGTATGGAAAAGGTGTAACACTCACCACACAACATGTAAACAGAAGTTAGAATAAAAATAAATCAGCAATCTTAATTCGTTTTACAGATTGCGTTATCCTACCTGTCTGAGCAGGTTGTCCAAACCCTCCCGTGGAGGCGCTGGCGCCGAATGGGTTCTTGTTGGCAGCTTCTTCGCTCGGTTTACCTCCAAGGCCAGAGAAGAACCCTCCACCAGCAGTTGAGCCCGCCGTGTTAGCTGAATTTGTGCCAAACAAAGACCCACCAGATGATGGCTGCTGCTGGGAGAGAAATGTTTGTTATACAATGTGTCCAGAAGATTACTTTAAGACAATACTTTTAATATCTATCAATCAAAAAACAATGGATGATACCTGTCCAAATACACTTCCACTGCTAGCTTGTTGGCCAAACACAAGGGGAGCAGAGGAGCAACCAAAAGCTGTGAAGAGTGGGAAAAGAAAAATACAGTCAAGACTGATGAGTTCACACAATGAGTGGCACAGCACAGGCTATAAGTTATCTTCAATGGAAGTCGGTGACATGAAGCTACAATCAGATGCCCGACACGACAAATAAAGCTGATTCTCAAATTAGTTTCAGCATTCCAATGAAGTGAAACATCAACAAATCAAATGTTTTTGTTTCCCCCTGTTCCACTCCATCTAAAAACAACTGTGGTTAGCTAGTTAACGCTATTGAATGACATAACTACGTCAACGAGCGCTTGAGCAATTCAGTAGGGACTCACCAACAATTTAGCTGGCCAGGCGTTGGCTGTTTTGTTGCTTTTGCCGCTCTGAGCGTGAACATATATTTAGACATTCTTTGCTCTGCTAGATGTCATGTAGCCGACGACGCCATATAAATGCCCTAGTCACCACTGTGTATCTTTTATCTATCTTCCTTTTCTTCCAAGTGTCATAAAACAGAATGAGCAATCTCTGGAAACTCGGACCCCCCTTAAAATCTGTAGACAGGAGTGACAAGCTACATGCAACTGCTGAGCTTACACATTAACACCAGCTGTCCACAGGGACACAGACATTCCCATACTGTGTTGGGAATTTAGAGAATCTTTGGGAATGGGACAACTCCCCTCATGCCACCCTCTTTACTCAGACTGCCTCACCTCCCCAAATCTCACAGCCAGTCCCACACCTCCAGCCTACTCCGGCAAACAGTATACTACAGACACAATTGGGTGCCTTCAATCCTGCAAGATGATTCAACTAAAAGAATTGTCACATTTGACTTGAATCACCACAACATGTGCAGACTGTTCAGCTGAAAGAGCTTTTTTGTGTCAAACTGACTAATTGCAACAACAACAACAACAACTTCTGAAACTGGTCCAGTATTGACGTGGTGTGGGGACAGCTTCTCATGGGCTCAATATGGTGCTATTGGGGCAAGCTGGCACCATCATTTACATCCTCTTAAAGTGCTTGTTTTTGCCATGAAGGCTCTAGAGTCGGAAGAGTCATTCCCAAAAAAAAGTCTTGTGAATCGCAGGCCGGGCGGAAGACATGGATTGATTAAATATTCCATTCTTTAAATTTTTTTATCCACCCGGGGGAGTTTTTTTGTTTTTTTTAAAATTTGTGTTTTTTTTTTTTTTTTTTTTTTTTTTTTTAAATTGACTAATTTCAACAACAACAACAACAACTTCTGAAACTGGTCCAGTATTGACGTAGAGGCTGTAGAGGACAGCTGCTCATGGGCTACAATATGGTGCTATTGGGGCAAGCTGGCACCATCATTTACATCCTCTTAAAGTGCTTGTTTTTGCCATGATAGGCTCAGAGTCTGGAAAGAGTCATGCTCAAGAAAAAGTCTTGTGAAATCTTGCAGGTCCTGTGTTGCTGGAAGACAATGGTTGAATTGAAGAATCCATCCATGGTGGAAACTTATGAGCCAGCTGGGCAGAGTTTGTGTGTTGTACAGAAAGTGTAGCTTAGTGTTATCTAAAAGATTTTCAAAGTCATGGATGAATATTTAGGTGATTTCAACAATGCGGATGAGGTCTTTGAATTCAATGGCCTCCCATATTTATTTGAGCCAAAGTATACGGATATTCAGAGCTAACAATGACTTCACCTTGAATGGGACTTGGACATAATCACAAACAGACCAGATCAAGCAAAAAGTAAGAAAAAGGTTTTACTTCTATGCACTGTCCTTTCCATAATGCTGTCAAATACTTATAACAATCTGAGCTTATCAGTGAGAAATACAAGCACTTTTAGCAGATGTAACATTACATTGAATTACATTGAATTAAATTACATTGAATAAAGGTTCCTCTTATCTTATCGTATTGACTCTGCTCACTTGCCCTCAAAGCTTGTTTTACGGCTGACAGTTACAGCACTTATCCTCAACACTGGACCAGTTTAAAAAAATTCTACTCCCCCATTAGTCACTTAGACCGGCCACTTTATTAGGTACACCTTGCAAGTAAAAGCTTGACCCCCTTTTACCTTCAGAACTGCCTTAATTCTTTGTGGCATACTTTCAACAAGGTGTTGGAAACATTCCTCAGAGATTTTGGTCCATATCAACACATCCCAAAGGTGCTCTATTGAATTGAGATCTGGTGACTGTGGAGGCTGTTGAAGTACAGTGAACTCATTGTCATGTTCAAGAAACCAGTTTAAGATGATATGAGCTTTGTGACGTGGTGCATTATCCTGCTGGAAGTAGCCATCAGAAGATGGTACACTGTGGTCATAAAGGGATGGACATGGTCAGCAACAAAACTCAGGTAGGCTGCTGCATTTAAACGATGCTCAGTTGGTACTAAGGGGCCCAAAGCGTGTCGAGAAAATATCCCCCACACCATTACACCACCACCACCAGCCTGAACCGTTGATACAAGGCAGGATGGATCCATGCTTTCATGTTGTTTACACCAAACTCTGAACCTGCCATCTGAATGTCTCAGCGGAAATCGAGACACGTCAGACCAGGCAACATTTTTCCAATCTTCTATTGTCCAATTTAGTTGCGCCTGTGTGAATTGTAGTCTCAGTTTCCTGTTCTTAGCTGACAGGAGTGGCACTCAGTGTGGTCTTCTGCTGCTGTAGCCCATCTTCTTCAAGGTTCGACATGTTGTGAGCTCAGAGATGGTATTCTGCATTCCCTGGTTGTAATGATGGTTATTTGAGTTACTGTTGCCTTTCTATCATCTCTAACCAGTCTGTCCATTCTCCTCTGACCTCTCACATCAACAAGGCATTTTCGTCCACACAACTGCCGCTCACTGGATATTTTCTCTTTTTTGGACCAGTCTCTGTAAACCCTAGAGTTGGTTGTGCGTGAAAATCCCAGTAGATCAGCAGTTTCTGAAATACTCAGACCAGCCCGTCTGGCACCAACAACCATGCCACGTTCAAAGTCACTTAAATCCCCATTTTTCCCCATTCTGATGCTCGGTTTGAACTCCAGCAAGTTGTCTTGACCACGTCTACATGCCTCAATGCATTGAGAGATTAGTTCTTTGTGTAAACAAGCAGTTGAACAGGTATACCTAATTATGTGGCCGGGGAGTGTAGGTACCAGGTTGAAAACTACAAGTTACCCTTTAACTATTTGTAGCTGTGTAGTTCTAATCAGTAAATATATCACCACTTAGAGTGACAGCAATGTTTCTGGCTGACTTGTTTTTAAGGCTGACTGGTTTGAAATTCAAAACCTTATATACCGCAATTATTCTTAAGCCAGAGGGTGTCATTTTCCCAATTCATAACTTGCCACAGGATTCCAATATGAATTTGGTGAACTGAAGATACCGTGTTCAGGTGAAATAACTTGAGTCAGTCAGGTTCAGCCTAGCAATAGCCACTGAAACTACTAGTGACATTGAAACTATAATGTGCATATGCCACAGCATATGTAAAAAAAATGACGATCACCTGACGAAAGAAGATTTTATCGAGAGTTTATATCTATCATAAAAACAATCGCTCACATGCATGAACATGTACTAAAATGCACACATGCCTGGTCGGCTATGTCAACAAAGTACAGAAAAGTTTGGATGTAACACAGAGGGAGAGAGACTTCATTCTCTGTTCAGGTACACATTACTCCTCTATATCTTTACATAACAAATAGTTTGCTGCTATATTTATGGTCTGGATGTCATCTAGAGCCTTTAGTATATAGCCTTAGCCTTGAAGTTAATATAAATATCAGATCAGACTCTTTATCTGCAGATACCACGTTACAGGACTCTGATCGGGATCAGGGTCAAATAAATGTGATTGGGTGTCAGGCTATAATGATAGCTAGCTATAGAAGTGAGTGCTTGTAAAGAGTATACTACTATTGCATCTCACAGCAATTTTAGGTTTCATTACTCAGCTGAAAGATGTAAAACATTTAGCCATTAACCAAACTCTTACTATATTTTACCAATGAGTAGAAAGGCCTCGATCAGATAGTGTGTTTTAGCAGCCTGGGCAGCTTTTTGTAATTGTTTACAATGAGATTTAAGCATTTTACGCGCTGCTTTTGCATAGCTGAGCGTCTCTGGTTTTCTCTTTGTACCTCTTGCAGTGAGCCCTGAATGCCTTGAGTTGAAACACTTAAACTCAGAAAGGAAAAACACCCAACAACATTAATATTTTTTGTCACTGTGGTGACTTTTGCTGGATACCAGGAGACGACTTTACCAACTATAGTTACAATGATCTGAAAAGAAAAAGGCAAGATAGTGTGGTACTTGAGATTTCGGGTAGATTGTTTTCATTAATTTAAACTGTACTATTAATTATTTGGATCATGTACAGTTCATGGATGGAATAAGGTAATGTTAGCACTCATTTACTGGTTGCCCAGCAACATATAAAATAAAAAGATTGCAAAAAACGCTGTCTGATCGGGAAACAAAAAGGCACCTGCAAAACATGCTCTATCTGATCAAGGCTGAATCCTTCCAAAACATTTGCTTCTATCGCTACACTATAATTGCATCCGACAGAAATGTTAAGGTTCATTAATCAGCTTAAAGAAATAAAACCATAATAAAGCCACCACAAACTCTGGCCATATTTTACCAATAAATAGTAAGAAATTAAGTGCAGACTCACACTCACCTGAGGGCTGTCCAAAGCTGAACCCTGTAGATGAGGATGTGGTGGTGTTACTCCCGAACACAGACCCTTGCCCAAACCCAGAGCTCTGGCCAAATGCCGTCGTTTGTCCAAACAGCCCTGAGCCAGTGCTGCTGGCTGTGTTGGCACTGCTTGTGCCAAAGGAGAAGGAACTGGCATTGGTAGCAGTAGCGGCACCAAACAGACCTCCTCCAGTAGTCGCACTGTTCGAACTTGCTCCAAATGCTGATTGGCCGAAAGTGAAGCCACTGGATGTTTCAGTGTTGCTGGCTGGCTGGCCAAAGCCACTTGACTGGCCAAACACAGATTTGCCAAAAACAGTTCCAGTCGATGCACCAAAGGCAGTTGAGCCAAATCCTGTGGCTGCTGGGGTTGAAGGGGCTGAAGGGGCTGCAGGGGCTGCAGGGGCTGAGGAAGCTGGAGGTGCAGCAGGTTGCCCAAACACAGTACTAGCAGCAGTAGTTGCTGTACTATTAACAACAGTAAGGGTGGAAGTTGTGCCTGCAGCAACAACTGTGCTGATAACTGGTGTAACTCCAATGGAACTGCTGTCTGTTGTTACAGTGACAGGTTGAGTAAAAATAGAACCAGGTTTATCAGAGCTGGGCACCTGAAACGCTGTTGGAGCTACCTGTGAGACAGGTGCTACAGTAGGAGGAGCAGCAGCTGGAGTGGGCACAGGAGCAGTGGCAGTAGTGCTTTCTGGGGTGGCTTCTATTGTGGAAGCCACAGTGGCTGGTGTTGGAGGGGTTGCTTCAGTTACTGCGGTGATGTAAGTAGGAGGGTCTGGGGTACTGGCGGTTGTGGCCAAAGGAGGTGCGGGTGTTGATTCTGTAACAGTGGCTGCTGTGGTTTCTGTGACGGCTTCCGCTGTGGGCTCAGGTAATACAACAGGACTGGCGCTCTCTACAGCTGGTGCAGTAGCAGGTTCTTTTTCAGGGGGCGGTGTGGGTTCTGAGGGTTGTGGGGAAACTTTTGGTTCCTCTGAAGAGTCTGAAGAAGCTGCGAGAAGACTACCGAAAGACGTAGGTGAAGCTGTGGCAGCTGAGCTCGGCTGGGGAACAGAGAAGGCCTGCTTGGCGTTTGCTTCAGGAGGCTTGAACAAACTGCCTGACGCTGCCCCCTTGGACAAGTCTGCTCCTGTAGAATCTTCTGCAGACTTTTGGAGACCTGCAACAAAGTTAAACTGTGCTGCACCCTTGCCTATACCAAGTCCAGATTCCCCAAAGGTAAAAGAACCAGCAGTGGGTTTGGTGGCTGAATCTTTAGCTTCTTCTCCATGGCCCACACGAAGTCCAGAGAAACTGCCCAGAGTCTCTCCTCCAATTGTCTTTAAGGGCTGTGGCTCTATCCTGGGGGCAGTTGTGGTAGAGGCAGGTTTGTCTACTGATGTGTTTGGAGGCAGGGTGGGAGACGCAGTGCCAAGAGCAGGGGAGGTAGACTTTGGGGTGAGGGAGAATAGCTCATCTCCAGTCTGGCCAAACATCATCTTGCTATTTCCAACAAAGGAGAATTTATTCACATCCTTCACTGGAAAGACATAAGTGAAATAAACAAAAAATGATAAAGGGTAAATACATTTGACGCCATCCTACAACTATGTTGATCCCCAATTGCTATATTGTTTTTACCTTGTGGTATTCCAGCTCCCTGTGCAACAGAAGCAAAACTGAAGCCTGCAGACCTGCAAAAGAATATTGAAGTCTGAATTAACCAGCAGTGAGACTGTCTTAAGCTTCTGTAATGTCACAAATTTCAAAGTGAAACTGAATATGTGGGTAGGGTACTATTTTGAGAGGGATTTGATCAAAGTGATAGGGAACTGTAGGTGACTGTTCACCTCCACCCACACCTCCCTCACCTGTTTGATTAGATTAGGAGAAATTAGAACTTATCAACACTCTTTTGGAAAAGTACACGGCCCATGAAATTGTTTTAATAGCTACTTCCACCCACAAGCTGACAGTTAAGTGCAGTTTTATACTGCGTATGATGGTGTTAGTCGGTTACACCAAATCACATTTGACAGGTCAGGATGAGTCATCCAGAGTCATTACAAAGAAGTCAGTCTTCTTTACAGGAAGAGTAAAGTGAGGGATTTTGCTATATGCATACTCAAAAATGTTTCTGAAAAATTAAATCATGAACATATAATCAGAGCTGACCCAAAAGCTTCAACGACTATGGTAATCAGATTCAAGTGATCTGATAGAAAACTAGACCTCTGCAGCTCCTCATGGCTCGTTTTCAGGCTTTAAAACGAGAGACTTTGGCCAAGCTCAGGTCATTTCAGATAGCGAGCGTTCCGACTGGCTGTTTCAACAGAGGCAGCTGTCAATCACTCGTGAACGCCGATCAAATAGTCAAACTAGGCAGCGCTGATCGAATATGAATTAATATTCTGTTACTGTAATTACTATATTTTGTGAAAAATGTTTTCAGAAACATCTTGTAGTGTACTGCTGAGCTGTAAAATGAGAAGTTTGCTCTGGCTGGTGGGCGATGCTTGGTATTTCCTCAACTGATTTCAACATGGCGATCAGGTCACAAATTTTCTCATTTTACAGCTTAACAGTACACTACAAGATGTTGCTGAAACATTTGAAGAGAGAAATAGACATTACACTAACAGATTGAATCAGCGCTGCCTAGTTTTTCCATTTGATCAGCGTTCATGAGCGACTGGCAGCTGCTCAGAGACGGCAGGCTCCAGATCAGCTCCGATTGGTTGTTTTACTCTGGTCTGTGAAATCTAGCAGATGCCATTAGGAGCACCGGAGGACAACAGAGGACACAGAAGCACATGATTTAAATTTTTTTTTTTTTGATTACCTGTCTAAAATACTACTGTCAAGATAAAGTGACTATTTTATAGAAAATACGTTTTTTAATGATGTTTGCTCCAATCTTGCCTACTGCTGCTTTAATTATCATAAGCTGACTCACCCTGACGTGAAGGAGAAACCTTTGCTGGTGCTTTGCTCTGCTGAGCTAGCAGGAGCAACTGAACCGTCAGTTTTGGGCGGCTGACCTGAAAGACATAAGGTTATGAAGTCAATAAAATCTATCATATAAGGGGTCACCTTGCAAAATAAAATGTTGAGTTTTTGCACACCTACGGTCAAGAATCATAAGCAATGTTCTCAGCAGGAATTTGTTTATGCGTAACTAAATCTGAGGTATAGGTAAGAGGAAACTATATATGCACGTATCTAACCAGCGCTTACCAAACACGAAGCTTGTCTGTGGGGCGGTTGTACTTTCGGTGGACAGCTTCTGGATACCTTGGGTAGGATTCTGCACAGACAGTTGTAAACAGGCATGGGATATTAGAGCTTTACTCTACAAGTCTCAATACAAAAAACTCTATTTATCCATTATGTGTAAGAGATACATAAATCATTATGCAGGTTCCTTTGAACACACTGCTTCATGCTACAGTGTAGTCTGTGAGCTGCAATCTTATGGAAATGCAGAGGAAAAGCAAGTATGTGCTCACATGTGACTGGAGATCAGTATGTTTGGGTCAATCCCATTAAACTGAGCAGTGACGAAGATTTGTGCGAGGAGTTCCCCCGTCACCCAACTGCAATTTGTAACATCGACATGGGAGGGAGCTGGGACATTTCTCACCCATACAGTTAATGGTCTGTCTTTACGTCTGTCTTCACATGCAAAACTGTCAGCAATCTGTGAATTCGTGCAAGCTAAATGTTCTTTAAAGCTGCAGGGAGAGGGATACGAATACTGAATTTGCTTGATTATGAGTATTTAAGCTATAGCATGTAAATGGCTGCACCACACAGTTCAACTTTGAAATCTCAACCACTGCAGGTTGTCAAGTTAATATCTTAATTTGTGTTTTAACCAATTATCCCGTTATCAGAGAAGCAGATCATGTTCTTTCAAGCCTATCATTTCCAGTATTTTGGCAATGTTGATATTGGAGCTGCAAAGAATAAGCTGTCAGCTACTAAATTAATCATCTACTATTTTGATAATTGATTAATCGGTTTGAGTAATTAAAAAAAAAAAACACACAACACATAACGACTGGAAGCAGGGGAAAATAGCTTCACTGGATCTGTCCAAGGGTAATAAAATCTGCTTATCAGCAACTTCAAAGCTCAATGTTAAATCTTGTCTGTTTAACTTGTACAAATGACAATTTGAACTTGCCAGACTATTTCTAGTCAGGCAAACAGTGGATATTCCAGGGAAGGACTGAAATATTCCAGCACATAACTAGAGCTGAAATGATTAATTGATTAGTTGTTAACTATTAAATTAATCGCCAACTATTTTGATAGTCGATTAATCAGTTTCCAGCTTCTTAAATGTGAATATTTTCTGGTTTCTGTACTTCTCTATGACAGTAAACTGAACATCTTTAAATTGTGGACCAAACAAGACATTTGAGGACATCATCTTGGGCTCTGGAAAAAACTGATCAACATTTTTTAACTATTTTATAGACCAAACAACTAATTGATTAATCAAGATTACTAATCAACAGATTAATCGACAATGAAAATAATCATTAGTTGCAGCCCTAGCAGACAATATTTTCATATGCTTCATCAGGACTTGATCAATTTTGTACAAATATTGGACTTGTGCACCATTCAATATGTATTTTGCAGACTATTTAAAGAATAATGTGTCACATAAATGATAGTCATATAGTTGTGTATGTGTACAACATGACAAAATAAATGGCTAAGTGAGTTATGGTTAAATTTAGTGCTACTTACTCGTTTGGCCTGGTTGGAAGAAACTGTTGCAAAGACCGGAGGTGCTGGATCTGGTACTGATGAGCTTCCAAAGAGAACAGAGGGAGGAGAGGAGAGAGTGTTTAGGGATTTAATTTATGGTAGAAGTACAAAAAAAAATGTAAAACAAGGTGTTTGTTTTTAATAAAATGAAGTATCCACAACCAAAAACCTTTGCTACCAAATATTTCCGTTATGTAGGGCTGGACAAAAATGTAATTTCATGGTTTATCATCTCTCTATAATAATATTATGGAACAATTTTTATACAGATCACTTAGTTCACAGTTTAGGTCTAAATTAGATTTCAAAACCAAATCTGTCTATCTATGTGGAATGTTAAAGTCTTGGGAGCTTTAAGATTTTATATATTGAGCTGGGAATCAGTTGAAGAAATGTTTGAACATTACTGTACTATGTGAGATAAAGAGTATGTTTGTGTGGAATCAGGGAAAAACCCACTTTCATAATCATCTTACTCTCACAATGCCTTCCTTTGCTTGTTTGTTATTGTGAGCAGGCTTTATTTGGGAAAAGCCCCGAGGAGGGATGGGCTGCCACAGTTTCAAGCACAAAAGTGGAGCACAGCCCAGTGAGGCAGAAAAAGTAAGGTGCAGACTGGAAGGGGCAAAACAAGCGAGTGTGAACCATGCAATGAATAAAGAGTCAAATGAAAAACATAAAATAGGGAAGTGAAGAAAAGAGACAATTAGACTGTACATAGAGTGCAGTCTAAGTATTGTTTTGGCTCAAATCTCCAGCATATTGTTTTTTTAAATTAAATCTTAAACCATAAAAGGTAAAAAGACATTCCTACATAATACATGCAATAAGTATAAAACATATCCCAGACATCCAAAGCTGAAAGTCAGCACTTTAACATCATAGTCATTGTTTCATTTAAAATTCAGCGGGGCTGGGTGATAGAGAAAATCAAATATCACAATATTTTTTAACAAATACTGCGATGGCGATAGTGTAACATTTTCTGTTGGTGCTTTTCCAAAATATTTCCACACTGAGATTTTTGATAAATAATCCCCAGAAAGGTGCATATAATGCCTAAGTGGGGAAAAGGAAAATAATCAAACAGCTAGAGCAGTCTGGTAAGATCAGAAAATGATCACTTCACTGCAATGCACTAAATACAGCCTTTAAAACTACAAAAAGACTAAAGTTACTCTTGTAACACTGAACAGTGCATTGCACAGACAGGATCATGCACAGCACATTAAAATGAATGAAAAGACAATGTTTAACTGAACATTAGAAAGGGTAAGACTACATAAAAAAAGACTGCTAGCCTCTGCCTATCGCATGTTGGCTAAGATTAGATGGAGTCAGTGACCTGATAAATCAGTGCCAGGGAGACACTCAAAACAAACACTGGACCCCTCGAGGACTCACAGTGACAGACTGCCTACTCACTCATCAGAAATAGATCCATGTGGATGCAGGGATGATTTAACACTGTAAATATTATATAACCTACTTTATGTTTGACAGGAGTTTGACAGTCAGAGATGAAACAGATTTGGTAGATAAGATAGATAAGTAACCAAAAAAAAAATAAAACTTTATTAATCCCAATAAGAAATTATATAAAATGAGAAACTGCAAAATCCTAATTAACATTTGCCATGCCAATTAAAATGTGACCCCTACCAGCACGACTCCATTCAAAATGCATGAAAACCAGTTAAGAAATATCTTAACTTAACTTTGAAGTACTTTGGTAAGGAATAAACCTCATGCCTGCAATGGCAGAAAATGATTCAGGGGCAAAACAGTTACAATATGTCATCAGTGAGTGTCTACAAATGACAAATTTTGTTCTGTTTACAGTTATTCTGCAAAATAAGACAATTGGCAATGTCTCTCTACCCCTACCACTAGAAACTGACTGTTACTTCAAGAAATTTCTTGACATAACTCATCCATATAATTTTTTATTTTTACCTGATGATACTGGAAACCGGCATAGGAGGCCCTTTGTCCTTGAGCTCCTGGACATTGACCACCTGAGGAACTGTCTTCAAAGTGGACTCTGTCAAGGAAGTACTGATGACAACTGGAAAACACAAAATACATACAGTATGTGAGCAATTCACGCATGCAGATGTACAGGAATGCATGTTTGTATTAAAACAGAACATACCAGACAGATTATTTGAATCTGAATAATTGAATTACACTGAAACAGTTTAGAAAGTGGTTTTCAGATATGATGGGACACTGTGCTGGGACTTAAAGCTACCAGGCTCACATTATTTGGTCTGGAAGTCTGTGTCTCCCCCTGGTGAATTACAGTGGGCATAGCAATTCAACATTATACAAACAGCATCTTATACACACTGTGCTGCTCATAACAAATGAATACGTCTTGTATTACCATTTAAAAATGAACAAATAAATGCTCTTCCCACCTGTCTTCTGAGTGGCCATCTGCCTGCGTAGAGCAGCAGTGGCTGCTGCCTGCTGGGCAGGGATGGTGGTGACGGGGATGGTCCTCTCGCTAGGCGGGGCTCCATGTTTTACTGTCTTTGTGGCAAGAGCAGTGCTTTCAGCCCCGCTGAGGTTGATCTTGTTAGTTGGAACTGAAAGATCAATACAGTGAGCAACAATTATGAAACAAAGCATGTCTACTAGTATTTAGCAGCCACACCCATGACATTTAAAAGCTCATCTCATGGCTTTGAATGCAAAACTAACAATGACAACACCGTAGCCATAGTTACGGTTAATAGGTGGTATAATTTACTCACCAGGGCTGGCAATAGGGCTGAGTCCAAAGCCCATGCCCTGTACTGAGTGAATTTTTGTTAAAGGGGTGGACTGGATGGCCCCAAAGCCAGGCTGGATAGAGGGTGTCCTCACGACTGTGGGGTGGCGGGGCGTCGACAATGCTGGAGGAATGACAGTGAGGGGAAGGGGTTCTGGTTGTAGCTCCTCTTCCTCCAGCTCCAAGTCAGCTGGGTGAGGCTCCAGGGACTGGGACAGGGAGGACGTAGAGCTCACATCATCCAAGTCCTCGTAGTATTTAGGTGAAAGGAAGGCTGAGCGAGACAGGTTGGCTGGAAGAGAATAGATGAAGAACATCTAGATCAGTCACCTCAGAGCACAAAGTGGGTGGTGGAGGCAGAAAGGTAGAAGTTACATTAAATTAAAAAATTTAACATCCCACAGGCCAGATGTTATTTTCAAATCTATGAGTGTATGGAAATAAAAAGACCACTCCGTTTGTTCATAGTTTTCACTGTTTTGTTTTTCTATGTATAACAAATCTTAAAATATGGCACTTTATATAGACATACAGTAGGTGGTTGATTTATGTATACAGGGTGTGCAACTCATTTCATGGAAGTATATTTGTTGCTACATGTCAAAAAATATAATTAAAAAAAAAAGAGATTAAATTAAAAATATGCATATTTTGGTGATTAAAAGTTTGTCAAATTATTATCTAAATATGCTCAAACACAAATTTATACAAAGCATAATTTCAGTGACCATTTTCATTTCAATATCACCACCCTAATCATGACACATTATTAAACGTGTTTTGCTCCCTAAGATGTAGTGACAAAATTAATGTTTTTAAACGAAAAAATGATTTGGGAGACAACTAGAGCTGCACAGATTAATTGATTAGTTTAAACTGAATATCTTTGAGTTGTGGACAAAACAAGATATCTGAGGACATCATCTTGGGCTTTGGGAAACCCTGATTGTCATGATTTCAGCATTTTCTGACATTTTAACATTTTATAGATCAAACAACTTTTCGAGTAATTGAAAAAATTAATTGACTCTGGCCCTGGTGACAACCTGTGCCAAAGCATGTGGGGAGGAATGGCTTTAAATTAAACCTTACCTTAAATTTGGATTCATAATAGTAAGCAGTGATGGGTAAGCAAAATACTTATTTTGGTAATTTCAGCTGAGAGATATTGACACATATTCACAGTTTATTTTCTCATTTATGTCAAGAATTGGTCCTCTGATATTTTTTAACAACCAGAAGTGGGCCTTAAGTTACAAAAAGGTTGAGAACCTCTGGTCACAAAATAAAAATTCAAAAAATTCAAAAAATATATAAATTAGTTTGAGCGGGATATGTGTACCTTGTGAATTTCTCCACTGTGGGACTAATAAAGGAATATCTTATCTTATCTTATCTTACCTGGTGCTGTTGAGCGGACAGGAGGCATCTGCCCCTTTGAGAGGAAGTTACGCAGCTGGGACTGTTTCAGTGGCGATATCTTGACTGCTGGAGAAACATTTATAATTCGTTTATTGTGAAATAAAGACACATGATCATTCTTATTTTAAAAACATATAAAGATTGATACCTGGAGATTTGGATTTGGTCTTAGGTGGGGTACTGTCCAGCCTAGCTTTCAGGAGTGCATCCCTTAAACTCTCGAGCTCGCTTTCCAAACTGTCGTGAAGACAGACGCAAGTTATTTAAGCTGCAAACAACACCTTTTCTAAGAGCTATTTGCAATGTACTGATGCACATAATTACAAATTAATGTAAATATCCTGAAAAGGCTTCCACACTGTAAGAAATGAGTGCAATCTTTATGGTACTCATGAGCTATGGTCATTATTGTTAGCTATTATGCCATCCAGCTATGAAAACAAACAAAAAAAAAAAGATATAAGATTTTAATTATTTAAAAACTGTTAAATATTCAAATGGCAGCCAACTTCAGTAATTTAAGTTTAAGTTAGTAATTTAAAGTTAACTTGAAATATGAAGTCTCTGATCCCCAAACCTACGATGCAGTCTCTTCTCTCACAACAAACTCAAAATCTACAACAGGTAATACTCCTTTCTCATTCCTCTGTCCCTACTCCTTGTTCTTTGCCAGCTCCTACCCAGCAGCTGTTGCTGTAGCAGTATTGTTGTTTAGAGTTGGAGTGGTAGTCTTGTAGAGGCGCAGTGATGTGAGTTGCTTAATCAACTGGTCCAATCTGTTCTTCTGCTGGTTGATAATGTACAGGTTGTTGGCCAATGTAGTGAACAGACCCTCACGTCCTGGCACGACCATATGTCTGTAAAGAACATAATTATTTCATAACAAATGATACTTAACCCCCAAATCTTGTCAGTAACAAGACCAGTGCTGGTCTTTTGGGCTTACTTCTGCTTTTTCTTCTTCTCCAGGTGTTTCTCCCACTCCACATCCAACACGTCATTGACGTCTTCCACAGCAAACATAACATACTGGTACAACCTGCGAATCTCCTGAGTAAGTAAAATAAAACAGATTCATTTCTGTGAGTATGTAGGTGATTCACTTAAGGCTTTAAGAAAAGTATCGATTCATGCAAACATTTCACCTTGAGCTGTTCCTCGCTGCGGGGGTCCAGAGGTTTTTTGTACAGCAGCTGTCTGTAGTTTCTGTCTCTGCTCAGCTCACTCTGGGCCTTGGCTTCTTCTGCCCCAGCAAAGCCCTCCAGCAAGGTGGTTTTCAGTGTACCAATGTCCCCATGGAGAGACTGCAAATCGGAAAAAAAAAAACAAAAAAAAAAAACAGAGTTTGTACACAATGATAAATTATTGTCATTGTAGAGCACAGGGTCGTGCAACAAAAAGCAGTAGTAGTCCATTTATGCTACATAAGAAAAACAATAATCTATTTTATTTATTTTATGAGTGTGGAGGATGAGTTGATGAGTCTCACAGCCTGAGGAAAGAAGCTGCTCTCTAGTCTGGTGGCACGGCAACAGATACTTCTGGATCGCTCGCCAGATGGCAGCTGGGTGAACAGGCTATGGCTGGGTTGAGTACTGTATTTTAATATGCTTTGGGTTCTTCACAGGTACCTCATCTCACCAGTATCACTGATGCTCCGAAGATGGGTGCCAATGATGTTCTGGGCAGTTTTAATCACCAGCTAAACATCCCATGTCAATTTATAATGTCATTTTTGCCTTCTTATGTTTCCTGGAGGTGTGTGATGACCATGTCAGGTTGACTGTGATGCTGATTCCTAGGAACTTAAAACTGTTCATTTGCTCTACCTCAGCTCCACTGATGTGGACAGGGGTTTGTCTCTTTGCCTCGTTTTTTCTAAAATCAACAGTCAGTTCCTTGGTTTTGCTGCAGTTGAGCAGCAGATTGTTCTCTGAGCATCATTCTGTAAGACTGCTGATTTCTGCTCTATATGAAGTCTCACTGTTGTAAGCAACAACTAAAAAAGTATGACAATGTAGTTGTTGTAGTTGGGTGGAAGTGATTATTTTTCTGTTATTGTCCTCTGGAGTACTTCGATTTATAAAAGTCTTTTCACGCAACAATATGGATATTGTTCTCACAAAATAGTGTCCTTCTATTGAGGCTTTCAAATGAAGCTTTGAATGTATGTTGTCATATTTTATGATGAAAATGTGATTTTGTGTCATTGTCGTTATATAAATGTAATTTATGGTGCTGTTAAATTGCTGCTAGACCGCCCAGGTAATGAGTAAAAATAGGAAATATGGATTGAAGAAAAATATTTCATCATGAATGATGAAATACAGTGCAATAAGATCAGCATTTGCACTCTTTACAATAACCTGCTTTATATGAAAATGCGACCACATTGTAACTTTTCACACAGACCTGCATGTTTGGAATAACAAGCCCATCTCCAGTGCGTAGAGGTGAGTGTGGGTTAACTTTAATAAAAAACATCTCATACATCAATGATTGTGTGATGGTGAGAAACTTTAATTTTTGGTGGAATGCACAGAATGCAAATATCTGCGTCGGCCTTGGTGTGAAAGTTATGAATGTCAAAAATTGCCCCCCCCCCCCCCAAAAAAAAAAAATGTTACATTTAGTTTTGTTTCTTCGTTTTTGTCCCCAGAGTGAAAAGGTCTAAACTAACTAATAAACTAAAAAAGCTTATAGTCATACAAGTATATACTTTGAAAAACAGAATAACTTGGGCTGCCCAAATATGTTTAGTGCTCTTTTCAACATCAAAACTTAAAAGGGGAAGGAGCAGAAAATAGCTACATACTTTCAACATTTTCTTGCTAATACGCTAGCCCAAATAATAAAACCCAAATACCAAAACGTTATGCATCGCCCCCAGCCACAAGAGGGGAAGATGGTATACATGCTGCTGTTTATATTTATCATACCAGTGCAAACTTATGACAGTGCTTGTTATTCTGAGACCACTGCATTCTGAGTAGGAGGCAGCTGCTCGGGGTAGGATTTAGCTGGTGAGTGTGATTTAACTAAGAGGGATTTGGGTTAGACCCAGCAATATCTAAACATGTTTTTGGTTTTCCTGCCGTGTTCTTACCTCTGTTGTTTCCTTGATCTCCAGGGTGAAAATATGGAGGTCCTCTGACTCCTTCCTCAACCCCTTCATCTCCTCATTGGTGCCAACCTTGAAGTCAGCTCTTGTGCTTCGTGCCTTAAGGTCATCTAACTCCTTCTGGAAGTGTGCAATCTGATGACAAGTCAAAGATGCAAAGATGCTTAGTTACGAAACAACTTGAGGAATCATTTCAACCAAATTGGGTTGCACTATTAAAAACTAAAAAATGTCTTAGCTAATAGAGGTATATATGTGTGTGTGTGTGTGTGTGTGTGTGTGTGTGTGTGTGTGTGTGTGTGTGTGTACTTGTACAGCTATCATAGCGAGGACCAGTTTGAGTTTTAGACTGTCAGAGTGAGGACTTTTTTTTGGAAATTGAGGTCTTTTTGGCCATTCCTCACTTTCAAACCAACCTTCAAAGGCCTTTCCCCCTTTTGAGGGTTCAAACTTGGTTTTAAGGTCCAGGTTTGAATTTGGTTTTGGTTTGGGTTTGGGTAAGGGTTGGGGTCAGGCATTTAGTGTGTGATGTTGTTAGTTAGGGTAAGGGGCTAGGGAATGCATTATGTCAATGAGAGTCCTCACAAAGATAGCTGTACAAACATGCGTGTGTGTGTGTGTGTGTGTGTGTGTGTGTGTGTGTGTGTGTGTGTGTGTGTGTGTGTGTGAAAAGGGTTAAGGGGTCTCTTCCCCCTGTATGGTTGGGGCTACTTTGTTCTTTTTACAAATTGACCAATGAAAGGTGGTGCATGGTACTCTAGTGTGTACTGGATGATGAGATTCACCTCCTCCAAAATACCAGCCATAATGGGATCAGAGTCTTTCTTTTGCTGTAGCTGTTTCTCCAAGGCCTTCACATTAACTGCTGCCTGTATAAAGAAATGATAAAATACATCAAAATCTACAGTTAAGTTAGTAGGAAACACACACCAATGAACACACACACAAAAATACAAGTTTGAGAAAAGATTTCTGTGATCTAATATACACATTTCTTCGGCCAGTTGGTCTCAGTTGAACATGCAGTTGCTAGTAGCAACTGCTGCCAGCAGAGTTACATAGCAGTTGCAGTATAAAGGCACCAAAATCATATACTATGCACTACATATCCAGTAAATGTATGATAGTTCAACATACTTTTGTGTGAATAAACAGTAGTATGTATCTCCTCGGACGCACTGATCAGTAATTTACATCGTCACTTTCTGAGAGCATCCTTTCTGGCTGGAAATGTGTAGCCATGACAACCCGTACCCCAACCTCATGTGACCATACGGTGATTTGTGGGAATAATAAAGTCTAACTTAAAAATTTATTACACCTATAGCAAGGTGGAATCTTTCACTTGTTAAGTGTTACTGACTTAACAGTGCTGTACACCATTATCTGTTATGAAGACTGTCAATACTACCATATTGCATTATGGGATATTTATGCCGGCATTGTGTCCAGCATTGCACACTGTAATATTTCACAAAAACAGTTTGCAATTTGCATACTATTGGTTTTATACTATGGTTTCAACATACAAAAAAAATCTCATACAGTTTTAGCGTACTACATAGCATGCTAATATGGGATTTTGGATGCAACCCTTATGTTTAAAGTTGCATTTTAACATACTACTTAGTCCACTACATCAGTATGTACTGCATAGTGCCTTCTAGATGAATGATGGGTGGGCTGGTCTCAGCCCCGCCAGCGCCTCCATCACATCTCCAAAAACATTGCAGCAAATTTCCAAACAGGCATTCTTTGGATAAACTGACCACATGCTAGGAATCTAAAAAGGTTGCTTCCTCATATGAAAACTTAAACTGGCTCACATGACTGAAAATCTCACGACTGACTGCAATGCATTGTGGGGCTGTTGACTATGTGCAGTAAGTTCATGCCACATACTCAGAAATTCTACAATGAAGACTGAATGTACTACATACTAAATTTTACAACATACTTAAGTATTAACAGTATGTTAGTATGCAATTTCGGACACAGTCATTGGTACTTGCATCCACCATTTTATCAGTACTGTTACCACTCAAATACTATTACCTCAGCACCACTGATGAAGTATTAGCATTATGTACTCTTTCTATCATAGCTTCTTGTGATTTGTTAGTTAATTTTTTTCTGCGATCAGTTTACTACTTAAAAAGCTAGCCATCTGAGGCCACACCAAATTGGTGCCCTTGTCAAGATTTTAGCTGGTACCCCTCAACCCCTTTTGGCGTGTGCAGAAGCACATGCGACAGTTTGGTTTTTTTTGTGCACTTGCAAAGTTGTTATTTTTGTGCATACAGGATTGACATAGCTTCTTATGCTGCTTATAATATACCATATTGACCTTGATTGTGAGCCAACTGACTCCTTTTTTGAAAAAGATTTTTTGAAGATCAAAACTTGTATATTATATTTATAAAAATAAAGAATTAAATCTAACCAGAATGCATCAGTAACAATAATACACTGACAAAAACAAGGCAAGCTGATATAAATCTGATATCATGATACTATGATACCAAACATGTCATGCTAGCTTACTGGGAAAGGGGGTAAATATTGCTCAAAATCTAAGCTGTCTTTACCACGAGGTCCACAACACCTGAGTGGAAAACGGCAGCGTTATGGCCAGGCGGTTTGTGCCTCCTCCACCACTTGGAGCCCTATGCACAGCGTCTGATGCATGTGTGCATAGTGGCACTGCTGCTAGCCATTGGTGGTTTGGGGCTAATGTGTTGCTAAGATAACATAACTGTTGATATTGTGTCTTTTACTTTTACTCAAGTGGAATTGCTGTTTACTAGATTAATTACTGTGATGTACTTCCTATAGGAATCTGATGTTCTTTCATTGGTTATACACCATTTCTTAATGCAGTGCAGTGTATGTATTACTGTACTGATCCATTTTAATAATTATTGTGCTCTAACTCTTATCTAATAACAATTACTTCCTTTTAAAACAACTGCTATCTTCAACCTCAACTCTCTGTAGAAACTAAAGCCAAAGTTGCATGAAAAAGATTAAGATGATGTAAATAGAGAGTAGAGGAATAATACCTATACTATCTTACACATTATATTTCTATGTTTTTTTAAAAAACTAGAGGAAGTTTAGCGTACAGTACTAATGGAGGCTCTGTGCCTTCAGTGTGTCCCTATGGTGGATATGTTTACCTTTTGACATATTTATTGAACAAAATATAACTATTATAAGGTCTAGGTAATATATGAACAGAAAAAACCCTTCATAATAAAACAGACAGGACCTGTGGAGTCTGGACACGGCCCTGGGCAGCAGGAGCAGGTTTCTGGACGACTATGGGTAGTGTGCTGGTTTGAACTGGGCGCACTGGGGCTGGGACACAACCAACAATATTACAGTCACAACCTAAGTCATGTACACTTAAGATTTAAGATTTATTTCAAAGAAATCAAGTAAGAATGATATACAAAGTGTATAAGTAAATGAACTGATGTAGGCTTACTCAATATGGCTGGTGGCTTAGCGGCTGAGAGAGGAGCAGCAGTCATACTACTGGAATTGGAGGCAACTGTTTTGGGCAGCGAGGAATTGAAGGAGAAAGACTGTGGGGATGGTGCTGGGGTCTCCAGTGCTGAAAACCTTGGGAAAGAGCAGACAGATGTTGAAGTCTTTGCATGCATGCATGATGTATGTATGTATGTATGTATGTATGTATACAAACCTCAATGTCTCTTTTGTAATACCACGATAAATGTCAAAAATAATGATTTACCTCTCATTTAGATTAAGTTTCACTGTTGGTGGGGAGGCAGCAGCAATACTCTGGGGGGTTGGAGCTGGAGCTGGAGCTGCCACTGCTGATGGTTTGATGGAAGGGGTGAAAGAAAATGCTGAAGTCGCTGAGGGAGTGTCAGAGGGAGGTTTGGAGGCAAAGGAGAAGCCTGAGGATCCTGAGCCAAAAGGTGTGGGTGCCCCCAAGGAGAAAGCTGGAGCAGAAGTGGCGCATGTAGTTGGGACCGAGAACACGAAGCCTGATGATGATGCTGATGACACAGGAGCTGTGGGATCAATGCTGAATGGGGCAGCGGTGGAAGATGCTGCAGGAGCTGGAGGAGTGGAAGCAGCTGCTGAAGTAAGACCGAGGTTTGGGAATGTTGCTGGGGCAGATGGGATGGAGGCAGCAATTTTGGGAGGTTGGGCTGCCAAAGAACCTGTGAACAGAAAATAAATTTGCTCATTTGATCTCATCACATGTTGGCCAAGTTGTGACTACAAGCAAGGTTGCCAATTCTAGAGGCAACTGGATTAGCCTCAGAGACATGAACAAGTCCACATTTTTCATGGTTCTTTCTGCCAGCTTTTGCAAATAAGCTGTTTTGCATTGAGGAGTTTGGCTGGGTACAAACGCTGGTTTTCTAGCTTCACAGTCTAGTTAAAGATCCCTGCATGACCACAACAACTGGTCTCATTTAATAAATGTTAGAGAATATAAAGAGTATTAACGAATGACAACAAGAACTTTTTAAATGAAAAAAGAAGAAAAAACCCTTCATAACATTCCAGCAACAGAAAAAAATACATAAAATTGTCAACATTTTGCTGTCAAAAATGTGTGATAAATGAAAATAATACTGCAAATCCCAAAAAGGTTTTCTACTTCCTTTCAGCTCTCATCATCCCAACACTCAAACACAAGTCAGAACTTTCTAGGTCCTCCAAAGATCCTTAGTGACCTTAAAATTTTGGTACAATATGTAGCACTGACAGCTAGAGTCTAAAATGGGTAACAGCAGTCCAAATTCAAAACACTGGAGCTGTGACTGCAGTTAGCGCTAATTTCCACAATTTAAAGGATACATTCTAGACACGACTGTGTTAGCCTCTGGCCATCAGTAATTGAAATCACTTCACCGGCTTTGTGTCTCAAATGCCTTGACTACCCAGCTGTACACGGACCACGGAGAGATGAGTAGAATCATGTTATATCGATAATGTTATGTTCTCTGGTGATCCAGTTTGTTTGCTTGCTTCCATGGCTGCAGAAGGCCGTGTTTGCATGCCAATTTGTTTCCTATGTGGCAAGAGGGTGTCAAAATCGGCAGTGGATGGGATCACAGAGATCCAAAACAAAAATCAAATGTTGTGGACCAGGATGGAAATTACAAAGGGGAGCATACTGGCTGTAGCACTGTTGTCAGAGAAGCCAGTATTTCAATTTGGCATGTTTCCTTAACCTCTGTTGACAAATCATGGTCAGTAAATCTATTATACTGTATATTGGTCCTTCAAATTGGGTAACTGTAATTAAAGATGGAAAGAAATTTTGTCTCCCCCCTCTGGCTGTGAAAGTAATTGCCATATGAAAGAGACCATGACTGTCCTGATGGTGAACTGTTGACTCAGTTGTTTGTTGTGCTTATACACTGCACCTGATGTACGACTGCGTGAGACGCACTAATCTTGTTAATGGTAAATAATTGATTAACGAGGGTCGGTTATCAGGTAGGAACATTTTTCAAAATTAGCATCCCTACAAGGGATTGAATGGACATGTAAAAGCCCATTTTATGCAGATTAAAAACCTTGTTCCTTTAAGACATTAAGATAAGCTTAATGAGGGACATACGGTATTTGGACCATAGACTGCATATAAGAAGTAGACATAGTAAGAGAGATGTCACCCATTGGTTTGCAGACTGCCATTTTGAAGACCTTGAGTTTGAGATTTTGGCCAGCAACATACTGGTTTTTAGCTGTTGCCATCTTCTTTTTTAGCAGTCAGAACTGACACAAGAGGGTACAGCTAAGTACAACCAAACACTGAATTCTTTGCCAGCCAAAAGGTTATAATTAACTTTCATGACCTGAAAACACACTATGAAAGGGTTAAAGTTGTAATATGAAACACGGACAACTCCCAGACTGGACAACACCATGGTAGGGACCTGTGAATCACAAGGTAGCCACGCCCTAAAGCATACCCTGTTTTATGGTCTATCTGATGCTAAATGGGACCAAAATTACTAAATGAACATCATGCTGTATTGAAGAAGACTTGAAACTAGCGATTGAGACCTGAAACTCATGTCCACAATGTTTACTGAGGTATTAAATCAAGTGAGAAGTCGGCTCATTTTCTGATAGACTTCTGTACAATCAGACTTCTTTTTGAGACCAGAGGAGTCACCCCCTAGAAAGAATGCAGGTTTAAGGCACTTCAGAGTTGGCTTCACTTCTCAGGCCCGGAGGTTGCCCACTGATTTGGACTTGTTTGACTTGTGTTTCATTGATGGATGGGTCTCTCAGGCTGTTAAACTGAGCTCTGATACCAAACTCGACATACTCAACATGATATGTCCATGTATGTCAACAGCCGATGATGGCATCACACCAGGGAATGGAAAATCTTGCAAACACTTTGGTAACACTGACTGCATTACATGATTATCACTTGAGGGAATGTATCATAGCAATGTGTGATTCTGAATAATTGTTCAGCCCTCTCAGCAACGTTTTAGTTGACTGGCTCTCTTACCTGGCTTGGGCAGTCTCTCCCCCTCTGACGTGAGGACAGTGGGGGCTGAGACCAATTGCTTAACCCCTGGATTGAGGTTGAGCAGAGCGAATGGGCAGAGTAATCCCTCTGTGGATAGCATCAGCAGAGTGGGTGCTGGAGGTAAGGTCTTCTCATCACCTTTGAGAGGGCGGAAAAATGGGATGGAGGCATTCAGACATAGAAATACTGTAATCTACATGATTTGCAGTAAAAGACTCATAAATATGTACTGTAGTTTACATATCAAACACACATTTTGTAACCTTCAACAGAGTAGAGAGCCAGGAAGAATATGTAGCACTTTCAGACTTTTGTATAGAGTCTATTAACTGGGAGCCAATTGCATGTGCAATCTACATTGCGCAGTAACAGACTTTTGTGAAAAAATATTTAGCGTTCTTCACAGCTTTGTGCTTCCAACTCACACCACTACACGAGGGAAATGATTAACAGCAAGTGTTATATGCTCACTATGCTTGCTATGTTCAAAATGCTGTTGAAAGTGTTGACAGCGTTTGAGCACAAAGGCTGTATCTTAGTGCTGCACTTATCTCATTGACCTTGACTCATTCTGCCCCCCAGTGGTTGCAATAAGTACCCAGTGTTCAGTTCAAAAAGGCACACTGTAGTCATGTGCAGAGACAACTGTCCTAAGATGCCTCATTTGCTAAAACACAGTCATTCCTCTTCTTGCCAAACCCCCCAAACTCTTCACACCCACTTCCCTGCACTCTCCAAAATCATGCTGTGGGCTGCAGACACAAATGCCAAAACCAACGTTTAAAATGATGAAACAGAGTATTAACACCCCAAATTAAAGATGCATTAGTCAGAGTTGATACGAGTCACTTCAGATACGTCAAAAAAGCACACTGAACACTTTGTCCTCTTTGTTCTCTCTACAGCTGTCTCATATCTAAAACTATTCCTCAAGTATAACGTCCACTGTCATCAGCAGATGACAGCAGTAGCTGCTCTTACTAAGTACATTTCAGCGTTTGATTAATTACCACTTACTCACCTCTCCTATTATTCTACATTATTCATCTACTGTATATTCATACCACGCACTGCATGTATGCTTCATGCATCATGAAAGGACATTATGTCTACAAAGCTATATCTTCTACAGACCCATACACCCACACACAAAAATCTACAAATACATATTCCAGCAAACATAGAAAACAAATACTAAATATTATGTTTCAATAAATAAAGTGATCTTAAGTTCTCCACAAAATAAGCACACAATGCAGAGAACGAAAACAAAAATATAGCACCTAATGTTTAGTTTTATCTCAGTTATGAAACTATAGTTGAAAGATAACGAGAGGCAAAACGGGTGAAAGAGTGAACAGAAGGGAGAGGCACACGGTAAACCTCATCAGCATTCTGCAACAGGATTGTCTGGGCTTTGTTGTTTGTTGTGGTCCTCTAGCTTGTCTGAGCCATTTTAATGAGTGCATTTTTTCTGCACAGATAACTCCTGTTACTCTCCCCTCGCTTTCCCGATCTAATGTCTCACTTCGGATAAAGGTTTTGATCAGACTACAATCATGTCAAAATGTTGCTCCGATTGCAGGTTTTTTTTCTTGCTGGGGAGGGAGTTCTTGGAGTGAGCGGGGAGAGATGTGACTAGACAGCAACAGCAGCTCTACGTGAATGTCTGGCAGACTGGGCCATTTAAGATAAAACAGTGTACAGAGACGGTAGCTTATCACTATTCTTTACACACGCCGCAATAGAGCACTGCAGTGAATGCTGTATGCACAATGAAACCTGACGGATTCAGCTTCATCTCATCATTAGGGGAGTGTTGAACGTAAAATGTCTTGGAGCTTAAATAAAGACAACGGAGTGCAGTTCAAGAGAAAACACCAACTATTATGAAATTAAAGTTCGCATTAATATGACAGAAATGCCCTTGATTCTTAAATATGCCTAGAAACAACTTAATACCACAGAAATTAGAAGTTTGAAGAAATCAGAGACAAACAGGGGAAGCTGCAGTGCTTTGAACTAAAAAAAAAAAAAACAAAACACATAAACCATATATCTTACCCGCTACAGCATGAAATACTCTAAGCATGCATGTTCATTAAAACAGGCTTAGCGGGGTGGGCGGTATCACTGGTGGCAGATGGTGTACAAACCTGCCTAAACTGGTTTAATGGTTTAATTCTCTCTGCACCGTTTATACTGTCATTTAACTATTTTCTGGAAAAAAAAAAACCTGTGCATACCGTGAGCTTCACTGCAGACGTGCAATACCATTTATAAATAATAAAATTGTGAAAATAAGTGATATACAAAAAATAAATAAATAAATAAATAAATAGCAATTGCAAGTCAGAGAGATCTAATTTAACATGTTTTGACTATAAAAGTGGGAGTTATGATTTTGGCTTGATAATGGCAGAGAATATGGTTGAAAACATATTCTATCACAGTATATGTGATTCTATATTGTGATAGCAATCATAAAAATATTGGGATAGGGTACATTTTCTGAAAATTAAATTCTGAAAGTGGTCACAAATAAATAACCAGCTAGTAGTGCCTATTTTGCTTAAGGCCCCGATACACCAGGCCAGTGGTCCAAAAAAGACCAGTGAGCATCTGTTGGCTTAGTTTCTGCAATGTGTCTTGCACCGTCGGCTCTAGTCTGCCCATGTTGGAGGCTTTTTGGATGATTCAGCATGCTGAATTGCCAGGGGGCTTGGCTGTTCAGCGAATCAGTGCATGAAAAGAGAAACGGAAGTGAGGAAAACAAGCCAACGAGTAACATCAAGAGGGCATACACAGAAGGCTCTCTTCACTTTTTTATCTTCCTCTCATCTGATCATTCCGATAGATGGACACACCGTCGTACCCGAGTGGAAATGGTATCGCAAAAAAAATATACCTCAGCTTTGTTTAAAAAGCATACAAAAAACTTAACTGCAGCGAAGTAATTATACCATTGGGTTAGCATTTCACCAACTTCTCTTTTTGCTGGAGTTCTGGTCGAACTTACCACAACAACACTGATTGAAACAACATCACTGTGAGAAACAGTATTTGCCCTTCGATAAAATTCAATAACTGGCAAAATCCCATATAAATACCCAAGATTCTTTAATAAGAAAGTATAGCCAGCACTTTTTTTAACTCTCCAAGAGGGCTCCAAAATTGGTGGCCAACTGACAACCATCTTTGAGAGCAGGCTTTGCTGAACAGAAATTATGTCTAAGCTAATATATGCAAATCTGGTCAGACAGGTGAAGAGAGGAAGTACACAGGAAGCCAAATTCACTTACTGATGTGGATCTCCTGCTGGCTGGTGTAGTCTATGGCTAAGCCCAGGGGCAGAGTGTCTTCATTTGTCTCAGTCACTGGAAGCTCAGCCCTACTCGCATCTTCCAGGATCCAAAGCTCCCAGTTCTAAATGGACAACAATTAGTCATGGTCATCACAATATAAATAGAAGCTAGAAGAAATGATCAGAATAAAATCTGTTTTCGTGCTGAACAAGACTGAGAATCAGGACTTCAGGTTGTCAGTTGTAGCTTTGATCACATCAAGTCCAATTCAACACTAACAACCCAAGATAACATAATGTTTTGTAATGGAGACCTAATATAGTAATTGAAAAACTTCAGCACATCCACAAACTGTCTTTAAGAGAGCTAGTTAAGTATTTGGCATTGGGTTTATAGCCTGTAGATGAGGGAAGCTCTGCTAGCATAAATGATTTAAAAGGAAAGTGTTTTGAGAGAGAGGAACTTTGCAGAACAGTTATGTAACTCTCCTTGATGCTTTGGAGCATCTCTTAATGTTTTTCTTTCCAAACTATACTCATAGTTTACTTCTTGCCTTGAATTCAAATGGAAATCCATCATAATGAGAGACACCTTTCATTTCCAGTGCATCATTTAAACTCATGATTTCTATAACATCTTCAGCTTTTTACTTAATTATGTACCTTGTCCTCTTGTCTGGCGGCTATGACGCCGACTTCAATGGAAGCTGCTGATGCCGCAAACACAAGGTCCCTGGATGAAATAAACCAGGAGGCAAAGCAAAACAATTTAACACGACACTGAAATAAAGCAAACAGCAGAGTATGGAATACTTAACGACGTAGTTTTTGTGCTTTTAGGTGCCTCCAATACCATTTGTGACTGTAAATCGTGATCACACTTACCAGTCCTCAACGTGGCTAAGAAAATAGTGGTGTTGTCGTTCAGTGCAGCTGCCGTACACTGTGTCACTGAAGTTGAGATACTTTGTCTCCACCTTCTCATCCTTCTTCTACAAAAAAACAAACAAAAGAAGTCAACACATTAGCTTAAGGTACATTAACATGATGGAACAACTGATGAAACTTCTATGTGGTGAAAGCCTATATTATCTGCTTAATAATTTATAATTTTACCAGAAAAAGAGTGCTGTGACATAGCTAATATGACCAAGGAAGTGTGTGATAATATGTGAGCTCAGTAGCTCTATGAAGCCAACAAGAGCCTTATACTGTATGGCTTAGTGGTCAGCTGCATGAAAAATAACAATACATACTGTAAGGAGGTGCATGGTAGTTGCAGTAGGAGTCTCTATATAACTACAGAGCCACTACACAAAAATACAGTAACACCAGAAAGCATGTCTTTCAAAGATATAATATACAGGTGTATCTCAAAAATTAAAATACCGTGAAAAATTTCAATATTCATTGTCAGTTATTTAAGAAAGTGAAAATTTAATATATTCTACACTCATTACATAGAAACGAAAATGTTTGAAGCATTTTTTTATTTTAATTTCAATAATTATAGTCTACAGCTCAAACAAGAAAGAAAAAGGTATCTCAAAATATAATGGTTCATAAAATCAATAAAAACAAGGATTTACACTACAGAATCAGCTTTGCTTGACATTTATCTAGGCTGTGGTCATCCCTGTTGCTTGTGCACCTTTTCCTAACACACTTTTCCCTTTCAGTCAACTTTCCTTGAATATTCTTCGATACAGCACTCCGCGAACAGCCAGCCCTTTCAGCCTTTCAGCCCTTTTACCCTCCTTGTGGAGCAGCCATTCTCATGATTGTGGCGTGTATTGAATTAGACCAAGAGATACACGGTATTTATACTGTATGAATACTAAACTCAAACTCAAAATGAAGTATTAGAATTTTGATATACCTTTTTCTTTATTTTTTGAGCTGTAGGCTGTAATTATTGAAATTCAAATGAAAGAAAATGCTTAAAACTTTTTAGTGTATGTGCAATGAATATGCTAAATTTTCACTTTCTTAAATAACTGACTAAGAATATTGAACTTTTTCATGATATTCAATTTTTTTTAAGATGCACCCTATAATCTGGCAGAATATCTAATGCTATGTTTGTTTCTTCACCTTGTTGCTGTGGCCATGTGGAGAAAATATCTTCAACCAAATGCGTAACAGCCATGTGAATTTCAAAAGAAATACACAGTCAAATGTATCTACTGAGGAGGTCAGTTAGATAGCATTGAAGACTGGAACAATAATCTAAATGTGGTTAGGTGAATTCAGAGGACTAATGGATGTAGGGCATACTCACAGGGAGGGAGATTAACACTAGCTCAGGAGGGGTCTCAAGGGACCCATCTGCAGCAGCATATACCACTGCAAACACAAAGGTTCTCAGCCACAGCACATCCAGAACTGTGACAGACAGTGGGAAAGAGACACATTAGCCACAAATGGGATTTAAACACAGCAGTGACAGTAAAACAAAATTAGAATATGTAATACACTGGTGACAGATAAAGTCTCTCTTATATGTCCTTAATAATGCAGCTCAGTATGTGGGTGTGCAACTCAAATCCCATTTCATTTTATCAGTACAGGATTTGTCTTACCTTTGACAGGTTCGTCAGAGGTGTAGAAGTGTGGACATGGGATAACTTTCTTTTCTTCTAGTGCCTTTACAACAGAGGAGAAAATCAGTTATTCATCTTCGTCATTGGATGCTGCAGCCTGAAGGAGCAATACATGTTTTATTTTAAATTACAATGAATTATGTTCACTTACTGGTGTGTACTGACTGACTGTGGAATTCATTTTTCCTGCAGCGACTTGTTTTCCTTTTGGACTCCAGCAAACTGTGTGAAACGAAGTACATTAGCTAAAATTGAGCCACAACAGAGATATGGAGGACAAGTAAACTCAATTGTTTGGCGCAAAGTCTCACTCACCACATGTGATGCCATTTGAAGCAGGCAGCTCGGCCTGCACTTTGACACCGTCGGTAACATCCAAGATCATCATACGGCCGTCAGACAGACAGGCGGCCAACATTGATGCCTGGACAGGATTCCACTTCAGGTCTTGCACTAAAGTGCCAGGTGGAACTGCTGGTATCAGTGATGCAAAAGGTAGCTTCTGTGGTCTTGCCTGGTAAAAGAAAAATTCAATAACTGCATATCTGGGCAAAAAAGTAATCACATTTAAACTGAAATTTGTGAATTTGGAAATCTATTAAATTTCCATTACATTATTTCTTTATGAACTACCTTCTAATAATTTAACTGTTCGTCTCATGCAAACTATGCAATCTGCAGTAGAGGTTTACTAACTGTGTTTATAAAAGGTCAATATAAAAAAAGGCTGAAGAATTATTTGGAGACTATGGTGACTTTAACTACAAATGATGATTCAGTTGAAAACAACTGCTGCATGTCAGGATTTTCTTTATATTAGGGGCATCTGTGATTATGCTGCTGCTCATACTGGATGGCTCTGAGTAATAATGTTAGCTTACAAAAAGCATTAAATGTGCACAACATTTCTATTAGAACATATCAGTAATTTCCCTGTAGACGTCATTTGCTTTGCAATTTTTTAAAGGAGGACTGTGGTGATCCGGAGACCTGCAGTAGGGCACAATTAGCAATCTTCAAGCATCTCTATGTTTGTTGTGTAAACATAAATGTATATATAACCCCCAGCAAAACCTGAAATAAGCATGATACCTTTCTTATTATCTGGCACAGTAAATACATTGACTGAAGTAGTCACCTTGTTCATGAAGGTGCGGACATCATAGAAATTGAGGGACAAGCCCGCCTCCTCAGACATGCCACATACTGACAAAGTAAGTTCATCACAACTGAGAGCCAAGTGGTGCAGAGCCAGTTCCACAGTCACCTCCGCCAATGCAGCTACCCCGTCGACTAGAACAAAGATGAAAATTTTAGTAAACTGAGGGTAAGAGACATGAATGAAGATTTAAGATAAAGATGTATTGTTAGTAGGAGTAAATTACATGCCAACTGAACTCATATTCATACTTATTTCATTGGCGTTGCCATCAAATTTATCAGCAGCCAGAATGTCTTGAGTTTGGTACACTTTGAATGTTCTGTCGAGCCCGACAAAAGTTAAACCAAACTTGTTTGAGATGGAAAGCAGACTAGTTCTCTCTTTTGACAAATCTTCAGTAGGGTCGAAGACTCTTGTTTTCTTCATCTGACGAAACTGGAAATCCTGAAAAAGAGAAACAAACAAGCATTGGTTTCTTACTTTAAAGAGAGCAGTTATTGGTAGTAAACCTATGTGGTATCCAGTTCAATAACTGCAACCTTAGTCTAAACCGTACATCCTTCTAAGAAGAAAAACAATAATAAACAAACAATACGTAAACAATGGCGTGTGCACTAACAGTGTGACATCAACATTTCTTCATCTGCGAGAAATATGAAGCAGCCATTCTTGCCTCTTAAACAAATATCCGGCTACTCTCAACTTGGCTACACAGAGTCAAAACGAAAGCTAAAATCTTGGTTGATAGCCAACAAACATGCTGTACACTGGCGTGACGTTAGCTAATAACGCTAAGCTGCGTTGGTAAAGTTATAGCAAAATGTATAGAACGTGACAAATATTTAATGGCGTTATTTCACACATAGGAAGTTATAAATTCATCTAAAAGTAACCTCAAATTAACATTCAACTCCCAATAAACAAAGCGTTATGTAGCTAATAGCTATCGTGCTAACATAAGTAGCTGGCAACAAAATGAGAGGATAAAAGTTGTCACATTGCCGCTTTTTCTTGACTTTTAAGCTGCTACTGACGGCTCTAACTGTTATTTGTATCTACGTTGATTCTGTATATGCTTTGGAGGTATGGTTATCTCAAGTGAAATCCTAAACCCGACCAGCTGGCCGACCAGCTAAGATAGCCACAACCATTGACGATGAACGGACACCGTGCTAGCAAACATTAGCTTAGCTACACATGCTAACCTGTCAACACAACTTGTGGATAACAGCATACCTTCATTTCCCTCTCAGGAGGGGAGTCCGTGTCGTCGCTCATTTTGAAGGACAGAAGCTCTTGCTTTTCCAGACGACTCGTTTACTAGCTCACCCCGTCCTTGTCTGTTTCTGAGACAACTTTCTGGTGAGCCACATTAGTCTGTCAGGATAGCTGAACACACGCCGCGCGATTTTTCCACAGAAAAACGTCATAGCCGCGCAGGATGACAAATCGATGCCAGAGCACTCTATAGCCATGCCTGAGAACTCATTTGCAAAATGGGGACAATACCTCTATATTATATATGTGGCATATTTTGGAATAAACTAGGATTACATTTCAAGACAAACACAAAAAATATTTAACCTGTAATGCGGATTTTAAAAAACACTCACCCTTATAAAATAAACTGTATTACTCTCCTTCTTTGTCCTGCTGGGATTAATATCAATGGATAATATCAAAGACTTTGCTGTTGAATAGCATTTAAATGTCTCATTTATAGCATTTTTATGTAGACAAATAGTTTTAAAAATATACATCTATGAGGTCTTCTGAAAGGTTCTGAATAAAATTATAGCATTTCCAAAAAAAAAAAAAGATTGTGAATTGTGAATTAATCATATAAAATTTTTTGGCGTGTCCAAAATGAATGTTTTGTTTACCATCTCCATGGAAGATGTCTGACATTTGGTTCCCACTTCTAGCAAGGCTTGTGAGCCAATAGCAAAACAATGTTAGTATTATGTTGTATCTCTATATCGTCAATTAGTGTGGAAAAAAATGAAAGTGGCTGTCAACAACTTGTTGTGGAGTAAATGCAATGAAACAGGGAAGGGAGAACGCAGCATTTAGTGGCTGAATGTTATCAATAGCACCTTTAATAAATAGAGTGATAGCACATCGGTCTCAACCTATAAGCATGCTCAAAAAGCTATTTAAAAGTATGTTTGCTAGTAGGGTTTTAGTAGAGTTAGCCCAAGAAATATATCCAACATTGTAAAAGTTGGCAATCATTATACATTTGGTAAAAATAATATGTTAAGGTTGATTCACAAACTTTTGTCAAGATGAGGTGTGATTGTCCTGCTTCTTGACAATGTCCTACTATGCAGTATTTCATGTAAATCTGAATGTACATTACATCTTGAAAAATCCCTGAAGGTGCACAACTATCTGAAAGAAATAACCTATAAGCATTCAAACAGAGGTAAAAGAAAGAGGGGGCCAGTATATGGTGAAGTAAGGACTTTTATTAGAAAGCAGAGTTTTCTGTATTGCATTTAAAGAAATCAGTTACTCTTGGACTACACAACTGAAACTGGTGATGGCAGATACCATGATGGGAATGAAAGGTAGATTCTTATGCAACATCAAAAGTGGCAACTTGCATTTCTGTTGTATATATTATTGATGCTTGAGTCAGAAGGCGCATAAACATTTTAACATTTTTTCATTTGAAACATAAAGCAGTATCAACACTGAAATTGTCCCATCCCAGTTTGTCTGGTCCAAGCCCTGTTGATAGTGAAGAACGTTACCATGATCAAAGTGTAGGGTTTGCATGATAAGATTCTCCTTTGACTCTTGTCCATTGAGAGGTTACCAATAAGCCCAGACTTACAGGACCAAGTTCAGACCCTGCTTACCAGAGCATTACAGATATGGTCCATGTCAACATGGGACAGCTCTGTTCACGAAGCACCAAGGTATCAGTCAAATATCAGTCAGTCCTTGTTGCAGAGACACACAGACTTATAACCAAGAAGGCTGGAGTTAACATGTCCCTCCACTCTGGAAAGTAAGCTAGCACAGACCAAAGCAAGCCGGAGAAAGACAAAGCAAACAGCAAGAAGAGCACAGCAAGTCATGTCAGATCTCCCATAATGCACTTTGGGTCTCATCCCTATTCTGATTGTCAGCGCTCTGAACACATGGCTTTAAAAGTTGCGTTATCTCCTCATTCGCCAAAACCCCTCAGTGACTTTTCTCTCATTTTTCTAACTAAAGTGCTGGCATTATGTTCAAGGACACACATACACATACAAACTTTTAGTGCATTTTTTTCTGAGTCTGCTGAAGGTTCAAATGCACACTCAACTGGGTAGTTGGTCTATGTATTCCACTCTTCATCACTACTTTGCTGTCATTATTATAATAGGTTAAACTTGACGCAAACATTCAATAAAAGGCCAGGGTGTGTGATAAAAATACACCCCACTCATTGCAAGACTCCACAGTCTTTGTTTGCTAACAGTGACAACAGTTATTCAGCATAAATTACATGGTGCATAAAGATCAGAGGTTTCATCGGGTTAGAGTGAGTGTCTGAATGGCATGCATTTTATGATACAAGTGTCTCTTTGCATATAAATGTATTGTTTTCAGGATAAACCACTCCATGGAACAAAAACTACTGTGCCCATCAGTTTTTACAGTAATGTGGGATGAACGGAGCACTATGTAAGGTTTTTAGAATGTACGTAACAATTTATTTGCAGTCCCATCCTATCTCTTTTCTTGTCATTTTCAATGAGCATCAGAGTGAATGGCAGATATTGCAAAATACACAGTAACTTAAAAAAATAATAATTCTTAACTACAGAGTTCGCTGTGAAGGAGACTCAATCAAAGATATATGTAAAATACATCACATTAAATACATTTTACAGGACTTTTGTGTCTTTCAGCCACCTCAAACAGCTCATCCTCCCCAAGAGTTAGCCATGACATTCTCTGAGAATATCTCAGTTTATAGTGCAACATCATTCATGTTCAAATTCACCCTGCACAAGAAAAAAAAGACTCAGAGCAGAAGTTTTTCCTAAAAAGATTGGTGGCTTTTGTTGGCTGGGACAGTCAGATATATTTTGCAGTAAGGCAGACACACAGTGAACAAGCTGAAATGCGATCATGGGAAATAAATGTAAAATATTTACGTGTGTGGGATTGTTTTGTGAGGAAGACTATTCCAAAGTGAAGTCTCTCAGAAGTATTGATTTTAGGGCTGTCGAAGCAAAACTGTTTTAACGCCACTAATTTCTTTAATGCAACTTGTGATTTTTAGGTTGTAGCGGGCTAAATTTGAAAGCTAGAGTGAAGATACTGGTATCATATAAGACGATAAAGTCTAAGGAATCTACTGGTACCAACCAGGTCTTGCTTATTGTCATGGAATAAGCTAAATAATGCTCAAATTTTATGCTAAATTTTGGTGAGGAAAGACTGGCAGGGCTATTTTCAAACCTCTCTTTCCTTGACCTCTGACCTTGCAATATGTGAATGAAAACGGGTTCTATGGGTACCCACGAGTCTCCTCTTTACAGACATGCCCACTTTATGATAATCACACGCAGTTTGGGGCAAGTCATAGTCAAGTCAGCACACTGACACACTGACAGCTGTTGTTGCCTGTTGGGCTTAAGTTTGTCATGTTATGATGTGAGGATATTTTTATGCTAAATGCAGTACATAAGAGCGTTTCTGGACAATATTTGTTGTATATACATTCATTTGCATAAAACAGCATATTTATCCACTGCAGTGCTGATAAGAGTATTAAATACTTGACAAATCTCTCTTGAAGGTACATGAACAGATAAAAATGTGATCAATTTGCGATTAATCCCGATCAACTATGGACAACCATGAGATTAACTGGAATTAAATTTTTTAATCAAATGACAGCCCTAATGTATATATTTGTTCTTGGGAGGTCATTAATCATATAATGTGAGGATGTCAGTCTAATGAGTTCAGCTTTACTGGTCTGATGAACACAATCTCCTTAAAGAATGAGATTATGGCATACAGAGAGTAAGAAGATGGATGAATAAGACATTAAATATACTGAACAAAGGTTTTTGGAGGCCAATTACAGTGAAGGAAAAAAATCAATGTCTGCATCCTACCCCTACAGCTACTTTGCCTTGTTCGTCTCTGATCATAAAGTTTCACATCACAGCATCCACACAGTCACAGTCTAAGGCACTGCTCCACACCCCTTTATCACTACAGTGGAGTATATCAATGTATCCCACCCTATAGGCTTTTAATTACTGGATAGTTTAAATTGGATTTAATTCCTTTAAGTTAAAGTCGTGACCTTGCAACAACAACAAAAAAAAAAACTGCCTGTTTGAAAATAGAACCAAAAGCATAGATTCGCTGTGCATCAAAATACAGAGAAAATTAACAGTGGCATACACAAATTTCAATTATTTGAGTGGTAGTTGCGAACTATTTTGTGATCTAAAGTAATAACTGTGAATTTGGTTTACTCCTAAAACATCTGGGGAAGACTATCACCTTGGCTGACAAAATCAGGTGTGGACGATCCTAAGGTAGTGGTACCAATAAACAACTGAATATCTTCATTTTTCTTACTTTAGAAACTTAAAAATGAAATAAGTTATTTGATAAATCTTGAAGTCCATACAGAAAATGTCACAATCTCTAAGGTTTGTGAACACATATTAATTTCAACATTAACTGTCAAAATATTTTTAAAAAATGAGGAGCTTGTTGGTTGTAATAAAAGTCGGTACTCGCTCAGTTTTCTGTGTTCCCCACTTTGGAAGACCAGTCTCAAAAACACTAAAGCTTTAGGTTTGAACATCACAGTCAGATTAATGTTATATTATGGCCTATTTTTAAATACAATTGAGGGAAAAGTGACTCATAAAAAAAATCTGACCATATTCAATCAAGGCTCGGACCCCTCGCCAAAGCAGTGCTACAGTTTACATTCATTCATCATTTCAGCCTTTTGATCACAGCCCTGTTATATCTACGGTGGATCACAAAAGAAAATGAAAATACAAGATACTGTAAACATTATTATTATTATTATTGTTATTATTATTTTTATTATTATTATTATTATTACCTAGTGCAATTATAACCCTGTGTTTCTTGTGCAGGGCCATCTTAAAGCGTCTCCAAAAGAATCCGAAACATGACACGTAAACACAACCTTTGAGGTGGCACAGCGCTGACGCATACAGAGACAAATATATCAGGGGCGTATACTGCTCGACTGTTAGCTTACGCTATTCATTTTTGCAGTGGAAGGGCCTGATTAATTTTGGGGTTGACTAAATTTGATGGTCTGACCATGTAATTAAATGGGATTTGACACAGAAAAAAACATACAAAAATCAATGCACAAAACAACAAAGGAAGGCTATTTGGACTGCGTCCCTACACATGGCAGAAAGCATGAACAGATATCAAAAAAGAAAATGAATGTGACAAATACAGGTTTTTTGTCCCTGTTTGACATTGCTTCACTCTGAGATGTGTGTATATATATATATATATATATATATATATATATATATATATATATATATATATATATATATATATATATATATATATATATATATATATATATATATATATATATATATAATAATACACACACACACACACACACACTGACTGGTATCTTCAGAGAGAGTTTTCGCCTTCCAAACCCACAATCTGCTCATCAAATAAACAATCAGGGTGATGTGGAGGACATTTTCAGTCTTTAGTACAGTCACATTTTGCCTTAGTTTCCCACCCTTAAACCTTTTTTTTTTTTGAGTGCAAATGCAATAAGCCAGCAAAAAGTTTTAGTCAATAATTTACCCCCCCAACCCCCCAGGAAAAAAAAATAAACAGGATGGAAGCAGGAGTACGTAGTCTTGGTGCCGATCGCACCGCCACATCAAGGTGAAACAGTGCTTCTCTCTTCTACCACTCGGTGTAGTGCACTTCCTCTTCCTACTCCATATATTCAGTCTCGTCTACATGTGGTGAGCACGTTTCCATAGTTTAAAAAAGAAAATCCAAACACAGTCGATCCTGTGTCACATCCAGGTCAGTTCTGACATGTGTCAGGCTGAGGTCGGATCCCAGTGTGAAGTGGGGAAAAAAAAAAAGTCCTTAGACGGCATATTACGGCACATATTTCTTATTTAGATGCAGGTCTGTTGTCGTTTTCGATAATTCTCTGTATCCACTGTTTGTATTCATGCATGCAAGCTTGGATTTTAGTGCACGTTCTTGTTCATTTCTCTCTCTCCGTATCTCCAAGACAGAATGATGTCATTGAAAAAGGATTTCTCAAAGTTAAAAAGCATTGTTTAATTTTTTTGGACAGTGTATTTTGAATGCAGATATTAAAGGCTAAGTATCATAAGGTGAGAAATGTGCGCACGTGTGTATGTGTGGATCTGTGTGTGTGGTCGGGAGGGGCGGTCTGGAGCAGACACAGGCATCACATTGACAGTCTAATCAAATATGTCACAGGCAGATATGCATGAAAACACAACTCCATGTGAGAGATCATTTGTTGGGTTGCCTTTGGCTTTTGTGGAAAAACATTTCCTCACCTTTATCCTAAAAATTATGTTTAAACAGAAAGAAAAACTGTCCTGTTCAATGGTGGTAATGCAGTGCTTGACCTTTAATTATAACACAGTCTTTATTTATAATATTCATACATATTTATCATACAACAAAATATGCTACTTTCTAAGAGGGCTTCGTTTCTCTGATCCGTTTTCCCCTCAAGGTTACATGGGTTATTTTCAGACGTGGCTTTCCAAGAAAACAGAATCATTTTACATACCATTACACAACGATCCATAAACGGCCAAAAAAGCAGCTGTTGCTTTTGTATTGCACTGAAATGATGAATCATTCCAGCCATTTGTCCTGCTATCAGGCCTTTATCATGTTGCTGAGTAAATACTGAATATACTAAGAAAAGGGTGGAGCCGAAATGTTCTCAATGTGCTAATGCCATGCCTGTGTCTACTTCTACTGAGTGATCTACTGCCACTATCAGTAAGTCTGCGTGTACACGTCTGCGCATGCATGTGTGACAAATTCCTGTATAGTAAGATCTACGAGCGCAGCTGTTTGTGCCAAGTAATTCCTGTTGAGGAAGCACAGACGAGAAGAAAGAGTGGTGGACGAGATGTTAAGAGTAAGAGAGCAAGCAAAAGAAAATGCGCCGTTCAACAGATTTCACAACGTGAGAGGTGGCCCGAAGGGACATTCACTGTCCGTTCACCCTCAGACCTTGTCCGAAATTTTCCACCTCCTGCTCAGGCGGCGTGTCAGCACAGTTGCCCCCCTCGTCTCCCTGGGTCAAAGTCGGCGCCCCCAGTGATCCGTCCACACCTTCTAACGCAGCTTCATCCTCATCTTCCTCCTGCTCCTCTTGGACCACTCCTTCGCCTTCGGCCTCTGCTCTGGCCGCCCCAGACCCGGGGCTACCCTCCGTCAGTGGTGGGTGAGTCCTGAGAGGGTCCTTGCGATCCGGATACAACCTTTGGTCTAGGGCCTCGAAGGGGAGGGGCACCCCAGGCTGAGAGGCACCAAGCGCCAGGCCCAGACCCACAGCGGCACCCATGCCCATTCCTGCGCGGTACACCTCCATGCCATCGGGCAGCATGGACTTGATCTTGGGCAACCACCGCTTGCGCACGCGCCTCGCATTTGTGCACATGTCAGCAGCGATCACATTCATTTCACTCTCCTTGAAGTTAGGGTTGAAATTTTGACAGTACACTGTAAAAGAGAGAAAACTCCATATAGATTGTGCTCTTTTAAAATAATATCACGTACATAATTGATGATTTGGACAGCAAACTTACGTTTGACAGCATTGAGGACCCTGCTGTCCAGGGGTTTCCTGCTGGGGTCACTAGTAGAGGAGCGGATGCCTGTGCCACAGCTATTGGCTAAAGTGTTTCTGGAGGGATACAGAGTCAACACCAGGGGGCAGAGTCAGCAGCAGGCAGATACAGTATACAGTAGATAAACATGGGAACACACACAACTAACCGCATTGCACAACATGGCCACAGATGGAGTGTGAAAGTTGGTTGAGACAACAGCAGCGGTAGTGTTGGAGTCATACAAAGAACTCAGAAACAGTAAAGACTCATACAAAGGGTTCTGCTGTGTCGAGCATGTCTTTATACTCACCTATCAAAGAACGTGGCTAGCAGACGGCGAAGCAAGACTTTGTGTTTGATACCAGCACATAGGTGGCAGTTCATCAGCTGTCCTCGAGTCATGAACACCTGCGTACCTGGTGTAGGGAATAAAAGAGGAGAGAAATGTTCATATTACAATCCATTTTCTTTGCAGACTCAAGGGTTTTGTCCTTTCCACTCTTCGGCCCACAGTTGATTTTTTATTCTTTTGCTACATTTGAAATTCAGGTTCAAGTACATGTTTAATACAGTTATACACAGTTTCATCTGTTCAAAGTAGAATCAGAAATCAGAGGAAGAGTCGAAGTTGGAGGCCATGGAAACAGCACTTTTTTATTGAATTACTTAGCTTTGCTTTCTTTTTAAAACCACCTATTTCCCATTCATGTATTGTATTCTGTATCTTACATGCAGACTACAGAATAACCCGTTTCCACATTGTGTTTTTCAATCACATCACAATCTGATTGAATCTGAGCATGCGGTAACTTTTTGACCTCTTGTACCAGAAAGTTTTTTGAGTGATTACTGACTACTTGAAGTATTCAGACTGTATTCTTTTTATCTAAAAATATTCAGTACTAAATTGATTAAACCTTTTGACCTGCTCCTTTGTATGAATTATATTAGCTACATGTTGAACAGTACCTGCTCTCTTTGAAAGTCTCTGGTCTGACTGCCAAGAGCGACGTCTGGCAGACAGACCAAAGAGTTCAGTTTTTGTTTCATCATACCAAAAAAAAAAACCAACCTTTTTTTCACCATGCTCTCAGAGCCCTGTAAGGGCCATTTGGCAAACTCCCGGCAGGCTGTCATATGCTTTTTACTCGAGAGTGACTTCTCTGTCTAGTCGCTCCACCATAAAGGCCTGATTGATGAGTACTGCAGAGATAGTCGTCCTTCTGTCACGGTCCTCAATCTCTGCAGAGACACTCTGCAGCTTTGTTCTGTCCTTCTAAGATCGCCACAGTGCTGTGGCTCAAAACTACCGTGATGGCCAGTCAAAGCCTGGTTGAAGGTGGGTAAGACGCTACTAAACAGGGTTTTCTTTAGAGAGGAGAATTCAATTAACTATTACTGACGTCTAAATATACTGTAGTTTAATCAAAGTGCTTTAATTACAGTATATGGTTTAGCACGGATGAATAGTAGAGCTAGAGTTGAAACAGTGATGACCAGCAGTCTGATCCGGATCAAATGCAGGTTGAATGCATTCTCCTGTATAAAAGCGTAATGTAATGGTTACTGAGTTGCAAAGGTGGGACCAAGTCATTGTCTCGCAATTCTCTCAAGTCTCAAGTCAAGACTGGCAAATCCGAAGTCAAATCCATAGTCAAGTCCCAAGTGCTAAACTTTGAGTTGCGAGTCCTAAACAAGTCAATGCACTTTTCACAAAATGTAATGCTATTTTGACAACAGTAATAATACATTTCTATCTGTACATATAAGTTTACAAAAATCATGAATGCTATTCAAAATTTTATTAAAAACATTATTTGTTAAAACAAGTGTTTTAAAATAAGTGTGATTGAACTTAATCAGAAAATCAGAGGTGGAGAAGAAGTGTTGACTTGCTGGAAATGAGTTAACATTAGTTGATTCAGGAAATGAATGGGGGAAGGTATCGAATGCTTTCAAGTCAAAAGGCTCAAGTCCAAGTGAAGTCACGAGTCATTGGTGTGAAAGTCCACATGGAGTTGCAAGTCTTTTTCGATCGTCAAATCTAAAGTCGTCACTCCAGTCCAAGTCATGTGACTCGAGTCTACACCTCAGCTGGGTTGTGGGTAACCTCCCCAATCAACAGCCTCTTTGCCCAGTTACTAATTTGAACGAATTGCCAGCTCTAAAAAAATGACTTAATATTAAAGATTTTTGTTTCACAATAAAATACCTGGAGTTCTTTTATGTCCTGAATTTATTAATTGAAATTAATTCTGTCGCTTTAATTTTACAATTGAATATTGAATGATCTACATGTAGGGCTGGGTGATATGGGCAAAATCTTCTATCCTGATACAGGCGATTTCATGTCTCAGTAATGATATATACAATATAGCATCTTTTCTAGTAATGTCATATATAATCTATATGAAAGAATCACACGGTAAAGCCTATTGTTGAAATACTTGGCAAATGAAAAGTATTTTAAAGTGTTTGCTCATTTAATTAAGAACTTCAATGCAAAATGAACATAAGTTTCAAGTGAAATTACAGAGAAATATTTCCATATATAAACTGCTTGTTAATGTGAGTGGTATACCACAATCATCAAATGATATTCCTTTTAAATATTTCACATCAAATTTTCTGAGAAATTTTTGTTAATTTGTGCTTGTTGTTATCAATTTAGGAAACGTAATTGTGTATCATGATATCTCGACATATGATTTTATCACGATACGATTCTATTGAAAGATAATTATTATCATGTTGAATTATCACCAAGCCTCATCTACATGTGCAAAAGAGTGGCGGTATGAACATTTCCCAATCTCACTGCACACAAGTTCATCTGTGAGTGTGCATGTGATAAAATGTGAGCGTGTCAATGCGTGTGAATGGATTCATCAAGTTTGTGTGTGTGTGCCTACCAGCTACCAGCTCCAGCTTCTCCCCCGGGTCCCCCTCAGTGTAGAGCTTAGGGTGGCAGCGGTAGCCTATCTGGCTGATGAGGCTTGCAGGCAGCGCCACCAGGTCCCTGCGGATCAGCACACAGTTGCGGCTCTCCAAGGCCAAGGGCATCGCTGCCATCTCCGGCTTGTCCTGGACTGATGGAAGCAAGCAAGGACAGAGAGCGTTCAGAAAAGCTTTTTGTTACACAGCAAAAACAGATAAATGTGTTAGCATCCATATAATTACCAGACTATAAAAAAATAATCAATACCCTCTATGCCCTCTGTTTAAATAGAGGCTACAAAACTTAATTAGTAAAGCAGGTTGGTGTAATCTCAGACAAGCTTGTTGTGTTTCATGAATGTTTTAGAGCATTGCAGATGTATCCCAGATAAGTCATGATGCTGCATCAGCAACTTGAGTTTTGGACGGGGGACAGATCCGAAGCTGGGTGTTAGGTTCTTACTCGCAAAAATTTGTTTCCCCTAACCTCTGCGATGTGAGTGTGTGCACATGCACACGCCTCCTGTGCACGCACATATGTAAACACACACAGAGAGAACAGGAGAAATGAATCCATTAATTGCCACACACATGCACATGGCGTACACAGAAAAGTGTGGATTAGTGCATTCACAATTATACCTACATACACACACACACACACACACATGCACACACAGGAAAGATGTGCATGGATCTCAGATATCCCACAATGTCACCCTGGGGTGCTCTGACTGATTGCAGATAGAGTGGATTTCATAAATATCTGAAACTCTAGATTTTGACAAACCTGTGTGACGCCTTTGAGCTACAGGATGCTAAGAATGATGGAGTATGTGTTGTGTGTGTGTGTGTGTGTGTGTGTGTGTGTGTGTGTGTGTGTGTGTGTGTGTGTGTGTGTGTGTGTGTGTGTGTGGCACCTATGAATTGAATATACTGTAGCATCCATGTCTGCATGTGTGTAGGCAAACCTGTGCCAGTATGAAAACTATAACAAAATGCAGCACAGACCAGCTGTTGTAGCTGTGATAAGGAGTGCGTTGTTGGTCACGATGCACTCCAATCATAACTCCATAAAGCTATCTTTATGCTGAGAGAACCCACACACACACTGGAGGCAACAACATCCTGCTTTTTCGAGATGCTCAGGATACATGATTTATGAAAGATTAAATAATGTAACTAGGATGAAATGAATGTGCATCAGTTTCTTTTTTTTTTTTTGCACAAGTCTGGACAAGGAGGAACTTTGTTCCATAAACCCTACATTCATGGGTATATATTTCTGCAAGTCATGCCGAGTTCTACTTTTAAAACGGCCTGATATCAAATGAATTTCCTCCATCTGAGCCAAGGGCAGTTGAGAAAGCAATTCACTTACTCAAATCTTGCATGACTAGAAAGATTTTGAAGATACTGAAAAGGGGATATTGAATTGTCTTGTTAGCATTTGCTAATTTGACCATTTTTTTTTTCTTTTAACAACTTTAATTTACTGGAGTTAAGAGGTAAGTAATATAACTGTTGGTGTAGTGGAACAAATATTGTTGATTTTGTTGTAGTGTAATATTAGCCTTTGGCTGTATCTGAGATATTCTGCATTAAGTTTTTAATGATGGAAAATAAGCATCAGTGATCAACCAAATACACTGAAGAGTTCATAAAAGCATCAATATAACACAATACTCACTCCCATAGGGGTTAGCTGAACGTCCATAGAGGTGACTGTAGGTATCCTCTGTGATCCCATCATAGGGCTCTTCCTCAAACTCCTCATCCTCATTCTGGTAGGATGTAGGGCTGTCAGTAGTTGGCAGGCTGGACGCTCCAGGACTGGACCTTTCAACTCCTCCTCCTGCTGCTCCTCCCCCACCAGCAGCCCCTTGAAGGTGGTAAGGAGGCATACCGGGGATGGCGGTCCCACCAGCTGTCGTGTAGAACAGCGAGCTGGCCCTTGCCAGCCGACTCCCCAGTTCCGAAGAGGAGATCTTGCTTTGCATTGAGGGTACTGTGAGGGGCGTCGGGTCACCCCCTTCTAGTTTAATCTTACGTTGCGGCATGAGTAGGGACGGAGACCAGCCCGGGGTTCCCAACAGGGCAGCCACCGCCAGGCCGTTACCATTATTACAAGGACTCTGCGGCTCGGATCCGGTTTCCTCTAAAGACCCAGCCGTCTGCGAGTCACAGTGAGGCGAGTTTGCCTTGAACATTAGGTCCATGCCTCTTTCAACTATATGTTGAATCTGGAGGTAGCCAGCTGTGTACATGACCACCAGCTGTTCGCTAGCTGCCATCGTTAGCTTCCCTGTGTAGCAGAAAGTGAGGATCTGCTCAAAGCAAGCAGGTGTGACTGAGGAGGGCAACTCAAACTGGCTCTTGGTGGAGCTGCTGAAGAGGTCACGGAAGTAGAGGCTGCTGGCAGCCAAAACGGCCCGGTGGGCTTTGAAAGCCTGGCCTGGGTGATGGAAATAACAGAGAACAGGAGTAAAGGTTGAGAATACTGAAACAAAATTCTAGTATTTTTCTAAGGCTGTCAATCGGTTAAAATATGTAATTGTGATTAATCACGACTGTCCATAGTTAATCGTGATTAATCGCAAATTAATAGCGCATTTTCAGTCTGTTCAAAACATATCTTAAAGGGAGATTTTCAAGTATTTATTTGAGAGTAGGCAAATATGCTGCTTTATGAAAATATATGTCTATATTTATTATTGTAAATCAATTAACAACACAAAACAATGACAGAAATTGTGCAGAAACCCTCACAGGTACTGAATTTAGCATAAAAAATACTGTCAAATTAAAACATGGCAAACTGCAGCCCAACAGGCAATGACAGCTGTCAGTGTGTTGACTTGACTATGACTTGCCTCAAACTGCATGTGATTATCATAAAGTGGGCATGTCTGTAAAGGGGAGACTCGGGGGGTACCCACAGAACCCATTTTCATTCACATATCTTGAGGTCAGAGGTCAAGGGACCCCATTGACAATAGCCATGGCAGTTTTTCCTTGCCAAAATTTAGTTAAGTTTTGAGAGTTATTTAGCCTCCTTGGCTACAATGACACGGATTCCCTCGGTTTTCTAGTTTCATATGATGCCAGTGTCCTCACTCTAGCTTCAAAACTGAATCTGCTACAACCTAAAAATGAGTCAAAAAAATCAGTGGCATGAAACAAATTTGCGTTCATGCATTAGTATCGTGTTAACTTTGGCAGCCCTAATGATTCCAAAATAAAATTTCCAGATTTCCTGCTAACCGACCTTTGACAAGGATGGATACATCGCAGTAGTGTCCCAGCAGGCGCTGCTCATTAAGGGAGCCCAGAACTGTGGCTCCAAAGTTGGGAATCTCCACGTGGAGCAGCTGGGACATGATGGCCAAAGAGGAAGAGGAAGATGGGGTTTCAGATATTTACTGCAGACTCTGTCACTGAGAGAGGCATCTGGGAAAAAAAAAAAGAAAAGAAGGTATGTTGAATGCAATGGGAAAAATAAATGCAGCGATAAAGAAGGAGCGAAAAGACAACGCGTGAAAGATGAAAAGACATGCCAGAGGGAGGCAGAGAGGCGAGAATTGAGAGAATCTTAAAAGGAAAAGAAAGAAGCAAGAAAGAAAATAGAGTTGAGACGACGTGAAAAAATACAGTTGAGGGAGAAGTGAGAGGTGTGTGAAAAAGACAGATGGATATGCAGAGAGAGAGAGAGAGAGAGAGAGAGAGAGAGTGGAGGCAGGAGAGAGAAAGGAGGAGTCATGTCAGTCCACATATAAAAAATAAAAAAAACACAATGCCGTGCCGTGCCTACTGTACATGAGGCCGTTGTGAAATACCTTAAGGCTATGTTGTTTTAACATGGCTTAAATTCCAAGAACCTTGGACTCGTTCCATGTATTTATGAATCAAGCATGAACTTTGATGACCTGTATATCAGCCTTGACAACAACTTTTCAGTTGGAGGAAGCCACGCCGAATGCAACTAGTTTTTCATGTCAAGAGTTTAGAGTCACTTCTTGATTTTGCTGACTCTATTATACCGTTGTCAGCATTTGTCCTCTTCCTAAACTCTGGCTAGGGAACAAAACAACACAACAATTTCACACTAACTTTGATAGCGCTCTTCTTAGTAACATACTCCAGGCATATTTGCACCTTCTTTCCTTCCCTGAACCTTGTGTCATTGTTTTTTTACTCCCCACCAACCCACACACACACACATACATATATGCACTGGTTTCATTATTAAGCAATGCTGCAGAACAGTTTCCAGGAATACAAACTGAAAAAAAAAATGTCACCGCCTCTCTCAAACACACACAGACTCACTCTCTCTCTCTCTCTCCCGCTTCTTATGCACTCCATACAGACAAACAGGCATGCACTCTGGCTTACTTACATAAAAAGTGTGTGTGCACATCTAACACATACAGTACAGGCTGCATTGGGAAATGACTGTGTACTCTGGCACGTAAGCACTCACCTGGAGAAACCAGCAGCACACGACTTTCCCCTGCTAACAGTCTCTCTCACGCACATGGATGAATGCAGAGAAAAGCGCTCGCCGTTGTCCCAGACGGTTGTGACCCGTGTAAGCACATCACACCACGGAGCCTTGGCGCACACTAACACACCAGCAGCAGCGGCAACGGCAGTCGGGACAGAAGAGTTAGAGATGGAAGGAGAGCACTCTGATGTGCTCCGTCTGGTCGACTTAAAGTGTCATTCCCACTGTCTCAAAGATGATTCTCTCTCTCTGCTGTCTGACTTTCCCTCTGTCTGTCTGCAGCCTATATCTTCTATCTCTATATCCTCCAAAGCCCCATTCTCTCCGTTCGCTGTCTGTTCTAGCGCCGTCTCAAAGCCTCCCTCTGCCTCCCTGTCATTATCTCTCTCCGTTTCTCTCCCCTCTGTCTATTCTCCAAGGGTTGAATTCAACAAGTGCCGCTGTAGAGAGAGAGAGAGAGAGAGAGAGAGAGAGAGAGAGAGAGAGAGAGAATGGGGAGAGAGAGCGAAAGAGAGCAGAGCGAATCAATGATGAAAGGAGTGGGAGGCTCAGTGTGCGCGCGTGTGTGCATGTGTCTGCGCGCGTGTGTCTGATCAATGCAGTATCTATACGTCGCAGGGAGTGGGAGGGAGAGAAAAACACAGGCTACAGTTACAGACGGAGACAGAGACTGGGCAGAGCTTAGAGAGAAGCAAAGGAGGGAGGGGGGAGTTGAGACAGAGAGAAAGTCATTCGAGGACAGTACGAGTAGAGAAAGACAATTAGGTTGAAGCAACTTCTGCCACTTGCCCCTGGACACAGATGCCTCTATGGTCCAACAGAAAGAGGAGGATGATGACTAAGAGAAAAGAGAAATGAGAAAAGCTTACAGAGGTCATAGCCACCGTTAATTAATTAAATAGTGAAACTTCTGAAATCCCTGTTTGACGCAAGTCTGGAAGGGAATGCGTCACGGTAAAGCAACTGGAAGCTTTAATAATCCTTCCAGTTGTAGAATTAAAAAGTAATTTCAAGGTATTTCCCTTTGTCTTCGGAGGACAATAGGTTGTTTTTTTTTTAAAAGAGGCTTTACTTTTGAGCAAGTGTTCAGTGTACAGTATTCTCTCTGAATCATGAGAGGACGTCTCTGCCAAACACCTACACACAAGCAGAGAGAAGTTCTTGTCTTCACGCAAGACTATTTTGTATTTCTACATGAATTGGTAAATTAAATGATTAATTCACGCCTCCACTTTGCTGGCTCAGCTTATTCAGGTGACATTTTTCTGTTGTTGGTATTTTTTTTTTTTTTTTTTTGACCATGCACTGAGCATGGAAGACATCCCTAAAAATGGAGCTTGATGTGGATGAGGGAGGACAGGAGCCAGATGTCGCAGCCTGTGACTGGGGAAGGAAAGATAAAATAGAAAAAGGAAAAACTTCCAGAAATATCTGCGTGGGAGGATAAGAATGCAAATATGACAGATGAGTAAGTGCGTTTTGTACAGTATGTGCGTACACATGCATGTGAATGTTGTGCAACGCTTGCATGTTGGAGGAAGAGCTCTCTGACCTCTGCGCTGAAGACACATGAAGACATTTCAGCAAGTGATTTCAAAATGTCATCTTTTCTCCACACAACACTCATCGGTTAAAAAAAATACAAAGCAAAGTATTTTTTTTATACCAGACACATCGCGCTTCGTTTTCTGTTTTTTTTTTTTTTTGCCAAAGAAACCTCAAGTGGAGAAAGTTGCGCTAAACTGAGCAAACTTTTACTCTTCAGTCACAGCGGAAATATGAAAGGGAGGATATCACAAAGCATCGAATACAGTGAGTCAGACTTTGGTTTAGAGAGAGCTTTGCCCTGGCGGTGTGATATCTGCACGACACATATAGCCACACATGAGTGAGCGCACACAAAAAGCGCAGTCAAAAACGCAGCAGACACAAATCCGCAGACACACTAATAGAAACATATACACACTCCTCCCTGTTCAACACACATACAGTCAGGTAATCCTGTGCACACTCAGCAACACACACTGTTTGTCTGTCTGTCCTTCTGTGAACCTGCCAGACTGCTTGTCCATCGGTCCATCCATCAAATATTGTCACTAGTGTGTCCTTATATCGCCTCTTGCTTCTCCCCCTCTCCCTCTTTTCTCTCTATATCCTTCCCGCCCCGCATACCACATACCCACTGTCTCTCTGCCAATTAATGCACACAGGGCTGCATTGCAGTGAGGTTGGCGCGTGCCACGGCAGCAAGCACAGTACAGAGTCTACAGACATGCATGTACGTGCCAGCCGGGCAGAGGGAGAGGGAGAGGAGGAGGAGGAGGGAGGGAGGAGTGAGGGGAAAAGAGGAAGAGGGAGGGGGAGAGCAAAGGAGAGTGAGCAGAGAATATGTTGAGTCAGGCAGACAGGACGGCGGTGAGCCACACTGCACATACATACACAGACACACAGCCGACTGTTCATGTAAATGTATGCGCGAGTGAATTTGAAACACATGTACATTATGGGGTACGGGCACACGCATTCACATTAAAATGCACATGTACACAAACATCCACACGGAAATTGCTACCCCTTCCCGCCTGCATTAAATATAGACTTTGCACATCCATGATGAAAAAATATAAGGCACTCGAGTGTGTGGTGTGTGTGTGTGTGTGTGTGTGTGTGTGTGTGTGTGTGTGTGTGTGTGTGTGTGTGTGTGTGTGTGTGTGTGTGTGATGCTTGTGTCCTCAATTCCTTCTGTGTGTGTTTGCATTTCCACGTCAAGGTTTGTCACGTACCAAGGCGTTTTTTGTAATCACCGTTATATACTCGGCTGTGACTTTTGGCACTGTATGTCAGGCGCGTGTGTGTGTGTGTGTGAGAGTGTGAGTTGAGATATGAGATCTGAATTGCTGTTGTCTGCTTTGTTGGAATGTGTTACATCCATTTTAATCAAGGATTCATACCTACGCACAGTGTTATTAACTGCAGCAGCAGGTCCAGGCATATTTGAATAATCTGAAGAAATGAGACGATTCGCCAGATGGCACACATGCACACACACATGCACACAGCTAATCACTAGTTACACTGTCACTATCTACCAAATAACAATAGGGTAACAGTCAAACAGAAGAGTGTTGTGGAGAATTGTTCTGCAACACTTGAAGCGCTCTGAATAACCATATAAAACAATGATGTACAATGTAATTGCAATGAGGAGGCATTGACAGCGTAACATAGGGGACCAGATGTTAAAGGAGAATGCCTCTCTGAATGGAGATAACATGCAGAATATATACTTTTTCCAGGACAGAGAAAACCTCCTCCATTGATTAACTTATTCTTAGTTACCATCAACCTGTTCTCACTCGGCATCGGAAACCGATGCATGGAGGCACCCTTTATCGACAACACGTGACAAACCAGGCTTTTGACTAACTCCAATGTAAACACACCCACTGCGTTATTTGACAGTCGGCGCAACGGCTGTAGTATTAATATTGTGAGAGTCTGTTCAGGGCGGCTAGGACAGGTGGTAGATGGGTCACACAAATGAGACCAGTGTTTGTGTCCTGCGTGAAACTAAAAGTAACGGCTTATTTTGACACATCAATCTTTCGTCACATGACTCTGTATCGTCGGTATCGTCAGTCCTGCAAGTCACTTGTGTCGTTAGTCAGTGAAGGTAGCATCAACCCTGACTGTTTCCTAACCCTGCTTAAGTAGTTATGTTGCCTAAACCAAAATTTCTTTGAAAACGGAACATTATTTTGAATGGACACTCTGCATATAACAAGTGTATATTGACACATCATCCGTTGTCCATCCAAAAGTAACACAGGAGGGGTACCCCGTGCGTCTGTCTCCAACATTGAAGGGCACTGACCAAGCAAAGGTATTTGACGAGCTGGGAGTGAGATTCAGCCAGTTACTCAGTGTGTGCAGACCACACGTTCACATGAAACCTTCACACTTCCTTCATGTCATGATGTAATGTACACACATCAAATAAGGAACCAATGTTCGAAGGGTGAACCATAGATTGTGTCACCATGACATCACCCATAAGTGTTGAAGCCTTGAGTTTGGCATTTTGGCCATTGCCATCTTGGTTGTTGGCCGTCGCCATCTTGGCTGTTTGCAACCAGGAGTGACATGAGAGGGTGGAGCTAAGTACAATCAAATGCTGAATAACATGACATTTTTAGGCGACCAAAAAGTTCTAATCAATTTTTATGAACTCCAAGGTTACCAGCACCATGGTAACAACTTGTCAATCACAAGGTAATCATGCCCTAAGGCATACCCTGCTTTATGGTCTATTTGACTCTAAATGGGACCATAATTAGCTAAATGAATATTAGAAGAAGAAGAAGAAGAAGGGGATGGGGAAATTCAATTTTTACACTCTGTTGTTTTTACTTATACACGGTACATGCAGACCCGAGACACACACATGCACAAACAGGACCCATATACATGCATCAAATGGAGAGATGTCAGAGTGAGGGGGCTGCTCCTGACAAGCGCCCCGAGCAGTTGGGGGTTTGGTGCCTTGCTCAGGGGCACCTCGGCAGTGCCCAAGAGGTAAACTGGCACCTCTCCAGCTACCAGTTCACACTCAGTTCTTGGTCATGTCGGGACTTGAACCGGTGACCCTCCGGTTCCCAAGCCAACTCCCTACAGACTGAGCTACTGCCACCCCCACATTATGCTGTGTTTGAAACTAGCAATTGAGACCATAAACTCATGTTTAAAATTTTTACTGATAATAAATCAATTGAGATGAGATCTCATAGACTTCTATGCAATCAGATTTCTTTTTGCAACCAGAGGAGTCGCCTCCTGCTGATTATTCTAAAGAATGCAAGTTTAAGGCACTTCAACACTGATTTCACTTCTCAGACCTGGAGGTCACCTACTGGGGTGAACCAATTGAATAAAAGATTATCTTTAAACATTACTTCCATAAGACTATAAAAGTTACACATAATTATGATTCACGTATTTGCCATTTAGCACTTCATGGAATAGTTCAAGTAAGTTGCATCTTGAACGAAAGTTGGAGTTGCACTAACTTTTAATCAACATGCAGTTAAAATCCTAACTATGTAAACAGATGTTCAGAATACAAATACAGTGAAGTGATGACGTTAATTAAAATCTCGTTTAGAGTGCGGCAATCCACAAATACATGCAAATTAAAAGAATTTTTTGAAGTGAGCTGAGAAGGAAGAGCTCCTTCCTCTCTAGCTTATGTTGCCTCTATACAATCTCAATATGAACAGTCCCCTCGTTATAAATATTCAGATCCTGCAGTTGTTCTCATGTCTAAAGTGTACCAGACAACAGATTCTATCCACGTTGAGACGGCAACGCTCCCTGGCAACAGTTCTACCAATCGGGACCGAGCGGGTGTCTGCCTGCCTGAGTCTGTCTGAGTATCATTATGGGATGTTGAGAGAGAGAGAGAGAGAGAGAGAGAGAGAGAGAGAGAGAGAGAGAGAGATGAGAGAGGCTGCTTATCACTGCTTATAATGCAACATCATTCTCTGTGTATAGACCCTGCTGGGTGAAGTTGTCTGCACATAGTCGGGATCAAAATCGTCTTTTCTTTATAAAAAAAAAAAAACACAAAACAAAAAAAAAAAAAAAAAAACTCCCTATGATTCATGCAGTTATGTAACAAACAGACAACTATGAAATGATTTGTTGTGGGCTGAATATTGTCTGGTATCTTTCCACTTGTATTCACTCAGTATGCACCGATAATGTAACTTGTGGTCCGAGTACAAGAAAAAAAAAAAAGGCTGAATTTCAAGCAAAACTAAATGGCTGTCTGTGGCAACATAAAAAGTGACAATGTGAATATAAAGTCATGTAGAAAATGGATGATGTTGGCTCACCTCTGATTCGTTTGTCCTGCTTAATACAGTATGGCCGCTGCTTGATTTGTTGAATTTCTGGTTATATGTAACATTACCATCACCTCTTAGCGCGTCACTTAAAGTGGTTATAATCAATATTTTTATAATAACAGTTGATCAAATGACTACGTCTAAAGGGGTCGCTCATAGTGACAATCCCACAGAGCTTTACTGCTTCTTTTAGCACATTGCTTTTTCCGGCCCACAACTTAATTAGTTCACTCTCTGCTCTTGCGTATTGTTTTGGCTGCAGCAGACAACTGTTCAGAAAAAAAAAATATTTCTTAAACCCCCTTTAACCCACCTGCCCAGTACTAAAAAAGCAGACAAAGTTAGGGTGTGAAAGTGACTAGCTGGTGCATGTAAACCACATTCCCACTACATGGTACAGCACGACTAGGCTTGACTTGCTTGGAACCATACTTTCTTGGTTTTCCATTAGCAAAACTTGTGGATGATCCATGGTACTTTTTTTGAAGCTCCAAGTGTGCTGAGCCGATACTGGAAGGTGGACCTAAAAAACTGCAGACCACTGTTTGGTCAGAGAGAACTGTGCATAAATGGGAATTCCTGCACAAACCCATCATTTTTAAATAGCCAAGCTACCGTCAATTTAGCATAGTTTTATATAATTTTTTATCATTCACTTGGCCCAGATTTTTTTTTAAAAATGGCAGCCCGCAAAACCATGCCATGGTCAAATGATGAAGTGCACACATTCCTCTGTTTGGTTGCTGATGAAGGGTACTAGATGAACAAAGTGCTTGGCATCGCATTGAAGATGATTTCATGGCAGTTACACGCAGCGTAGTTGTGACATCAGCTAAGAGACTGCAGTGGAAAATGAAACCAAGAAAAACACCTGCTATCAAAAGTGTGTGGGGTCGAATAGTAGTCACCGAACCATGCAATGAGACAATGGTGCAGCTAAAGAGCTACATATTTTTCTCAGCAGTTGGTGTAGACCAAAAACAGAGCTAAAACAAGAGGCAATATGCGACTTATATTTGCTATGTGGAGAGGAACATACCTCCAAATGAATGCTAATGTTACTCGGAATCTGTTGGGTGAATAAATAGGCAACTGCATGCTACCAAGTTAGCCATATCAACTTAAAGGAGATGAATTCAGCTTATTTTCAGGGGCATACTTGTATTTTTTTTTTTGTTTCTACTAACATGTCTGAAACACTGTTTGACCTCCCCTTGTTTGGCCCACTCTGTTGTGACTGGTCAACTGTATCGAACTCTTCAGACTCTACTCTTGCTCCGCTCTAACTAGCTTTGTTTGACAGCGTGCCATACTCGTTACTAGGCAGGTATTGCAAATGTGTTACTTGGTGACATCACCTTGTTACAGAAGAAAATGCAGGACTTCAAGCAGGACATTTCAAGCAGTTCAGGAGCAGTGTTTTTGTGGGGGAGAGTAACTCTCTTTGGCATGGACTTTGAGATTTGTAACTTTGGAGACCTTTAACATGCACAAAATTGCTATATAACTCAAGGAAAAGTGAAAAGGACAAAAGCATAATTGTTCCCCTTTAAAAGGTGATAATGTGCTTCTTTCTGATGCTCCAAGTGGCCAAAAGTGACGCACCGGGTGCACCGCGAATGAACTGAGCAACATCCAGGTAATTTAGAATTACATTATGTAGATTTAGTTTAAATCTGTTCAAACAAATATTGTGCTTATTCTCAGTCAGTAAAAGTGACAGCCATGCCATTACTTGTAGATACTCTCAATTTGATTATATGTAATTCAATTACATTTACAGTTTGAGACGTGGATTGGTATTTATAATTTTGGTTATTTGAGGATTTGGTTCACATGCTATATTATTGCCTGCCAGGCAAAAGGCGTGACTGTTGTTTGTGCAAGTTGACCAATAACATCCATTCATTTTTGTAGAGCAGCTTCAAGGAATAAATACTAAAATGCACACACAAATACATACATATGTAAAAATGCAGCAGCTTTGTGGAGGAAGACGGCACTGCAGCAAGTTAACATCCTCTTACTGCACATAAAACTCTGACATTTCACAGTGATCGGAGACTTTATCAGACACAAAGCTGTGACAGAAGACTCCTGTAACGGTGGGCCACCTGTCAGTTTAGCTTGTAGTCGTGGTGATGTGCGTGAGAGAAAACAAGATAGTGGGAAAGACAGGAAGAACACATTCATGTGTGTGCATTGTGTGTGTGTGTGTGTGTGTGTGTGTGTGTGTGTGTGTGTGTGTGTGTGTGTGTGTGTGTGTGTGTGTGGACGATCCTCCTGAGGCAAAGGCATTGCTAATGAACTCCAAGTGGCTGTGGGAGGTAAACAAACAAACAAACAGTAGCAGCGGCTACTACATCACACCAAACTCCGGCGACTAGGACACTGGGATTGCTGCACACACCCATACACACAAACGCATCAACCCACATACCCTTGAATATACATGATGGCTTTTGGGCATACAGTTTGAGAGCTGAAGAGATAGAGATAGAGCAGGGAGGAAAAATTGAAAGGTACATAAGGGGAGAATAAATTGAGAGAAGCAAAAGGGAGGGGTAGAATGGAGGAGATAGACGAACAAAAGGAGAGAGGACAGAGAGAGGGAGTGTGTGTAAAAGATGCAAATAGAAAAGAACAAGAGAGAAGTTGACAAAGCACAGTCACAGGGAGAAGAGAGTTAGAGAGGAATAGGGAAATCAGTCAGAGTGATACAGAAAGGTAATGTTTAAAAAGAGTTCTGGATGAGGAAAGAAACTGTGGGAGCCAAGATGACAAAAATACAAAGAAAATACAAAACGTTGGAGGAAAAAAAAAAATCTTAATACGAATAAGCCATCTGACTGGCTGTATCAAAAATATTCCCATTCAAAACTTGTGATGATTAACTGTAAATGGTGTAATTTAATTTCAAACTGTTTTTGTTGTTGTTGTCTGCTTGTCAAGGCAACAGATGAAGCCAAGTGATATCAACAAACTGACACTTTGTTCTAATAAAAAGACAGTCAACCTCCACATTACCGAGTCCAAAATGTCAACTCCACCAAAGAGGCTTCCCAGAATCCTTCTGTATGAGAGGAAAAGGGAAGAGAATACGGTATAACATGAGAACAAAAGTGTTAAAAGGACAAAGACGGTTGGATTTTTCGGTAAGCTCATATTGCAGAACCACAGGGGCCGGCAGGTCGTTCCAGTTTATAGCAACACATAAGTGTGACGTTAGAACAGCAGGGAAACTCAGGCCCAGGACTCACGCAAGACTGAGATATTTTGAACAAACAGTGACACAAGACTGAAAATTCCCCTGATTTTCAACTCAAAAGGAAGCTACGTAAGTAGCACAGGAAGAAAAGGAGGAAAGAGAGCACAAGAAATGATCCAGGAGGCATCAGCGGTGTGGATGTTAAGCAGCAGTATCTGTGTACACAATGTTACAGTATACAGTGCTGCACCATGACAACCATGTGATATCTCTTTTTTGGGACAGTTTTGTACCATAAAATCCTTTACATTGCCATTGGCTCCAAACTGCCATGTGACTGGTGGGTGTCCCAAAGCGTAACACAGAACTGTACATTTTCCATGAGCCTCAGGGCCCTAATTTCATGCTGCCATGCACTTATCTTCCACCAACAAAGTATCAGTTTTGATGGGCTCGGACAGATTTACCAGTTTGGTGATGACATTACTGATATTGGGTTCAATGTTGGTATGCGTGACATATTAAATTACAATTTAATTGCAAAGTTAGGGACTGAATTTCAATAAAAAGAGGGACGGTTGTGCAGTTTTTTTGTATCCTGTCTTCATGAAGGTAGGGCTTTCAGCAAGGCTATTCCTAAAACAGTGTTTTCACATATATGTGAACAGATAACAGTTCATCTACACTTGACACAAACATCATTTGCCCCTGGTATCACAGTTAGGGGTGTTGAACTCCTGCCTTGTGACTCCTGCTTTGACAAGGACATCAGTTTATTCTGGGGATAAGCTTCTGTGGTATCTCAAAAACATGCTCCCTCACTTCCAAACTGTGGGTACAGGGAGTGTACAGGTTTAAGAAGGAGCTAATTGGCTGGAGTTGATGCCTGCCCTTAGAGCTCCTTGATAATTTATTCTTGCAAGTACAATTACAAAGCAGGTGTGTCACTGCTGCGCTGGCTTTCCTGCCCACCAGACATCTGATACTCAAGTTTGCTAAAAACACAGCAGATTTGTGCAATTGCTTGCACTTTGTTTGAAAAGCACTAAGCCCTAAAACTCCCGTTGATATCCTCCCGAATGTGACCTTCGTCTGGGGACAACGAGGGCCATGAGATGGCCTGCTGAGTGTCACTGACTGTCACACAAGGACTACAATTAGGTTAGATTTCACAGGAGCTCTGTATGTTTGTGAGTGTATGTGTATCAGTGGTGACACTGTACGCATTTTGTTCCAAACATGATTTGATTTTCATGGTGCATGAAACAGTGAGAAATGGAGGAAATAGGATGAATCATGGTGAAATGAAAGCATATCAGTGGTGATCCAGCACACGCATATGCTATACTAAAGAGAGAAGTGAATGGAGTGGGTGAGAAAAGATTTCATTGTACATACAGTATGTATGAGTAGATTGACTCATAAAAATGTTTACTAGGACTGGGACGATTCACCTATCTCTTGATTCAATACTATCACGATACTTGGGTGCCGATTTGATATGTATTGCAGCTTAAAATATTGTGATCCTAGAAGTATTGCATTTCAATATTGTAATTTTTGTTAACTTTTTAACATTAGACCATGAGAAAAAGTTGAATCATAAACTTCTAGGGACTTTAACTTTGGAAAATATGTAAATTAATACAGTAAAAAGGTTTGATTTTCAACATGTATGTAGACAGACATGTCCTGAAGTCAAATGAATCAGTCATTGTCAGGAATTATATATTAATTTTTTTTCTAGCAACCCAAAAATAAAAAAAAAAAAAAAAAGACATTTCCCTCACAAATTAGTGGTATTTTCTTTTTGATTTATAAGGGACATATAAGGTTTTATACTTCTGGTGAATATAATCCTATCAATCTTATTTTCATATATGTATTTTGTATATACAGTTCCCTTTGTGAAAACCTTATTTTGAAAACCGAACGTAGTCACACGTGTATACTTCCGGCTAACTTGTCCAAGCTAGTTAGTTGATGACGTTTCCTGTCCATGACAGAGTTGGCATGCAGCTTTAGCCATCATATGTAGCTCTGCTTTTCCTGCAGTGCGTGAAACCCAGAGTGTTTCCATACTTTACTGTACTCGGACTAAGTCTTGTGCACTTCAACCTCTGTTTCGGTTCATTTGGGCGGTTGTGAACGCAGTAATCATGCTTTGGTGCGGACCAAAACAACCAGTCAGAGGCCACTTGCAAAAGGTGGTCTCGGACCATTTCCAAGAGAATGCAGACTGCCTGTGTGGGCATTTGTTGAGATAGACACAGGTAAATGACAGGTTAACATGAGCAGGAGAGGATGGACCTGGACTTTTGCAGTCCATTTTTTACTTCATATCCAAAGAGAAAAGAATATGCTAAATAAAGTCCACAAAAATAGTCATATTTATAGTCATTTGAGATAAAGTGAAGGAGAACGGATTCAGGCGCACAGTAGAGTCAAAGGGAAAACATTTCAACAGCAGCTTTTTAGACAAAAAGATAAATTCACATTCACACACTGTGAAGGACTAAATGAACCAGAAGTATCTTTTTTTGTTCTAGCCAAATGGACTATGGCTTTAGAAAGAGCCCTTTGTTATGATCTGTGTTACTCACCATAACACATTGTGCGTATCCTTGAGGTCAGATAAGACTACTTCTTCACTGCCTTGATTGGTGCATTGCTATGTATCTTTGTGCATTAGTTGATCAGTGGAAAAATGTGAAACTGTGAAAGGCGGGGACTGCCTCACCCAAATCTCTGCAGGTTCGTAATCAAGCGTGTGAATGATACAAACAAAATAAAAAATTCCCTTGTGAAAACCAGGGCGGCAACTATAGCTCTGAAAATTGGAACCAATGCGAAAGTGCCTTCATCTTGCATTCTTTCTACTAACCAGCAGGGGGCGACTCCTCTGGTTGCAAAAAGAAGTCTGACTGTATTGACATCTATGAGAAATTGACCCTACTTCTCACTTGATTTATTAGTTCACACTGGAAACATGAGTTTATTGTCTCAATTCTCCAATGATGTTTATTTAGTAAATTATGGTCCCACTTACAGTAAAGCAGCGGATGCTTTAGGGTGTAATTGTATCACTTCAATCACCAAAAAAGTCTTATTCAGTGTTCGGTTGTACTTAGCTCCACCCTGTCGTGTCACTTCTGATTGCAAAAAAAACAATGACAATGACAAAAATACCAAACTCTTGGCTTCAAAACAACAGTCCACATACCAATGGGTGACGTCGTCCACTTCTTGTACACCGTCTATTGTAAAAACATTGCTCTATATTGCTACTACTGGTAGCAATATAAAAGCTCTACAGGACATGCTAATTTATTTTTTAATTTTTAGATTTCAGGTTTACTAAAATTGTTCCTCCAATTGACATGCCATTTGTCTCCACATGTGGTTGCAGGATATGCTTGTCTTATACAAAGACTCTTAGTCATCCAGGTCAAATGCTTTCTAAAAGCCAAAGCTGGCTGGATTTGCTGTTGTAGGACTACATTGGCTCTGACGTCAGGGGAGTTCCCAGGCATTTAAATCTCAAAGAGCTTAAGTTTTGCTGGGGGAGTTTGAAGTTGCAAATAACAGGAACAAATGCAATTGTTTGAAATGTGGTTTCAAACTGTCACTGGGTGTTCAGCTAAAACAATGATGAAACTGAGCAAAAAATGATCAATTTCACAGCCTCACTGATCCAAGATCCTTGACTACCAAAACTGAAGTAGTCTGAAAATGACTGGACTGTTTTGTGGATATTATGGGGGTGTGCTTTTGAAATAAAAACTAACTTGCTATCCAGCAAAATATTGGCAAATATAGCTAACACTGTTAGAAGGGCTGGTACCAAATTCCTATCCATGTGGTTTCTGAGGCATAACTCCATCCATGAGACTAAAGGAAGAGATTTGCAGGTTCTAGCCCTTTCTGATGCCAGGTTCTGTAGGTTTTTACATGCTGCAAAGCAATTTCAAAGGAAAGGTCTAAGGTATTCACGTGTTGAACCAATGTGACACGCTATGTCAGTAGATTGATGTTCATCCAAGAACAATTAAAAATGGTGGATAGCAACTGCAGCAAGAGTGTAAATCAAAGAACGGCAAGGTTAAGTGAGAGGAATTTTAAAAATGAAAACATAAAATGTTGTTGTTGTGCTCTGACAGGATTGTGGCACCTTTAAGTTTTAAAACAGCGTTTAATTCCTCCCCAGTAAAGCCGCCGCTCCCCCCACCCCTCACGAGACATCTCTCTGCATGAAAAACAAATTTGGGAATGACAAATTGTACGTTGAAGTTTCCAGCGCATATAGAGCGGTGAGTGAAAGAGTGAACAGTAGGAAGAGGGTGACACCGAAGTAGAGAAGAGAAGGGGAGGGGACATGGAGATGATGAACATGCCATTCTGATCGCCCCGCGCTGTGCTGAATGTTCTGCAGTGACACATGCGTGACATCAGAGCAGCCCAACATGACCGCCAGAGGAGCCCAGCGCAATGCAAAAATGAGGACACATCTTTCAGCATCAGTGCCCCACTGTCTACAGACACAGGCATACACAAACACACGCCCACATGCCCACATAAAGACATACAGAGAGAGAGCAGCGCCCACATCCACTGAGTGCCATGTACATTTTTTCAATTAGAGCAGACAGAATGCTTTAATTCATTATCTTGCATGCAAAAGGGAAAAAAAGCAGTGGGGGGAACGAAATGCTGTTTGATATGATCAGGGTAGGTGAATCAAAGGAATGCCTCATGACATGTGGCATTTCCCATAATAAAAATCATAATGCCATCTAGTGTTATAATGTAACATAAAAGACTGTTTGTTCAAGTGCACAGCAATACATTCACATTTATTTTAAGTGCATACCCCCCCCACCACCACCACCACCCCTCCCACACACACACACACACACACACACACACACACACACATTACTGTGACCTGAGAATCTCCCAGTCAGCACCAGGCTAAGCTAGCATACATGTGATCAAATAACATGCCACCTTGGTTAACCTCACCGCCCTGGTCACACGCTGTAAAGGGCTTGAGCTGACCTATGCGAACAGAGCTTGTTTATATCCGTCTCAAGTCAGAATTGAGTAAACAACATGGATATAGGAGACACCCTCATGCAGCGGAAAAATACCATGCGTTTTTCAGTGATACGTACATGGGGTCAGTTCAGGATGAACACACACACAAGTATACATGACTTGTATGACTTTCTGTGCTTGCTGTTGCATGATGATGTACAAACCAAGATATCATTGTTATAGGATAAAACACAGATCAAGCTTGAGATGTGCTTTACCACTTTTAAGGTCAGGTCATTTTGATTTGCTGACAGTTTGACAGTATGGAGCCTATACTGTTTTTATGTAGCAACAAATCTATTGACAGAGGTTTTTTTTTTAGGTAGTTCTACATTTCGGGAAATACACTTATTTGCTTTCTTTCCGAAAGTTAGACGAGAAGATCGATTACAATCTTGTATGATAAATACGAAGTTACCATCAGCAGCTGGTTAGCTTAGCTCAGCACAAAGACTGGGAAGAGATGGAAACAGCTAGCCTGGCTCTGTCCAAATCTGCCTACCAGCACCGCTACAGCTCACTGATTAACAGGTCATATCTCATTTGTTTAATCCGTACAAACATTATAGTATAAAAAGTATAAAAAGAGGAATATAAAAAACGTGCAGGACTAGGAGCAGTGACTTCCAACCATGAATGAAATAAACAAGATATTACGTGTTGAATAGATTTTTTTTTTTTTTTTAATCTTTGCTATGTGAGCTGTTTTGAGCAAGCTGAGCGCCGGGCATTGAAGAAAATTTTACATAGTGGCCAAACGGTGGAACTGCAACTTCCATGTCCATCATATGATGCCACGGGGGCCTTTTTCTATAGACTTAAATTAGGAAAGCAACATCTGTAAATCATTAGATATTTGTATTTAGTATTTATGTTCTTGTATTTAGGTATATCAACTTCCCAGCACAAATGCTTGAATAGCCCTTATTTAACTCATTAGGTCCTAAAAGTTGTGAAATACACTAATAACCGAATCCAGAGTATTTGCCTTCCTCTGTTCATGTGGGCGAGACCCAGGCTGACGGCAGAAAGCTAGAAGGGAAACTGCAAGTTGGGGAAACTCTCGCATCATGGTTAAGAAATAAACATTGATCTTGAATAGTTAAAGTCAGGATAAGTCATCAGGCAGCGTGTCTCGGGAAAATCTTTGCAGATCTTAGATCAGATTTTGCAATTTGCAGGTTTCCATCTAGACACAACCCAGACCTAGGGCTGGACCGAGGGCTGGGAGGTGAGGTTAAAGAAAATGCTAGTGTGCTTCCTCTATGGGCCCAACGGATGCGGAAGATCACCAAAAGATCTGGACAATTTTATAATCTGATGTTGGACTTTTTTTTTGCTTTATTTTTTGTTTTGGTTTTTTTTGCGTTTTGAGTCTTAAAACTAAAAGCACAACCTGGCTGTAACTACATACTAACCAGAGGGGTATCAATCCTCTAATCTAACTCATGGCAAAAAAACCCCAAAACAAATAATTATGCACACATTGTACATCAAGGGATGAAAAAGTTCATTGTTGCCATCAGAATAACAACAAAATGTGATATTTCTAGCATTTAAGCATATTAAAGCAGTAGACGGCGCAAAATTTAAAGTAAGTGTGACTTTCACCTTCTACTGGAACACAATTGTAAGCATCAGGTAGGCAACGCTGTGATTTAGCAGTAATTGCTAACGCATGTTAGCTGTGGAAATGGGAAGTGTTGGCGGTTGGGGGTTGGGGGGCTGCGTAGTGAAAACTACCCGCCTCAGATTCCTGTCTTTTTCCACTGGCTCCTACCAGCATTCTGCCAGGCTGTTAGGACATGAAGAGCACATGCAGGACAGGTCATCGCCACAGAAAAGAGGGGGGGTCAGCCTATCTGCTTTCCTCACTTATTACCTTATGCACCAATTAGCACGCTTTGTTTACTGGCATGAGTCTTGAGAGAGGCTTGAAGTTTGCAGCAATTTAATTATGTACAGCACACAGCGAAAGAGCACGGAAAATTGAGGTGGGCTGCGAGGATAAATGCCATCCACAGTGCTCCCTCTCTCTCTCTGTGTCTACTTCTGTGTGTAGCTGAATGATTCTGTGGGGTTTATTTATGTGTTTGTGAATGCGAGTGTTTGTGCATGTTGGCGTGCGTCATCCCAGAATTATAGGTTTGACTTTCACAGTAAGTCCCCTCGCTGAAGCTCTAAGGATCCGAAAAAAATTAGCAGGCTACTGTCTTCAGTTAAAATGAAGCCCTTGCAAAGACAGTGGGAGTTAAAAAGTTGCTCACATATTCTACTACATTTAAGTGAAAGTGAAGCACTGTAAATTAAATACGCAAATGGCGTTCAAACAAGAGAAGCACTTGAAATCAAGCACCAGGTAATACTAATGAACAAGTCGGAAATCTTTTTTAAGCTTTTCAAAATCGCCCGTAATGCGTATTACAATAACAAGTGAAATCAACTCTCTATAAGGCTTCATAACCTTCATAAATTTTTTTAATATGCTGATGTCATAAATGCCATAAAATGACGCAAAATAGCTTTTGACTGTGAAGTATTAAATCTAATTTTCCGTCCACTTTGAGAATGCAATCTCATGACCGTATCAGCAACACATCCTCGTCATACTGCTCTGCCACGGCTACGTGCTCCTATTCATGCTGAAAATACTTGGAACAATCAAATGTGCACATGCTCCCTTTCTTTTCTTTTTTCTACTCAAGCACAAATGCACACACACACTCACACAACACAGGCACGACATTCATGCCATGTGATCTTGCTAGGCATTATGCCAACGGCCAAACATGTCACTTACCAGAAATCTCTGAGACAGAGTGAGAAAGAGCGAGATGGAGAGACAGAGAGACAGAAAGAAAAAGAGAGATTCTGCACATTCGTGAGTTTGTGAGAGCTCCTTGTCGAGCGTAAGTACAGTACAGTACATACAGTACACAGGGAACATGAGATTTAGCTGCTACAGTTATCTGCAATGTAGTGTGGTGTGGGGGCAGTCGATTCTGAGAAAAGGAAAGAGGCACGTGATCTTTGAGATCTAATGTGGAATTGTTCTGAGGAACATGCCATGTTTACTGTTCATTGTCTAAATTCTTGGAAGGCTTCCTGAAATGCACGCAGCAAGCCAAAGCAGCCCAAATCAGTTACATTTTAAGATTCCTAATGGCTTTCACTGATCCTCTCTTTCGCTCATTTGCTCCCTCATTATTTTTCCGCATGTTTCTGTATTGCAGCCTGTACATAAATGGACTGTACCTGTGTGTCTGTGCCCAGTAAATAGCAAAGAAAATGTACATTATGGTAGTAGAAAAACTTACATCCACAGCCACGTTATTATCTGTGTGGACTACAAACCATTGGGGCAATAAGAAATACATTTTTAAGGGTGCCTAAATAAACAGGAAAAAGCCTGTGTTTTACCTTATCCACAAATCTGTTTTCCTAGAGTGAGGCTGAAAGTATGAGGGACTGACAAAAGGTAGTAGCGAATTGCATTTGAAGGATTGCACAACCCTATTTTCTGATTCTGGCATCGGGCTGCAGCTAACGATTCATTGTCGATGATTCTGTTGAATATTTTCTAAATTAATCGATTAAGTTGTTTGGTGTATAAAATGTCAGAAAATGGTGAAAATGTGCGTCCAAAAGCTCAAGATGACGTCCTCAAATGTCCACAACTCGAACATAATTCAGTTTACTGTCACAGAGGAGTAAATAAACCTGTAAATATTCATATTTAAGTCACAAAGAAGCTTTTTCTTCTGAAAAAAATCACTCAAATTTATTATAAATATAGTTATTGCCGATTAATTTAATAGTTGACAACTAATCAGTTAATCGTCGCAGCTTTTTCACTTTTTATGACATAAACATGTAGTTTGGCTGCAAACTAATACGATCATGCAGGATAAATGCAACTCTTCTGTTGCCAACTTTAAGGTTGATCCCTCTTTTTCGATTCTTTCCCTCTTCTTGACCAAACATTTGTACTATTGATTCAGGTGGGAAACCACGTAGCTAGCTACTGTACATCAGTTAGAAGACAGACCAGGGGAACATTGGTCATTTGGACGTAATTTAGTTTATCTAAGTTGATTTACGTTTCAGCAGCGCAGCCAGATTCACCTATTTAGCAGTCAACCTGATTTGACGTGACTTCCAACTTAATTTCGGCTTTGATAAGAAAATATGTGGACATGGCTAGGTCAGCTTTATCTACTATTCATCTGCATTTCAGGAAATGAGGATTTATATCCCTTTATACCAAAACAGAGTTGGGTGGATACTCCATTCTTCTGTTTTGTATCCTTTATTTAACCAGGTAAAAACTCACTGAGATGAAAATCTCTTTTCCAAGTGCGACCTGGCCAAGAGAGCAGCGCAAACAATAAAGACAAATGCATGTCATCCAGTTTGTATGCAACACAGAAACAGCTATAATGCACAAACAGGTCAATCTCAAAATGATTTAGCGAGAAATTCAAAACAATCACATTGATATGTAGTGCCACTTTCTCGATCCTTTAGATTTCCCCATAGTAATCACCTTATCAATCAGACTGCGCGCCTGGTTGCTATTCTGTCTTCCAGAGGTTGTAGCGGGCTCAGTCTCAAAGCTAGTTTGAACATACTAGTATCATATGGACCTAGAAAACTTAAGGAATGGTAGCTTGTTGGGAAAAATGCTTAATAACGATCCAACGTTGTGCTAATTTTGGCGAGGAAAAACTGGAGTCCCTTGACCTCTGACCTCAAGATATGTGAATGAAAACTGACAAGAACAGAGTGAAAACTGTGTCTAATTAAATAAAACAGATGTTGAACAAATGTAATGAATCAATATATCACAAAATGTTTAAAATCGCAATAAGAACGTATCATGATTTACGTATCGTGATAATATCATACTGTGGAGCCTCTGGTGAATCCCACCTCTAATAAGAAGAGAACCAAACTATTGTATTTTCTTTTCCGTCGCTCTTAAATACTTTTACGTGTTCTGCAAAAAACTACACAACAAAATATTTGCATGTTGGCCAAACAGAACCAATGCCCCGCAGACCTGGAAACAGTTAAGCATTATTTGCAGATCACAATTTAATTTGATTTGATTTAAACTGATTTGTCCAGAAAGTTGTAGATAAAATTAGAATCATATTCACATTTCTAACTGTAGTGACATTAGACATTTTTTTTTTCACAGTTAACCTTAACTTTGAATTACAGCTCCATTTACAGCAACCAACAAGCCTGAACACACCAGCAGCAGCAGTTCTGTGCTACATAGATGTATGAGAATATAATGTATGACTGGTGCCCTGTATCGCATACCATCAGCAATGACTCATTACTGTCTCAGGAAAGGAAAATCAAACACACATAAACACACTCCCCGCATGAGTATACATGCATAATAGTGCAGATAAAAGTGCGCCAAGCAGGCACACACACAGAGCAAATGAAGCAGCTCTTTCTGGACAAAAACTCCAGCTTTTACATGTAGCTTGGATTAATAAACATGTGCTATTGTTGTCCTTAAATATTTGCGGTCTTAGAAATAAAGTATCCTGCTTTCCATGTCTTGAGGCAACATCAACTCTTCATTTGTGGGTCTAACAAGAGATAGGGCAAGACTCCCCCAGCCTTTATACGTTCCTCCGTCGGTATCTGCATCAGTCCTATTTGAAAGCGTGTTGTCCTTCTCTCTCCTCGACACTCCCCACTTGCACACAGCCCCGGGCCCCCTTGTGGAATGCTGTATAATGTGAGGCCTATGGAGGAAGGGCATCCTGGGACACGATGAGAGCGCACACACTCACACACACGCTAAACACACTCACCGACACACACAATCACGCACACACAGACAAATACAGCTGTTGAGAGCCATCACAACCCTTTGGCAGTCATCCAAGTCAAAGACGAGTGGTGTTGGAAGGGCCTCCATTTAGAAAGAAAGAAAGAAAGAAAGAAAGAAAGAAAGAAAGAAAGAAGTCCTACATTTTCCATGTATGTTGAGTTAAACACTGAAGAAAGAAACTTGGCAGTAAGAACTCACATTACCCCCAAACTGGTTTCCCCGAATCAGAGGGGAGGTGTATGATTAACTACCTTGATAAAAGCTGTGTTTGTGTTGCCTTAGGACCGGCTTGTACACCTATGGATTCATGCTGTTTTAGTTATTCAAAAGGGAAGTACTGTACATTTTGTTATCCTCCATTCTACATGGGAGAAGCAGAAACAGATGGAGACCAAAACACTCAAAAATGATGAGGAAGGCTGCACACTTCACACTACGTCACTTAAATGATTCATACGACTCGATATAAGGCAAGCTGTTGATTCTAATGTCCAACCTGTGCAACACCTGTCGGGGGCCAGGATGCCTCATCACAGGGAAGCACAATTAATTGACATATCGACAATAATTAAACTGAGAGCATAAAATTGTTTATCTAGTTCTTAATGTTGCTAATTTTGCTCTCAAAGTGCACCAAATTGAAGCATTTATGTTTAAAATGCTTCAATTTGGTGCACTTTGAGAGCAAAATTAGGGAAATATTCCTGTGTTTTTTTCATATTGCAATATACATATATATATATATATATATAGCAGAAAAACAAATATTGCAATGTCAGTTTTTTTCCAACATCATGCCGCGCTAATTTGTACATTAGCACAGCATGGTAGTGAAAAGAGCACTCTATGTTGTTGCTAAAATCAATGAATAATTGTGATAAATAATCGTGGTTTCAATATTGATCAAAAATAATTGTAATTAGCATTTTGGGCTTAAACGTGCAGCCCTAGCTCATCATATACTCTAAGTCACACACACACACACACACACAGACACACACACATACAGTATGGGTTGTTACCACGTGACAAAGATATAGATGTAGACCGTAACCAAGTTGGAAATATTTGGGATTTTTTTTTTCACAGTCATCTTGAGAACAAAACACTTGATGGCAGACCTGAGAATAAGAATGAAAGCAGGGTGAGAGAGAGAGAGAGAGAGAGAGAGAGAGAGAGAGAGAGAGAAGGGAAGGAAAGTGACAGGAAATGAAGAAAATTGCCACAAGCTACACACCGGCTAGTCACACACACGCACACACTGCACCCATGTACTGTACACACAGGAGAAAGGGGTGTGGGTGTAGGTGTCAGGGGGAGGGGGGGGGTTGCATGTATACTCAGATGACTCCAGGGTTCAGGTAAGGCGAACAGAGCCACAACCTTGACTTGACACCACAGCAGGCAACAGTAAAGTGTATAAATTAAACTTGTTTGTAACTTTTATAAGGTATTCCAGTCACTCTGACATATTTAACAAAATGGCTTTAAATGTCTAGCTCCATGCTGGTTCACAATCCTCACAGTAATAAACATTTTCAGCCAATATAAGTATTTCTTATGTAAAAAAAAAAAAAAAAAAATTTAAAGAGATATCTTGAACTAACTGCTGTCAGTTTAAAGGAAAAACGCTTATGGCTGGGGATTTGAGGAGCCAGCTGTATTTGATCATATTATACTCATTCATACTTGTGAAATAATGGCCCATTATATCTTGTAAAGTAGTATTATATTATTGTATTATGTAGTGTAAAGTAGGCCTATATTCCTTGTCGCAATCATGCAACATACTGTATAGCACCACAATGGATGTACTATGGGTGGAGATTTTTTTGTTTTGTTTTGTTTTCATCGTGACGCAAGACCATCGTGCCACTTTCTCCACTCTGAAACTAATGGCACCACTATTTCCTGTGGTTAAGTGTTAAAAAAGTGGTGCCCGGCATTATAATTAGACCACAATGACATGTGGATGGAAAAGAACTACAAATATTAGCGCGAATAAATGATTTCTTGTGCCGCGTGGTTGGACACCTACCATCCTCCGCGTAAAAAACCTTCACATTTCGCGGAATCGGTGAAAGTTCAAACTTAGTTAGCTGGTAGTTTTAACTAAATTAGCTCCCGTGTTGTTAATGTGGGTAGATTGCAGCTGGAGCGCTGCTGCCTATTGTACCTATAAAGGAGGAGAAGCGAGGGTAATGCATGGTAAAACCTATGCGTCACACAAATCAGGCACTGTAAACATCAAGCCCAGACAGGAGGGGGTAGACTTACCCGATGTATGTCGCTATTCCATGAAATGAGGGTGTCAGCTGGTGCAGATGTGGCAGGCTTTCTCTTCGGATAAAGTTTGTTTAAAAAGAAAAAGCAGGCCCCGGTTTCCCCTCGTCCGCTGGCTCACTCTCTATCACTCCAGTCCTATCTTGGCTGCTCGTCCCCCATCTCTCTATCCCACTCTCTCTTTATCCCTTTGCAGGAAGTGAACGCCGCTCACATGAACAGTGCAGGCAGCCTGACATCATGCACCACTCGGGAAAGAGTTCTTTTTAAAGACGCAGACGATTTTAGTGGGACCCGCCAGGTTACTGTACTGTAGGTACGCTTGTGTTAGTCTACGCGGCTGTCAGCACTGTTCGGTCATATCGTGCGCCTTTACGGACACACGAACTCGGTGCACTCTGCGGGCTTAAAGGTGCAGACTTGTGTCTGTGCTCTATCAGAGCCTCGGGGCGAGTCAGCGCGTCGCCAACATTGGCGCTAATATGTGATGAAAAGACAACTTATGGGAGTTCGTTATGCAGCTGTGAGCGAGACAGGGCCGCCTTCTGTCCTCCTAAAGATAATTTACATGTGTGGTTACCTCACGTGTCCCTATGTGATGACAGCTCAGGCTACATGATGCGCATGTGTGCTGCGCTGCTGAATTATAAGCGCCAACTGCTGGCGGTGTGACCTCAAGTCAACTTTTCTTTACTGCAGGCATGCGATAGCACACTGGCACAGCGCACTAAATCACTGCTGCTACAAGGTCTACTGTACTTCACACTGGCACAATGTTCCTCTCTAACATCTTCATGATCACCATGGCCAAGGATGCAACATTATATATTTTCAAATGTATATATTACCATGTACATTTTAATATATTTTGTATGTTACCTCAACCTCATGCTTCATCACTATTCATGGCAGGGTGTCACCCACATTACATACCTTATACTTAAAGCCATACCTAGCCTATACCCAGTGATGGAAAATGCATTAAAGCAACAGTGGGTAGAAGAGGAGCAAATATGATTTTTGAAAAGTTATTTTTATTATTATTATTATTTTAACAGTGCATGAAACAGGTAATGTGTAAAAAATCATCTGCAAGATTTCACAGACAGGAGGAAAACAACCAGCTGATCTGGAGAGCAGCTGTCATCAAATATGAATCAATATTCTGTCACTGTAATGATTATTTCTGTCCTCAGATGTTTCAGAAACATCCCGTTTAGCTGTGAAATGAGATCTGTTGAGGAAATACCACGCACATCCCACCCTCCAGAGCACAGCCAATAGGAATGCTCTCTCTTTCTCTGAAATGACCTGTAATTGGCTTAAGTCTCCCACCCCAAGCCTGAAAACAGAGCCATGAGGAAGTGCAGAAGTCTATTATCTCTCAAAGACTTACAAAGTGGACATAGTCACCGTGACTTCACCCATTGGTTTGTGAAGTACTGTTTTGAAGCCTTGAGTTTGGCATTTGGTCCGTGGCCATCCTGTTGTTTTGCAACCAGAGGTGACACGAGAGGGTGGAAGATATGGTGCCTTCAAATGGGGTCGTGTTTACTGTGTTTACCAGTTGGGTCCATATGAACGCCCCCTCATGTTGTATTCACAACCTCGTAAGTGGAAAGTTTCTGAAATCTCCGAGTTAATGATTTGTGACGTGTTTGTTGACATTGTGAGAAATGGTGGAGCCCATGGAAGTTTATTTATCGGTGCATAATAAGTTAATATTGAACAGTATATTGGAATTTTAGTAATATATTGTTTCTCTTGGAAATTTTATAATATATCTGAGGAAAATGTTGATATTCCTCTTTCTCCTCTGTCATTATGCCGATGCATTTCCTGCATTGTTACCCACTTGCTAGCTTGCTAAACTGCCTTTATGTCTTCTAGACTCATACAGTAACGTTAATATTGCTGTTGCATGGCAGCAGTGTTCTTCACGATTTAACCACTTGAACAGCACGCATGTCGTGTTCACGACTTCCCGTCTTGTAAACACAAGTTCACGAGTTCCACTTGAAGGCACCATAAGTACAACTGAACACTGAATAAGATATTTTTAGGCAACCAAAATGTTATAATTAACTTTCATGAACTGAGAACACACTGTGAAAGGGTTAAAGCTCTAAGATGAAAACACAGACAACACCATGGCAGTGACCTGTCAATCACAAGGTAGCCATGCCCTAAAGCATGCCCTGCTTTATTGTCTATGTGACTCTAAATGGGACCATTATTTACTAAATGAACAACAAGCTCTATTGAAGTGTTTACAGTGGTTACTGAGGTAATAAATCAAGTGAGAAGTAGGTTCATTTCCTCATAGACTTCTATACAATCTGACTTCGTTTTGCAACCAGAGGAGTCGCCCCCTGCTGGCTATTAGAAAGCATGCAACTTTAAGGCACTTCCACATTGGCTTCACTTTCCAGATCTGGAGGTTGCTGTCTGTTTTTGATCTAGACAGCCCACAAAAGAACAGCTGGGTGGTCTTATTTAATAGTTTGTGGTTTAGGTTAGGACTTTGGTAGGCACTCCGGATACCCAAATGTACAGAATGTACACAAGCACTGAACAAGTGAGCTTTTCATATGTTCCCCTTTCCCTACAATATCCTCAAAACTGTACTTTTTTCTGTAACCAGTTTAGTAAATTGATGAGTTACCACTGCTTATACCTGTGTAAATTCATCTCCCAATTTGCTCTATCACATTTGACATTGGTGTTTATCTCTTCAGTTCATGATGGCACTGGATAATCTTTATTTTTCTATACATCATATTATCATTGTCACTATCATTATGTACAAGTACTTTTATGTGATACCCAGCTTCCTTTAAATTTCAAATAAAGTATCATGTATTCATCTGTACCATGATGTGGAATTGCATTAGTGCTGTGAGATTCCTGTATGGGCTCACAGTGGGCTGATGACATTTAATAGAGTCTACAGTGCCCTTATTGTACCTCTTGGTATTTAAAGTGTATGGCAGCACTATAATATTCCTATAGGGACTATCATGTGTCTGTGGTACTCAGTGGCGAGTTTATAATGATCTCACTGTACTTAGGTCGATGCCATTACTACAATTATATTAATGTTTACAAGGAAATTAAAGATTTTTCATCATCCAGCTCAACTTGTAAAACTGTAACTCTAGCCTAATAAAATGGCGGCTGATTTTGGTCGCTTTGATTGTTAATGCAGTCTAGTAGCAAAACAGTAGATCAAACTTGGGATGTATGAAGTCGACGTGGTGTGACATGCCTCATGAACCGCAACACAGGAGAGGCGTCGATTTTGATCAGTGATCAGGACTAAAAAATGAAACTGCAGAGTCATTCAGACATAAGCAATCAACTTCAGCTTTTGACACAAAAAAGAAGAAATGAAAATGAGTAGGACATGATTTAATCATCAAGCCTACCTTCTGCATCATGTTGACATCACAAGACAACACATGTTCTCTCTCTGTTGTAAACTGGGCTGTCAGTTCAGAGCATGAGGCATATGATGTGTTGATCCTCAGAACAATAGCTTATTGTTTCCCCCCTCTGATTATCCAATTACAGCCTGAGGCCATACCAGTCTCAAGCATGTCTCAGGCAGGCCACTAACCTCTGTGTCCAAAGTTCCCATCTAAAGATAGTTTCCAGACTCTTTTGCTTGGTACTAGCTGACGATAAACAAGGAAATCTAAGCTGACATGACAGCACACATCCTCACAAATTATATCAGTTTAAAAAGCTTATTTAAGAGCTTCAGCCCTCCTTAGATCCCGTAAGCATACTTCATGCCATGTGAAAACGAGGCTATATAAGGTGATTGGGACACAGCCATCGCCATTGTTATGCTTGGCAGACACAGCGGGGTCTAGTTGTGGCTGGTGTTTGCGTGCTGCAGGAAGCTAAACAGAGAAGTCTGTCAGAGCAGCTCTGAAACAACGTGAAGCGAAGAGAGCGACTGATGGAACATTTGACCCAAAAGACATTCTCAGTTTGACCTGTCACACACTCTTGTGACACGGCTCGAGGCACGACATCATGGGCGTTAGCTAGCACAGTAAACTCAAGTCACTTGGCAATGCGTTTTAAACTTTTCATGAACAAGAAATGCATTTAGTAACTATACAAACAAGTTGATCACTTCCTTTCTAATAAAGTGGTGCGGTAATGCATGATAAAACCCAGAAATGAGCATTTTAAACATTTCATCAACAGAAAATGCATTTAATAACTTTACAAAAAAGGTTAGTCACTTATTCTCCTATTCCCCACCACAAAACCACATTACACACACAACTTCACGTTTTTGGTCACTCTTATCCACCATAAGTTACCAAGTCTCTGTGGTACATGTATGTTTACATGATATAGTGTTTGTTTACACACAGCATAACTATAATTATGTCAACCTGCATGGTACACTTTGTGTTTGAAGTGGGTTATTTTGGCACAAATGACTGCCTTGCATCACACAGCCATGATGCACATCATCCACATGTTCAGTCACTTCTCCATGCAACATTGACTTGGACATTTAGATTTTCCATTGTTGTAAATGTAAACAAAAGGGTTTCTAGACAAGATTTCCAAATTTGTGAAAACGCTTTACAAATGGCATGAAAATACAGTTGGAATTGAAGAAATTTTGACCCTATGACTACGTCTGACTTCATGCATCATTTTTAATATTGAGCAACCTGGTGTTATACAGAACATTTTTAAAGGACTGTACTCACTTTTGTTACACAGATTCATATAGTATTCTATCATATCTGAATCCAAACCAATAAGATTTTGGGATGACGTTGAACGGGTCTTTTTGACTAGAGCTGAAAGTGGTGCGGAGCAGTCCTACAGGACATGCTAAAGTTGAATGTTGTCCCATAACGCCACACAATGCTTTAGTTACAGTCTGAAGCATCTACATGGTCCACTACATTTCCCACGTCGCAGCTACATGTCTACAAACACCATAAAGCACCAGCCGAGCCCCCCAACCAGAAACATGGTGATCTGCATGCTATAGATGATCAAGTCATTGAGCACCCCAAAGTCAAGGCGCCGGTGCCCCAACAAAAGCAGAATGACGGACAGCTTGTACTGCAGCCTCAGGAGCACGCGCACGCTGACGTACTGCAGGAAGAAGAGGGCGGAGAGCGCCACCCAGAGCAGGGAGGTCAGCAGGCTGCAGCCAAAGTAGAGCAGGAAGCGGAGGAAGCTGTACATGCAGCGTGAGCGCAGGTAGAGGTCAAAGTTATTGTACTTGGTGCGCACCAGCTTGGAAGCGTGCGTCGACCCGCAGGCTGAGTGCATGCAGGTGGTGTGGGGGCCATGGAAGCTGCGCACCCGCCGTGGGATAGGGATCACAGGCATGGGTGGGCTACTGGAGCCCAGCACAATGCACAGGAGTCCCAGTTACAGGTGGAGTCCTCTGTGGGTGCTGCCTCTGGGGAGGAAGTTAGCTTCATTTGGTTGTGGAGCAAAGAGTGGCTCTCACAGGAACCAAGGAGTGAGACGTAGCTGCTGGTAGCGTCTGTCTGCTGTCAGCAACGTTTTCTCCTTTAAATGCAACAAGAAATGACATTGTTACTGCATGTTTATAATACATTTTCAAAATGCATGCGCACATTATTGCAAACTTAATACAAAAAATGCAGGCCTGTGCATACTTCATCTTATGAACACAATAGGTAGAGATGCATTTTAACAGATAGGTTCAGGTCTGGATATAAAGCTATTAATTGTGTTTTACTGGCTAAATCATAGCTAACACCCTTCAACATAAAGTGACCGTCCAGAACCATTAGTAATCTTACATGCAACACTACGACGTCTTCATCCTCACCACGAACAGCTGCTCAGACGACTGGAGCATTGTATCACATTGTAAACGTGTAGCTGTAGCATCAGCAAACGGGATTTGCTTTCTATCTTTTTTTTTAATCACGTCTTTAATTTATTAATTAATTTATTTATTTTATTTTAGTTTTATGCCAGCGAAGATGAGGCGGCGACGGCGAGCCGGTGCTCGTACTTCCTGTCGCAAAATAAACGAGTCATCGTGCTGTGACGTCAGCTGTTAAAGGGGAAGTGCTCCCAAAAGAAAGAAAAGGAAACAGAGCATGAGGAGCACACTCATCCCTGTTTCTGTCCCTTCATCCGGACGTTTTGGGTCTTTCTCATTTGAGGATGTACAGTGGGAGAAAGCTTGGAAAAATTAGGATAAATACTGTATCAATAACAAATTTAAGGAAGTGTCTTGCAAGATATTACATGGAATATACCTGGTAAAAATTGTGTTAGAACGATTCAAGCCGGATATCGATTACAAATGTGATTTCTGTGGACTTAAAAAAAAGTATTTCCCATTTATTATTTCCCTGTATATATACACTTTAGTCATGATAAGATTGGAAATAACATGCTGTATATAATACAGTTATTTGTAATTTTTGGAAAATTTCATGGTCAGGAACCAAGCCAACTTCCCTGCACTTTATATATGAAATTCAAACAGTATAGCACCATCATGCCAGATATTAAAAACAAAAAAAGCCATTGAGACTGTTAAATTATTATAATATATCATAAACACAAACCCTGGCATGAAAGAAATAAAGAAAGAAAGAAAGAAAGAAAGGATGCTTGCTTTTCAGACACTATATAGAAGTCTGGAATAGCAAAAATATTGTTTTTCTGGTCACTTTTGAGATATTGGGCTATTTTGCTTCCATATCATGTCTTCTTTCAGCCTGTTGGAAAGAAAAATATACATTTAGGTGATTATTTTACTACACTTTGTCTATTTGCATCTGTAGATTTGCACATTATATTATAATATTATATAATATATATTTGCATATTTAAACATAAACTGTCAGAAAACTTGCAATGCAAAAAATAGGGCGATCAGCTGGAGAAGTTTCAGTCTTCCACCCAACATCAGAGCAGCGGACCTTTAGAGCCCAACTTAAAACTAACTTTTATAAAAAAGCTTTTCCGAGCAGCTGATTTTGAGTAATTTTGTGTGATATAAGCATATGTGTGTGCATATGTATGTATGAATATGTGTATGCATGTTATATGATATGATATAGTATGATTTACCTATTCTATTGTTTATGTTGTGAATCTCCTTGAAAAGCAACTTTAAGCTTATGGCTTGAAAAGGGCTCTATAAATAAAAATCTTATTATTATTATTATTTTATTATGATATCCATTAGTTCATTCCCATCTATATCATGAAGGTTTTTACCAAAGGGTTTGTTCATATATCATTCATAGACTGATTTATTCCTAAAAATTTCAAAATTAGATTTTATTGATGGCTGTTGACAGTATTTTCTGATTCATGAGTGATAAAAAGAGGGATTTTGAACCTGGCTTAATCCAATATTCAGATTTGTGTTCTGGGAATGTATGCAAATTACCACATACTTGATCAGATAATGCCTTATTTTCATATTTAAATATCAAATTTCAGAAAACTTGTAATACAAAATAAAATTTCCAAGATGCAACCAAAGGCCATTGAAAATAATAATAATAACATACACAAGATTCAGGGACTAAAATTGGACAAAGATCATATTGAAAATTACAACAAAAAACATTTATGAAAGAAAGTGGAGTAACTTTACTTCCAAAAAAAGACTTGCAAAGGTCATGAGTGCATCTGTAGTCATGTGTCTGTAAATCTCACACAAGGTTGCACGGCGTGTCCACACGCTCGTCCAAAGAATTGTGTGAAGCCTCTCACTCTGTATATCAAGTAACCTTCGTTGTGCAGATTTATGGGTTGACCAGCGAATGATTACATCCATGCTATCTGTCAGCAAGCCAGATGGCTGCAGGTGATGATAAATCACAATGAAACAGGCTTAAAAAAAAAAAAAGAGAAAAAAAAAAGAGTTTATTGCAGTTGTTAATAGCATGCTGGATCACTTTACTGGGAATTTAAACGTGTATTATGCAAACTTAGAAAAACAAACCTTATAATATTTAATCAAACATGCATAAAACTGTCACTGGGGTTGAATATATTAATCCGTGTACTCTGCTTTCAAATTATGATTGAGTTTAGCAATGAAATCCATAGCATAATAATTTGAGTGGCAGCCAAAGTCTGAAGTCAGCTCTGGCCATACAAATTAAAATGGCTGTATATTAAAAAGGAGTGTTTTCTTTGTCCACAAGAGAGCACCCACTTATCTAAACATCTCCTATACTGCTATACAATTTATACCTCACTTCAGGGAACCGCAGAAGTCTGGAATGAGTCCCATTTATGCAGGAGATACCTTTATATTGAATCCTGGTTCACAAATAATAAGCTCATCATATCTCGTCTGTTCTCTTTAAAAAGCCAAGTGTCAACTACAAACTCATTCAGCATCAAAGCTACGATAAAAAGAAGCAACTAACTGCAGCCTTAAAACCTACTTACCACCAGTCATCTTTTACATATTCAGTATGTTGTCGACTTGCATGATCCATCTGCCTAAATGCCAGATTTTTCTCCATGGTGGCTTTCTTAGTTTTTCTGAGCTTGGGGTCATATGTTGAATTCATTGCAAAAGCTACTTTCAGTACTCTCTTGCTCATCATGTAGCCTCTTTATGAACTTCATGTGTGGCAATCACTGTGACAAACAACCTCAAGGCACTGAAGTCTTGCTTCAGAAAAAAAGAGAAGTGTCTTCGTTTTCAGTCCCATAGGAAACTTGAACACGAATTATGGCCTCACCCACATCTTATTCAGTTTAAAGGTGCAGTGTGCAGGATCTGGTGCCATCTAGTGGCGAGGTTGCAGATTGCAACAAACTGAGACCTTATCTTTAGCTTAAACCTAAATTCTTCCATGCGCTAACATTTAAGAGAACTACGGTGGCAGATGCAAAAATGTGACTGGCGATATCTAGACCATATCTGGTCTACTGAACCACAGCAGCAGATATAAACGGCTCATTCTATGGTAACAAAAACCCAACAATTCTTAATTTCAGGTCATTACAAACACTATTCCTTTAATATATAAGCTGAAAATCCATCTATTCATAAACGTTTATTCATTGACTGCAAGTTAACTTAATCACTGTTCAGCTGAAGCCACACAAAACAGTTCCAGCAGTGCTTGCAAACATCAGTATGGTTTTACTTTTATTTTTGATTTTTGAACTTTACAAACCAAATATAACTCACTAAATTATATGCCAAAAACTTTTGAAACTCAATATCTTACAAGGCAGATACTGTTGAACTCTGTAATTTTAAACTCACAAGATACTTCCTTGTACTGTAAATCACACAGTACAAGTTATCACACCCAATTTGTCAGTAACTTGGTTCAGACACTTTCTTTCAGCAGGAATCGTTTTTTCTATCTTTGCCCTGAATTGGATTTTGGGATCTTTGGATCACTTTGGGACCAGAACCTGCTGTGCAGGTTGTTGCGCTTCTTGTCCCAGCTGAGTCGATCTCATTTTGGAAAGAAACTTTTTCTGCCTAATCTTCTTCCATAACTCCCTAGAGAGATGCTCACATATTGGGTTGCACTATTTTCTGGTTAGAAGATTAATGGTGGTCATTTAGAAAAAAAAAGAAACACATTGAGCTTGTTGTCGGCTAGTGACGAACTAGTTTCCTTTCTCAGGGATAAGTTGGCCCAGTTGAAAAGGACACAGGTAGATGAAGGGCAAGGCGTCAGAATGATCTCTGAGACATCACATCTATGTTGGCCAAGAGATATGCAAACGTGAGCAATTCAAATATGTAAATATGGATTTATTTGGCAAATCCTTGAAAATAGAAACTTCGAGGTCAGAGGAAACATTGAAGAATAAGTTGCAGTTAATTTGGTTACACTTTGATTGTCAAAGTGTGCACGTTTATAGGAACAGTGTATTGGATGTGGTGGTATCTAGCAGAGCGGTTGAGAAATACAACTTTTCCTGTGTGCCAAGAGTGTAGGATTGTGATGGTGGCTGACACAAAAATATGAATGGCCCTCTTTAGAGCTAGTTGTTTTAAGAGTAAAGTTCTTAGTGCATGTGAGTAAACAGAGACAGAGAGAGCAGTGGCGACGAGAGCGAATAGCATTATTGACTCCGGACCAAGCAGGAAAAGTTAACAGAGTCTAGGTTGTCCTTTCTGGGCTATTGTAGAAATGTGGGGCAACATGGCAGATGCCGTGGAGAGGGGACGCGCTTCCTATGTAGATAAAAACGGCTGTTGTAAGGCTATTAAATAGGCGTTATCAGTTGCTATAAGCCCCATAGATGTGGGTCAATAGGGGCCTACAACACCCACAAGCAGGTTTTATCATCCATTCACATGGTAGATCGAACACAACACGACAGCGGCCTCTAGCGACCATAGTAATTATGACAGGAGCGGAAGTAGAATTCAGGCGAAGTAGTATAGACATTGTGAAACTCCATAAGTGTTGGAGGTTGGGGTTGATGGATTGGACATGAACACAGGGTTTTCACCCAGGAGACCGGAGTTTGCATGTGAAACCAACAACGTGTAGATGTCTTCGTCATTTTAACCCAAAAGATCACGTTTTTCCATAAACTTAAGTGTTTTCTTTTGTCTAAACATAAAGAAGTTGTAGTTTTGTTGCCAAAACCTAAAAAAAACTTTTTCTTTCCTTTTCAAAAAGTGACATGTCATTCAGTTTTACATATTGAACATGTTGCTTTAAGTTTCACTTTCACTTTTACAACATAGTGGGTGTAGTAGGCCCCTAATGGACCAAGTCCCCCATGGACCAAGACCAACTGGTTGCTGGAGAGGTGCCAGTTTACCTCTTGGGCACTGCCGAGGTGCCCCTGAGCAAGGCACCAAACCCCCAACTGCTCTGGGCCCTTGTCAGGAGCAGCCCCCTCACTCTGACATCTCTCCATTGACATGTATATGTACTGTGTGAACAACAGAGTGTAAAATTGAATTTCCCCACTGTGGGACTAATAAAGGAATATCTTTCTTTCTTTCTTTCTTTCTCATGACCCATATCTATGATGCTTATAGCGACTGATAACACCTATTTAACGGCCTGATAACAGTCAAATCGATTGCATTATAAGGTGATGATAACGCACCAGTTCTTTATATGTACATTAAAGAAATTATGCCTCGTAATATTATATTGTATTTCTGCCAAGATAATTCCTTAATTGTTACACTTGAAGCGTATACAGAAGGCCTACTCTATAAAATACTGTGAAAACTGATGAGGACACAACCTTCAGTTGTCCAACACAGATCAGCTCTTTCCTTTTAATGAATCTAAATGTCAAAGTTGACCTATTTACAAGGCTCACTGATCAAATAGAACAAAGCAATTTATCTGTGATGCCAAATTTCAAATTGGTGCTCCACAGTAGGAGAGTTGAATACTATTTGCTCACAAGTTTTCTCTGCAATCATACAGTACATAATATTTTCAGACATTACTTTTCCATTTTTTCGCGTTTATTGTCTTAAATCTTTCTTTGTAATTTATTTGTGTTTGTATTTTGCTAGAAACAGTTGAATGAAACTTCCTCTGTTGGATGTTGGCCTGGACATTTTGCTTTTCTACCACTGGAGGGCGCTGTTTGTTCAGGTTTCGTTGCATGCTTTCCAATCCAGTGCTTGTGAGGAACAGCACATTCAAGGGCATGGCACCAAGCTATCGCTCCTCCTTCTTGCATAGGCGTATTTGAACAAAATCCAGCTACTATATTACTGACGCCTTTGATAAATGGACACAAGCAGCATCATTACAGCCAAGTTTAGCTGTTCCCCTACATCTGGTTAATAACTGCCTCCAAGCTGAGGAAGCGCCTCTGCCTCGCACCATTATCAAGAAAAACGATGTCAATAAAGCGGATGCTAGTAATTTAGGCATCCAAGCGCCCTTGTAAAGGATGTATACTGGTTCTAATCAGGCATTATGGCAATATTATTGACTCATATTTTTCTCCTCCAAAACATGAAGACCTTTTTGAGTGTTGCCTCATCTTCCCGTAGGTGGAGGTTGAGTCAGGGAAAGCAGACTCTGTGCAGGTTTAAGAGTCTTTCCAGATTCGAAAGCAACTGAAGAATGGTGCTTTTAAAATGTCATCGCCAAGGCTACTTCCTCACTCACTGACAAACTGCAGAAGGCCAAATCTACCCCGTACTCGCAGCCTTGTGGAGCGGCAATTGCAATCCATGGCTATGTGCCCTTCACCCCCCCAAACATTTGCCAATACATCGCCATCAGGACCGAAAGTGTGTCTGGAGTGAGCAAGATTAAAGGGGCAACATGTCAAAATCCTCTTTTGACTTCCTCCAGATACACTTGGGCTAAATCAATTAATTCATTAACTAAGTAGAGGTCACAGCCAATAGTCAAGCTAAGACAAATTAAATCAATTAGTCGGGCTAATAAGATGAAGGAGACTTTAATTAGTGAAAGTTTAATCAAAGCCATGTGCTGCGTTATGAAGCAATGGATCTCCAATTGGAAGATCCATTAGGCCTGTCAGAACAAACTTTGGCCATATGTATAAAAAAAAATATATAATGTGCCTATATGTTAGTTTCATTTTAGTATCAGGGGTTTCTGTCCGCTTTTATTTGTTTCTAAGGAATGCAGTTCTGCTGAGGAATCAAATTATTCATGAAAAACTTTTTAAAAAGTGAAATGAATCAAATTAAAAGATGTGGAAAAGGGCCTAACACTGATCCACTTCCAGGACAGTTAGATGTGCAGAGGATGCCAAGCTTCTGAGAGCAAATTAAGTACCCAATTAAACTAATTAAAATAAAACATGATGCAGGCAGTCAGGTCAGGCAGTTGCTTCCAAGTTTCTTTGCTATATAAAGCTGAATTATTAAGGAAATAGACCCAAGACCGTTCAATCTTCCTCGGTGCTTTTTTTTTCCCTTGCGGTTTTATCATCTCTTGTGTGTCTGTGAAGTGCATGCATCTGTGTGTGTTTCATAATCCATTCAAGCCATCTGTTTTCATTAAAACCCGCTCCTGTTGCACCATAGATCCCAAGTATTCATCTGGCCAGATGTTGACTTTGAACTGTTGTAACACAAAGTTTTGCCAGTTGTTTTTGCACAAACCTCAACAACTTTAGACAGCTTAGTCAAATATGTTAATTTGAAAAAGTTCACATGTGTTAGTGGTTTAGGAGAGGAGTTACACTTTGTGGAAATAGTCACGTTTAGAATTTAAGAGCGTTATCCAGTATTTTCATTTCAAATAATGCACTTTATGTCTGCAGATGTTGCCTATAAACAGAGCGTGATTAAATAAAACATCGTACATTGATTCCCTTTTGGTCCGTCTTGTCTCTCCTTCTTGTCCCCCACATGTGACTGGATTGGGCCTGGCTAGTGTTAATCCTTGGCATAAGGGGGCTAGGCTGGATTATCGATTATCTGTGGAAACATCTGCATGTGTGGATGAAAGGAGGCCGGTGAAGCTGCATTTGAATCTCCAAGACGTCACACGTCATGAAGACCATCACCAGATCTTTTGATGGGTGTCCTCTCTCATCTTGCCTGATTTGGTTACTCAATAATTTTGGATTGCAGCAGGATATTTAAAGTCTTTTTTTTTTTTTTTTAACTTTTCCAATTTTCCTGCACACAGCTGTTAAAAAATCTGTTTCTCCTCTTGCTCATCATGAGCACTAATAAGACAGAGGCCTGGGTTTTGTGTTTTGCATATTTTGCATATAGAGCTATTCCTGCATAGAGCCATTAATATGCAGCAGGGATGATTTAGAGGGCAGGGGAGATGGGGGGATTAGACCTGATTCAGTCCTCACTGGGGGGAGTTTGAGGAAGGAGGAGGTTTACATCAACAAGCCCTGATTTACGTCGGTGAACAGATGGCAGAGAAATTGCTCTGTTTGGAAAAGATGTGCAATTTATTTGAGTTGATATTGGAGAGAGAGAGAGAGAGAGAGAGAGAGAGAGAGAGAGAGAGAGAGAGAGAGAGAGAGAGAGAGAGGGGGGGGGGGTGCTGAGATAAGGTTACTGTGAAACTGGCAGGATGAACTTTACTGTCATCTTACAGTGAAAAACAGGTGATGCGTCGGCTTTCCTGAAGTATTGTGCAAGGTTTCTATATTAACATAAATCATGCAGTCCTGAGTGCAGTGCAAGCACATTGCCGCAGTTTGTTTTTAGCAAACTCTGTCATTACTTTTATCTTCTTTTCTTAGTCAAAGCCTATGTCATTCTTCATAAATGAGCTGTCAGTGAAGTAAATGGCATGCAAAGCCAGGCCAAAAACCTCAAGGCCAAAGACAGCTGTCTATTGCATCCAGATAGCAACCAATGCAACTGCTTCAACTGTTTTTGGAGCCTTTCTTAGCTGAGTGCTAAAGGCTGGTCCAGTGTTCACAGTTCATGCAAACCCATGGATTTCTGCAGCACTGAAAGGCAAGAATAAAAGGGAAGAAGACAAGAAACTGGTTAGACTGAGAACTGCAGGTGAATTGTAGCTTGTGCTGTGATCAAGTTTGATCACAGCTTGGCAGTGAGCAGATATCTATCATGAAAAGTTCACCCTCGGCTGCAACCTTGTCACCTTTTGGCTAAATTCTACATTTCAGATGAAATATATGACACCGTTGTGAATTCTGAATAAATTGTAAGCCATTTGTCTTTCATTGCTGCTGCTTGAAATTTGGCTGTAAGTCACATGTGGTGAGTGTCATTTAGTTTGGCTCACCTCTTAGAGGGTAACTTTGATATTTTTCAACCTAGACTGTATTTTTATAGTTTTTGTGTCTAAGTGACTAATGGAGACAACAGTTTTTTGAAACCATGGGACACTGGTGTTGTTAGAGTTTGTAGTGTTGGAGTACAGAAAGAATACCTTAGTGTTATGATAAAGATTTTCAATGTAATGGCTGAATATTTAAATGATTTCGACATTATGGACGCAATGCAAGACTTCAGAGCGAGGCTTCTCCGAGACACACAATAACAAACAGGCCTGTACTACTAAGCGAGTTCAACATACCCAGGATATCTTCTCATTATCTAGCTTAACTAACACTAACAAACGTGACCATGTTAAGTGGTCCTAGTTGTTATCAACTTGGAAAGTCAACTCAGGGTTTATCAATCTGGCTATGAATGCATTCACATGAAAGGGGCGGGGGTTGTAGCATGTGACCAATCACAGACATGGACAAGTCTTTCAGCAGAGCAGCACATTGTACAAAACAAAAGTAAAATACACAGTAAGTAAGTAAAACAGTTGAAGCTGCCAAATGCAGGAAGGACAGCTGGCAAAAAAAACAATTGCTGATGTGTGAATGCATAAATGAACTGACTTATTGATGTAACAGCCAAAAAAGTCAGATATAGTCATCCAGATGGGGCAGTGATATTATAAAAAGCTGTCAGAATACAAAGGATGAATAGATTACATAACATTATGACCTTTGACAAGGAGGTAGTGAGTATGACTATTTAGCTGTGTCCCCGACTCTGGCGGTATGAAATGGACTTGAGATAAAGTAAAAAAATGATTTAAAACCTAATTGAAAACGGTAGGCACCCACAGCATACAGCCAGCTGTGCTTGCATTTGTCAGTTTAACTGTGTTGATTTTAGCCTCGATTATGACTTTAATTTCTTTGTATTTGTATAATATTATCATACAATCTGTGCAGCAAGCTGATTGGTCAGTAGGTGGTGCTTTTATACGAGTTGATCTCTTATCTAGAACGTAATGTTCTGGAGCAGGTTAGGTGTTCAGCATAAGTACCAATTTAAATCCACTGAAATGGGGATAGTGTCGCCATCACAAGGAAAACACGCATGCAGCTTAACAAAGCATGTGTGCTTTAAAAGCATTCGATCCAGGTCACCTCCCAGGTTCTGTAATAATGCTACCTTGTGAGATAACTTTAACTTTGTTTGGCCGAGCAACAGCAGTGTTTGCGCTCTCCCCTCTTCATTTTCTATCGCATGCAAGTGATTTGTTTCTCATGGCAAAGCACATGTGCCGATTGTTTTCTATTTCTTGACACATTTCAATTCTCCGGAAAAGCGCCTAATTTTATCACTTCTGCTCTCAGCTACTGTACCATTACATGCCGTGATATGGGCAGGTCATGAGCACTTAAAGTGTTGGTACAGGCGCCCTGTGAGGAGTTTGATTTCTGAGGTGTCAACTTCTTTTAATCCCACTTGAGTTTGGCCTCGCAGCGTCTGGAACGCCACCCGTGATGTCAACCCTCTTGTCAATTAAGGATCCATACACTACCATTACATCAAATAAGTGGAAACATGATATAGTTACCACATACTGGATCTGATCAATACAGCCCACTGCCACTTCCCATCCACACACACACACACACACACACACACACACACACACACACACACACACACACACACACACACACACACACACACACACATTTTAGTATATGATTGATTTATGGAGATCCAGCCTGCAGAAACATATTGATCCACATGAGGCAGTTTTGATGGAATATGGTGATTCTGCATTTTCATGATTACGATGAACAAGTGGTGCCAAATGTAATATTTTGTACATTTTTACACAAGACTGAGAGCTGTGACAGCAAAAAGTTAGCCATGGTTCTAAAACAGGCCTGTCGTGTTATTGAATTATAAAGTGAACAGTTGATTTTAACAGGCATGCAGAGAGAAAAAGGTCAATGCTAACGATAGTGCCTCAGTGAAAGGCGTGCCAATACAGGCAGTAAAAATGGAGATGGGTTAGAAACCTATAGGGTGTGAGGTAGAACTGGATGTGTGTGTGCTTGGTGACACAAATAAGGCGTGCAAATGAAAGGATACCAGTGAGGTAAAGCTCGAACCACCAGCCGCCATTAGCCTGATTGGCCTGAGAGGTCAGCAGGGGTCAATTGATGGGTCAATCACATTGTCGATTTGATGACCCAGCCACATTGGTTTGGCAAACTAGAGGGCTGGACGCCGGACATGCTTCGCTCTGCCTCCCATCGTCTGAGTTATTGTGTACGTCGGGGCTACGTCACATTAACACAGAAAAATCTATCCGATCACTTATGCTGATTTACGCCTGGACTGCACTGCCCCATCAACCCTCTTGACCAGCTCAAGAGGACATTTTTAATGCAGGGAGATTTATGCTGCAAATTACTCCACAGTGGTAAAATACGAGTGTATAAGATCTGACATTCGAGCACAACACACTGTTGGATTTTCAACCAGACTTGTGTGATATTTCGAAAATCTCTTTCTTAAAACATCACTTTACTTTTTTTTACAACATATATCACTCAACATCTTTTCACTACTGTATCAACTGCAACCATCAAATTAAAAGAAGCCGGACCTACATGTGATTTGAACCAAAACGTGGCCTAGATCGAAAACACAAGATAAACGCATCAGTTTTCGAAGCCTGTCTCCTAATCTGTAGCAAAGTGCCAGGAGGTCTGCATATCTTTATCAGCGTCCCATTAATGATACAGCAAGTACAAAAGTACCCCAGCTCGGATACCACTCCTTCCTTTAACCTGCCAAATCCAGATCCGCCTGAGCCACCAGAAAGACATGCCTCCACAGCAACATCATGTCAGGGGTCAAAAGGTTAAGGGTCAGGGGAGCAGGTGACCTAACCTCATTACATCATTGCCACCAACAAGGCAATGAAAGGATTAAAAGGGGACCTGTTTATCTAAATTTCTTCTGTTTTTGTTTGTTAGTCTCCCTGTTTTGTGTAGAGAGCCAAAGTCAAACCAGAACTTATAAACTAAAACTAATAATGTATTTAGAAGAAAAACAGTTTACTAAAAATCCAGACCTTTAACAAACAGGACTTTCACTCAGGGTTCACGTGTCCCGTGTGAAACCAAAAGTTGACTTTATGTCATGATTAATGTAAGATCAGTATTCACGGCTCTGGTCTGGTCTCCAACTGCTGAGGGAAATATCTGGCTCTTTAGTGGCTAAATTCTCCTCTATGTTCACCAGCTAGTCGCTAACCTTGTCTGTCTGCTGTTCACTGCCGGGCTGGTAGCGTACAGTGAGCTTATCAGGAGCAGCCTCTGGCTGTATCTGAGAATGATGCTGATCAGAGTGAACAGAACAGTGAAGGTGTAGGTGGTAAAACAATGACAATGACAACCTGATTCACATCAGAGTAGTGTCGATACAAAAATACTGCAAATTTAACTTTAATAATAATAACTTAAACCCCAGCAAAGCTGAATGAGAGATTACAGAGATTTACAGAAGCTAGTGGAGCAGCAGTTAGCACAGAGGTGACAGGTTAAATTGGTCTTAGTGTTTTATTGTGTTGTTTTTATGTTTTTTTTTTTTAATTGTACAGCACTTTGGTCAACTTTTGTTGCTTTAAATGTGCTTTATAAATATATTTGGCCTGGATTCTTATTGTCTTGTGTAACGTCATATGCCTTCATAGCATTTCATGTATAACCAGTGGTGGTTTTGTTATTATATTATATATTATTAGATTTATATTATATCATATGTTATTCCAGTAGTTTAGTTCGGTGGTTCCCAACCCTGGGGTCAAAAAAAGGTCACAAAATAAATCTGGGGGGTCGTGTGGTGATTAATTGGGTGGAAAAGAAAAAGCAAAGTTCTGCTACACAAATTTTTATTAATATTTCTGACTTTTTTTCTAATCTTTGATTTTTAATGAAACTTCGAACAGTTATCTAAATGAAAGCATATGAAAAAGTTACGGGGGAAAAATAAAGGCACCACTGGATTCATTTTTAACAAATTGTGTTTTATAAACTTATCATTTTTTTTTTTGAAACTTGTAACTATATATGGCAAAAATGTAGTATAAAGTAGCATAGAATGGAAATGTTCATACTCATACTAATCAAAATTGAACTTAAGCAGAGTACTTGAGTAAAAGGAGTTAATCTCTACTACTGTGTATTTCAGCTCCCTCCTCACTCATTCTAGTGGCTTTTTTTCCGCTATCCCTCTACCTGGCAACATGAGGTTACTTCCTGTTAAGCTGTCCACACCTTTCTCTTACATTTCCCCTCTCCACCTTTTGCTCCAGACGTCAGCAAAGGACTTGAAGTATCTGATTGATTGCCCTTGTACCTCATATTTCTTTGCAAGCTGATGGGAGATTATCAGTGTCAGTTAGTGTGTATGGGCTTACCGAAACTCTGTGAACAACTTGCCTCTTACTGAAAGTAAGAGTGGTTATTAGCATTTTTCTCCTTTGCATATTTCTCATATTTGTTATTTCACATTCAGATATTTCACAGGAAGGAATCGCATCATTTTGGCTGCGATTAGCATTATGTTAGGACCAGCTGTTACAGCTTCTAAACCCTCTAACACACATAAATTTATCACTGAGCAAATGGAACAAAAATCAGGTTAAGGATATCAGTCCTCCAGGCTGCTGGTTTTGACAATAGCTGTGCTCAGCACTGCGGATCAGGTGTCCGGCTTCACACACGGTGACCCCAGGTCTGCAGGTTTGCGGTTACCTCCAAACTCCTCCAATATTAAACACAGACGTCTATTATCTTCAACTGGTCTCCCTTTACACGGGGACACATGCAGAGAGAGACATGCACGCACGCACACAAGTATCTGCTTTTACACATGCACAGGCGTTTTGTTTGGTTGTGTTGTGTGTGAACTATAAGGACAATGGATGGGCCCACAATGAAATATTTAAGAAAGAGCAGCACATAGCCTGTAAGGTGTTAGAGGTCACATCAGTAGGAGAAAGAGGAAGAAACAAGTAACGTCAAACTTTGCGGTTATGTGCTTAAAACTGGAGTTCCTGGCAAACATTCACTTCTTTTCCTGTTCCTGTGGACATCCCAGGTGTTAGCTTTAGCTTTTAGCACATGTACTTAATATTCAGAGCTGGTTATGTTCTTGTTTTATTGTGATATTTTAAGATACAATATCTAAAATAGCATTAATATGAAAATAGTAAAGTTTCTCCACTCATTACAGTGGGTGGATGGCACCCTTGGCATTCGCCTATATCTCCTATGCCTAGGGCTGGCTCTCAGACAACCAATAATAGGATGGCCTCTTATTCGATTTGCAGCTAATATTTGTGACATTTATTCTTGTTTAATTTCACTTCTAAATGTAATAATTAATGTAATGTAATGTAATTTTTTTAAAAACTTTAAGAGAAGCCTTTACTTGAAGTGCTTTGGGAATTTGTGTCCAATTTTATTTAAATAGCATATTAAGAAAATCAATTATTGTTTCAATTTTATGTACTCTGATATCTAGATACGCTAATACACTTCATGAAAAGCTACTTATAAAGGAGTGCTATTTTCTAATTATTTCCTACTGTTATTTTCTTTGTAAAACTGTCTCTGTGATAAAAGGTTGGAGGAGCTAAACAAGCTTTCTTTTTTGTTCAAAATCAGCACCAAGAGATGATTCCTACCAGGATAATTAGTTCCTCCACAATTCCCAGCATGTAGCAACATTGTCATACTACAAGAGCAGACTTGCTTCGGAGCTTGCGGTGGCTTATCCAGCCCGGGTGGGGTTTTGTCCCAGTCAGCTCGCTACAAAGAGCGTTTAGCCTCTCCTGAATAATCCAATGAGAGCATCCGGTAGATGGAGGCCGGGGGTTCGAAACCTGAGAGCGACATCTGACACACACACACACACACACACACACACACACACACACACACACACACACACACAGGGGAGCTGGCGACTGGATGACTTCGGGTGGTTGGTGGTGGTGGTGGTGGTTGGTGGTGGTGGTGGTGTTGCTTCTGGACATGTCACCTAACCCACAGCTCTCTCTGCTCCCCCTTCCCCCTTGTTGATGCCTAAATGGGGCAGAGTGGGTGGTGGTTGCAATAAACTCACTCTCTCACCTGGCCTTGTAGGGTCCCGTTTCTACTGAAGAGTCTGGTCCAGTTTTGATGTCTTTCTGTGGTCTAGCTTGATCTTTTTCCTCTACTGTGTGTGTGCATCTGTATTTGATTTTATTGACAAAAGAAAATGCTGAAGAAATGCTAAAAGAGGCTTCCAAAATATCACCCTGAAAATAAACCCTGATAATATTTGCATGTAGATTGTTAAGAAAACAAAAAGAAAATAATCAAAGTATCTTCATACAATGGTTCGTATGATATCTTATGAAACATTATTCCTAATTTTTTGTACATTTTCTCACAAATGTCCAGCAACACATGTCAATTTCTGCTCGTTACATGCTTTTCAAAAATAATCTTCTTCATAGGAAACAACTTGGTTAGGTTTTAGGCACCAAAAATACTTAGTTGGTTTCAGGAAAAGGTCATGGTCGGAGTTATAATTACTACCGAAGTGACGTAACATAAGTAAGGAAGTTATGTGACAAATACGTCAGTGTTGTGGGTTAAAATAACTACTTAAAGCTGAAGTAGGCAACAATGTTTTGGGATCATTACGCATATAATCCAAAACCTTTCAGCATGTTGTAATTCAAGTGTTCAGAGAGAAACCAGACTTCTGCACCTCCTCATGGCTGTTTTCATGCTTTAAAAAATCTAGCCTGTGACAGAAGACTTTGACCAATCACAGGTCATTTCAGCATGTTATGTGAACAGTGCTTGGGATTTCAACATGGCTGCCGGGTCCCTTTTTACAGCTAAACCGTGCACCACAAGATGCTTCTGAAAACATCTGAGATGAGAAATAGGCCTTAACGTAACATAATATTGATTCATATTTGATCAGCGCTGCCTAGTTTGACCGTTTGGTTGGAGTTTGCGAGTGATTGACAGCCGGCTGTCATACAGTAGATGGCAGCTAGACAGCAGACCTCAGGTCAGATCTGGTTGGTTGTTTTCCTCAGGTCTGTGAAATCTTCCAGATACCGTTAATAGCACTGGAAAACACAGAGGCACATTTTTTCAGGTTACCTGTTTCATGTACTACTGCCAGGATATAGCGACCGTTTTATAAAAGTAACTTTTTAAATCATATTTTCTCCAATCTTACCTACTGCATCTTTAAGTGCAATTATTTAAATATCCCTAACAAATAAATTCCTAACAAATAAATCAACATTTGGATTAAAATAACTACAGAATTGGGGAAACTTAAGTATGGAAATTATGTGACAAATAAGTCAACATTTGGGTCAAAATAACTACTTAAGTGGCATAACGTAAGTATGGAAGTTATGTGACAAGTCAGTGTTTGGGTTAAAATAACTATGGAAGAGCTGTTACCTAAGTACATAAGTTATGTGACGTTTAAATTAATGTTGAGTGCTGGTTTAACATGGGATATGAACATCAGTCTAATGGGCAAAAGTCTAGTGTGTTTTCACCCTCACATTCTCCCTATGTGGCATTCATCGCTCTTTATCCTTGCTGCTTTATGATTACGTGGATTATGTACAAATTGATTTTGTGGGATATATATGAATTACAGAGCATTACTTTTCATAGGTTTAACTAGGAATGACGTATGAGAACAGCCTGATAAAATATATGATACATGAATACACGCAGGCATTTCAGAAACGCAATGTTGCACCTTTTTTCCACACATTTCCCACCAAAGTACGTCATGGCGCAGTCCAGCAGTGACAGAGGTTCATGTCCCAGCTGTCAAGCAATCACAATTACCGTATATTTGTTGGCCACCTCTGCGACTCGCCCTGAACGCAGTGCTCAGTAACTTATCGCCCCGTCCCTAACCTTTCTGGGCAGAGGGAGCATCCATCATCTTAAAGTGCGATCTATTCCGGTCCACCTTCAGCCAGGAGGGGAAAGGCCTGAGCCAGCGTGTGTGTGTGTCGGCACAACTTATGGGCTGTCAGCACAAAGTGCAGAGCCTTGCCGGAAACTGACAACCACTGAATGACTGACAGGGACATTGGGCCATTATGTTCCCTATATGTGTGTGTGTATGCTTGTGTGTATAATCGTGCACATTAAACCTCCCTTCGGTTATGTTTCTCTCTTTGCCCTGAAGGATCTTTCTGTTTTTTATGCCACTCGTCACGTAGTGAAGCAATGTACACAACCACCACTTATCATTATGATGGCTTCAGCGCTGTCACCTAGAAATGTGACTGTGGCAAATTAGACAAGCCTCCTTTAATCATTGCTACAGTAATGGCGTCCATCCTTCCCCGAGACTCCTATAATTGTTTCTTTTTACATTTTAATGTACCTCTATATATTTTCATATCCTGTGCCCAAAAACAAATTAATTTCCCTCTTTGTGACACCAAATAAACAAGTTGAAATTCTGCTGTCATTTCGCTGCTTTATCAGTGCACCTCTGTCGCTTCTTGGTGCAGCTCACATTTTCTCCCACATGCCCCCTCCTCCATTTCTCGTTTTTTACTCCTTTTTTCCCCACTTTCAAATATTCTCGCCTCATCTTCTACTCCCTCCCTGTACCATGTGATCCCTCCCTCCATCCCTCCCCCTCCTGCCGACCCTCCTCTTTCCCATCAGCACCCAGGGGCTGATGAATGCGTGGCCTACTATTGATCGCGATGGGTGATGGATGATGGCTGGGAGATGAGTGATGGGGTGCAGGCAAAGGTGCCAATAAGGGGGCAGCTGGAGGGTGGGGTCTCCCCTACTGGCGCTAATGGGAGAAGACTAGGGGAGACGGCCGCCCGGCCCCGCCTTCTCAACCTCGACCGCGTTTGGTGCTGCGTTTCAGCTCTGCTTTGCATTTTCTTCCCACACACAGCATCTACGGGTCACGCTTTTATGTCCTGTTTCAGGCATTGCATCCAATGTGTGCTTGTGCATGTGTGTTTTGTGTGATTGCATGAGGTTGCAGAAAGTGTTCATGTATGTGTGGCCATGAGGAAAACAGGTGTGTAAGCGTGCATGTGCGTGGGTGGTTGCAGGGTGGAGGATAGAGGGGGAGGGAGGGTGGAGTGCCCAAGTGGTGGTTAGTACGAAAAGATGATGGATGATGGGGCAGGAGGGGAAGACTGCTCCGCAGCTCCAAATTGATATCCCAGCAAATGTTTTTGTCTGCTGTGAAAAATGGTGCTGCAACTCTCATCTCCACTAACCCCCCTCCCTTCCCACCTCCCCCTCTTTGGTCTCTCTCTGCAGTGAATCACACCCTGCAATCCATTCCCAACACCCAAAGCTTTACTTCCCGCTCCCTGGTATCCTGACAGCAGCTGATCACCTCACCGGCCTCCTGGTTTTTCTGCTCGCATTGTATACCTGGCTCTCATTTCCTTGTTGCCATAGAAACCCGCCTCGGATTATTGTTCATCACCCCTCATCATTTATCGCTTTCTTTGCCTTGCCCCTCGTGGCGCAGCATTTAGAGAAAACTACCTATCAGAGTGGATGATCAGTTGTGGACTATTAGTGTGGCTGCTGGGGGAGGAGTGGAAGAAAAAGTAAAAGTCCTCCAGGGAGAGGGCAGCGGATTCTCTAATTGAGTGGGATGATGTGGAAGTTTGGTCATAAAGCCACACAGTTTAGAAACCCCATACAGATTCTTCATATGTACCCTTTTTAAAATAGAGTTGGGGCAAATTTGTAAATAAAGTAAATAGTTAGGAGTTTAAAAAAAACACATTAGTCTAAAGAAAGAAAGAAAATAATTTAAAGCAGAATGTTTTTGGCATCACTGGGCAAAAAAAATCCATAATAACCTTTCAGTGTATTGTAATTCAAGTGTTCTGAGAGAAAACTAGACTTCTGCACTAATTCATGAGTTTTCAGGTTTTGAAAAAATGTAGGTGGTGACAGGAGACTTTGGCCAGTCGCAGGTCATTTCAGAGAAAGAGAGCTTTCCTATTGGCTGTTCAGTCAACGGAGGCAGCTGTCAATCACTTGTAAACAGTGAAACTAGGCAGTGCTGATCAAATATAAATCAATATTCATTACTGTAATGCCTATTTCTCACCTCAAACATCTTGTAGTGTACTCTTTAGCATATATGCAAAAGTTTAGGTCATCACATTACCAATAATTTTATATCTTACACATGAAATACATTCAGGTATGCTTTTTGGTGTTACTCCCGAATGAAGTGCTTAAAGGAACAGTGTGTAACATTTCGGGGATCTATTAGCAGAAATATTATATTCAGAAATATGTTTTCATTAGTGTATAGTAACCTGAAATTAAGAATCAGGTTTCTGTTAGCCTAAAATGAGCCCTTCATATCTACATAGGAAGCGGGACCATCAGGCCACCATAGACATGCCTGTGAAACTGCGGAAACATGAGCCACAGAGTGCAAAACCATGGTACTGCCAGCCGCTGTCTGACTTGCCTTGCTCCTACAGTAGTGTTATTATGGTAAGGATGACCTGTGAGCAAGGTGTACACACTCCCTTTAAGATATTCAGGCAAAAGTGCTTGTTTGCAAGCTGTCTGATCACCTCATCTCTTGTTTTTTTTGCCTTGTCACCTCCCAGAAGTCAGCAAACGCTTTGGTGAGTACAATAAAATCCCGATCTTTAGAAATGCTGGCAAAATCTATAAAAATAAGAATAAACTGGAATTTTTATCGAATAGACTATTCCAGGTTTTATTTAGGTTGCTATTTCCTTGCGGTCTCTACAACTTGTGTGGATTTAAAGGACACATCCACACCGTCAGATGGCATACTTGAAAACGCTCCATGCTTTATGGTGGTGTGGGAAATCAAGTGCTCAGGATGAGAAATGAGAGAGTAATGTTGGGAGAAAGGGATGAGAGATAACAGGAGAGATACATGTAGGGATGAGTTGACTTCCTTTGCGGTGCTTAAGGAGAGAACCATCTGCAGGAGAGATTTTGCCTCAGATTAGGAGTGAGGCGAGGCTCCAGTGGAGAGGATTACGCCTGCGAAACAGAAGCAACACTAATAGAGGACAATCCAGCTGCCTGGAGCGAGCTCTGCCACCCACCCAGGAAGACACATTAGCAAACGAAATACAGACACAGAGAGATAAACATAAACTTCACACTGAAAAACACACATATTAAATATGGGTTTATGGTTTCTTGGAATCAGCAGCAATGAGGCAGTGGGCCAAGAGCAATATTTGGGAGACAAGTGATAAATATTTGTCACTGCAGCCATCATCAATCAGGCTCATTATCTATCACACTGCCTGTTCTGTATCTGGAACATCTGGTTAATTTGTCTGTTATGAGCACATTGTTCTACTGCTATCATCACTGAACATTGACTAGATTATGAGAAAATTACTGAAAATGGTGCAAAAACTTCACAAACAAAGCAAGTCTACATCTTTAGTTTTTCTTACAGTTCTATACTCTAAATCTGAGGACAGAGTCTGGCTACGTTTGGCTCCAGGATATGTCGTCGTAACTGTAATCCTAGTTCACTAACTGGGCTGCCCAGTGAAGGGGCCAAGAAGCCTACTCCCATAAGACCAATCTCTCTGACATCTGGGCCTCTGCCTTTCTCTGGGCTCCAGACAGATGTTGGATGATTGTTAAGCTCCCAGGGTTCTTAGGGGAGGAGATGTGAGAGTTGCCCATGGTTTGACTGGTTCTAAAATAGCTCTGTGTCAATCAGGAATGTAAGTATGACAAAAGGTTGGTAGACGATGTGGTAAACTAAAGGCCCACTGAAGGATTATGTGTGAGAACGTGGTTTTGGAAATAAAGTGTTGTTTTTTGGCATTATTGGGCAAGGAAGCGTTCCTAATGGCTGTGCTCCAGCAGGTGGGCGGTGCTTGGTATTTCCTCAACTGTTCTCAACATGGCTGTTGGGTCACAAACTTTCTCATTGTACAGCTAAACAGTAACTACAAGATGTTTTTGAAACCATTGGAGGTGAGAATTAAGCATTAAAGTAACTAGTTTGTCTAGTTTGACGGTTTGGTCAGCCTTCACGAGTGATTGACAGCTGCTCAGAGACGATAGCTGGACAGCAGACTCCAGATCAGTTAGACATCACCTTGTGATTTTCACTTGGTTGTTTCCCTCCGGTCTGTGAAATATGGAAGCACCTTTGTTTGCATTGTCCTTGTGAGCATATTAGCTTGACAGTGTTAGCATTTAGCTCAAAGCACAGCAGTGCTTTAGTAACCTGGAGCCTGGCTGAATACTCTTATCCTGGTCAAACCCAGCTAACCCACATTGTTTTGACTTTATCTGGCTTAATGGGAAATTGAAGAAACAACATAAATGCACCTTATACTGTGCATATATCTATCTATATATTATTCGCATTCATTTTTATTCCTTTTTTATTTTTGTCCCTTTTTTGTGTTTGGGCTTCATGACTATATTTTGTGAGGATGTATTGATATTGTATCATAAGTCACTGCCCAATATTTTGTTGTGTATGGCAAAATTTAAATAAATAGATTACAAACTAAGTATAGGAGCCGGGACACATTTAGCTGTTTATTGCACTGTATATGTTGTAAAATATTAGCATATTATTTATGAATTTAATCAAGTCAGGGGACAAAACCTCACATTATGCATCCTCGTGTTGGCACAGGCAAAGGTCACAGCAGAGGTCAGGTCAGAAAAACCCTCTCTGCTGCTTCATCAAATCCAACTTGACATCAGTCAGCTGTTTTCTAACCACAGACTGACCTACTGCTTAAGACATTCGGTCAATGTAAACGTGCTAAAACTCCTATCAGGATCGTTTTCCTGCCCCTGTTAACTTTAACACTCTCGTCCAGATTTACAGCTGGGGGGGGGGGGGGTCAGATCACTTGTTATTCTCAGTTTACACAGATTTATGGAGTCTCTCTGGTCAGCAAGTACTGAAATAAGTAACACATCACTGAGAACACACACATGGACAGTTGCCACAACAAATTGCACTTATATTTATAATAAAAATAAAGCCTGCAATATTACTTTTTCCGGTTCAATGTCACTAGTTTGACAGCTACGTTTTGGGCTGCAGCGGGCAGCTGCTTTTAGTTAAAAAGCTAAAAAAAAAAAAAAGCTCACTGTACTGCACTTGCTGAGCACCGAATGGAAGACAGACACATTTAGAGGAGCATTTATAGTTCCCTCAGGAGTTGGTAGAGACCACACTTTCTGACTGCCTTAAACAATACCAGGCTAAAAGATGCTAAAACGTGAACCCACCTTGTTCACCCCATAATGTCCAGTTGTCTCTCTATAATAGCCATGATATAGTTTGAATGGTGGATTAAACACTTATCCCTCCCCTCAGTCCGCCTTATTGATTTTCCCCGTCCCTCTCCCCCTCCACCTTTTTCAGCCCCCCTCTTAAAGGTGAGGTGGATGCATGGCCTGATAAATGGCAGACGATTGATTTGTATTTAATTAACAATTTGCTGGAGACTCTCTCTCCCTCCCTGCTCTACACCCCCATCCCCACCCCTCTCTTCTTCTCTCTATGAGGTCTCAGACGGCTTGTGAGACACGCGACGAGGAGGGGAGAGGTGATGCATGGGTAATTTATAGTCTGATCGATAAGTCTTGGCCTAACATCTACACTGCCTGGATATGAGGGCCGGAAGGAGTGTCAGGGTCCACAAACGGGGGAAGAAGGTGGACGTTAAAAAAAGGATAGAGTGACAGAACGAGAGAGATTGATAGAGGCAGACACGGGGACATGAGCACAATGTGGAAATACTATTTACAGAAACTGAAAACAATGAAACAAGATGTGGTATGTCTGTAAGTACTGAAGTGGAAATATCACATGAAGGAAACAGTTAATTCCTGCTGTGTTGCAGCTTTTTGGATAAATAAACCAACATACATTTGTCAACTTGAACGGGCACATTTAAATCAACTGCTTATGAGTTACAACAATGTCTATTTTTTACAAGTAGCTTCTAATCTAGTCCATATATTGATTTGTTAATTGGCAAAAAAAAAGGAAATAATTTGCAACCATATGGGTGATTGATTAATCATTAAAGTCATGTTTCAAGCAAAAATAGCTAAATATCTAGTTCCAGCCCCTCAGTTGAGAGGATTTGAAGCTTTTTTCATCTTATATGACAGTAAATTGAATATCTATGGGTTTTGACTGTTGCTAGGACAAAACAGGTCATTTTAATCAATTAATCAATCAGATTGTATTTATATAGCATATCTCAAGGCGTAAATACAATGTGCCTTAAATAAAAAACAGGCAAATATCATATATGACAAAAACATGAGACAGAAACACAAGAACATAAAAGATAAGACGGTATTACATATATAAAATATATAAGATGAAAACTTAGGATAAGAAGTTATTACAGTTAATGGGCAATAAGATAAGAAGATGTTATTGTCATTATTATTAAAAAAATGAACACGTCACCTTGTGGTTTTCACCATTTTCCGCCACTTTAGAGACCAAACAATGAATATTATATAATATAATAAAGAAAATGATCCACAGCTTTTTGAAAAAAATAATTAAACAATTATTAACTGTTGCTTTGTTTTACTTGCATACCTCAAGTTAAGGTGCTGTTATTGTGTGATACATCCATCAGGGGGCAATGCTGAGTTTCAGCCCATCCATATTCTCTCTGCTCCTTCATCTGCCCCCCCAACACTCAGATCAGCAAAGAACAACATGAAAAACACCTCTTCAAGCCAACTTGAGGAACCCTATATATACATCATACATGCATGTCTGTGCAGCAAAACAAAGCCCTCATTATGATGAAGAGTAAACGTAATGCATCCACAAAATACAAGTGTTTGCATGACTTGAGAGAGACAACAAATTCATTACCCAGAACGAACCTGGACCAAGGTGAGGACAAAGACAATTAGTCACAAACAGGATCACTGGATCTGGACACTGGACACTAACCCCCCACCCCCGCCACATAGACGAAATGGGCCGCTTAGTGGGCACAGCGTGGGATGAGCCCGCCGCGTTTACAGCCCTCCCCATAAAAGTGTTTTATCACATATCTTGTAATGCAACACATTAAGGGTTGCTGTTGTTATTTTCAGCAAGGTCATTTTTACCCTCTTCAGCTGCATCCTACAGTCTACATCACTGTCTCTCGCACTCTTTGCCGTTCTTAGCACGCCGTGACACCGAGGCATGATGGTATTATTATGCTCATAAAGGTGTGAACGATGGGAAAATATACACATGTGGGAATAGCAGAGGGCTGCATCTCGACAAGGTTATCTGCAGCATCAAGCAACGGTTTATCTGTGTGTCTACGTTTGTGTGCCGTCTGTGCATACTTTTTTTTTTTTTTGGTTCAGCCGATATGCACATTTCTTTGTTGGGGAGCTTATGTGAGATGTGTGCGCACTAAGTTGTAATCAAGTGTGTTTGTGTGCAGTCGTCTTCTGTGTCATTGTTGAACTGCTTTTGAGCTTATCTCAGGATTATTATTCCGTCAGACCTACTTTTACCTTTTATCAGTATTTTTAGCCCTTCTTTTATTCAGGTTTGTCATTCAGTCATCATCTTAATGAACACATATATGTATTTTTTTATTATTCCTCCCTTCATATTTAAGTCCACAGGCTTTTCTGGTAATCCTATCAGTTCGGCCTTACCCCCTAACCCCACAACTCTCTTCCAGCTCCAGCAGTAATAAAAGAAAAGCATAATCCAGTGTTTAGAAATATCAGATTTGCTTGTTGGAATCCAGCGAGCCATGTTGGATTAAGGGTGGCCTAGGCTGGCCTGGAGGCGGTGGCTCTGAGCCTTCTGGTGATCACAGCTCTGGATGGACAGGAGGAAAGTGTGAAAAGCACAACTTCGGAGTTCCACTTGGTGGAGACGTACTGACATCAAAATGCTTCTTTATCTTAAGCAGTCATTAAATCCTGGCAGGAAACAGTAAATAAATAAAGAAAATAACACATTTTTTGCAAAGAGTTTGGCTCAGAAATACATGTTTTTGTACAGCATACAAAAGAAAGAGAAAATTGCCTTGTGCACATACTGTATGAGAGAAAAAGTGTGTGTGTGTTCACGTTATTTATGGCTGCCAGGATTTGAGATGATAGAACAGGAAATTGGGCCGCTTTTTCATTTTTTTCCCCCTTCCTATTTTACTGCACCCTGCTCATTTCTTTAATACCCTCTAAAATGTAAATCCGTATGCACACATGCATCCTGGACAATGCCCTCGATGTGAATTTTATGTAAAATGTACCCATAACTCTAGTCGACGGTGAAACATATGACTCGATGTAATTTCATTACGTAAAAGGGTTTTGTGTGTGTTGGAGAGCAGGAGGTGTGTGTGTATGTGTGTGTGTATGTGCGGGGGCACATGTGTGCTGTTTGTGGTTGGGGGGTTAAGAAGATAGAAGAAGTGATTATAAGTAAAGCTTTATGTTTGTGTCATGCCTGTGCGTACTGTATAGGGTTGAGGGTGAGCGTGCATGTGTGTGTGTGTGTGTGTGTGTGTCAGCATCAAGATCACAGAAATGCAAAGTGGGTAGAGGCATTAACTAAAGAGGAGAGCCTTTCATTGACATTAAAATAATCCAAACAGCTTTTTGTTTGGAGATTTGACCATGCACTCATGTAGGGAGGCAATCTACATATGGGACTAAATTGAAAAGGTCAGATCCCAATAATTTGTAATATTCTAAGAGGCTGATCTCGATTTCGATAGACCTTTATTTTGTTAAGTAGGTTTTATTATGGTGTTTAAAAACAGCACGTCCATATACCACTGATGCCATACAATCATGAGTATTGCAAAATGTACCATTTTATGTATTGTACATGAACACACTTTGTGTTTTGTTTAAAATTCTTTCAGATTTCAAAGACCATATGCTATGTTTTTTTTTATGCGATAGCTTGATATATACATGGACTGTATGTCACAGCAAAAAAAAAGATGATGCATAATTACAGGGTACTGTACGAAAATAGAAAATATAATAAAATATAATGTAGTAAAACAAAAATATTAAAAATGAAGGTTCATTCACCATGTTCATAAATTCAACAACCAAGTATGAACAATTTTTTTAAATTTTTTTATTTGTGATGCATAATCTGTGTTGATTAGTTGCTCTGTTGACTTCATGAAGACTTTTTCCAATAAATAAACATTCTGAAAAAGTAATGCACTGTGCATATACATGTATATACATATACAATTTATGTATGTGTGTATGAATATCTCTTTTTGTTTGTCATTGTGGGTGGATGTTAATATCTCTTCATGCTGTTCGGCTTATGCCATAATTGTCATATAAATAGTATATCTTTGTGTGGATTTCATTCAATGAGTGTAATTGGCGATCGAGTTGGACTGAGTGTTTTATCTTTTCCTTATTGCTTTTTACTCATTAACCTTTTTTGGATCTGTGTGTGAAGCAGCCCCACTGTTCGAGGGCTGACATACTGAACATATTGTCTTTCCTTCTGCTGAGTCCCGGCTGGATTTTCTTAAATGATCGAAAACTGTTTTCTTGGAGGGTCAAAAAGCCCTTGTAATGTAGCTGTAACTGCAAGTATAGTCATGTCACTCTTTTTCCTCTCAGTAGCTTTTATATTCTCTCTCTACATAAACAAGCATACATTGCACACACTCATACACAGATGCACACCTTTTCTTTTATTAAGGAACTGACAATCTGTAATGTGGAAATCATGCTCTGGTGATATCGATCGGGGTGGTGTGCTGGTTACCAGCAATGGCAGACATCTTGAGTGCATTTGTGCATATATACTGTATATATATATTTGGGTCTGTGCGTGTGTGTAAGCTGTGCCAGACACTCCAGTCTATTGGATTGAGATTCATTTGCTATTTAAGGGTCAGGGTTCGGGCCACATGTGTGCTGCATGCCTCGCTGATCAATACCGCCGCCACACACCCTGCCTGACCCCGGCGTTTTGTCACCGTAAATCCCAGAGCTCCCTTTTTTCTCCTGTTCACCACCCCCCTCCTTCTCATCCTTCTCTTTTTTTCTGCTTCTTAAGTCATTGAAAGAAGTGATGGATTCAAGGGGGAGCACTTTGTAAGATCTAAATACATTTAATGTAGCCCGGGATGGCCCTTTGATGGCTAATGCTCTGAGATTCAAGGGATGGGCTTGTCTCAGGAGGGATGTGCTGAGGACGGTTTGTGTGAGCTGGAAAAAGGTTTTTGATGTTGAAGTTAGTGGGACGATATGGAAATCTGAATATGAAGTAAGAAATCTTTATCAATTTGAGCAACAAGAGGTGAATTTTTCACCAGATGTACACAAAAAGTCAGCTTTTACATTTAACCATTTACCAAACCGTACTAGAACAATTGTTGACTAAGTTAAGGAGGAAATTGGCTCTAATCTTAACTCTCTAGCTCTAACTTAAATAATTTATCTTAATTTTGAATCCCTTTAAATTAACCAAAAGCCTAAATGCAACTTTTTTTAGTAATATGAGGAAAAAAAGAACAAAATACTATTTTTCCATAGGATATGATACTAACAATAATATTTCCTTTGCATATGTCTGACATGAAGTTAATGAGTCAACACCAGTTTTTCTGCTTTTAAAACCATCAAATGCACACACACTCACACACATATTTACACACATCCACATGCATAGGTATGCAAATACACACAAAAATAAAAACACACAGCCCATTCGCCCTTCCTTAGTGTCCTTCACACATGCTCCTCATTCCACACAAAATGCAAACACGGTGGCCCTTCACCTCCCATCACTTCTGCTCTACATACCTCCTTCCCTCCATCCTTCCCTCCATCCTTCCCTCCATCCTTCTCTCCATCCTTCTCTCCATCCTTCCCTCCAGCCGGCGGTGGCAGCCGTCACACCGTGCAGACATGTCTGCCTGTCTGCTTTGATATAGTGGCATAAGGTTTGCCTGATCACCAAGGTCAGGGACGAACAATCTATTCAATCCACTCATTATTATTAGGGGTATAAATAAATTTGGATGGGAGACTGCACCTTGAACCTTGAACCCTTTACCCCGAGCTGAAATTTATCTTTTTGCCATTTTTTCCCCCTGTTGCTTGGCGACAAAAGGTGTCTCCTCCTCAGCCTCTCTACTGCTCCCTCTCTAGTGGGGTTTGGTCCAAAGTGTGCAACAAATCCATTAAGTGAATGAGATGGATGCTGCCACTCTACATATGCAATATCACAGCCAGAGATACAGTTTCCATATAGACAAAGGTTTCACTATAGATTTAGACAGATCAGTTTATCACAATTTGGCAGTAATTGTTTTGCTTTTATTACTGAAACAGATAAAAAAAATAACCTATAAATTCTTGGTCAAATTTAATATATATTTTGTATATATTTATTGTAATATTATATGTATTATTTTCATTTTTTAAAACCCCTAATACCCACTATTTAATTTAATATTTATAATATTATTAAAAACAATAATGACACAACTAAGTGGCTGACTAGATGAAAATACTGTGTTAAATCCACAGTCTGTAAAGTTGCATCCATAGACAATATAGTAAAACCACAAACTGGGACTTTCTGTGTTTCCTCTATTAGCCTTTAGGCTGAAATTAAAGCAGCAGTAGTGTATATAAAATGGTTATTATATTCTGACAGCAGTGCATGAGACAGGTAATCTGAAATAAAAATCATGTGCCTCTGTGTCCTTTGTTGCTCCTAATGACATCTACAAGATTTCAGAGACCGGAGGAAAAAAACAATCAGAGCCGAGCTTGAGGCTGTTGTCTCTGAGCAGCTCCGATCAAATGGTCAAACTAGGCAGCGCTGATCAAATATGAATCAATATTCAGTTACTGAAATGCTATTTCTCGCAATAAATCTTTTATTTTGTGAGCTCAGTTAAGGAAATACAGAGCACCGCCCACCAGCCGGAGCAAACTTTCTCATATTACTGCTAAACAGTAACTACAAGGTATTTCTCAAAGTATTTTATGTGAGAAATTAGCTGCCTGACAGCTGCCTCTGTCGAGTGAACAGCCAATAGGAGCGCTGTCTGTCTGAAATGACCCATGATTGGCCAAACCGTTCCGTCACAGGCTACATTATTTTAAAGCGAGAAACCAGTCTTAGAACATCTGAATCACAGTATGCTGAAAAGTTGTTATAGAATTTTTGCCCAATGACGCCAAAAACATTTTGCCTTCTCGCACTTTAATGTGAAAAATATGGGATGTTTTTTCTGGGAATTTCCGACACCATGCACGTTTGTGTGAGCTTTCACTCTCTTTAGCTCCACTTCAGGGCTAACAGTGTGCAACAATGGCTAATGTTTAAGAGACTGAGACACACAAAAACACTAAGTTATATCTAGTTAAGCCCGTCTTGCAAAACAGGAATGTGACTGAGGTCAGGGGGGAAACTAAGATCAGCATTAGAAAGGCCTTCGATTCATGGAGGGACCTTCATTTGGTGTTGGGTATCCAAACGTACCCAGAGCTGGCAAACTTCTTATTTGACAGGTAAGTTAATATTACTGCCAAGCATGTGAAATATGGAGTGATGTGGTGGTTTCAGCTGGCTAATGTTGCTAACGTCAATCAACATAATTCCCATCAATCAGTCTTGTGTGTGTTGCCACTGTTTTGACATCTGCATCGTGTGAGCACAAACATGAGCAACGGGATGCTGATTGTCATTGATTTCACAGCCACAGGTGTCACTGTTAACATGCAATCTCTGATTCTGCTTGCTTCTTGCTTACAACATACGAAATGACAGGTTTCTTTGGTTTGAATAGACTTTAGGAGGGATTCCTTTCAGTGCTGCTGAAACACGTATGGTGGGCGATGTCTACTAAGATCAGCTCTGTATGAATGTTTATCAGTTAAAGCACACAAACCTTTTCAAATACATTATCTAAGATTAAAATCCTGACATGAAAGCGGCAAGCTGTACTGTATTCTGCTCCCGTGTTAACAATAGTTCAGCGTCTCCCCCTTGCTTCTGTCCCTGATCTCCCCCCTCCCACCTCCCTACCCCCAGAAACCAAATTATAAAATCATCGAGAGCATGATGAGATTGCTGCTCGGTTATTAATCTTCAATAAATACATCTTGACCCAGGGATTAAGTGTGTGCCCTCTCCACCCCCTTGTCCTCTCCACCCATCGCCCCCCACCCATCCCTCCTACCCCAACATACACCACCCTCGCTCATCTCTCCAGAGATGCTTTGACATGAATTATGAAAAAAAAGGAAAGAAAACAACAGCCAAGGGTTGAGCGAGAGAGAGAGAGGGGCTGGAACAAATGTTCCAACCTGGATTGAGTCTTGGCAACTGATGGCGGCGACCTTGGGGGGCCCTCAAGCTGAAGCGGGATTACTTCTTCTCTGTGGGAAAGACAAATAGCGTGGCTGGAAACAGTCAAATGGAAACCCAGGCACTCATGTTCAGGATAGGTACAATGAATGAATTTACAGATGGGCTAGTTTTTTCAAACTTGCATCTCTGAAATTATTATATAAAAAACTAAAATCACAGCATCTGAATATATTACACCAACATCTTATTCAAAATAAAACTATAGTGTATATGCAACTTATTAATTAGATATTAAGTGGAAAGTTATCTGAAATCATACTGCAATTGTATATGATCACAAAAAAGGAACTCCCTATTTTAACTATAAGTGTTAAAACCACCAAAAACAGGCAGATTTCTGTGGATCTGAGTAGCAGCTAAACTGTGGTCCTGTTGTTGCTTTATATTGAGATAAATGTCATCCTGTTTTGTCAGGCCTAATGAGAGAAGACCTGGGTCCTGCCACACTCTACTGGCCTCATTGATTGCCTGCAGCACCCAACAGGGATAAGCAGGGGAGGAATAAGGTGAGCTCTGAATGTGGATACAGTTGGAAAGAAAAGAAAAAAAACACTCCATAAATTGACATTTTAATTTGGAAAATGTAGGAAAAATTGACATTTTGTTTCGGAAAATGTCAGTAAACATGCAACTGATTTACTCTGCAAGTGTAAACTGTAAGAAAATGAACACGATATGGGGAGATACACTGAGACGCTATTGATAACATTAAGCCACAAGATGTCTCATTCTCCCTCCCCCGTTACATGGCATGCACTTCACAACAAGCCATTGCCAGGCACTTACCATCCAGCCATTTCTCCATTTTCTCCACACCAACTAATGACACAGAGATACCACGTGATACCAATATCATTTTACTATTGGCACAAGTTTTGTTGCAAGTGATTGACAGCTGCTCAGAGGCGGCAGCTGGACGGCAGACTCCAGATCAGCTCTGATTGGTTGTTTTCCTACTGTCTGAAATCCTGCAGATGCCATTATGAGCACCGGAGCTACCGGAGGACACCAGAGGATGCAGAGGCACATGTAAGATGTAGATGGATGGTGCACACAAAAGATGTGCCTGCTTCTTGCCAGATGATGTGTTCGACTCTGAGTAGCTTGCTCATAACTCTCTGATCAAACAGCAGCTCAACCTGAAGCTACTGACAGTTTCAGTCGCAGTTGAACTGGAAACAACAGTCCCCAATTTCCCGCCCCTTTATCTCCACTATGAAGCGATAGTCAAGTTAAAACGCTAACATGCAGGGCATGTCCTGCTCATCTCTCCTCCCCTTCCTCCATGTCATGCAGGCAGCTAAAGTGAGCCAAGGGTGCTTCATCTCCTTCCTTTGCTACTTCAACTGCTGGCTTCAAAAACAACAATTATACTAAGTGATTTATTGCCTCCTTCAGCCAGAGATCAGAGCAGACTCTGACAGTCTTTGATGATCTCTGTGAAATGGTGCAATGCTGGTTGGATTTTTGTTGGTAGCAATGATCATGTGTATTTCCTCAAATACTGAAGTCTGCTCTTTGGCGTTTTCTAACTTTTGGATGCAGGAATTCTCAGTCTCCCATCCCTCTCTGGCTCCACCCCTGAGCGGTGACAGCTGAGCAATGGCTTCTCCCGGGCGCAGCGATAATTGAAAAGCACGATGGCTGCTGGTGTTGCGACCATCTGTGAGTCTGAGTGGTTTGGTGAGTGTTGCGCTCGTGGGCGGGGAGGTCGAGGGTTATGTGAGAGCCAGACAGAGTCCTGTGGGGAGCTGTTAACACCTCATAGATGCCGAAAGGCCCCAAGATGGCCCTTCGCACAGCCAAGGCTCCTAATGAGAAAAGGGTGATTATCCCACTGTGAGGCCAATATCAACACGTGCTGTTATGAATCCTGACAACAGTAATAAGAAGGCGAAATCCAGCAGAAATATGGTTAAAGCATCAGTATTTCAAATGTTCATAAATTGCCTGTACAAACACAGGTTTGTTCACTGCTACCTGCAGAATCATTGCTGTTATATTTTACCAGGGAGTTAGTTTGTGATAAACCAACAGAACTGAAGGAAGGAAGGAAGGAAGGAAGGAAGATTTAGCACCTGTAAAAAAAAAAACAATTAATGCTGAAATGATTACTTAATTAATTATTCAGCTGATCCATGGAAAATTAATTAAATCCAGACTGGATAATCATTTGTTTTAGTCATTTATCAAAACAGCTTCAAAATGCAAAAGAGCTGCTCTCTTTGTTTTCTGTTATTAAAAAGAGTGTTTTTTTATGGTTTGTCAGAATAAATAAAATAATAAATAAATAAATACAATAAATATATTTCTTCTCACCAGAAATTATATATATATCAAAGTCGAAGTTAACATGATAATAACGTGTTAATACAAATTTGTTTTAATTCCACCAATTTCTTTAACACATTACCACTTTTACTGTAGGCTATACGAATACTTATTCAAATTCATCTTTACATGTAAACTATTAAAAATATATATATATATAAATATATATATATATATATATATATATATATATATATATATATATATATAATAAAAAAAATATATTATTTACATGTAAACTATTAAAAATATATTAATTAAAAATGTATATAGTGTTTTTAAGAATCAATACAGGATCATAAAATATAATATTGTGATACTTGATGTTTTTGATATTTTCTTACACCTCACTACATACTGTAATTTATGATAGCAATAATAAAAAATATGATTGTTAGAATTATGGAAACCTTTCATGCAATGTGGTAAATATCATAGTACAGCTCAAATGAAAGCAGTTCATAATGATGATACTTGAACAAACATGTTGTCTGGGCATCAGTATGCTTCTCCTGTACCATCTCCCCGTCTTAATGTCTGCATGAAGTGCTCTGAAGATTGCATAAAAAATGACAAACATCTAAACACCAGCAGTGAGGAGAAGCACTGAGTGATACATTAACCGATCCATTTCTAATATGAATGTCCCTGAATGCATCGCAGTCAACCATTGCAGACAGATTACCAGATATTGCATTCCCGTCTAAGAATGAAATGAAGAGATAATTATGCAGCCGGTGGCGGGTAATAGAGAGGTGGAGCTGTGATGGATTTGATTAAAGTTGTCAGTGAAAACACACGCTAATGACCATGTTGATTAGACTGCTTTAATGCTACTACATGCTGCCATTAATTTACAGCATAAACAAAAGCATCCTGTTGGTCAGTCAGTGCTGTGTTTGCAGTTACTCTTCTTTTTCTTTTTTTAACTCTCTAATCATTTACATTAAGCTAAAGCAGCTTTTTGTGTTGTTATTAGGAAATTTTACTATTTTCTGATGAGTTTTTGGAAAAATAAAAACCCAGATCTTATCTTCTATTGATGTGACTAATCTTCTTTCTCTCTTAAGTTTTCCCTTTCCCATATCTGCCTCCATACAACCACAAAGCCCCAACCACTGCAGGATCTTATTCATTAACATGTTGCCATAATTGATTGATATCTGTACCACAGATAATCCACTGCACTCCTCCTCTTTTCCCCCACATCCCTTCCCTCCTCCAGCGGTCCCAAAATGAAACGTCGCTTCTAAGCATCCATGCATATATTTGCACACACACACACACACACACACACACACACACCAAGCGGCCTCCCCTCCGTTGCTGCTCCATTAGGTCTGAATTGTAGCTGTGATGTGTGGGACCCAAGGGAGGTGTTATTGTCAGGCCTGATTTACTCAGCACCATCTGACATGGGGCTGAGGAGCTTGTGTGTGTGTGTGTGTGTGTGTGTGTGTGTGTGTGTGTGCATATGAGAGACAACAGGCGTGCTGCCAGCCTAAAAGAGTCCTTTACAGAAAGGACAGTCAAAAGCAACAGTTTAACAGTAGCTGCAAAGCAATAGGCAACCTTAACAGTCAGCGGGATATGAATTTATATTTCATCTTTACACCTTGTCGTTTATATTGTGTAGTTGTTACACTGTCAGCACTGGTGACTTTATGAGGCATCTATATTTTATTTCTGCCTTGTAATTTAGAAACTGAAAAATCATCATCACTGTAATCAATTTAAACCAAAAAACACAAATGACATACTGTACTTTAAAATCTTAAATATCCTAAACACTACATTAATTCATACAATTTTTGGTGTAAATAATCTCAACTCAAACGATATTACCTCTACATCTTATCGCATCCAGAAACACACTGTACATTTAATAAAAGGCCATATTTTTAGAATAACATGCATATAGAGTAATAATGAGTTGTCCACATATTCTTACAGCATTGGAGATTAAATATTTTGAATAAAAAGGTAAAGATAAAATTGCATGGTGGATTTTTATTGCTAATCCAATCACAAACACATCTGAGTGAGGAGTCTAAATCTTTTCATCAGAGGTGTTGCTAATGTTCTCTGAAAGTCATAATGGAGTGCAATAACATATAAAAAAGTCATTATAAAATTGTCATTTTTGTGCATATTAAAGACATTTCAGTAAACATTGAGGACACATTGATTAAAATAAATGGAGAGTAAATGGTCCTGAAGAAAAGGGGAAGAAAAGAAAAACTATATCAAAACAAAACAAAACACAATATATATTTGGAGCTGCTCCTCTTCATCCTTGTGAGACCATAAAGGTCAACTTAATTCGATAGAAATAAAAGCAAGCTTGTAATGACACACTGCTTAGTGTAAATGTGAATTTATAAATTCTACAAACACATTAATAATCCATTAATATCAACAAATACTATTTTTGCCCCACAACTGCTTTGTTAAATAAGTTTGGCATTATGTCGTTGTATACAGAAAACACCCTAGCGGATCAGATGTAGATAAATTATTTAAAGGTGCAGTCTGTAAGATCTGGCGGCATCTAGCGGTGAGGTTGTAGATTGCAACCAACTGAAACTCATGTGCCGTGTGTAGGGCAACTACAGAGGTTGATGCAAAAACAAAATGAATATTTAGATTAGATCCTGATCGGCAAGTCTGCACTTTGTATGGCAGCCTCTGCCATCGGTGTATGAATGTGTGTGTGACTGGGTGAATGTTTTGAGCGGTCGGAAGACTCAGTCGGAAGAAAGGCGTCATATAAAGTCCACTTAGCACTCTTGAAATCATGCTATGCTTGAAGTCAGGAAGCATTTTAATTGAATTAAGACCACTAATCACATCCACAACCAGGCAGTTTTGTTCACTATGTTTTATTTTTTTATTTTTATTTATTCATTTTCAGTTTATAATTTTTTTCTCTGCACATATAATAGCTTTCAGTAACCTCTGTACATGCCATTTATTAGACACAATATAACTGATGCTGTTGTATCTCTCAGCGCCCTCATCTTCAGCAGCTTTATACTTCATCACCAGGAAGCAGAGCTTTTTTCTCACACAGTTTTCCCACCATATACTTAATTATATTGACGCTCCCTACATTCATATTGTTGACACTAACACTTCTCTGAAAACCTCTTTTCTCACCTAGTCTTATACAACCCATCTGACAAATTACTTACCCAACTTAATCTAATTCTTTACACAGAAAACGCTGGATTTCCAACTCAATCTGAAAGAGTGGGGTGGGGTAATCCCAGTTATTTGCTTAGAAGAGTTCATCGCGTGGTCGCTAAAGTCTCACACCTGCTGTGTGCTGGAGCGTGTCCACCGCTGGTTTTAAAAATCCCATGCAGTCACCAAATTCAAAGACCTCTTAAAAGTGCATTCAACTTTAGTGGCGAGTCTGCAACAAATCAGCCTCTCTAACCCCAAATACAAACTGTTTGGTAAAGTGACCAAGGTGGGTATCTAGGAGATTAACACAGCCTTTGACACTTCACTCTCACCCCCTCACTGTCTTTGCCAAACTCACTTTGGGTCGAGTTACACACCTGTCGCTTTTGTGAGGCAACAGCGATACCTGCCACTCAGCTGGGAGGATTCAGCTGGATATCCTGTCTGGTGTTCCTTTTCTTGTTCTGGGAACCTGAGGAGCAGAGCAGGCAGCCATTAACGGTGGAGGAAGTTGGAGGCTGCACTCCAAAAACAAAAGGTTTGAGGACAGCTGGCTACCACCGTCATGCATGTCATACTTCACAGAGCTGCACAAAAAGCTTCACAATCATGCAGCCAGACACGAATGCATGTAGGAACACAATAAGCATGCAGGAGTATTTATTTTGAATGCTTTGTCTAAACCACATTGTTCACAATTGATTACTCATGAATGAAGTGTAGCATAACTAATTTGACAGTGTGACTATATTATTTTGAGTGGTGGAAAAAGTACTCAGATATTTTATATTTCTTACTTACTCACAATAAAAATAATATTATCAAAAGTTACAATGCACAATGTTAGATTGTAATAGTTGATGCATTGCTGTGTAAACATCATTTTAATGTTGCTAGATTATGTAGGGCTATTTCTAATTACTGTATATTTTGATTCATAGTTTAATCTATATCAATACATCTCATGTTTTTATATGTTGTATGCAAAATCTTAATCTACAAAATAACTATAGCTGTCAGAAAATTGCAGTTCAGTATTTCCCTAAGAAATGCAGTAAATGTAATGTACTGTACAGTATATAGCATGAAATGGAAAAGCTTACACTTAAGTATTTGTAAATGTTCTCAGTTACTCTCTGTTCTGGTGGACCAAAATAAATAAAATATAAATAAAACAATTGAATAACAAATAATTAAGAAATAAAATAAAATAAATAAAATTTGATCTACATAGTTTGGATGAGTCGGTTGAAAATTAAATATGGAATCCAAAAAATAGAAACACTCCACAAATAAATAAATAAATACATAAATAAATAAATGTTGAAGAAAGTTACAAACACACACACACACACACACACACACACACACGTGCACGCACACACATTCACGTGCCCACCTACACATATACTGTTTAATCTACTTAATTGAACCTGACTTTGAATAACTAAACAAATGAGGAAATTCACAAGGGGCACTTGATCCCCTCCTGGCTAATGGATTGGAGATTCCTTTCCCATAGGGGCATTTGGGCAAACAAGACCCAGTAATCTCTGAATTGATGAGTTGACTCTCTGTCTGCATCACATTTCTCCACTAAAGAGCTGTTGAACCCCTGATACACTGTTGGTAGTTAGCCAGATGCTCAATTTGCAGACATGGGCAGTTACTGTGGGCTCGCTCTGGTTTCACCATCAGTGCTGTGATAGATAGATGCTGCATGTAAGATATAAGATAAATGTCAAGGATGACTCTACCAGACTCATGTTTCCTGGCGTTGACAAGAAATGTTCAGGTGACTTTGAAATGTGTCATGTGTGCACCATTTTGTAGTCCAGCCAAAAAGGATAGAAATCCATTGTTGATTTAGGTGACAAATTTATTAAAGTCCTGCCATTTAATCAGGAATCATCATCATCGTCATCATTACCAGAGGGAATAAATAAGACATAAAACATTTTCCACATAAACAAACATATACATCAAACCCCGGGTGTTACAGCGACTTCTTTCTTCGGGTTTTTTCGGTAGAACAAAACGAACGAGATACATCTGAGAACACACAAATGCATAGAAGTAATTGGACCCCTAGGTACCATTTAAGACAACATCTACATTTTTGCCTATATCCCTGTTTAAGAATGTACAAAGTCCTCATATCTGGGTTCTTATTCGCATCCTGGAAGGGGTTTGTACAAAAATAAAGTCTCCACAATGATAAACCATTATATATTTATATATAGACATTTGGCAACAACCAGACATTTAAAGACTCTGAAGTGACTTCTCCACCAGAACACAGTGTAGAAAACAAAGAGATGAGAACGAAGAGGGGGAGTTGGTGAAAATCCAAATGATCGAGTGAGTCTCATTATTTTGAAAAAGCTTATTGTGGTATCTGGAAACTGAACATTTCGGACAGATTTCTTGCTTTACGTATGGTTTACTGCTCAAGGACAACTGTCAGGCCAAGTGCTTTCCATCCAGATCCCAGATATTGAATGAACCTGTTGTGCTGCGCTCCATTTGAACCGGGAAGTCAGAATTTCCCAGTTCCCAGTCAAAAATTGGGAACTGGAATTCCAACTTTGAAAGTCGGATGAACCTCCCAATCCCCACCCTCAAAATCCAAGATGGCTGCTATATGCATCAACAATAAAAAGCTGTACTAATATACTGTTTATTAGCACTTCTGTTATATTTGTGTCATTAAATCATTTGTACACATGTCCAAGTTCTATCTGCGGACATGTTGCTACGGTGTCTGTATGCACAAAATACTGTTGTAATGCGTTGTTATCGAGCCAACAATGGCTAAGAATGGCAAACCTGGCTGGAGCAAACCCATTACATTTCTGACTTGTACTAGCATGCGGTCAACCGCGTTGTGACATCATTCCCAACTCGCATTTCTGATTCCCGAGGTAAATGGAACGCAGCATTAATAAGATATTTCTCAGATCCAAGGACAGCGGTCAAGTCCTTTGCATGATCACAGTCCTATGTGACTACTTTCCAATTCCTAAATCCATCAGAAGACGGAACCCCTCTCCCCAAAAAGTCCAATTTCTTGTCATTGACCAATCAAAACTGTCCGTGGTCCACTTCATCTAACCAGGACGCAGGACTAGCAGGAAAGTCTGGGTATCCTCCACTGCTGCCAGTCGAGAGGTCCGAGCTGGGGCCATTGGCGGCCCCCATGGAGACCCTCACAGCAGGGTTGATCCCGGGCCCGCTGCCCTGGGTCATAATAGAAAGGCCGGAGTCGGGGTAGACCAAGCTGGAGATAAGAGGCTGGTGTCTGGGTAGCACCTGAAGCGACCCTGGCGACTGAGGGAGGCCGTAGGGGCTGTTGGAGCGGATGTCGTGGAACTGGTCTTGAGAGGGGAGGACGCTGCCATGCTCCAGGGGGAAGGAGCTGTGGTTGTTGCCCCCTTGGCGGCCCCCTATGGCTGGAGAGGACTCACTCAGGCTGCTGTAGATGCCGTTAGTGAGGCCGAGCTCTGACATGGGCGGCTCATCTGTGCAACACGGACAAGAGGACAAAGGTGAGATTTGTTACTCTGAACTGTACTAGTCCACAATGGACACATTCATTTCTTGTGTATTTCTGACAAACGGAAATGGATTTTAAAGTCTAAAACATTTAAAATTTCTGTTTGAGATTATCAACCATTTCACCTAATTTATTTATTAATTATCCGGGACAAAGTGTGTTTTTGTATTAGGATGTAAAACAATGACCAACCTATAATATGAATACGAAATATAGTATTTTTTCAGGCTGTTCTCAGGGTGGATGGGTGGGTCAAAAAACACTGGAATTTTGTCTAGGAGACTGGTGTTCGTATCCCGTGTGAAACCAGAACTTAAGCGTAACTTAACCACAATATTTTCCTAATCCTAACCAATTTGCTTCCTGTGACGACAAAAGCTTTTTTTCAGCATTTGGGGGAACACACAAAAAATTTAAAAAAAAAAAAAAAAAAAGATATTCCTTTATTAGTCCCACAGTAGGGAAATTCAGTTTTACACTCTGTTGTTCAAAGTACACAGACAAAGTACATATACATGTCAATGGAGAGATCAGAGTGGGGGGGCTGCTCCTTACCAACCCCCCGAACAGTTTGGGGTTTGGTGCCTTGCTCAGGGGCACCTGAGCAACAGAAAACAGATTTTTTGTACAAAAACAGATTTTTTGTAAGATAACACTTGAATGAACCTGTGCTTTTCCTTTTATGTCCAATCAAAATGTCTCCTGTGAAACGTACTCTGTTCATTTTTGTGTCGGTGACTGTGAAGGACGTACCTGTGAAGGACACCTCTGCGTCGCTGTCCATGCCCTCCTCCTGGATGCTGTCCTTGTCGGATTTGGAGCTTCCTCGCGACCTCTTCATGTTACGGAAGTACTGCCCCCACCTCTGCCGACCGGCGTCTTTCTTCAGCCTCTTCTCTTTAGCTCTCCTGTTCTGAAACCAAACCTGGAGGGTAAAAAAGACCAGATGTCTTATTTGGTAATGGCTTTAGTGACTTATTAGAAATACATTTGACTGTTCAGCACAATGAGAGAAATTTGGCTTGAGTGTAAAATAACAAAATTTGTCACCTTAACTTGCTCTTTATTGAAATTACTAATCAGTACACCTTTGAGACAGTTGCAGCAAAATTAAACAAAATACTAGCATATTTACTCACCTAATTTACATATTCCTCTCAGTCTTGAGGACCATATACAGTGATTTTTACAAGTCAAAGTCCTCTACATCCAAAGTTCTCTGCGCATTCCTTGATGCACATATTATGCTATAAACATTAAAACTAAATTAATGTTCAAGGACTGTCTGGATGTGGCTTCACACCTTGGTGAGTCCAAGTGGGAGACTGAACCAGTGACACTGGGAGCAGCGTCCCTCCATACCAGATTTATCACACATTTAATTAACTTCCCGACAGCTACAAGTTGTCCTCACCCTGGGGAGCAGACAGGTTAGGGTGCCACTGGTTTAAATGATTCAGTTTTCTACTTTTGATCTGATCTATAAATTTTAGCTTTAGAAAACACAAACACCACACAGTCATAAACTGCCTATTACCTCACTGCTTGAAATCAGATACAAAATGCCCCATTTCTTATTAATCTTTATGCACAAAACTAATTCATTTCTGTCACAAGCACAAAAAGCAGTTTTACATTCTCCTTAATGATATTCCACCCTGAGTGAACCCTCTTCACCCCTTCCCTTTCACTGAATAATGAGGAGCATTTTAGTGGCTTCCGTCTCTACTTTTGTCCTTGCAAATAAAACAATATATATGACCACCACCACCTAGCAACCGGCGTGAGGCTCCTCGACAGCAGACAATATGCGAGGGGCCCCTCTTAGCATTGTTAACGAGTGTGCACTTAAACCATGCTGACTTTCATGTGGACTTCATTTCACTCCATCTAGCCGTAAATCCCCCCACAACACACACACTTATTCGTACAGTAGGCTCGTGCCAGTTCAGCCACAATTGTCCCTTGATAATGAAGTCAGGACACTAATGGAATAGCCCTTAATGGATAATAATATACCTGCACAACCCGCATATCCAGGCCCGTCTCTGATGAGAGCTGCTCCCGGACGTGTCGTGCAGGTTTCGGAGAGTTATTGTAGGCGTTCTTCAGAGTTTCCAGCTGTTTAGCGGTGATGGTTGTACGTGGCCTTTTTGCAGTTGAGTCTGCTTCTGAAAAATGAGTGGACGATACACAATGTCAGCCATAGCTGTGCAGTTATTCTGCCTCAAAGCTGCCTTTTTTCCTTAAAGGTTCCAGGCCTGAAGTATGAGGATAAATGGTTAAATTTTGCAATAATTAAATTAACATGAAAAAAGATTAATTGGAAATTGTCTATAACACTATGATACTGTATATATAGTATCATAGAATACATATATATATTTATGTAGATACTACCCAGACACCAGCCTCTCATCTCCAGCTTGCTCTACCACGACTCCGGCCTTTCTATTGGCATGGTATATATATATATATATATATATATATATATATATATATATATATATATATATATATATATATATATATATATATATATAAAGAATGATATTAAAAATGTTACTATCAACGCCCCATACAGAGTCCCTTTATGTGTATGTATTTTGGGTCAGTAACATGAAAAATCTTTGAAAGAAAAAACACATTCACAGCAACTGATAGCATAAAATAAGCTTGTATAATATACAACTTTCTAATTTTCCCTGAATGGATAAATTCTCCTCCGCCTATAAACTAAAATCTGGCATCCTGTGCATAATTGCATCATGTCTGCACATCTGTTGGCCAGCACAGCAAAAATACACAACCATCATCCAAATGGATGCCGCCAAGTAATTGCGCCCTCTCATTAGCAAAATAAACGTGTGTGTTTTCAGTGAAAACTTGTGTTAACTCACAGCGTAAATCAACACTTGGTGTTGGGCAGTAAATTCAAATATACAGATGGGAGATAAAACTGGACCATGCTCCAGTCTGTATTATGAGGAGCAGAGCATGCTGGGAAGTTAATGGCTGATATAATAAGGGAATCTAATGAAATTTATTGTGCATATAAACATTATTGGAAGAAAATCTAAAATGTTATCAACTATTTTCAGACACATGCCAAAGAATATTTATAGCAAATCAATCATGTTGGTAACATATAATATTAAATGGCTTAATTCAACTTTTTACAACTATATGTTACAATATTTGTGTGATTCCCCTACAAGAAAATGATCTCCAGTTTATACTTTTTGTACACTTAGATGAGCAAATAGGCCAAACTTTGAACAATGACTAGAGATATTAACAAATATTTTCATAACATATTATTGTCCTGATGCATTTTCAATGCACTGGCTTGAAATTGTAATGATGCAATTTTGTTTTTTAATGATACATGACAATTAATGACAATTTCTCTCTCTCTCTTTCTCTCTCACACATACACACACACACACACACACACACACACACACACACACACACACACACACACACACACACACACACACACACACACACACCCCGATAATATGAGTTATTGAAAGCTGATTCCTTCAAGCAGAGTGCAAGTGGAAGCCTCCGGGCCTCCACTTTACGCCGTTTGCCATCGATCGGGTTGCGGGCGACGACGCAATTAGCGCAGGCGGGTCAGAGTTTATGGGTGACCTCATTGTCACGTCAAACTTGTCACAACTCAACGCCAGTACTTAAAGACAAGAGCGCACACAAACGCGCCACATAAAGCAGCTCACCTCTCTGTTTGGCGGTCTCGTAGTCGGCCTTACACACCAGCCTGCTGTCCTCCATCAGGTAGTACTCGTCACCTGTGGCCAGCTGTCTTTTGCACACGATGCAGGCGAAGCAGTGCAGGTGGTAGACGAAGTCCTGCGCTCTCCTCACCACCTGTGTGGGCGGGATGCCCTGCTGACACGCTGCGCATTTGGTCCCGAATCTCCTTTTGGGAAATTAGACGGTTTCCATCAATACATAATAACACTCTAAACATTATTATCATTCAAAGTAACATATATTCTTATATAAAAGACATGAACGAAGAATAATATCTGAAATGGCCCTTTTTTTTTAAGCTACTCACTTGAAGAAGTCCTCCTTGCAGTAGACGCTGTCGCCCCTGCTGAAGCATTTCTCCGACAGCTGCGCCTGGCAGTCGCTGCATTTCAGGCACTTGCTGTGCCAGTGGCGATCCAGCACTTTGAGGATGAAGCGGTCCACGATGTGTTGATTGCAGCCTGCACATACTGGGATTTCTGCGGGATGCAAAGTAGTTATGTTAAACGGCGTGGGAGGAAAAGGACTTGTAACTTGTGCGTAAAATCTGCAATAGTCTAAGTAATTATCTGTTAATGTGCACACGTTTAATTTTGCAAGACTTCACACCTTGTAGCTGAAATTCATATCAGCAGCGTGATTATAATAATAATAATGAACTTTTATGCTTCATTTTGTTTTCTCCCCCTCATTTTAGTTGACTACTTTTTTCTTTGATAAAAGACGATTTGATAAAATATTCCTTTATTAGTCCCACAGTGGGGAATGTATACAGTAATATAATATAACTAAATACCACTGAACCAGACAAACATAATTACATCTCACGGAATGAACACACAAACAAACAATTAAAAATAAATATTAAGACATTTGTAAAGAACTGACAGTGGGTGGTGTATGGGAGCGTGCACATAGATTGTCCTATTAGTGACTGGATCGTGCGTTTTCATCATTATATATATATATATATATATATATATATATATATATATATATATATATATATATATATATATATATATATATATATATATATATATAAAAAGCATAATCTCTATCGCCATGTCATTGTTTGTGCAGGGATTTTGATAAAATATCCATTGGTTCCTATCTTACATTCGGTCTCAGTTTCATGAGGTCGAGAAAAAAGAAATATGAGGTAAACTCAGTCACCTAATTACCATCTGCCTGAAATATGTGGATATAAAAAATTGTTTTAATTTTACATTTCGGAGTCCTTGTCCTTGGCGTGGAAAATGGTTTCATGTGCTCGAAATCAGACTCCTACAGAGGGGCTCTCTCATAGATTTAACTAAAGCTTAACTGGGAACGACTCAAGTATTTAGCCTTGTGTATCTCACCGATGAATAAATAATTAAATAACTCAAATTTCAAAATGTAAATGCTGAATTTTTGACATCCTTTTAAACTAGAAATAAATATGGATATCAGAGCAAATTGTAGCAATGAACAGACAACAAAGCCACTCTTTAAACCTCCATGATTTAAACGGACATCCACACTTATTCTGCCAATACATTACACTAACTAATTATATTACCAAATAAATCCATAAAAGTTTTCAAGATTCTTAAATGAAGCAAAAATATGAGAGGAAATCCCTAAATGAGGTGTAAGCTACAGCACCGTCTTGGCAATTAATAACTCGTTAATTGAATAGTGGTCGTCTCGTTATTCTTTTGTCATGTGTAATGATCTTTAACAAGCAGCAGCCACTTTTACGCAATGTTAATTTCAGACAGACATACAGCAGGTAACATCCCAAATCTCTTTAATCTAACAGTTCCCTCAAAGCAACAACAACGGATTAAGGCAACAGCTGTTTGACAACAAACAATTATAATAAAAAAAAAAATAAGACCAATTGAAATGCCAAAAAAGACGTCACAGGGCCTCTTTATTACTAATTAAAATAGGCTCAACCACTTCATATTCCATCCGTGCAAGGAATCGCATTCCTATTGTTCTGTTGTAGTCAATTCGTGAAAAATTAATGAACCATTTCTTCTTGCATCACCAGCGAAGCCCTGCACAAGTGTGGTGGTGGGAGCCAGCCACGTCGAGAACAGGTGTATCCAGCTCATCATTAATTCAACGCGCTCTGTAAAACTAGAAAGCTGCGGCCTATAGTCTCACGGTGCAAACCAATGAGGTGTCCAAGCAAATTGTTCGCCTTACGGGGCCCACTTGGCATATTGGAAATAAAATCCCAGTGGAAATCTCGTGCGTAAATTCACAATATTTAACTTTGGAGGACGTGGGGTTCGATGGATTACTCCAATACTGTCATCATAAGTGTTCGAAATGGACACGTGTCTTGGTAAATACAATCTGGACTTAATAATAAACATACAACTAAATTACCTTACGCCTTAACATGTGGTTGAATGTGTATTCTTCAACATGTACACCCTTATGAATCTTTACAACAAAAGTTTTTGTCAGACTCAAAAACGCGTAAAATTCCAAATTAAAACTGTGGAAAAAGAGTTACGCCTGAATAAATATTATATATATATCGAAATTTAAACGACCATTCAGGTAAATCAAAGGTCAAAAGCATAATACGACAATATCCAGAAGTTAAAACTACAGCACAGCTGCAGCATCCATCATCCACAGTTATGACATCCAACATGGTGGAAACATTATCAACAAACTGTAATTACAGCCGCGCTTTAAAGGCCTATCTAAAGACACTAAAAGTATGACATGCACAAATGTGTGTAATATAAACAGTGCAAAAATGAATACATTGATTATATTTTGGCTTCCGGTTACCTTTACGCAGCTCCTCACTTTGCGACAACAGAGCCAGAAGCATCTCCGTGTTATTTGATGCCTCTTTTGAAGAGTTGCGCTCACCGCATCCATCCATTGTTCATGATTCACGCTCACATTAAGGCAAATCTGTCTCTCATGCAGAGCAGCCAAGTGTTGTCAAATTTGTGTATCAGGAGGCTCAGTGGCGAACACGAGCGCGCGGTGCAGTTTGCTTTTGTGCTTGGCCGTGTCGAAGCCTGTGCAGGATTACGCTGCTCCGTTTCCTGGGCGACGGGGAGATAGATTAACATCACCTACCGAAAGGAGCTCACCCGGAAGAGGAATGAACGGGAGGTGAGAGGAAAAGCCAATAGAGTTTCAGTGTTGGTGGTAACGCTACAAACGCGTTATAATAGTGTAGCGTTTTACACCGAATAACAGGAAAAAGTTGTCGAAAATATATTTTCTTCACATCCTCTTTAAAAATCATTATTTCTCCAACTCGGAGTTATTTTTCTGAATATTCTCACCACAATATGATAACATTATACATATTTCTTTTGGCAAAATTGTAGATGAAAGGGAAAGAAAAGAGTGTTAAAGCCATTACAGTTATGCAAGAGTCATGCTAATGCATTTTTTTATTTGGAATATATTCTGCAACTAATTCTCATTACAGTTGTCACCAAGCTGGTGCGTAATGTTCTCTGAAGTGTTTTGAGTGAGAACCCAAACGAGGCACGAGCTAAGACAGAACATTATTACATAAAATGCTAATGATCCCCGCGTGGACACTGGACTGATGCAGTGAGCACTGGAGTGCAACAAAACGAACTCCACAGCCTAAAATAAATAAAAAAGTGAATAAATAAATAAACAAATCCAGGAAATTGAACATTATTATGTTTTGGATTTATTATGTAAATCGACCAAAGTGGTTTCTCTCAAAGATGTCGATCCATTTTTAATTCAGACCCCAGTACCGCCATGCGTAAAGGAGAAATTAGGCCCACTACACTCATGTCTAAGCCCTTTTCTTGGGCAGCCTTTTAAATTCATTCATTCATTCATTTTTCCAGCAGAACATAAACCAAAAAATGAAAATATATAAAATAGCAGCAATTCTTTCTCTCAACTAATCACTTTATTTTACAGAGAGGTCTTTCCACAATACAATATATCGCAAACAATAGTTTGTCACTATTATTATTATTATTATTATTATTATTATTATTATTATTATTATTATTAGAAGTAGTAGTAGTAGTAGTAGTAGTAGTAGTAGTAGTAGTATTAATGGTCAACAGTGCATTTTTACGAATTTGATATAGTTGCTTGTGGAGTAGAAATCTGATCAGATGTTAAATAAGTGATTTTAAATATCGTATACATACACACATACATTCTCCATCTCATGTGTGTCGAGTGCTCAAAGACGAGTGTTTATTTAGGGGAGAGATCGGCTGTTCAATAACATGTTGATCGGGCCAACACCCCAATGAATTTTATTGACACTGATCTTTGGCACAAAAGAGCGCCTGGGGAAATCACGGGTAGTGCCACAGCCGCCACGGGCCGCTGATGAATCCAAAATCAATGTCCCATTTGCCTGCGTTTTAGAAGTATATGAAAGACTTTTCGGAGAAAGGTGCGGGGTTCATGGGTGCCTCTCTTATACTTTTCAGCTTTGTAATAATTTTTATGTCGTATTGATCGGTCACTTTTGAGGGGGGTGAGCCCGACAGTAATGTGACAACAAAGCGATAAAATGACCATCAGGGTAATGGTCAGACAGTTAGAGAAAGTCCCCAATAAATTCACGTTTTTTGTTTCTTGTTGTTTTTTTCTTTTTTTGTCGTCAATCTAATTTGTAAATTCAGGTTAAATCAGTTGTGTGACCTGATTCAAAATGGTTATATTTTAGATAATTTCACACACAACCAATATTTAGAAATATTAAATAAAAAAAATAAAATCAAAGTGTGATGACGAAATTTGTATTTAAGATATACAAAATCCATCCATCGTCAACCGCTTATCCCGTTAGGGGTCGCGGGGGGGCTGGAGCCTATCCCAGCTGGCATAGGGCGAAGGCGGGGTTCACCCTGGACAGATCGCCAGTCCATCGCAGGGCACATAGAGACAGACAGCATAGAGACAGACAACATATAGACAGACAACCATTCACACTCACATCCACACCTACGGGCAATTTAGAGTAATCAATTAACCTAAACAGCATGTCTTTGGATGGTGGGAGGAAGCCGGAGTACCCGGAGAAAACCCACGCTTACACGGGGAGAACATGCAAACTCCACACAGAAGAGCCGCAAGCTGGAATCGAACCTGCGACCCTCTTGCTGTGAGGCGACAGCGCTAACCACTACACCACCGTGCAGCCCGATATACAAAATATTCTCTAATATTCATCGTATATATATTCACTAATACTCATGTGTATATGTAATTTATTCTTTATAATACTATATAATTATATAACATTGTGTATGTAACTTATACTTAATTCTTATACATTAGAATATAACACCTTAACCTTAACTGAAATCTGTATTTAAGTAAATGTCTATTTATATACATATAAATTGTCTTAATTAGCACTTTACTACTATTTGTATGATGTGCAATGACAATAAAGTTGAATCTAATCTAGTTTTATGTTGCTTTCGACTCAATGAACACAACCGTACAAATGCGCATTCCAGAAACAGGCCAAACTAACAAAAATGCCTCGTCTTTTGACAATGTTTGTACAAGCCAGTGATAATTAAGCCATCTTATGGAGAATCTTTGAATCCGACCACTGTTACATCATCACCTCCACTGGCAACCTCAGGTGTCCCACCTGTCAGGGGCAGGAATGTGACACCTGTTGAGCATTTAGTGTCGGTGGATGGACTGCAGCTCCGCGTCTGTCGCGCATAGAGCCGCAGAGAGGCCGCACGCTGTTGCCACAGCAGTGGGTCCGGTACTCTCTCTCTCTCTCTCTCTCCCTCTCTCTCTCTCTCTCTATCCGCTCCCGTATCCAGGCGGCGGTGTGAAATGACAGCACGCGCATAACATCTGTTGGTGTGATTCACCAACAATGAAGGCTCATTACGGATTCATAACGTCTTCCACACGCAGCGCAAAAGAAGCGCCTCTAAACAGTCTGTTGAATAACAGAAGGTTTTCTGCAACTGTTACATCACGTTTTAATGTCTACATTTGGGCGCATCCAACCCACAAATTGTCAAACATAAAACCATAACTGAAAGCTTTTCAAATAAAAAAAAGCAGTTTACAAGGTCCATTTCACGGCTGTCAGCAAAACAAGAGCCAGTCCTGCTGTGCTGATCTGCTGTATTATCCTCTATATATTTCACGCCTAATTGTGACCTATTAACGGACCCCAGGACACCAATTAACGAGAAAATAAACTACAACTATTCTGATAATCCATCAGTTGTTTCAGTCATTTTTCAGTCAAAATGTTGTGGAAAAAATACCAAACACACAGTTGGTGAAACAAAACAAGATATGTGAAGATGTCACCCTGGGCATTTTTTCACAGTTTTTTTTTTTTTTTGGACTCAGTACAGCATGTATCTTCCCCCATAATGCCCATTTACAGTGAAATGAGTCTTACCTTGGCCTGAACTGTACCGGGAGAAATTCCCGGTGTTTTGACAGCTTGATCCCGGGTGTTCCAGCAACATTTTCAAGATGTTCCAACGGAGAGAAAGCAGCTGAAACGCGTGTGAAAAGCTTAAGAATACTATGGCGTGTGGACGATAGATGCAAACTCGCACTTTCCTGGATATTTTTTTTATCCTCTCGATGGTTAGATGTTGAGCTCTGTTCGATGGCAGCTGGGTTTGTGAAAAACGTTAAAAAGGACGCCCGCGGAGCTCTCCTCTCCTTTCGTCAGCCGCCGAGGAGGTAAACTTTGAATATTCATCAAGTTGCTCTTTGATTTCCGCGTTGATAAGCTCGAGATGAGGCGAGGGGCGGGCGGCGGTGGGAGAAGTGTGTGACCATTAGCGGCGTCAGCTGACCCGACTGTGAGCCCGCAGCCTGTGACTTTACGCTAAAGTAGTGAAGCAAGCGGCGGTCAGCGCTGCGCCTCTGTCCAGGGTGCTGAAGGGAAGGGGAGTTTCTCTCAACAGTCTGGAGGCGTGTGTGCTGCTCCTATCCACCCACACACCCACGCGCACAAACACACTTGCCCTCCCCTCCTCCTTATCTATGTTGTGGTGCACGTGTCTGTCTTTTAAGGCGCACAATGGGGCAATTGGGCACCGCTCGGGACATTGTTGTCACACGTTTTCATCGCTGCGTCTCTCTTTTGTTCGGTTAAAAATAGACCGCATCGCATTAATGACACAAGTGGACGGAGCGTACATACCGTTATGTTAGCTTATGGTGTAACAGATAGGTCGTAGGCCTGTACGGGAATAAAAGAAAATAGGTGCACATCTTCACTGCGTATTAGTTGCGTAAAACGCAGTTTTAAATGAAAGAAAACATGATTGAGAAACAACCACAGTATAGAATATCAATGGTTATGGTGGAGTCTGAAACTCAAAATGCGCAGATGTTCATAGTCCATTCTTTATTTGTTTCTTATTTAAAAATATTGTCCCAAATTTATGCTCTCCTGTAAGATTTCGATTTACGCGCTTGCGCAGAGCTGGCAGGTTATTTGGCTCAGTGCCATGCCCCATGCTTTTTTGACACCGTGCCAATTACCACCACAACTCACCAAACACCTCTGACGTAGTCCTCCAGCTTTGATTCAATTTTACTCGCCCAGTACGCCGGCCCACAAGTGGTGTAAGCCAATTAGACCTACGCTGTTCATTAGTCCACTCAGGGCAATTAACCTCCTAAAGTTGGACAGAAATCAACCATATTTTTTTTCTTTTCTCATTACACCCTCTCTCCCCCACCCAGCAATTCCACTACAGACAATACATGTTGAGATTTTAAAAACAATATCTTGCTTTCATGGATGAGAAGCAACATTTCGGTGTTTTCATGGGGAGTAATCTCTGGTGTACAGGTCAGTGTGGATCTGGATGCAGATTAAGGGAGAAGTGTTTGTAAATCTGGAAGGAGCTGTACACAGTAACCTAAAGCCAACGCAGCATCAAAGGAGCTTAGAGTACAAGCACAACAACAGGACTGCTTTGCTTTTCCTTTCACCCACAGTCAGCTATTCCACTGTAACACAGGACATGGTGGAGATGTGTCATAAACTTTTCAAATTACTTTTCAAATTATTAATCTCAAACAATGCTCTCACTAATGAAGGTGAATTTCTAATCCATGCCATAAATTATTTCACTCTATTTATTATTTTGTAACAACAAAATTAGTTACTGCATGGTAAAGAAGGGATTTGAGTGATTAAGTGAGCAATATCCAGCAAGAGAAATTATGAATTGCATGGGAAAACTATGCTGATACTGCCACTTCTGTAACAAAAACTGTTTTCTGGCATGCTCGTCTCCGTTGCATGAGCCAACCCCGATAACATGCCCGGGCTTTTTATCCTGTTTTGTTTGTCCCCTGTGAAACCTCCCAGAGTATCATCACAGGAAATTGGTAAAGTGTTAGCACACCTGGGTCCTACTTGAGTAAGCAGCTGCAATCAGCCATTAAGGGTCCTCCGTGAAGACTCCACCTCTTAGATCTTGATTTTGACCTTGAATATGAGCAGGTTCAGCAGGCCCACAAGTGGATTAGACCTCAAGTCTCGGCTCATATTGAAAAGAACAAACGGCATGCCGCACATGAAGCCTCTGTTTTTAATTGAGGGCACTTACCTGAAAAGAGAATGGAATGGTGCCGCATCCAATTGAAGTTTTGCTTTCAGATGTTTTATTACAGAAAATATATGAAACCCATGACCAAAATAATCCTGCATTCTGTCACAGTGTTGATGAAATTATAGAGAAAATAATTGATTCCCCCTTTTTGCTGGGGACCCCCTGGAACCCCCTCAAGAACCCCTGGGGGTCCCTTAAACCCCACTTTGAGGACCCCTGCACTACACTGTCTGATCCAAACTATATTTTAAGAAGAAAATAAAATCTCCATTCAACTGGACGACTGCAAATACTTAAAACAATATATAACTAAATGTCATATTTTTGTCTTTAGGAATCTATGAATTAACCAAATCGTGGTTTTCTTTTTGCAATCATGCATAATGTAGTTTAAAAATGTGTTTGGCATTTGATTATGATAGTAATTTGCAAAATAGATCATGTTAAAATTAACTGAAAAATATGTGCAAAATTTGACAGCTTTCAAATGCAGTATTTTTGCTAAATTAGCAAAACATGAACCACGACCAATTGTCTAGAGGAGAAAACACATAACATTAAAGTTTTTAAATCAATGACAAAAATACAGGTAGAAGAATGAAACACTTTGAGAAGAAGCTCCTATAATCTACCGACTCATTTCTTCGTCTCAGACTTCTTTAGAAATGTGTAGTCTGACTGTTAATGTGCTGGCTATTATGCATTAAATGCATATTAAAGCTTGTGATCTTGTCATTTTACATGCTTTCATATGTCCACAGGTGCCTCTTCGTGTTGTCCTGAATTGTGCACATACATGTCGTGTGTGTGCAACTGCTTTTACATAGCTGAGCCGGGTGCCGTAGTGTTACCGCGGGGGGTCCGTGTTCACCCATGCCACCCCTCTGACACCAGGCTGCCATTGTGCTCCCGTCATGATCAATCACGTCCTCCAAAGAACTGGTCCTGTTCAAGAGGGAGGGGACCAATCACATGCCTCATTACCCAGGCTTGGTTACTCCTAAGCGGAGTAGTCCCAAGACACCTCGGCCTGTTGCTGTCTGGAGAGAAAGAGGAAGACAGCAAGTGTGTGTGAGAGGGAGAATGAGATAGAAATAGCTTGCAACGGGATGTCAAAGATGGCAGTAGAATGACTTCTGGAGGACTTGACAAAAACATTATTTAGATGTATATCAAATTTCAGACATGTCTTAACCAGTCACTGCTGGGGAGATAAGGAAACAAAGATATTAGAGACAAAAAACTTTAAGAAAACCAAAATTTCTGCAGGAGTACGTCGCTGACCCAAAGAACATTTTTACTGATTGCAGATACTGTAGATAAAGGCCCAACCCTCTGTGTCCCCTGAGCAAACAGCCTCTAGTTTTCAACCATAGCAAGCAGCTCTCATTGTTTTGAAATGGCTCCATCTGGCAAGGTTTCACTGACCAGGCCGGCCACAGCTCGCTCCCCCAGCAGCTGGCTAAACTGCCCAACCGCTTTTCCGCTTGGTCCTCGGAGTAACCGACACTCTCTGGTGGCTTAGCCCCTCCAGCACACACAATAACACACAAGGTTAACTGTCCCCAGGCCGGCCAGCCTTTGGGTCAGCTGGCTTGAATCTAGGAAGGGGTGGGAGGTGGAGGGATGGTGTGGGGTGGAATGGGTGACACCATTTAACCCTTTGTTATTCACCCAAGACTGCTCAAGAAATGATTCAGTAGTGTACTGGAAGACATTTGAAATGATCTTGGGAAATTTAAAGAAATGGCTTGATGCTGTGTTTCAAACTCAGCTCTATGATTCATCACACCTCCTAACATTATGGGCTTAACTCAACAGCTGGCCCTTAAGAGTCAAATGGAGGTTTTATTATTTGTGCACGAGGGTCTACTCTAGGCTAAAAAGGCTGCCACCTCTGCCCAGCATCAGACCCTTTGAATATTGATATGCTAATGATGAACAACACAGGGAACAAAGCCTGACTGCTACCACTGGAAACCAATACAATGGCCCTTCAGTCAGGCCTTGACACTTTTACCACCCAACATGTGTCCCTGGTTTCATGCTCAGACAATAAAGGCCAACAACTGCACATCCATTTAAATGGGGGATGCTGCTCCTCAGTTCAGCTCGCTGTCTGGGGACCTGACTGGTTGCGTTGTGTTTGAGTCGTCTTTGTCCGGGGTGGGAAATATCATCTTTTTAGAGCAATGATAAGCCACCCCAGAGGCAGACAAAATACCAAGGAGGTCAGAGTTCAAACCATTCAGGCAGGGCTGAGGCTTGACCTAGCTTGTCATTACAGATGTTGGCCTGCTGTGGGGTCTGCAGGTGGTATATTTAGGTGGAAAAACTTAATACAGAAAATACAGATTTCTAAACAGCTTACCAGTGATATGAGCTTTTTATCTATGGACTGATTTAAAGTAAGTTATGTAGACTTAATCAGCTTTGGAAAACTTGATAGGATATTTTTACTGTGTTGTGTGTTTTGATCAAAAAGAGGCATCCATGTGGCCAAAGAAACTGTTCATACTTATTTGTCTAATAGCTAAGTGATGAACTGAGGTTATGACCTCTGAATTTTCTTTGTAAATTTGCATTTATTGTCTACAATTTAAAAAGGCAAAACACTACTTTCATTCAGTGTTTCCCCTCCAAAAATTGAAAACATGCTTTGGGAAATATGATTCACATTCACAGGTAACAGTTACCTAAATGAATGTAATTTGACTATCTGAAATAAGTAAAACATTTTAAAAAATAAATTAAAATCCTAATTACGGCTCTGATGTTGTAGTCTTCATCTTAACCAATTGTTTTAATTTACAGTAGAACTGAGTTCCCCTAACAGTTGCGCTCTTAATCATAATATTATTCATATACGTTCTAACAGCATTAGATGAACAGTAATTAGTCCACATCTTAGGACACCTTTCTTTGTCATATAGCTGGAAAAACACAAGTATAACTGAGCACTGAGGCAGCATGAACAGAACCAGAGCGTTGGCATTCAGATACTTTTACATGAAATGCAACCATTATTAATGTTATTTATATGTTTCACTTCTCAAAAAGCTAATTTGTTGCTGTCAAGCAGCAAGTATTGTCCTACTGTATGCTTTGACATAATGGTGACAAATATGTTTTTTTCTATATATAAAATGAGAAGTCTCAACAGAAATTTCAATATGACATTTATATTTGGGACATTGTTGTTGATGTATTTAATGAAAGAAAAGGAATCATTTTTGACAAAATTATACTTAATCAAACAAGTTTATTGTCCTGTTCATTATCCTCTCTTTGGCACTGACAAAAGACAAAATTTTCAATTAATTCCAGTCAAAACCATATTCTGTCTTGTAACTAACTGTGTGGCACAATGTCATAATGTAATATTATAGATACATATTTTTATTTATATATGTGGATACCCTTATGAGGACTAAACTTAAATAAATAAATAAAAACACTTCTAATATGAGGGGCTGCACGGTGGTGTAGTGGTTAGTGCTGTCGCCTCACAGCAAGAGGGTCGCAGGTTCGATTTTTCTCTGGGTACTCCGGCTTCCTCCCACCATCCAAAGACATGCTGTTTAGGTTAATTGATTACTCTAAATTGCCCGTAGGTGTGGATGTGCGCGTGAATGGTTGTCTGTCTATATGTTGTCTGTCTCTATGTGCCCTGCGATGGACTGGCGACCTGTCCAGGATGAACCCTGCCTTCGCCCAATGCCAGCTGGGATCGGCTCCGGCCCCCCCGCGACCCCTAACGGGATAAGTGGTTGACGATGGATGGACTTCTAATATGAGAAAAAATAATCATTTGAACGATGGTTCGGTTTAATGTCCTGTTTGGGTGCTTATAATTGACTCTAAATGAAATCTCTGTCCCGCCCCTCTCTATCTCCAATGAACCCTCACAGACACAGAGTGAAGTCGACCCACAATCTGCACCAAAACAATGAGATGAGTAGACGAACTGTAGTTCCCTCTCTGCAGCGTGAAACAGCCCCAATTCCCAAACACAGCTATTGTTTTGTGTTATCCCTCTCCATTTTCCTCTATTTCAAAGCCCTCTTACTTTGTATCCACCTTTCAAAGTCTCCACAGTCCCTCGTTGATGTGTCCCTTTCTTTCGCCATCACGAGGTGGAAAGTCAAGCGAGGGACACTGATTAGCGACTGTACAAGGCAACAGTCACCTCGAATGATGGATGTAATCATTCAGCAGCAAAATGAATGTATTTATTATTAGTAATTTATTAGCTGATTAATCATACTCCGTGTCACAGCATACCAGACAACCAGGCTGCCATTAGTATCACAGGGTCAGCTGTTTAAAAGCTGGCATTTATCATGGTGTCGCTGTTAAATGTCATTATTGCTGAGCTGGTTGGGATTTGGTAAATTAGAAAACAGTTTATTGGGAACATCGTACAAATTACACACATCCTGAGGTGACATGCCGACGTAGTAACAATGTGTTGTAGTTGTTGTGAATATGCATTTCCACGACTTTAAGACTTTGCAACATGTAGTTTTCCTTCAGTCACTCCATTAGAAATGCATTGGGAGTCTGTTCAGAATCGTCTTAGACTAACAGGCTTATGGCTAAAGATGGATGTTTGTGTACCCGAGGGTGGTGGAGGGCATGTGTTTTTTTTTTTTTTTTTTTTTTATTTTTTCCACTGAAGGGAGGGCGTGTGTATGTGCATGTGTGTGTGTGTGTGTGTGTGTGTGTGTGTGTGTGTGTGTGTGGGGTCTAAACATTATGGATAAGAGGCAGCTCGGCACACGACTGCCTGACGGCTGGTAATCCCACAGTCTCAGACTCATGACCCACTTTCTTGGAGGAGCGTGATGGAGCAGCGGCCTGTTACCCAGGAGGAGCCTCTAGACGCAGGGTTGAGGGGTCGAGGGACCCCCCACTCCACCCCTCACTCTACTCTGTCAAGACAAAGGAAAAGACAGACTCTTGTGAAGACTCCTGAAAGCCAAATAAGAGGTTCAGGAACACTAATACCTCAACCTGATGCTCTTATCGTTCTATCAAATAAATAATTCAGAGGATGTGCCACTTTGTTCTCACTGCAAAATATTTGTTAGTTGGAGGCTTCTTTTATTCCTGATTGCACCTGTTGTTGATTATTTATATCTCCTACAGTATTTCAGCAATTCTTTGACTTACGGAAATGTAATTTTATATACTTGAGATTCTTCATGCTTACGACAACATTTCAGCAAACCTTTGACTCATGAAAATGTCATTTTATTCAGATGATGTTCCACATTATTTGAAGATTCAAAAGTGGAACAACGTGGCAAACATGCCGAGTTCATAAGCCTGACCTTCATGTCAGATGGACTATGACTGTTCTTGGGAAGCTTCTTAACACTGGATAAAATGGTGAAATGCAAGGACTCTGCTTTTGTTTCCTAAATCCGGAAACTGCAAGATCAATATTAAGCAAGGATCCGAGGCATTTCATAATTAAACCACTGTATTAAGCAGAGATCATCCACGAATACAAAACAAATGAAAAGAACAGCTTCTTCATTATTGTGTCTTATCCCTTGAAAACATACTGACCGACATTGTGGCACGAGCCACAGGCAAATAGGTCAACAAATGATGCATTCATGTATCAGATCATATCACCGCCATACATCTTATTCTTTTATTAACCACCACCCGCCCCGCCTCGTCCATATTTTGTTGTTGAAAACATCTCCCCATGCACACCACAATGCACGCCGCTCTTACTTCTCTCTTTATCTTAATCCCTGGCAGACTTTAAGTGTCTGGCATCGGGACCAAAATCCCAAACTGGAGAGAAGCGTGTTTGGAGACCTAATCCCCTTACCCGTAGACTCGAGTTGCCCTAAATTCACCTCTCGCAAAGTAGGCCAAGAACAAGGAGCCACAACAGAGAGGCAAGCGGCTTCACGAGGGCTCAGCATTGTCACGCTGCCAGACAGACAGACAAGAGTGACACACGTTGACACACACACACACACACACACACACACACACACACACACACAGAGATAGACGCATGGACAGATGATGTATAAGCTGGTCTAGCAGTACAGTATAGACAAGCTGACATACAGACACACCCAGATGCTAACCTGAAAAGTAGACACATACTTACCTCCATGGTTTCTGCAGTACTTGACTTCAGTCATAGCCTCCTTTCCTGTTCTTCAGCAGTCACCTTTCAGTGTTTGACTCGACCACCGAAAGGGAAAACGGATCAGCTCCACGCCAGTGTGTTTATTCTCGGCTTCTCCTGATTAGATAATAACTTTCTTTGAGTGTACAGCGGCTTAATGGGAGATAACACCCTGTTTCCAGTATGGCTGGAGGGGCTGCTGAGTATTAGCTGTGAACATAAATCAATAATTTTCTGAACCACCGCCCCATATGCTGTTTTCAGCAACCTGTTAGCTTGTGCAGATAATACCCTCGGATGAAAAACTGTGGAGGAAGTCAAGACGAAATGCCAACTTTAAAAGGCCTGGTGAACCTGCAGTGTTGCTGCACATTTAGCAACAAGGATGCATCTCCATGGGAACTCCTGATGACAGGTGTTACTAAAGAAATGTCAGCCTCCACGTTTTAGCACTTCCTGTTCCCTTGTCTGAAAGTCAATAGATTTTTTTGAACGGGTTTTTAGTTAGAAGCCTGAAATACTCTGTTGTTTTGTTCTACGATATAAAATATGTCAATAAATATCTCACTCGTGAATTTTGAGGTTTTTCCTTGTTTTAAAAAAGGTGTGTATACTACGCTCTTGCAACCTTGGTGTAGTTCATTTATAGCCTAACATTAGCTTTTTACTTCTGCTGATTGCATTCACACTTCAAACAAAACGTGAAGTCTCACAAACGTTTGTTTGTCACAGAGCTTATTTTCTGCAGTGATCCAAAACGCAATGAAAACATCCTACTGGCTTTTTGTTGAGGGAACCCGTGCAATTTTAACTTCCTGTTTGACGCACAAAAATATGCCATCCGTGCATCATTCTGTGAGGATATCCATTACATATCCTATAAGATATACATATAACACATGATAGTGGTTCCCTCTAATACAAGAAAATACACCTCTGAAAGTAATTCTGCCCCTTAAAATAAACCAAGTGGCCAGTTTAATGAACAGGAATGTTGACAACTTCCTTAACATGTTAAACTTTCTTAGATTATTTATCAATCAATCAGTCTATCAGACATATAAACTTGTATGTTTGTGTATATTTCAGTTTCAGACAGATGGTTTAGCATGCAAAGCACATCAACTGAACATTAAACAACAATAACAAAAAGACCCACATAAAATCTTCATGATTTGCTGCTTTAAAGGTAGTTTTTCCCCAAATCTGTCATAAAACAACATTCAAATGGTCATATATATCATTCCTCTTGTGCATACTGGCTATTTTCCAAATTTTACTCCATTATACTGCAAGTCATGGAGGAAAAATAACGCTTTGCGTGTTTTATGTTAAGATTGCATTCCTTAGTTTAGACAGGGCTAATGAGAGGCTTTAGCACTGCGTTAGACATCCAAAGTTACTCTTTGTGTTACTATCCCTCCACAACAACACTGTCTAGGGAAATGGAAAGACTCATCAGTTACATAATAATAATAATAATAATACTCATATAATCATGTTATTTATTGGGCCAGGAAGAACAGGAAGAACAATTAATGACAAAACATTTTAATGTATATACACATGAGAAGATTTCATCAATCATGATTATGTTTCTACCATTGTTTTTACTGTTTGCATGCTGTTAATGTACTTTATAATATTCACCTTTAACAATTGTCCATCTTGAGTAGTAAACAACACTGCCATCCTTTGGTCACCAGGAGAAAATCTACCCATACATGTTGAGTATACAGTAGATGGTTACAGGATTTGGGGGCTGCGCAGTGAAGTGGTTAGCACTGTCGCCTCACAGCAAAAGGGGTGCATGTTTGAATCCAGCTTGTGTGTGGAGTTTGCATGTTCTCCTTGTGTTAGCGTGGGTTTTCCCCGGGTTCTCCCGCTTCCTCCTTCCAAAGACATGCAGGTTAGGCGTGAGTGTGACTGTGAATGGTTGTCTGTCTCTGTGTCAGCCCCGATAGACTGGTGACCTGTCCAGGGTGAACCCTGCCTTTCTTCGATGTCAGCTGGGATCGGCTCCAGCTCCCTGTGAATGGGATAAGCGGCTGAAGATGATGGATGGATATATGATTTGCTGGAAATCACACGTCTGCATACCATTATGGAAAACTGTGACAAACCTGAGTCAACAGAGCTATGCTTCTATACTAAGGGGATTGTTGGGGGCCAAAGCATTGTCTTGGGGATTGCTGCAAGATAACGGGCATTCAAAGAGGTTTAAGGATATAGCTGAGAGACTTGAGCTCCAGTTGGTTTCTCTGATTTAAAGACTCATCCACATGCTTTTCCCCTTCCCACCCTCCCTCCCTTCATCTTCTCTCCAAGCTCCCTGGAGTAGATTAGGTCTGATTTTATCCATTATGCAAATTGTTTCTCCTTCCCAGAGATTGCTTCATCATTAGTACCAAACTGCACAAAAAATAGCCAGGTTTTAGTGTAGTGTATTAAAATGAGCCACAAAGGCCTGTTGTCATGCTTTCAGAAATTTGAGAGCCCTGATGTTTGATGGATAATCGTACTCCCTGGAGAAACAACACTACGAGAGAAAAGATGCTACTGTATTGTAATTCATCACAGGTAATATTGCACCTACAGTTCATGAATATCTATATCTGTATGTTTTGACCACAAAAATATGAAGCATAAGCTTTAAGAGCTTTTATTTTATTTTCAGTTTTCAAATCAAAAGTGATATCCTCTGTCATTCCCTGCTAAACATCATGGTTTTGTGGCTTAATTAGATATGTAGTGCTGTGCATTTTGCCAACACTTGACTGGATTCCCTACTTTTGTATATCGCAGTTGCTGTTATTTGAATTTGTTTCATTTTTTCAATGCCTGTCCTAAACTTGGATGATAATTTGCTAATTTAAGATACCCAAATGTAAACATTGAACAAACATTGAAATAGTACATAATTTAATCCCCAAAATTCACCAGAAGTTGACTACATGGTTGTGGGTACATGGTTTTGAATACATGGAATGCAAAAAATAAAATAATAGTAACAAAAGTTAAAAGTTGTATTTTCACACAAGACTATAAATCCCACTGATTAAATCAGCGAGGGCACAGATTGAACGCAATCTTCAGACCTCTCATGAGAGGTCAAGCGGCCTTAAACAGGCTTAATATATATGAGTACCATATGATTAACCCAAGCTTTACATATTCAGCAGTCTGCACAGAAGGGCACACTTTACACCTACAGTAAAAGAGGTTGTATCTGGAAATTACTTACTGGGACAGAGACAAATGATGTAGGTGTTGTTTTAACAGCATGCAGCCATAAATGTCTTACTCCTGGTTTACACTCAGCTTTCATCTTTCATCTCTGTCTGACTTAGGTGGAAAACTTGGTTTCTGTGTATGAAACCATTGATGATTTGATTTTGTTTGGTATTTACAGTAGTTGAATCACCCTTGTGTGATTCACGTCTTTGTCGTAAAAATTAAAAATCCTTTTCTGACAGGACTGCTTCTCTTAAACTACTTTACTTTCACTTTTAAAAAATCTAGCCCGCGATGGGAGACTTTGGCTTATCATAGGTCTTTTCACAGAGAGCGTTCTGCATTGCATGCTTTACAGAAACAGCATCTTTACTCATATTTGATCAGCGATGCCTAGTTTGACCATTTGTTCGGAGTTTGCGAGTGACTGACAGCTGATCAGAGACAGCAAGGCTCCAGCTCGGCTCTGATTACTTGTTTTCCTCCAGTCTTTGAAATGTCTCTGAGGACACGGAGACATATAATTTTTTCAGATTACCTATATCATACACAACTATCAGGATATGGGATTATTTTATAAAAATAATGACTAATAATGATAATAATGTTCTTGAATGAAGGTGGGATCCAAGGCAGTGTGGCAGGAATAGTGAATGAAGGGCCGACTTGGCTGGTGAGGAGGATTACTAGATGGTTTCTAGCAAGCAAAACACCAGGCAAAAGAAAACACATAATAGCAAAAGATGGCCTGAATGTGGCTGCACTAACTGTGGTAGCGATGATGAACTGGTGGAGATGGCGGAGCAGGATTTTTGAGGAGCTCTTGATTAAGGTGATGCAGTGCAGCTGGTGGCTCCTCCCTGATTCCAGCACACCTGCAATAATCAGACACAACTCAGAGAGAGTGCAGCTCCAAGGCCGACAGGCCAGCAATAAACAACATAGGTGTGGTCCAGTAGGGGCCTACTCCTTAATAAATAAACTACTTTGATAAAACCTAATAGTGGCTGTTGTAGGCCCCTTCTGACCCACATCTGTGGGGCTTATAGCGACTGATGATGTCTATTTCATAGCCTGACAAAAGGCTAATCACTAGCAGAAACACAATTGTCTCACTAGATACACCCTGTCTCTTTTGTGTCTGCTAACCTAAATGTAAATAGGCAAGGTGCAGTTTCCCCATTTTACCCGCAAACACAATGTTTTCCCCTAAACTTAAATAGTTTTTGTTGCTTTTGCCTAAACCTAAAGAAGTTGTAGTTTTATTGACTAAACCTATTTTTCCCCTAAACCTAAAGTTGTAGTTTTGTTGCTTAAAACTTAAAACTCTATCTATCTATCTATGTAGTGACTGATAACGCATATTTAATGACCTGATGATAGTTGACTTATTGTGAACACTTATTGTGAACATGATACACTAAGAACGCTTAGTTAGCTTGTTTAAGGTGCTTTAGAAATAATCTACGATATATTATAATCTATGTTTTCTCAAGATCAAATAGAGTGAAAGTGGCTAAACGTTTAGCTCATGGTCAAGGATATGCTTCACCCGCCACATTTAGCTTTTATGAACAACAATAAAACACTAGTAAGATGTATTTTTCTGTCATATCCAGATGGAGTAAAGAAAATGCACATCCCTTTCAAAAAAATGTATTGACTGAGGTTAGGATAACCCTGTGAAAAACAATACACTTGGTTTTGGCAGATGGTTTTGTTATTGTAAAAACGGGCTGCCTCACAAATGAGAAACAAATTTGAGTTGCTCAGTTTAAATCTGAAATCAGCTTACCTCAATCTCATTTTGCTTTTGGTGCCCCTTGTTGACTGTAATGAGCTGCTGCCATGCACAAGATCCAGCAGATATATAAGGCCAGAGGATTAAGGCAGACACACAACAAAACCTACAGCAGGAGACCAAAAACACTTAAAAAAAAAAAAAAGAAAACAACAAGAGTATGAAGCAGCTGATTTGAGGAGCTTATTATGTCATATATACACATGGAGTTTCATTGATATAAGTGGTTTTCATTTCAATAATATAATAGCAGACAAAAACAAATACAGTATGAACATACTCTGAAGATTAGCGGCTGGTTATTTGACCTCTAGGAACATTTTCTTATAATCCCAAAGCAGAAGCTATGAATAATAAAGAAATCTGGTATAACATTAAACTAACCTTTCTTTTGTTAATATAAATACAAAATTATACTGTATCATATCATTAATATTGTCAAAATGTGATGGATATGATGAATGGCATGAAAATAAAACAGTTAATGTGATATACTGTGTATAAAGAATTTTGGCTCTTGGAGAATTCAAGCTATTTTATTAAATAATTTCATAAAATTCACATAAGACCATGGCCATGATCCTTTAAGCATATTAGACATACTTAATGTTAATTCTGTCCCTCTGTTTTAGGGGGAAATTTTCATTTCCTGAAGGAGGTGGATGAAGGAGGCTGGGAGGTGCATGGATGTGTGGCTCTATACATTAATAGCTTTTTCACATATTTTAATCTCATTATATATTGTCATGATACTAGCATATTAATGGCATAGAAAAGGAGCACTGAAGGGTGCTGAAAAGCAGCAAGACCTGATACAGGACAACAAAGACAACGACAACAGCATGTAAACATCACAGCACAGCACCCTGGAGCCTCAGCGTATATAAGATAAGATAAGATATTCCTTTATTAGTCCCACAGTGGAGAAATTTACATAAAATCAGGTTCCACCGAGATTATATATATGTATATATGTGCTGTATCTCAAAGTGACAGAAAATCCACTGTTAACAAGTCGAAGCAAAGAATGTGATATCATCTTACAACTTTGCATAATACACATATAAGTCGTTTATGCATTTAAATACATACAAATAATTATAGAAAAATAATATCATCTTATTATTGTGTATGCATCCATTTCTATGTGTGCCACCGCCGGTCCATGTGAAGTGCATTATAAAACAAGTTTTAACTGACAACACTACACAATGTAGAGCAGTGAAAAAATAGTCAGAAGATATAATATAAATACGGTAATATGTCCTGAGAGAAAAAAAGAATATTTTATGACAACATTAATGAAAATTAATCATCATCATCAAAATAAATAAATAAAAATAGGGATCAAAGATCAGAAACAAACTCAAAATTTCAGAGTTTAAGAGATGAAAATATAGCTCAATTTCTTGCTGATGTTACATATTATTTAAAATAACCTCGTAAAGACTTGAAAAATAGCCTTGAAAAAAGCTTGATATTCGAAGACTTGCAAAGACTGTATTTTTGCAGGACTATCAAATGCTTTTTTTTTTTTTTATTGTTAAGTGTTTATATCCTTGTGTCCACCTTGTGTCATGTGTCTCTAAGATGCTTCAGCATGGAAAACAAACCTTGATCCCTCAGACTGGACGTTCACTAGTGCAATGCTGCTCTCCTATGGTGAACTTTGGATACTGCAGAGGCCTCTCACTTATAATAATCCTTTATTTATTCACCAGAGGGGAAATTCAGACGCTGCGGCACAAAGACAGACATAAGTACAGTACATTCATATCTAAATGAATGGATGGGTGGATTATCCTCTGTTGATATTAATACATTTAATTACCTTTAAAGAAAATAAAAATACTAAAGCCTCTGTGCACCCACACAGGTGTTTTCAGTTAATCTAGGTGATTAGACCTCTTCTCTGGACTGTGTGGGCATGTAAAGACTAACTGAATGACAACTTCCTGAATCTCCTGGTAGATTGTTGATCCTGTTAGGGTGGGAAAAATTACACCTTTATCATTCTTATTGGTGGATGAAGATTTGTGAATAAATTCCCAACAAAGCGGTCTAATCAGCCACAGTAACTGGAAATACCTGTGTGGGTGTACAGAGGTTTAATGAAAGCTTTGGTGCATTTCTAAAATATATGAGCATATGTTAAACTGGATCGTACCAAGGATTTTACCATTTCAAGCCACTGACTACATATACACTTAATACAATGTAAATCTTGTAAACCTGGACATTTCCCAAGGCGTAATTTTACGTGGGCAGCCATTACTCAGGTATTGATAGCTCCAGGGAACACGCTGTATGTCTCTAAGCATCTTACCTGACACTAGTGGACTATACAGTCTGATTTAACAACATAGAAGCAACAACATGTCATTTATGTGGCAGCACAGACATAAACTTGGGGTCATAACCCCACAAGAGGTCAAACATTTCTCTAATCTTTGCTTTTTTTCTTGCAAAATACTGGATCACATCTCGGCACCTAATAATTACTCAAATAGTTTATATTTTTTTTGTTGACTTGCTCATAACCCACATGCAACTGACCTAAAGCATATATTTAATATATCCATTTATTCTTTCTATCTATTTCACAACAAACAAACTTTAACCAGTATATCTGGGTAGCATGAGTCATGAGCATGGCAACCCAAGGGGTGGGTGAAGGAGCAACTGGGTGGACTACACCTTCATATAACGGGGCAGAGCATAATATGAACAAACTCAATGACAAGCTCAACTAGGAATCGCTAAAATTAAGAGTGTATCTGAGGGAAGGTTGATTCAAAGTTATGTAGAGATGACGATGATGCTTGTAAGGCGGTGTGACACAAATCTGGATGACAAGGAGCCAGTTTATGAGATGCAGGTGAAGTTAGCTGGAGGCACTACGAGAAAGTTCAGGATAGTCAGGCAAGATGAAAGTGGCTGTGCTTGCAGTAGCTGTACAGCTCTATGCTGACAACATATTAAAGGTGGTATATTGAAAAACACTGATCAGCATATGTTGTTTGTGTGGCTTTAAAGCTGCGGTGACTTTGAGCAAATGTGATAAAATCCTGACGGTGCTGCATGAGACAGATAATCTGTGAAAAAATCCTTTGTATTCTTCTGTGCTCCTAAATGGCGTTTGCTAGGTTTAATCACACTCAAAGGAAAACAACCAATCAGAGCTGAGCTGTCTCTACAGCACCTGTCAATCACAGCGGTCAAACTAGGTAGTGTTGATCAAATATGAATCAATATTCTTTTACTAAAATGTCTATTTCTTACCTCAAATGTTTTCAGAAACATCTTTTAACATACTGTTTAGCTGTAAAATGGGAATGACTGTGACCCAGCCACTATGCTGAAAACAAACGAGCCAAAACCAAGCACCGCCCACTGGCTGGAGCAAATTTCCACACTGGGAACAACTGAAGAAAGATGCTGGTGCTCAGAAAAAAAAAACATCCACCCAGCTCTGATGAAGCTGTTTTGGAGTGTTGGGGTTTTAATAAATATTATACCAAAGATGTAGTCATGAATTTTTCTTGTCAGAGACATAGTGAAGATTTGAAAGCAGGGCTTTAAAAGAATGACACCATTGTGAATCATGTTCCAGGTACTGTAACGATGGCTCATATCAGCTTTTAATCAAGAAACAGGCAGAGGTCAAAACCAGGAGATCAGTCGGAAAAGGCAAGTTTATCCAGGCAGGGGTCGGGTAAAGAATAGACAATATGAGAAACAGGCAGGTTCAGACAGGTAGAAAAATCAAGGATGAAAAGCTGGGGTGGAGTTAGATGACGGAGTTCTAGTGGAAATTAACCACTATACTACTGGGCTGATTCTGGGAAATGGGAAGCAGGTGAGTAAGTGCGTAGGGAAGGTCAGGTGGTGGAAACGGCAGGAAAGGGGTCACGGCAGGGCAGGAGGGCGTGGCAGGATCCGGAATGACATCCGAGTTCATAACAGCGCAAATGGCAACAGAATGAATGTTATGATCTGACTGGAGTTGTGATGGGTTTTTCAGGAAATCTATTTTACTTTTTGAACAATCTGGGATGACATGCTTTCATGGGTTGATGTAAGACTCAATATGTTGAAAAAAAGCACTGCTTTTAGGCTAACAGTTAAATAAAAGCATTTAACTTCGGAAACCCAATCGTTAGCAGGGTAATAGAAACGACTGCTACATGGGTTGCTGGAGTCATCAGAGTCAGTTGATGCCAGGTGTGAATGACCGTCCAGTGAGGACAAGTGTGAATGGTGGTTTAATCTCCCAGGAAGGGAGGCCAGGACAGCATTGTAGGTGGAGGACAGGTCCTCCTCAGCTGGGTGATGGCTTCTTTACTTTGACATGGCATTTCAAACCTCCCTGTGCAAAATATGGACATTATTGTCCTCAGAGTGTCCCTTATCCTGCAGGTGTAGATAGCATGCAAAGGCAAAACACTGGGAAGAAGGGACAAGAACAATAAAGCGCTGAGTCAGTAAACTACTTTGTCTGTGCATGAAATGTGTTTTTACATCATGGGAAACGCAGATTGCCCCGTTTGCACATTTAACGCTCACGCAAAAGCAACTCCTCAGTCTGTGACGTCACTCCAGGGGCGGGGCCACATTTTTTTTTTTTTTTTTTTTTTTTTTTTTTGGTTTATTTGCACAATACCTCACTTCCTCAGCAGCTGCCATTACTGTGGTGAATGAGGAGCAAAGAGGGGAGGGAGAGAAGGAGACAGCGGCGAGGAACGAGAGAAGAGAGGGTGAGGGAGTGACAGAGGATAAGCGGAACGACAGAAAAGGAGGAAAGGGTCGCTGCGTGCGGAGGAGATAACCGTGAGGGGCCTCGAAGCGGGAGGAAGCAAGCTAGGAGGCTAGCAGCGGCTCTATGGCTCAGTCTGCTGCTAACGGTGTGGACCAGGACCTGGCCAGCAAGAGGCTGCACTCAAGGTAGGACCATTTGGTGGGGTACACCGACAAATAGAAGGGGGGTATGTCATTGAAAGGGAAAGACGGAGGGAGAGACGACAGGGAGCGGCTGAATAACAGAGGCTGCCAGCTCAGGGCTTTGCGTACCGAGGAGGAGTCAGGCAGGCGGAACTTGACCAGCCAGCTTTCACTGATTTAAAGCTCAAGACCCAGAGTCCGGATCCAAGCCTCATTCCTGGCTCGGGTCACCGAGCTGCTGTGGCTGGAATGTACAGACTGAGAGGAGCCTCGGAAGATGTGGACCCTGGAGGAGAGTTGTCCAGGTCGGACGCACTGACTCTACACATGGCTTTAATTTAAAGGTGCCATGTGGGTGCAGAACCGAGCCACATGTGAGGAGGTCACAACCTGAACACACATAGGTAACGTGTGGGAAGATAGGTTTGTGTAGCAGAATCTGTTAAAATGTCAGTTTAACCCCTTATTTGCATATGTGGTTTGTCATAACCACCTTCATTCCCTCACTACTATGTGTATTATTCCTGTATTTGTAAGTCATACAGCTTTAACCTTTAACTGTATTTCAATGGCAGTCCCAACCGAAAAGAATCAATAGTCATTATCAGTATTTTCTTGATTGATTGTTGATTACTTATTTGAATGCAAACTGTCATAAAATAGAGAAAAATGAAATGCCCATTATGACATGTTCAAATTAATTTTATCTACCAAGTCAAAATTAACAGGAATTATAATTTAAGTGTAAACCTATTTAATGCAATTGGTCATATCGTAAACAGGAATTCAAATTCCAGTATATAATATATTTCATATACAAACAGAGTTCATATCTGGTATTGGTGTCGCTGCATCCCTAGTTTCATAGATTACCAAGAAAAGCATCAATTCCTCACTTTTGAGACCTTTAAAGAAAATATATTTGGCATTTTGTTTGAAAAATGACCAATGAACTGTCAAAAAAGTTACAGCTCTGCTTATTGATGTATTTTCACAGTTGCACTGACTTGTTTATCTTTGTGTCAAGTCACATCCTAGATACCGTTGATTAGATTTTGGTAAAACTTGTCAGAATGACGTGTCTTTGTTTTATTATTTGACATTTTCGAAATTACTAATCACCATAGCACTGATTACATTGTATTAGTGTGCCTCCACATCTTTGTTAGTCAGTCAAGTAGAATATATCGGATATATACCACCCACGGATTATGCAAACATTTAGGGAAGTGATAACACCATGGTAACGTTTTCTTGTGTAATATACTTTTGTCTGTGCTGAAATTTTATCCATTACTCAGCTAACCGGCAGCTAACAGATCTGACTTTCACGGTGCGTTTCATTTTGTGACGTCGCACACACACACACACACACACACACACACACACACACACACACACACACACCCACCCCCCCCACCACCTTCATTTGAAGCCAGTGCCTGTGACACTGAGCAGACTGCTGGGAATGCTAATAACTGATGAGAGTTTTGAAGTGACATTCACAAACCCTGCAAGGTTGTCCATGTCCTGAAAACACACACACACACACACACACACACACACACACACACACACACACACACACACAAAGCAACCCTCATTGTAGAAAGGTCATGTATTGCATTTTTCTGTTTGTAAAATAGAAAGAAAGCAATCACTGAGGGCAGACATGGCCATATGATCATAAGATAAGATAAGATATTCCTTTATTAGTCCCACAGTGGGGAAATTTACACGTTACAGCAGCAAAATACAAATAAAATAAATTAGTATATACATAATAGAAAATAGAAAAAAGTAAAGACAGAAAAAATGTGTCCATCATATCAATGATATATTGTGTGTGTGTGTGTGTGTGTGTGTGTACTTTTTTGTCTGTAGCTACTGAAACACACAGGAGACACAAAAGGATATTATCTGCACGTTTTGGTCAAGAAACAAGTCCTGTAAAATGCTTTAGATTTGTTAGGCCTTTGTTAGGCCAGGCATTAAAGTCAGGATGGGTGAGCTTGAGAAACCAGCAAGAGTACACAAGATTAAAAAAAAAGATCCAACTGGAAAAAATGAACAGCGTTAGCTGCTAACTAGCTCCAAAAGTCTCTAAATTTAGAGAGAAAGTTGGTAACATTGACAGTCGGCCGCTTCATGCCTCCCTCCAACACTACTCCTCCCAAATTATCATTATGAACAAAAACGTATCATAATGAATGTTAACGGTGAACATGACTATCATTAGTACTTCTGGTAGCTTGTGGAATACTTTGTGATGCGCAATCAGTGCACACCACTCACCACTGATCAAAATTATCGTAATTAATATTTGGGCCATAATCGTGCAGCTCTAACATCACGTAACTGATTCTGTTAAATTCAATTATGATATGTGTACTAAAACCTGCGGTGGACTTGCTTCTTTATAAAACCTTTGTCCTGGCTGAGAAGAGCAGCACAGTTGTATCTCCTATTTTGCACATTCAGCATTATCTATTCTCCAGTATGCTACAGAACATAATAACTATCAAACAAAAGCAGGCGTCTTTACGTCACCTCACTGTGAAAGGATAAATGACACTGACGATGGGCATGTCATTAGATCCATATCATGTTCCTCACAGAGACCAAGCATCATGGGAATTACTGCCTAAGATATGAAATTACAATGATTCTTCCTTACATTTCATATGTGTCTGTGTGTTTTCTGTTGTTTAGGACCATATCACATGATACAGCCCCAGTAAAATTGCTACAGACAGAACAGGGTTGAAACTGAATCATTGAAAATGAAAAATGAAAAATGCAGTTTTACAAGCAAATCAGACAAAAGCAGAAAGAAGGATACAGCTCGGCTCTAACTGAAAGCGACGTGCGCTGCGAGAGGAAAAACATTCCTAGAGAGTTTCTCTTTGGTTTCCCTGACAACTAGCCGTGGCACTCTGTAATTATGGCTGGATTACTACTCCGAGCACAGAGTTTCTTAGCTAAGCCAAGAATAATGGGGACAGTAGTGTAGAACCCAGGATATGGAATAAGGATCCACAAAGGCAGGCTGCACAATTATGGTAATCACCATTATTTTATATACGTACAAGAGAGCTCTGCTTTCACTCCCGTTCCTGCTAACGTACAAATCTTTGCATCAAAACAAGACCGGTCCTTATTCACAGAGCATCGCCTAGAAGAAAAATGAAATTATTCCTAAACTTTTTACCCCAAATTAAGTCAACGGAGCACTGCTGCGACTTTCACGTTGTGCTACATGCTAGTTAGCAAATCTTTGCCTCAAAATAAGACTTAAAATAAGGTTGTCATCTGAATTCAGTGCAGTTTTGTTTTTTAAGGGGAAAAACATGCAGTGTACAGTATATTACTCTCGTATATTACTAAACCCCAATATTGCAGTTGATTGTTTTTGTGATTGAAATTGTGATCTTGATTATTATCTGAATAATTGCAGCCCTAGCTCCAAGAAAAAAAATTAACTTGCTTATTTTTATGAGATGAATACAGATCTCATATTCAGGTTGTGGTTGCATATTGGAACTTATAAATTGTACTATTTATTATAATTGATACACCTTTTATGGGTTTATTGGATTTGGATTTTCATTCATACAAAATGTAATGGAAGAGGTGCTGGACAGTATGCAGCAGGTGTATGTTGCAGCATTTGTTTCGGTTGTAAAACTTGTATCTAGGGCTGTATTATTTTCATGAATCTGCTCTTTGTTTTATTGATTAATTGCTTGATCTTGAAAAGGATCTTTGAAAAAACAACTTCCTGAAGCTTTAGGTGCCAGTTTAAATTGTTTGTCTGACTAAGGGCCCAGACACACCAAGTCGACATCAGAGAACTAGCTGTGATGAAGACCAACGTCTCAAGTCGCGTTTGTCTTGGCTGACATGTTGGATTTAAACACACCGCAAAGACTACAGGCGACGGGTAGTTAGTGCGTACGTTCTGCGCCTGTGTGAGAGGAAATAACTGATAAAGGGAAACCAGCAGACTGAGGACTGTGGATATACAAGACATTGTTATGATACTCGGCAACGGCCCCAAAATGTCCGACGGCTGACTGTCAGCTTAGTGTCTCAGGGCCTTAACAGACCCTAACCCAAATAAATTAAGTTTACAATTATATAAAACAGAATAGGATTCCAAGTAATAATAATTTTCATTGAATATTTTGTCTACTTTTTGTGTGCAAAGGCAAAACTTTCTGTGGTTGCACATACAAAATCAGCTATTAAAAAGTAAATTAAAAACAACACATCACATCCAGACAGGACATATTAACAAACACTATTGCTGATTAATCTACCAAGTATGCTCTCCGTTAATGGACTCATGTTTTTGTCTATAAGATGTCAGAAAATAGGGAAATGTGTGTTAACACTGACCATGGCCCGAGGTATATATAGTGTATATGTATAGCTATTCAGATATTCAGTTTTTTATAGCGCGTGACAAAGACAACCATGCTGTTTCCCACGGAAAGAACAATAGACTTGTCCTAGTTCAGCTTACACACAAACCTCACCTCTGCTTCGCTAACGTACTCCCTGAAACCTGTCCAATGTGTTACATGTACTCTGTGCTGCCTTGGAAATGGCAGTGTGAGACAGTCTTTCTGAGACCACAGGCAGCCTATTATGGGATAGTGTCTCCTAAACAGACCAATTAGAGTGGTAATCAGAGGAGGGAATAGCAGACTGCACTGCACAGATCCACGCTGACTCTAACCACAACGATGACAAGAACTAAAGTCACTGTGAAAATCCTCCCATGGAGAATAATCCCTTTTTTGTCTTGTTGTCCCTTTGCTTTGTCTATAAATCCCTCACTCTTGTTCTGTTTCTTTTATCCTTCTTTATGCCCTCAAGCTAGATCCCTCACAGTACTTGGAGTTTACCGACTTTGATCAAGATGAGTGATGATATTTTGGCCTCTAACTTTACAACTGCACAGTTTAAGTTATTTAACCATGTCGCCAGGCGTTCTTAAGGCTACACCCTTTTTTTTCCACAATCTTGTTTTACAATTGAGGGTTTACAGTTTGGTCATGGTTCACAGAGGCCCCTGCACCATCTGCTGCTGGACTCGGTGTCCTCACGTCTTCCTCCTCATCTTCAACTTTACTCTCACACAGTAGCTCAGCCTCTTGTATTGTATGCTGCCTTCATCCTGCACTCCTTCCATCAGAGTCTGCACATGACACAGTCCTTGCCAGCCATTATCTCTTCATGCTGTTTGATTATATCCTCCTGCCCATCCTCCATCCTTGCCTTTAGTACATCTGTGAGCTTCCCAAGGACATGCTGAAACCCTGTGTGCATCATCAGTAGAGGCTTGCTTGGTGCCCTACCACTGGTTAAATACATTTGCTGTTTTCAACGTCACAATGTAAACATATTTCCTTTGTGATCTTTTGTAACTGCATTGACCTTGTAATCATCCCTCTGGCTACTGCTGTCAGTGCCTGTTCCACTTTCCTGTTAGCACTGAAGAGATGCAATTTACAACTTTGTGGGCCCTCCTGTTACTGACGTGTTCAGATCTGGTTACTAAAATTATCAGCGTTTTCTGGCCCTTTTTCCCACTGAAGTATGTCAGAGCTGGAGGGTCATATTTAATGCCTAGTATATGAATTTGCACATTTTAATGTTGCAGTGTGTAACATTTGGCAGCATCCAACTGCAACTTCTCCCATGTCCCAAGAAAACTATGGTGGCTGACATGGTGAACGGCCTCATCTAGAGCCAATGTTTGGTTTGTCTATTCTGGGCTACTGTAGAAACATGGCGGCCGGTTAGATAGAAACATTCTAAGGTACTGAAAACACAGCAGCTCTTATTTTCAGGTGATTATATACTAAAGAAAATGCTTATTAATATCATATTCAAGTTCTACCAATAGATCCCCCTAAATGCTACAAACTGTTCCTTTAATGGACTGTTATATCCAATGGAAATTCACTTTTGAGAGCGATGACTTGCTTCTGTTATTGCCAGCCCACCTGAAAGATGTTTAGAGCACTTTGTCCCCAGGGCTTGGACATGTGGCTCCAACAACAGCAAGATTCATTAGTCATGAGCAAGGAAAACAGTTTGGTCACTTCATATCAGCCTCCGAATGCGGGGACGAAGCGTTTCTGATGGCCTAAACATTTATTCTTCCTCTAAAAAAAGAGCCACTTGTAAAAATGCTGTTGCTCTAGAAATAGTAGTTTTATGACTTCATATTTTTTAATGTTTGTATTTGTTAGTTTGGCACACAAAGATATGCTGTCTAAACCACACTGATAATATAGTATTAAAGATCAAAAGAGTTATGTTTGGGTACACATGATTGTCTGTTATTAAACTCCTGGGATTTGCTAACAGTAGACATTTCTGTCATTCATCAGCAGTTACTCAACTAATTTTTTTAAAATTCTACATACCAATATTTATTGATACCATAATATAGAATTAAGAGGATTTCTTTTTCCATATCACCCACTGCTAGAGAGTGATAAGTAGGGATCAGTGACTTGACATCTGTTTTATTCATCACTTTCTGACTGTAGCAAATTAAATATACAACATTGTGCTGCTCCTGACACTTTCAACATTCAACTTATAATTAAATGATTAATAATAATTGAATATTCATGGCTGCTAACTGTCCCGGGCAGGTGAATTGGGGTCTCAGTTGCCTGTTTATGCATCGGATGATCGTTGTGTGCATGCAAGACGCTAATTTTACTGGTTAACGTCATGTTGTCGTAAAGTGGTATCGGGTGCGGTTATATCGGGGCAGTTTTAACAGTATATGAGCTCACTGTTATCTGTATCGGTGCATCTCTAGATTTAGGTAACAGAGGGGAAAAATACAAAGGACCATCTGGTGGTGGACCCTGCCAAGGTCAAACGATTGTTTTTTTTTTTTTTATCAGATCAAAGAGGTAGTTATGATCTGAGCCTGCGGTGTCAGCATCTGTTGGAGAGGACAGTACATCCAGTATAAACCTTCATGGAAGACATTTTAATAGGCCTTTGTCACAGTAACAAAAGCACAGGTGTAAATAATACAATGAATGGTGGCTGAAGTCCACGTAGCTGCTTTGGTTGCAGTGTCCTGGTATGACCAGGACATTTGATTAGAACGGCGCCATTGTTAATGTGATTAGTAACACGTGTGCTTTTCCTACTCTGAGAAGACCTCTGACCTCAAGTGAATAAAAATGGATTCTATGATTACCCACAAGTCTCCCCTTTACAGACACGCCCACTTTATGATAATCACATGCAGTTTGGGGCAATTCGTAGTCAAGTCACTGACAGCTGTTGTTGCCCATTGCGCTGCAGTTTGCCATGTTATGATTTAAGCATATTTTTTATGCTAAATGCAGTACCTGTGAGGGTTTCTGGACAATATTTGTCATTATTTTGTGTTGTTAATTGATTTCCAATAATAAATATGTATATACATTTGCATAAAACAGCATATTTGCCGACTCCAATGTTGATAAGAGATTAAATACTTGTCAAATCTCTCTTTAAGGTACATTTAGAACAAATACAATATGTGTGATTAATTTGCGATGTACTCTTGATTAACTATGGACAACTACGATTAAATATTTTAATTGACTGACAGCCCTGCTTTAAGAGTGCATGTCTTGTAGTAGTTTGCTAAATTTTTTGTATGAGGAGTTTGAATGAAAATACATTTGAAGAGTTTTACGAAGAAAAACAGAAGATTTAGCATTTGTCTATTTTGACTGAATGTAATTGAAAATGTATGTACTCCCCTTCTTGACGTTTATACTGTAGGTCCCACACCTCCTCTTTACCCACAGTCGTATTTGTCTTGGCTGGTGACCTAAAAATATTTGTGTCAGTGTCAGCAGATAGTTGGATTAGTGTTGGCCAATCAGTGCACTGTGTGGTCTCCACCAAGGAGGTGCAGGTCACTGGATTAGCAATTGTCTCTCTCTCTCTCTCATCCTTCCTCTCCGTCTCTCATTGGGCCAGAGTCAAGCTTTAGAGGTATTGGACTCGCTTTGTTGTCCCTGACTGCTCTCACCCAAATTGTTCGGCACATTACACCCCCCCCCCCCCCCCCTTTCAAAGCGTGGCTTGTAATGGAAAGGCAGAACAATGGATCCCGCTGTCACAGCTGATATTTTCTACAATTCCCTCCTGACTTGCTCGGCTGTGGGAGTAGAGGGTTCATCGTTGAGTTTTTGGAGCGTTCTCAAGGACTTGAAAAGCAGATGTGATTCTTGGCTGGTCTGGGACTGTGTGTAGAAATCCCAGTTGGATTGTGTCCAGGTTTGCTGCAACATTGCTGACATTTTTGGATTCTTACAGAGTAATTCAGTGGACAATATGGACGTTGAAACAGAGAAGCTATTAGCTGGAATGCTGATGCATTACCAGTGATAAGTGCACTGCTCGAATGAACTGCAATCTCTCTATCTCACATTTTGGACGTAGCTAGTCTTGTTCGTCCTCATGGCATCTGAGCCTTGTCCTCTGACTGGAGCAGAGCGAGCTGTGTGTCGACTGGTTCACTGCGGACCCCGACCTCAAGCTATGCTAAGGCCGTTACACTTGGAGCTACAGGTGTATGTGAACAAAACACGAACCAAGCAAAAACACAGGTACAGCTTGAGCACTGAAAAGGACTAGTTCTGTGGTGATTTTTTTGCGTGACGAGCAAGGTTTTGCAAATGACCACGTTGAGCACACTGATTCTAGATCAGGACAAGTTGAGAAAATTTGACCAGAAGACCACACTGGTAATGTAAATAACTCTTAATTACCTGTTATAATAGATCCTTGTGGCATTGACAACTGCATAGCATTGCATCATGATTTTGGCAAGCAGGAAGATGGAGATTTGTATCAACATTTTATTTCAACTGCAGTATGGCTACAAAATACAGAAGAGCCTGCACTGTGCGAATTGTGCTTCATTAAATTTAAGATGACCAACATTACAAGGAATCCAAGTAGTAGTCTGAGTGCAAGTGAAATTGCAACATCAAGAAAAGGGGAACAGTTAGATCAAATAAGTAGATATAAAACTAAGATGGGACCCTGATTATTGTAAATAGAGATTAAATAACAGATTGATATACTTTATGGAAGAGGAGGAGTTTCAAGAAGTGGAGGATGTGAAGTTTCTTCAATGCAAACATGAAACAAATGGATGCTTTGAGTTTCCTTCTAAAGCTGCAGGTGAAGCTACACCGCACACAGCATCTCTTTGCTGTACTTCTGAATGGTGCCATTTGTAAAACAGATTAGATCGGAGGATAATCCTTGCTGAACTCTACATTCTAGTGCCGTATCTGGAATTTAGACCTGCAACCAAATCGGCTGGTCTTTAGCTTATCCTGGATTATACAATGAACCTGGGGTGCATACTTTCTGGATGCAACTCACTAATGACGAGGCCTCGTCGTGCATATTGGGACTGAATGTGCAAAATGTTTTCAAGGACGGTTAGTACATTCACATGTCCTATGGCCACGCACACATTTCTGCCTTGACACATCAATATTTCGGTATGTGATTATTTTGTCTCTTGTCACATAACTCCTGGTTTCTGATTTATTTTTAACAAAACATCTCAAAAATAGTACATCTGTGCGTTCTGTGTGCATCATCTTATCGGCAGGAGATGCCTAATTTATAATATAATATAAGATAATTAAAATAGTTCCCATGAAATACTGTAGAGTTTGATTGAAATATCCCCTTAACAATAAGCAAGTTGTCAATATACATAAAAGTTAACATTTCGTTTACATTTCCTGAGTGAGCGTCATTGATCCAGCAGTTGCCATGGTAACTAGGGCATTGTAGAGGTGGCAGGAAGACTCCTCTTGACTTAACCTTCGATAGTTATTTCTGGAACATGTTGCATCTAATATATTTCAGGATGTAGGGGGTTATTGATTTTACCATGTTCACATGGACTATGAAGAATATCAGTTGATGAATTGCTCTAATATTTTTTATATAAAGCATTATTATACATATATATGCTCAGCTAGTAATGCAAAACAACTGTATATCATTATATATCAGCAGTAATGAGTATAAAGTACGACACCTTTTCAAGGTGCTCATCCCTGAGCCGTAGACTCAGTTGCTAAGGCAGCAGTCCACAGATATGGCTGCGGACCTTGTTGTCATGGTGATACTGGCAGTTTGTTCCTCACCCTGAGAAGATATTGCACTGCCACTGTAATAATCCACATACTGTATATTACTACACAGCACATTGTACTATGTCTGACCATGCTTGTGAGTTAATACTGTGTTTTGTCTTTACCTGTTTGTGTGTGCATCCTTTAGGATGGAGGCCTCTTGCTTGGAGTTGGCTTTGGAAGGAGAGCGGCTGTGCAAGGCTGGGGACTTTAAAGGGGGAACAGCGTTTTTTGAGGCAGCCGTGCAGGTCGGCACAGAAGACCTGAAGACCCTCAGTGCCATCTACAGCCAGCTGGGCAATGCCTACTTCTACCTCAAAGAGTACGGCAAAGCCCTTGAATACCACAAACATGACCTAACTTTGGCCAGGTGAGCATTGTACATTTTATTCTTATGCACCGGTAATAGCAAACATTATGTTTTTGGGTTGTCTGTAGTGCGTCAGGAACGCCTGAGGAAATTTTTCCACTGGTTAATAAACTTGTGACAAGACCAGTGTTACAGATTACACCGGATATTTTACAAGAAAAGATGACAGTCAATATGTATAGCGCACTTTGCAGATTTTCAACTGGCTTTGTATCGTTGCGATATGGGTGGCTCACCTGCCAGTAAAAGTCCACCGGATGACACAAAATGATGGTTGTGCCTCATCCGGTGGACCCTCCTCATCAAAAGAGGGGAGAGCTCCAGGTGCCGGTAGCCCAGAAGGAAGCCAAACATTATTCATACCACCCACATTGCAATGATACAAAACGGAGTGAAAATCAGCAAAGTTTCCCTTTAATTTGAATTTGAGAGAGGTATTTATTTTCATCCAGTCAGATACTAAGTTTTGGGAAATGTGCCTGAACTTTGCCTGTAATTTGTTTGTACATGATCAACAGTAATCATCTGTATTTAGTTTTTTATGAATCACTCTCCCCAGCCTTGGAGAAAATGCTTGTGCATATTTATCCCTGTTTTCAAAACCACATGAAACACATCCAGAAAGTTTAGTTTATGAGGCACTGACTGCAAATTTGTTTGTTTGTTTTGGTGGTTGAAAGCACTTACAGTAACAGGAAATAAGATACAGCATCTTCACATTAAGGGAACTTATAGAAAATGAAATTAATATAAACTGTAAGGATTCCAATGATTAACCTAAAGTTGTTTTGTATTTTATATTGATAATGATAAACTGTCAAGATACAAACATCTTGATAGCAGTTACTTGAGTTTCATCTGGCTTAATTGAAGACAGTCTGCATTGTTGGGAGAAAAATATTGATTATTTAAAAACAGATGAAACAATGATTTATAATTTATAACAAATGAAAACAGATATTCTGTTGTGTTCATGTCTGGAGTCTGATTGCAATTCAGTTATAAATAATCCTTTTAGTTATGATCTGTTAATAATTTTGGCTAATGAAGAAAACTTTGAAGCTAGGTAATAATTAATAACATTACTAGCTGGCTGGAACGCTCTATGTATCGGAGGACTCTTGTGCTAATGATTCTGCCATTTGATGCCCAGACCAGATGCATAAAAAGCATCGGGAATTTATTATATTAATAATGAATTAGACAATGAAAATTCCAATAAAAAGTGAGGGGACTTTCATGTAGTAACAGTCGACTACCAGCTGGATATTTAGCTTGTATGAGTAATCCGGGCTCCTGCAGTGAGTGCAGCTGGTCCTTCAGCAGGGAACTGATCACAGACCTTGGGGAGATTTACCCTGTTACATTACAGTCTCACCAGGGCCACTGGGACCTGCTCCCAGTCAGTAAGCCACCAATTAAAAGGGTACTTATACAGCATCTCCCAATTAAATCTGCTTACAGTACCTTAAGGGATACTGTTTAACTAAATGACGTTAACGTTGAAAAACTGTAGCTTCAACCACTGAATATCAGATATGTGTTTCTTTGCTTTCGCAGAACAATAGGAGACAGAATTGGAGAAGGAAAAGCCAGTGGTAACCTTGGTAACACATTAAAAGTGTTAGGGCGCTTCGATGAGGCTGTCGTGTGCTGTCAAAGACACCTGGATATTTCTCAAGAGCAGGGAGATAAGGTAACATGCATGTTTTTTTTTTTTTTTTTGTCCCCAAAAAGCTATAATACATTCAGTTTGCTTTCAGTATTGTTTATTTGCTCCTTCAACCACATCAATACTGTCCCACATGATCTTGATTTAGACACTGTACATGTACATTTATACTTCTAGTTTCTCTTGTGTCTCTTTACTGTCTGGTTGCAGGTCGGAGAGGCCAGAGCTCTGTATAACATAGGGAACGTGTTTCATGCAAAGGGAAAACAGCAGTTATGGGGCTGCACCCAGGAACCAGGGGACCTGCCTCCTGATGTCAGAGACACTCTGCAAAGGGCTACTGGATTCTACGAGTATGTATTGCGGATGTCATGATACCAGAAACTTAGTAATTGATACCAATACAGTAAAATTACACAATTCTCGATGCCCAATTTGATACTGCCGTAAAAACAAAAAAACAAAATCTCATGTACTTAAATGTTTATTCCTGTTTACATACATGTTATTGTGCAAATTTATTATTAATCCCTGATGATCTGCCTGAAGTTTCACGCCCAAAACTACATTTTACAGGATTACATTTGAACACATCTTGATAATGTTATAATTTACCTTCGCTTAATACAAATTTCTACTTGAACACATCATAATGTAACTAGTTGCCACCGTGGTACGTTAGCTTTTAGCTTTGTTATTTAGCCAAGCAGGACTTTGCTGCTCATCTGCTGCTAACAGCTAACATTACTAACTTTCCTCTTGCTGATTTCAACACAGATATGGTCTTCACAGTGTAGCATTATCAGGGAAATTTTCTATCATCCCTGGGTCGACGGGATGCTGTTAGGGCTGCACAGTTAATAAAATATTAATCGTGATCACAATTTTGGCTTGAGGGCGTAAAATTGTTTATCTAGCTTTTAATATTGCTAATTTTGCTCTCAAATTGCAAAATATCAAAGCATTTAACTTTAAAATGTAGCTAACATAGGAGTAGGGATAATATTCTGTGTTCTTCTTTCATATTGCAATATGTATAACAGAAAAAATATTGCAGTCAGTTTTTTCCAACTTTCTATTACTCTAATATATACATTTGCAGGAATGTAACACAGTATGGAAGTGAAAGGAGTGCTCTAATCGTGACAAGTAATTGTCATCTCAATATTGATCAAAATAATCGGTTATTATAATTTGGTCATAATCATGTAGCCCTGATCCCCGGTTCCTGTGGTACCCGAGAAAACTAATCTCGTCACATTTTCAGAATTTTGGCATTGACTTGGTGCCGAAGTATCGGTTCTCATGACCTCCCTACATACACAGATTTATGTATACAACGGAAAATCAAAGTCACAGAAAGCCTAGACAAGTGAGAGTAACTGTGTGGTGTCAAAGAGGATTTATTGCAGAAAACTCCACCATATTGATTGATTTAGAATATTTTGCCTTTCCAAAAATGCACACAGAAAACTCATTTATATTGCCATGGGTCACTACTTTGACTCACCTCTGGCAGATGTTACCTACCTTATTCTTGAATACATCTGGTCTTGCGTGGCACATCTGGAGTGTGCAGAGTAATGTGGATCGGAGCACATCTGTGGGTGGAAAAAGCAGATTTTACTGATATTTCACTCCTGGCTTTTGCTGAACTATTTGTTCTGAATTTCACAATTCTTGTCAAGAAGCGGTCCAGACTTGGACTAGATTTGGCTCTGTGGCCAGAGTGCTTGATCAAAAATAAGAGACCCAAGTTCTTACTCACTCATATAGACAAGTGTATTTACTTGAATTTTACACTATTCGTTATTCGATTTATTTTCACGATCCCTTCAGTCCCAGGTGCTTAAATGAATACTGTCAGTCCTTATAACTGGGACGCTGTGAGAACTTATGATAAGTTGAGTCAGTTTTCAGACTTCACATTATTGCTGAAGATTTTCATCACACAGCAGAATAAGTTACTCCATGCTCTCAGTGGTTCATATGCCTTCTGGCAAACTACAGGCTCGTGTTTGCCTCTCTGTTAAAAGAGCTTCCTTAGGCCAATCTGCCTCATAACCAGTTCTGTGAAATACTACACACTGCTGTTCTTTTGACAAGATCTGCTCCCTTTGGGATGGACAGCAGACTGTTGTAACGAATGTGTTCACTATTAACACACTATTACACACATATTTTATCTCCATGCCATTATCTGAAGTGTATAGTTATGCTGTGACATCTAAATCGTGGCCCTCCAGTTGAATTGGTTACAAGCAGACTCATTGACATTTACAGGAAATTGAAAGCAGTTAGTGTCAATTTGTAGTGCCTCTGCAAAGTAGGGAAATATTACTGAATAAATTGAATATCAGGAAATAAGTTCAACAAATATATTACATGTTGGTGGATTATGTGTAGATCAGTGTTAAGATGCAATCCAATTAAAATGAAATATGCAAAATTCAGAAAAAAGTGAGTTATATACTCAGTGAAAGTTCGCTAGAAAAAAGCAACTTGCTGGTAGAAATGTGTGTAGCTTCATAAATGTGAAAAAACAGCATGCAAATTTGGCATTGCCTGGATAAATAGAACATAATAACCCCATAATGATAGCTCATTTCACAGGGCAATTATCTAGGCCCTATTTAAGCCTTTTTTTTTTTTTTTAAACAATGGAGCAGTTAACATCAAAATGAGAAACCGGCAAAGGTGAAAGAGAGGACTCCTACAGGAATACAAGGTACATATTAAAGGCTAAATTAGTCATTTTTATTTTATGCAAAAAAAATGGTTTTGTGTGTTTCATAATCATAATTACCGAATACCATTGGTATACACCAATATTTAGACAGGCCCCACTAGAACTACAATTTTTCTATTTTATTTCTATGCTTGCATATCAACAAAAAGACCCAAGACTGCTAAACTCTAAGCATAACTCCATTGTTTTCTCTCAAATAGAGATTATAAATCAACCAGGACTGGAATCTTAAGGATCGCTACTTTAACGTGATTTACCTACTGCTACTAAATTGATGTGTACTTTTATTTTTAGGATGAACTTGTGCTTGGTCAAAGAACTTGGAGACCGAGCTGCCCAGGGAAGGGCCTATGGGAACCTGGGCAACACCCACTATCTGCTGGGAAACTTTGTTGAAGCTATCAAGTTTCACCGTCAGGTGAGAAACTCAAGACCAACATCATAGTAATGCCACTAGTGCTTAGATAAGAGCTATCGGCCTTGTTGTCGTGCCAGATCAGAACAGTGACCTTGTGTCTCCAGGGCAACAGCCTTGCTTTGCTTCTGACACAAGGTCATACACCTCACATCTATTCAGTAACTTTGCGGCTCTCCGTGATACTGCACTGGATCGAAGTGGAAATACTAATCAAGTGCAGTTTTGTTATCTATAAAGGTTTCATCTTTTATCTCTTACTTAGATCAGGACTCACAAATACTGTGAACACACGTCTTCCTGTTTGTTTGGTTCAGCATGTTTGCTTCGCCTTGTCCAAACCATTAACATGCACAATAAAATATGGTTTGGTGGTGTTTTGGTGGCGTGTTGTGCACATGCTGTGTGGACATGATGTCCCAGACAGAGATCTTTCAGTGCCCTCCCTGAAGCCACAGTGCTGCCACACAATAAATTTGCAGACCGTGGTTGTCATCCTATTCGCCCTCTTATGTGCAGCCCAGAAACAAACAAGTGGTTACCACAAAATTTGATTTACTGTTGTGTTGTGATCAAACATGTCCATATAAGGCTATAATGCATTTTCTTTTTGTTATTCTTCTAGTTTGCCTGGCTTGCACAGACTTCAGTCTGTCTGAAATTTTACATGCAAAATAGCAAGACTCACCAATGCACAGAGGTGGCATGGGTGGCAGAGAGTGCAAGGGCAGGGATAGAGGGTAAAGACAATATAGTGTTTGATCATTTTCTTGTGAAATGCTAGCAGAAGATAGCTAGCCACACTAGTCCTGGCTTTTCTTGCGAGTAAATAACACCTTGGTGAGATTTTAAATGGATCACAATCCCCCTCCCTCTGTACCAACACACAGTGCAGATTGATGACCTCTCTTTGGAGGAAAAAAATGGAGGAAATTGGTTTCTTGGTGAATCAGTTGCAAGCATGGCTTCAAGCTCTCTCTCCCCTGGTTCTCTGTCACTCTCCATTGTAAACCACTTGTTTCCTCATGGGAGAAGCCAGCCTTTCCTCTCTTCCCATTATAAATCTATCAGTGTGCCACAGAGGGGAGCACGCTTCTTTTAAAATGGAATCAGATTTGATGTACCGCTGCTGCTGCGGCAGCACATCTTGTCAGGCAACCATGTAATCCAACAGAGCTTGCAACTTGAACTTGTGCAATTGCCTCTGCTTGTACACTGAGTAAAAAAACATAGGGCCAAGTAAAGGGAAATGACACGAGAAATTAGCATTTTATGCCATTTAGCTGCTAAAATGAAGCGGCATATTCTGCTAATTTGGTTTGGCTTGATCTTTCTGCTCTGTCATTCACAGCGATTATCCATAGCCAAAGAGTTTGGGGACAAAGCGGCAGAGCGGCGAGCCTACAGTAACCTTGGCAATGCCCTGATATTCCTGGGCCAGTTCAATACAGCCACTGAGTACTACAGGTGAGGAAAGAGGGGAGCCTGACACCTAGTGGATGAAAGCAGAAGTGAAGGAATTTCTGGAAACGTCTATGGGTGACTGAAATGATTCTGATGCCTGACAGGAGAAGTCTTAAAATACTATAAAGTGCTGCAGGACTATTTTTTTTTTCCATTTGTTTTGGCTGTTATTCTTATCGGTGGATGTACAGAGGATCTGTCCCAATTCTGTTTCTGGTCTTATTAAACTGATTAATAACAGGCGACCATATTTTGAATTTACCCTCCTGTGTTTTTAATGAAAACCTTATTTTCTCTAAATTTAAATGCGTTATCCTCTGTTTCCTTTCTATAGGAAAACTCTGCAGCTGTCCAGGCAGCTGAGAGACCAGGTTATGGAGGCTCAGGCCTGCTACAGCCTTGGAAATACCTACACTCTTTTGCAGCAGTATGAGAGGGCCATAGACTACCACCTGAAGCACCTGTACATAGCCCAGGAGCTTACTGACAGGTAACGTGAGCAATATCTAATGCATATGCACAGAAACGTCCAAGCACAGGAGTAGTTTTTAACATATGTCTGCATGTTCATGTCTCATTAGAGTTGGCGAGGGCCGTGCCTGCTGGAGTCTGGGAAATGCATACGTGTCTTTACAGAACCACAAACAAGCTCTCCATTTTGCCCGAAAGCACCTGGACATCTCGAAAGAAGTGAGACTTGAAAGTCTCAAAAATGTTTGGTAAATTCAAGGCTTCTTGCATTCAAAATAACGTGACTCATCTGGCCTTGCCTCTTCATTTCCTCCTCAGATTGGAGACAGAAATGGGGAACTGACAGCCAGAATGAATGTTGAGCAGCTGATGGAGGTTCTGGGGGTCAACGAGAGCGACCTTTCACCCTCCAGCTCAGAGTTTGAGATGCAAGGTGATACTCAAAATTATTTTCAACTTTTTTATATTGGATATAATATGTTAACTTGTGCTGGTGTGCAGATTTTGTTACCGTCAAGCGATTATGCGAAGCTAAGCTGAGATAAGAGTCGTATCAATCTTCTCATCTAACTCTCGGCAAGATAGCAGATAAGTGTATTTTCAAAAATGTTAAACTATTCCTTTAACAAAATGATAGATACCTGTATATACACACATACATACAAATTCACAGAGTGGGAGAGTTTGATTTAAGAGATCCCTTAATTTACAGTATGTTTGCCATATGCTCTGTATTGAATGTTAGTATTGGGATGATACTGAAAAACTCTTACTGTTAAGGTCATTAATGTAATGTGTCTCTCTTTGTAATTTATTCTTCTTTAGTGTTTGTATAATGTGGGATGTTTAAATGCATATACAGCCATAGGTTTTGTGAAACAAAGAAATGAATCTTGTGGAATGAAAAAGTGTCTCGATATGCTGAAGATTTTAGTTCACTTTGGGCCACCGGTGTTTTACATGCATGCCCACATTTGTGTGTGTTTAAATGTAGTTCACAGAAAAAGGAACAAAATAGTGTCCATTGGGCTTTCTAAATGTATAAACATCTCTGAGTGTTTTGTTGATATTTATTAATAACTTAAAACTAAAAAAAAAATATTTAATAAAATAATAATTTTTTTTTTTTCTTCCCTTTTTTTTTTTTTTTTTTATTAAAAATAAAAATTTTGGTGTGGAGAAAAATAACTGTAATATTTTTTTTTTATATATTGTGGTTATTCATATTAAATATAAAACTATCTTAAGGTGAGACACATAACAGGCAGACAGTGTCTGTTATGTCTGAACTGAGTCTAAATATGCAAGAAAGCAATGGGTTCGGGAAGATGAAAATACTTAACTTAAACCGCAGTCTCAGGGAGATGGTTTGATTCTAAAGCACAGTCTGCTGTCACCATAGACATCGACAGACTGTCATTAAAGTTATACACAGTGTACATTGAAATGAAATTATGATGCTCTGGCTTACTGTACAAGAAAAAATGGGTTCATAACTGACAAATATTTATGTAGTGACAGTACTGTTAAAAAAGTACTATATAAAATTAAAATGTATACTATATAGAAATAAAATAAATATGTACTGTGAGTACTGCAAATCAGCTGTGGAAAGAAATATACTGCACATGTGTTTACATTCATCAAGAGTCTCAGCAGGGGACTGGGTTGCAAGGGAATCGGGGGTACAGTATGGTCCAGTTGACCACTCTGTATGAGTGCATGTATGTATGGGTGGGTGGTTTATTATGAGTTTAAGAGTCTGATGGCTTGGGGGAAGAAGCTGTTGCAGAATCTGGCTGTTCTACTCCTTATGCTATGAAACCGCTTGCCGGAGGGTAGCAGGGAGAACAGACCATGGTGGGGATGATGGGGGTGTTTTTTTTTTTAATGTTTTGGGCTCTGGTCAGGCAGCGTTTCTGAGCAATGTCTGCGATGGAAGGAAGTGAAGCCCCAATGATCTTCTCTGCTTTCCTCACCGCTCTCTGTAGAGCCTTTCAGTCTGAGGCATTGCTGTCTCCAAACCAGACAGAGATGCAGCTGGTCAGTAGGCTCCCTATGGTGCCTCTGTAGAATGTGGTGAGGATTGTAGAGGTGGGAGCTTTACTCTTCTCAACTGGCGCAGAAAGAGCAAATCTATATCATATGAGTATGTATATGTTATACATACTCATATGATATTCACTCCAGCTCACGTGATTGGAGGCAGTTAGAATGCTTAAGTGTGGAGAAACTATACAGTCTTTTTCTGTACAGTCAGTCTGGCTTTTGTGGGATGTTTGGTTTCATGAACCCTCCTTCGTGCAGAAACTCACACCCGTGTCCTACATTTCCCCCTCTGGTGCAGAGCTGGCAAACAGACTCTTATTCAGGTTGTTCGGTTCTCTGTCTAAACCTCATATCCACACCGAACATCACAGGACCAATGCTGACATGAGAAAAAACAAAGAGCGCCTTGCATGCTTGATAAGTAATGTGTATTTTTTTTTTTTTCTGCAGGAGCAAGACCCAAATTCACCAAGAGAAACAGCATGGACAGTGTAGAACTGTGGAAGTACTCTTCAGATAAGGTGATCTGTCTCTCTCACATTTCAATACAACACTCCAGAGAGAAGTGTACCTATGAATGTAGCCCACACACCTCCCTGAAGAGTTATCAATCCCGCTTTGACAGTGTGTTCTTTTGCTGCAGGACGGTGAGAACCAAGACTTGGAAAGTATACCCAGGAGATCCAAGAGTCAGCTGTCACAGCCAGGCAAAAGAAAAGGCTATCCTGACAGCCAGTCATCAGATGAAAGGCCGTGGTTGGACTCTCCTCTAGATGCTGACGACATCACTGTGCAAGTCCCGGCTCCAGTGCCAGTGAGTAGCTGCAGTTTTATTTCCTTATTAACTTCTTATTCTGACCCAAGTATGCTTCTTAAAGCTGCAGTGGGTAGAAATGGAGCAAATATGATTTTAAGAAATCATGTTCCTCGGTGTGCTGAGGTGCTCCTAATGGCTTCTGCAAGATTTCACAGACCAGAGGAAAACAACCAGCCAGAGTTGATCTGGAGTCTGCCGTCCAGCTTCTGTCTATGAGAGCCACGAGTCAATCACTCGTGAACTCTGAACAGTCAAACTAGGCAGTGCTGATGAAATGGCGTGCTTCCCTAAATGTCAAACTATTCCTGTATTTTTTTGTAACCTCTATTTTTGCCTTCAGCCTATTTTTCACACTTCAGCCCCCTATAATATGTAACATTAAAATGTATAAAAATTACTCTACCGATGTCATATACAGTATATTTTTAGTGTACTTACATTACCCCAAATGTTTCCAATAATGTTCAAACCCAGAAAAAGCCTCAGTTTTATTAATGCTAACAGACCTTTTAATTTTTTCTCCTGTCAATGATGACATGTCCACATTGTCCCCTCTATTTCCCATTATTTCCAGGGAAAACACTGGATGATATGTCATAGAGCGATGCAGCTATGTAGCTAGCCGTCCTATTGTTTACAATATTTTATGGGCACTCGTGATGGAGTTTGATTATTCATCACTGTTTGCTGCACCCACCAAACAAATATTTATGGTTTACACACTCGTAAAAGCTATTTTTACTATTGTTTTGACCACGGTTCACAGTGCTTAGCTAACCCATGGTGAAATTTGCCACCTAACTTTACAGTAACATTAGCTAATTGGATTTTTCCACTAGGTTTTGATTATTGCAGAAAATAAACTATGTGACAAACAAACGTTTATGATACTTACATGTTTTATTCAGCAAGATAATCTTCACAAATGATCACCACTTTTATGATTTTTGAAGAGTGAATGCAATCAGCTGGAGTAAAAAGCTAATGTTATGCTATCAATGAACTACAACACGTTCGCATGATGTTTAGTTGTCTTATTTAGCCACTTTTGAGCAACCATCTTTTTTAGCACACATAAAAGCCTCAAAATTCATGAGTGGGATATTTTCTGACTTATTTGATATTGTAGAACAAAACGCTAAAATCTCCTCAGCTTGTGTTAACCACAGACCTTATTTTAGGCATCTAACTCAAAACATACTCTCTGTTAACTCTGTTAAAATGACTCATTTCTGGGTTTTAGGACTCATTTCTGTAGCACTTGATTTCATCAGAATGAAATGACATAACATGAATAAACGTAACATGAATAAAAATTTTAAACATTACCTCGTCCGTGAACATGGTTCCTGCCTGAGTCACATTAGACACATTTTCAGCGGCAATGTTGAACACGGCAACTCCCATGATCCCACGCTACTTCACAACATCATCGTACTTTTGTTTTGATTGCGAGCCCCCTAGCGGCAGAAATAACATACAGTATTAGCCTGTTCTGGAAAGTATTGCCCAGATTGTGTAACAATTTGGACCTGCTGTTCAATTGAAACTGATTATAAAATGTAAGTTTTGCGCTTTCTGATGCCACACATTACTGCACGTATGGGTATTTTCCTTTTATTTTTTGCTGACAAAAGGAAAAAAAAAGACTTGCTGAAGCTCTACATTTCATTTCATACCTCTGAGTATTAAGCAGCTCACCAAAATGTGTAATAATTTGTGCTATAAATCTAAGATATGCCATCCTTTTAACTCGGGTGGGTTTAATTTCTCTCCTAGAAAGCATCAAGGGGACTTGAAATGCTGACTGCTGAATTCACCTACCTACTTTTTTCCCTTCTTTCTGTTCATCCCCTGTCCAAGATGTCTTCAGGGCTCCTGCTTTAAAGAGGAAATGAGAGAAATTAGAGAGATTAAATTGGGAACATCTCCCTTAATTTCCCATGAGGTTATACAGTATTATGTTAGAAGTCAGATACAGGGTAAAAGGTGTCTTCTCATTAAATGCCAGCAGTGCTCCATTTGCTGTGAACTAGATTCTTAATGAATATGCCGTTTCACAGCTGTTGTGTGTCCCTAAAATCCTGTGCCCCCACAGCACCTAATCATGCCTTGCTTCTCAGGCTTCTATGCTAATTGTTGTAATCAGCAAGCTGACAGGCTAGAAAAGTACCAGGCTGCATGATGATAGTGCATCACATGGGACTAGCTAAATGTTGGTAATCCTGATGACATTGAAGAATAGCCCTTTTCTCAAATCTGCCAATCTTTAAAAGCCAGCTGTGTCTGTGAGCGCTCTTTCCTGAAGCTAGAACAACTTTAGGATGTATGTTCAGTTTGTGGAACCATCAAATAATTATTATTATTTATCAGATTGAAGTTCACATTCTAGCATTGTTATTTCTGAAGAATTCGACTCAATTCATGTTCTTTTATTTTATTATTATTTTTTTTTATATAGCATCAAATCATGTCAGGATGCAATAAGCATCTTATTGGTCAACAACGTCAGCGCCCCATTGGTTCTCCGTAGAGCAGTTTCACATTTTAAAGCAAGAAATTCAATCTGCTTTAGGTGCTTTGCTTTTGTATATTGACTAACGTACGTCCACAAGTATTGAGTGAGCTGTCCTGAGGCTGTAATAGCATACAGTATATATATCAGTCAATCAATATACATCAGTCAATCAAACTTTTTGTACAGCATCTTTCATACAGGTTAGTTCAAAGTGCTTCACAGATAATTGAGAAGCCAAAAGTAAGACCAAACAACTGAACCGTGAAAAAAGAAAATACAAAAAATATAACAATCGGATAATTTGAGACTGATGCATGAGAGACAATTAAATGATAAAAAATGTAATAAAATATAATTAAAAGCTATAATAATAATGATAGAAAAATAATGTGAAGTAAAAATTTGATTAATTGAATAATAAAATGTAATAAAATGATACATATATAGTTCTGAATATGACATGATATAAAAATATCTGTTGTATATGTTTTTCTATATTGCATCCATTGGGATATAGGCTCGGCCTTTATTTATTTATTTCTCTATAATTTCACTTAAAACGGTTATGTTCATTTTGCACTCCAAATGCAACTTTGCATTTGTCATATTTAATTCACACAGGAGTAAAAAAATATAAGCTTTACCATGTGGTTATTTAATATAGACTATTACTACTAATACTACCACTATAAAACCTGCTATATCGTGATATATATATTTTTATCAAGATATGAAACTATCTGAATAGATAGTTGGCCATATTGCCCAGCTGTATGACACTATTGTAGTCGTACATTACGTCGTTGTACCCTTAGCTAAGCCCTTAGTTACTGTTGCTATGCCTGTCAAGCTATCCATTCTGGCACTGTAGTAGCAGGAAGAGCGCTGGTCTTTGATGCCAATTTTCATAGTGGACAAATGGCAGTACTACAACTTCCATGTCCATCACATGATGCGATTGCACCCAAAATCATTTTCCCATAGACAAACACTGTGAAAGAGACGTCTATAACTCAGCAGATCATTTGTTTTTTTGAAGTGAATCAACTTCCCAGTGCGAACACTTGAATAGCTTTCATTAAAATCTTTAAATCCTAAAAGTTGGAAAATGTTAGTTCAGCCATGACGACAGCGTGATGGCTGCTACTGCGTTTGCTCCATAGGCCCAGTGGATGCGGAAGATTGCCGGAAGATCTTTTCCCAGTCGGAAATCAAGCCGTTTTGGCATAATGCGCCATTGAGCTACTTTCATAGGAATGAACGAGGCCCCGCCTCCAACACTGCATCCAGTTCTCTTAATAAATCCATGGGTAGTAGTAGATGGCTAAAATGACAACTGTTGCCCGTAGATTTAATCAGCTGTCGCTACCTAGCTGGTTAAGGACCACATAAATATGCAGTGGATGGCAACATGTGGTACATTATGTAATGCCTAAAGACTGAGACTAAAGCTGCATGTTTCAGGCTAAAAGTCACCATCCTTAGTTCATGATCCATGTAGAAGACATGGAAATAGAGAAATGGTATTGTATTATTATTACAGAGTAGAGTCAGTTTTAAAAATGAAAGAAAATAATAAGTATTTTACGTATGAAAGGAGAAAGCAACGACTGGACAACCGTGGGACAGTGAACAGTCAATTTAGGTTTTAAATATTCCGTTATTCGTCTGTAATTACGATATGAGCTTGAAGTTAGAAAGCACAATGCTGATAATATCGAGGAAGTATTGCCTTTGTCTTTTATATTACTCACTTAATTTCCCTTCTTCTCTCACTCTCTTCCTACCTTTTTTTTTTTCCTCTCATCATCATCATCACGTGTTCCTTTCTCTCTTGTTCTGTCCCTTTGGCCTACTTGATTAATTGGACAATAGGGAGGGAAGTGAGGAGATCCTCACAGAGACCGTGGGGCCAAGGACAGTCAAGCCAAGTCACAGCTGATTAGTGTGCAAAGAGAAAGTAAATAGCAACCAGGGAAGATTTTTTTTTCATATGCATTTCAGAAAATATGAATGATGTATAGATTTTGAAGAATTTAGTGCTCACTTTGGTGTTTCTTGTCATTTGAGGGTTGTTGATCTCCGCTGGCTGCCACTGTTGGCATGCTATTTACTCATGACTGTACCCCTGCACTCATCTTTCCACCCGCTTTCTCCCCCTCGGCTGATAATGTGACCTTGATCACAGAGCTGCTACCCTCCCCACAGGGTCAACCCCCCCCCCCCTCCCCGCTTCCCATAATGAGTTGTTTTCCCACAGTGGGTGAACGGGACAAAAATGGACTGCAGAGGGAGAAAGAAAAAGAGAGGGAGACAGAGAGGATGGTCGAGATTAAAAGAAGGCTGGAATAGAGGGATGCACGAGGAGAGGAAATCAGAGGGAGGGAGTTCAGATGGAGAGAGAGTGAAGTGGTGGGTGAAAGTAGAGGAGAAGGAGGTGTGAGCCGGGCATGTGGACAGAACGAGAGGGAAAGAGAGCTTAGATAGGAACGAGAGAGAAAGAGAGAGAGGGAGAAAGGGGGATAGACGGGGGACAAAGAAGAAGTGCTGCTGGTAAGATACTTCATTTCTGTTTCACAGCTTGAATAACACCATGGTGCAAAGGATACTGGAGGTTATTAACTTTCTTTTCCCTTTAAACTGACACATGTGACTGCGCATGTACTTGTATGTTTAGATATTTTACTCTACTTAAAGGGTGTAAGTGAAGAGCTTTTTATAATAAATAGTAAATGCTGTGCTTTGTTTGAAGTGTAGATTGATTTTCCAAAACAGAAAAGCTGCCGAAGAAGAATAGAGGATTCCTAGAATAGAGCTGAGTGAAATCAGGTGTCTGCTGACGCTGACCTACTTCACATCTCGCTGTAAGGCAAAGTGATTTGAACTTTATCCACTAGTTGGTGTCCAAGATTTATATTTTTCTGGCTTGATGGCACAGTGGAATACTTATAATAGTGAATGTTATTAGGGGGAGTTTGTTAATGCAGCGGGAGTGTGGATTCAGAAGGCTTTTCTAAAGGGGACACTGTTTTCCATCTGTAATGCTTAGTTTGACCTTGTCTCCCGTGAACCTGCTTTTTGGACCAGGGGTGTAAGAAAATATTGGAAAAATTGAATGTCTTCATATAAATTGTTTGATGCTGTATCGATTTTACAAAACAGGTTTACAGGTTAGTCGATACTTAATTTCATTTATCTCCAGATTCTTGCCAATACACAGCCCTATTTTGGACATTTTGTTGATGTCTTGGCATCACAAGTTGCTTTTGCAATGTAGTGATTGTTGTTCAAGTTTGAGTTGTATAGTATGAGTAGTAATCCAGCATTAGTTGAGTTAATTATTAACATTTAGCTCAGTTTAAGAGGATAAATCATTACAAAACAATGTCACTGCATGTGTATGAGGCCTGTTGTTGTAGTTTATTTTGTTTAAAAATACAGACGCAAGTTTATTATTTTTTTTTTAATCTGATAGTTTTTTTTTATTCAGTTTGTCTCCAGTTTTGTGTTCTCAGATCATTTTTCAGTAGGCTAGCAGCATACGTTTTATTTTGTGTACATTTTATTGCTGTTGTCCGGTAGATTAGATCTTATTTGGTATCATAACATCGCAGACTGATTGCCAGAATATTTCAGCAGCGCTGGTCAAACATAATAAATTCCACATCTGCTTTGCTGGCTCAGTCTATCTGTTGCTAAAACATTGTTCGTGCATATGATGTTGCAGAGCTTAAACACATTAGCTAGACTGTGATGGGGGGGTCAGAGAGTAACTTTTGGTGTTAAAGCAGCACTGTCAGTGGCTGACTAGTTGGGAGGGTGTAATGCATTAACAGCAGTCAGTTAGTCACCGATTGAATTATTGATCAGCTGATTATTGATTCCAGCTATATGCTCATTTCTAGCTCTGCCAGCTGAATCTGAAACCAAGGACAGTTGGTGTTGCTTCCATTGCACACGTGTGAATAAAAACTTTTTAAAAATAACTTTTGCTTTATTAGGTCAAGAAACTAAATAAACCAGAAATATATTAAAAAAAAAAAAAAAACAGTACAACTAGGCACGCACTTACCCAACTTTTTGTAACAACATGGCAGAAAAAAATCTGAATTACAATTCAGCTGTAAACTGTTTTAACTTAAAAAAAAAAAACTTCAACAACAATTAAAATCCCAGTATATAATGTATGTGGTAGATAAACATTACGTGGTAGATCAACTATATCTGTTGATATTTTCATCTGTTGTTAAAGGGTACCACTGTGTGGGCCATTTTACTTCAAATACAAATGGATTGTTCATTTTTACATCATATTTTATGATACTGAACCACCTTCAGTATCTGGGCCAAGGTGGTCTCACCAGGAAGTCCATCCCATGTGAGTTAATCAGAGTATTCTTCTCTCCTTCTCCACAAACTGGACACCAATTTGTCCTCTGATATCCATATTCAGTGTTTTTCTATTTTTACTGACCTCTAACAAGAGTGTTTAACTAACTAGTCATTTCTCTTTCAGAAGCTGGGCCGTGACCCGTCCGATGAAGACTGCTTCTTTGACCTCCTTAGCAAGTTCCAGAGCAGCCGCATGGATGACCAGCGCTGCCATCTTGATGATCCACAGAATGGAGACAACGGAGAAGGTGCTGCGAACTCTGTGCCGTCCCTGAACGAGATAATAGGTTGGTTGAGAACACTATTCACGTTAATTTAAGAGGAGACACTACAGGTGAATTAACGAACAGATACCAGCATGAAACTTCCTCAGTTGATTACTTACATTTAGACAAGTACAAGTTTTATGAAATTTCATGTTTAAATATGCAAAGAAAGCATTATTTTGTCAAATATGTGCAAACTTGTATACATTTCCAAAACATAAATCTGATCATTGGATAAAGCCAGGTTCAAAATTCTTGTTTCATTTTGTCAACATATTACAGTCAGGTAGTTTTTACAGAGGGGATTTTGGATATCTCTTTTTATCACTCCCTAAATCAGAAAACACTGACAACAGCCATAAAAAAATAATTTTTGCTATGTTTTCAGGAAAAGAAATGTTCTATAAATCAGACTAAGAATGATATATAAGCAAAACCCTTTGTAAAACTGTAAAAGCCAGAATATATATAGGAATTAAACTGGAAACTTTGGTGTATGGAAATGCTACTCAAGTGGAGCTCAGTGAGGAAAAACTAAATTTGCAAAAATGGCTTTCAGTGATATGGATTGTAAAATTTAATACAGTCTATCACTACAGGTAAAAAGGGTAAGAACTTCAAATTATAGGTGTCATGACGTATCATCCAGAGGAGCCCGGAGTAGAGCCACTACTCCTTTGCGTTGAAAGGGGCCAGCTGAGGTGGTTCGTGCATCTGATCAGGATGCCTCCCGGATGCCTCCCATTGGAGGTTTTCTGGGCACATCCAACTTGTAAGAGGCCCTGGGGTAGACCCAGAACACGCTTGAGAGATTATATACAGTATCTCATCTGGCCAGGGAACGCCTCTGGGCCTGCCAGGAAGAGCTGGAAAATGTTGCTGGGGAGAGGGGTGTCTGGAAGCTGATGAAGATGGATGGATGGATGGATGGTGGATGGGTCATGATGAAACTTCCCCAGTTGATTTACATATATTAAGACAATTATTTTTTTGTATTACAAGTTTTCAGAAACTTTGTTTTAATATGCTCGTGAGGTGTTATCTTCTGCTAACAGTTGGAGGACAAATCTAGAGGTGTAAATAATTTGATTTGAATAACAACCGGACTCTTCTCTCTTCCCCTAGATTCTGCAATTACCACTTCCCCCCAGACAGAGGAGCTGTTTGATTTGATTGCTAGCTCCCAGAGCCGCCGCCTAGATGACCAGCGGGTTAATGTTGGTAACCTTCCAGGCCTGAGGATTACCCATAACAATCTGGGACACCTGGTGGGTGAGGGAGATCATCAGGAACCCAGCGACGACTTCTTCAACATGCTTATCAAGTGCCAGGTAAGGCCACAATTCACATAAGACAATCCTCTTAGATTCTTAATTAGTCCTATAGACCATGGTGATTGTTGGACAGACGATAGAGGAAGTTGCCCAGATAATTTAGTCACTTTCCACCACAATGTGCCTCAAGGAGGCAATATACAAACAAATTTTCTCAAATTTTTGTTTAACCACGATTTGCTATTATTTTATGAGTACCCATTGATTTCTGGGGTTCACCAATATTTTCTTTTATTTGCTTGCTTTTGATTTTCTTAGGTAAGAAAAAATGTTACAAGTGGTTGAGAGCACTTTTACAAGTTGAGAAAAAAACTAGGGCTGTCAATCGATTAAAATATTTAATCGTATGATTGTCAGTGCTTAATCGCAAATTAATCACACTTTATAAATTAAAATGTAACTTAAAGGGAGATTTGTCAAGTATTTTATATTCGTATCAACATGGGAGTGGGTAAATAAGCTTGCTATGCAGTATTATTGGAAATCAATTAAAAACACAAAACAGTGTCAAATATTAGCATCAGAAAGCCTCACATGTTCTGCATTTAGCATAAAAATATGCTCAAATCATAACATGACAAACTGCAGCCCAACCGGCAACAACAGCTGTCAGTGTGCTGACTTGACTATGACTTGCCCCAAACTGCATGTGATTATCATAAAGTGGGCATGTCTGTAAAGGGGAGACTGGTGGGAACCCAGAGAACCCATTTTCATTCACATATCTTGAGGTCAGAGGTCAAGGGACCCCTTTGAAAATGAACATGACAGTTTTCCTTACCAAAATTTAGCGGCAGTTCGGAGCGTTATTTAACCTCCAAAATTTAAAGGAAGGAAGATTTAAAAAAAAAAAACATGAATATTGTATAATCAAGTTTAGATTATTAGGTGTTTTTAGAGTAATTATAACGATCGGATTATTAATTTTGTGGGCTAAATATATACTATTGGTCCATCGATCTTATTTAAGACTTTAAAAACCCAGATGTTGTTTGGATTACATACTGCTCTTAGATGCTTTTTGAATGTCCTGTGAACACCAGTACTTAAAATAACATGTTTACTTCTACTATCTACTACTATCTATCTCTCTGTCTGTCTGTTTACCCCTATTTCTTTATTTCTTTCATCTTCTCTTCAGTTCTTGAACATATGCCAGAGTATTGGCACACGGCACAACACCATAGTGTTTAGGGGGGCCTTAACTGTGCTAAATACCTACCCTTATATAGTGTTTAGGGGGTGTTGCCTAAGCTAATGATAAGCGATCGGCCACACAGCTCCACTTTATGATCAAGTGGGAATCATCATTCAGCACACCTGGGTAAGAGCAGATTTGGATAGTTAACAGCATTTAGTGCAACTGGTGTTGACTTCTCATATTTTTTTCTCTTAACAGGAAATTAAGAGAAAATATAAGAGAAATTAAGAGAATTTTGCTGCATATATCTGTAACTGTATCTATGTTTCTGACCGCAGTCCTCTAGGATTGATGATCAGCGGTGCTCCCCACCTGAAGCAGGCCCCCATGCCCCCACAGTGCCTGATGAAGACTTCTTCAGCTTAATCCAGAGGGTGCAGGCCAAGCGCATGGATGAGCAACGCGTCCAGCTGCCCTCAGATGACCAGGACGACCCCCAGTCCCCCGATCCAGAGCCATCCGGTGGTTTTTCCAGCTAGGACTCTGTGAATAATGCTGCGTAACTTCACGTCAAAGAAAATAAAAAAAATAAATAAGAAATGAAAGGGGGATGAGACAACATTTAAGACAGCACTGAAGGGTGAACTAACAAGATTTTTAATAACAAGATGAATTCCATGTGCAATAGGTGGTGCCCTGTCAAATGTTGCTCAATGTGTTATGTTCTAAATGTGTGTTAATATAACGGGAAGCAGAATTTAAGCTTGGGGGCGAGGGGTAGAAGAAAATACATTTGGGGTAACATGAAACAATTAAAGTACTCAATGCCTTAATCAGCATTTTTTTTTTCCCAGACTCAAGATTGTATTCCCTGGTGTCAGATGTGTTCTGTAGAGGCACACAATGGACATACAGTGTAATAGGAAGACCTACAGCATGAGTCGTGGGAATCACAAAGATTGATAGGAACAGAGTTGATGAGACATGACAGATGCACTGAAATCTAAACCAATTTTCTAGACATGAATGAAAATGTTTATACCAGCTGTATTTATCAGACAAGATGTACTCTGATCAATGCTGATTTTATCATCCAATGTTTGTGGTTTCCACGTCTCATAGAAAACTGGTGTTATTTGTGCAGTAACAGTATTAGGGATCATCATCCAGTGTTAAACAGGCTGCTTTGGTCAGTTAAAACTTTCCACGCTTTGATTTTTTCCTGACTTGGCCACGTTTAAATTGACTGAGTGAGAGATATAACTTGCCGCATAAATGTAATTTATGTGTGTTTTTTGCATTTATAAAAATGCATCTCTTCGCACAGTATGCAGTAACTGAGGTTACCAATCAAACAACATGAAACAGCTGCTTTCTTATAAGTCCAAGATTAGAGTTGTGTGATGATTCAAGCTCCAATTAAATGTTCCTGCTTCGCTTTGAAAGTAATGCTGCCCGTAATGTCCTCAACATCTGATAACAGACTACTGCTTACTGCCATTATTATCATTACTTCACATAGAGATAGAAGCATATGGGTCATATTTTGATGAATCTAATACCACGAACAATATTGAAGCACTAATTCTAGGTTGTGCTGACAGTGTGCTGCCCCCCTGTGGTCAAAACCTTGTATTACTGCTGTGAAATTTGGAGTAAAATCTATTTGGGATAAGGCATTCCCTGCTATTGAATATTTGGAGGACAACATTATAATAACAATATTGAGATCCAGTACAAGTATGACGATTCTGAGAAATTTCTTCTGGTTTCAGCAACAAAGTTTTGCCAACTTGTACCATAAATGAGGTTTTTGCACATCATTTCATAAAGATTACAGTGCATCATTATTTCAGGTCTGTGTACATTACACAATCAGCAAGAGAGCTACAAACTTCAGAAACATCTGTGTAATGGTACTTTAAAAAAAAAAAAATTGACCGTAACATATGGGCTTGCTTTTTATTCAAAAGCAGTGCATACCTCATTTTTGTACCTCAGAGCTCATGAATCTGACCCAGGATGGATCGTGTACCAAGTTCATAGTGGTTATGTTTCATTCATCTGTCTTTGATAAACAACACATTTGGGAGCTAAAGTTAATATTTTCTTTTTCTGATTTTTTGTGAATTAACATTTTTAGAAAGTACCCGGTGCGCTTCTATTTGTCTTTGCCATAATTTGTACATAAAAATATATTTTATATTTATGTTCCATTTGAGGACATGAATATGTCCCCTCATGCTTTTAATAAAATGTTTCAGATGTTTATTTGGGCTCTATTTTTATTTAGTTTTTGTCAAATTAGGAAAAGCGTAGTTTTTGTTAAGCGTGCACATATCAGTTCTTGTTAAAGAGTACATATGCTCTTTTCAGAGCACCTGCCCTCCTGATAAGCCCAGCCTGCTCTGATTGGTCAGCTCCACCCATCCTGTCAAAAGTGGTAAATTTGAATATATTTATCTGAGTATCTGAATATTGATAGTTGATGATGATGGTTGATTAGTGTCTGTAGCTGAAAGTATGCAGGAGTAGTGAAAGTCAAAAACCATGCAAGAAATAGATGTTCATGTGTTGAAAGGAGCCAGTTGCGGTGGTTCGGGCATCTGGTAAGGATGCCTCCTGGGCGCCTCCCGAGGGAGATGTTCCAGGCACGACCAGCTGGGAAGAGACCCCGGGGACGACCCAGGACTAGGTGGAGAGATTTTATCTCCACACTGGCCTGGGAATGCCTCGGGATCCCCCAGTCAGAGCAGGGGTCCCCTTGCTGGAGCTGTTGCCCCTGCGACCCGACCCCGGATAAACGGTTGAAGATGAAGATGAAGATGAAGTTGTTGAATAAAGTTAAAGAGCTGATCCCAGCTGGCATTGGGTGAAGGCGGGATACACCTTGGACAAGGTCGCCTCACCAGTCCATCGCAGGGCACATAGACAGACAACAATTCATGTTCACATCCACACCTACAGGCAATTTAGAGTCATCAATTAACCTGCATGACTTTGGACTGTGAGAGGAAGCTGGAGTACCCAGAGAAAACCCACGCTTTCAGGGAAGAACATGCAAACCACACAGAAGAGCCCAAAGCTGGATTCAAACCTGAGACCCTCTTGCTGTGAGGTGAGAAAGCTAACCAGTGCACCCGAAATGTGAAATGACTTGCTTAAAAATGTTAAAGATCAAAACTGCATCATCTGAGGAAGATAAGAGCTGAAATACATTGCTAGAGAAGCTGGAAGTTAAACTGTAATACTGTCAAAAATGGTAAATTTGAATTTTCCTGAATAGGCGGAAAGAAGAAATGCTGTTTATGAATATCAGGCAGATGAACTGCATTGAACATAGAGAGAGACAGACAGAGTAGTACTTAGTGAAATAAACCTTTAAAAGCACAAGTCGTCAGACATAAATTGGTATTTGAGTGGATTAAACCCTTTAAAACTACAGGTCGTTAGACATTTCTTTGCTAATAGACTAAATTATTAGAGAGATGGAGAGCACATGTTGCTAAAAGTTTAGCTTAGCCTTCTCCTAACTGTAGCCGTCAGAGCTGCTGCCGCGATGAGCCCACTGGTCCAGCTGAAGGTTGAGCAGCTAGAGCGGTGTAGAGGAAAATGTTGCTAATGGTTTAGCTTAGTCTTGTACTAACCGTAGCTGTAACAGAGATGTGCTCACAGAGATGAAACTACTTGAGAGATGAAAAATTTGCTGATAAGCTAAACTGAGAGATGGCGAGACAATGTTTCTAATAGACTAAACTATTCGATCGCTAGAGACATGTTGCTAACAGTTTAGCTTAGCCTTCTGCTAACCGTTTGCCATCAAAGCTGCTGCAGCGATGGGCTTACTGCTCCAACAGAAGACTTCACGGTATGTAATCTTTCTAATTATGTACTTTCACAGTCTTATACTTCAACAGTTTTACTACAAATGCCAACTTTCTTGACTTGCAAAATTATAAGACAACACCATATGTGTGATTCATGGTGCAATTCAAAAAAAAAATCAAAAAAGACCACAAAATATTTTTCTCTCTCCTTTGACTATTGTTCTTATTTTTATCCAAAATAAGCTCTGATGGTGGAGAAGAGACAGAGAAAGAGACCAGAAGGAGAAGGATTTCACTCCTTTATTTAACATTATCTAAGTTGGTAAGTAGCTAACTAGCTAGCTAGCGTTCTGGCAAAAAATTGAATCGAAGGCAATTGGATTAGCAACTAGCTAGCAAGCTAGCTAGCTAGCTAGTTAACTAGCGGGCTAATGCTATTGTGCTATGTTTAACAGGTGAATTTGGTGAGTAGGCCTACCACTACCATCCACTTTGAAACCAAAATGAAAATGATATACAGTGGGCTAGATGAGCTAGCTCATCCATCTGGCAAGCAAACACATAACACTAGCTAATGTTAGTGTTTCATACTGGTTAATGTTAGCTAGCGTTAGCATGCTGTCATATTACTGATATATCAAACTAATAGGCCTAGCTGGTGATATCTACTCTGAGAAAATAGTTAATTGTAACATTGACACTGTAAGCCACTGATACCTTACAACAGCTTTAGCTATAAAGTTACCTACTTGCCAACTTTGCTTAGCTAAACCATTTTACCATAGCTACATAGGTATCTGACTAGTTTCCAGAGATTATTCCCACCCTGAGCAAGAAGAGCAAAATGGCAGCCCTGTGAATATGGTAAATTATTCTGTGGTCGCCAGTGCTCTGCCCCACAAAAATAAATAAATAACCGAATAAGTAATGTAAGTTTCATAGCAATATCTAGCTAATTAGCAAACGTTAGCAGTTTTATTCTAAATTAGCCACCATAAGCTAGACTCATGCTAACTAGACCTAATAAGACAATTGCAGTACAGTTGTACAGGGCTTATATCATTGTGTTATTTGGTGTTTTATCAATGATACTGTCTCTCTCTGAAAAAAGAAAAACAAAACAAACATGTCACATGTCATAACATGTCACAACAGGGTCTGGTATTATACATAATGTGTCTCTGCCACGGCTTACTGGGACACTTGAATGGAACAGCATCATCATTAATATTAATTACACCTGTGCTTTTTATGCCATGACAAGTCAAACGATGTGTCCAAAACCACTTCCAGTCACTACTCTATAGTTTAAATGATAGATACTCTATAGTTTACTCGAGTAAGCTAACGATTGTGAATAAATAGAAATTTCAGACACGTATAAATCATCATCATTTGACACTGACAAGTATCACACAACTTTGACACAATTGTGGGATTTTTTAGGGCACTATTCAGTGCTTACAGACTTTGGGCACTGAAACAAAATGGCATAAAGTAACATGTTTAGTATGATGTATAAGAAGTGACCTCAGACAACTAAAATGTCTGCCATGAAAATGGTCAACAAAATGTAGGTGTAGCAAGACAAACAGTTTCAGCCTGCTTCTTAAAACTTGTTATATCCTATAAATGTTATAAATCAGTGAGACTGCCTGTCAGGATTCACTTCTTTCATTGAGTTTAGTGAAAGTTGTGTTCTTGGTACATAGGGTGTCAGACATGTAAATGGATAATGTGTTTTGTTTTTTTTTTTGCTTTTTTTTCACGAAAACTATGTTATGTTTAGAATGAAGATGTCTTCAGCTGCAGTACGCCATGAAGGAGCAAGATACAACGGTTTCAGAGCCACCTTTCAAGCCTACAGGAGGTGGGTATTTGGTGCTTGTATGATAGTGTATTTTTCTATTGTCAACAAATCCTGTGTGCTGACTCAAACCAGGAAGTTGATGCTACTAACAAGTATTACATGTGTGTCAAAGCCTGATTTATCTTGTTTCTCTGTCATACGGCTCCATTGTTGTCTAAAACATAGCAATGAGCCACACTGTTACACTGGGTCCCTTCATTACCATGAGCACATACACAGTAGTTTATTTTACCTCAATCCCACTACATTGTATGGAAAAGTAAAAAAAATAAATGAAAAATAAATATAATGTCAATTTAAACAATGATATTAAATGATATTTCTGTTTTAATTTGTGTCTTTATTTATCTTTGTATTAATGCCCTTGTTTATTTACTCTTCTGTAAAATTTTCCTTTTATTTATTTATATTATTTATTTATTATATTATTTATATATATATATTTTTTTTTCCTTCCACCCATCAGCACTAACTCCCATTGCATTGAACCCAATCATGCATGTGTTATTGACTCCGAAGCCCAGAGCGGCTGTCGTGACTAAACCTGGGCAAACTGGTCAAGCGCTCCACCCCATCCCAGGGTATGAGAGCACCAAGGAGGCAACACCCAGATAGCCATCAGAGCCGCCGGGCTGCACGCACACCCAGATGCCCAGAGGAGGCAGTGGCCGACACCCCCCGGGGCACCCCGAACAGGCCCAGGGGGCACGAGGCCCACCCACCACTCAACACCCAGCTCCAGCCCACACAGGCAGAGGGAAGTGGGGGAGAGGTGGAAACGTTCTCCAACCTTGATGCGCAGGGCCCCAGGACCAAAAGGGAGGGGGCGAGAGGGGGCCCCACAAACCAAACAGGCCCCACCAATGCGGCCACCACCGGCAGCCAGAGCAGCACCCCAGCGGCCACCCCAGACCCGCCACAGGCCGGCCGCCCATGGCACCCTGACACCAGAAGGGAGACAGGGCCACATCTTCACATCTGAAGCTGAACTGTTTTGGGGACCAGGCTCACTGTCAGTCTCCAAAATAAAGAAAGAGATAAGAGGTGAAAAAGGGAAATTTGTGCAGATATAAAGACATAAATAGATGCATAAATACCTACATTTAAAAAACAAATACAAAATGAATAAAGAATAAATTCCAAAATAAATACATTTTAAAAATCAATAAAAATATATATCCATAAAAGATAAAAGGGAAAATTAAACAGAAGAGTAAATAAATAAAGGAATTAATACATCTAATGATATTTATTCATTGAGTCATTTATTGATTTATTTATTTTTTTTTTGCAGGTTCCATCCTCCATAACACTGTGCTGCTGCTGGAACTACTGGAGCAAAGGTCGATTAATCCATAGCTTAAAATCATCCCCAAGAAATGCACTATACATGTAGGTATGTACAGATGTGTGTAAATGCAATATGTGTATGTATGCACGTGTATACAGTATATACTGTATACACTCACCAGCCACATAATGAAAGTAGACCTTGCTGGTAAAAGGTTGGACCCCCCTTTTGCCATTTGCCTTTAATTCTTCTTGGCATACTTTGAACAAGAAAACATTCCCTAGAGATTTTGGTCCATATTGACATAATAGCATCAAGCAGTTGCTTCAGATTTGTCAGCTGCACATCTATGATGCAAATCTCCTGTTCCACCATATCCTAAAGTTGCTCTATTGGACTAAGATTTGGTGACTGTGGAGGCTGGTGGAGTACAGTGAACTCATTGTCATGTTCAAGAAACCAGTTTGAGACGATATGGGCTTTGTGACGTGGTGCATTATCCTGCTGGAAGTAGCCATCAGAAGATGGTACACTGTGGTCATAAAGGGATGGACATGGTCAGCAACATGCATGTAAACAATGTTCAGTTGGTATTAAGGGGCCCAAAGTGTGCCAAGAAAATATCCCCCACACCATTATACCGCCACCACCAGCCTGAGCTGTTGATGCAAGGAAGGATGGATCCATGCTTTCATATTGTTTATGCCAAATTCTGACCCTGCCATCTGAATGTCGCAGCTGAAATGGAGACTCATCAGACCAGGCAATGTACAACTGGCAGAGTTAAAAGCTTAGCTGCATTCCCTAAAGAAGCTAAGAGCTGAAATACATTTTTAGAAACGCTAGAAGCTAAACTGTAATACTGTCAAAAGTGGTAAATTTTAATGTATTTATCTGGATATTGGAATATTTTGATAGTTGAATGGTTTCTGTAGCTCAAAGTATGCAGGATAGTCCAAAAAACATCTTGAAGTTGTTGAATAAAGATTCAAAGAACAATACGATGACAAAAAAATAATTGCAAAACATTGCTGAAACTGCAGAAATATGAAATGACTCGCGTAAAAATGTTAATGTTAAATGCTAAAGTAGTAAACACACACAGACAGAGAGAGAGAGAGAGAGAGAGAGAGACAGACAGAAAGAGAAACAGACAGAAAGAGAAACAGACAGACAGTCAGTTTGTCAGTCAGTTGTATTTGGACAGAATCAACTTTTAAAACTACAAGTCCATAGACAAGAGGTGGTATTTAGGCAGAATCAACCTTTAGAGAGTCTAATCAGCCAATCAGAAACACCTGTTTGTGTCTGAAAGTGTTGTCATGGTTGCAGTGAGACAGCATTCAGTTACTGTCACATAATAATAATAATAGCATCAGACATATCCACAAGTCTAAAGTCTTGTAAATTTTTATCCACTGTGGGACTAATAAAGGAATATCTTATCTTATCTTATCTTATCTTATCTACTTTGACATTTTTTAAACTTTCCTAATGTGTAGTTACAGGCCAAAACCTCCAGTACAACTGTTTCCATAGCGATGGCATTTTTAGAATGTGTTGGATCCAGTAGAATTTAAGCTAGAACTGCCAGCTTGATATCAGGCCACAGTGATACTTCAAAGCCACTTGTTACTTTTCAATTCGTAGTTTACACAGCCACTTCAGTCAAGCTGTTGGATATTTCTCTAGTTGTTCCCGTAAAACTCTAAGCAAGCATGTTTAAATTGTGTCGTTGCTGTTTAAAAAAGGTATGTTTTACATGTGTTTTACAGTTTCTAAGATGTTTATGTTAACTTATAAATCAGGAACATTAGTATTAGTGGTAAAATTATTAAATTAAGTAATTGCTGTTAAATTTGTTTATTTCTCTTTAGTCTCCAGAGAAAAATAAAAAAGTTCCTGAGAAAACAGGAAGCAGGAAAGTGCCGCTCCCCAACATTTGTGGCAGGTAAGAAATTTTCCTCATTAAGACAGTAAACTGGAGACATAGACAGACATAGACAGAGTTTGTATACACACATGCACGTGCACACACACACACACACACACACACACACACAGGCTCTGTTCAGTGTGTCACAGCCATTTCAGGGCTTCAATGGATCAGGGCCTTAATTAAGGTTATTGATTACACCTGTGATCACTCTGAAATGACATGTCAATATGGCTGCTGTGAAAAAGGTCGAATATAAAGACTGAGTTTTTGTTGAATGGTGTTGCAGTAACATGGCGGCCATTTGGCGTGATTCGCCATGTAACAGGAAGTTGTTGTAACTTTAGCATACTTTGTCAGATCTGCTCCAAATTTCTCATCCAGGATGGTGGTCCAGGCCTGAGGTCATTTACATGACAACATAGACTCAGAGCCCCACAACTAGATGTTAGCCACGCCCCCTTTCATAACTCCTGAACCGTTTGTTGTAGATCCTTTTGGGGGGTTATTATTTAATTATATAATATATAATAATAATTATTATTATTAGTGGTATTATTGTAATAATAATAACGGTAGATCTCTGACACGCTTGTGAAACTGCACTAACATAAGCTGCAGTGTAAAACCGCTGTACCGCCAGCAGCGGTCTGACTTCCGTTGCTCCTAAAGTAATGTTATGGTATGGATGGAGGCGAACAGCATTACTGCAGTCTTGGAAAGGGAGGAGTGAGAGGAGGGTATTCAATTGATTGCAGTCTGCAACCGCACCACTAGATGCTGCTAAATCCACAATACACAATGTACCCTTAAATGTTTAATCAATTATTCAAATTATTGTCAGTTTTTTCAAACATTTCCTGTAAATGAAGTCTGACTCTTTCTCTCACCAGTGTCACCAACCCAGATGAAAGCAGGAAGCAATCAAGGAAGACTAATTGGCAGCACAGGCTGTTCGGCAGACCAGTGGTATGTTTTACAGGAAGTGCCAAGGCCTCATAGTAACATTTTTATCATTTGTAGGATTTGTATTTAGACTTTAGAAATAAAAGATGCTTAACATGGTTCATTCTAATGTTCCCTATTAACAGAAGAAGAAGAGCTGGATTGGCATTATGGAGAGAACATGCTGCTGTGTAAGTTACACACACACACACACACACACACACACACACACACACACACACACACACGAGCAGTGTCACTGTTTCACCCTAACAACACATTTATCGGTCCGTATTTGTACATTATGTTAAAATGAAGTTACTGTAATATTGACCATCGAACCTCTGTTCCTTCACAGAGAAACAATAAAGTCGCTCCAGTGTCGGTCCCACCCAATCATAAGACAGAGTACAGAAAAGTGGAGAAGGAGGCAGGGAGTAAGAAGAAGGAGGTGCCCGTGGAGCCCGTGGTGCCTGTGGTGCCCGTGGTGCCCGTGGTGCCCGTGGTCAAGGAGGTGAACCTGACACAGGACAAAAGGGAGTCATCCTCCAAAAGGTCAGTCCACCAGTACCACCACATTGTCTAAGTTCTTACTCAAAACCACCTCAATAACAAGAGAAGTAATCAGGATTGGACATCAATACTGTTTTGGTAACAACTGAAATCTGTCCATAGCACCATCCAATGCTAGCGCTAAATGTCTGATCAGATTTATTTATTTATTTATTTATTTATTTTTGTTGCCTCTTTAGGCAGTAGTTTGCATACATGTGCAAATGTGTCATACTAGGGGTGGGGGAAAAATCAATTCACCTATGTATCGCGAGTTACTATTGTTGTAGTCTGAGTGATGTGACGCCATACCTATTCTGTATCGATCAAAAGCAAAACAAACCACAGCCAGCCAAAATGAAAAACGTGGAAAACAGCGGAGGGTCTGCATGGATATATCCTGCACCCTCACATGTTGAATCCAAAGTGGTAAACACATACAGTAAAGTATGGAAACAGTTTGGGTTTCACACATGACAGGAAAAGCAGAGCTAGAGATGGTGGCTAAAGATGCATGCTAACTCTGTCATGGACAGGAAACATAATCATACTGCAGTAACATGCAGTCAAGTATTATATTAAATGCATTCAAATCGCCCCAATGAAGTTGACCATGGATGGAAAAAGAGAACGGAGCTGACAGAGAGCTAAGTTAGCTTAGCGAAGTTAGCAGAAGTATAAATGTGTGACCACATACCGTCTTCTAAATAAGGTGTTAATGAAGGGAACTGTATACACAAAATACATATATGGAAATGTGATTGATTGGATTATATTAACCAGAAGTATAAAACATTACATTTCCCATATAAATAAAATTTCTGAGGGAAATGTCTTTATTGTTTTTTTTATTTTTTATATTTTCCTAGTTTTACATGATGCCATCATCTTCACTCTAGCTTTAAAACTGAGCCCATTACAAACTCTGAATAATTATTAAATTAATTGCAGAAGAAGAAGGATCAATATTTAGACTTGATCCCCTTTCCTGGCATTTATGCTCCAACATTTTTTTCATAAAAATATGTATCAGCTCTTTTGATACATGCATACCTGTCATGTTTATTGACCGTGCGTGTGTGTGTGTGTCTCTCTCTCTAATTGCTGTAGCACAATGCATCATGAGAGTCGCAGCGCTGTGACGCCGCTCCCTGAGAATCCGCCACTTCAGGTGAAAAACCTTGGGTGAGTAAATCTGCAAAAAACACACAACAAATAAAAAAAAATTGCGTTTTTTTTTTTGAGGAGGGTCTCAAAATCCCATTAGAACTTCCAAAATAAAATACAACAAATTATAAAAGTTATGATCTGCTGATCAGAGACGTGATGTCAAAACGCAGAGCTTTTTAGAAATAAAAAGGAGTGAGAAATGAACGAGAAATACATTCTTCCTACTTTTGCTTTTCATGAGATTTTGATATATGTACAGTTTTTCCACACAGGGAACCTCAGCAGTGCATGGCGGCTGCCTCGCAGAACAGCTGCATGTTTCATGTGTCTGGTGTTTGTACCAGCTGCGTTTCTGCAGTGTTTCTGCTGCTGCTGCCACCTCTTTTTATCTACTTAGTCTGCCTTTCATAATAGCCATTTCATTTCAAAATACATGTCATTGATATTTTTTTCAGATAAAAAAAGGTTAAGAACCGCATGGTCATTTGTAAATAATTGAAATAATCCACAATTAAATATGTAAGTGTTCTACAACACTGTCCTGCACATAGAATAATGTCCACAGAAAAAATGCTTTGAGGGCTTTTATTTTGAAATGAAAAAAAAAGAAGTGTTTTTTTTTTTTTTTTTTTTATAAATCTATACGTTTTGGAAACATGTGGATCACATGGCTGTGTGCTCTAACTTAACAGCAGGTTCTTCAGCCGCCACATGATCTTGACGTTCCCTCTGTGGACACACTGTTAGAATAAGACATTTGTTGCCCTGTCACATCATCACTAAACCAAAGAAATCAATAATCAAAGTAAAATCTAAAAAGTAAGAAATAATGAGACCCAGGTTGTCACTTCAGAGTTTTCTGATGTTGTGTTTGTGTGTCAGGTTTCCCAATCTAGGCCAGACCTGCTATATGAACTCCAGCCTCCAGAGTTTCACCACATTGGTGGGCTTCATCAAGGACATCATCAGCCAGATGAAGGTGTGGATAGCAGTGCCTCAGGCTGCATTACTCAGGTACAGCAGTCACACACACACACACACACACACACACACACACACACACACACACACACACTAATTCATATACAGACACAGAATAACAGCAGAAAACTCACCACCCCTATCTTTTTCTTCACCCTCTGCAGACATTTCATAGACGTTGTGCAGTTTCGATACTTGGACAACAAGAAGCTCAAAGTCAAGGCCCTCCGTGCCGTCAAGACCATCATCTCAAAGAGTGATGATGAGTTTGCAGATAACAGCCAGAAAGTGAGTCACCCAGTTTGGTTCATGCTGTTTCACCTGCTCCTAATAGTTTGTCCTCTGTGCATCAAACCCACTGTGTATGTATCTGTGTCCAGGATACACACCAGTTCCTGATGACTGTTGTGACTCAGATCAGGAGTTTGTCCACGCTGCTGAGGAAAGCCGCCACTGAACTGGGACAGAAATATACATGCCCTGTCGAGAAGCACCTGGTGTTCAACATGCAGAACACCAGGACCTGCAACAAGTAAGACCACATAGATAAACACGTCACACAGCAGGAGGTTGCAGGAGAAAGAGCTCACAGCTGAACACAGTTTTGGTCTCCTCATGCATTCATTTTACACTGTACAGACAGGCCAGCATTTCCGGCCTTTTCTCCATTACTTTAACCTGCATAAACTCAAAGTACTGTTAAACATTTCCACATTCATATCTTTCCTCCTTGAATATTAAATGAGGATGCCAAAGAGAATTTGAAAATCTGAAACTTACTGAACAATACAAGTCATATACCGAATCCTTGCTCATCTTTAAAGGGTCAGTTCAACAAACAATAACACATAACGTAACATTCACTGACATTTATGCTTTGCCACATGGAAAATTGGAATCAGATGCAAAAAAGGGGCAAATTGCACTAACTTGCAAAACTTAATGGGCATGTTTGCACTGTAATATCATTCGCACAATATCTTTTGTGAATCGGACCTTGAGACGGGGCAGATGGTAGCAAGTGATGCGCAATTCATGGCACTATCAGTGGCCGCAATACATTCTTCGTGAATGTGCCTGTGCGTGTCCAGTTCATTGATTATCCCAAGCTACCTACATGGAAGTTGTAATGTTGTGTTGTTGTTGAAACTGTTTGAGACGGGTATTGATTTAACTGTAGGACTGCAGGACGTAGTTTGTTTGGTGCCGTTGATGAACTGCATTACAATGAGAGGTGTTTCAGACATTTTGTCAAACCATTTGGTGGAAAAAATATATTCAACAAAAACCATAACATTGATTATAGTCTTCATGATGGTAGGATTTATTGCAGGAGTGTTAGCATTAGCTGGGTGTACCTGATAAACTGGCAGCTTGGGCTGTGTCTGAAATGACTCCTTTGTTTACTCATTCACTACTGCCTTTATAATGACCACTCTGAGGACACTTTTCAAGCGGTGGATAGTAAATGTAGTGCACTACAAAATAAAAAGGGAGTAATTTTGTGCGCAGCCCTAAGTGTATTTTTAGTGGTCTTGAAACGTGCAAAATTTGTTTTATGAGCTGATGTTTTGAAATATGAGTCTTGATCAGCTGAGTCCATCTGGTCCACGTGTGCTTTTGTCATGTAGCGGTAATTTTTGCGTGTACTTTCCCTTTAATGTGCAGGTGTGGAAACAGCACTCAGCGCAAGGAGTTGTTCACCAGCCTGTCTGTCGAACTGTTGCCTGGGGGCTCAGTCCAGGACTTGATCCAGAATTACCTGAAGGTAAGACCCACCTCCCTCAGTGAAATGACACACGCACACACACACACACACACACACACACACACACACACACACACACACACACACACACACACACACACACAGTCCTTGTCCTTGCATGTCCAGTGTATATCTGACAGTATGTTGTTTCTGTGCTGTTCTTAAGGAGACACAGTTGGACTTCAGGTGTGACTGTGAGGGCAAAACATCCAGCCTTCAGTCCACCTTCGTGACACTGCCCAAGTGAGTGACAATGATAGTGTTGTTGATTGATTGGTAACACTTTATAATAAGTAAATTAATATTTAATTAAGCTTAGTTAATACTACTACTCAGTGGTTAATACCAACAATCTTGTAGCACAGATCATTTGTTGATCATATCTACATCTTGTCCACAGAGTGCTGATACTGCAACTTATGCGTTTCTGCTTCGTCGACGGTTGTCAGAGTAAACTGAATGACTCAGTTAAACTCTCAAGGGAGCTGACGCTGACCTCCAGCCAGGTAGGAAATAACTCACCTGAGTTCAAATAGAGCTTTTTAGGCTAACACAAATCACCTCAGTGTAGTGGGCTAAAGTTACACATTGACAATGTCATCTCGCTGCGTTGTTGGATGCCAGAATCAATATTGCATACATTTGAGATGACGAATGGTGATTCAAGCCTCTTGCGAGCTACAATATCAATGAAGTATTTCAGAGATGGAGAGAAAAGGCTGCTAATAGTTTAGCCTAGCCTTCTGCTAACTGTAGCTGCGGTTGCTGCAGTGATGAGCTCAGTGCTCACACAGAAGGCTACGCTATTAGAGAGATGGAAAAAATGTTAACTGCCCACAAAAAGTCATCATGTTTACTAGCAGAAAAGGAACCATTTTGGTCTGTGTGTATTGGTGTTTTATGTTTGTGTGTGTGTGTGTAGCTAACTGTTGTTAACTGTGCTCTTTCTCAGGGTAATGGTCGGTACAGGCTGGTTAGCATCATCAGCCATCTTGGCTCCAGCGTGCATTTTGGTAAGACGATCACACACTAAACTCTGAAGACATTCTGTGGTCCTCAATGTTGAGTGTTTTGTTACATCTGTTATGTTGTTTTTTTGTTGAGATGAGCACTGATTGCTCATCTTGATGGGCCTTTGGGTATTACATGTTTTCTTGTGCTACATTCTTATATTGCTCATGAAAGACATTATTGTTGTGTAAAAGTTGTTTTCTTGAGAAAGAGGGAGACATTAAATGTTTCATGTTCTTGATATTTGTTGATTAACTGTTGTAGTAGTTATCCTTTATAATCTCCACATGTTAAGACACCTGAACTAACAGCTGATTTGTCTCCTGTTAGGACACTACATCAGTGACGGTGTGCATCCAGATTCTGAGCAGGGTGACCCTGCTGATAGATGGCTGACATATAACGATTCATCCGTCACACCTACAACTGGTGCCTCTGTGTGCCGGCAGCGTGAGCAGACTGCCTACATCCTTTTCTACCAACAAATATAATAAGGATCTGCACAAGGTAAGGATACTGGAGCCCATACATCAAAATCTGGAAATCCCCAAAGCCACCATGGAAATTGGTGGCATCTTCTCCCCATTTTTGGCTGAAGAGAAGGTAAAGATTGCTAGTTCTGCAGCAATTAAGGAAGGATAAGAAGTGAAATAGCAAATGCACCGGTTTATTCATCTTCATATTGTTACGCCCATCAACTCTTAGGTCATCTTTGTTTTTGTCTTTTCATTTTAACTATTGTTCACTTCCTGTTTTACTTTGAAGTCACTAACCTCCCTCTTGTTTCAGATTCACTGCACTTCCTGCCCTTGTGTGTCTGCATGCCCCCTGACCTACGTTCCATCATCTCACCTGCGTCTGATTGTCTACCCCGCCCCTGATTGTGTCCACTTGTGTCTCATTATTCACTCCCCCACCAGTATATAATGTGTCCTCCCTTCCTCATGTGGCCAGTCCATCTTTGATCCTTGTGTGTTATCGTACCAGCCTTTTTTATGACGCTGTTTTAGGCAGGGTGCCTTGCCTGCAGATTTGAATTTGTTTGCCTGATTTTTTGCACTGCCTGTTTACTGAAACTTTTTTAACAACATTAAAGACTTTTATATTTTTGAAAACTCTGCTCTTTGATTTATGCATTTTAGTCCTGCCCACACCTGTATTCCCAGTCGTTACACATTTAATCAGAAAGAAGGGGCGTTGCCTTTGAAATGATGAACTGTATACAAGATAAGGAAGATTTGTCTTTGTTATTGGTCAAATAGAGACAACTGAAATATCTTTGATGAACATTTATTATCCTCCAGATGAAGGGCCTGAAGTTATGACTCAGGGAATAGAGTTAACACTGACACAAGGCAAAGGAATAATTATAATTTGCGGGGACTTAAATTTGGTCCTCAATACCAACTTAGATTCAACAGCTTTAAAAGCTTTAAAAGTTGCTGTTTAAAAAGCTGAAAAAACTGGCAAAATGTTAAAGAGTATATGTCCAGAGATAGGATTAATAGATGTATGGAGAACATTACACCCTACAACTAGGGACTGTACATATTATTCAGGAAGACCTTCCACATATAATAGATTGGATTACTTTTTTATGTTTATAAAAGATATTTCATACATTAGTAAATGTTCAATCGGAACACAGATTTTATCAGATCACGAAACCAAAATGTGAAGTGAAACTCTACAAAAAGGGATACACCTATTGAAAATGAATAAGTTTAAAGAATAAAATGCCTTAACAAATATTTTAAACTGAGTGATATGGGGAAAATAATGAGACAAAACAAAAATGGAAATGTATTTTGAAAAAAGTCCCTTCACATCAAAATGAGTCTGTCATAAAACCAATGACAAACAGAAGAAATATCAAGACAAATAAAGAAACTAAAAAGGGTAAGACCCCAGGTGACGATGGTTATAGCAATGAATTTAACCAAGAACTAAGAGAAACGTTGATACCATCCTACATAAAGTTTATACTTTCGTGTTAGACTCGGGAAATGGGCACCAACCTGGAGCTCATCAGTAATTACTGTCATTTCTAAAGAAGGCAAGGAAGCAACTGTATGTTCATCGTATAGGCCAATAAACACACATCAAAAAATATTGTCATCAATAATACCAGAGAGGTTAAAATAAATAATGCCAAATATTATAAATGGAGACCAGGGTGGTTTTGTTTCAAACAGATACTTAGCAGATAATATAAGAAATGTAATGGAACTGTCAAAAAAATAATAAAGATTTGCTTGTGTTAAGAGTTGACGCAGAAAAAGCATTTGATAGGGTGCTCTGGCGTTACATTTATAATACAGCCGAAGCTTTTGGCTTTATTTCATGGTTACAATTTATGTATAAAAATTCTCCAGCACAAGTAAAAGTCAATGGCATCCTATCAAGACGGCTAAAAATACACAAGGGAACCAGACAGGGAGACCTCAATGTCAGGCCTGACAAGAGGATCTTAAGTTGGATTTAATAATTTAATCAAAGCAAACAAATATGGCGGCTTAGCTGCTCCTGACCTGCAGAGGTATTTTAATGCAACACAAATAAATGTATGATAAATAATGACATGGTGGAAAGACAGGGCAGAAGCAAAGTGGCTTTCAATTGAGAAAGAATCCGTACCTATATCCATAAAAAAAAGTTTAATAAATAAATAACTAAATAGTTATAATAGTATGCACTTGCACAAAAAAATATATAACACACTAAAATAAAGGGGAAAAGCATAATAGGTCCTCTTTAAGTTTAGAGGAGTTTACAGGAGTAACTGACCTCTGTTGCACAGAAATATCAAACATTTAGTACATTGGAAAATTACTGGATTTCCCAAACTCTAATCTCTGGTGCATCACCAAGATTCAGTGGCAATGTAAATCATTCATTTAAACAATGATATTTATTCAGCCTTTTCATTGTTAAATTGACAGTTTATTATGTTAATATTATCTATTATGCTTTTGTGCTTTTTCCCTTTTCTTGCCTGAAGTCCTGCCTTTTATTTTGTAACATGGTAATGTCGCCAAGTATCACATTTGCATAACTGCAAGTTTGGCATGCCCACAAACAATGTTAATTAGAGTGGAGCTCAAGCACAGTCCAAAGAGTTTGGTTTGGTTGAGCAGTCACAACAGCTGACCAATCAGAGTAGACCTGGCTTATCGGGAGGGCGGGGCAGGAGCTCAAACAGAGTGTTTCAGACAGGGTGAAAAGGGGTGCTGAAACACAGCCGGTATAAGAAGAGAAAAAAAACCCCATTTTTTTTTTTTATATTAAAGCATGTGAACATGTTCTAGTAGAAACCCAAAATACAAGTATGCACCTGAAAATAAGCATAATAGGTCCCCTTTAAGTCATGAACCAAGCATGTCTAATTTATCTCAATTGTTTTTCCAGTTCAATGACAACCACTTCTAAAATGATTATTATGGCACCAACACCCTCTCTATGATATAAGCTTTCCAGTTTCCAATATTCTGTTGGGCCTGAATAATAAAAGTGAAGCACAAAATTACAAAAGTGTCAGAGATTACTGCCCCCTCCCCTCCTCTGCCTCTAATTTCACCCATGCTTCCTCATGTCCATCATCCTCCCTCCCTCCATCCATGCCCTCACTCTCCTTGCCTGTGCGTCCACCCTCTTACCCAGAATGCAACGCGAGCTGAGCAGGCTCAGCTGAGCTATAAAAGGGATAGCAAGGGGGAGGGAGGGCTGCCGTGCAGTAGGAACTGTGCAGACACACACATACACGGGGATCCAGGGACGGCAGCCCCTTGCACTGGGATCTAGAGCCACAGCGCGAAAAGAGAGGTCAGTACAGAGGACAAAGGCTCCATAGAGGAGGAAGCATGGAATGACAGGGAGAGGGAGTGACAAATGGAGGGATGTCAGAGAGGGAGAAGGAAATGTGGGCAGCCAGAGTGGGCAGGGCTGTTTGATGGGATGGAAATAAGAGAGAATAACAGTGACTGTCGAGACACTTTGCTTAGTCACACTGTTTAAAATGGTTGTCAGAATCAGGCGATTCTGCATAGTGCATAGGCACGTAGCGCTTTTGTGTCATTGACAGTGATGGCACTCAGTGCATGACACCATTATTTTGCTGAAAAATGATGTATTACCATCATTTTTTTTAACCTTCACCCTAATAACACATTATCCTCCACGTACACCCATTAAAGGCCATTTTCACATAAGCAGCTCGAGTCTTTTAATTCCACTGCCATGCTTTCAGCCCCAGTAGCAGTCATTAATATCTGATTAGGGGCTGAGTACTATTGATTCTTGTGAGCAAGTTGGCACTCATTATAGGGAACCAAAGCTTTGCAATCTGGAACACAAACATCCTGTCCACAACAGCTAACACAGACATTATCTCGCTCCATCCTTCCACAAACATCATGGAATATCTCCCACTGCACTGACGTCAAAGGGTCCCCTTAAAGGAACAGTACGCTCATTTAATTTGCCTTGGTAACCAGTGGTAACCCAGAGAGAGTGCACTAATGCATCATGTGCCCAGTACTTTGTTTTTGCTCCTGTTGCCTCTACGGGGCAGCCGGTGACAGCTTCATCCCCATGCGCTTTTTAAGAATGGTCGACACGCTATCCCTTTAACAGCTGAGTCTTTTTATAGCAGGGCTGAATGTTAAAAAACAGTAATAAGACATGAGGGTGGGACGGGTCGGGTGACTAACATTGGGGTGGGGGTTGTGTGGAGTCCAGTATCTCTATATTTCAATTCAAGGATAGAACTATAAAAATCACATGTTCAAATGTGTCTCCATATATCTGGTTACATTCTGTATAATCAGCAGTCACATACATTATTTATGCAATTGTAAAAGATTCATGCATGTTAAGGGAAACAGTATCCTACAGTACATTCACAGGGCTTTGTCCACAAAATATCCTGCTACATCTATTGCCTCTGTTTAGAAATATTAGCACAATCACGCTACTGTAATATGCAATACTACATATTAGGTTTACATTCAACAGTTAATGCAGTATTTAGTGCCATTCCCACACACCAAGAGCCATGAAATGTAGTTTGCACTGCATTAGAACCAGAACACCTCTGACATGCCAAAGACCTGGGAGATGGCACCATAATAGGCCAGGGAGGGATTCCCAAACAGGCTCCGTGCTGACTCAGGCGCAAGTGACATTTAGGCAGAAGACAGGGTTAAAGGCCCCCGACATAAAACTGGACACTTGAGAAGCAGCACCACCAGTGCTGGGGAGTGCTGCTGTGAGAATCAGAGAACAAGCTGGGAGCATTTGGTGTACACTAAAGTATATCTTAATGGTCAACTAGGAAACACGTGGTGGCTCTAGATAAAAATCTTTCATTTGGACGTTGTACAGTATATAATATAACTATAGTTTTTCCTCTGCTGCAGTCTTGCGACAATGGAACAACTCATATCGCCGTACATTCCTTAAAGCTGGTTTATCAACCTGGCGCCATAGTGACAGATTTGTTTGAATAGGAGGCATGTGGCACCGAGCAAACGGCCACATTGTCAAGAGGTCAAATTCAACAGCAAGAAAGTAGGGCTAAGAAAAATATGCAGGGTAGAATTACCCGTCGAGACATAAAGAAGGAGTCACGATTATAATCACAATGTTAATGATATTTGTGATCATAATTTTATGCAGTGTGTTCTTTCCTCCCTGGTGACCATACCTAGCTTGGACCTCAGCATGTAACCTAAGATATCAGTCCGCTGCCCCAACTGTCACAAATCTGCTTTCACAAAACTCAGACCAGCAACTTCTTAGGTTACTTGATGAACATATAATAATAATAATAATAATAATAATAACAACAACAACAACAACAACAACAATAATAATAATAATAATATAATAATTATTATTATTGCAAGGTGATACAAACATATACATACCTAAATGTGCATAAATATACACATGCATACACAAACAGCAGTATAACCATAGTGTATACATACACACATAGTGTGCATGTGTGTGTGATTTAAGTAACAAGCGAATGCACGAGGCAAAACTGGAGTGTGCATAACTCGAGTGAATATCACTGCAACATAATAGTACATACAGATAATATAGAATCCATATACGGCACATTTACAGGTGGCATAAGGTGCTATTCCGACAGATTAATACCAAATATGAGGTCAAGGCAAGTTTATTTATATAACACATATCAGCGACAAGGCTATTCAAAGCACTTTACATAAAAAGCATTCAAAGCATTGAGGAACACATTATAAAAGATAAAATACCAAATATGATTGATGATGATAAGATAAAATACACCGAATGTATAAGTCGTCAGAGGGAAGTCAAGGCATTTCTGTCAAGGCATCATCATAATTGGCCTATAGATCTTCCCAGTAGTCAAAGACAGATTACCAAACTAGGTGCTTATTTTGGCACAAACGTGACACCTGTTAAGCCAAATCTTGAAGTTATTTAAAGTCAGTTCTTTCAAACATGATCATTTTGAAACCGAGGCACATGACGCTGAAGATATCTATTTCCACATACCAGCACCAGACTCCCCCCTGGCCTCCTTCCTCCTTCTTCTGTCTTTAAGTGAGCTAAAAGAGAAGTGTAAACAGGAAAAGTTTCTTTACATGTATTCAGTACTGCTTTCCAGTCTCAATCAAATGTTGAAAGCATTTGATCAGTGATGAGACACTGTAAAAGCTACTTACTAGGGCTATTATTATGTTCCATGAGGCCACAGTCTCTATGTTAAGACTGGGAAAACCATACAGAGAGAGGCAGGACTCAAATGCAACACAAGGCAGGTCATACAGAATTTACTTGCCAAACAGGCTCAGTACGCAGGTGGGCAGTCAGATAAGGCAGCCAGAGCCAACAAGAGTAAGACAAAAACAGGCAAAAAAAAACAAAACAAGATAACTGACGCTAGGAAATTGCTGGAACGCTTGACTCGGAGGACAAAGACGAACTGGCAAAGAGACAAGGAAACACGCAGACTAAATACACTGGGGAGGTGAGTCTAATTGGGCAGAGGTGAAACCAACAGGGTAGGTAATAACACAGGCAGGAAGTGAAGATTCTGAAACGAGAGGAGGAGTTTTATAATAAAAAATAAAGCATGCAACCTAAGAAGCAGGACGAGACACGACACTCACAACAATGGCTTCTGTCATTCTAGATCATTCTCTGATGTACATTATGTTCAGGTCTTCATTTTTCTGACAAGTTTGGTTTTAATTAGTTATTTCATGCTGTAAAAGGAGGTGAGACGTCATGATTGGCTGCTGTGAGTTTCTCTGACTGACAAGCTGCGTCCATGCTTGCGATTGGTCTGGACGGGTGACCTCAATACCGCGGCTCCACCACCAGATCACTTCTGCGCAGACACTGGCTCCAAATGACGTCAAGTTTTTAAGATAGCAGCTCCTGTGTCAGTTAAGTCATCTGTCTTTATATACAGTCTATGGTTACAATAGATGTGACCAGATCCTACGCACTGGACCTTTAAAAGATGCAATTTCCAATGACATGCAATCTATATTACTACCTCTATATTACTAAAAACAGGAAATATGAACTCAATATAATAAAGAATAAAACACATAACCTAAGGAGCAGGAAGAGACATGACACCCCTTGCTCCAGTTACTCATTCTTGAAATATTTGGAGGGATGCATATATGACTACTGACAGTAATATTACCAGTAATACTAATACTATGTGTTCATGTGTTGGTGAGGTGGAAGTGAAGCAGTTAAAACGCCTGGAATTGAAGTGGATTTCTTATGTTAGTGTTATAGTATTACATGGTACAAAACGTTCACTGTAGTGTACAAATAAAGAATATTTTAAGCCCAACAATGCTGATTCTTTGAATAGATAACAGTTAATTAATATTTAAAGGAAATGGTTTTTGACAAATAGTTATATGACCTTGAGGTAACACTTCATTTTACAGGTAATAATTACTAAGAAACCAATTTGACTGAAATTTTCTAATTTATTGAAGAGTACTTCATTATAAACATTTCAAATAATCACATTCCGCTATTTCCCAGTAGCTGGTAATTTATTTAATACATTTCCAGGAAAACAATACAAAGTTAATTGCTGTTTTATTTCAGGTCTGCTGGTAAAAAAGATAATTAAAGTTCTTTGAAATTTCTTAAAAAACTCCCCAACAGGTTACATTTGTGTAAACTGTAAATCACACAATGGTGAGTTTCAGTTTTCCACCTCCGATGAAAAGCAGCACATAGCTGCTTCTCAAGCCTAAGGGCCCTATTTTAACCATTATATGTCATTTTAGCATATAATTTCTAAATCATGTTTATAATGAACTAAGTTTCGATAGATTTTGTGGTAAATATTGGGATAATTAGGCAGCAGTTCCAAAGAAATTTCAAATAGGTTACTTGCTATTATCACCTAATTATCATGAAATTTATGGACCTATTAAATTAAGTGTGGGCTGCACGGTGGTGCAGTGGTTAGCACTCTCGCCTCAGAGCAAGACGGTCGCAGGTTCGAATCTGGCTTGTGTGGAGTTTGCATGTTCTCCCCGTGTTAGTGTGGGTTTTCTCCGGGTACTCCGGCTTCCTCCCACAGTCCAAAGACATGCTGTTTAGGTTAATTGATGACTCTAAATTGCCCGTAGGTGTGGATGTGAGCGTGAATGGTTGTCTGTCTCTATGATGTCTGTCTCTATGAGCCCTGCGATGGACTGGCGACCTGTCCAGGGTGAACCCTGCCTTCACCCAATGCCAGCTGGGATCGGCTCCAGGCCCCTCCATGACCCCTAACGGGATAAGCGGTTGACGATAGATGGATAAATTAAGTGTTATAGACTTTGATTATGTTACTTCAACGATAGAAATAAGCAATTGTTAGGACTATGTTATGTGATTTACATTTATTTATTTATTAGAAGGTCCAAAGTTGACATATGATAAAGTATCAAATGACCAAAAACATGATCAACAAAGTGGCTTTTCACATTGCACAGATTGTTAGTTTGCCATACAGCAATGGGCTCTAAATAAAGTGCACATTCTATGAGACTATGAGGCCTTTTTAAAGAAAATATCTGCTGTAGTGAACTCATTCCCTTTTCTGTGTCCTTTTCTGTCTTTCAGTTGAAGGAAATACTCATCTAACGCAACACAATGGCAGGTAAATAATATACCATGCAGGAGATGATGATTGATGATGTGTGGTGGAGTGAAGCAGAGGCAGACTTGGTGTGTTTTCATAGACTCTACTGCCCTCCTATGGTGATTTTTGAGAATACAGTGGAGGTTTTGCATTTTACATTTTACTACACTGTAGCCTACTTAGATGTGGTATTACTTTAAAAATATATTGATATTCCCTTTAATTATTAACACAACATTGTGTGATAATTACCTCATGATATTACAAGAGTATCATGCAATATAGTTATAGTTACAGTATAGTTAATAAGAACAAGTCCTAAGTTTGTGTTTTCTTTTCATTTTTGCTCCTTTGTTAAATGTATGATTCAGAGTTTTCCTGTAGTTCATTGTGAAGAGTTGTACCCGGCTAAATTACATTACCAGGTGACAATTGTTGCCATAGCCACACTGTTTGTGTGTTAGCACAAACGTACACCAAAGCAAGCAGTCAAACCACAGTCATAGTGAGCAAGTGGACCAGGCGATAACTACAACATGGGAAGTATGTGTACTGTTTATTCATCTGAAGGCCTTTCCTCCACATTTGACTGTCGAGATGGTTTGTTCCAAAAAATCTTTTACTCATGAATTTAACTTTTTTGTTCATGTATGTTTTGGGGGGCTTTGGACTCATAATCTTTTTTGTAAATGCTCATTTCAGACAAAATTAAAGATGCCAAAATCATCTTTGTTGTGGGTGAGTACGCTCTGTCGGGAGTTTGTCTCACAAATACTGCAAACATCTGTTCCCCTTTTACTATACGAGTGCTATTTGTCTGTCTTTTTCAGGTGGGCCTGGCTCTGGAAAGGGCACCCAGTGTGAGAAGGTAGTTGCAAAGTATGGCTACACCCACTTGTCATCTGGTGATCTGCTCCGTGCTGAGGTGGCTTCTGGCTCTGAGAGGGGCAAGCAGCTCCAGGCCATCATGCAGAAGGGAGAGCTGGTGCCTCTGGTAAGAGACTGGGTCTTAACAGACCTGTAAGACCTTCAAACCTTCTAGCTGTGTTAGAGCGGCTGATTAGACTGTTGTCGAGCTGTGTGGTGTTACCTTTTTACGAGCATTTTCAGTCACAAACTACACCCACTAGTAGGTTTTATCATCTATTCACATGATAGATCACAGAAAGACGATGTAAAAGAACATGACAGCCATAGTAATTATGACAGGAGCATAAGCAGAAGACAGGTGCTGTACACAGTGTTTTTCCCTAAACTTAATTAAGTGTTTTTTTTTTGTTTAAACTGAAAGAAGTTGTAGTTTTGTTGCCTAAACCTTACTGTTTTTTCACACTTAACCTAAATAAGTTGCAGTTTTATTGCCTACACCTAACTATTTTTCCCCCTAAACCTATAGAAGTTGGAGTTTTGTTGCCTAAACCTGACTGATTTTTTTTCCCTAAACCTCAAGATATTGTAGTCTTGTTGTTTAAACCCAAAGAAATCTTTTTGTTTGTGTTCAAAGGGTGACGTTTCATTCATTGGACAAAATGTTAGAAAGTTTCACATTCACTTTTACAACAGTAGGCATAGTAGCCCCCTAATGACCCACATCAATGGTGCTTATACCAACTGGTAATGTCTGTTTAATGGCCTACTCTCACTGATAATAGAAAGACCTGTCAGTATAATAAACCAGGTGTATTTTCTATCAGAAGAGCCATATCATTGTGAAGGCTGATCGTAATATCTTGGGCCTGCTTTCAGGACACAGTCTTAGACATGATTAAGGATGCAATGATTGCCAAGGCTGACGTCTCCAAGGGCTTCCTTATTGATGGCTACCCCCGTGAGGTGAAGCAGGGCGAGGAGTTTGAGAAGAAGGTAGGAGACAGCATGAGGTGTTGGTCTGTAACTCATACCTGTAAAACACAATAAAAGAAAAACTTAAACGAGCAAACTATCCTTTATCCCAGATCGGCAAACCCTGTCTGCTGCTGTACGTCGACGCAAAAGGAGACACCATGGTCAAGAGGCTGTTGAAGCGCGGTGAGACCAGCGGCCGCTCTGATGACAACGAGGAGACCATCAAGAAGCGCCTAGACTTGTATTACAAAGCAACTGAGCCGGTCATCGCTTTCTACGAGAGCCGCGGCATTGTCAGGAAGGTGTGTATCAACACTGTGATAGTGAACATTTCACACAAAATGTGAATTATGTGTAAAATCTAACATTTGTTCTGTGTGTCCTAGGTTGACTCCGAGCTGCCCGTGGATGAGGTCTTCAGCCAAGTCTCCAAAGCTATTGATGCACTGTAGTAAAACAACATAACTAGATGAGCTGTGTCTGGTTCTTGTTGTTTTATTTGTTTTATTTGATCAGTAGCAATTTCATAAGGACAAAACAACAGAAATAATACCCTTCCCATTCATCTTGGTTAAAAAAAAACTGAAGGTCGTTAAGGATCAAAGATGCCTTAACTCTCCTCCTACTCCAGCAGCAGGAATCTACATGTTAAGCTCACACGATGAACGAAACTGCTTAAAGCAGCATCTGAAAATCCATTTGTTTCTTTATATACGTGTTGCCTTCATTCTGTGCTGAACATGTATGTGGATGTATCCAAAGGACATCTCAAAGGCTACAGTATACAGGAGGTGTCGACCACCTCCTAACCTTAAAGGCACCATGCTCACTCTGGGGTGAACCTGCATTTTTTACACAATCTTATTTCTCACTTTAACCCTGCCATATACAGTCTAGAGTTCATGGGAAAATAACAGAGTCCTGTATGATTGTGCCATTGAATAATAGCAGAGGTCACCCACTGTGGACAAACTGGTGAAACTCTGTATACAAGTAGCCTACATTCACAGAACGTTTAAATTACTTATCTCAATCATTACATTATTTTCTATTAATCTATTTCTAACTATATTTAAAGCACAGAATATTGTTTTCATCAAGGTACACACATGTAACATAGATGTCTATAAAGTGGTATATGGACATTAAAGTATATAGAAAACATATTTGAATTTGTTTATTAGCTATGACTGAATTTTTAAAGAAGCAGTGTGTGATATTTAAGGGGATCTATTAGCAGAAATGGAAGATACAGTAATTAATAAGTATGTTTAATTTAGTGTATAATCACCTGAAAATCAAAATCGTTGTATTTTTGTTTCCTTAGAGTGAGCCATTATAAATAGATAAAGAGTGGGTCCTCTTCATGAAGCTGGCTGCCATGTTTCCATAGTAGCCCAGAATGGACAAACTAGACACTAGGTCCAGATAGGGCTATTAATGTTTTTCCATTTTTGTGTCAGACACAGTATATATAAAGATGGACAACATGAAAGCTCCCCAAAAGTGAAGCCAAAGGGGGGGGACTGCAGTATAGGTCATAAAACCGGCCTCCTTCATGTCAGTCGATGGTCCACTGGCCAAACTGAAAAGTCAAAGTATACGTCTAATAGATTTTTCACAAAGATGGTTCCTGTCATTTTGGGTAGTTCTTATCACACCGATGTACTGTCTGTACTGACGTCGTGATTGGCAGCTGCGAGTCCCTTTCGCTGACGACTGGTTCAGGCAGGTGACTGTGGCTCCAGCACCAGATCAATACTGCCTAGACTCTGGCTCCAAACATCAAAACCATCGAAATCTCATGATGGCAGCTCCTGTATCTGGGATATTATGGCTTCACCTCTGTACAGTGGGAGGAAGTGGTGATGCGTCGACTATCTTTAGATACAGCCTATGGTTGCAATCTGCAACCTCACCACTAGATGCCATCATGAGTAATCCTGGACACACACACACAAACACAGACTTTGACAATGCATCATGGTTGAAAAAGGAAACACTTTTCTATTCAGACAACATGGTCAAGGTGCTGGAGCATGTAGACACAACAGGATGCAGGACACGTTTGCTACAGCAGCAGTTCACCACTGTTATTATAACTTTTCCTTTGAGCCCATGATGACCAAACAGGTCTTCCTTTACCTCTCACCTTCCTCACACAAGCACACACATTTCCAGCTGGCCAAGCAAACACAGCAACAGGTATCCGGACTAGCCTCCAAGGAGAGCTCTGATCATGACTGCGCCGTGGGGATGAGGAAGCGGATGACGGCTTCTGAAGGGGGGACAGGATGGGTCTGTCGGAAAATCAATCACAAAAAGGCGTCTGTGAGCACTTTCATAAAGCCATCGAGGATGCTGCTTGAATGCTAGGAATGCCGCTCTTACCTAATAAAGGTGCAAAACAAAAGAGGAAGAAAGGAGGTGGTAGTGCAAGTTATCACGTACAGCAGACAGAGGAAGAAAGAGATGCATGTCAGCGAGCGTGAGGAAGAGGGAAAACTATGAGCTGATGTGTCACCCTGTATGTGGATCAGGGATAACAACCTAAGTTCACCTATCATGAATTTATTTTGATTACAGCCCCTTGAATCACCAAGTACAGAACATTTGAGCATTCAAGTTACAAGACAACTTCCTTAAAGCTCCCCACAAAAGAGAGATTTTCATATATTTTTTATTATAAAGCAGGTTTAAGTGCTATATAAATGCTGTGAAAGTATCTAAACACTCACACAGAGAAATACACACAGCCCGTATTCACAAACTGCCTTTGAAACAAGTTGTCACAGAGACAAGATCTGTAAAAAATAGATAACGAATGATCAAAGCATTCACTCTTTGAAAAGGAATAATCAACCAGTAGATAGCTAAATGATAGGACCCCAACAATGACCAAAATATATTCATTCATCACATATTGATACACCTACCTGCACAGCTAATTGTTAAATAGTGTTGCGCACCATATAATTGTGTGCACTTACTGTAGCTGCAGTCTGACATCATTACAAAGGACAGTAATGTGCAATCAGCCATGAATATCACATACCAGTTTGGTGTCACCTGCTGCACTTGGAAAGACAGGTTCAGTTATGTTGGCAATAATAAAACTAATCAGATGGAAAATGCACTGTGGCAGCTCCAAAAAAAATTGGCAGATACATAATATATGCAGGTGTGAATGTGAGTGTGAATGGTTGTCTGTCTATATGTTGTCTGTCTCTATGTGCCCTGCGATGGACTGGCGACCTGTCCAGGGTGAACCCCGCCTTTGCCCAATGCCAGCTGGGATCAGCTCCAGCCCCCCCGCGACCCCTAACGGGAAAAGCGGTTGACGATGGATGGGTGGATAATATACGATGATTATGATTTATGCATCCAAGGGGTGATGTGGGGACACTCACCTCTTTAAATATGACTTCCTTGCAGGGAAAATAATCCCTTTTTGAGTTGTCTCAGACAATTGTATGTAGGCTCAAATGTAAAATTAACCAGGATCATTCATTTTACTGAATCCTAACTGCACTTAGTTACATGCAAGTTGCATTCAGTGACTTTGTAAGGCTGACAAGCCTCATCTAGCATCAGTCTCGGATATTACCGCTGCAAGTGAATGCGTCAGATCCCCCCTTGGAGGACGATAAGGAAACGAGTAAGCTGGCGCGTACACTTTATTCTCTCTGCTATAGACTGTGGAGGGCTGGCTGGCTGGCTGGCTGGCTGGCACCACAGAGACCCAGTGGCACCGTGCGGGAACCAACGTCAACCTGCGATGAAAGACGATGGCCGATTGTTTCCTGTTATTGAAACACTACTCATGGGCGGGGGGTGGGAGAGCTGGGGGTAGGCTCCAATAAAAAAGGAAAGCCATTGAAGGAGAGTGCTACTGTATAAGTGTCCTTTGGCCAGCCTCAGATGTGATGAAGTACCTTAAATGAATGCCAAGTGTGACATTTGCCTCTGCAACTGAATCCATTGATTTGTGTTGTCATCTTCTGGAGGATTGCAATCATTTAAGCAACACAGAGTGAAATTGTCTCTACTTAGTGTAGTATCCCATGTGCATTTCTTTGTTCATGCTGCCTGAAGGAATGAGGTCAAGGCAAGTTCGCAGAGTCAACAAGCAAAATATCAACTCGTCTCAGAAAACAGCTGCTGTTAATTCACTATGGGATTTTAACACTCCAACACGTCAATTAGTCCAATTAGTCGCTTGTGATCTGCAGTCAAGGATTAGGCCGTTTGAGTGTCTACAGTTCAAGTGCACATTAAGCTCAATTTAAGGCATTCATTTTACAGTATCTTGTGCATGTGGATTATTAGCTAACATTTTAATTGTGCAGTTTAATGCTTAATTAAAGCAGGAATCAATATAGTACAAATTACAGTGGCTGGCGACCTTCTAAAGTCTTTGCTGCTAAAACAATATTGATTTGTTTGTCAGGTCACACCTGTCCTATTTGTGACAATGCCTTGCATTATTTTGTACCTTCATGAGTTGTATCCGCCATACTGTGAACTAAAAATGGGTGACGAGGAGTTTGTGTTGCTCTGGCTGTTGATGCCAGGAAGCTGTTTGACATCCTGCAGGATCCACCTTCTCTCATATGTTCACATTATATGTATTCATTTTCATCATATGGATTGTCTATGTTGTATTTTCATTAAGTTGTTACTCGACTTGTATTGTACATCTGTCCATCCTGGAATAAGGGATCCCTCTTCTGTTGCTATTCCTGAAGTTTATCCCATTTTTTTTCTTTTTTCCCTGTTAAAATTTTTTTGGTGGGTGGGGGTCGCTTTGTAAAGCGCAGAGGATGTTGTATCCTGTACAGATTGTAAAGCCCCCGAGGCAAATTGGTGATCTGTGATTTTGAGCTATAAAAATAAAACTAACATAACTGACAATTTCACTCAACCTGTAGCAAACAGTTTGTTTGTTTTGTTTTGCAGCTGCACTTTGACCCTGTAGTGTGCTGTACAGTTTGCTCCTGAATCACAAATTCAATATACAGAAAAGGAGATATGCTTCACTTCAGACACTTCAACTTTTGTTTTTCTTCAACTATCAGGATAACTGAAAATAGCTAAGTACAACACATGACACACATATGGAGACACGGAGAAGGGGGGGGGGGGGGGGGGTTGACAGAGTGTGAAATTTTATTTGCGACAGCAGTTTTGTCGTTATTCTAAATTCTTTTTTGGCTTTGTTGAAGTGTCTGTTTTTCGTCTCCACGGTTTCTCTTTTCTGCCAATAGACTTTGTGTGGAGAGTTGATTTGACGGGATGATGACTCCTCTGAGTCTGTTCAGTGCAGAAAGGATGTTATGTCTACTCTTTGTTCCAGTCTGTTTTTCCTCACAAGTTCTAGTGGTGTGGTAGGCTATAAGATAAATGCTGATACCTCAAGAGGAGGTTTTGCTTGTTCTCATTTTCAAGTTACGTCAAGATTAATTGACCAATAATAAAGACCATAGTGTTTGTTTTGATATTCAACAGATTGTACAGTTCACAATACCACTAGTAACATCTGGTGAATTCAAAGTAAATACACAAATCTATTTGACTTTGACTTTCAATGGAAGGCCAACACACCCACGGTGCACCCACACAGGTGATTTCACGTATTTACTTAGCCGATCAATCCTCCACTCAGGACAGTGTGGGCAGCAGCTTAATAGACCCTTTTCAACTGGAAAACATTTTGGCACATCAGGAAAAGCACATGTATGATTAGCAACATCAAAAACATTCAATTTAGTGGAGTTCTAGTTGGTATTGTGCACGCTGGCTCTCTGGGACACTTGATGGAACTGATTGGTTAATGAAATCTGTGTCACCTGTGCTTTTTCTCTCATGTCCAAATGTCTGCCGTTAAAAGGCCTGTTCAGTTTGTTTCCATCCACCTGTTTTTATGTGCATTTTCAATTTACCTTTTTGTGCCTTTAAATGGAACTCTTGAAATGTATTGATATTGTATGAAACAAGAAAAATCTAAGGAAGCCATTGGAGCCAATCATGTCTTGGGCTAAATTTTAGCGAAGATAAACTGGCATGGCCATTTTCAAAGGTGTCTCTTGACCTCTGACCTCAAGATACGTTGATGAAAACGGGTTCTCTGGGTACCCACGAGTCTCCTCGTTACAGACATGCCAACTTTATGATAATCACATGCAGTTTTGGACAAAAAAACATGTAGTTTTGTGTTATTTTCTAAAATGGTGTATTTGAATATTTCCACACACTGGGGTCCATGAACAGTTTTAATTACATGAACTGGGTATCACAGTAAAGCTGAAACTCTTGTGGATCCAATGAGCCCAGTTGTGATGAGGTTACTCCCCATAGTAGCTACTTCATTATAGTGAGACCATCTTTTGAAATTTGACCTCACTGTATAAAATGATCTGTTTTGATCCCTAGGATAGTCACAGCCTCATGAAACTTTACAGCCACAAACTAGAGACCGAGAGCATTCAGAGGATGGAGGTAGACTGACAATAAGAGGGGTTTCTGAGTAGTTTATACAACAGAGGTGCTTGCCATCAAATTGCCAAAAAATGCAGAAATCTCAAAAGTTTTTGATACCAAATCACAGCATGGCTTTTTCTGTGGTGTTCCTCAAAGTCTTGGTGTCTTAATGTGGTATTTTGGAGGGATTATTGATCGGTAAAAAAAAAGGTAAAATTTACCAAATTTGTGTAACAAATGGTATCAACTCTCAAATTGCTGCAACAACTTATGAGACGTAACAGAGCATGGGAATGGGCACCACATACTTTGATCATAGTGCTCTAAACACTTGTACACTTTTCTAATTCATTTTAAATTATTAATTATGTCTGATTTATGACTGGAAGAAGGTGACACACAATGCTGAGCTGCGTATCAAATTCAGGTTCCCAGCTTTCAGATGAGCCGCTATAAAGACCCCCTGTACCCCCCTAAACAAGACAAAAACCGGTCTGATGTGGGTCTCAGATTGTTAATCATATTAGGCTAAAATAATAAAATACAAATGTAAACATGATCATTATCTCTTACAAATCATATCACAGTATCAGTGGAAGTTGGATATTTTTATCTGAAGGGAGAGAGTAGCTGAAGAGTACAGGGACCCATTAGAAGACCAAAAGAGCTGTAAAATCACAATATTAACTGAGCTGAGATTTACACGTATTTTAATAAGGCTCTGCGTGGAGCAGATAAGACAATGCTGACAGGGGCAGCAGCGCATAGTGGGAAGAGAGAAAAGGGCCGGTGGTGGTGGTGGGAGGGGTGGACACAAAAGTAAATGTGCACCGCCCAGCCAGCTCAAAGTTTGGAAAGTCCTCACATCGTGACATCGGCCACATCCTCGTCCGTGGATTACAAAGCCTCGGCTACTTTATTCAAAAGACGCCCCGTCCACAAAGTAAGTGTTGTGATTCACCACTTTGTCCGTGTTCGTGTTTTATTTCCCCGTTGGCCGAGAGGGTTTTAACTAGACATGCTGTTTCCTTAAAACCCTCCAGCGGTCCGTTAAATGTCCGTTTATGATGTGATTAGCCGATGCTAATGTCAGATATTGGTACAAAGTGCTAGCTAGCTAAATATTAGACTAGTTGTGGCCACAAACACGGATGTAGTTGTCATGTTAGGCTACAATTTAGCCTGTTTCCATCAGTATTAGTTTATTAGTGGACTCAGGTGGTCGTCTCACCAGGTAAGCTTATTTTATTAATACGTAAAGTAAAGTTTTTGTAGTCCTTTTGCTAGTTAGAGGCATGCTTCAGCTGCATGAGAAGACATAACGTGCCAGTTTTCCTGTTGGCTTTCATATTAGCCACAATTTTCCCTCCCAGTATTAGTTTATTTATTTACTCAGTTGCTTTTTTCACCAGTTTAGCCTTTTTTTAATTGTAAGGTAAACTTTTAGTTGCCTTTTTGCTAACTAGAGACATGTTGCTGTTGGACTAAAAAGTGCAGGGAAATAATGTGCCTGTTTTCCTGTTGGGTTTCATTGTAGGCTACAGTTTTCCCTCTATTTCCATCAGTATTAGTTTATTAGTTGACTCAGCTGCGTTTTTCACCAGTTTACCCTTTTTTAAATTGTAAAGTACACTTTTAGTTGCCTTTTTGCTAGCTAGAGACATGTTTCTGTTGCAGTGAGAAGTGCAGGGAAATAACGTGCCTGTTTTCCTTTTGAAAGCGTATAAACAGTTTACACAGGCTCTTCCTTTCCCTCTATATGAATCGTATAACAAGAGCAGCCTCCTCCTTATCTGATGTGGGCATTGTGATATTATTTAAAGAAAGCGATGCAGTAGTGCTTCCTGAAACAGTGAGTGACCAGCAGATAACCCCTGGGTTCAGACCCTCATTGTGCACCAGGAAGGCGGACAGAAATATTGTGGGATTTCTCAGGAGGAAAATCCTGTCATCCCACCGAAGGCATTTAAGACATTTAAGCAACATTTCCCTCCACTGTGTCTCCACTGTGTTGAATATGTTGTGTAAATGACCAGTGACCTTTACATTCTCAGCTATTTTGTTACGTGGCGTTCAATCAAATATTTTGTGGATATCTTATTGTGAGATTTTGTGCTATGAGAGTAGCACTTGGTCACATCCTTATCAACCATCACATCTCCTCACTGCTTCTTTTTTTTTTCCTGACCTTTTGACCTTTTTAAAGGTTGCAATCGTCTGCTCTCCCGCAGCCACAGTCACCGCTGCTCCGCCACCAGACGAGGAGGACACTTCACCCTCTGCCCGAGTATCTTCAACGCCCCCAGAGACTCCGCTTCCACCAACGCTGCAAACTTTAAACTGACCAGAGATGGAAGGTCATGTGGCGCAGTTTGCCCTTCTGCTGTGCATCACTGCTGCAGCTTCTGGTAAGTGCACCAGCTGGTATACAGTGTTTTCAGCGTTTCCATCTCGTGCCACTGGGTTTTAGGTGAAAACATGCGCTTATTGAATTCAAATGGGTTGGTGTTTACCGTGTTCATGAGAAGAGTCCATGTGAACGCCCCTCCTCTTGTCGTATTCACGACCCCGTAAGTGGAAAGTTTCTGAAAGTTCACGAGTTATGATGTGTTTGTTGACATTGTCAGAAATGATGGAGGCCATGGAAGTTTATTTTTTGGTACATAATAAATGAATATATTGTAAAGGAAAATGTTGATATCCCCAACGACCTCATCTTTTTCCTCTGTCATTGTCTTGTCTTTCCTGCACTGTTACCTGCTTGCTAGCTTGCTAAATTGTTAGCCTCTGTGGCTTCTAGATGCCAACAGTAATGTTAATATTGTTGTTGTTTAGCAGCTGTGTTCTCATGATTTAACCACTTCAATGGCCAGCATATCATGTACACAATTTCCCATGTTGTAAACACAAGCTTCATCTGAAGGCACCATAACCTTAGATAACAGACCACAGGCTACTGGGTTTAGAGGATTTTGAGCCTCCAGGGTGCATTTCTGTTAACCTGAAGTTCAAAGGCAGACATAAATCTCGTATTGTCTCGTGTTCTGATATGATTTTATTCAGAACCGTCTGGTGTTTTTTTTTTTCTTGCATGCTAAATCAGGATTTTACTACCAAGTGAGAGGTTATGTGCGAAATTGTGAAGTCTTGTGGCTTGAATGATGGCGTATCCTTACAGCAACTCAGAGATTATATAGTATAACATATTTTGAGAGGGTAGGGAGATAAAGATGTAGGCACAAGAGATGAATTCAAAACCTGTGCAACTCCAAATGACATTCAGACTATTGAACCACTGAGTCATCTTGGGAAGCAATTTGTTTGTGCAGGTTTTAGTGATAAAGAATAGTTTATTGAAAGACAGCCCAGGCACAAGAAACAAGAAAAAAACGTGGGGGGTGCTTATAAATTTTCTATGATCCTCCTCTGTTGGCTTCCCTCTAACACTCCCTCCACCCATTTGCCTGTGGCTGCCCATATCAAATCCAAACATGTAATCCCTACAAGGTGGCAAAGGGATCTGACACCCACCCCATGCCCTCAGGCCATAATCCAGCCTCACACACTTACCGGCGCTCTGCCCTGCTGCTGCTTCGGGGTGTTTGGGTCTCACTTCCCTGCAGCTGTTTGCTGTTTGGGATGGTCACATGGCTTTCAGTTAATAAAACAATGCAAATTAATGAATTTCATTATTCCATTTTTTGTGCAAATATCTTCAATATAATATCCCAAATCTACTCATCTGATTTTGTATAATATCAATATCAAGTGTGTTATGTTTAGCAGTTTTTAGTTAAGAATATTCTTTTCCAAGGACAAGTTATAGTTTTAAATGTATTTCTAGAGATTAACTGCTCTTTTTAACCCTGAACCCATGAATATGTTGGTTATATTTTACAGTTTTACTGTACCACCATCTGTTTTAAATTGTTGAAAGTATTTAAAAAACCTATATACACTCTTTTTTTACTTAAGGTTTTTTGATAGCGTATACAGCTGCAGCAATTAATTGATTAATTATCAAATATTAAATTAATCACAGACTATTTTGATAATGATTTATTGGTTTGAGTAATTTTTTAAGAAAAAAAAAGTAAAAATTCTCTGAATCCAGCTTGTTAAAAGTAAATATTTTTTGGTGTCTTTACTCCTTTTTGACAGTAAACTAAATATCTTTGAGTTGTGGACAAAACAAGACATTTGAGGATATCATCTCGGGCTTTAGGAAACACTGATTGATATTTTTCACCATTTTTTTTACATTTTATGGACCAAACAACTAATCGATTAACTGAAAAAATAATCAACAGATTAATCGACAATGAAAATTATTGTTAGTTGCAGCCTGAATTTTACAATATTTTACGTGTTGTCATATCTAAATAAAAGTTAACGAAAAAAAAAATAAATAAAACAAATTGGGTGAAGACAGGTACACCCTGGACAGGTTGCCTGCCCATCACAGGGCTATAAAGTAACATGTATGTATTGAGTTAATGATACAGTGGCACAAAACTTTATTAGAGAAGTTTTAACTGAGAAAATAAAAAACAGTGAAAATAATTAGTTGCAGCCCTACTTAAGAGTATAAAATCCGATTTCCCTCAAACTCTAAATGCTATAAATAAAAGCACAATGAACCGTGTTGTTATGTAGTAGTAAAATAAGGTTGTCCACACTCATCTTCCAATGTTGCACTTGAAGGTGAAACAAAACAGTGTGGTGCCAAACAACCTTTTTCACACTCTGTGTCTATAAACATAGACCAGAAACTGGCATTTCCAACTTGCTTTTTAAATAAGGGAAATTGGCCCTGGCAGGCATGCATCACTGTTAAGATCGTGTGCCAGAAAAACAAGCCTGCTCGCTGAATCTCTGCCTTCAATGCTGACCTACTGTATGACAAATCACAATATTGCCACGAGTGCTAAACTCCCTCTCAGCAAGGGTGCTAGTGGCAGGGATACAGAGGTATTTTTTGGCCAACTGGCAGACCTGCGGAGAGTTGACCTCATGTAGCTTCCACTGTGGGGGATCGGTCTCGCTGTCTGCTGGTGGGAGTCTGTGAGGAGCTGGTTAGCTCAGCCTTAATTGCCTCTGTGACACATAGTCCAGGATTCGCCATCATTTTCTTTCTTTCTTGAAAGAGGATCTAAGGATTTCTCTTCTTCTTATTTTTTCAGCTACTGCAGCTTTAGGAGCTGACGTAGAAGGAGCTGTGACACTGATCGTAGACAGCAGGCTATTTCTGACCCTGTGTACCCAGTGTTGTTAGTTAAAACATTGGTGTGACATCTATGCATTCTTCTATCTCATTCATTGTTTATTCATCATGATATAATCCAGTATTGTCATATTAATCTTTCATTTTCTCTGACATTGTCTACTGGGCTGAGCACTGTGTTGCTGTTTTTGAACAAATGAAGCACAAATGTGAGGTGTGACTCACTAAGGCCGTACAAAATCAAATTTGCACGTTTCCCAGACTCAGTAAGGCGCTGCAAAAATACAACAGCACCTATATATTCGTTGGGATTCAAGGTCTGCCAGCTGCAAGTCACTGTGGGAGCAGACGCGATGTGAAAGTTCCTCAAAAGAAGTAAACACAGAAAAAGTAAAAGTAAATCAAAAATAGCCTGCAGCCTGCGACAAATCCCACGACGCTCTCGGCCAGTTCCAGGCGATGGTGGAGTGTGTCTCGCTAGGGCTCAGGTTTGCTTTAGCTTTGTTTACTCTGTCAGCTCCTGGATATCAGGCTTATTAAATCATGTTGTGATGTCTGAAGCATGATAGCTCTTGTACTCACAGTTTAAGTGACCCAAACACTTCTTGACCATATCCTCTGCATATCTAGAGGTATCCTAGATACATAATATATGTATATGTAAATATGATCGATACATAACCTTGCCAAGTGACCAGTAAAGCCAGAGGTCTGTATCTCAGACGCATATACTCCTACTCCTGAAACTGGAAATTCAATTCAAGCACCTGGCTGGCCTGTGCTCTGTTGTAATGCATTTATTTATTTTTGGACAAATGCAGTATGATGACTAGGGTTGCTTCATTATGGCAAAAATCAAATTCACACTTATTTTGGTCAATACTGAGATCACGGTTATTTAACACGATTACTCAAACTTTGGAGACATCAAGCATTTAGAAAGAGCATTTTATAGCCTGCATTTTAAAGTTGGATGCATCGATCTGGTGCACTTTGAGAACAAAATTAAGAAGCTCGATCTATGAAGAACTTTAGTAAACAAAACTCACAATAAACATGTTGGTTGCATAGATATTAGGGCTGTAAATTGATTCAAATCTTTGATTGCAAGTTAATTGCACATTTTTATCTGTTCAAAATGTACCTTAAAGCGAGATTTGTTAAGTATTTCATAGGCTACTTTTACCAACGTGTGAGTGGGTAAATATGCTGCTTTATAGAAATTTGTATATATTTATTATTGGAAATCATTTGACAACACAGAACAATGACAAATATTGTCCAGAAACCCTCACAGGTACTGCATTTTTTTTCATTAAAAATATGCTCAAATCATAATGTGGCAATCTGCAGCCCATCAGGCAGCAGCAGCTGTCAGTGTGTCAGTGTACTGACTTGATTATGACTTGATCCAAACTGCATGTGATTATCATAAAGTGGGCATGTCTGTAAAGAGGAGACTCGTGGGTACCCACAGAACCCATTTTCATTACGTATCTTGCATGCCAGTTTTTCCTCACCAAAATTTAGCATGTGTTTGGAGCGTTATTTGGCCTCCTGTATGACACGGTTGATACCGACGGCTTGTTATGTTATGATTTGAACATATGCAGGATTAGTATAATAAGTGCAGTACCTGTGAGGGTTTCTGGACAATATTTGTCATTTTTTCTGTTGTTAATTGATTTCCAATAATAAATATAGACAGACATTTACATAAAGCAGCATATTTGCCCTCCCTTTAAGGCACATATTGAGCACGTGTGATGAATTTGTGAGTGATCATATACAATCGTGTTTAATCATGATTAAATATTTTAATTGATTGACAGCCCTATAGACTGTTCTAATACCAACCAATGGAAATATCAGTACTCTTGCAGGCCCAGATATAGTATCTCCAAATGATCTGACCAATTTTGCAAAGTGAAATGATTATACTTGATGGAAATTACTGCAGACACTACAGATTCAACTAGTTTTCTGTCTGCCAATCTTAAGACCAAAGACAAAAGAACCCAGACACAACTCTTAATTTTACCCTGGAGTTTTACACGAAATCCTGTTTTCATTAGCTGTGGATTCAAGAGCTCTTTCACCTTACACCTTGATTATGAGTATTCCCTATATGCTGGGATCAGTCAGTCAGGCCAGGCCTCTCTTTCTTGTCTCCAGCTCATCTGTAATCTCTGGACAGGCTTGTGTTAGGCTCCAATAACACCAACAACATCACACCGGTCTTAGTTTCACTACACTGCCTCCCTGTGAGGTTAATTGTGTTTAAAATTTAGCTGTTTGTTTTGAGGGCCTTACATGGTCCAGCCAGGGGTTTATCTCTGAGCGCCTGTGCTACCACGATTCGTCTAAATCCCTTTCGCTGTTTAACTGGGCTATTTGTTTGTGCCAAGGCTAGTGGAATGAATTCTTCTGCTATGATTGCTCCTTCGTTTTTAAGAAAACATGCTAAAGATTTACCTTTTCTCTCAAGCGTCTAACTATAGTGCCTGCTGTCATTTTTCATGTGGATGTTTGTTTTTCATTAATCTTGTATATTTCAGCCTGTTTGTGCACTGCCACTTGCAACAATTTCTTGCAACTGTGTTGTTGAAAGGCATTTAATGAATACATTTAATTTGGCACCTTTCCTTATGGATGTAATATAACATCTGTCTCAGACAGGGCAATGTGTATAATTTACTTCTAAATACAATTTTACACACCTCCTAGAGGGTTACTGCGACAATTTGACTCATCCATAAAGTTGGGGGACAGATTTAAAAAGAGTGGTCCAAACTGGAGCAGCTGAGATATTCTGTTTGTTTTATGGTTCAAGCTCCAAAATCACTCCTGAATTTCCCATAATGCAACTCAATAGCGTCTTTTATCAGACCTTCTCCGCCTCGCAGACACCCATACAAACCCCACACCCTCAGTCTGTCACACAGACTTTCTCTTAGAAATTTGTTGTTTCAATTACAGCTGAAAATAACCCTGATGACGAGGGGTGGGAATCACCAGAGGCCCCAAGATACAATATTATCACGATATTTAAGTAAATTTACCAATAGTATTGTGACAAGATGCATTGCGATTTATTAGCTTTTTTTCCAACTGCAAATTATTGTCAACATCTGTTTTATCTAATAAGATACAGTTTTCACTGATTGGCTCAGAGTTTTCATAGGGATGCACCGATCCAACTTTATTGAGACTATTTGTCTCAGTACTGTAGTGTATAATCAGTATTCTTATTATCCTCATGTAACCCCGCTCACTGCTAAGCTATTGCACAACATGTTTTTCGGTGAATGTCCTGGAATCGTTTTTAGATCTGATAAAACTGTCTTATTCAAGGTCAAATGAGTATTTTCTGTTGCATGAATGATAAAATCAGTACCAATATTTGGGCTTTAGGTATCGATCCGATACCAGTGTTTAATCGATAAACTGTATGTCTGTGACAGGGATCATTCTTTTATGTGTAAGGCGACATCAATCTTGACTTAAACATTGCTTTCCTAACTTTGTAAAACAAAATGTGACCAATAAACACATAGATATGTTTATTTAATTGTTAATTCAAGTGTAAACCTTTTTAATGCACCAATAAATTGGTCAAAACTTAAGCAAGAATTTAAATTACAGTATATAATATACAATATTCAGTATATAAACATAAAATTTAATTGAATAGATTGGCCCCATTTTCACAGATCCAGCTATTAGAGTCAGTATCACCCGATACCTGATCCAGTATCAGTACTGGTGCATCCATCCCTAAGTTATCATTCACATATCTTGAGGTCAGAGGTCAGAAACAGCCCTCGTCAATTTTTCCTCCCCAAAATTTTGCATAAATTTGGACTGTTATTTACGTGTCTTCTCAACAAGCTAGTATAACATGGCTGGGAGTAACTGATTCCTTTTCATATACCAGTATCTACACTACAACTACTACAACACTTGAAAGACACATTAACAGCCAGGCAGTTGGATTGTTAAGAGGTTAATAGTTTATATAATAAAAGATCAATACTTGACATCCATGTATCGATGCAATATTGCTGCGCAAAATACAATGATACTATGCTATATATTTTTGTTGCCACCCCAAGTGAGACAGGCTAATTACTATTCTCCATGATTAGTAAACTGATTGTTATGTGTAAAGTTAGCCCCTTACAAATCCCAGAGTTTTAACACACATTATGTATTTTCCTATCTAGCATTACTCTGCTGATTGGCCCTTAAAGGACATCAAGAAATAAGAAGAAGAAGAAGAAGATAGTCCTTTATTAGTCCCACGAGGGGAAATTCAATTTTTTCACTCTGTTGTTAACTTATACACAGTACATGCAGACCCAAACACACACATGCACAAACATGCAACAATGGAGAGATGTCAGAGTGATGGGGCTGCTCCTGACAAGCGCCCCGAGCAGTTGGGGGTTTGGTGCCTTGCTCAGGGGCACCTCGACAGTGCCCAAGAGGTAAACTGGCACCTCTCCAGCTACCAGTTCACACTCAGTTCTTGGTCCATGTCGGGACTTGAACCCGTGACCCTCCGGTTCCCAAGCCAACTCCCTACAGACTGAGCTACTGCCGCCCCCAAGATTGTTTCCGCCCGGTTATGAACCGGGGACCTTTCGCGTGTGAGGCGAACGTGATAACCACTACACTACGGAAACAAACAGAAATGGACGTCCTCAGGTTCTGTCTGCCTAGCTGCTTATTACATGGGTTTTAGTTGTATAAGACCTCCTTAGGAGAAGATTTTCAATTTTATTTATTCCCAGACTACTTTATAATTCCAAGCACAAGAAGCGCTACCACTTAAGCTGGCTGTAGCAGTTGGACACATAAACAATTATCTATGCGTCTGACTGAAGTCTTTGTATTTAGTGATTTTTATCCACTGTGTGCCCGGCGTTTCCTGGCGGGGAAGTAGTGTTGAATATTCCCCTTTCTGCAACAACTTTCCCAGTGGGAGCACAGGCATCGTGATGTTAACTGCCAGACCTCCTGCTGCATTTTCAGCCTACCCCAGAGTCTCCCTCCACGGGCTGGAGGAAAAGCACAAAAGTGATTAGCGAGTCGCTGGAAAAGGAGGGAGGGCCGTCTGAAAATGAATCCTAAAGAGGGAAAGGGAGCGAGACAGACAGACAGGCGAACCAAGATAACAAAATTCATAAAGACTGATTCATGGAGACAGTAAGGGAGTGGGGGGTCAAATTTATGTGACTGTCAAAGAGCAGATAAGTGTTTCAGAGGGAAGATGTGTAAATAGGGGATTAAAAAAACACAGAGATAGGAAAAAGGACAAGACCGAGATAAAGGCTGGGCGATATGGAGACCCAGTTAAATGATATGTTAGAAAAAGTGAAAATAAAAGAGTAATAAGAGAAAAAGATATAGAAAAATGCCCAAACACAAGTTTGTTAGTCGACAGAAATAAGGTGTCAAGGATTTAAGAATAATACAAGAAATGAAAAGAGATGTTTCTCTGAAGGCATGCTGCGATAGAATAAACTTAAAGCAAAAAAAGAAAAAAAAAACGTCATGTTAAAAATGGCGTTGAGAGTCAAAACAGTCCACTTCCCCCGTTTTACTGTGGTGAGCCAGCTCTGCCTGCAGTCAGACTGGGTGGCAGGGAGACGCGACCACTTGTCGCTGCCTCAGACCGATTTCAATCTCCTTCAATGTTATGCCCCTCCCAAATAACAATCCATTGCTGACTGCCTCGCTTTTCCTCTGTTTGAGAATGCAGTGTGTGTGAGAGCGCCTCACTAACGTTATGTTCCTCTCGGCTGTTTGTTCCCACATGATTTTCACCAGCTAACACTTGACTGTTTATCAAGATGGTCTAGTATGCAGTGTGGCACATAAATAATGCTATTTGTGGGATCTTAAAAGAACAAAAATACAATTGAATGGCATGTAATGTTTGTCTGTTTTCAGTTTTGAGTGACAGTATCTGCAATATATGAAGAAAGGGGGCTTTTGTTTCAGTGCTGGATACTTTCCCTCTGATTTAGATTGGGAAATAAATCCGTAAATTTATCAGTATTTGTTTTGAGCAATAGAAAAAAAATCAGATTAAATGATAAATGACAGATGTTGCACCCTGTTCAACTGTTATCAGGCCATTAAATAGGCATCATCAGTCGCTATAAGCCCCATAGGTGTGGGTCAGTAGGGGCCTGCTACACCCACAAGTAGGTTTTATCATCTATTCACATGGTAGATCACTGAAAGAAGAAATCAAAGTAACACGACAGCGACCTCTAGTGACTGTAGTAATTGTGACAGGAGCGGAAGCAGAAGTTAGGCATTTTAGTATATAGACAGTGTCAAACTCCATATGTGGTGGAGATTTGTGACGATGGGGGTTTTCACCTAGGAGACCGGAGTTTGCGTCCGGTGTGAAACCAACAATGTGTAGTTGTGTTTATTTTTGTAGTTACAGTATTTAAACCAAAAACACAATGCCTAAAAATGCCTAATGCCTAAAAAACCCAAAGAAGTTGTATTTTTATTGCCTAAACCTAAAGAAGTTGTAGTTTTATAGCCTAAACTGAAAGACACTGTAGTTTTATTGCCTAAACCTAATGAAACTTTTTTTATTTGTGTTCAAAAGGTAACATTTCATTCAGTTTTAAGTGTTAGAAAAGTTTCACTTTCACTTTTACAATGTAGTAGGCAGAGTAGGCCCCAAATGACCCATATCTTTGGTGCTTATAGCAATTGATAATGCCTATTTAATGGCCTGATAACAGTCAAATCTGGTGCAACAGATGATAAAACCCACAAGTGGGTGTAGTAGGCCCATCTTGACTCACCTCTGTGGTGCTTTTAGTGACCGATAACGTACATTTAATAGCCTGACAGCAACTGAAAAAGCTGAAAACAATAATCCGTGTGTACTGTGCATGTGTCTTTACCTCTATGTTACATAACTGTGTCCCCCTTGTTTTAAAATGGTACTCAGCATTGCTGCAGTAGTGAATCCTGCTTCTAAATAAGTACAAAAAGAGTTTAGTATGTATGAAGCGATTAGAAATCTATAATGCTCATCATTGTAGGTCATTATGGCTTTTTGCAACATCACCGTGTGACTGCAAGGTCCTGCGCCCTGCGGCCCAGCACTTTTCATTATGCAGTCACATGAGCGCTGAATGGCTCATTAGTAGTGAGTGAGATAAACGCCTCGTCAGCATGGCGACCACTTACGCTCATATCAACATGGCTGCTGTCTGCTCCGATAAGGCATGGCATTATGTGCTCTTATCTCCAGGTCTGTCTACCCATGGTCAGCGTCGAGGGTCTGCACAAACACAGGAAATGTACCTGGACAGTATTTGGAGGGAAAACTCAGCTGACTCACCTGTGACTTTATGTCAAAGGTGCACCAAGAGGGGAGGGATATGTCTTCATTTCACTAAAACTCTATTCACAAGTGACTTTAATTAATGAGGGTACTGTTAAGCGGGGCAGAATCAGCCCCTTAATCTGTTCCTGAATAGCCATGAACAAAATGTTCTTGGCTAAAATGTCAGCTCAAATGCTTCATGTCATGTTTTCGCACAAATGAAAAGCCTTTGCTTTGAACTTTTCTTTTGGCCTAAAGGAAATTCCAACAAACCCCGAAATAGCATGGAAATGCAATTTTGTTGTACTTAGGGTTTTGCATTTTTCCTTAAAAGAAAGTACTATATTTCTACATCGACAGACCCTGATTTCTAAGGTGGTGTGCATTGTGCAGCAGAGTGTTGTGTAACGACAGAACCTCTTGATTCAAGCACTGGGTGGGTAGTTTTCCTGTTGATTCAGGTGCCACACCGGTCAATCTGTATTTAGAGAGCTGAAATCTCGCTCTGATGTCTGGCTGTGTGTGTGCAGTATGCATGTTATGTTTGATGTGATGAGAGAATCCTCCCTGGATCTGGACTCTGGATTTTTCATTTGCTCGTATTTCTGTGATATGTTTGAAAGCGGAGTGATGTGACTCAACGAAAACGCCTCGGGACATCTGACAGATTATTTTAATCTGCTCATATACTGCAACTACAACAAATCCAACAGTCAAACTCTGGATACTAAATCTTCCCGCAGACGCTGGAGGGAATAAAGTTACACTTGTTTAACAACTCTCCCTAGTTCAGACATGTCCATTAGTTAAATAAATGAAATGAAAATGAAATCATAAACTTGAAGCTATCTCAGATCCCTGAGATAATTCAAAAACCTTTATGTTCTTAGAGGCCCGGTGGGCTTTTTGTGACCATATAAATTTGAAGATATCTTTTTGATTGTAATTGTAGTCTCTGAACTTTCTCAACTGCTCATAATAGAAAATAGGCTTCTTTACTAATGTCAACAAACTTAAAACAATATTTGGCTGTTGTCTAGTGTGGGACTGTTACTATATACAAGCTGTCAATCAACTAAGTGATAGTCTTTCTGATCATGTGTATGGCACTTTAAGTTGTTCTCTTGGTTTGTTGTTCTTCTTTCATCACACTTGGCTCATGGATTGTACTTTTGACTTCCCTCACTTTTAAATATGTTTAATAAATACAGCATTCATTATTATGCCACCCTCGTATCGGAAAGCATTAATATTTACTGGCAAAAATCAGTCAAGAAAAACGAGCTAATCTCTGTTGGTTCTCCGCGAAGCATATGTTGTGCAAAGCTACATCAATCTTGAATGATTGGGGGCAACCACTGTGCAATGAATCTCTAAAGCTTCAATCTGCTTTGGTTTGCACGCAGTTAGCATGAAACTTTGCTAAATTAGTCTGTCTCTCCACCAATTAACACTCAGATGATTAATTGTATTTTGCTTGTGCTCTTTTAGTGTATTGGGGGAGCAGGGGGGACTAACCATATAAGTGAATGGAAAAGACACAAGAACTGATGGTGTCTGGGATATAACAGATCACCTGAGGGTATATATGAGAATCTACATAAAAATGATGGCACATTTTTCACACCTGCTTTCTCCCAAATAACCACAATCCATACGATCAAGTGCATCCGCATCAAATAATATGGAATGTGTAATTACCAGCAGCAGACAGGGCTCAAAGTGAATGAGCGAACAACGGAGGAAGTGATCCACAGGCCCTCCATATGCCACCGTTGGACTTGTTATTCCGCTGGCTTCCGACAACGATGAGACGACGGACGAATGGCTCCCAGAGGTGTAAACAGAGCTAGTGTGAAGACAGGCTGTCTCCAGACCCGCTATCACATCCTCAGTTCCTCTCCAGCAAACATTGGACGCAGGACTTGGCGCACACGGAAAGTCTTCAAGCCATTAAACTGACAAGACTAATCAGCAAAATTTTTTTCAGGATTCAGAATTTCAGGATTCAGAGGGAGGTGAGATGGTCAGGAAACTGTGCGTTGTGTGGAGTGTGTAATGTGTAGTATGCAGGGGTGAGAGGCCAGGGGACAGTGCGGGCCCCTGCAGAGCACTGATAAGGGCTTGTTTACCTTCCTGTGGATGGTCAGGCCTCAATCTGCAGTTGCGGAAACGCCGGGACAATAGGTGTGTGTGTATGTGTGTGTCTGTGTGTGTGTGTGTGTGTGTGTGGGGAGTCCAGAGAGAGACTTGAGCCAGCCTTGAAGCTCCCCTTTCCCTCTCCAACTAACTCCGATAGGACCGCTGACCCCTCCCTCCCCCTTCCCCATCATGACTCCGTCGCCTGACCCTGGACACAAACAGTTTACCCTACCCCGAGGGACCAAGGGAGACAGTTGGGCTTGACGTCAGCTCCCTACCCCCCTTGCATGCTAATGCTAGCCGTGCACTGTAGCTCTACAAGTCTTCCTTTTGCATCTAAACTCAAGTAGCTGGTGCTCTTTTCAACAGTGACTTACAATGAGGGGAGGCGTGAAAGACAGCGCATGAAATCAAGTGTGCCTGCTCACTCGCCCGAAGGCAGCTTGTTATTGGGCCGCAGGTACTCAATCCCTTGAATCTAAATCAACATTTAGTTAGAAATTTAAAATTTAAGGCCTCGCCACTGCCTGTCAGTAGCACTCTGCAATGTCGGCACAGCACGGAAGGCTCACAGTGGAGGCAGCAGCGTTGCACACTGACAGGCAGCATCTTTAATTTACTGGCAGGAGTAGCCAGCTAACAGAAACAGCACAGGCAGCAGCACCAACAGCAAACCTGTTCACCATCATTTCAAACCATTTGCAAGCCTGCTGTATTTAAGAAAAATCTGTAAATATGGAAAACATAACCTTGGCAAATCACAGCAAACAAATCACAGCATCAACATTTATCTGAATCCATAAAATCAACTTTGGTAGTATTAAGATTTTTGAAGAAGCTTATTAAAGAAATGACATCTGGTCATTACCCCCGTTACCATAGCGCGGTAATTTTTACATTTAGTTAAGGTCATTTTTTATTTCTGCTGACCAATGAGATGCTGACACTCAAATATGTTAAAAACAAGAAGTGATAATCTGGCCTTTCAGATATACAGTAAATGGAGCTTCTGCTTTTTGTACAGTCAGAAGCCAGTGTGCCATTTCCAGCACATATGATATAACCTCTCAATTATTTTTCTATGTGTTTGTGGGTGGCACCTTGTATGACAGCCTCTGCCATCAGTGTATGTGTGTGAATGCTGACATGTAGTGCAAAGTGCTTTGAGTGGTCAGAAGACTACAAAAGCGCTATATAAATGCAAGTAAACTTACCATTTATAAGTCATTATATGTCCTTCTGCTTGCAGCTCTCCACTTTCTCTCCCCTCACAGTAAGAGAAAATTCATTCCAGTTTTGTTGGATGGGTTGAAACAAATTCATCTTTTTCTTACCACCATAATGTTAAAATTGTGTGTAACAATGTAGTGAATGCGACCCTAAAGTTGCGTTATGGGCTGTTTGCATAATGTAATGCTTGTGGGCTGAAGCCATAAGTGCTCTGCTCACATACCCTACAATGCTTTTTGGCCTTGCTAATGCCTCAATGAGCGCTTACATTATGAAAACTTATTTCCTAGAACATTTGTAACAATATCATTTGTGCCAGCAAATTTCATTTGGTCCACTCAACTTTGAAATGTACATGCTCTTTTTGTGTATTTACAAACACTACTTAATATTTGTAGCACATTTTCTATTCGGATTGGTCAGTCGGTCACCCTTTTTCATGTTAAAATTTTTAGAGAAGTTTTGCGTACAAGTAGAATGGTATATGTGCAGACATTACCATGTCGTAGAAAGAAGGAAAGAAAGAAAGATATTCCTTTATTAGTCCCACAGTGGGGAAATTCAGTTTTACACTCTGTTTTTCACACACAGTACATATACATGCGTCAATGGAGAGATGTCAGAGTGATGGGGCTGCTCCTGACAAGCGCCCAGAGCAGTTGGGGGTTTGGTGCCTTGCTCAGGGGCACCTCGGCAGTGCCCAAGAGGTAAACTGGCACCTCTCCAGCAACCAGTTGGTCTTGGTCCATGGTCTTGGTCCATGGTGGTCTTGAACCCGTGAAGTCCGCGTCCTAACCCAAGTCCTTACAGACTGAGCTACTGCCGCTCTCAGTGTTCTCAGTATACAATGTTTACTGAGGTAATAAACCAAGTGAGAAGTAGGCTCATTTCCTCATAAACTTCTATACAATCTGATGTTTTTTGCAACCAGAGGAGTCGCCCCCTGCTGGCTATTGGATAGAATGCAAGTGTAAGGCACTTCCACATGGGCTTCACTTCTCAGACCCAGAAGTAGCCCACTGGTTTGAGCACTGACAAAAAGCCGAAGGAGGAGAAATACTGTTTAGGGCTACGTTGATCCCTAACAATAATGATAAATCACCTCAAAATCTCCAGTAATGGTCCAAGCACAGCCACGAACTGGCCCTAGTGCAGCTACAGTGAGCACTGCATAATTATGTGGACAGTAAAACTTAATTTAGGAGATTCAGGTTGGCATCCCAAATTAATTTCCTTTTTACAGAATGCTTTAATTAAAATTTTTAGACAATGGCGATAACAGGTTCGTGTACACATGGACAGTCCTTACCTTACAGTCACCCTACTGGGATGTTGTTGGCCAGGCTAGCTGCAGATAATGAATCTTTTAGTTGACTTTTAGAATGACTATAATTAATATAACAATGATAAAATGTTATGTACATGTCAAGCTCAGCTCTAGACTTGACTCTTTATCCGTGTAAACTCTCTTTTGCGAGTACTCATCCGTAAGTACTCAGCTGCACGTCGGATTCTACTGTGCATAGTTCCCAGTACTTGCTAATGTTAACCAACATGCTAATGTGCTAATGTTATAACACAAAGTTAACTTAAATTGGCCTTCTACTGTGCAGCTAAAGCTGGCAGCAACCTGATGAAATGCAGCATGTTTAGCTAAATATAACAAAGTAGGTCTATAGACTGACAGAAACAGAACATAGTTAATATCAAGCTTATCCTGAGATGCCCTAAAATGGTCACAGTAATGGTGCTGCCTTTAATGGTACTATGCTCAATTGAACACTTGGAAAACGGATGTCTGTGCTTTGGCGAACTAGTCTCCTATCTGTTTTTCTGCAGTGCCCTGGAGGTTAGGAAAGAGAGAGCAGATAGACGCTGGACATGTGAAGTTACCACATGGGAGTTTTTGTTCTCCTTGTTAGTTGTGGCTCTGCGGTGCTGCAGACAATCAGAAGAATGCTGAGGGTGGTTTAAAGTTAATCATACTGTAACTTATTCATCGCTCCCAGGTATTGGCACAGTCCACCAAAATGTGCTTTTTCCACTAACAGCAAATTTGCCATCATTGATTTTGGCTGCGCACTAGTTGGTCTTCATTTTGTAAGCATTAAGTCAATTTGCTATGATATGTTTAATATGTTTCCAGTTAAATAAAAGTGTCTATTAAGTCTGGTAATTTGGCCATATAGTGTTGTTAATATTACAGTAAATAGCAGTAGTCTATTCAGGCATACAAATCTATTGATACCTATGAAATCTGCACTGTAAGAGTTACAGCAAACTTAAGATCTGATTATGTGCACTTTTCATGAATTGAGCCCTCCCTAATGTTCCCTAATGTTTTCTACTCACATCTCCCCCTCATACCTAACATCTAGATGGAAGTCATCAGCATCCATAAACATGTCTTCTCATGGAATGGGAAATGGAGGAGACTGATATAAGTAGATGAAGAGGACAGGGAATGGAATGCTTCTTCTATACCTCATTTACCAGCAAACCGCTTAGCGAGGCCGTTGGCATTTCCGGGGTCAAGAGGGCAAAATGAATGTTCTTCATATCCTATGGTGACTCGTAAGAAAAGGAGACCAGACACATGCATGTATACACACACACACACACACACACACACACACACACACACACACACACACACACGCACACACAACACACGCACGGTCTTGCGGAGTTAGTGTGATTTATACCAAGACCTCTTGGGCGACAGTCATGGGCCGTTGACTCTGTCACAGCTGAACAAGAGAGAAATAACTTTATGGATGTGGATATTGAGCAACAGGCATTAACACAGAGGGCCAGAATAACAGGAAACCAGCCTTGACCTCTGGGGTGAAGGAGGGGAAAAAAAGAAGGCAAGGGAGCATAGATAGCTCTCCATCTTTATTTGCTAGGAAAGCAACAGTCCAGAGCTGAGCAGACTAAGAAAAAGGGAAGAAGTTGTTCCAGGAATTAAACAGCCCCCTTCGATCCCCTGATTAGTACCAAATGTGTCCTTGATTTGACCATAAAATAAAGGGCAGTGGTGGTGTATCACTCCCCAAGAAACAGAGAAAAATAACATTTAATTGGATGGATTGTGGGTCAGCGATATTATGAACAAATGAATGAATTGAACAAAAGACTCCATAACATCAACCCGATATCATTGTGGGGACAACAAAAACAGGAGAAAGAGCTGACTATGTAACATGTTCTAGCTTGCTCTTTTCTTGCTGTTTTTCATTGTATTTATCACTTTTCTATCTCTATCTCTGTCCATTTTCCTCCACCGCTAGTGATGACATTGCCTCAACCAGGGTCTTTGATTAGTGCTGCCTGCTTCTAAATAAGGCACATCCTGTTGACCTTCCAAACACTGCAATTTCCTTTTAACCCTTTCCCCTTGATTTCTCTTTCTTTCTCATCCCACTTGTTTTACTCCACTTCATCTCCTCTCTGAGGGATTTAGACTGCCGGGTAAACAGACCAAATATATCATAAAAGTCAGTGGAGCAGTGCGTCATGCAGCATTTGCTTACTAAATTAGTTGTTTCTGTTTTGATATCAGTCTTGCTCGCTTGTGCTTCAGCACCAGCTGTTTTGGGGGGTGATTGAGGCATGCATAGTGGATGCTTTGGCGGTTATTGCTTATATTCATCTTACTATATATATGCCTATCTAATGCTATCTAGGCACAGAACAGAGTAGTTCTGACCGATCCCACGAGAGCCCAGTGATGGTGGATGTCTTAAAGGCTTGGGTAGTAGTCGATACCAGTACCAGTGAAATTCCATGATTGTCGATTCCAATTTGATACCAAAGTAGAGAAATAAAACAAAAATCCTGAGTACTTCAACATCCACTCCTTTATTCCATCTCTATTATCTATTTTCTATTTTATTGCTGTGAATGTCTCCTTCAAACAACTGTTTTTATTCAAGTTTCTGACAAAAAACTACATTTTTCAAGATTACATTGGAACCCATCATAACGTTAGAATTTAGCTTTGCCCAATACTCATTATTACCGAAAACAGCCTGAACGCATCATAATGTGCACAATGTACCTCCCGTGTTGAATCAGCAAAACGAGAACGTCTGACGTTAACTAGCTTTCCTCATGCTCATTTCAACATGTATTTTTGTTTGCAATGTAGCGTTATGAGGGTAAAAATAGGGTGTAAAAACAGATTTTCTATCGTACTTGGGACGACGGGGTAGTCTCAAGCCCTGATGGTACCTGCTGTACTGTAGAGAAAAGAGTAACATCATGTTTTCAGTATTTTGGCATCGACTTGGTGCAGAAGTATCAGTTCTTGTGACATCCCTACAAGAGACTACGTCAGCTATGGTAGGGATGCACCGAAACCACATCAGATACTGACTCAAATATAGACTATATACACTTGAATTGTAATTATTTTGATAATAAATACCAATTCAGTAAATTTAAAGCAATGTTTAAGTCAAGCCTGTTGTTGCCTTCATATAAAAGAATGATCACAGTCACTTCAACACACTGGGGCATACAGCGTATGAATTTAACACTGGTATCAGGCTCGCCCAGCTATCGCTATCGGTATTGAGATTGAGAAAGTCGTCACCGAGACTGCAGTACCACAGAACTCCCATAATGCCCCAGTCTGACCCTTTCATCTCTAATCAGCAAAAGGCGGGAGATGGGCCAGGAAAGAGATCCCTGATTGAGTTGGAAAAGACATATGACCCCCTCCACTGTATTCACCACCGTTCTTCTTGAGGAAAGAGGAAGTTTGCTGGAGAATACTTTGTCCCTGCCAACTTTAGACAGGTTAGAGTGAGCTTGTGCATGTGCATACTCACTTTAACACAAAAGAACACACACACAGCCCAGGTCAAACACCAGGCATTTATACCCAACCTCATCCGTGACCGCACAGCCTCGGCTCGATTAATTCAGCCTCCAGAGACACGGATCCCCAGGTTAAACAGCAGGCTCATAGCAGAGAGCAGAATGAGCAGGCTTGATGAATGACTGCAGCCGTGCATCCTGACGCGTCTGATAAACGTGAACCGGCAGATTCGTTTTTAAACAATGTAGTCCTACCCTCACATTTAACATCCATACTCTGAGACCAGGAAAAAAGCTTTCAGAATGACTAATAACAAATTTAGCCCCTTTCAGACAAGGAATCTGTAACATTGCTGGGTTCATCTATCCTTTTAAATAATGCTCTTCATTCATGCTCTGCTCTTGTCCAAATATGACAGGTCTGTTGAGGATAGAGCTGTAATCTCGGACTACTTGGCATTTGACACACAAGGCTGGATAACGCAGGAATTTGCGTATTCGTGTCAGAGGCAGTAGATTATTTAATGGGACCTGATTATATGATGCTGACACTGCTTAACCATTTGTATTTGATTTCTTCCAGCCTCAAGTCAAACGTGTGATCCAACGGAGGTTACTGACAACCCGTGGGTCTACGTGAGTGAGATGCTGATTGGCTGTTGGACCAGCTTCATCAGAGAGGATAAGGCAGAGGTCCACATCCTTAACCTGAACTTTGCCGCCACGGTGAGCATGTCAAGGTTACACAAATGAGAAGCAGAGGAAGCAGTGCTAATTATGTAAATGTGAGAAATCTGCTTTACAGTGAGTAAAATGTCAGACACTATGCTAGTAAAATGGCAATATCGTAATGGAAAAAAATACTCTTACTTAACTTGTATATTACCAGTAAAATTCTGCAGGCAAATGAAACCTGATAACATTATTACAAAGCTGGACTGCAAGAGAACGTAAAAATGTAAAAGGCTGCACAATCAACACCATAGCTATCACTGAAGCCCACTACAGTGGCCTGTCCTGGGTATGTTATCTATCATCTGCTATTGAATCTTCCTTTTCAGTGGACATTACAATACAGTCAAGTCCAGCCACACCTGAAAAGAAGAAGCAGTGTGCCACTCCATGCACTGCACACATGCTCACTTTGTGTGCATTTTACACCTTTCAGATAAAATATGTCACTCGTTACAAACACTGGGAATTCATTTGAATTCACAGTGGCAAAATATAGGTGTAAGTAATCAAATTACTGATGGCTGAATCCCATTTAGCTTCTTTGCCATTGTGAATGCAGGTTCACTGTCACACTGCCGTGGCTTACTGGGTCACTTGGATATAGCAGAGCTGACATTAATGTTATTAGCTAAATCTGTGCTTTTCCTATTATAACAAGTCAAAATGTCTGCTGTGAAAGAGCTATTATGCTAAGACACGATGGATGACTTGGCAGAGTTACATATTACTGAAAACACAGTATGCAGTATTTAGTACGTACTCTGCTGCTCTTTCTCTCGCCTCTCCCTTTACCTCTCTGCTGCTCTGTAGCCGGTCTCTGAGTGTCACTGGCTGGCTAGTGAGGGAGCTATGCCCACGGGCGATTAACATCGGCTCCTGTTAATTTATAATGGACATTTGTGTTGTGACATTTAAACAAACTATCTATCAACAAGGAAATAAAAGCTCCTCATCCCCAGACCGGTGTCTTGACAGAGCTCCAGCCAGCTCATAGCGTCTGTGAGTGTAACCGCCTGGCTGGTGAGGTATCGTCCCCGGCAGGCCCTGGCTAGCAGTCACGACAGTTTGTGGAGCTTCTTAACTCTGAAAACAGTGGAGCAAATGTTCGATTTGCCATCTAATAGTATAAAACTGTCAATATTCAAAATCTACACAGATGATTTCTCATCCCCAAAATTTTCAGAAGTGAATTTAGCGATAAAATAGCTACGAAAAAATTGAAAAACAAGCCGTTTTTGGTTGCTATTGTAGCAGTATGCCTGTACCATTCCAACGCTTTGCATTGTGGGATACGGTAGGCGAGGTAGACTGGTGCGATGCATACTGGAAATTTTTCCCAACTTTGACATCAGTATTTCTGGCCTACTGTAGATTTTGCTTTTGTTTGCGTACTGCATACCACATGCTACGTTTTGGCCAAATCAGTACATTCTGATCACTGATGTGGTCAACCATGGCATTTTACTGTCTGTTATTCATTTGTAATAGACTGTTGCTATATATACAGTAACAGACTGTTGCTATGGACGCAGTTTTGATGTCAGACTCCGGAGGACCATTTTTGTGTCAAATAATTATTTCTTAAGTTAGTAGTCGGGTAAAAAATTAGGATGATGTACAGCTAGCGGGTCATTTTTATGAAATAAACCCCTTCAGGGCGATGCTCCGTGTAGGGGTTTATTTCACAACAATGACCAGCTTGCTGTACATTATCCCTTGCATAGCTGCCTTCAAATCAACATGGGAATGGCAACATTAGTGTTACGGTCAGCATCTAGAAGCCTCAGAGGCTAATAATTTAGCAAGCTAGCAAGTGGGAAACATAATGCAAGAAGTGCAAAGGCATAATGACAGAGATGAGGTTGTTTGGAAAATTTTCCTCAGACATATAAAATTTGAGGAAAAACAATATACCATAAAAATCACAATATATTAACCCATTATTCACCGATAAATTGACTTCCATGGCCCGCACCGTTTCTGGCAATGTCAACAAACGCGTCACAACTTGTGAACTTCGAGCAGAGAATTTCCACTTACAAGGTCGTGAATACGACAAGAAGGGGGTGTTCATATGGACTCTTCTCGTGAACACTGGAAACACGACGCCATTTGAAAGCGGTATAGTGTGATTTTGTTGGTATACTTTTTAAAGGTATCACTGATTTTACACATCGAAGTGTGTTTACAGGACTTAGGGAGTACTACTGCGTCCTGTGTGCTTAAAAAATGTGCAAAGCTTTTGTGGCTCCAGAGGGATTAAAGGAAATCTGACACTAAATGTAAACACGCGCACTCCATGTCCAATTTTTATCAGCCTAATAACTAGCTAACCCATAACAGATGCCAGACCTAATAGAAAGACAGGGTTTCCCAACATGCCACAGCTTTTCTTTTCTTTTTTTAAACACTAAACAGACTTTAATGACAAACCAGCTCTGCAAGTTTGGCTGTGTGTTCAAAGAATCCCTTTTTTTACTAAAACAATCACACACCATAGATGCAGATATAGTTTATTGTGTATTTATGACCATAAAACTTTTACCTTTTTAGGGAGTGACACCAAAAAGAAACTCCAGAAAACTTTTAATCTATATGTTGTTATTGTTGTGCCAGACTCCCATTTTTCACTGTCCAACAGTGTCGGTCAGCTCACATTAGTCATTTCTTTATCAGTGCACTGTGTTTGTTTGCTTCTTCTGTTTGCTCTTTATGTAGTACTTTCACACAAGTTGTGTTAAGCAACTGCTGTTAATTCATTGTCTCTTTTTTATTTTTCACGTTGTCTGTTGGCCATTCATTCTCATTTGGTGGTGATTATGCGAAGGGAAACATATGTGCAGTCTAGCTAGGATGCTTCACTACAACGCCTGCCTGAATCCATCACATCTACAAAATTCATAAAAGCACTCAAGGTCCTTTCCGACAGTTGCTTCTCGGAAAGCTATAGAGCATCCTGTCATAATGCTGCTCTTAAGGGACACCTTCACCGATAAGATAAGCTGATTTATACAGTGTGAATGGTGTTGTTCTTTCCGAATTAATTCCTTTGGATTTGACGTCTAACGATGCTGCAGTTTAGTTTTTAATGAAACACAAAGACAAATTAACATAAATCTCTTGACCTCACAGATGCCCAGCTTTTTTTGTTTTGAGCATGTGGACTAACTAGGGCTGTCAAAGTTAACACAATACTAACGCGTTTTTGCAGATTAATTCTTAGGCCACTGATTTCTTTAACACATTAAGGCAATCAGTCTTTTGGAGGTTGTGAGTTCAGTGAAGCTGGAGTGAAGATACTGGCATCATATGAATTTAGAAAACCCAAGGAATCATCAGTACCAATCATGTCATATTAGCTTGAGGCTAAATGATGCTTCAAACAAGCCAGTAAAAACTGTCATGACCATTTTCAAAGGGGTCCGTTGACCTCTGACCTCAAGATATCTGGATGTAAATGGGTTCTATGGGTACCCACGAGTCTCCCCTTTACAGACATGCCCACTTTATGATAATCACATGCAGTTTGGGGCAAGTCATAGTCAAGTCAACACACTGACACACTGACAGCTGTTGTTGCCTGTTGGACTTGAATTTCCCATGTTATTATTTGAGCATATTTTTTATACTAAATGCAGTACCTGCGTGGGTTTCTGGACAATATCTGTCATTATTTGTTTTGTGAATTGATTTCCAATAATGAATATATACATACTTTTGCATAAAGCAGCATATTTGCCCACTCCCATATTGATAAGAGTATTAAATATTTGACAAATCTCTCTTAAGGTACATTTTGATCAGATAAGAACTGTGAAATTAATTTTCTATTGATCACAGTCAATCATGTGATTCATTGCGATTAATAATTTCAATCGATTGACAGTCCTTGTGCTTACATTTTTCAAGCAGATGATAGTCTTTGCCTCGTACACTTGGTTATTGCCATAAATGTTGCTGAGGTCTTTTGCTAAATGTTAAGTCTTATTTGATTGACTGCAGTGTTCATCAGATAGAAAACAGCTGTTAGATGACTGAACAGATTTAAAGCATATTAGGGTGCTTCTCTCAGTGAATAGTAAAACTAGACACATTATGATGTGTGGGGCAAGAAGGAAAGACACATTTCATTGCAAAATGTTAGTCTTAGTACAGATAATGGTGCAAGTTGTCTTAGTAAATAGTATAAATTGGTGTTGGAGTTCACGAAAGGAATTTGTCTTGGGATCTGTGTGACGTAATTGACGTTTTACAGAGTTTCTCTTGTGGGACTGTGAGTGGATGTTTTATCACATGAAAGGAGAAAGTTGACCTAAGATCTACTAACACGGTCTCCTTATCTGCCCTGGACTGTCTGTTTAGAACAGATTTTTCTTGTAAACACAGAGGAAAGAGAGTGTCTTCATGTCTTGCCAAACTGTCCAGTCAGATGGGACGTATGCTCTTGCCTCCCCCTTTCTTTGTCCTTTCAATTTTCTTATCACCTTCGTCCCCCATCTCTTTTGTGTTTTGCGCTGATTTACAACCTGCCAGAGACGGCTGACTCTCATAGTTTGACCGCACAGAGAATTATAGAGGGAGCATCAAGGGGCTGCATGGGCTAGGTGAATTCATAGGGAGGAGCCGCTTGCACGGGGCCCATTGATGTCACACGCTAGCTTCGGTAGTCAGGGTCTTGGCACTGGGCCGAGACTACACCAATGGAGCCAATTCAAGTTAAGGGAGTGAGCCAAAAGAATAACTGGAAACTGCATCAGCAAAGGCCCTTCAAAAAAATGCTGGAGAGAAAAAAAGAAAAGTCCGAAAAGGAAAACAATTGTATCTTGAAAGCGCAGGAAGAAAAGTAGAAAGGTGAGTGATCAGGGTCAGCAGCAGTCATGATTCAGAGTTCAAAATGAAAGAATGAAAGTCACAAAAGGATGAAGGGGGGAGAACTAGACAGAGAGACAATGAAGCTCATTAGAAAGGAGTATTTAAGGAAAGCACCACTGAGTTATCTCCGTTTGAAGCACAATGAGCTCCACAGGAAATGCCATTCATTCATTTACTGTGCGTGCCACGCGATTCAGGTAAGAGAAGAGGTGTTTCTGGGAAGACATTATGTTACTGCAAGTCTCAGTCTCTATCTGCAATAAGTGGGATCTCTTGCTATAATAACTGTTCCTCTTATGTTACTTCTGTCTTCGGGGAAATCAAGCTGTATTTCTATGAAAGAGAAACTTGCTCTCCATGTTGGTGCATTTTTTTTAATCAAAATGTTAAAACTCTACAGCTCTTTTTTTTCTGTCGTGTCTCATCTCACCTGTCATGTCTTGCTTCACAAAAAAAAAACACAAAAAAAGCTAAGGCATCTATTTAAAGGAGCAGTTTGTGACATTTAGTGGGATTCGTTGTTAGTAATGGAATATATTATTTATAAGTATGTTTTCTTCAGTGTATAGTATAATCACATGATAATAAGAATCACTGCGTTTTCATTAACTTAGAATGAGCTGTTTATGTCTACAAAGGGAGCAGGTCGTCCTCACGGAGCCGGCTGCCATGTTTCTACAGTAGCCCAGAACGGTCAAACCAAGCACTGGCTCTCCCAAACACAGTCGGTTATAATCTGCAACCTCACTGCAGGAAGTTTCAAGCTGAATTTTTTTTGCCAAGACAAAGGCGATGTGAGGCGAGTCAACGGGCAGCCTTTGTTGCCACTAGTTAATTAATGTCAGGTTGGTGTGTTTGTGCCTCAAAGCAGCAGTTGGCAAGATTAGAGCAAGTATGATTTAAAAAATATGTTTCTAAAACAGTCACTATATCCTGACATTTGTGTATTAGACAGGTAATTGGAAAAAATCATGTACCAATCATGTAAATCATGTATGGAGTCTGCCGTCCAGCTCATATGAATCAGCAGTCTTGCTGTAATGCCTATTTCTCACCTCAAATGTTTGCACAATCATTTTGTAGATACTGTTTAGCTGTAAAATGAGTTTGTTACCTGGCAGCCATGTTAAAGAAATACCAAGCACCACCCACCAGCCAGAGCACAGCCAATAGGAATGCTCTCTGTGAAATGACCTGTGATTGGCCAGAGTGTCCTCTTTTTAAAGCCTGAAAACAGAGCTATGAGGAGATGCAGAAATCTAATTTTCTCTCAGAACACTTGACACTTGAATTACAATTTGCTGAAAGGTTACTGTGGATTTTTTTGCACAACGATGCCAAAAACTTTCTGCCTACTGAAACTTTAACAGATGATCTTGAGTCCTGGTCCATTCAGTAACAAGTGGTCTCACGTTTTCACCTGGGATTGCGTGAACCTGAATACATTTATGAGGTGCAGCCAGTCATTATGCAAAACCCACTCTGTTCAAGACACTGGTAATACAGTATAGTGTGTGTGTGTGTGTGTGTGTGTGTGTGTGTGTGTGTGTGTGTGTGTGTGTGTGTGTGTGTGTGTGTGTGTGTGTGTGTGTGCGTGCGTGTGTGTGTGTGGTGTGTGCGTGTGTGCGTGTGTGCGTGTGTGTGTGTGACAGATCCCTCTATCCACTGCTCTCGGCATGCGACCCTCTCTTTCAAATGCGTTTTGCTCATAGGCAATTTGTTGATGGTCTCCGCAGACCTAATTTGTTCTATACAAGCCTGCAAATTTCCATAGCTCCATCTTGAGCTCATCACAATGCTGTTGGACCAAGCTCTGGCAAAACTAGGTAGCAAGTAAATGAATATAATATAAGGGATTCACATTGCTTCCCCAGCACGCTCATTGTCTCCCCAGCAGGTCCAGCTCTGAAAACAATCCACCTTCAAATAAACAGAATAAAGTATTTGGTGTCAAAAGGCATCACAGATGGATGAAAGCAGGAATTTGTATTCATGAATATTAAAAGCCTCACACTGGAGATATATTTCCAAGGTTTTTTTTTGTTTTGTTTTTGTTTTAAAGCTGTTGTTCATTTCTAATGCATTGAGTCATAAAATTGAAATGATTTCAAATCCATGAGTCTTTCACTTTTCTAAACCAAATTAACTCGGGGTCATTACAGAAGTAAAATTAATTAGATTATTGGAATTAAGTCAGTCTTGGAAAAAACTCCGACTTATCATTCCGCTGTGAAAAGGTTTACTCACCACCACTTACATCCATAAAACTCAGCGCCAGCTTTGCCCTACTCGCATGTGTAGCACAGTAATTAAGGCTGATTCATAGAGTGACTGTGGTGGTGATTAACAAATCACATCAGCATTGTGTTACCCTCAGCAGAAAATATGCTTAATGAGGTATTACATTATGGGTTAAATAACGAGGTTTTATATACAGTATATAACTGCTGCCAGGATCAGCAATGCGTGGGAGGACACTGGGCTGCAAGTTATAAGAAATACATAAACTGGTAATAAGACTGCTGGGCTTAAAATAATTCTGAGTGACACTGTAGGTATTATTATTAATGTTATAGCATGGCTGTGCTGTTCATACTCATATTTTTATCATTATCCTCTTCATTATCTTGTATTATCACAGTTTCCCCACAGTTTTAATGCGACAAAGACATGCAGTTTATTGCACATCGGGTAAATAATTGATTTTAATATTTTTTTTTTCCCCCTTGTTGACTTCATGGAGATGTAAGAATAGAACCAGGCTGCATTACCTCATTAATGTCTGTGCCAACGTGCAGGCAGACGGCAAAGACAGCTTCCTGTCTGTCTACAAGCCCTGCTCAAGAGATGCATGTGTTGACATTTCATATTTGCAAAAAAACAAGAATAATTGTCATATCCCCCCTACTGTTTTTTGTGTGTAGAATTAAACTGCAGTTGGAACTATTTTTAAACTTGGTGCTGCAAGCAAAATGTCTCTCTACTCCGTCAACTTGAGGTCTGTTCATTTAATGACACGCCATGCCAGATGGGGAGGTTTGCAAATTGGGGCAATAGCTATACCCTCTTTTATACAGAAAACAAATGCTGGCCTGTTGTCACCATTTTGGCAGGTTTTCATCCTGTGCGACAAGGTCATAATAATTACTATGCTGTTCATTTTGTTTGTGATATATGGCTCAGAGTTTTTAAAATTCTCAACACGTCAAGTCACATTTAATAAAATGCTTAAATCACATAGTTATGATGTTTTAAATGTTTAATTTTGGCAGTAAAGTATGATCAAATATCATAAAATATCACATTTTAATGGAGCCTGTCGTGTGTTTATAGTTTCCCAGGCTGCGCTGATAAATTTAACCCCACGCTGTGCTACTGTATGATAACAGCTACCAATTATGTAAGAGGAGCAAGAGGCATTGTTTGAAGCACTCAAAACATTTCATGAAGTTTTTAAATTTTTTTTACTTCTTTGTATAACCGAGCACTCGCTCAGCATGTTACAAAAACTCATTATCGGCAGCGCAGTAGTTCCCATTGGACGGCTTCACAGTGCGAGGGAACATTTATGCCACTTGATTTCTTTGTCTTCCTAATCAGTCCCACTGTTCCACCTGGAGATTCATACAGACTGTCAAAACTTTCTCTGCCTGCAACAATACTGTATAAGTCTTATTGGCTTTCACACAGAATTAGAAGGTAACCAAGTTTCGTGCTTACTGTGAGCACTGCTGAATTCATGGCTAAATAATTGACACCATAAATATTTAATTTGTGATGTATATTGGGATTATTTTAAAAGGAGCTGAGTTGGTATACCTAATTTTTAGGGCTGTCAGAGTTAATGGGATGATAATGCATTAACACAAATTCATTTTAATGACGCTAATTTCTTTTACGCACGAACACAACTTGTGAGTTTTAGCTTGTAGCGGGCTCAGTTCTGAAGCTAGAGTGATGATACTGCCATCATATGAAACTTTGGTTTGGTGAGGAAAAACTATCATGGTCATTTTCAAAGTCGCCTCTTGTCCTCTGACAAAGTAATGAAAATGGGTTCTATGGGTGCCCACTTCATGATAATCACATGCAGTTTGGATCAAGTCATAGTCAAGTCAGCACTCTGACACACTGCAGCTGTTGTTGCCTGTTGGGCTGCAGTTTGTCATGTTGTAATTTGAGCCTATTTTTTATGTTAAATGCAGTACCTGTGAGGGTTTCTGGACAATATTGATTTCCAATAATAAATATATGCATTTGCATAAAGCAAGAATATTTGCCCACTCCCATGTTGAAAAGACTATTAAATACTTGACAAATCTCCCTTTAAGGTACATTTTGAACAGATAAAAAATGTGTGATTTGACTTTTTGTTCTAATGCAAAGTAACATTTTTTTGCTTTTGTTTCCTCTCAGGATGCAAACATGTTCTCCCTGGAGATGACCAACGCCAAGCCGATGAACCTTATCCTCACATCGCCAGACATGGCCTACGGTCTCTACAACATCAACGCTGATGTTAACATTTATGTGAGTGACGTCTCTTTGTTTTTCTGTATTAACATTCGGGCTGTGCTCACTGCTGGATCGAGTTGTGTGTTGCCATTTCTCAGCTTGTTGTTGCTTGATGCAAGAGATTGTTTAACAAGTGCTAGCTAATCATGAAAAATTAAGTGTTCTTGTTTCACTATTGTATCATTTTCAAATTCCTCCAGATGTACTTAGCTTCTGTCTCATGCCAGCTGTTTAACACACAGTCAAAGCGCCACAGCTGTGCAGCTGTGGAGAGAGCAGCTTAAGAGAGATGATGAACCATGTTGGTTTTCCCCAGTGGCTGCTCTGCACAAGGCACTTTGTGTTTTTGAGTTTTTATTATCTACAATATAAATCGGCAAGAGAAGTTTTAGAGCGGCCGGCAACGAGAGAGGCCGATGGCTGTAAAATTAATGTTCCAGTGAAATTGGAGATTTCGACTTTTACACAGTGTCCGCAGATTATATCTGTGAATTAAATCCAGGGAGGCCAACTTTTATTCAGCTGCTTGAGTGTCTAATTAAATCGAGGAATAATATTGTGTGTTGCAGTGATAGTCACAGTTTGGTCATTGTAGCGTGTCAGACTGTTTTGGTATTTAAAGTGGCATTGGTGATGAACCTAACGAGGTGAATCAAAAACAAAAATCTTGTTATTGAAACAAACCGTTGATAGCTTTCATTTGGTTTTGACAGAAAAGTCTTCTCAGAATATATCAGTCTTTTAGCACCAAACAAAATAGCTAGTCATAAACAGGAAATCCCAATTAAAAAGGTCTGAGGTGTGCAAATAAATGGGATTGCCTCAAACTGGAGTATGTTGCTGATGAAAGACCTAATTTCTTGAAAAATGAAAAACATTGATTAGTTTCAGTTTCGGTCGTGGAATTACTGCCTCTGTAGATAAGGAACCATTCTCATGAAAGTTATACGTAATAACCTTGATTAAACCAATATTTAAACCATTAAAGGTGCTAAATATGATATCCAGAGTATTAATATAGGAGAAAACAACTGTTTGCTATGTAAAGATATAGAGGAGTAATGCGTACCTGAGCCTTGTGTGTTGTAATCAGAGCTTCTCCTTGGTTTGTTGAAACCGGGCATCCTGCGAGTGCTTTTAGTGCATGTTTGTGCATATGAATGCGCCCACTGGCAGGCTCACGGCCGCGATTACAGCTGATATCGCCGTCCCGACCAATGGCATCATCGCGGAAACGGAGCACCCACTCTCTGGTGCCTGAAGCCTCGAGTGTGGCATTTTGGCCATTGCCATCTTGGTTTTTGGCCATCACCATGTTGGTTATTTGCAACCAGAAGTTACTTGATAGGTGGAAGTACAACTGAATGCTGAATAAGAAATTTTTAGGCGATCAAAAAGTTATGATTTATGAAAACATGGACAACTCCCAGACTGGACAATGCTGTTGTATCAACCTGTCAATCACAACGTAGCCAGGCTCTAAAGCATCCCCTGCTTTATGGTTTATTTAACTCTAAATGGGGCCATAATTAATTAAATGAACATCATGCTATATTGAAGAAGACTTCAAACTAGCAAATGAGACCATAAACTCATGTTTACAATGTTTACTGACAATAAAAGAAGTGAGAAGTAGGATCATTCTCTCATAGACTTCTATACAATCACATTCCTTTTGCAACCAGAGGAGTCGCCTCCCTGCGGGGTATTAGAAAGAATAAGGCATTAAGGCATTACTGCATTGGCTTCACTTTTTCAGACCCTTGACATGCCTACTGATTTCAAGCTGCAACTCACCGTCGCCATGTTGAGAGAGGTTGAGAGGCAACAGAAATGCTTCCAATCCCATATTAAGCACTTATCAATCCCTGAAGTAAGCAGTTTCAGCCTTATGCTGTTTTGTTGCACTGACGTGAAACATTTTGGTGTCAGTTTCCTTTGTTAAAGTTGTACTTTTGTTCACTGATTAATATGTTTTTCTTCGAGGCAGTCACTGGTATCAGTTCATGTTAGTACACTGAGATTTGAAACTTCCTTGAGAGGAAGAATCACAATGAACATTTTACACTTGAGATTTGACAGTTGGCTGCTGAAAACGGTAACCTTTGAAACATAACAAGCTCCTAAATTCACATTATGTCCATCGTGACATTGGAAGTGGTTGTTTGCCGTCCATGGTTTACACTTATGAGTGCTCATGAGTGCAAATCTGTTTGGCGGCTGACTCAGAGCTTTTCTTCTGCACATGAATGCATCACTTGTCAGAACCATCGCTTTGTAACCACTTCAGTGCTCAAAAATGATTTCATGCTGATGAAAACAGTAAAGATGAATTAATGTTTACTGTCTTCATAACCTATATGCCAGTGTGCTTTCATACTGACTAAAGTTAACTACTGGTGGACAGGTAAAAAAAAAAAAAAAAAAGCTAAAATATTATTAAAAATGGTCAGCAATATTGCACGTTATTGCATTTATATAACACATAAAAAAATACAGAAATAAATAAATAAAAAAATCAGAGCTGGCCAATCACTGTGATGAAATATTTACAGGAATGTCACCAGTTACTGAAATGCTGACAGCAGTGTGATACCACATCCTGTATCATGTCCTGTCGAGAGCCTGGACAACATCGGCTGTGACTACAGGATGTTTTCGTGGGATGAGCAGTATCACTGGGGGATAATAGTGTTTTACTGCAGATTGCAGTGTAAGAGGAACAGCATCTGTTTTGCGTCTGAGAAAGTACGTCACCAGCTTGACAGCTTGGCTCAGTGTCACAGTCACTGCTCTCGTTGGCCTCCGTAAGCCAGCACAGAGTTATTAAAAACCCCCAAAATCAACTTATTTTTGTCAATAAAGTCTTGAGTCTTCATACTTTTTTGTTAGTTGCAAAAGTAGGTTTTTCACTGTTTTCACACATAATAATATAGTATATATACAGTATAATATACTTATAACTAGGGCTGCCAATTGATTAAATACTTAGTTGCAATTAATCTCAAATTAGACACACAATTTTTTATCACTTCAAAATGTACCTTAACAGGAGATTTGTCAAGTATTTAATGCTCCTGTCAACCTGTGGGAGTGGGCAAATACACTGCATTTAGCATAAAAAAGCCCAACAGGTAACAACAAGCTGTCAGTGGGCTGACTTGACTATGATTTGCCCAAAACTCTGTGTGATTATAACAAAGTGGGGATGTCTGTAATGGGGAGACTCGTGGGTACCCATAGAACCCATTTACATCCAGATATCTTGAGGTCAGAGGTCAAGGGACCCCTTTGAAAATGGTCAGTTTTTCCTGGAAAAATTAGTGGAGGTTTTGAGCGTTATTTAACCTTCTTCCCGACTAGTATGACATGATTGGTACCAATGGATTCTGTAGTTTTCTAGTTCCACACGATGCCATTATCTTCACTCCAGCTTTAAACGCTGCAACCTCTGAAAGCTTGATTGCGTTAAAGAAATTAGTTGCATTAAAACAAGTTGCATGCATCACCTTTTGTAGAAGAATCTAAGGGTATTGATCAGGTAAAAAGATGGAGCCTAAGCTCTGATACTCATACATCTATCCCAAGGCCGACTGATGGGAAAGAAGTACCGAACTTCCTGTGACATCCTGTAAACAGAGATGCTCTTTTCTCTCAAAACGTCTCTGAGTTCCTTGAACTTTACTGAGCCTGCAGACTATCAAACCAATTTCAGAGCGTTAAACTCCACTGTAATCATTAGAGTGTTTACCTTTGTTATTTCCCCTCCTCTGCTTGGTTTCTATCGTGACTGGGTTTCCCCTCTTTTTATTTCTGTAGTTTCCCTTTGCGTTGTTTTTGATCTCACGTCAATCCAATATTCATGTAGAAAGACCGATGACTCCCTCAGGCTTACTTGGCTTTCACCATTTGTTTCTGTCTCGCTTTGTGATGCAACGACACACACACATAGTCACATACACTAGACAGGCCAGGAGAGAAATTTCCATTATTTAAACAAGCATAGTCACACTTAAACCAATAAAATAAACATTAGCAAGCTTATTTACAGAGAATATAATTCTGTTTAAAATTACCGAGCAAACATGAAGCTATGAGCTTGTTGCCCTGTCCAAATATCTATATGTATGGTCGTAAAAGCTCAAAAATTAACAAATGGCGTCATTTAAGGAACAATGAAAATTAGCTAACTTTCAGTAAAAGCCTTGATTTTAAGAATTAGCCAGTAAACTGTCAGGGTTTCACAGTTACTAATACAGCCAGAATCAACTTTATTTGTTAGTATGTTGTAGAGATGTGACGGTGAGGACATTTTCTCACTCTTCTCTCTGTTAATAAACTTGTGACAACACCGGTGTTTCCGATTACACCAGACATTTCACTTCACATTGACTTGTTAGTCAACTCTCACTCGTCCTGTGTGTGAAATCTGAGTCCTCCTACTCTGAGCTGAGACTCCGTATGGTGCATTCACAGTCAGTATGTTGTTTCCATCATCCAACTTTATATTGATAACACAGCGCTGATACGCCAGAATGAACAAAATGAGTTTTATTTCTGTTTAATAAAAGCAAAACCACAGTGGGCATGTAATGTAATCGGTGTGTGTCTGACCACCGTGTTACAGCAGTAACACAGGCATAACATAAACATAGAAATATAAATAATGTAGACTGAAAAGAATTAACAGTGCATGGTTGTTTTAACAATTCATTTCATTCAATTTAATGTTTGTTCATGTAATTTAGTCAAAACTTGCCACTAAAAATAAATTTATCTTTGGTGTAAAGAAACATTTTTGTAGCTGTAAAAAGCTAAAAAAGTTAACTTTGTTAGCAGTTCCTCCTGAATTATCAGCATTATATCACTGCATGTCCATTGTGACCGAATAACCAGCTTAATTTGTGCATGAACAGCAACAGGAACATGATTTTCTCAGTACTCTCCATCAACTTAAACTACATACAGTGCTAATAATAATGCATACTCAAGAATGGTTTATAGGTTGTCTTAAAGGAACAGTGTGTAGAATTCCGGGGCATCTATTAGCAGAAATGTAATATTATATTCATAACTATGTTTTCATTAATGTATAATCACCTGAAACTAAGATGTCTACATAGTGAGCGGGTCCTCTTTACTGAGTCTGCCATGTTGCTTCTCCAAGTTTCTACAGTAGCCCAGAAAGGACAAACCAAACACTAGCTCTAGACAGAACCTTTCATGTTTTTACGTTACCTGAAGGCCACCGTAGTTCTCCAGCATGCTTATGAAACTCTGGTAATGTGAGCTATAGACTGCAAAACCATACCGCCCACCTCCATCTGGCTGCTGTTGCTCCTGAAGTAGTGTTATTATGGTAAGGATTACCTCTAAGAGAGGTGAATGGCATTACCACGGTTTTGCACTCACATTACCGCGGTCCTGGAAAGGGAGGAGAAGTTTTAGTTGGTTACAATGTGCAACCACACCACTAGATATCACCAAGTCCGACACACTGTACCTTTTTAAAAACAAACCACAGAAAGCAGAGCACAGAAAAATTTAAACATTATACAAAATGGTGTGGCATTATACGGCATGCAGCTCAGTTTATTTGAATTTAAAATTGCACATGAAAAAGAACGTCTTAAAAATATTGCTGGTAGACGATCCCATTGTGGTGTCCTAAAAACAGTGTAGTTTTCAGCAAGATGAGCTGTTCTTGAGTGTCAGTGCGTATAAGAACACACACAGCACTTTATTTCCCACTTGGTCTGCTGAAGAAGGACAAATGGGTGCTGATTTAAAATCTGTTGAAGGGCAAGCCCAAAATAAAATTGAAGCACACACTTTCTTTCTTGAATTGTTATTTATTGAGCACATTATGTCTAACTGCCTGCTGCAGATAATCTCAACTCCTATATTCCCAACGTCCTCCCCTGCCGTCTTATTCATGCACAGCTTAATGTAAACTCCATTATTTCCCATTGGCCCAGACGAGGAAACAGCAGTGTCTCGTCGATGGGATGGATGTATATATTTATACCTTGTATGGAGCCAGATTCCAGCCGACCATGGTGACGCACAAAGCTAAAAAAGGTCCCATTTCCTGGCCCCACTCAGGAAGCAAAGGAAGGACCATGGCTCCAACAGGGTTGTGCAACTGAGCTCGTGGACACTTAACCATAATAAACATTTCTTTTTAACAGCACCCCGCTCAGAGAATAGAAGGAGAGTCGGGTGGAGGGGTAAGAAAAAGTAATATCGGGCAGTGAGAGGGTTGGGCAGACATGTTTGATATGACAAAATGTGAGCAGACATGAGGTGAATATAAATAGATAAAAAGCTGACTCACCCACTTCTGTGTTATTGTAGCAGACAGACTCGTACCTCCCAGGGCCTAGGTGAATCTGTCAGTTACAAATAGTATTTAATGATACTAATTATCATGACTTGGGCTCCACTTTCCAGATAAACAACGACTCCACGATTGGCCTTCACGGTAATCAACATCACAGCAACGTCCACACGCTGTTCTTCCCCACTGAAGATGAGGAGCTGGTGAAGTGGGCCAGACAGAAGTTTGGGGGTGTGACTTCATTCACCACGGTCCGAAATCTGAAAACAATGACATTGACAGGAACCAAAGGTGAGAAATATTTGTGTAACCTGGCTGATTATTTATTAAAAGGCAACTAGGCCCATTTTCAAAATTCATATGTTATTCCCATGGTTTAAGACAGTCTAAAAATATTAGCACAAACAACTCTCTCCCAAATCCAAAAACTAGAGCGCTAAAACTTTTGATGTCATAGGCTATGAAGTGTAGAACTGGGCCATAGACAATGAATAGGGAGAGATGTTATTGATGACATAGAGAGCACAGGGGGATGATCAGAGTATGTGGGAAAATTTTCTGTTTCACAATTAACAACACTACAGTAGAATAATGCTCATTTGCATATAAAAAAGAAAGCCCATGACATCTCATGTTCAAGACTTACTTTTCTGATTTCGGGCTTTGAGAAAGAGAAGCTCCTGTTCACAAACATTGATTGAACTTTATTAGGTCATGGAAATAACCTATTGCAGTTCTTAGTTTTGGTGGTGTTCCCCTTTAAATAACATGGGCTTATATACCAGTTTGGAGGGAGTCCATCCCAATGCAAAGTCTGGTAACATATGAACAACATATGAAATGAGGATGTTTGTGAGTCATTATTATACTGCAGGATTCTGTTAGCTCACCACAATACTGTAAAGAGTTTCAGATTTATCAGCCTTGACACTGTGATTATTATCTAGAATATGCTATCTTCATCTTTGTTTGGTCCAAAACTATATTTTTGGGGCTGAAGGGAGCGAAGGATTAATTACAGTCTGCACAACATACAGCTCATGTTTACATAACTCTGCAGAGAGTCTCCAGTACAGTAAACACAGATTGAAGCGGCATTTGTTTCCAGAGCTCTCTCGATAAAATTAATCACCAACCTTCTCTTATTGTGCGTGTGAAATCCCTTTCCAGTGTAAATCACTGAGAGATCACTGTGCTGTGAGGAAGACCCCACTGCATTAAAAAAAAACATTTTGCAATAATTGCATAGTCTTTGTTCTTGTTAAGTTGTAGAAACACGAGCCAAAGGACCTGAAAACCACACTTGCTATGATTTTAAATAATGTATAATAGACAACCACAGATAAATAAATTAAAAGACATAAAATATTAAAGGAAATAAATTGATTTTAACATTTTTTTCTTACTTACACTATAATTTATAACTCAGTATGTACGATCAGATGATGACTATGTAGTTGGCTGAGAGAGTGACAACACACACAACACTTGCCCCCCAAAGCTGCATTACACACACAACCAGACGCCTTGCTGTTTTAAAATACGGTGTGTGAGCCAAGCACCGGCTGCCATATGGCCATTCTCCTACAAAGGCACCTTTAAACCAATAAAGGAATATACAGTCTACTGAAATATATTGCTTTGTCACAGTACTATCTACTTAAAGCTGCAGCGGGTACACATGGAGCAAATATGATTAAAAAAACGTATTTTTATGAAACCGTTACTATATCCTGACAGTAGTGCATGAGACAGGTAATTTGAAAAAAACATGTACTTCTGTGTCCTCCGGTGCTCCTAATGTAATCTGCAAGATTTCACAGACGGAAACAACCAATCAGAGCCGAGCTGGAGCCTTGCTGTCTCTGAGCAGCTGGCAATCACTCGCAAACTCTGATCAAACGGTCAAACTAGGCAGCGCTGATCAAATATGGCTCAATATTGTGTTACTGATATGGTGCATCCTTGGGAATAATCATTTTAGCATTAAATTAGACAGTTTTCAAAATATGACTTTTTAAAAAAAGAAGTCTCTTGGTCAACTTGCCCCTGATGAGCCTTGGGAGAGGATAAGTTGACCCACATGGGGCAGTCTATCAATCATAGCTGTTAATCACTGAAGTGAGGTTATCAACAACCTCCCCCACATTGTGCCTAAAGGCAGTGGTTCCACCAAGATAGGTTGCTTAAGGAGTACATGTTGATTAGCCTATATGGTCATCTTTTTTATCTATCCGTCATTATAATGATAATATTCTAATGAAATTCTAATCTTTAAATAAATGATTTAATTAAAATAAATTACCCCATTTTAATAAACGTGTATCATCTAGCAGTTCAGAGCTAATGTCATGCTAACAGTATAGCCTCGTATTGTAATTTCCTAAATCACACAACACGTGTGACATTTTTCAAACTCTTCTGTAATTGTTCAGACGCAAGAATCATGACCTACTGAACATAAAAAAATCACTTTCCTCTCTCCACCACAGGGTGAGTAATATGGAAGACTTAAAAAATGTGTGATCACATGACCAGCTTCATCTATGGTTGCCTAGAAACAAGTGGTGGCTCAACTTCCCCACAGGCTCAAATCATCCCGCTCTCCCCTACACACCAAGACTGCCCATACTAATGTGGACAAGTCTCACATGGAGACATTTCCAGTGGCGCTTAAATTTTTTATCATATACAGCAGTGAGCTAAACAAGAGCATGATCAATAACAGCGGCAAAACTGAATGTAATAACAGGAGGATCAGTTTAGACTTGCACAAACCCACCTCAAAAAAGTTGTATTTCCTTTACTGTTAACCAGTGTTCAGTGCCGGTCCCAGTCCTGCTGTGTGCTTTTAGGCAGCCATGTTTTATTACCTCAGATTTTGCTGACATCTTTTCCCAGGCTGCCACAGCTTGTTCTCCTGTCTCCCACGTTCATGTTCTTGGAGGTGTGACAGCCATTAACAAAAATTTCAAATTAAAAGTTACTGGTTGCATTTTAAGCAAAATGTTTTACATCCAATCATTGTAATGATATTAACAAATAAATCAGACAATGCACAGGCAATTTATCCCTGCAGTTGTGGTATTGAAATAAAATCCAGAGTCTTCTTTTTGCCAGACCAAGACAAGACAGAGTAAAAATGCGGTCAACTCGAGTCGACACCTTCAAAAAAGCGGCCTTGACTGGTCTCCAGTACAACACTGCCGTTAACATGCGATTAATGCACTGAAAGTGCTTTGTACTGTATTTTCTAAAATATGTAGCGCTACTAACGCCCACTTAACCTTTCATGATTCACATTTGCAACACAAATAACCTGTACATTGACAAGCTGCCGATGATGAAAATGGAGGCACAAAAACAGTAAGATTTAGAGCGAGCGTTCATGTCTGAGTAACGGCTCGACATAACGAATATTATTGCCAGCAGCAGTAGCAGCGGGATGCTCCATGCAAGCACAATTATTTCCAAACAAAGCTTCCTTAAGGCGGTCTGGGCAAAAGCAGAGCTCTGACAAGGGTTTAGATTTAGTGTTAGTAATGGCAGCTGCTTTTATGTCCAGTGTCTTTTACAATATTTTAAGATGTAATAATCCCTCGTATTGTGATTATCTGTCCTTCTCCAGTTCTATCAATTAGAGGGTGTTACAGTCTGGCTATGGCATACTGCTCTTTTCCTGTTTTATTAAATACATTTAAATTATGATGAAATGTTGTGTTTTCAACCACTTTTCATTTTAGCTTGTGTTTTACTGACTCATAGTCCACAAGGGCATTAAAATTACTCAAGCAGTGCAGCGGTTTACATCGCTATTTCGTTGTATCCCTTGGCCCGCGTTGAGGTGTTAGGTGAACTCGCGTAGGCCTTGTCGTAGGCGTTTGGAAAGTCTGTGCAGTGACTACACAACCGTGCGTTGCCAAGTTGAAAGCTTGCTGAGGAGAAAATATGTAAATGTCCCTCAGGTTTCTTGAATGTGTCAATGTAATTTGAAATTCAGGTCATGCTAGAGTATTGTTAGTGCAAAAGAGGCTTGTTAAGCAGCGTGAAAGGGGACTTATTGTGCTCATTTTCAGGTTCATACTTGTATTTGGGGTTTTTACTAGAACATGTTTACATGCTTTAATGTTGTTACTGTATTTTTTTCATGCGGACTGTTTGTATATACCCGTATTCACTGTCTGCCTGAAAAGCTCTGTTTTAGTACCTGTCTCTTTAATGCCCCCCTTTAAAAAAAAAAAAAAAAAAAAAAAAAAAGCCCAGTTTTAGCAGCACTTCCAGTGACTGTATAGGTGTGACATCACAATGTTACAGATGTCCTGGCAGCTCATTTAAAGCCACAGTTTCAGAGTGTGGGTTGTGTGCATTTCTCATGGATACTTTAATAGTATCTATATAACATCTAGACTTGCTTTATAATCAAAAAAGACATTGAAAACTCACTTTCTACTGTACAATATTGGACCTTTAAGTAAGCTGTTTTTAAATTGTAATTGCACTGCGCACAATTTATATTAACTAAAAAGAGACTGAAGTAATACCACAGTCATTCTAGTCATCGCATATACTTATCCTCCTGTGGGTTTCAAAGGACATTGTTAGAGTAAAAGCTGTTGATTTCTTCTATGCTAGGAGAACAATACTGGTCAGCTTGAATTCAACTATGTCCTCTAAAAAAAATTTTTATAGTGGCAAAAATATCTCAAACCATGCCTGTAGCATAAGGTGCGCTATAATCTCTATGTTCCAAGCAGGGCTGTCACAATATTAGACTGTCACTAAACAATTTGTGTGGTCAAAAGTATTCATGATAACATGACAATACTGTTATCAGTCAAATCCATTTTTGTGTTTTTTGGCAAAAGAATAGCACTAATATGTGTTTGTGGTGTTGGGAGAGGGAGACAAAGCAAGAACAAAAAGAGGTGCTGGACTATTCACACCATATTTTCATGTGTATTATTAACATGATACCAATATTTCATTTGTTAAGTATCACGGCTATCATCAATACCAGTGTATCACGACACTTGTACTTGGAGCCTCCAAATATTCATGTTCTTGTAAAAATCTGGCTCAGATATGCTGGTTGTGACTTTCACACTGCTCAGCATACCTGGCTGTTAGTGTGATGAGGCTACAATATGAGGTGCTGTGGGATGTATCACATCCATTTCCAGCATGGTGTTTTCAAACAAAATGTGCGTAGCAATTTGAGCACTGGACCAGGGTGCACCTGTAAACCATCAGTCACCATTATTTGGTCAAAGGCTGAGTATAGTGTACTCTCATGAGACTGCCCTTGCACCATCTCCCATTGCGGGAAAAGTAAGGTACTAATGTGCCTGTGCCCAGCAGTGTGATCCTCTGTTGCAGACTGGGCTATGGCTCCCCAATACTGGTCACAGTAAAACAATGTAAACTGAACAGAAATAGTCTTTACTACCCTGTAAAATAAATATAAAAACAGACTTTAATTGTAATCGCTTATTGCTTATTATTGCAGTCGCTACCCCACTGCTTCAATTAAGCATTTAAACAGAAGTGCTGGTGAGTCCAATATTTGGAGCTGGTGTCGTTATTATGAGATTACGCACGCAGAAATTATTTTATTACGCATAATTTCCCCTGGAATGCCATTTCTGCTTTGCAACCAATGAATGAACAATGATGCAAAATTAATGTTGGTGGTTTTACAGGAACCAAACCTGGCTCCCGTTACTGCATCCTTAGAAACGAAGACGCATTAGAGAAGCACTTTATGAAGATTGAAACGGCGGCCCTTGCCGCTTCGTTCAAATCTTGCTCCCCGCAGCAACAGAGCCCCGGTGATGATGCTGAGCTTCACATCATAAACATCCCAGAGAATGCCAGCACTCGGTAAACCTTAAGCTTCACAAAACATTGCATCTTTTTTTTTTTGAAACTTTATTGGCACAATTTCTTTTATAATGTTTGGTTCTTCACATTTGCAGCAATGTATCCCTTCGTGTCGACACTAAGGAGACCAAAGTGTTCCTGAGAGGCCCTCAGGGTACTACATGGACCTTCCTCAACCCACAACACACCCAATTTGGTGTAAGCATGCACACACACATTCACACTCCAACAGTTATAGCACAGAGAGTTAGCATATTTATTGTCTGTGAAATAGGATTTATTAAGATGACAAAGACTCCAAGCTGTCGATAGTGTGACATAGCTCACTTGATAACAGGGGGTTACATGATTTCTTGCACACAGTCTCTCCCACGCCTGTGAAAATATGGCCATTATTGAGTGACTACTTGTACAAGACAGTAGTCATTACTAGTAAGTCATTACTGATTCATTTAATCCATCCTCTCTTTCTGCAGTCGAACAACGACATCCTGCTGCCCACCATCACGCACAGAATCCCGCCTTTATTTACACTGAACAGCGATAATGCCTTGGATGTGCAAAGGAAGGCCTTAGATCATTTCAGAGTCACTACTTTCACCAGCTACACTGAACTCAGACCAGAGGACTACATGGTTTTACTGGTTCTCGGGAAAAAAAGACAACCCTGCAGGTAAGATGATAAAAGGTAAAAAAAAAAAAAAAAAAAAAAAAAAGTTTTCAACGTTGAGGCATTTTGTACAAAGAGAGTAGATGGAGTACTGCAAAAGCCCACGCATAATACTGTACATGTTACACAATGCCAGCATGAGAGGGAACATTTGGAAGGATAACTGCTGTAATATTCATCATCATCATTATTACATTCAGTGTATTATTTTACATACACAATGTGCTATCCTGCAACTTGAATGACCCTTTTGAGTTTTCACTTCTCAGTATGAGTCTTTGCCTTTGAAGATTTTGTCTTGAGGAGGGTATAGACCTCAAAAAGAGTGGCGCAGTAGCAAAGTGTGCACAGAAAAGGACCTATTATGCTTGTTTGAAGGTTCATACTTGTAATATGGGTTTCTACTAGAACATCTTTACATGCTTTAATGTTCAGAAAATGCTTTGGCTGTCTAGCACATTCTGAGCTTTTCTAATTTTAGCCATTTCTCTCTCAGTGATGGAAACAGCACCAGCACCAGTCACTCCCATCACAACTAACGCCCCTCATCAGATGCCTCTGCTGATGCAGCTCTACGCCTCCCCAGACTACCGTTCTCCCCTGGACCCCAACACCAAAGTGCAGAGTGATAAGAGAATTTATGCAGAGGTAAGAAATCATTCATCCTCCTAGCTGTGTTCATAGGAGCAGTGTGAACTTTAAGGTTAGGGGTTCAGCAAAAATCTAGAGGGACTGTGTGTAACACAGAGAGGTCAAGTGTACTGGGATGCTGTGCCATTTACATTACACTGTGACCTAACTGAATGCAAAGTGAGTGTCGGCGACTAAATTACGTGATTGCATTGTTCACCGCAGTGAATGAGGAGCAGCTTATTCGTGAAGATGAAATGAGAAGTTACCTATATGGTATCTCCTAATTTCACTTAAACTTAAATAAGGTGGCACCAGGCTGGAAAGTTTCCTACTCGCTGTTGGCTATATTTTGTCATTTTCAGGAACTGTCACATCATAAAATATGTGTTTTCTGTTTAAAAAGTCCAAACACAGGAATCATCCATCTTTTAAGTGGTTATGTTTCCATTCTGATCTCAAGTGCACAGCTGATAGGTACATGGTTTGTTTTTTCGATGTAACAAAGTCCATATTTAACGGATTCAGTGTGGACAGAGAGCGTTCAATATAATTATTAGTAAATAAAAAGACCACAGATCTTTTCACACATCGTTTCTTATTCTGTCAGTAAGAGGACACAACAAGGTTGATATTAGTCATCACAACAATGAATTATTAGGTCGATGTTTTTATGAAACAAATTTGGCTTCAGCCATAAGGGGGTCCAGTGAGCCCCCTGAACCAATGCAAACTGCTCCTGTGGCTGTATTTCGGGTCTTTTAACTCAACTCTTGCCTAGAAATAGCTCAATATATGATGGATAATGTGGACTAAAAAGACAATTTTAGCAGCTAATACATGATTTTTTTTTTTCAATCTGTGCCAAACATTTCAAAATCACTTTAATTCGCAGTATTTCTTTCTGAAACACGGCTATTAATAATTGATTCATTAATTAATTCATTACAGCTATTAAGAGTTTTATGCTCATTGCACTTGTAATGTGTTGCCATGATGGCCTTTCTTGTGCTTTTTCCATTCTGCTAAGTTTATTTTCTATTTCCTGTAGATTTCAGGGCACACTTTCGGGGATATCGTCTTAACCATCAAGGTGATCAGATGCTTTGTGCGCTCCACGGGCTCGTGCCCCGTAGTGAAAGAGCTGCCTTTCATGCCAGAGGCCTGCTCCTTAAACTCTTGTCCCAACAGCACCCGACTCAGCTTCTCTTTAGAACAGCTCCAAGAGCTGACGTCCACCACGTGGGACCTGGAGTGCTCCGTCAAACTTTGCTACAGTGAGGTAGGAGTTTATGTAAGAAAATATAACCTGTGTTACAACTTTCCTTTGGTTGTCTAGAAAGTGCTGTTTTGAGCATCACTGTGGATCTGCTGTGATGGGACCGTTTTGACGGACCTCTTCATATCTTGCCAGATCGAAATACTGATGTTTTTGACACACTTGTTACGTTATGGGTTTTGTTGATATGTTTTTTTTTCCCTAGAAATGTGGAGATGGAGGAAGAGTGAAGAGGAATCTGGAGGTTACCCAGCCATGTCTGCAACCACCAAGTGAGTTCAGTTTTAACTCCAAAACATGGAACTTTTTTTGAGTCCAGTTCAGATGATGGTGACAAATCCCAATTCGTTATTTGGTGAATAGGCTCAGGTCTATTGATTTAGCTCATTTTTTTTCTCATGTCTTTTTTTCTTTCGCTAACTTTCTCACTAAAAACTTTCCACACAAGAAAAAACTAATTTTACAAGGCAGGCGAATACGAATGCTTTGCAGGTAGATTGTTTTATCATTATGTATTCTTGTTTTTTATTTAAAAGTATAAATATTAGAATATAAATCTTATATAGTTCACACAGTAAATAGGCAGCTCAGTGGAACAAGAAAGTTCAGAACAGCTATAAGAAATATTTGCAACTAAAAACTTTGAAGATTTGTCTTGCAGGAGGGTATAGACCTTAAAAAGAGTGGTACATAGTGTGGAAAGTTTAAAGGTGACTCATTATGGTTATTTTCAGGTGCATACTTATATTTGGGGTTTCTCATGTTTATGTGCTTTAATACTCAAAAACTCTTTACTTTTCTCATACCGGCTGTGCTGCTCAGTTTGAGCTCCTCCCCCAGTCTGCTCTGATAGGTCAGCTGGCCCACTCTGTTGTGATTGGTCAGCCGGACCAAACCCCCATACTCCGCTCTCGTGCCAACCTAGCTGCTAGGCAGGTATTATGCAAATGTCTTTCTTTGTGACATCACCGCGTTACTGAACCAAAGATGGGACTTCAAGTTCAGTAATGTCTCTGTGGATGAGAGTAACTCCCTTTTGGTGTGGACACTAAAGGAAAAGCACAAAAGCTCCTCTTTAAGTGTTTGATTTTTTTTTTCAACAACATAGTCAAAAAAAATGCTTTCACATTAATGAAAATGCATCAGACACAACAAATGCAGAAAGCTCCAAAATGATCCTGAAAATGTGTTATTTCTTGACAAAACCTTACTGCGAAGATGAATGTTTCAAATTTAATTCTCCAACAATAAACTCTCTGAACTCTCAGTGGAAAAACTAAAACTTTTGAATTACCTTTTTTTTTGCCCTCAGGACTTAATTGCTAGTCTGGTGCTCGGCCAGTGAATTGCTGCTTGCTGCTATAATTCTCGTTCCAATTGTTACTTCCCTTGCACAACAAGTGCTGCGTAGGCCGTTGTCATAGCAGTGAACTCAGGATATTATGCAGTGAAGCCAGTAAGAGGTTGCGGGGCTGGGCCTCGTCCTTTTAGGAAGGTCTGCAGGCTGACCTTGTGGCCACAATCAGAAGTAATGACCCTCGGGGGACGGGGGTGAACTCCTTTGTGTTTCCAAGGGGGTCTGACTGTGTTGCTGTCCAAACACAGCCACCGGGCCTGGCGCTATTGTTGGCCCATTCAACTCAGTTGACTCAAACAGCGAAAAGATGTCTGTCCTCAAAGAAAGAATAGTCTCCACACAGATGATTCATTTCTAGGAAAGTTCAAATGATTTCAGAAAGGAAGTAGATGTTGATTAAAAGAGGAATCAACTTAAGTTTGTCAGAAACTGATAATGGATTTGTTGACTCTTTAAGCTTCCCTTATCCTCTGTTTCCTTCTAGAGGAGAAAGATAAAGGTTGGTGTGTCAGTGCTGCAGCATCCATCCTTCCCATGTCCTGTTTGTCCTCCTTTTCTGTTTTGCTTTAACTTCCGCAGTCAGAAATGTTTGGCATCACTTCAATTTACAGGTCCGCAAATTTCATGGTAACCTATTTGAAACTTCTTTTGAATTATTGCCAAATTACCCAATATTTACCTCAAAATTTATTGAAACTTACTTTGTTTGGCTGTCTTGACTTGGGTCTTGACTCCGGACTTGTATTTTTATTATTTTATATCTCTTTTATATATTATTTTATAATTATATTCCACTATTTCATAATATGCACAATAAATAGCTGGTCATTTATTAAATACATTTCCAGGAAAAGAAAACAAAATTAATTGATATGCTTCACTTCCACATCTGCTGGTCAATATATTAATATATTAATTATTATAATTATCAAATTCCTTAAAAAACTCCCTGAATCATTACATTAGCTATCAGGTTACATTTGTGTAGACAATAAGTCACACAACGGGGAGCTCTGTGCCTGATCAGAAGTGTCTTCTATTAGTTTTGGTTTTCCACCTCTGATGAAAATCAATGCACTGCTGCTTCTCAAGCCTAACGGCCCTATTTTAACCATTATATGCTATTTTTTTAGATACATTTTGGGGTAATTTGGCAGTAATTCCAAAGAAATTTCAAATAGGGTACTTGCTAAGTATTACCTAATTACCATGAAATTTGTGGACTTGTAAAATGAAGTTTTTTTTTTTTTTTCTGGAGACTGGGACCTGAAGTACAGGAATAGTGCTAGTTGCAAAGGAGCATGTTGGTTTATAGACTGCAACTGCCACGAGCCCTCACTGGGCAGGAATGAGTGCTCCATTCAGCCATCATTCCTGTTTGCTAGTGTTCATACAGAGGGCTCCAGGGAGTCACAGCACAGGCCTGCTGTCTGCCTCCTCCTCCTCTCCACCTGCACTAACTGGAGCTTCTGCTTCCTGCGCTTGTTTATTCAGCTTTGCTGTCAAAGCCTCACTTGTGCAAACTAACACGGCAACTGATTACAGAAAAAAACGTCTCAAGAGAAAGCCTGCTCGGAGTTGCTGTGATGTTTCTGGCTCATTCGGGGTCAAGGAATGTTCCTCGCTGACAGATCAACAAACTGGGTTGGCCGTATAAGACGCAGTTGGCCTGAATACCCACAAGATGTCACTGTTTCAATGATCTGGGTCATGTTTAATTCAGTTAGTGTTTAATCAAACATCAGCATGATTGCATTTAATATTGCTTTCATCGTTTTTACAAAAAATGAAACCTTATGGAGTCACATGTTCAATATCAGAATTTGTACTGTTTTGTCCATGCAGTTCAGTTGAAATGTTATGTTCTGATATCAGTATTAAGTGCATTTAACAGAAGCAGCACGTCACATTATTATATACATATTCATGATGCACAGAGTGGTGGTCAGTTTCTACAAAACAAACCCACTGTCTTCTGTCCCTCATGTCCTCTGTTTAATGTACTTCAGGGAAGGGGAGCTGTATTGTATGAAGCCCAGTATAGTACCATACTTAGCCTAGCACATTCCACCAGGAGGCAGGAGGCAGCAGAGGCAGGTGAGAGAAACTCGTGCAAAGGTGATGATTAGTTTCTTGAAAATGTTCCAGATACTTGTGGGAGGAGAAGGGAAAGCAGACTTTTGTAAACTGTTTTTCTTGAAATGCAACGCATAACATTCACACACTGGCTATGTTGTTGGGGACTTCTGGCAGCTTACTGGCAGACTAAGTGGTGTTTGTGTGTGTGTGTTGGTGTGTGTGTGTGTCTGTGGATATCCTTGCAGAGCAACACTATATTCCTAAATTCAGACTTTGGTACAAAATTTAAGTCTGGAAACAATTTTCCAAACTCTTAAACTTGCTTTTAATGTCAAAATTATTCAAAAATTAATGTGGTGGATGTTTTAAAGTTTTTAAGGATTTAAGAATATTTTTAAGTCATTTATCTGCTTGAAAATCTGATGAACTGCTGAGATTAAAGGGTACCTTTATTATTTTTCTTCCTGGACCCTATTTTTCCATGTTTTTGTGTCTAACTGACTCTTAGCGACGACAATTTCTGAAATTGGTCTAGTATCGGGAGAGAGCGCAGTAGTTGGCAGCTGCTCACGAGTTGCAATTTTGTGTCATCGGGTCAAGCTGGCACCGTCATTTACGTCCAGTAGAAGTGCTTGTTTTTGCCATGACAGGCTCTGATTGGTATTATAAAGGTCTGACATTATGGAAAGATTCTCGCTCAAGGAGAAGTCTCATTCTGAAAGCTGGCGAGGTTACATGCTGCCAGAGGACAAGGGTTGAATAGTGGTTTGTTGTGGAGGGTAGAAAGTGTAGTTTGGTGTTAGCTAAAAGATTTCCAATGTCATGGCTGAATATTTAGATTATTTTTACAATGTGGATGACGTTTTGGATTTGACAGCCACCCATATTTATTTGAGTGTACGGGTAATTAGAGACACTTTGCCTAATGTCATAATGTTGTCAGACACTATAATAAAAATCAAAACCTTTCAGTGGCAGAGGCAAGCAGTTTTAGTGAATGTAACGTTACATTGATGCCAGCAGCGTAACGTAATTGTGATAGGCGTTGGTGCAAGTTTTTTATTGGGCCCTTGCCTCCAACACAAGTGCACAGAACCAGTCCAGACAATTGCTATGCCACCATGGAGAGGCTCACCATGCAGCAACATGCGTCTTGAGTGACCACTTGTGATGCGATTTCAATTCTCCACTCTATATGCACATAGTAAACACATGGATAATACAGCAGATGTTATGTTACATAAATGTCTGTAGTAATATCCTATTTATTTGTTACTGTACCGGTGGTAACACCGCACGCACTGCCAGCACCGCTGCCTTTGTGAGGAAACAGCAGATCCAGAGCTTCAGAGGGCCAGGGATGAGAGCGAGCAGGCAGGGAGGTGGGCTGGTGTCAGCTCCAGGCAAAGCACTGGAACAGCAACACTGACACATCTCCAACAGTATGATAATAATGCACTTATGGAGCAGCCTTAAGATAAGATACGTTTTAATAAAATACACTACCAACAGAATAGAGCACAGAGGCAGTTTCCATGCTGTGAGGCAGACAGTCGCTCACTTCATATTCACCTGAAGAGCACAGGGAGACCCACGGCTCTCAGCGGGACATCAGTTGAGTAGACAGTCTTTCAATGTGGCCTAGGACATGTATTCGGACACACTGCTAAAAGAATGTGGCCATATGTGGCCCAGACCACCTCTGAATATGGTCTGCAAGATCCAATCTCAGTGCATCCTCAGTGCGTTTTGAGTGCGTTCACACCTGTACATAGAGCTGTCCACATGTGATCTGATCTGGTATTGGTTAATACCAGGTCTGAACAGGGCCTTGCCAGGCTGTCTGTGCCACAGTGTCATGACCTTGAGCGAGTCCTGTTCTCTTTCTCTTTCAGAGCTGATTTGAGGGAAAATTATTTCTTATTGCTGCTGGCTGAAATTTGTATGTTTTCTATTAAGTTTGTCAGCAGTGAAGCACGTTACGTGGGTCAAGCCATCACGCAGAACATCACCAATGCCAAACCTGATTGTCCATTGAAATTTTTATCATTCAATTAGCACAGAGACAACAGGCACAAATTTACTTTTATATTTCAGTTCAGCTGAGGTCTAACCCTGCAAAAGTAATGACTGTCATATTTATATGGGCTCTGCTTGTATTGCCATGGTAACAAGGGGAAAAGAGTAGTGTTAAAGGCCCGTACAGCATTACTGTTAGTCCCTTTAGTGTCTACGATAAATCTTCAAATTGACCTTTGAGGCAGCTGTTGGTTTCAGCTCATGACAGCATGAAAATGAACTTAAAGAGATGTTTTCCATCACTGTAAATATGTAGTCATCTCTTCTTTTTTCAGTGTCATGACATGGTTGTTATGGAAAGCACGATTAGAAAAAAAAAAAAAAATGCTATTGGTGCATGCCAGGAAACTCCCACACCTTGAATTCAAGATTTTGCTGCCTAAAAACCTAATATTCACTAGACACACCAGCACAATTACTCTGTGGGTGTTCGTTACACTGCAAGAAAATGTTGTACTGGCAACTGGTATTTCTTGTTTGCTATGGTTCTCTGGAGGAATCAGCCAATCTGATAAGGTCACTGAAATCTGTTTTGCTTTTCCAAAGTGAAGCATAGTAAGTTATATATCTCTGGATTTGGAATTATACAGTAATATCTCACATCTGTTATATCAACAATTTGCGTCATCACATGAAAATAATGTTACTGTGTCAAAAAGACCACCTAAAACATTTCAAGTTTCTTCAAATGTATTTTCATGTGTTAGCATTAGGGATGTAATGATATGATTTTATGATACAATATCTGTCACTTTCCATGGATCCAATACGATTCAAGGGCGATATTTGGCTCACCTGGAGCGATAAGGTATGTTTCAGTGACTTGAAATCGATACACACATTTCACCAAAAATTTAATCAGTGTGACTGTGAAATGAATACTGGACAGTGCAGATCGGGATTAAATAATTATATATAAAAACAAGTAAACACAAATATTAATGGCAAATACATACACCTTCTATTTGAAAATTAAAAAAAATGCAACTGCAGGAGCCACTGCTACAGTTTTCAAGATACAAGGCAGTGCAATATTTAACAAAAACTATAATAAACCAACTTCAATTCAAGTTAAATGAACAGTGGTTCATCTTCAAAGCACAATGTAGAGCAACAGTATTGAACAAAAAATAAAATGGCGCCACCTGCTTCTGTTCATGTCATACACAGAGAGTGAACAAACTGGAGTAGCGTTCAACATTAAAAGTGCTAAAAATACATCAATATAATGTTTGTCATGCGTAAATACAAGGTGCAGATTCTTAGTATAGATACAATTATTTGCCTTGCAAATCTATTTTAGATGGAGTATGATCAGTATGTCCCCTGTGAAGGACAAGTTGCTAGAAATACAAATCCATACATCCATGCAGTAGATGAATCGTTCCATATCTAGTTGGCATGGATGGTAACCATCAGTTCTGACTTGTGCTTGCTGTTGTTTAACTGAAGCTTGCATACATTGTTTTTTTCCAATTATATGTTTCAGCCCCCCCATGCTTTGATTTTGGCCTACCTGGAGTTCTGGGCATTGCATTTGGAGGCTTCCTGATTGGAGTATTACTTATTGGAGCACTGTGGTTTATCAGAATTAAAACAGGTAAGTGATATAGTATTTCTGATTAAATATAGTTCTGAGTTTATTTATCTGGATTTGAAGTTGTCTAATTCTACTTAATTCAGGGTACCCAACTGGACTGGACATTAGCTCAACTGCAGCAAATCTTCCTGGTAAGCAATTTTTCTTTCTTTCTTTTTTTTTTTTTTTTTATTGGCTCTTTCCTTTTCATCAGGTTGTTATGATTGGTTTCCCTCTCATCTTTCCTCAGGATGTCCCTGCTCAGGAGCAAAACGACAACCTGTTTCTACCAACCCTTCCCCCTCTGAGAACAGCAGCGCCAACGCAAGCATCGGAAGCACCCAAAGCACACCGACCAGCAGCATGGCATGAGATTATGATAATCTCCACCACCAGCAGAGCCTTCAAAGTCACCTATACGGGTTTTGTGCTTTTTTTTTTTTTTTTTTTTTTTAAATAATGCTTAAAAAGCATGTCTCCCTCCCCTGCCCCCACTTCAGATCCTTGTTTAAAAGCACAACCCACATCTTTAACTTGCCTAGCCTGAAATGGATGTGATCTGGGAGTTTGTAATGGTGGCTCAGGGGGAGGGGGAGCGGGGTGACGGATAACTGAAGTCTAATCAATGGCCTCTGACGCTCACCTCTGCAGCCTCTCTGTAAAGTCAAGCTCCTAGACAGGAAGTTAAAGAGGGCAAGGAAAAAAAAATTGGCTCCCAGCAACAGGAAAAACAAACCATATCCCCCCCAAGAGCTAACAGGAAATTCACTGCATTCCTTTCAATGAATTGTGCTTGTGTGATGGCAGCACAATAACAGTTAGGCAGGAGACAAACCAGTCAAAAGGCCGACTTTGAAAAACAGATGAAAAGCTGTTTTTGCATTCACATCTAAGCTACAAAAATACGAAGGGCTTTTGGCTTGGTCAGTCTAAAAAAAGTCAACATCTCGGGGACAGAAAAAGCTCAGCGTGTTAGGATCTCAAAGTCAATGAAATGCTCACTTCAAGGGGTATTTATCTTAATTGTTCGAGGTCAATAGTTAACAGCTACCTCCTGTTATTTAGAAGTCTGGAGCTTAAGTTTAAACTTAACACTAGATTTCTCTGGTGAATTGATTAAATTTTTGTTTTATTCTGTGTCACTTTGAATCTTATAGTTGACCTTCTGGGTCATTTGTAGCTCACGCAACAAAGTCATGGTGCCATTTTCATGCTATCCAATAGCTGTATCAAGTTTTTTTTCCTTCTAGTGTTTATTGGAAATTGCAGAGAATATACTGTATACATTATTTCCTAATAACTAAAAAACAAATAATCTCAAGTCATATTTGTGGCTCAAAGGAAGCAATAAACTACTTTTATTAATGCGAGCTGTGACATGATCACTCTTGTAATGTATGCAGAGATACATGGCTGTATCCAGAGCTGAGTAATGGGCCCATAATGAGGAGTTGGAATCAAAACTCTGCACATCAGTTTTCAGACCTCACGCAGCGACGCCCACAGGGTGGAGTTTCCCCAAAATAGTCTATCTGGAGGTGGAATGCCAGTACTTTTACTCTGCACAATGTCCATTCTCAGTCTATCACCATCGCCTGACAATTAGTTGTAACCACAATTTTTTTAGTCGTCGGTGGTAAAACACATACATACAAAAAGACATTTTGCTGAATACATTATATTCAGGTGTTTTCAGGCAGGCTAAAATGTTTCATGATGAATTTCACGTTTGATTTTTTTTCTTACACAGAAGGAAATCTGTGACATTTTAAGCAAAATTTTTGCTTTAAACTAACCCTCGTTTCCAGGCGAAAACGCCAAAGCCAAAGCATCTAATACACTGGCCTGTCCACCAGAGGAAAGCGTGTCAGTGTCACGTTTTGCTTCACGGAGGCATAAATAGTACATACGTGGATATTACACGCATGTATTACAGTGCAGCACCAGGACGGGCCAACAAAAGCACTTAGATTTACGCAACAAAAGCACTTAGGTTGAGGAAAAAACCTAATGGTTGGCCTTGAAATAAGTATGTAAACAAAGTACAATATGTACAGAAACAAAGTAACGTTAGTACAAAAAACACACCAAAAACCTCACTAAAGTAACCATGTGCCATGTGCGTAGCCATGTGTTTGTTGGACCCATCTACGTCCCCTCCTTCCCACCGTAAGCAGTCTTTCTCACTTTTTATTCTACAGCTCCAGCTCCGAGCGTAGCATATTTACATGGATGCATTTACACTGCTGTCAGTACAGACTATGCTGTACAAACGAAGATGTTCTTATTGCACGCCTTTGCCTTGCGCATTATCACGTCATTCTCACACGTTTTCAAATTTCTTTAACGCATTAACACAACTTGTGATTTTTAGGTTGTAGCAGGCTCAGTTTTAAAGCTAGCGTGAAGATAGTAGTATCATATGAAACTAGAAAACCTAAGGAATCCATTGGTACCAACCGTGTCACACTAGTTTGTCACAAAAGAAGTAAAAAAGTAACGCTCCAAACTTCCGCTTTGGTGAGGAAAAACTGTCATGGCCATTTTCAAAGGGTCCCTTGACCTTTGACCTCAAGATAGTTACTGTAACTACCTGAACTTCCCAGATACAGTAAGTCAGCAGCTCTGAATACAGCCTATTTAGACTGCATAGTATAATCTTTAGTAACAATAGTATACTGCAAGACCACATTAATACTGTTTAACCCTATTAAGACTGCTTTACAAATCCAACTCTTATCTGTCACAGCTGTCACATGACATGCCTAATGAGATGGAAACTGTCATTTGAGTCATTTGATAGGCTGCATCAGCCGCTGCAGTGCTAACGCTATGCAGAAGCTGCATAGATGCATAATGGGGACTCATGAGTGCTACAGCTGTAGAGTGACGGTTGATCTGTGAACCCAATATTTGTTTCAGTGTACAAATGTAAATCTATTTTCATATTTTTATTGCCTCTCTGTTACCTCTTAAAAAGATATTCCCATCGCACATCTTGTGGTATAAGTGATAAGCAGTTTGTATCCACAGTACATAGCTTTTACTCAAGCACCAAACTTGTGATGTAAAAACTTGTCTTTATATACATTCGACACACTTTTCCATGCATATATATATATATATATATATTCACACCCAATAGTTACCTGCCTTCTGATTTGGTTAAATAATTTATTCACCTTCCAACTTTAATCTCAAAGATATTCATTAGTTTCTGAAACAAATGCATTTGTAAAATGTCTCCTCATTGTATGTGAGCTATGTAGCTTATTACCCCCTCTCTGACTCAGTATGTGCGTGCATGTTCGTTTCTCTGTGCATGCCTGATTTTCTTTGTATTTGTGTAGAGGCAGAGAACAAAGAGGGCCAGTACAAATTGCCACTTGAGTATTTGTGCAATATGATGAGGTAAACTCGTATGTAATGTCTAATATGTAGTTTTTTTTTGTACCATGTTTTTGTAATTGTAAGTGTTGTATAATATTCTTACTTTGAACCATTTTCTTAACATGCTTTTACGTATTTGGAGAGCTGGGACAATTCATAATCACGGCACTTATCAAATGCATATTGTAATCTTTTTTTATCCTCTTATAGATTTGAGTTTTGATTAGACAATGCGTGTCACATCACATGTCAAAGACAGTTTGTTGGTTTTTACCCGTTTGACTTTTGCTCTAACCTAAGATTCCCCCGCTGTCCAAAAACATGGCATATCTCCGCCGATACTGACATCCTGACATTGTATGCGTTCATTGTACTGTCTTCAGTGGGTGTGATGGGGAAGTACAGTCTGAAAGACAGAATGTCTCGCCACAGAGAGACATCATCCTGGTGAAATATTCAACGCTCATGAACTTGTTGTGCGCAGGGAACATTCAGATATAAAACAGTGAAAAAGCGGTGGTTAGTGAGAATTTTTTTTTTTTTTTTTTCATTTAATTTTAGGATTTTCTGTACCTGTGTTAAACCAACCACAGTGACCGACAGCGTCTGTCTGAGCACTGACAGTAAAATCAGACAGGCTGCCAGTTAATTCACTTGTTAACCCTGCGGATCCCTTCGTTACCTCTGACAACAGCTTCCTCCTCCACAGACTGTGTGTGTGTGTGTGTGTGTGTGTGTGTGTGTGTGTGTGTGCGTGTGTGTGTGTGTGTGTGTGTGTGTGTGTGTTTTTTTGTATTTGTACTGTATGTGTAGGTGTACAACAGATACCTACATTTATGCCAGCGGATCCTTCCACCTCCAGTTTCTTAACAATGTCCATATTCTGAATCCTTACCAAAGAATCTGAAGCCCTAACAACATGTCAGAATGTCTGCTTTGATATTATTGAGTATAAAATACAGTCTTGCCTTCGTACCATTTAAAATGGGCCCAATTCTTGACAGTACTCGACTGATGTCATATAAGTCTATGTTGTCTCTGAAGAAACATATGTTTTGTCTGAAATTATCTTAATAAAATGAATATGACAAACGTTCTTTGTGTTTTCTGGTGTCTTTTGTGTAGCCTCGTGGCATTATAGAGCATCATGTAGTGATAGAAAATACAAACTCCCAGCATCTCCCTGGACAACTAATATCACAGAGTGGTAATGCAACCGGCTTGACAGGGCACTCAAACAGAATAAAGAGCCAGAAATATACACATTATTAACAGTGACGAAAGGAACAATGGAGGATATTCTGCGTTAAACTGCATTTGCCTTTGGGGTTTAATTGAAATACTGTTGAACATGCTGTGAAAATGCCCAGTTATTTGACTGATCATGTCTTGTTTCAAATTGCTGTGACACTTTCACTTAATGCATCTACAGTATGTGAGTTCCTTCTGTTGACTCCACATTAGCAATGGCACTGTAAATAGAAAACAAATAGCAACAAATATAAGGAGTTTCAACCCAAGTTGTGGACACATCTGATTTGGCATAATGACTAATAATCTCACAGTTTTTGAGCACATAGGAGATCATATGGTTGTGTTTTCACGCAGCATTGACTTTTAGTCAGGTTTGATGAAAGAAGTATTCAGATATTTTACATATGTAAAGGTAGCAAGACCATAATGTAAAAAAAATGACAAGTCCCATAATTAAAATGCTATAAGTTGCAGTGTGTAGGATCTGGTGACATCTAGTGGTGGGGTTGCAGATTGCAACCAGCTGAAACGTCCCCTGTGTGCCAGGTGTTTAGAAGTACGGTGACCAACATGAAAAAATGGCTCTATATGGAGTCTAGAATAAAGTAGTATAAGATATATATAATATATATGGAAATGTTTAAAATTGTATTTATCTACATTACAGAGTAAATAAATATTAATTGTTTTATTATTTCCTATTAGTTGTGAAGAACTGAATGTGGCTGTGTATGTGTTTAAATCACATAATAATGCATAAAATTGTATTTTTATGTTTTATTATTGCATTCATCGGATTCAGCAGAAGTGATGTTATGACTGACCTGGAACACACTGAGCTTAAGGAATCAAAATCGTCATATCACAATGGTGTCATGAGTCATATATAACCTTTATTGTTAGGTGAAATGACGAAAATAATGGTGTTTTCTTCCATCTATGGCCTTTTCTGAGGTTTCAAGTCTTCCTTCTTACATGTAATTTCAATGTTGTTTTCAGGACTGAAACCAAGGCAAACAATACATGATTATGTACTGCCGTCATCTCCAAATATGGCCAAGGAACCATTTGGCATTGTACAGGATACATTATGTGACGTGTGTGTGTGTGTGTGTGTGTGTGTGTGTGTGTGTGTGTGTGTGTGGCGCTTGCTTGCATGCCAATTCAGGTTGTTTACGTCTCAGGACAAATCTGTTCTTTTCTGCAAAACTGTGCCTGCTGTTTGTTATCTGTGCATAAAGCATGAAACAATGACCTCAGGGCTAAACACGTCTTCACAGCTCTGTTCTATTAAACTTAAGGTGTGGATCAGTAGTTCAATATTTCACTGTGATGTGAGGTGGAAGTATAAAGTAGTATAAAATGGAAATATACAAATTCAATCTTGTTTTCAGGACTGATGGTGTTATACAGTATGTTTTTATATGTGAATACAGACATAGAAGTCAGTATTGTATGGAGCTGGGAGCTCCAAGGCTATTTCTTCTATAAACCTTCTGGCAAATTGAATGTAAAAGATATACAGTATTTTCAGAATAACAAGGGAACAATAGCTCTTCATTATTGTTGCCAAGACATTGTTTCCAAATAGTGTGTTACGAGGCTCTGCTATTATAATTTAGACGGTAATTGTTAACAGTGTTGGTTAGCTCATAGCCTTACCTGCTAATGATAAGTGTTAACTGTGCTCTGTTATTTCCTATGTGTATCGTGTGGCAACAGCACACTCAAAAATCAAGCAGATGTATTATGCATACTGATACCAATGAGTTTTTCTTCAATAATATTTTATTGGAAGTAGGTGTACAGGAACATACAAATAAAACACAAATGTAAATGATTGTCGCTGCCCTTATCCAGCCAATGCTAAAAGAATTAAAAAACACAAATTAAATGAATACAGAAAAGATAAGAAAAGATGATTAAAAAACAGATAAAATAAAACAAAATAAAGAAAAATGATAATAAAACACAAACAGTAATAATGATTATAGGATAAATCCCAAACTACAACTAAAATAGACTGATAAACTACATCAAGTACTCAATACTTATACTATTCCAAAGTACAAAGCTACACGTACAAATGGACAAGTTAACTGTGAGCAGTCATTTCTGTATACGTAATTCAAAGTTTATGATACATACATTTTACCTGATGGAGAGAAATACATCTCATATGCTGTAAGTCTTTTAGTCTACACAAATACACTATGTCCTATTAAAATGATATACTGCAAAAATACCAGGTAATAAAATTTCTGGGCTGATCTGTGAATTTAAATTTTTCGAGTTTAAGAAGTAAATGTTATGTCCTTCAACTCATTTCATATTCAAAAATATAAAACATTATAATGTGGTATGGAAAAAGCATGTCTTCTGAACACTCCTGTGACGGGTAATATGACCTTAATATACAGCCATGTGTTTTCTGTACTATCATACTATACTGTATATTGATTTAAGAGTAGCTGAAGCAGCAAGATCGCCTTTGGATGTTCTGCTTACTTTCTTAATAGCTTCAACATCAATTTAATCATTTCTTGCCACTATAAATGGTGACAACACATGTATTTGCATATTTCCATTTTAACTACTGTAACCAGGCTGCAACATATAAAATGGCCGCTACAGAAAAGTACACAGAAAGAGAAAGAGACTGGAGAAGGGGGATCAGACAAAGAGAAATGAGATGAGTTGGTGTGAATACATTGAACCTTGGCAGATGAATAGCAGCAAAGGCATTGTATTGTCCTGTAACATTCAATAAAATAAACCTCATATACTGTATAGAAAGAAGCAAAAGGATGCTTGACATCGCTTTACACAACTTCAAATTTGATGATTTCTTTATGAAAATATCCACAGAAATACAGATATAACAATTCAACTTCTCCCATCATATTTAGATTATCATGCTAGTTATCAGCTTAATTGTTATTAGCAAATTCTTCTATTAATTGGTTGATTCCTCCACAAATAAATCTCTATCTTTCAATCGCTTGTGATATCATATCCTTTACGTATATAGCAATTTATGTATTTATTTATTTTTTTGCCTTGCAAACATCAACAGAAAAATATAGTGTGAGTAATAAATAGAATGAAAATACGTTTAAAAGTATGAATATCCAAATAGGATAAAAATGTGAGTCTTAACATTTTCCGAGTCGAACAATGACCCTAATATGGTCATGGACAGTAAAGGTCAAATGTTTAATTGCATGTCCCTGAGCACTGCATAAGTACTCAACAAACTGTCAATTGTGTAGAATTGACCTGCTCCTATAATGAAATTAAAAAGATAAACTACCCCAGCAAAATGATTACTTTCATTATAGTGTCAGATTTGTCTGTGACGCTGTATGATGAGTTGCTGCAGGGAAGCATCCCATTACACTTAATTACTCTGATGAATGGATTACCACTGACCAACACCAGATGGTGCTATATTTTTTATATTTTTCTCTGAATAGACCGATTATCTAGCTTATGAAGACAAGAATTAGCTCCATTGAAAAATAAAGCACAGGACCATCTACATTTAGTATGACTGGATGAAATCAGTTCTGAAACAATACAATTAAAACATTGGAAACATTGGAAACAGTGAAAACGTTGCGTTTAGCATCATAACATACATTTCAGCCAGCACATGTAAACAGTGCCACGGAAATGATCTGATTTCATTTCTAATTTTACACATTGTTTGTGGTTCACATTACTGTGCATCTATATTTAAAATCCTTTCTTAGAATCAGGTTAACAAATCTGTGACTGATCCTGACATGAAGCCTATAAAGCCCCTCGGGCACGATGAATTCGGGGAGCTACATGAGAGCATAGCCGAAGCTGCTCGGAGTAAGCTGCCTCTCCCTCAAACTTTCACACCCTGAGGCGATGTGCTGCACACAAGGTTGTTTACAGACACCGACACCATGTTCAGGCTCAGCCTCTCTCCCCAATCTCTCACCCACACGCAGACATTCACTCTCTCACAAGCAGCCATACACTTGCCCACACCTCAGTGAGCATCCGCCGCCTGGACCGGGGTAATCCTCTAAGTTATAGGCAGTGCTGTTTGCTGCAAGCAAATCCCATTCCTTCAAAATGCAGACACCTCTGGAGTTGTGGCACCAAACACCTCAGAGGTGACAGAACATGGCTCTGTCTGCTTTTATGTTTGCTACCTTTGCTCCATTCCTTTGCCCTCCTACATGTAAATGATTACTAAACATGTATCATTTAATAGAAATGTCCACATTGACTTATCTTTATAATAATTGCTTGTTTGCAGGCTGGATGTGTGACCACAGTTACATGTGTTATAGCTCTAGAAAAGTGACTTTTCTGAGCAACAGGCGGATGATTTTTTGATTTGATTTCCTTTTTCTGATTTGGGGCAAACAACACTAATTAAAAATTAAAGCAGCAGTAAGAAAAAGTGGAACTAATATGATTTAAAAAAAAAAAAAAAAAAAAAAATATATATCCATCCATCGTCAACCGCTTATCCCGTTAGGGGTCGCGGGGGGGCTGGAGCCGATCCCAGCTGGCATAGGGCGAAGGCAGGGTACACCCTGGACAGGTCGCCAGTCCATCGCAGGGCACATAGAGACAGACAACATATAGACAGACAACCATTCACGCTCACATCCACACCTACGGGCAATTTAGAGTCATCAATTAACCTAAACAGCATGTCTTTGGATGGTGGGAGGAAGCCGGAGTACCCGGAGAAAACCCACGCTTACACGGGGAGAACATGCAAACTCCACACAGAAGAGCCGCAAGCTGGAATCGAACCTGCGACCCTCTTGCTGTGAGACGACAGCGCTAACCACTACACCACCGTGCAGCCCTAATTTAACAAAATGTATTAAATAAAGAAATAAAATCCCTTCAGTTTGAAGCCAATTAAATTAAATTCTGTTTTTAAATTCTCTAACTACATACTGTACTACTATATATATATATATATATATATATATATATATATATATATATATATATATATATATATATATATATATAAATGGTCACTATATCCTGATGGTGTATGACAAAGAAATGTGTGCCTTTATGTCCTCTGGTGCTCCTAATTTCACAGGAGGAAAACAACCAATCAGTGCCGAGCTGGAGCCTTGCCATCTCTGAGCAGTACTGTAATGCCTATTTCTCGCCTCAAATGTTTTCAGAAATATCTTGTAGTGTAGAGTTAAGCTGTAAAATGAGAAAGTGTGTTCCAGCTGTTGGGCGGTGTTTGGTATTTCCTCAGCAGATCTAAACATGGCTGCTGAGTCACAAACTTTCTCTTTTCTACAGCTAAACAGTAACTACAAGATGTTTCTGAAAACATCTGAGGCAAGAAATAGGCATTACAGTAACAGAATATTGATTTTTGATCAGCGCTGCCGTTTAATTAGAGTTTGCAAGTGACTGACAGCTGCCTCTTTTGCATGAACTGCCTCTAGGAATGCTGTCTCTCTGAAATGACCTATGATTGTCCAAAGTCTCCTGTTAGGGGCTAGATTTTTGTAATGCTTGAAAATAGAGCCATGAGGAGGTGCAGAAGAGCACTTGAATTACAATATGTGGGAATTTTTGCTTGGTGAAAATATTACTGCATGTTTAACAGGGTGTACACTAGAGGGATGCAAACCAGGTACACTTTTTGACATTTTGGAAAAATACACTCTCTCCTCTACTGTATAGATGTATATATATTTGTTGTAGTTGGTAACATAATCCTTTCCATGTATTCTATGCACGCCTCTATCACTGCAACGTGTATGTACTGTCAAGTGTGAAGTCAAGTGAACGTCAGTCTTGTTTCCACAGAGGTAAACGTCAGTAAGTAAAATGACCAGGTTGTCTGTGATGCTCCGACTGAATGTTCCAAGTTATTCTTTCATATGAGATACCCAACAGTGGTCGCCTGAAACAATATATTTTAACTGCCATAATGGTGAGCAAGGTGAGCACAACCCCGCCCTACTCCGCCTCCATTTTCAGTGCTTTGCCAGACTAGTGTTTTCCTTAAAAAAACAGCTGTTGGAGTGAGACAGAGGGTGAACAGTTTCTTCTTTCCTGGTGATCTAGCTGCTGTGTAACTGGCCGCAGCTAAATGCTTTACAGGTATTGGGTTTTTGTTTTCTCTTCTGGGTTGGCTCTTTGCTTACTGCCACAACACATTATAGTTTTTTTCATCCTGTTGCTCTCTCCTTCAGCTACTTATGCTGCTTTCTCAGAGCAGAAATTTTCACGTTAATCACTTTCACTAAAAAGGGGCTGAGCAGCACAGGGCCAGACCTACTGTACTGTAGTGAAGGAGATGACTGAGACGGTGTTTCCTCTTGTCTTGTGTAACTAAACTCAGCCAGACACCCTTTGACTCTGCATTGTGTTTTGTTGGGTACAGGGCCGGCTTATGAAGTAGGCGGTTGCCCAGGATGCCACCCAAAACAACAAAACACCTGTTTCGGGCGTAATCAATGACACCATTGGTCTAAATTTCCCATCTATTTTTTCATGCTATATATCTATAAGAATATTCTAGGTTGATGTACTTTCTGCAGAAGAAACTTATGATGAATGTTGAAATAAATGTGTTTTATGTAATACTATATTTTGAAATTAAATACTAGCATGCTGTATATATGACCAGGTGTCCCACTTTATGAAGGACTGCACAGCATTTTATCCCTTGTCCCACGTCCACATATTGAGACGATGTCCCACATTTTCATTGGCTCGAGTTTTCAACAACTGCAGGACAGACACTTAAAAAAAAAAAAAAAATCTGGCTTTTGTTCAGTGGCTGTGAAGAAAGCAGGGAAGGGTGTCATCAAGTTTGCTGTCAAACTGCACACACGTGGTTCAAATGCAGGTTAACATTTCACCACCTTTGCTACGCTATGCCTAACGGGGAACATTGTGAGTCACCGCAAAGTCAAAAGTTATGCAGATTTAGGCAGAATATGATGGAGAATAGCACAAAGAAATGGAAAAGCAGCTACAACAAAGACTGTGAAGCTACTTAAAAGTATTCATAAGCCTGTTGAAGGTGATTCTCAGAGTTTTTGAGAAATTTGCCAGTTATTTTTCAGTTTCACACAGGGGGAATACCACTTGAAGCGACACAGTACATGTGAGTCTCTCAAGAAACCTGCAGCTCAAAAGGTGACGAGCTGATCTATGGATCCACAGCATATGCAAAGCTTAGAGATGTTACAAGATAAGGGGCAAAAGAGAGAAGTTTATTATTTAAGTTCCATAGACATTATGTCAAAAGTGTAGTCCACATCTCAGCCTTGATAACGTGTCACAAACATACTCTTTAGTCCACATTTGGCTTGTTGGGATCTGGTCACCCTAGCTGTATATCACTCATTATTATTATTATTATTATTATTATTATTATTATTATTATTATTATTATTATGCCAACTTCCCTGCATTTCATACCAGTTACCCAATGCTAAAAAAAATATTTTTGAATTATTAAATGAACATAATATGATGTATATAACATAAACACTGGCATTAAGAAATGTTATTTTTGTTTTGTCGTTTATTTTATTTGTCTGTCTGTTCCTCTGTTAATGAGCATGTGTTCAATAAAGAAAGCATTAGAAAAAAAAAAAAAAAAAACGCTCCGCGCGTCACAGAAAACTTCCGGATTACTCGACACGCGCAGAGGCGCCTCCGCAGTGTTTGAGCAGCACGCGCCGTCTCACGTGGCTCGGTCGGGCCACGCGCTCAATGTAAGCCTGCATTCACTCTGTTTGAGCTCTGCTTTTGGTCTCTACCAACTATCATGAGGAGGTATCTGTCTCTTTAGCTGCCAGATGCTGCGCTGTGTTCACCAGCTCGTTTGGGACCAGATAATGAGGGACATATTACCAAGACTCAGAGGTAGTCTACACTTTTATATAATGTCTATTTATAGAATGTAAATTATATATTTTCTATTTCTAATGCCAAGTTTTCTTATATGAGACAGTCATGTCTGAATTGTGGGACACTGAAGAGTCTGTTAAAAGACACCACCAAAAACAACAAAAAAAAAAAAATTACGGCCCAGGCTATATTTGTAATGCCATGTTCAGTAATTTTACCACTTATTGTGGTTACACAGCCTAAATAATAACCAATAAATATAGAATAATTGCTAATAATTTTGAAGCATGTAGGCATATTAGAAGGACATCAGCTATCAATCATTTATTCATCTCCCCTCCTCTGGATTCTCTTCATTGGCTCCCTGTGTGTTTTAGGATTGATTTTATTATTAACATGTACATCGTTAAATGGGCAAACTCCAACTTGTCTTTCAGACATTTTATAACTATTTTTTGTAAATCATGGACACTCTTAAAACTCAGGGGTGACCAAGTCTGTTGAGTTGCAGCTCCACAGCTCCGGACCGCTCTGCCGCCACATGTTCGGCCGTCCGCAACACTGCATGTTTTTAAATCGAACCTCAAAAAGCACTTTTGTTCTGTGGTTTTTTGGCTCAGCATGAGAGTCTCCTTTTTCAATCCTTTTCCCTACTGGTCTTAATGCTTTTATTATTTTAATGTGTTGTTGTTTTAAATTGGTCTTAGTGTTTTATTGTGTTGTTTTTATGTTTAATTGTACGCTACTTTAGGCTTTGTAAATAAATTCATATATGCATTGGTTTGAGGAAGACCTACTGTACACCGACTGCATTTCAGGTGTCCAACATTAGGCAGTGTCCCACTTTATGACAACTCACCCTATTTATAAGTAGCTTCTTTCTTGTAGCTGCTGCATAGCTTGAGACTTTGCTGCGACTTGCAATTTTCTCCGTGAGCAAAGATGGTGAGATTTTAACCTGCGCTTGACCCTCGAGTGTGCAGTTTAACAGCGAACCCAGCCCCGAGATGACAGCCGTCCCTGCTTTCTTAACAGTCAGATTTTAGAAAAGCGTCTGTCCTGCTGTGGCTTCACTTTTGAAAATGTGGGACATTGTCTCAATATGTGGGACAAAGGATAAAAATGCTGTGCGTCCCCTTGTAAATTGGGTCACCTGGTCACACTAGGTTGTACACAGTGGGTTTGTAGAGCCTGTTCACTTAAAACAGCTGTATAGTCTGCAAATGCTTTTCCTCCAATAAGAAACTCTAAATGTTTATTGAGGGTATGTAACCTACCAAGGCTCAACTCTGGATAATGATGTTTGGAAGCCAGGCATTCCAGCCTTGGCACTATTTCAACACTTAATTAGGTGAAGACACTTTGTTTTTGACAAACAGACAGTCTTGTGTCTTGTTTGTCAGAGGAAATGATTAGAATGGCGTCTTCTCACTCATCTCAACTCTCCCTTTGAAAAGTCCTCTCTTCATCGATGCTGGGTGTCGCAGAATGTGTTGTGCCATGCTGGTGGGTGTTTGATCTCATATCAGCTATGTGAAGTCTTCAAGGAGATTTTCAGGATTTTCTTTGAACTTGTCTGGCAACTTTTCCATGGCAACATTATTTTGCTTATTTTTGTTAATACCGAAATCCTTGTGACCTTGTTGGATATTACTGTTTTCGTCGCCGGTGATGATGTCATTGCATCACTTTTCAATCTCTCAAAACTGACTTTATGCCAATGCTTTTGCGGAGCTGGAACAGCCTTGTGTTAGTCCTAGTTTAAATGTGATTGGTAAATTTCTTCTGTGAAGGCAACCCAGCCCCACGGTGGCAGATATGGAAATAAGTGGAAAGGAAAACACAAATGTAAATTAGTGTAAGCAGTAAGTGTAGCTCTAGATAAACCCCTGACTGTCTGTAAAGACAAGTGGCTCCGTGCACAGAATGCTGAGCACAGCGAGCCCCTTGTAAACAAAGCTTCTGCTATTTAGTTTCAGTTGGCTTAATTAGAATGAATGAGGGGGGCTTGTGCAAAGAGGACAGTTTTTTTTTTTTTTTTTTTTTTCCGTGGGTGGAGGGAGAGAGGAGTTGGCCGTGGTGGAGGGAAAGCTGGACTGAGAGATAAAGTTACTAGCGGGCGGCACACACCAATTGGACAATGACAAACAAAGCCTGCAGCCAAAACTGCAGCCGTAATGAATTTACGGGAACAACATACATGTTAATGTGTGCTGAAATCAAATTATCTTGATTGTTCTCCATGTTTTATCTATACATCAGAGAAAGAGAAAGTGTGTTTGTTAGAGAGAGAGATGATGGTTATATATATGTGTGTGAGGGTGAATTTGCAGCTGTGATTTGCAGATTTTTTGCAGTTCTACTGAGGCACTTCACCAGCAAGGGGAACATATTGTTCATAATCACTTTTAATACCAGTGTAATGAATTTATAAAGCAAAAAATACAGATTACATGGAAGTTTCCAGGCAGTGATATCTCTACAAAGCAACATTTTCACCCAGTTTTGCATTGTAGCACCATTAGCTCCTATTTATACATTTAATACGATAACTGCACCATAAAAACACTTCCTGTGCACCCCTGAGTTTAAGCTGCAGTACACAGAATGTGTAGCAGCATGTTGTAACTCAGGTGTTCTGAGAGAAAACTAGACTTTGGCACCTCCTAATGGCTCTGTTTTAAGGCTTTAGAAAAGCTAGCCCTTGATGGGAGACTTTGATCAATCACGGGTCGTATGTGAGTGATTGACAGTTGCTCAGAGACGGCAGGCTCCAGCTCGGCTCTCGCTAGTTGTTTTCCTTTGGTTTGTGAAATCGTGCAAATGTCATTAGGAGCACCGGAGGACACAGACGCACGATTTTCTTCAGATTAACTGTCTCAATGACTACTGTAAGAAAATAGTTTTATAAAAATAACTTTTTAAAATCAATTTGCTCCAATTCTATCTACTGCTGCTTTAAATGTTAGTTGTGCTATTTCACTCTTGTCAGTATGTGCATGAACAGGCCTTTGGCAGGAAAAGCTGTATGAAGGCCACGGTAATGAGCAAAGTAATCTGTATTGACTAAATAGTAAATATATCTACATAAATATGCTACGGTCATAGATAATAACATAGAAATAAAGACTGCTTACGGTGGAGGTGGATGGGTCCAACAAACCATACTTGTTATGTTGCTCTGTGTATTTTACTTAGTTTACACACTTATTTTTAGCCCAACCATCATGTTTTCCCGAATTCTAACCAAGTAATGTTACCATAGTTTTGTTGCGTGGTGTACAAATGACCCGTGAAAAGGCAAAAATGCATCCTCATAACACATGTAATGCTGTTGTAATGTTGTGCACCCTTGAGACCGGGTTGAGCGTGAATGTGCTACATACTGTTATTAATATGTCCAGGGTGTGTTCTGAGCTGAGGTCAAAGTAGGTTGTAAAATGAGTGCAAAATATACGCAGCACAGCTCCAAAGCTGTGGGTGCTGCCAACTTAATGGGATTTATTCATAGATACAAGTTAAAAACAGAGCAAATGATGCATTACGCCATGTGTTTTTTTCACTCCTAAAGGCAGAGTTATTGTTCAGAGTGATGATTCTTTATCTGATGCCTTAAGTGTGTTTGTCTTCAGTAACTTTTATATGAAAGGGACTGTCAGAGCATTTGTGGCAGTGTCATTAAACCTGAATAGATGTTTCTTATGTCTACCAGGGTTTCTGTTCATCTATCCTCTTTCTTTTTAAACCATTTAACATCCTAGGATTTAATCAGTAAATCTGTGAAGCTGAGGCATCATGTTCTATTATATGTCTGTTCTTAATGTTAGTCCAGCAGTCAACAACTGCACCTCTCACAATCCTTTGACACGAGTGGGCTGTCAAGAACCTTGTAGAAGCTGTAGTCCACCCGATTCCACTGTTATCAGGCCAGTGGCGCTATAAAGTGTCAAAATTAGGGGTGTCAGTTGATTCAAGTATTTAATTGTGATTAATTGCATGATTACGTATAAAAGAGAGACTTGTGGGTATCCATTGAACCCATTTTTGACACAGCTAGAGGTCAAGGGTCAAGGGACCCCTTACGGACAATATGGTTGACAGTTTTTCCACGCCAAAATTTAGTGCAACTTTGTATTTAGCCTCTTTTGCTTCAAATCCCTTAAGTTTTCTAGTTTTATTTGGTACTAGTATCTTCAGTCTAGCGTTAAAACCGGACCCGCTCCAACCTCTGGAAGAAGGATTGTGTTAAAGAAATTAGTGGCGTTAAAAGAAGTTTGCATTATAAGTTCACTTAGACATCCCTAGTCAAAATATAAGATTAAAGGAACAGTATGTAATATTCATACTTATGTTTCATTAGTGTATAGTTACCTGAAACTAAGAATCCTTGTTTGTTAGCTTGTTTGTAAGTTTTCGTTAGCTTAGAATGAACCCTTCATATCTAAATAGGGGGCAGGTCCTCTTTTTCAGTCCACTATTTTGCTCCGTCACGTGTCTACAGTAGCCCAGAACGGACAAACCAAGCACTGCCTCTAGAGCCGTGGAAAGATTGTGTTACTCTGTTGGTTGCAATCTGCAACTGCAAATGCTACACACTATAACACTATATGATTTAATCAATCCATCTGAAAAGCTGAGGCATGATATTCTCTTATATTTCTGTTATATTTGTTAGCCCAGCAGTCAACAGCTGCACCTCTCACAGACCTTTGACATAGGTGGGGTTTCAAAACCATTGTGGGAGCTGTAGTTGCACCCTAAAGCGTCAAAATATAAGATTAAGGAATGAATCAGCTCCATGACCACCTACAGACATGACATATTGAGGGTGAGAGGTCACGTCCAAATAGAGAAGGTGATAATGACCAATGTTTGGGACAAAGATGGAGACTGGAACCCAATCAGGTACATGTCACACCGAGTCTCGTCAACCACAGAGTGCTAGATGATAGAGCACCTATTGTTAAATGCAAATGACCAAACAAAACCGAGAAACTGAAAGACTTGAAATGTTAATTTAAAGTTTAACAGGCAGCAGATGAAAAATGTGACAAACACAAAATGTACTACGTCAACATTTGGCAATGAATATAGTAAGTTTTTTTAGAAATGCATCGGAACAGTGGTGATTAATCAACATGTCCCAGCTCAGGTTGCGTTCTCTCACCGGTAAGTTTGGTACATAAACGGCAATAACACAGAGGTTACCGGGTGATGTGTTCAAACGTGAACAAGTCGCCCATATTGACTTTGTGTCACTCCACCACTTGGCCTTTTGTTTTGGTGGGGATGTCCTGTCACTGAGATGGCAGGAGACGGAGGGAAGATTTCTCTGAGGAAAGACGGCAAAGGTCATGGTGAATAAAAGGCTTTTAATCTGAGTTGCTCGTGTTGGGTGCCGAGGGAATATCAAAGTCATCCCATTTCTGGAGAGGTCAGACCAGGCCAGCCTCCCTATTTGCCCACTGCTCTCTTCTGTGTTTGTGATGCCTAAATACCCAGAGATGGAGAGCTTTAGGAAAAGGTTAGAAGCAGCATGGTGTTTTTGTGTCACTGTCTTCCTGTCTGCCTCTGTTTCTCTCTCCATGTGTTGGTGCGTGCTTGTGTAAAGCTCACGGCGCAGAGATAAGATATGCAATGTGGCCATGTCGGAGCTTAAGGCTTTGCAATGTTACCGTTCTGAAATAGCACGGAGACTAGATACTGTATTTGCTTGTCATTTTGTTTGCAAGCATTGAATAACTGGAGCAAGATTTCTGCTTCTTTGCCTGATTCAGACTTAGATGCATCACAAAAGGCTGATACATTTCTGCAGGGTCTATATGAATTCTAAAATATACTCTAGATTTAACATGTAAAAACACACGTACGTGTATCTACAACACGCTGGGAGTGTTTGTCTACCAAGATAGAGAGTAAAGATTTAATTTGATGTCTGCAGCGTTGTCAGCTCTGCAAAATGTCTGGGCCATTATTTAAGGAGTCTAGCAGTTGAGAGGATGGCTTGCCAGTCCATTAGGTGTGAAGTGGAATCACGTTTTCCACAACACTGACCCCAAGCATCCATCATGTCACATTCACAAGTATTCAACTCCACCGTGGTGCACCCTGAGATCCAAACATAAACAAAGGTTTAGACCCGCACAGAATCAAAACACAACAGTGAAAAAAGCAATCACTTTAAAACTGCCTGACAGCCATATAGAAGAACAAACACATCAGATCAGGACTCCGGGTCACAACGGTGTAAGACACAGTTATTATGAGGGTAAAAGCTTAGACAATGTGTATTTGTGTATATGGAGCTTGAGAAACCCCTACTGAACAGGCTGATGCACCCAGTGCTATTTTAAAACAGGAATATTGTCATGTTCTGTGTGTGTGTGTGTGTGGCAGCAGTGTGTTCAGATACACATTTACTATGTAAGGGTCATTTTATCTACCCATTTACCAAGCCTCACATATCAACAGATATACTGCTGCAGCTTGTTAGGGATTTCATGGTTTGTTTTTTTTGTAGAGGTGTGCATAACTTGTTGACTTAGAACACAGTTTTCACAGTGAAACCTGCAGATGGCCCTAATAATTTGGTCTCTCCAACTGCAGGAACATCGAAGAGTCCTCAGAGGAGACCCTGAGCTGAATGAATGAACGCTAATTTATTACATGGTCTATGATAAGTAGAAAGTCTTTTGCGATTAGACTCCATCGTAACGTAATATATCAAAGGGAGTAGTGATACCGTGGTGAGATTAGGTGTATCACCCCAAGTCTAGACACTGGTGGTGGTGCTGAAGATGAGGATCTGATGGGGGATGTGGATTTTGCCTGGGCGCTGAATACAATGAAGACTGGAGGTGATGGGGTGAAGGGGGGTCGTATCGGTTCACACTGAAATGACAGCTGACAGCAGCAGAAAGGAGAACAGTTTTAAAATTCAAGTGCAAACATATGATCTCAGGCAGGATCTGTACATTTTAAACTACTGTTAAAACGCCCTGTACTCCATGGACTGAATCATCTGGATCTGGTGTGAATAATAGCTGTAAAAACTACGTTTCCCAGAAATTTGCTTAACCTCTGTATTATGTTATTCAGCTCACAAAACTGTTAGTGCGCCACCACATCGGCCACCGAGGAACCACCTAATACTCACAGGGAAGACTAGCAGCCACCAAGTAACCCTATAGCAACTGTGCAGAATATTATTTTGAATGTATTGTTGTTTCTGTAATGTGACAACAGTGAATTATTAGCTGTTCATTTGACAGCATATCGATTTTTAAAACATTGATTACTTGCATCTGTCTACAATGCATTAAGTATTGCAGATGGCCTAGCTTAGAACCAAAATATTGTTTCTTATAGATCTAGTTTATTATAGCTCAAGACCAACTTGTCTTTATTATGGTTCAGGTGATTATGCTGATTTTGATTGTATGCCTGATCAAGTGCTAATGTGAGGGGTAATAGTGTGGACACTAGGTTTAATTCCATGATGGCATATTGACAAATTGGGCATGTCTGTAAAGGGGAGACTCATGGGTACCCACAGAATCCATTTTCATTCACTTATTCTGAGGTCAGAGGCCGTACCAGCCAAAATTTAGTGTAAGTTTGGAGGGTTTTATAGACTCCTTTACAACAAGCTAACATGACATGGTTGTTACTGATGGATTCCTTACGTTTTCTAGTTTCATATGATACCAGTATCTTCATTTTAGCAATAACTGCTACAAGTTACTTGAGGTCATGAAAGAAATTAGTGGTGTTAAAACGAATTTGCGTTAACATGTCATAATCATGTAACTTTGACAGCCTTAATTTGTATACTTGCAGTATTATGTCACTGTGTTCACGTGTTCATCAACCAGAGAAGTACCTTTTAATAACTGTTCTCTTTAAATGAGAAGACGTGACATACATGTCCCAGGTCTGAGGATCATGCAGACATTTGCAGCAGCAAAATCAATTGAGTAGGCACGTGGGATGTGTTAATATGTGTTCATTTATATTAACCACAGCACCCTGTAATGGAGGGATTCCAACAACTTAGCATCGTCCTGAGTAGCACTAAATGAGAGAAGTCAGGGATGACACGTAGGTCAGGACTAGTCAATGTCTGAGTGACTGCTCCGTGACTATTCATCCTGACAACGTACTCCTCTCCTCATGGGCTGCTTTCAGCCCCAGCCAGCGTGCCAGATTGCCTTTGTAGAACACTAGTTGAGATACAAACAAATCAACCCTCCCTAAAAAAAAAAAAGCTAGGTTCCTGGCAACGACAACATGAGTGTCGTGTGTCCCACTTGGTTTGCCGCAGCCACCCTGGTTTTATGAAATAATCTGGACAGGCAACACCTGTTGCGCCAGCTTCCCTGTCACTAGTTGCTAGTTTTTCTGTTATGTCCTTTGTCGTTTGGCTCCGGCCTTGCATCTCAAATCAGGATACTGTGGATGTCTTTAAAGGATTAGATTTAAAGGATACTTTTTTACACGTCCACAATCTTTGGACGTTAGCACTTCTGAGCTAAAACTCTCACAACAGAGAATTTCAATACACTCACCAGTGCTGGGTTATAAAAGAGAGGAATGGGGGTCTTTAATGAGATGGGAATGAGATGCCATTATATGGAGGTCAGCAAGATGTATTGACAAGAGCTGAGGCAGCAGAGAAACTCACTGCGGAAAGGCCATTTTGCATCCGAGCACTGTCTGATGTTGTGGATGATGCAAATGCAAAAAAAAAGAAAAGCAGCTTTTGGACATGAATGCCGATTTCGAGATCAATGAAGGCCGATTGTTGGATATAAAAAAATGTATTGGATGGGATGTGAGGTGGCCATGCTTCACCAGAGGAAAATGCATCTTGGACAGGTTGACCTTTCTTGTTGGGTTCAGGCAAGGCAATGGCAAGACATTCACAGGAATTCCATTATACTTTTATGTTCTTCCTCCCCTTCAGAAAGCAGCCCCTCTTGCAGAGGAGCAGCTTTCTGAATGAATAGTTTTTTTTTTTTTTCCTATTATGCTGAATGGAATTATGTGACTTTAAATCCTGCCGTTAAGTAGCTTTCAACAGTAGCAAGGTATGTGGAAAGAAATATTGCTTGTTGATGTGCCAAGGCATTGATTACCATGCTTGGCCTTGGCCTTCATCATATTAATGGACTAACTCGTGAAGTAATTTAACGCAGAAATTACTTTTGAATTTCTGTACAGTAATTCCAAAGGTAAAATGCAGAGTGGAGGCTGGTGCCTCTGAGGGATAGACGATGGAGCGGAGCCTGACCAAGGCTTAGGAGGATGTGTCTGCTGTGCTGTGTTTGATTAATGGCACCACAGGCCGGCTCATCAAGCAGTAATAAAATATAAGGGCATAAGTCAGGCCTCATCCTGTGGTTCTGACAGGTGTGCAGGTCTTCAAGCACCAAGTAGGCCCAAACCAATTGATCTATCTCCATCTGTTATTTCTGATGCGATCAACTCTTGCCTTTCAAATTGCAGAATCGTACATCATTTCTCAATGCTTTGTCTAGAATTCCCAAGTATTAGGAAAGTATCTCCCGACATCTTCTCCATAGACTGGCCAAGAAATACGCTGTCACAGTACGTCACATTAGAAGACGGCAAATCCTTAAAGACAAGTCTTAAAAATCCAGTCAGAGGAAATCTCTCTGTGGCCCCAAAAACAACTTCCTCCAAGACCTTGATAGAAGAATGTATGTAACTGAAAAATAGAGTGAAGGATGCCACCAGAGCTGTTTTTCAGCTGAAAGCTTTGGAAATAATAATAATAAAAAAAACAGCTGAATCCCAAGTTGTCCTTGGGATGGGCTGCAGTTTTTCATGCAACAGTAAACAACTTAGTTTCTACATGTATGTTACTTCATTTTTTGTTTTTATTCATTAACTTTTATTTAATTTTGACAACACGTAAAATATTGGATAATTAAGGCTGTAACTAACTATCTTTATTATCAATTAATCTGTTGCTTTTTTCCCAATTAATAAGTTGTTTGTTCTGTAAAATGGCAGAATATAGCAATGTGATAGAGGAGGAAAGAAACCTGAAAATAATCGCATTGAAAGCAGCAGTGGGTAGAATTACAGCAAATATGATTTTTTGTTTTTTTTGTTTTTTAAAAGAAGGTATTTTTATTAAATGGTCACAATATCCTGGCAGTAGTGCATCAAACAGATAATCTGAAAAAAATCATGTGCCTCTGTGTCCTCCGGTGCGCCTAATGATATCTGCAAGATTTCACACACCGGAGAAAACATCCAGTCAGAGCCGAGCTGAAGCCTGACGTCTCTGAGCAACTGTGAATCACTTGCAAACTCCGATCAAGTTTGTGACTTGGTTGCCATGTTGAGATCAATTGAGGAAATACCAAGCACCACCCACCAACCGGAGCGAACTTTCTCATTTTACAGCTGAACAGTAACTACAAGATGTTTCTGAAAACATCTGAGGCGAGAAATAGGCATTACAGTACCAGAATATTGATTCATATTTCATCAGTGCTGCCTAGTTTGACCATTTGATCGAAGTTTGCGAGTGATTGACAGCTGCCTCCGTTGATTGAACGGCCAATAGGAACATTCTTTCTCTCTCTGAAATGACTTGTGATTGGCCAAAGTCTTCTGTCACAGGCTCGATGTTTTAATGCCTGAAAACAGAGCCACGAAGATGTGCACAAGTCTAATTTTCTCTAGTTTTCAGAACCATTCTGCCTACTGAAGCTTTATTTATTTTTAAAAAATTCTCAAACCAAATTGATTATCAAAATAACTGCCGATTAATTTTATAGTTTACAACTAATTGATTAATTGATGCAGCTGTAGTTCTAATGAGTCTGGTAATGGAGGTTGGTTTATACAGCATTTGTATTCTGTAAACGCTTCCTGTACTTAGTCGACTCGGGTGCTGGTGGGTCCCAGCAAATAGTCTATGTAAATTTGATGCACGCTCAGGGAATGATCCAAACACAGATATGCAATACTGTCAAACACAGACGAGAGCAGCTAGTGGAGACCATATGCTAATGGCTAATGAGACAGTAGCTGCACAATATAAGAAAGAAGGCCATCGAGCACTGACATACCTTCTTAATAAAACACTCAGTTTAACAGTGATGGTTTGTTGGGGGGGTTGTTTGCTGTATTAATGTGTTTGTCTCCCACTCCTAATGAATTTCTTGGCAGACTAGCTGCTGCGAGGCATACTGCTGCCCCCTCTGTCAATACTATATTCTGTTCCAGATGAAAGTGTGAAATATTGATGCCACCATCACACACTACAAGTGTTACCGAATCCACCGAAATAGCACCGCAAGACAATCTTTGAGACTTGGGTAGCAAATGGAAGTTTTGTACACTTCACTTTGAGATAATTTACTCAAGCCTATTTTCTCTTTCACACAGCCTGAGCCAGAAATGGCAAACACTGCAACAGCTCGCCCCGCTGGTATCGAGCTGTGATTTCTATCACAGTTGTAGTCCCTTAACATATTGCAATTGTTGCTATCTTTATATAGATATGTCAGGTTTTACTCCTGAAATATTAATCTTTTTTTCCATACCTTTTTACCTTTGCATACATAATGCCCAATATTTTTGTAGGCTTTGTTGCACAACTACATTTGTTCTGCAAAGCATGCAATATTACTGGAAACACCACAATGAATCATGTTTTAAATTTCCTGTTCACTTGCGATAGTAACAGTTCATACTGTGCTACTGAGAGATCATATATAAGATATTTGTGAATTTGCCAGTTTCTTCCTTGCACAGCTCCCATCTCCTGATACAGAGAGATATCTGTTCAGGTTTCAGCATTAAATGAATCACATTGAGTTGAGCTTTTTTTTTTTTTTTTTCTCCCACAGTGACTCTTAAAATGTTTGCATAAATTTGCCCTCTCAATATAGTTGATACATATTGACATTGCTGGCCTTTTTGCAAATCCAAATCAATTTGGAGAATTGTTTGTTGCGTATAAAAGTGTCAGTCATTTCCATGAAGGTCAAATGTAGTCAGGATATGTCTGGCAGATTGTTTAGCAGCAACAGTTTCAAACAAAAGGCAAAGTTGTGAAAGCATTCTAAAAAAAATCATAGTCAGAGGCTGCAGTAATACAAATTATTCTCTTTATTGAGTATTTTTAATCATTTTATTTTATTATACTCTGTCCTTGCAATTTTCAGCTAATAATTATCAGGTACTTTTAATGTAATGGGACTGTGTGGAACTTATTTGTACCAAAAGTGCTAAGAGCAAAATTTTAGAAGGTATACGGCACTAGAAACCTGTTTATGGCTTAAAGATTAACGTAAGGATGGAACAGTTCAGGAAGCTTGTGGTTCTTCAATTGCTGAAAAAAGCTTGTTTGATGAAATGGGGCTTTCTAGGCATTTGCTCTGAAAACTGATCCATTTCGCACAGTCTACAGTGCAGGCACCTCAAAAGACCTCCTTGGAGCAGGCAAGCATATGAAGACAGCACTGCAATGTGTTCAAAGGTTGTTACGATATAAAATGGCGACAGAGAGGGAGATTGATATGTTCGCTCTCATCCAATAGACTCTAATGGGGTGCTGTCAGAATGACTTCATGTCAGGCTGTCACTCCAGGCTGTGCTCAATCAAACCGATGCATCTGTGCTTAAACAGGGCATTGTTTTAGCCAGTAGATGCAAAAACTATTGAGGCCAAGAGGCAAAACTCCCAAGAGTCACAAGATGGCGCTGCGGTAGTGCCGCCGGCATAGCTATGAATGTGTAAAGAAACATCTGTAAATCAGAGGATATTTTTTTTTTCCCTGAGATAAATCAACTTACCAGTACGAACACTTATATAGCCCTGATTTAAATTGTTATGTCCTAAAAATTGTTAAGTCACTAATAAACGAATCGAGAGTTATGAACATGCATCAGACCCACAGGACTGCACTGCTCTGCGTGCTTATATGACATCCAGTTCTGCCAGCTTTCTGTTAGCTGTATGCGGCTGTAATAAAAGATGTATTGGCTGTAATTCATCACTTATCTTATAATACACCCATGGGCTGTATACTGTAAGCCTGTACCATGGTGGATGTATTAACGTCTCTGTTCCCAAACAACCGGCTATCGGCCAGTAGCTAGTAGTGCTAGTAGCATGACATAAACAGAATTTAATGTAGCTGTAGGCTATTTTTTTTCTTCCAAAATAGTGGAAGCGTAGCTCTGCTTCTGGGTGCTGATGTTACAATGGAGCGAACAATTGACTTTCCTTTCTTAATAATATACACTCTTTGGTAGAAGCCATTACAAGAGTTAAATACTTGAAATAATATGACAACCTAATTTAGCTTAACAGATGATGAGTTACAAGTATTACTACACTCTCAACTAATGTTCCCCCTAATTTTTCATGTGTCTGAGCATAACACCGACACGTATGAGAACGTACACATAAAGCGCTGTCAATGACACTGATTGGCTGCGTAAGTACATGTGTGCACTGCATCATATTATTGGCTGACAGTGTTAGTCATTGTTTTATCTGTAGTTACCACTTGTTGTCATTGTTATGTGTTTATTTTATTTACAGTTCAGGTTGGATCAGGTTGCGCTGCATAGATTTGCACAAGCTCACAGCTTAGAGGGAACATTGGTCCCAGCCTGAAAAATTTGGCAGATTGTTCAATTTCTGTGTGCAAATGTTTTATAATTGTTGAGATATTTTAATTTGTTCCATTTTCTTCTCTTGACTTTTGCTCCAATTAAAGCTTCTGGAAGGCAAGTGTGTAAGATCATCATAGGAGATGCTATGGTATTTAAGACTTGGAAAAAGAAAATTTAACTGCTCACAGTTTTCACACTTCAGACACAAATTAAACATCTAGATTTCCCCACAAGACTCCTCTCTCAAAATGTAATACTCTAACCCACAGGAGTTACAGTTGTTGGCGCTTCAATGCTTAATTGGTGGGTAGGTGGTTAGAGGACTGTCAACTCTCATTTTCTTTTTAACTAATTTTATATATATATGTGTGTGTGTGTGTGTGTGTGTGTGTGTGTATTGATGTATTGTCTGAATTTGAGGCTATAATTTTCAATGTCTTTCTCCACAACTTTTAAAAGACTATGCATCCCAGACAGGTGTATGGTATTTGGCTGATTAGGCGTCTCCTCAGGAAACTGTATGCCTCTCCAGGTTTGCCTGGGAGGCATAACAGGTCAGTCCGGTGTAGCCTCTCTATAATAAGGTCGCTGATTGGTCCTTAGTATGGCCAACTGCTCTGTTGGTAGATGCTTGAATCAACACTCACCCAAGTGCTATCCTTATAATTGATGTTGGTTGATTTGATGGAACGCTCTGCTTTCAGTAGTCTGTCCAGCTCAAACAAGTTTCTGGTAATTACATCTATCGTCAGAAAAACCTTGAAAAGAAGTTGCTAACAGATTATGACAGATTCTCAGGAAACTCAGGACCAAGAGGCAACAACAGCAGTCAGTGTGCTGACTGCATGTGATTATCATAAAGTGGTCATGTCTGTAAAGGGGAGATCGTGGGTACCCATAGAACCCATTTGCATTCACATATTTTGAGGTCAGAGGTCAAGGGAACCCTTTGAAAATGGCCATGACAGTTTTTTTCTTGCCTTTTTGACAAGCTGGTACAACATGTTTGGTACCAATGGATTCCTTAGGTTTTCTTGTTTCGTATGATTTCATATGAATTCACTCTAGCATTAAAACTGGGACAGCTCCAACCTCCAAAAGATCAATTGTGTCAGTTTTTAGTCTCCGCCGGCTCCTGAGGAAAATATTTCTTTCTTTATCTGCTAAATGCTCTAATTTGTCCACCAGCTAGTCACTAACTGTGTCCGTCTGCTGTTTGGTGCTCAGCAGGTATTGTATAGCGGGTTTTTATGGCTTTTTCTCTGAATACAGCCGCCTCCTTAGGCCGACAACAGAACTGTGAAAGTGGTGAGAGTGAAACGGTAAAGTTGAATGCCAAACAGCTAAACAATGAGCCGAAACTCACCATAAATCCCTGTAAAACCGAGGGGAGATTTCACATTGTCGTATTGTTCTCACATTGTCATTTGATTCAATGTTACTATAAAACATATCGATTATGGCCGCCATAAGCTCATGATGTTCTGACTGTAGACCAATCTGTCTGTATGTGCCAGCTGCAAACATGAGGCAGGAAGGGGTTTGCTTAAGAGCCGAAGCAGAATGTGCTAACTGCTGTGAAAATGAAGGCAAACAATCTCTCAGTTGTAAAGCATCTCAGTGCCTGGTCTCTAAAAGACCTCCTAAATGATGGAGCCTTTTAGCAAAATCAGATTTAGTCCTAATTGGATGACAGGCACAGCGTGGACTCCCTCAGGACAGTGATGCACATACATGGGCAGGATAAAAATGCAATAACACAACAACAAAGACAACCATTGTGAAACTTTGCTATGCTGGTGACTTATAGGGCATAGCTTTGTGCTGTTATCAAGCAAAAACACCAGTAAGTGTCCTTCAGTGAGTGTTAGTGTGGGCCTGATTGTCAGCACTGTTTATCTCTGCCAGTGCAGTATTCTTGTGTGTAGCACTTAACACATTGCATCATTTGTTTTAGTGGTTGTGACCAAGGATCCAACAATATATGAGAAAAAACAACACCTTTCATACATTAGGTAACTTAGTATGGCACTCAAAGTTCAATAGCAATCGTCTGACCCGTATTAAACCTGACACATAATACTAATTTACACAACTTTATTTCTGTTTATGCTTTTCAATTAAAGCAGTGTCCTCCAAAACATTGCAAGAAAGAATATGAGAAATCCTTTCACGTTCTAGGGACATTGACTTATTTTTCAATAGAAGATATATTCATTTAGCAGGAAAAGCTCAGGTGTAGCTACATTAACAATGCTTCCATTTGAGTGTGTGCTGTGCTACTTGCACAATCGCAGGACTCTGAAACTGAAAAACTTATGGCATGCAACCATTGTTGAAGTTACATATTGATTACACGTTTGCTTTTCCTGCTATGCTATGTGAAAATGCCTGCATAGAAGGCTGAGCAATTCTAGGTTTCTGCAAGTGAGACAAGGACTGCCATGACTTTATTTTCCATCATGTATTTTGGTTAAAATAATGAATTTAAAGGAGAAATTTGTTACATTTTTTGTGGATGTCCAATCAGTGATAATGGAAGATGCAGTCGATTGAAGTGAGGTTCTTCAGTGCGTGCTATATTGACTGAGAAAGAGTACTGCTGCTGCAAAATCTGTTGTACTTCCTGCGTCCAGTGCTGTAATTTGACACAACAGTGACGTAGTTGGATGCAGAACTTCAAACTACTGAAGTTTTGCCACTTTAGGGGCACACACACTCATAGGTGCCGCTCAAAAACAGAACTTCCTATTAACTTCCTATCCATGTTGTAAGTTTAATTTTAACAGCAAAAATGGCATCCCAAAATATGAATACACATTTTTTTTTAATATTTATTCAGTGTTTTGGCTGACTCAGATATTCAGGCATATTTATTCAAGCCAGGTTAAGGCCGGCGGGGACCCTCCCGAACCTGAGCTGCTGAGAACAAACACCGACTGGTTGTACCTTTGCTCAAATTCCCCTCCGATGCCATGAATGAATGTCAGCATGGGCAGTTTTTGTTAGATGCTGTCGCCCACAGAGTGGTATGTGGGTGTGTGGGTTATTATGCATGAGAGTTTTACTCCTCACTGGGACGGAGCTGTGCTCAAGACTTTCTTCAGGTTCCCAAACTGGATAATAAGACTAAGACCAGCAGGGCCGAGAGGGCAGCTGACCACTGAGTGAGTGTCAGCTAACGCGACTGTAAGCTGTTTTGTTGACCTGCCTCTGATACTGAGTGAATTTAAGTTTTGCTGTTATTGTGAAGGGAAAAAACGGAAGGAGTGAAGCTGTAATGCCTTTGACAATGTGGGAAATAATAAATAGTTGTTGCAGCCTTGGTTCGTGCTGGTTTGGACTACAGAACCTCCATGTTTTTATTTTATTACTTGCATAAGTATAATAGGTTTCAACTTGGCTATGCTATTTGCGCCTTTTAAAAGGGGATGTGTTTACTGTGTTCGCAAGAAGAGTCCATATGAACGCCCTCCTCTTGTGGTATTCACGACCTCGTCAGTGGAAAGAGTTGTGATGTGATTGTTGATGTTAAAAGTGGTGGAGGCCATGGACGTTTCTTTTTCGATGCATAATACATTAATATATTGTTCTTCTTTATAATTTAATAATAGGTCTGAGGTAAATGTTGATATTCCAAATGGCCACATATTCTTCCTCTGTCATTATACGTTTTCATTTCCTGCGTTATGTTACCCACTCGCAAGCTTGCTAAATTGTCTTGCTAAAATGTCGACGGTAACGTTAATGTTGCTGTTGCTTAGCAGCGGTGCTCTCACAACTTAACCACTTGAACGCCAAGCATATGTGTACAAGAATTCCAATGTTGTAAACACAAGCTTACAAGTTTCATTTGAAGGCACCATATGCCTTGGAGTCATTACCTCACATGCAATGCATCCTGGTACATGTAGGCCCTGCCTGCAGAGCTCCACGAGCAGGAGAAATCACGCTTTCTTGGTCAGTATAGCACTTTCTGACAAATTTATTGCTTCAATGGACTACATTTACCATCAGCACCGATTGGACAGCCACATAAAAGGTGTAGGATTTTCCCTTGAAGGTAAAAATGAGACAATACATAAATCAGATGAAGTAAAGATATTTACCCAATTAGCAAGACAAGAATCACCGTTTTTCAGTGTGAAATGGGAAAGCCTCTTAATTACCCTCAGCTCAGATGGACCCTAAATGAAATGGAAACACTAATAGGAGCTCAAAGTTCCTCAAAGGCACATACATCTTTGTTAATGAAGACAACTCAGAATCTGTTAAACAGAAACGCAAGGAATTGATCCCAGCAATGAAAGAGGCGTATGTGAGATATGATACACTAATTATTCACCATCCCACTGAAACACTGAAAGAATAGAGGTGAGATTCACCATTCACGATTCAAAAATTGTTCAAAATGCCAAACGTCCATGGGTTCAGTGTTCACTGTTCTCTTTGTAAATATGGGCTTTCATTTAAAATGTACACCTGTTCCTAAAATGACATATTGCATTTGGACATCATGGATCTTTGAAAACTTCCAAAACTTGGTTAATCATCATAACCTTTTGCAAAATTCTGATGGAGTGGAGGTCAAATTGGTTTTCATAGAAATAACAAAAATAAGGTCATAGGTGTGATAGTCCAAGGGTTTGTTTCCTTTGTGTGTTTTCCTGCCAGTTTTGATTGTCTGGCTCGCCCTGATTAGTTTCACCTGTCCATCATCAGTCATGCGGTCGCCTCACCTCCTGCTCACCTGTGCTCACTACATATACCAGCCAAGTTAAGATAAGATAAGATAAGATATTCCTTTATTAGTCCCACAGTGGGGAAATTCACAGTTCCTTTGTTTCTTACTAGTTTTTCATTGTTCTTCGTTCCTAGAGGTTAACGTTCCAGCCTAGTGTTTCGTTCTTCCCAGTATTTAGCATTCTGTGTGGCTTTTTTGAATTCAGGACTGTCACCTACCTACTACTAGACTCTCACCCTGTATGTCATTTCTCAATAAATAAGGAATAAGTCCTAAAACCCGTAAATGATTTGGCATTTTAGCACTTCCACTTCCCTAGTCTGGAAGTTGATTTTTTTTTTTTTTTTTTTTTGATTTGTTTTGTTTTTTGCCATTCACACTCACATTCACACCTACGAACAAACAATGAACCTGACCGGCATGTCTGGACTGTGTGAACCTGCGAGGTGTTGACTTTACCTAATTGAATTTTCATGGGAATTACTGCCAAATTACCCCAATATTTACTGCAAAATTTATCAACTTCATTATAAAATTATTTCTAAATACAGTCTTCTATTTCCCAATATTCGGTAATTTATTTATATTATTTATTATTAAATAATTTCAGGAAAAGAATACAAAGTTAATTGATATGCTTGATTGTCATGTCTGGTGAAAAATGGATAATAATTAGCAAATAACTTATTTGAAATTTCTGTGAAAACTCCCTGAATCATTACATTAGCTACCAGGTTATATTTGTGTAGACTATTAGTCACATAATAGTGAGGTTTTTGCTTGATTAGAAGTGTCTTTTATTAGTTAGAAGCAGCTGCTTCTCAAGCCTAAGGGCCCTATTTTAACCTTAGCATGCTAAAGTTAATAATAATATTTATAATAAGGTAATTTTCATATTACCTCGGTGTGCGGGTTCCTCGATCGACTAAAACAGTAACAGAGTTGCGTATAACGTCTGGACTGCACTGCTTGTGTGACTATATTTGTCATGATTCTTCAAACCTGTACATTTGTCTTTAAAGTGGGATATAAGTATTCAGATTTACCTTTCATAGCTTTAGATATTTTAATAAATGTCAGCTCCATAATAACCCTACTCGTCCGTTCTCTTGTGGAATAATAATGTACTGTACATTTACTGGATTATGTACATAAAGATGGGTAGAAATGCCCTGCTGCTGGGGGGACAAAAAGATCAGTCTTAGAAACTGTTGTTTATATAGCAATTACTCCTCCTCCAGTGTTTTTTTTTTTTTGTTTGAACTATACTCCTACACTTATTTTATATGTGGAAATTTTGAATACAAATGTGTAAAACATACTGAAGATTTTTCTATGGTTATGGTTTATCCTTTGTATGTCTTCTGGCTTTTTTTTTATACATATAAACCATTACAAGTTCCAACCACACCCTCACAACGTACAGTACTTTATATTTCTTTCATGTGATTTGTATTTCATCTTTCTATGTGTGGAACAAATATAACAAAACAAAATAGCCCTAACCACAGGAGCTCTTTAAATGGTGTCTATCTGAGGAATGTCCTGCTGTTTTCCCAGAAGGGAGATTCAGGCTATATAGCCTGTCAGGAGCTTCAAACAGGAGCAAAGACAGAAGCGGTACGGCTAGTGGCACCTATGATATCTCCTCTGAACACACAGCACAAGTTTAAAAAAAGATACTCTCTCGGTAATGCTTTGCTCTTCATTGGGAAGCTGGGGCGTTAGATAACACCTCACTTTTCACACAGGTACAAAAAACAGATGAGCCATCGTTACTACCTGTCACTAATTTGTTTTTGTCAGCAGAAAATAGAGGTGATGTGGGGATAGCTAACCCATTTGACTGTCTGAAAATATGAAGGGTGAATTTATTCATTCTCCCTTAAGCACTGCTTGGGGATTAGGCAATATTTGATAATGGCATAGCTGGAGTGCTTATCAAGATATGTAATCAATTCTGAGTTTTCAACCTAGGGATGTGTTGACCCATATTTGTGCATAATTGTACGGCACAGAATGCAATGTTTTGAAAAATCACCTCAGCAGGGAGGGAGAAGAAAAGGGAAAGGAACAAAAGAATTAACACACTGAATTATAACGTCAACAAGACGCTTTATGCAGACAGTAATGATGCACTTCAAATAGACTGACAGCCCCCTTTAAAAACCCATAGTAAAATGAAGGCTTTGAAAGTAACACTTATTTCTATTGGCGATTTTAGCTTCTTTTTATGGGTGCTCAATCACACCTAAATTTCATTGCACCCCTATAAATGGATGTGATAAATAATTCCTTGAGATTCCTTGATCTCTGGCCTCACGATATCTTGATAAAAATGGGTTTTATGGGTTCTATATGCCCACTTTATGATAATTACATGCAGTTTGGGGAAAAAACCATGCCGTTCTTTTGCAAACTCAAAATTGCTGCAACAACTTGGGAAGCTTATTAGTGCACGGGAAAGTCCTTATACACTTTAATTTTAATTTATTGCAATGCCTGTTTGTTTTTGATTTATAACTTGAACAACTTGACACACAGTGCTGAGCTGCATCTCACATTAATCTTCAGGTTCCCAGCTTACAGATGATGTATATTATTTCTATGTGACATCTATTGCTGACTGGCGATCTTCCCCAAAGACCAAAAAAAGACATTAAGTGGTCTGTGGTGGTCTCTGTGTTAATTATAAGGCCTATTGTTATTATTATTATTATTATTATTATTATTATTATTATTATTATTATTATTATTATTATTATTATATTATTATTACTAGATTTTGCAAACTTGTCTGTTAGACACAAACACTTACAGGTTCAAAGGGCTTCATTTAAACAGTTTTCATATCCAGTACTCTCTATAAAGTCATGATGTTACATACTTCGGTACAGTGTGTGGCGGCTTACACCTTTAACATTAGTAGTCTGCCAGTAAAACCAAAGGAGACAGGTAGTAAATTTCATGGTGGCGCTGCCAATGTTGGCAAATAAAATTGCTGAATTTTCGAGGCAGTTGCATTGTGCATTTTGCGATAAAAGCAAAAAACTTGTCACAGATATGTTTATATGTTATGAAAAGGTATAGATATCAGGGCACTGCAAATTTGTCCCGAGGGCCGTGGCAGCCATTTTTTCATAATTTTAATATTCGTAAATTTTACAGAAAACTCATTTTATGACTCTTGATGATTTCCAAGGTCTGTTCAAGCTGATTAAAAATGCACAATTGTTATGACTATTTCAGCTTAAATGAGAAAAGTTTATCTACTGGAGAATAAATATTTGAAAGCAATACAGAATGACTGAGAACCTTAGGCACTGCATTATATTCCATTATATTTTGAATGGTCACCTGGTATCTGAATTTTGTATGTACTTAACATAAATCAAATCTGAGTGAAAACGAGACTTCTGCTCCTCCTCATGGCTCTGTTTTCAGGCTTTAAAAAATCCAGCATGTGATGGGGGACTTTGACCAATCACAGGTTATTTCAGAGAAAGCCTTCCTATTGAGCGTTCCTATTGGCTGTGCTCCGGCTGGTATTCCTATTTGATCCGCACTGCCTAGTTTTACCGTTTGATCGGAGTTTGTGAGTGATTGACAGATGCTCAGAGACAGCATGTTCAGCTCAGCTCTGATTGGTTGTTTTCCTCTGGTCTGTGAAATCTTGCAGATGCCGTTAGGAGTGACGGAGGACACAGAGGCACATGTTTGTTTTTTTTTTTTTTTTTCAGATTACCCGTCTCAGGCACTACTGTCAGGATATAGTGACTGTTTTATAAAACTTTTATAAATCACATTTGCTTCAATTCTACCCACTGCAGCGTTAAGTGTGTGACGCTCAAAATGTATTTATTTTCAGTGTTGAAACAAAACTTCGCCCTTGGCTGTACACATCTCATTAAGGCCTGAGCTTTTCTAAAGGTCTGATCCTAGAATCGCTCCTGCTTACTTCCTTTCTTCCTTGCCTTGAGTCTGTTTGGCCTCTTCACATGGTTGACGGAGCATAAGGAGGACGAGGAGGAGGAGGAGGAAGGGCATCTGACTGGGCGCTGCTGCAGTCCATCGACTGTTTTCTTCGGAGAGAAAGGTCAGAGGATACAGTACGGTGGGACACCTGCTGAAGGTAATCATTAATAAGCCTGCTGTCCTGTCAGCAGCCCCTGGCTTCACCAGATGTGTGCCACTGAAACCAGGGAAATGTGGCAGGGAGTGTCCACACATCATTATGATACTGGCTGCCTTAAGCTAACATACAGCAAGTGTGATTTAGACCACAAGAAACAAGACTGAATGTGCTAACTGGCATATTCTGACTGTTGTTGGTTACATGGGCGAGCGAGGAAACTGCATGCCACAGAGCTTCTTCTCCACCCAGTCATGCCTCTAAATTAAAGGTTACCAAGACAACCTTCTCTCATACAGTAGACGACTACCAAGGACAACCTGTTAATGTTTGAAACCAGCTTCTGTTGCTATTCAGTGTGGCAGGCAGGTGCATTGCTTAAACAGTAACTACTAATATGTGTTTACAGTTTGTACCTCAGCAAATTTGAAGCTAGTAATGTTAATAAACCATTTAACCGTTAACTGACATTAAGAATTTTTAACTCAAGATTCACGATTCATGCTATTGGTTTAACGCTTAAAAGAGGTAATAAAAAAATAGAGTATACAGAATATCTGGTCCACCTTAACTGCCCACCTTAAGACAGTCTGAACCAGAGTTGCAAGATACAGGAAGTTGTCTTAGAGGAGCTTAGAGGAGAGGAGTAGCATTTATTCACCGACAAACTGTACACACACTGCACTGCTACGTTCACAGCTATAACCCCTCCGACAACCCCACACTCATTGCCGCCAAACATGCACGGTCTGTTGGAATTTCGCTATCGTTACGCCGGGCAGACAGAGTATAGTTACGCTGACAGAGACAAACAGCTGACAACCTCGCAGTCAAACTAAATAATTAAGAGACTTAGTGGGACAATACAAGCAGCATCTTGGCTGCTACAGTAACTCTCCTGGACGGGTGAACTGAGGACTTAGTTGTCTGTTGTGCTGATACACTGCAGCTGGTGAGGAATGATGGATTTAACCTGTTTGTGCGTCAGGTTATCATTGAAACTGCATCACCGCTGCATGCAACACACTGATCTTGTTGGTTAATGGTTAATAATCTAAATGAGGGTCATTTATCTGTTGAAAAAAGTCAAAATTAACATCCCTATTTGAAACACAAATTATTTTTTTTCTATTTGATGAGGATTTGTAACAAATGCAAATTGGCAGAGAAAGATCCACGATACATTTTCTGGCTTTGTAGCCCTGTTTCACCTCTTTCCTCCAATCCACTTGTCTCTATACTTCAATTGTGACTTCATGCAAATAAGTCTCCAGTCCTGCAGAGGAGAAAAGGTGGGAAACCAAATTGGATCGAATGTAATTCAGTTCACCAAGCAGGGAATGAATCGATAATGCTGAGGAATGGCTTTCGAAGGACTGAGTGCCCACCTTTAGAGGTAAGAGGTTTCTTCAGTTTACAGCGCGACCTGAGCCTGCATGCTTATGTATTTTTATGACAGGTTAATCAAGAATCAGTACCCGCCGCTTCTTTACCCTAACGTCTCTTCTAGTGATGTTCACTGCGCAGCACTTCACACTTCACGTCCCGCCTGTTTGCATTCTCAAGTGCGATAGGTCTGCTTGAATGGTTTTTCCATTGACTGTAGATTTGCATTCTCATCTTTGTGTAATGTATTCATGGAATATAGCTGAGCAGACAAATTGGTATGGTGTGTATTTACTCGCAGGCCCATCAAGCTACTTACGAGATTCAGTGTTTGTACTCACAGATGCTTCATACAGTATCCTGCACATGCACTCAGAATGAAACTTCACTAAAGCAGTCACACATAATTACAAGTGGCACAGAGACCACAGCGCATACAAATGATTCAGCACACATACTGAATGAATTCATCCTGTTATGATTTAGCAACCGAATACTGACAAATAAGTGGCATTTCATTTTCCTGTTACTAGATAATTAGAATACACGACCATGCTGTTCTAATCATAGTAGTATTTTAATTCTAAGGTGTAATTATAATTATGCAGTATTTATTAGTGTGAAAATTAATGTTGCAGCAACCGAAGGCACTCTACACGATAGAGATAGGACACAAGTGATCTCTAGTGACCTTGTACTCGAGTGATTGCTGCTCTTCAGTTTTAGTGAGAACCAGAGGAGGTTGTTCGGATGTGGATTCATTTTTTTCTTGCAGGAATTCCATCAAGTGAGAGGACAGCCCAGCAAATCAACTGCTGAGATGACTACATAAGAGAACTCCATAGGAGCTAAAAGAAGGAGATATAGAAAATAAAATGGCACACCCAAGACTTTATTAGGTTTATAGGTTTAATATCCATAAGCAACTTAAAGGTACACTGTGTACGAGCTGGCGACATCTAGTGATGAGGCTGCAGATTGCAACCAACTGAGTATCCCTCCGCTCCCCCCTTCCTTTCCAAGACTGCGGTAACGTGAGCTGCTGTTAGTTTTACACTTTGCGACTTACTACAGTTTCACAAGCATGTCAGAGAATGGCGGTGGCCTTCAGGTAAAAAATGTGACAGGCTCTCTCTAGAGTCAGTGTGTGGTTGTCCGTTCTTGTCTACTGTAGAAACATGGCGGACTCCATGAAGAGGACTTGCTCCCTCTGTAGATATGAAGCGCTCATTTTAGATCCCTACTGTCAGGTGATTATCTACTAATGAAAACAGTTATGAATATTGTATTCCATTTCTGCTAATAGATCCCCCGAAATGATACACAAAGCAGAGAATTGTCAAACAACACATTCCCTGCAAATTTGCAGTCTCCTCATTTATTACCTGACCTTAAAAAATAAGCAGAACAATTGCTAGTGAGAAATAAAATGTGTGAAACAGCCATACCATGCTCACTATTAGACAGCAACTCTACATATAATTGCCCTTACAGGGAGAGAGAAAACTGAAAATCTCATTCTGTTTTAAGAAGTTCGATTGGTATGGAAGATAATTTACAGTGCTGCTTTTCCACCATTGAAGAGCCTTTTTTTCCAGCTCTGAGCAAATGAGCAAAACCTCTCGCTCTACTCTAAAACAATCTGCTTTTTCATTTACGGCCATCAAGCATTGTAATATGCTTCCATCTGAGCTTAAAACTTGCACAGACTTTCACTCTTTTTCCCATGGTGAAAAAAAACAAAACAAAAAACCCAACTAAATACAGTACTGAGCACCCAGTCGTGTCTGTATTAATTTCATGATTCAGATTTTAAATGTTATGAATTGTATTTTTTTTATATTTATATTTTATAGTTTTACTGGTATTTATATATTGATGTGTCACAATAGACCTGTTTTTGTCTTTTCTAAGGGTAGGACAGGGGGTCTTTAGAGGGAGATAGCAGGTCAGCAGTAGATGTTACATAGAAGTGGTGTACATCACCTGAAAGATGGGGACCTGAAGGTCTAACCTAGGAAAGCCATTCATCATCTGAACGCTCCAGGTCTCTAGTTTGTGGCTTTAAAGTTTCATGAGGCTGTGATTATCCTAGAGGTCACCACAGGTCATTTTATACAGTGATGTCAAATTACAGAAAATAGTCTCACGATAATGAGAAGGTAGTAATATGGGGACTAACATCATCCCACATAAATACAGTTCAGCTCATTGAGTCCACTTCACATCTCCACTTTACAGTGATATCTAATTTGTGTAATTTAAGACTGTTTATGAACACCAGTATGCAGAACTATTCAAATACACCATTTGCAAAAACAATGTTTGTACTGCATGCAGAAAACTGCATGTTTTTTTGCCCCAAACTTCATGTGATTATCATACAGTGGGTCTGTAAAGGGGAGACTCGTGGGTACCCACAGGACACATTTTCATTCACTTATCTTGAGGTCAGAGGTCAAGGGACCCTTTTGAAATTGGCCATGCCAGTTTTTCTTTGCCAAAATGTAACTCAAATTTGAGTGTTATTTAGCCTCCCTCCTGACAACCTGGCATGATGTGAGTGGTACCAGTGATTCCTTAGGTTTCTAGTTTCATATCATGCCAGTATCACTCTAGCTCTAAAATTGAGCCTCAGGTCTCAGAGGGTTAAGAAATTGTTATTGTGATAGACTATGTTATGTGATGGTGTTGCATGTTAATGACTGTTTTTAGTGTCTGGTGATTCTGTGTGCAGCCTACCTGCCCAGGGACTGCAGATGGAAAGCTAATAGCTAAATCTGCCATAAATCATCTGCTCGTTTGAGATTGTTTTTTGTGCATAGTCCCTGTTTAATAAAGACTAATAAAAACACAGAATAGTTCGATGAGTATGTAAATGATTGTAATCACACCTTAGTAACACTCTTTCTGTATTTTTTTCTTTAAATCGTCACCTATCCTTATGCTACATAGTGAAAAGAAAAATGTGTGAAAATCCCCAAACAGCATTTCTGTCTGCCACTACACAGCTCCAATATGCTTCGACAACATGGCTTGTGTGGTCCATGTTTAGTTCAATGGTAACAGCATCATTCACTCTGAATAAAGCAGGTGTACTCAGTAAGGTGGCTAAGAGTGTCTTCAGTGTAAACTTTTGTGCAGACTCTATAGTTCCCCTTGCCAGCTACCAGGCAATGCTATGGAAAGCACGGATCCATTAGCAGACCATTAGCATTTTGTTTGAACAGTTCCTGGCTGTGCGTCTCTCTGCTTGATTTAGGAGGGCAGGGAGAGCAGAAGGGAGAAAGGCAGTCAAATAGACAGGGTGATGTACTGAGTGAGGGGAGAGAGAGAGAGAGGGGGAGACACAAAAATTAGCTTTTCATCTCATGACAGCCACATCTCAAAGAGAAAGAGAGGGGATGGTGAAGCCGAGGGAAAGGGAGAGCTGAAAGATGCAAAGTGAGAGTTACAAAGACGTGGAATATTGCTGGAGGGATCAAGAGAGAGCGAGGTAGAGGAAGGTGGGCTGCAGAAAAGTGAAGGGAAGCAGGGCAGAGTGACAGAAGACATCAAGGTATAGGAACAGAAGGAGAGGAAAGTAGCTACAGCCTTATACAGATTAAGAATGATTGGTGGAGGAGAGGTGTAATTAAAGTTCCATTAAGTGATATTAACATTAAATAAATGTCTCTGTAATTAAACTGTCTTGTGTAATGTGGAAAGGTTGCTTGTGGGCGACTGCCAAACCTACAGAGAATCAACACATAGCAGCTTGCAGCTAATTGTTTGGGTTCTCCAGTCCATGTTCACAGTGTCTGTTCCCTATTGGCTCTTATCGACCCTGTATATACTGTAGGCACCCATTTCCAGCAAACAAGCTCAGACAAGCTGGATGCATGCTACGTACCTGCCCGTTGTGTACGAGAAAGCTAAACATCCTCTCATGAGTTGGTGGACCAAACCAGAGCTTAAAGATGCTCTATACAATATCCAGTGGTGTTAATAGAGCAGCAAACAATTATTTGCTATGTAAAGATGTAGAGGCAGGGCTGACTCTAGTCCTTTTGGTACCCTAGGTGAAATTCAGATTTGGAGACCTAACCCTAACCCCAAAACCACAACACACATCAGACATCATAATCATTTTAAGAGAAGAATCAAGAGTTTTATTTTCATAAATACAGTGAAAACTGCTCATAGTGATCACGGCCGTCTGGGGCAAATTGATCACTATAAGCAGATTATTATCATAACCAGATTTTTTTTGTTGTGCATTATTTCTAATGCAGATTGCTATCTAAATTGACATTTGCATTTTTATTATATGAATACTAAGAAATGAAATAGGCTGCTTTGCTGTTTACTGGCTCACTGCAAATTCTTCAGCTTTTTCCCACACCAAGGATGAGGCATTGCCGTTTTTTGTCGATTGAGGACTGGGCATTATCAATCCACTTGACACAGGCAGCTTCAACCACAGGTGCTTTCCCTGTGCACATTTGTTTTTCGTTCAGTGAAAATGACTTTGCTTTTCCCATCATGATTTCAGTGTGCACGCTGCGCCAGCTTCAGGTATCCAGCTGGAAAGCAGACGAGGCAAGGTGGCAAGGGAGTAAAGGGGAAAAAGAACAAAACAAAAATTCAATTAACAATATTCTAATGTAGTTTTTAAATGTTTTCTATATGATGTCATGTATGTATGTATGTGTGTATTATTATTATTTAGTCCATTTCACTTCAATGAGGGTTGCAGGAGTGAAAGTGTATTTATTTACAGTATAAGAGGAGTAATTTCTACCTGAGCAGAGAAAGAAGTCTGTGTGTGTGTGTGTGTGTGTGTGTGTGTGTGTGTGTGTGTGTGTGTGTGTGTGTGTGTGTGTGTGTGTATTCCAAGCTTCTCCGTGCTTGTAGTGCATGTTTGTGCATATGAGTGCATCCCACTGGCCACTCATAACACTGTCCCGACTGACGTCCCGTTCCCCCTCAGGTTAACAGTTATTTCTCTCAACCCTATCGCCATTGGTTGCACTATAAGCGCAGTTAACACCATTAGCTGTGAGACACCAACTTGCTGTTGCCATGTTGAGCGCTGCTGAGAGCCAATAAAAATGCTCCCAATCCTGTATTCAGCACCGTTAAAGATGAAGCGGGAAAAGACTGTAAAGGGATGCCTATGTTGGGGTTTAGCTGAATGGGTAATATGTTTAAGACCTCTACACACTGTGCGCATGACAAATAAATGCCACTAAAATGTGAAATATTCACCTGTGATTATTATATGTCTAGCCCTTTTATTGTGAAAGGTAAGAACAGGAGTGGATCTGATATGCTCTGACTGTCAAGACTGAAAGGAGTAAGTTTGCCTGTGTGTTGTTGGTTCATAAATATATGCGCAACTCATCCCGTTCCGTAGGTTATTGATTGATACCTTATTCGTGGTGTGAAACAACAACAGTTCAAAAACATAGGCTACATTGACATGCAAATTAATCACATTAAAAAAATGTCTCTCGTAAAAGCCTTTATTCTGAGCCATATGACCTTGAAAAACCTTGAATTATATCAGGATTAAGTAACAATGTTTTGAAGATTTTCCCTGCTCTCAAAAAGTCATAGAAAGAAAAGTCTCACCCAAGATGCCCTTTTTCCAACTGCACCATTATATCAAATGAAACATTCTAATGTCCTGAGCATGACTTAAAATTACAATTATCGTATAATTTTGCACCAGCCGTGACCTTGACTGTATAAGTTGTTAAGTAGTTATAAGTTATTATGTTGGTCTGAACAATGGTTGGCTACTCACTGTACATTTCTAATGTAATGAGTTGAATGCAGTATAAAAGGTAAACCTGATTAATCTGCCGCTGTAGCCATGGCCATCTCTAATGACACTTGAAAGCACTTATGACAGACATAAAGACGGATGTACCCAGTGACTCATATCACCGTACCCATGGAGGGCTGTGTTGCCCAGAGCAACGCTGTCTGCTGTTCTTCTCTGCGCCCATTGAGAGCCATCCATGACAAACAAGCATGTCCTACAGTGTGGCTTGGACTGGCTGGCTGCCCCGCTTTCATGTATCCAAGCTCAAAGCTGAGGCGAAAAAGGGATGAAGAAAAAGTTAGAGGAGGGAGACTAACAAAGTTAGACAGAAAAAAAGGGAGAGAAAGCAACAAAGTAGGAGCGAAGGGTCAGAAACAAACAACACTCACATTCACTGGGCTACAGTGCTCACGAAACAATGGATTGGAAATTAATGGGTTGGTCATACACTTAATCTGACGCAGCATTGGCAGCGGCCACCAGAGAGTGTGAGCGCAATTAGAGCTGGTTTTGGGGCACTGGTTTTCTGATAGATGGCTACTTAGAAGCCCTATACCTCCTGAATAAGAAACCCAGGGCAGTGTCTGGGGATGGTGCATCAATGCTACTCACGTAACATGCAGAAAATAGAGGGGGTGACTGGCAGTAGGGGGGAGCCGGGCTATTTGGAGTAAATCCACTGATGTACAATACACTGAGTGCACATAAGCAGCAGGGGCAAAAAGGAAGCCGTACAAAGAATGCAGACACAATACAAAATGCAGGTAGCTCAGGAAATATGATATCTATTTATATACAAGTTTGGTCACCTTGAACAATTGTTGATTTTGTAGAGTTTCTAAGCGGAAAGAAGTTAATTCAACCTCTGCAGGGAACATGACATCCCTGCAGTCTTGTAGTTTCTTGTAGACACTTATTCATTTTTTGCTTCAGGGTTTTTCCTCCACATTTCCCTGCAGACTATGTGTTGTTCGCATATATGCATAGGTCATTTATATGCATTACACCTTTGCGATATGATAACAGATTTTCAGTAATATTCAAGTTTGGGGACTGTGAAGGCCAAGACAAGACCTCAATCATGTGTTTGTAAATAGATCATGGTTGATTTTGATGTGGATTATTCACTGAAATACACTGGAACATTATGTTTTCTGGATTTATTGATACATATATGGTAGGTGGTTCTCCTAGTGACACAATTTCACTTTGTGAACTTGTTGATGTTTGGTAAACTACACAAACAGGCTGTTCTCATACACCGTTCATACCTATACCCATGAAAAGTAATGCAATTTAATTCATATGTGTCCCATGTAATCAGTTTGTATGTAATCCACCTAATCATGAACCAGGAAGTATAAAGAGCCTCAAGTGTCCCGTAGGGAGGAGGTCGGGGTGAATGGGTGGGTCAAAAACCACCTAATTTTGCCCAGAAGACCTGTGTTCGTACCATGTGTGAAACGAGACGTTAACGTTGATTTATTCGTCATGTAACTTCTTTACTTAAGTTATGCTAATTACAGAGTTATTTTGAGCCAAAAATCTCCTAAACCTAACCATGTAGTTTTGTTGTCTGGGGGCGGCAGTAGCTCAGTCCGTAAGGACTTGGGTTAGGATGTGGAGGACCCGGGTTCAAATCCCCCATGGACCAAGACCAACTGGTTGCTGGAGAGGTGCCAGTTTACCTCTTGGGCACTGCCGAGGTGCCCCTGAGCAAGGCACCAAACCCCCAACTGCTCTGGGCGCTTGTCAGGAGCAGCCCCCTCACTCTGACATCTCTCCATTGACATGTATATGTACTATGTACTGTGTACTGTGAACAACAGAGTGTAAAACTGAATTTCCCCACTGTGGACTAATAAAGAATATCTTTCTTTCTTTCTTTCTTTCTAACCAAGTCACTCTTTTTCTAAACCTAAGTAGTCTTTTTGTCTAAACCTAACTTAGTAGTTTTGTTTTCTAAACCTAACCAAGTCTATCTGTTCCTAAACATAGCTTAGTAGTTTTGTTGCCTAAATTTAACCTAGTAGTTTTTTTGCCTAAACCTAAGTTTTGTTGCCTAAACCTAACTAAGTAGTTTTGTCGCCTAAGCCTAAGTAGTTTTGTTGCCTAAACCTGACTTAGTGGTTTTGTCACCTAAACCCAACAAAGTATATCTTTTCCTAAACATGACAAAGTAGTTTTATTGTTTAAACCAAACAAAGTTGTTTCCTGTGAAGACAGAATTTATTCTGAAAGACTGTAGCATATGCACGGTTCATGCAGCAATTGACACATGTTGCTGTATGAAAACACATGAAAAAATGAGGAGTACCTTTTTGTAAGACGTCATACGTATCATTGTGTGAAGATACGTTGAGACAAATCACAGAAGCAGTGGACAGAACTGGATAATGTTAAAGACCTTAAGAGGTAAACTTTCCAGCACAAAGAGAGAGCCACTTGGATGATCTGTCATCCATTCAAATCATGGAAACTGAAGTGGGCTGATCTGTGCAACTGGGTTTTAAAAGGCATGTTGGACTGCTGCTGGGAAACTCCCATCCCCAAAGAAGAAACCGACCTGTTGAAGTTCTGCTTTGTGTGCCCTAATTAGCTTGATTTTCTACGCCACTGAGTTTGAAAGTGTGTATCACCTGTTGCCAATTGTCGAGGAAAGTGCTTGGTTTCCAAATTAGAACATAAAAAGAAAGAACGCAGAAGTATCAGATAAAGCAGATGTAGTCAAAGCCCTGGATTTTAATGATGTTGTGAAGATTTGGCAGACAGACCAACAGCTCTCTCTGGCACTAAGATCAATGCTTTGCGCTGTGTGTCGGGATGTGTTAGAGTTCCAGTGTGTGAAAGCTCGTAATTCAGGTCTGACAGAGGTGGAAGGCTCATGACTTTGAAAGGAAATCAGATGACTGTTTTATGAGTTTTCAGAAACAAAAATCAGAGCGTTCCCCAGGAGGTGATAAATGCATTTACTGTGAGTGTTATTTCCTGTGTTTTATATGTGTAAATCTTTGCCTATGCAGGCATATAATATTACAAGTTTTTGCTCTGGAGATCCAGCATACGTCTAGTGCATATTTTGCTGACAACTGGCAGGAATTTCATATTTGCTACCACCGCTGAGGAATAGGGAGCCTCCGTCCCAGCTTGCTCCTGTGAGGTCAGGGATGACTTCATGTTTACAGTTTTAGATTTTTTTCTACAGTTGTCTATCAACATGTTGAATGACATAGAAAAATAGGTGTGCTATACATCCTTGACAATAATGTCAGTGTATTCCTGCTCCCTGAGTTTGTGTGCAACCTTGAATGTCTGTGAAGGGGAAATTGAATTGAATCCACTTTTCTCTCTATTCATGCAATACGAACTGTGGTGCTGGCTGCCACTCTGTACACTACTGAGTATATACTGAAATTTTGAGGCCCCAAAAAGCTGTCAACCTTCTAAACAACGTTGACCTTTTATGAAATATTTGGCTTTGAAAATGGCACTTATTGAAATGTTTTTGTATTGTAATTGAGTAGCAGGGTTTTTCCTGCCTTGCACTGAGGCGCCAGCTGGACTCATCCTGGAGGGGCCTGACTAACTGACTGACAGTTTGATGGGGTGTATGATTGGCAGCCAGGTACAGTATGCATCCTACTGATGCTCCACTAATCAGATGTACAGCGCATCAATATTTTCACATTCATGTAAAACATCAGATGTTTGAATGTCAGTCATGTTGACGAGATCACATTCAAGAGGTTGTAGAGTAATTTTCATTCTGTAAATAATATGTATAATTAGATGCATCTCTTTTGAGTGAAACATCATCACAGGATCTTTTTCTGTTCAAAATAAGTGCTCTCGGGACCTTTGTGTAACAATTAGGGGGATAGGATAAGATAAGATATTCCTTTATTAGTCCCACAGTGGGGAAATTCACAATCTATCGATCTATTGGCAGATATAGAATGTAATATTAATAAGTATGATTTCTTTAGTGTATAATCGCCTGAAAATAAGAATCATCATGTTTTTATTACCTTAGAATGAGTTGTGTATAGTGTATATCTACATACGGAGCGGGTCCTCCTCATGGAGTCCACTATGTTGCACTGCCATGAATGGGAGCCAGCCTTAAATCCAGTTGTATCCAGTTCTTTTTATACATCCATACAGTGGCCCAGAGCGGAGAAACCAGAAACCACACGGTTAACTTCCTGCTTGGGCTGGAGTCGATAATGTTACTGACTGCCATCACTGCCGCTCTCTCTCTTGCTTCATCACTCACTTCCCATGTGTACACACACACACACACACACACACACACACACACACACACACACACACACACACACACACACACACACACACACACTATGCATTGGCTCTGCTCCAACTGGCCATTTGCATTTTCGCGTCAAACACTGTAGTTCTTCTACATGCTTGCCGCACGGGAGAAGCTTCAGTTGGTTGCAGTCTGCAACCTCACCACTAGATGCTGCCAGATCCTAAACACGGCTCCTTTAAGTCATATAAATGGATTATTTTTGGGGGTTGTCCATTTATACAGTTCTGAGCATAGCATTTGCAATGGTCACATTACTGTGGATATGTACTGTATAGTATTTATTGTAAGTAAAACTATAGATAAGCCACAAAAGAATACATTTTGCCTCGCCAAGGGCACACTTTCAAACATATTTTAGAATAAGTATTTTAGAACACAAAATCATTTAATTTACTCTTTTAAGGGACAAAATAAATAAATACAATCTTTACAATTTATATTATACCATTATATTTGTACCATCAAGCAAAAGATTTTGATTGTTATTTCAAGGTCCTGATATCTTTCACGAAACTAAGGAAGTTCCCTCCTACACTGTATACTCCCAATTATATTCACACTCTGAATCTCTGTGGAGTCTGGTGTGTACAAAAGCACCAAAGTGACCAATCAAGTCAGTAAAGAATGGGTTTTGGAATATTGACACTGCTTGTGCCCTTCAGATTTGGGCAACAGAAGGCTGCATTTCTCAGCCACATGGAGCCTTTTGAAACAGCCTTGTTGACTCCTTACATACGACAATGTGTGATTCTATGAAAGAGGCAGTCCCTGAATTAAGACACAAAATTATATTGTCTTGTGAAATATTGCTCAACCTTTCTTGTGGAGTTTGCTATAGCTTTGAACAAACAGCATTTTTCTCTCCACTTGTGTACCTCGGTTAACCATAGTGCGTCATTGATTTAGCAGTTTCTCTAGGTGGCATCTGGTGTTCAGTGTAGTCCAAGGCCTGTTGGCAAACTTAATAGCTCAACATTCTTAACATATTGGCTTTGAATGCTTTCACTAGTGGACAAAAATGGGTGGCGAAAATGAATGAGTAGCACTGTCTCAACCTTGCTGAAGCGTTCTCTGTTAACTGATAATGCATTAGGATGATTTATGACAGTTTTTATAATATAATTAATAAAAATAAGATTAGAAATTGGACCTAATTTCTGAGCAACACATTCTTGCTTATGTGCTCCTTGATATGGGTATTGCTATTGTTAATTTTAGTGCTTAAAAAACATTACAGTCCGTATGTTTATTTCAAGTATCATTACCTGCTAGTAAAGAAAATGTGTGTAATGATTTATTAAGCAGCAAGTTATAATTAGAGATCAAACATGTGTATTGCCTTCAAACACATAATGACAAACATTCACTCAATAAGTGCTGCACTTGTGCATTAATATTGCATTTCCTGTAGCCCCTCATACGCCACAGAAGGACTTCCACAGCAAATTAGTGATTCAAACAACCGTGTCGAAAACTGTCACTCTTTGAAAGAACAGCCAGATGGTGAATATCCGAGCCAGGAAGTGTGTTCTTTTTCACCAAAAATGACTCAAACAGGGACACGGCATGAACAGTAAGAAACACAACAAAATTGAGAACTTGTTTCAGTTGAACTAACACAGATCTGTGCCCCTTAAAATAAATGAGAAATGCTGCAAAAACACTTGAAATACATAATTAGAATGACAACAGCGTGGGGTAGTGTAAAAGGAGGAGGCCAGGACTGTGACCACTGTGGTTCACCATTAATAGAGGTTCGCAATCACAAAAAGGTCATTCCATTGTGTCCTGGCAAGGCAGGGGCTCTTTGAAGGGAGCAATTACAGCATTCACTGCTGCCAGGGCCCTGACTTATTTCTCTTCAGAGAGTGTGCTGTACACATAGTCCATTTTGCTTTTGCCCTATTTACCATCATTCTGTCTTCCCATGCTGTTCTGAGCTCTTGTTACGACTGCTGTGGTCTTCCACAAAGACCTAATTACAGTAATGGCAAGGGATGAGCAGATAAACAAGCAAGCAGATGAACTGCAGGCCGTGAAGGCAGTTTGATCATATGTAAACCTCCCATGCTGGTTGTATACAGTAAAAATGCATCCCAACCAGCCAGTTAGCTAGTCAGGAAGATCAGATAATAAGGGCTTCACCAAATTACAGATAATATGATACATGCTCTGCGTAATTATTCAGGAGATGTCCAGTAGGCTCATAAAACATGCCACTAAAATGAAATCAAATTCCATGTCAAATATATTATTGAATTAGCTTCAATATCTGCATTTGTGAGGTGTTGATATATTCAAAGCATATGCAGCGAGGGTAGCTCCAGGCCAGATAGCAGAAAAGGGAATGGGTGACTAATGGGAACTTGTTTCACCACTGTTGCCTCGACTCTCCGGGTGCAGCATTTAATCGTGACTGTGCATCGTGTCCGCTGCTTAACCACAGGACCCCGTCTTCACAATGAAGGGGCTTGATGCAGGTGTTGGAGATGGCCGTTGGAGATCTAGGAATGTGTTGTTGTCCTTGATACTGCACAGTCCAGGATTATTGATCCAGGGAAAACCACTCAATCATGACTGTGCGCCTTCTGCACAGCCAGCAAAAAATCCCTCGCCTGAACATGTCCCGAGGAGGAGCCCCCTCCTTCAGTTTTATCAAACACACATTTCTCTGAAATTACACATAAATAATGTATGTATGAGTGCATTCATTTCTAGCAATACATTTGCACTTTAATCTTGATGGGTTCTCCTGTAAAGAGAGCAAAGAGGATGCAGCAAATAAACATGACCAAATTCATAATCTATTCCTAAATATAATTTAAACTACACTACACTCACAGCACCATTAAGCCTACAAAACGGTTATGTTTATATGAGCTGTACCTGACATACAAAGACATACAGTACTGGAAGTAAACAAGAGTAGGTGTGAATGTTTTTGTCAGTCTATATGTGTTGGTCCTGTGACACACTGGTAACTTGTCCAGACCTGTCCATGCACTCTGGGATAGGTCAGCCCATTCTCATTCCCACGGCGTCAAATGCCAAGGCTTTGTGACGACCGTCAGTGTTCAATACCACTGCACACGGCACACTTTAGCGCCAGTATGAAACACACCCCGAGCGTTCCATTAACTGTAATGTAAACCCATCCGTGTCAACAGTAAATGCTCCGAGAAAGTGCACCGGGTGTAGTATAGAGTGAAAAGACACACACTGGGTGGGTGGGAGGGTTAGTTTGATGGGTCCAACAAACACAAGGCTTTCATCCAGGAGACGGCTGTTTATGGACCGAGCAATACAATCAGGTGTTCATTCACGTCTGATGTTAGTGTCATTTTCACTGTACAAATGTAACCATGTATTTCTTTCCTAAACCTAACTATAGTGGTTTTGTTGCCTGATCTAGAGTGATGACAAGCATAACTACAGTGGTTTTGATACCATGAATAAAGTGACACGAAGGGGGTATGACAAAGACCTGGCATGTGAGGAGTTGGGCTGAGTATGAGTTGGATTGGCTCAGACCCTCTCAATACTGAACATCTAAGGGAGTTGAATTTATGGCCACAAATAGTAACAATAACAGTGTGATTATAACATTTAATTATGGGCTGACAATGTGATTAAAATATACAATTATGGCACAAAGTTTAAAAATACGTTTAAGACCTGAGTCGCAGCCACGTAGGAGGAAATACATTGTCTGGTTCAATTACCTTTACTGGTGATTAAATTTTGTGTGTGCAGCCAAAGATGTTGTAGTCAAAGTTTTCAGTTTCAAGTTCAAAAGGAGAATAAAGAACAAGGACAATACAGGAACAGGAGAGAGGCAATGAAGTGAATTATTGAATTGCACCAAAGTACAAAGAGGGATTCTGATCTGTAGAACGAGAATGATCAACACGAAGTTAAAGTCGTTGGAGAAGCATGGATATTACCAATTTAGCAACTGAACCTGAACATCTGCACAGGCCACCGCTTAATGGAGTGTGGCTGAGATGAGGAGAAAGGGCCTGACCTGTTTGGGCTGAAAGATGATCAGGTCAGTAAGGACCAGTGGGAAAGTCTAGGATTGAATAGTGAAGCCAGTGATGAAGAGCCTTAAAATTGCATTCTGTCTAACAGCCAGCAGGGGGCGACTCCTCTGGTTGCAAAAAGAAATCTAATTGTATAGAAGTCTATGAGGAAATGAGCCTACTTCTCACTTTATTACCTCGGTAAACATTGTAAACATGAGTTTATGGTTTGAATTGCTAGTTTCAAGTCTTGTTCGATACAGCATGATGTTCATTTAGTAAATTACGCTCCCATTTAGAGTCAAATAGACCATAAAACAGGGTACGCTTCAGGGCATGGCTGCCTATGATTGAAAGGTCACTACCACACCATTGTCCGGTCTGGGAGTTGTCTGTTGTTTTTTTTAAACCCTTTCACAGTGTGCATTCAGTTAATGAAAGTTAATTATAACTTTTTTAGTCAACTTATTCAGTGCTCAGTTGTACTTGCTCATGTCACTTCTGGTTGCAAATAACCAACATGGTGATGGCCTAAAACCAAGGACATGTGCAAAATTGAGAATTTAAAACTGCAGTCTACAAACCAATGGGTAACATCACAATGACAAATACGTCCACTTCTTGTAAGCTATGGACAAGGTTGTATGCCAGATTTAGTACAATGAATTAACTTTTGTGTGATCATTTTAGTCCTTTAATAAACCATGCAACAACACTAGTAACTTTTTTAAAGTCTGTTCGGCAGTTTGAAAAACACAGGACATTAATAAAACATGATCTCTAAATTGTTACTAGTTTGCAAAGTTTTCCAAAAAAGATGGCTGCTGTGACTTTAAGACCTTCTGTAAAACAAAGTTAGATCACCAATATAAGCAAAAATATCTGTTATTACTGACTCTGTCCCCAATGTCACATTTTGATTTATTATATTCAACAGCAGGGCTGAATCTGAGGAGAGCAATTTGAACTGTATTTGGTTACATTTGCACGTACAGGTGAACATATGGAGATAGTCCTTTCATCAGCCCAGAATTAATTAACCTGATGGACTGACACGAGCAGAATATTGATAGCACAGGTAACAAATATTCAGAGCTGTATCCTTCACAACCATGGAGTGAAAGTAGATACGATTTTCATCATTCATATAATGACAAAAATATGCATGAATGATGATGCTTAATCAACACAAGAAGCAGTCCAGCCCAGCAGTTGTTTGCTGACTGCAAAGCAAAAATATAGTCTGCAATCGATCAGTGTTACTTATGTGCAAGACCCTGAGATACTTAAATTTCTCATGAGGGGCAACAACTTAGTCCCAGCTGGGCAAGCCACCTTTCACTGGCAGAGTACTGTGGCGTCAGACTTGACCCGGCTGGCTTTAGATCACCCGAAGAAGGAACTGAGAGGGCATATGATAAAGTGTCCTTCTAGGGTGCCCTTCCTGTGGAGAAAACAAGAAAAAATGCCCTCTAGGATGCCCTTTCAGTGGAGAAAACAAGACAAAGTGGCCTCTGCGGTGGCGTTCCAGTGGATGAAACAAGATAAATTGCCCACTGTGGTGCCCTTCCAGTGGAGAAAACGGTATAAAGTACCCTCTTGGATGCCCCTATGGTAGATAAAACATAATAAAGTGCCTCTCTGCGCACTAGTGCCCAACTGCATGCGGCTTGTGCCTATTTTATATTTATCACACCCCTGCACCTCAGACAGCCTGAGTCAGTCAGTACTTGGTATACAGTGTGGTGCCAAGAATGTGGATAGAACTTTGGTTAAATAAAAACTGAATAATCAGAACATTATAGAGAGTTTGAACAGAAATTCTCCCCATCAACTGAGCCTGTTTCTTAAACCGATCAATCATTTAGTCCATAAAATGTGAGACTACGGAGAAAAATCCCCGTCACAATATCCCAGAACCGAGATGACATTTTCAAATTGATTCTCATCAGCAGACCAGAACCCAAAGATATTCAATGAACAACAATATGAAACAGAGAAAAGCAGCAAATCCTCCCTTTTTGAGAAACTACAACCTGAAGATGTGTGGCATTTTTTTTGACTGAAAAGATTTATTAATTCATCAAACATGTTGTCTGTTCGATTTGATTAATCAACCAGTCCTTTTAAGCACTAATTAAATTCAATGAATGCTAATCACTTAGGCATTAGTTGAACACGTTCTTTTATGCTCTTTCTTTCCCTCCTTTCGTTCCTTTTCATTTCCTTTGAAAAACCAAACACTATAGGACACAATCAGGGACAACTGCCATTGTCACTCTCATCACCAGCACGTAAGCCCTTGTTCGACCCCAAGGACGAGTGCACTCAATAACTGTCCCTGTCCAGACGCGGTAAGCCTGTGCCACAATCCCTTAAACCCCTGAACTCTGACATGCTTCAATGAGGTACATGAAGCCTCCTCCTTTGGGAGATTAAAATTGAAACTGTTTCCCACTAAACTCCCGATTAATTGGAATTTTTTTTTTCTAACTTTGCTAATCTGCACTGTTGTGCGTCGTCCTCAAACAGTGGTAAGTGATAGCATCAGGCAATAATGATGAGACGTGACAATGCTCCAGATCAGGACTTCTAGACGGAGAAATGATATGATGACAACGGCCTTGGATGCGACTCTCAAGCTCTCACTGATGAGGTTTTTTGCGTCCACTTCATTCTTCACATTAAAAACTAATCAGTGGGACTGAAAATGGAGATTTTGACACCATTGTGCACAAAGTTTTAGACCCTTGCAGCTGCTTATTTTCATTTCAGCCACTACTTTTATTTATTTATGAATTCGAGATAAACGTGTCAACTCAGTTTCTTTTGCAAGGTGATTATCTGTCACTTCTTCCTATCTGCTGCTTGTGTCCTACATACAGTTCTGTATTTACCCTTCAAAATTTCTTTTTTTTTTTTTTGTTGAGTTTCAGATATCAAATTGAAGACTCAGACAGCACATAGATTTATATAGAGCTTTTATCATTTGTTTTAGTTGCTTACTCTGTCACATACAAACTCCAACATTAATCAATGTTATGACAGCGTAACTGGCTACAGAAATACATGCTATGTTATCTACCTGTACTGTCCTTCCTTCTGTCTTTTCTTCCTGTCTGTCTGTCTGGGATCCAAGATGCTACATTGCACTTGTTTACTTTGACTGCACACTATTGTATTGTAATCCCTGAGGTGAGCTGAGATGCTAGACTCAATTCTCTCTGAAGTGGGAACTGGATAAAAAAAAACTCTCCAGTTTGTGTGTTTTCTTAGTATATTTGGAGCTATTGCTCCACTCTAGTCAGATCATGCAGCTTTACGGAGTGCAGTGCAGTCACATACCGTGTTGTACATTGGTCCCAGTTTTAGGTTTTCCAGTAGAGTAATTGAATCTCTGGCTCGGCTGACCTTTACATCAATACTGGCTGTATCTGTTCCATTCACTTTATTTTTTTAAATGTTTTTACCTGAACTTTTAATGACATTTTTCTCAATTATATCATCACTGTCATAATTATGGCTGAATATACTTTTTATACTACAAAGCTTAGACTTGCTGTGCATCACAGTGGCAAAGAATAAATGTCAGTACGCCTCCCCATGCAACAAAGCCTAGAGTTTTCATGACGACTGTTGCAGAGGGCATCTTTTGTTCATGGGTCACCGCCCCAGTATTGGTCCTGAAGTGTCATTTATAGCTGCAACTGGGAATGGAGCTCAGATTGCAGACTGATTCCTCAGAGAGCTTTGCAGGATGTGATATTTGGCTTCAGTATCTGACCCCTTATCCTCTTTAATACCCTTTGTGTATGTCTTTGAGAAAAGATATCTTTCATCCCTCTTTTGCATAAAAATCCCATTAATTTCTCTAGCCCGTTATCGCTGGATAAGTTTTGCAGGCATGAGATCTGAGCCACATAATAAGCATATTTGTATTATCTGTCTGTTGGTGTGCAGGCCAAGTTGTGCCAGAAAGTGAGTAGAGAATCTGACAGGTGAAATGGCAAATAAAATTATTTAGACATGTTCAGATTTTAATGAGTTAACATTTGAATGATGTTGTTTGTAAATATGTTGGTAGATCTTTCTGTCTATAATATTCAATTACTGCCAGTTAAGAAACAGTTCCAGTTTACATATAGCTACTACTATACATTAGTTCTGCATTAAATCCTAGCAGCTTATTAGGCTGTAAAATATACTTCATATATTCAGTGTATACAAGTGTATACTACTGTGTATCATGTCAGCTGCATTGTCGCAAAGTTACATGCTCAAACTGTACACACACACACACACACACACACACACACACACACACACACACACACACCGTGTGTGTATATATATATATATATATAAATAAATATATATGCATTTTACTGACATTGAAGCAGTCACTTAAGAAGTAGCTACTCTCTGGGAGGTATTTCTTTTACAAAGGTGTCAGTATCAAGGAAGGATCTGCTGAAAAGCTACTCTATATGTAAGAAAAGTCATTAAATAAAGAGTAGTCCCATAGCAGGAGGGCCCGCCTGCCTTAAATCCAACTTTTATATTGTACTGGATGTTATTTGTGGAAAAAAATTGCAAATGCTATTAAAATACAGTGCAATGCAGTTAATAAATGAACTGTAAGTTAAGCTAATAAAAATGTGGTTGCTGTGTCTTTAATTAATGTTAATGGCTCATCATATTACTCACTTAATTTATTTACAGATTTATGGCATATTGCAATTAGGCATAAGGCAAATGTCAGTGTCTCTATCTATCTATCTATCTATCTATCTATCTCATAGTATTTTCAAAAACATGTTTTGATAGTGAAAAATAAAAAAAAAAACATTTTCAAAATGTTTTTTTTAACCATTTATAGAGCATCTTCGATTGGAGTTTGGGTAATACATTTCCCATCATGCTTTGGGGATACTAACAGGAAGTTAAGGCTACATCTAACTAGGCCTCATTTTCATTTGTTCACAATGGGGAGGTTTTGCGTATGTTTCTTTTGGCACACTTCAACTAGTGGAATGAATTGTTAGAATTAAACATCTGTGATGATGAATTGTGAAGGAAGTGGATTTACGGATGTTTATCCTCGATGGACTTTGAAAATACGGATATCACAGCAAAGAGTAAGTTATGCCAGTTCCTGCAATGTGTGTATGATGATTGTACCTTCTGATATGGCGGAGTACTCATTCAGAAAATTGCAATTTTTGATGCTAAATGACTCACAATTAAATGTGCAGCAGTTAGCCAGCGACAGTTGTATCCACAGGTGGGAAGACACAACCTGCCACTGCTGATACATTATACAGTATATTCTTTATTTACCTCCATTAGCTTCCACAGAGTGGTTGCTCATCTCCCTGGGGTCCACACAATATCAATAAAAACAATTTAAAATCAAACAGTGTCAATAAAATGAGAAAAGACGAAACAGGCCAAATGAAAGGGTGAGAAATTAAGTAAAATGGCTCTACATGAGAGCAATAAGCAATCAAAACAAACACAAAAATGTCACAAAAACACAGCAACATAAGGATAAACAACAATAACCAAAATAATGTGTGTGAGGTTCATACATTTTTGTTTTAGTAACTTAAAATCTCCTTTTGGTCTGTTTGTTGGTGTTGTACATGTTATAAGTAGAAGAGGCCCTGTAGGCTTCACAGTAGCCATTTTGACTTGTCTTAGTAGGGTAAACACAGGTGTAATTGATCAGACTAATTAGTCACATTTTATTTAGTGTGTCTGTCCTTCCAGTGAGCCAGTGAACAACACAAGGGCCCAGGCACGCCTAAATAGATCAACTCATGTTATTAATTTCGCCTGTGTTTACCCGGCAGTGACATGTCAACATGGCTGCTGTGAAAAGGGCCCATAAAGAACAGGGCTGCGGTCTTTTTTGCTGAGGAAGGTCCCGAACAGAGTGAAATTTTCTCAGTCACAGCCATAATACGAGTTGTTTAAATTACATTAATGTTAAAGAAAGGTGCTTCCATCCTTCCTTTATTATCTCCTTTAGCATAGGATACTCTGGACCATCCTTTACCAAAGGAAAGGACATATACTGCTGTCCCACATTTCCTTTTTCCTTCTACCGTTCATGAAAACAAACAATATACTTATCATGCATATTATTTTCACACAGTCTAAAAAGTAATAATTGGGATTAATATTGATAAATATGAGTGGACAGTGACAACCATTGTTTACTTTATTTTTATTCATTTATTTTGAGAAAGTAACAAGTAAGTAAAAATAAAATAAAACAAGAATAGCAAATGAAATAAAAACAGTAAACATATAGCAAACAAATATTCAACATGAATAAATATTACGTCTGAAAACAGTAGTTAGGAGTTGTCAGTGTTTTTGTCTTACAACTTTTTCCTTTTCAATGTGTTTTCGGTTCATGTTGTCTGTAACATTTTGGTCGCTGATTAATGTCAGTTGTACTTGACCACCCTCTCGTGTCACTTCTGGTTGCAAAAAACAAGATGGCTAAATACCAAGATGACAAGAGCCAAAACACCAAACTCAAGGCTTCAAAATGGTATTCCACAGACGTCACACATGACGTCACAGTGATTACGTCCACTCTTTATACACGGTCTCTGAAATCCCCCAAAATGACAAAACCACATACTTGTATTCAAAAATTTTTGCAATAGTCTAAAGTTTCAGAAAATAAAAGTGGAGAAATCTAAATTCCAGTAAATATGAATCATGTTATTTCTTAAATGTAAACAGCATACAGGCTAGAAATAAGGATCATGGTCAGATTCTAAATACTAATAATGGTTTAAATTATGATGGAAATACTTTTTGTGTTCTTTGTATGATTAAATTAACTTTTAAAGATAAAAAAAATGACCAAAATGTACCAAATGCACAAATGAAAAAATACTACCATTAATGAGGAATGGAAAGTTTAATTGGATCTAATCAGAATGTTCTTCCAAAAAAAAATCATTTCAAATGGATTTGAATAGGACAAGGCTATATCCCCTGCCATGGCTTTGTAATTAGACTTTCACCTGGAGGATAGCACAGCAGACAGCAATAAGCTGCGATTCTAATGAAGCCTTGTTTTTGTTCTTACTTTGTAGACTTATCTGTCTACTCCCAATGATACATCCTCCGTAGCTGTAGAGTGGGAAGAAATAGAGGCCTACATTTAATGGTTCCACTCCTTCAACATAACTCAGGGCAAACAGTCGTCTTTTGTAATCCATCTTGCGAATATTGTAGTTTCGGCACAGCAGACCCACGTCAACAACATCTGCTGCTGTCATTAATACGGAGCCTCATGTAAGTGCAGTCGGATTCCCTTAACACCACGGTTGTCTTTTTCTAAATCCTTCATATCTTTCCTTGACATCATGATGCTTTCCATTGAGGCCAAGGAAAAATGGTTAGGAAAAGTTGTAATTTTTGGACTTTCTGACCGCAGCCCAGGTCTCATATAATTTTTGGCCCCACTTGATCACCAGTGCTCACATGATGTGTGTTACATCTATTTTCTTTATCACAAAAGAAGTTTGGTGCAATTTCAAATAACATGTTGCATAAATCACAGAAAACTAACTTTTAATTTAACCTCCACATTTAGCAATGATCATTGTATATGCATCTCACACACATTAGCACGGCAAGAATGATGAAGAACTAATCTGGCTGCTCTGTTCTGTGTAATTTAAATAGATGTTTCTCAACTGCATTTGACCAAATGACTGTGCAGCACTCCAGATGTGACAGAACAAGTGATCGAGCAACTTCAGCCAAACAACAGATGTGCAGGTAAGACCAAAGCTAGCTGCAATTATACTTCTAGATTAATTTAATCTAATTTTAATTTATTTGGTTTTGTGTAAATATGTCCTATTTTTGTTGGATGAAATGGTGGGTTCATGATTGAAGTTCATAAATCCCATGTACTCAATGGATTGGCTGTTAACAGATGTGTCTCAGACTGGCACCTTTGACTGTTAAACCTTCAGCTTGGCTTGAATGGATTCCTGACCCAGGCATAGGCATATTTGGTGATACAGGTGTATGCTTGTTTTGGTCAACATACAGTGTCTCATTGTTTTAAAAATGTTAAGTGGTGTCTTATAGTGTTTGAATCATTGATAGTCAATGCTTGGCAGTCAATGTAAAACTGAGCAACTTTGCTGGATATGTGCATAGTTCTTTGAAACCAGGGTTGGCTCCATTTCAGGATAATAATTGTGCCGTAGAAACCAAAAGGGACAAAAAGACAGGGAAAACAGTTTGAATGATTCAAACCAAGAGACTCTGACTAATTGGATAATCAAAGAAAACAGAAAGAAGTAAAGGAGCCAGGGGGAAGCTAAGAGGGAGTTGATTATAAGAGTCGAAGATGAGTGAGAGAGTGCACACCGTCAGATCATGAAATCCAACCATTGCACGTAAATGGGGGGATGAAATTGATGAAAGGAACGTGTTTCTAAACAAGACATATTAAGTCTCTGCGACTAGTTCAGAGTGTCATGGTGTGGGGCCTCAAACCTCTGAATATGCCTGACACACTCCACATGTCAACAAGCAGTACATGGTAATCACCAACACAGCCACGCAAGGCCTTGCTTCAGAAGAAGTCAATATCTGTCAGCAGTAAGCATCAGAAGCCTGGAGTTCTAGTCTGGCCCCCCTACAGCAGACCTGTCAGTATGCCTCAGGCATTGCATCATTAGTACAACCCCATGTCAGCACTCACTCATGTTGTAGCCCAATACCCACTGTTTTTGTTCACAAAAGTACTAAATGGAAGTCTGTGTGCAAATCTATATTTTCATTTACCTGCAAGGGAAAGATTAGACTTGAAAGTTGCCTCACATTGTTTCATATGCAGAAGGGAAAGAAACATCAAGATGCTCTGACCAATGCTCTACCAACAGGCTGTGCTCATAGTCAAGCAAAACTAGCCGTGCCTGGTTATGTCAAAACCAGTGGGCAACCTCAAGGTCTGAAAAGTGAAGCCAATGCAGAAGTGCCTTAAACGTTTAAGCATTTTCTCTAACAGCCGGCAGTGGACGACTCCTCTGGTTGCTAAGAGAAGTCTGATTATATAGAAGTCCATGAGAAAATCAGCGTAGTTCTCACTTGATTTATTATATTATATTATTTATTATTAAGAGTTTATGGTCTCCATCATTAGTTTCAAGTCTTCTTCAAGACAGCATGACCACCCTCTCGTGTCACTTCAGGTTGCAGAAAAAAAAGATGGTAATGGCCAAATACCAAGGTGGCCGCAGCCAAAATGCCAAATTCAAGGCTTCAAAATGGTCGTCCACAAACCAATGGGTGACGTCACAGTGACTACGTCCACTTCTTAGACATGGTCTTTGAAATCCCCCAAAATGACAAAATTGCATACTTGTATTCATAAAATTTTGCAATAATGTCTAAAGTTGCAGAAAAGGTTGTTAGACATACAAGTGGAAAAATCTAAATACCAATAAATATGGATCATGTTATTTCCTAAATGTAAACAGCATACACGCAATATTAGAAATAAGGATCATTGTCAGATTCTAAATAGTAATAAGTTTATTCATTTATTTTATTTATTTAACCTTTTATTTAACCTCTTTTTCAAGGGGGACCTGGCTAAGATGGGCAGCAGCAGGTACAAAACACAGTTACAAATTACATAGAAAAAACTTCCACAAACAAATAAAAGAAAGACTACTGAATACATGCAGATTATGAAAAGTACATGTAGAAGTACATGTAGTGGAGTCCGCCTCAAGTATTCTCAGCTTTTCTTATGGTTCAAATAATGATGAAAACACTTTTTTGTATTCTTTATACGATTGAATTAACTTTCGAAGCTCACTGAAGTCAAAGATTTACTGAGTACCAAATGAAAAAATACCATCATTAATGAGGAATGCAAAGTATAACTGGATCTAATCAAAATGTTCTTCCAAAAAAAATCAGTTCAAATGGATTTGAAAAGGACACGGCTATTCGTTTAACTCCTGCATTAGCTTTATAATTAGACTTTCACCTGGAGGATCGTACAGCAGACGGCAATAAACTGCTATTCTAATGAAGCCTTGTTTTTGTTTTTGCTTCGTAGACTTATCTGTCTACCCCCAATGATACATCCTCCGTAGTTGTCTTTTTGACTCATCTGGAACGTTGAAATCTTTAGGGGATGCATCCCTTTTAATCACAGGGACACCAATTTGACAATTTATGTGAGCTGTATTGAAGTTGTTCACTGGGCTGAGTTTCCTAAATTAATCAAATGAAAACAAAAATCAAGCAAAACAAAAGCCAAGCAAAGGACGAGCACCGAGAAAGTGACAGACCTTCTGAAAGCATGGTGTCTGTCTACCTCCACCAGCAGATTGCAAACACATACACTGTCTTGCATTGTATGAGCATCAAGATGAGAGACCAAAGGATTCCAGCCATTTTTCATCCATGATACATGCTCGGTCTGAAGGCTAGGCAACAAATGTGTCCTCCGGGGAGTCTCTTAACTTCTCTCTCTGTCTTTATCGAGAGAGAGGATGTATGGTCGTTGTCACTGGTGTCAGATTCAATCCTAGTTAGAGCACAGTAATGAAAGAATGCCAACAGCTCACTACATACATTTATAGTTCAAACACTGCAAAAGTCACAGGATGAGGCGTGTGTTGGGTTTTCCCTCTGTATTGATTTGTTAGCAGTGTAGCATTTCATTTAAATTGTTCATCAAATGAAATAGTCAGCCGACTGTTTCAAAGTCAAGTTAAAAGTTACGATGTCGTACGAAGACTGGCTAACTTAAATTAAGGTTTAAGTAATGAAAAAATAGAAATGTGAAATATTATTTACAACAGAAAACATTTGGCAGAGATGGCATCAGAAAATGGGTTGATGCATATATATATAGCACTTTGACTGATGAGTGATTTAGAAAATTGAAAGAATTTATGGCTATAGTTTGGCTCTAAAACAGGTGCACTTGAAAACAAGATACAGTATATTATAATGTCATTAATAAAGTGTATGAAAATAAATGAATACTATACACTGGCAAGAATCTGGGGATACGTATCATGATACAGGATCGCTGTATAATTTAGTATCTTGCGATATATTGATGATGAATTGCAATTTTTAAAATCTGATTTTAGGAAAAGTGTCACAGTATAAAGAACACACCACCATGTGCATAAAATCTGAGTGTATGTTTATGCAATCAGAAGAGTGGGATCTGCATTTGCATTTTATCACAATCTTTGTAACATCCAACATCAAAGCTATAATTTGAGAGGACACATACTGAGAGTGCACATCTCTTTGCAAATTATATAAAGTATTGACTAAGTTAATCTTTGCATGTAGACTATTAATTAAAAAGCATAAGTAATTCTGAGAATTAATGAGTGTCACAAGACATAATATTGCAATACTCAATATTTTTGATATTTGCATCTTGAGGTCAGAGGTCAAGGGGCCCATTTGAAAATGGCCATGCCAGTTTGGAGCATTATTTAGCCTGCGACAAACTAGTATGAATAGTATCTTCACCCTAGCTTTAAAACTGAGCCTACTAGAACCTAAACATTGCAAGCTGCATTAATGTGTTACAGAAATTAGTGGCATTAAAACAAATTTGTATTAACTTGTTATTATTGCGTTAACTTTGACAGCCCTACTGTTAATGAGGGATATAAACAAAGCACCAGGCAACACAACAATTATACGCAGACACAAAAAACCCAAACTTACTCTGACTTCCTGCTCTGTTCATCAGTAAACCTGAAGGCTATGTTGCTGGGCATTGAATCTGTCTCCATCAAAATATCCATTCATCCTTTAACTTGCCTTTTTCTGAAGGCAAGCTGAGATGGTGCCCTGTGTTTTTGAGCAACATGTGATGCGGCGCTCAGAGCTAAAATGCTTTTAAGACAGTTGAGATTGAGTTCTTGCGTGTTTTCGGTGGATACCTCCATCACAAAGAGGAGGGTGGAAAGCTGTGAGTGCAGTTGGTATGGCCTGAAGTGCACAGTGGTATACAGACAGTTTGTCTGCCATTGTCATTTTCATTAGAATGTTGCTGTAAAAACAACATCATATTCAGATTTAAGGAGTTCATTCCCGGCTGTCTTTATAGAGAGATTGTGTTTGATTGATCCTCTGCAGCCTCTGAGTTTGATGCAGCCAGTGCGCTTCATCGATAATATAAAATACTGTCATGAGTCCAGATTTTTCAGCTGTGACATCCTGTCTGCTTAATAAAGTACAAATCCTGACACAGATTTACTGCATCTCTTGCTCTGACAGCAGCTTACACCTGCCTCGGCATCTGCAGTGGAATCAGAAAGGACCCAAGGTTCTGCATTCATTGCAACTGTTAACAAATTCAACTGCAGTGAACAGATCTATATTTTTTGTTTGTGGTAATCTGTTTGGCAGCTCCACAAATGCTAAACCTTTTTTTTCCTTATGTGTTTTAAGGTGTTGGCCTTTTAGTGGGTAGCCTTAAATGTTTTGTCGTCTAGTACGGCAAGTGTCTATAAAACAGCCTCTACCCTCCTTGACTGCTACCCATAAGTTTTAGGAGGCTGTTTTTTTTGGTTTTATAATAGTCTAACACAAGTCCTGAGTTACAGGCTTGCAGAGCATTGTGAATGGATTTTTCTAGTGAAAAGCCACAGTGCTAACCGTAGGGACGGTACCATCCCCCAGCCTGACAATGAAGCCTGCCACCATTTATGTAAAGTCTTTCTTTCATTGGTTGCAGACACCTTTTTTTTTTTTTTTTTTTTTTTTTTGGGAATGACATTTGCAGTAAGGCAGGAAAAATGACAAAGTCCTCTCTGCTGTGTGTCATGGAGTGTTTCACTTGAAGGCAGACCGAATCATTATCTGTGCAATTATGCAACTTAATTACGACTGCTAAGGGCGAGCCCTACGTCTCTGCTGTCCATCTGTCAGGCATCTTTGAACTCCATCCATCTCTTTCTGTCCCTTTTCTTTGGTTTCAAATCCAAGGATGAAAGGAAACCCGGATCTGCAGACAGCTGAGGGCTGTCTGTCATCCGTCTGTCGTTGCTTTATCCTGATATTGCGGCGACATTGCTTGTCTTGTTTTTCAGTCTTTTGAGCAAATGATGTTCACTTTGAGCTGTTTTCAAAGTTGAGCGATTGTTCGTTGCTAAGGACATATGGAAACTCTGCTTCTCTGCAAACGCTTTCAATCTTTATGCAGTCTCTGTGGTGACAGACATCAGTGTTTGAAGAAGAAATAGGGAGTTCTTCCTTGAGCTCTGCTGACATTTGACAGGCTGTCTCTTGAAGGAGTGCGGTGTTATCTTGGGCTGGTGAAATAAAGTGGCCAAATTGGTACCATGTTTAGAATCATCCTCTGTTGCTATGAGTCGTTGCTAAAAGAGAAGTCATCAGTGTTTGTATCAGTTTAACATTGATCATTAGAGTAATGAAAAAAATGTGTATGTTAGAGCACTGTAATAAAATATATGAATGTGCTGCATGTCTTCATTAGTGTTGACACTGTGATGGGTATTTTCCCACCATTTTATAGATTAAATATTTAATTGATTATTTGAAAAAAAAAATAGTAATGAAAATAATTGTTGGTTGCAGCTCTAGGCTATATCAGAAGAATTGTAATGAAAATTAAAGTGCAGTGAGTATTGGTTTGTTGGTGGCTGTGAACAGCTCCCTGTGTCTTTCAGTGCTGGCTGAGACTCTCTTAAGGTGGGCTGTTAAGGTGGACCAGCTTTTGTTCTTCTGAGTTTTGCTCAGCTTTTTAATCAATTATTAATATTTATCTTAACAGTTTAACCGATAGCATTAATCGGTTAAAATTCTTAATGTTGGTTAACAGTTAAATGGTTAATTATTAACTCGCTATCGACACATCCAGGGGACACGTATTTTTTTCGCTGATAATGCTACAATATGAACAACAAATCTGTGTTGAAATCAGCATGACAAGAGCTAGTTAGCAGCATCTGTTATCAGCCGTAAAGTGGCACAGTCCCGCGCAGAGAACAGCTAACATTAACATTATGATATGTTCGGGCTCTATTCAGTAAATATGAGGTGAAGGTAAACGTGAAAACTTGAATATTTGCAGTTGTTTGAAGGAGATGTTTTCACAGCAATATAAAACAGGTTATCGAGGGGGAATTATGACCCGTTTAACTTCAAATCCAGTATACAAACGGTAATAAAAAACAGGTTATTGAAGCACATGGGATTTATTGTTTAACGTTTGTTTGTTTTTTTATCTCAAATTGGTAGAGAATCATGGAAATTCACTGGAATTGGTATCAAATTACTAAATTTCTGGTATAGTGACATCCCTAGTGTTGACCTATGGGAAATGACAAAATGCTAAAAATATTGTGGTGAACAATTTTGCATGCTGGTGCATCTAAATGAAAAAGATGGGTGCACCAATGTACAAAAGTTAATCTGGAGCCCTGGTGATATTAAATTTGTTAAGACAACTGTTGAATTTAACTGGTAGTGGTATTGACTACTACCAATAAATTTCTGCTATTGTGACATCCCTTGTCTTTTGATCTTGCCAGTAAACAAGGGACTTGCTTTGTTTAGCTTTTTTGCCTCGTTTATCTGCCTGGCCCATATCTCTCCTGGATGACAGAGATCATGTTTATATTACACTCGATGATATTCATGCCATTCATGATTAGCAGCTTCCATCCAATACGATTCAGATATTTACCAGTTTTATTGTTAAATCGCTGTTGACACCCAACTGTTATTCCATTGCTGTGAAAACTCAGGTTCTTTGCTTAAAATTCAATTCAAAATGCACATTTTTAGTAGCTCCACTGCCCCACTACTCTTACACGAGTATGAGTAAAGAAGATTCAAATTTTTGGCAGCAGTCAAAATGCTTTTATTAACAAGGGTTGCTTAATAAATTCCATATTAGTGGAGATGCGCAGTTTAACAAAATACAGATAGGTTTTGGTGCAGTGAATTGATTCAGTTTAATTGATTAGCTGATTTACAATGAATAGAGACTGAGGTGCACTGCAGTCCTATACAGGCGGACATCAAATAGATGCATGCACACTAACATTATTCATAAAGCTGAGAAATGAAACCGTGATGAATGACTGGACGGCTCATATATGCAAACGCACGCACACTTATACATAAAAAGACAAGCGGACACACAAAAACACACCCTACACACACCCTGCACACACACAGGCTGCTTTGAAGCCAGTTCAGTGAGTCAGAGTCAGAATGGCTCCGTCAGTCTAATCAGCAGTCAACACAAGCTCAAGACCCATCAAGAGTGAGACGAGAGATCAGTCATTTTTACTCACTTTTAATTTGCTGTATTTATTCTCACTCTCCTTTGGGTGTTTTTAACTTATCCTTCACAACGGACAACATATTAATGTCATGAAATACGGCCAAGGTAATAAACCGAGAGAAAGCAGTAAGAGCTTTATTATCACTTCAACTCTATTCTAGTCCACGACCCTTACTGCAGCGTGGCTCTCAGCACTTTAGACAGAGCAGCGATAGAGAGGGTAAAAGAAATTAAAGCGAGGATAAACAAGAGGTTCGGGGCCACAGGATGGTAAGTTAATTTCAACTGTAATGATCAGGCCTGGGGCTGGACGGTGGTGGTGAAAATGTCCATTTGCTCAAGTCAGGCATCTCGCCAGCACACAAACATGAACAAGGCAGTGTGTGTGTGCGCACAAGCAAATATGAGTGTGTTTTCATGTTGAGGGGCAGTTTGTGTCCCCATCATGTGTGTGCATAGTTGCATGAGCATGTGTGTCGCTGCCATGTGTTTACCCAGTGTTATGAGCTACAACCTTGGCACTGCTTTCATACTCCAGACATGCTCCTCCACCCACACAGTTCTGCTAGCGAGGAGATCTGGAATGAACCATCCCTGCTGCCACCCACCAAGCAGCCTTCTAACAAGTAGTTGTGAGGCTTGTGTGTGTTTTTTGTTGAAAAATAGCAATCAAGAAAATCGATTTGTTGATCTGCCCAAAATGTTGATCCAGCACGCGAAGCAATAAAGTGGCTTTCTCCACTGTCGAACCCTTTTAACCGTAAAAAGTTAAAAGTGCTCTTGATATGTGATATCCTGAGCATTATGTGAAGATATAGAGTAGAGGAGTGATTTCTACCTGAGCAGAGAATGAAGTCACTCTCCCTCTGAGTGTGTTGTAATCTGAGTTTCTCCTTCTCCTTTCTTGCCATTTGTGCATGTGAGCGTGCCCCACCGGCTAGCCCACAGCCGCCGCTCTGCACTGCTCTCATACCGCTGTTGTAGCTAATAACACTGTCACGACCAACAGCGCCGTTGCGGAAGTGTAGCACCCGACCCCCCTGTTAGCTCTGTTGCCTCAGTTCAACGGTTCCCAATCTTTTTCCTTAGGGAACCCCCTTCTTTCACTGAATAAACTTACAATCCCTGACTAAGTGACACATCTTATGGATATTTCATATTCTATTCAATGCATAACAATAACTGTAGAGAACAACTGATAGTCTGCACAATTATCTCAAACAGTGAACGCAATAGCTGCAATATGTTTGTGTAAAACAAGCGATTTTGATGAATTTTGAGCAGATTAGCAGAGCAGAGTTTTCCTGTTATTATTAAGGGCTCTTAATATAATCAATCAACAATCATTCATACTTAATAGGCTTGTTTTCTGACAAATTCAGTATTTTCTTCTCCATGATGCTTGGCATTTGCTCTATTAGTTCTTTGATTGTTTTAACTTTGTACTTTTCTAATGCAGATCAAGGCTGTTTAGCAACAAGAGAATGATCTGTGAATATAACTTGTGTTCATTTTAGATTTAAAATAGTAATACAAACTTAATTTTCTTCACAGACATTAATGAAATGCTGAGATATATGCTGTAACTGTATATTTTTAAAAAAAAAGACCTCATGATCCCCCCCGTGAAGCTTTGGTGACACCTAGTGGGGGGGTAGCACCCCAGGTTGTGAACCCGTCTTAGCTTTCAGTGTTAGCCTTGTTAGCTACGAGCCGCCGGCTTAGCTGTCATGCTGAGAATCTCACATTTAGCACCTTTCAAGCACAGCTGGAATTGCAGGTATTTTATTCAGTGTCTCAACTTTGCCCTCTGGCTTCACTGTTGCAGCTGCTGACTGGCTCCTTATTTTTTGCTCATGTTTTTTCAACAGTGCCTTTGCCTGTGTGCTTTTGTTTTAAGTAGCCAGAATTCATAAATGTATTACACATAAAAATTGAATGTTATGTGTAAAAACTTCATCTAATATGCACACTGAAATTACATCTTTATCACTTGTTCTTGAGAAATGAGACAAACCAGATTTTTAAATTTAAGACGAACAAGCCAAAAATGCACATTTCAGACGTACTTTATGTAGGTCATCACTGTCACACACAATTTAATTTTACTTTTGCAGTTTTAAATCAGGCAAGTGTTTCTATTCCTAACCTCACTTTATGTTATATAATAAAGGAAACAACAACAACAACCATTTGTTCTTGATGCAGGAGAGGCTTATTACAAAAGGCATTTTCAGTGTGTTATGCACTCCAACAATACCTCTTTCTCTCTCTCATTGTTGCTAGGTTGCCTTTCAGTCGTACTTAAAATGCATAAATTTAGTTCAAGTAAAAAAAAAAAAAACAACAACATCCGATCATAATGCATTAATGTATCATAGCTGTGACTGCAGTTAACGTGAAACCACTCTAAATTGTCAGAATATAGCAAGCTTACCGGGACCTGGCTGACCTCTAGTCCTCAGAGCTACTGCTGACTGTGTAGTTTCTGTGTCTGCCACTGCTGATGAACAGCATTTCAGCAGCAAACATGTGGTTTAAAGGAACAGTGTGTAACAATTAGGGGGATCTATTGGCAGAAATGGAATCTAATATTATTAAGTATGTATTCTTTAGTATATAATTACCTGAATATAGGACCGATTGTTAGAATGAGCTGTTTATATCAGCAGAGGAAGCAGGTCCTCTTCACAGACCGATCGCCATGTTTCTAACCTGACCTGGTGAAACATGGTTTGTAACCATCTGAGAAGCCCTCATTGGAAACTGTTTGGAAAAGGGCAGGCACTTTCACCAAATACTTGGCAAGTGATTGGATGAAACATTTGTCAGTCAAACTCATGAAAGTGAAACTGACTGGGCGTCAACATCTTCAATGAAGAAATACTCTCCAGTTCTGATACAACTGATGCTACAGCAGCGTCTATATTAACCTCTTCAGGAGGCAACGTTGTATAGAATGAGTGTTGTCTCACCGGGTGTCACACAGCTAAGGCACACCCATAGCTAACAGTAGCTCCCCACAGGATGCTGATTGGTCCACGATCTGGCTTGCGGGACACATTTACTTGAAGCATGCCAAGATGGATTTTCGTTAGGGCTGGGACCATTCACCTATCTCCTGATTTGATACTCTTGTGATACTTGGATACTAATATATATCATGATTTGATATTATGATTTCTTTCAATTTTTGTTAATTTTTTTTAACACTAGTCCATGGGAATTATACAGTTTTACTTTGGGAAGAGGGTGCAGGTTGTATCCACACTGACCCTCTGCCGTTTTCCTGGCATTAAAAAAATCTATTTCAAAATCGTAAATAAAATAAATAAATCACGATACATAGATACTGCACTGGCTCAGTTACCCTCCAAATGACCTATGTTACTCTATCAAACACTGGCTCGAGATAGGACATTCGCATTTTAGTTTCAGCCACTGTAGTTCTCCTACACATTTGGCACACGGGAAAGGTCTAAATTAGTTGTAATCTGCAACCTCATCACTAAAAGTCACTAAATCCTATTCACTGCTCCTTTAAGGTTATGAGCATGTGATGTTAATGCTTCTCTTTCAGAGTGCAGTCATGTCAAATTATAGTTTTTGTAGAGTCATTTTAGGACGTGTAACGTAATACAATGGCGAAATATAAAGAAAAGCACTAGCCTTCACTGATCTCTGAATTTCAACATTAATTTGTATCCATTGTCAATATGAGCAGGAATTTGCCAGACTGTTCTGATAGGTGTCCCCCCACCTTTTCAGGCCTCTCATTCACTCCCCTGAAGGCGTGTGTCCTCATATTGAATGTTCACCATAGAATTCAAAAGTGTTTGCTGCAATATTTGCTGATAAACAACTCGATCTCTGTCTGTTCCCTCCAAGGACTGAACTAGTGAGTTGCACATGCACAGATGAATGTTGTCCCTTAGCAAACAAATCAATAAAACTCATTTCCTTTTGGTCAACTGTTAATTAAATGCCAGTTTTCCCTCAATTAAAAACTGTCTGAAGTGCAGTATATGGCATATTATCATATTTTTCCTGCCGCATCCCTGTGGGCAATTGCAAATACCCAGGGATGATTGCTAATGCAAAATCATTTTCTGATTTGTATCTGCAAATTGCTGCTGCCCTTGTGGTATCATCAAAGCTAGGTAAGCTTTATCAGCCCCCTCACCTGGTAAATGATTTTAATGTTGATGGGTTAGATTACCCAGAGAGTAAAGCTTGCCAGTATGCTAAAGGTCATTCAGTATTATCTAAAGGTTATGCCTGACAATTATACGGAATAGCAATGAAGATCTTAAAGCCAAGCAAAAGGTATATGTATTTAAAATGCACCAGCCATGTTACTCTATCAGGACAAAGTGTTTTCATCACTGTGATATTTCTCAAAGGGATAATGAAATGTCACAGTGGATCCACCACTTTACCTTCCAGTTTTAAAAAAAATTCTATCTTCCCTAAACTGCAAGGTTTTCTTTTAAGAAGCTGTTGTGCTGAGATGCACTTTATTACTTGAAACCGATATGTGACCAACCAAAACCGCCTTGGCTCTGACCCTAAGAGTAATGCATTCGATGCTGGCCTTGGTGTAGTCGCCATCAACCAGGATCATCCGTGATTGGAGGGGCAGGTGTGGAGAGAGGGGAGGTGGGGGGTGGGTGGGGGTGGACTTGGAGCAGAATGACCATGGATCACGCTGTGGTGCAGAGATGTTGCTCAATGGGCCGCAGTCGCAGTGAGATATAAAGCTTATGACAGATGCTTCTCTTGAAAATGCATTACGCCGGGCTTGAAACCATCCGAGTTCTCCACAGTGTCGACTGGAGGACTGCATCCGAATACCCAAAGCTTTCACAATTGTCAACATGCATTCTTTCTGCCAGCACCCAAATGTTTACGCTCACACGTGCCTGTCATATTCAGAGACAGACATGCTCACACATATCCTCTCTGTCATGCATCCACCCACATGTGCACATGCAATAAAAACAAGAAGATTCACCCCTCCTCAGCAGCTCATATTCTCTGAAAACCACCACAGTTGTAGTCACAAATATATCTGCTCCTCTGTTGCAATGCACCCCTGAAGCAGAGTCTGCTGTATGGATTTGCTCTCCACTGTCTAACACCCAGACTATTTGCATTTTTTCTCTCCTTTTTCTTTATTCCATTTTTACCCAGACGGCGGTGTATGTTTACTGTATGGAGGTTCCAAATACAACACAAAGCAGGACATGTATTTTAATTAAAGCACTTAAAAAAAATTAATACTGCAGATTTATTGTGGGCAGTAAAATGCACAAACTTAGTTATTGGATTTTATAGAAACAAGTACTGTGAAACAAACAAATCATTTAGTTACCTAATGGGCTTATGCAACATGATTGAAATAGTCTCTCAGTATCAGGGTAATTCAGCGCCACTAAGCGTTTCAAATATACTCATATGCTGAGGTGAAAGGCTGTGTTGTCTTTTAACACAACAAGCAGTTGATCCTCCATTCGTCCTGGCAAATTAAGCCATATGTGAGTGGAAGAATTAATCCGAGGCTGTAGTTAAACAGAGGTTAAGGTTAGCTTAGAACTAGTTCAGCTGAAGTTTAACCTGATTGCTCAGTAAAAACATGCACACACATCTAAAGAAATCCAAAGGGAGGTTTTTAAATGTGTGTCCTCCTGAGGGAGACTGTCCTCACCAGAAATAAAGCAACAGCCCTGGTTGTTTCTTCAAACACTTAAAACATCCCATCTTTCCGGACAAGAACCTCTTGTGGTTGTGCAAATAATGACTGTTGTCTGTCAGGAGCAGTGGAAGCAGTGTTATGCTGTTGTGGTGCTGCAAAACCTCTTAGGGGCATCCAGACTGAATGCTGCCCTGTGTTAAAACCCATTTCTCAGTAATATTAAATATTCATGAAAAAATATGTAACTATCAAAGTCCAAATTTGGGTCAAGAAAACTTCTTAGTTTTTATTTAAAGCTGCAGTAGGTAAGATTGGAGCAAATATGTAATCTGAAAAAAAAAAATCATGTGTCTCTGGGTCTGGGTGAGAAATAGACATCACAGTATCAGAATATTAATTCGTCTTTGATCAGCACTGCCTAGTTTGATGCGTTGATCAGAGTTTGAGAGTGATTGACAGCTGCCTTTGTTGAATGAACAGCCAATTGGAATGCTCTCTCTCTGAAGTGACCTGTGATTGGCTAAAGTCTACCGTCATGGGGTAGATTTTTTTTTTAAAGCCTGAAAACAGAGCCATGAGGAAGTACAGAGGTCTAGTTATCTCAACACTTGAATTACAACATGCTTCAAGGTTATTTATGACATTTTTGTCCAATGATGCCAAAAACATTCTGCCTACGTTCACTTTAATATTCCAAAACAAAACTAATCTGCATCATCAGCACTCTGTAGGTGTGTTTTTATCTTATTTGATTGACAGCAGCTCATAAGTGTCATCACATTTTGATTCATATGTTGCTACATCTTTTTTCCAATGGAAACAAAAAACACAGGAATCTGGCTTAGTGTTCATGAAGGATCACATCACCCTACCACGCAGAAGCTGAATGAGAAAATAGGTTTTCAGGGCTTTTTTGAAAAATTAAAAAGGCTGCGTTGGTGTGAATTTGAAGGTTTATCAGAGACCAAAACACAGAACAGCCTGCTATGATATTATGAGGAAAGACTGGACTGCTCTGGAAAACTATCCATTGCCATTTTATATTTTGTCACTTCTGGATCGAGAAGACACCCAATGTCCAAGATGACTTCATTAAAGTTTCTGTAAATGTATCAATCAAGAGGTGAGCTTCATTTTATTCACCATCATCTTTCATTTCATTCAATTTTATCTTATACCTAAACATACAGTAATGTTATTTGTTAGATATCTATTTATTTGCTCTTCCTAGTTGGTAGCTTCATAGAATTGATAAATTGTTGGAATTAGAAATTAATTCTTTGCCAGTAAAATACCGAATTTACATGCAGTCTAGTTCTATCTGCACTATGATTTAATTTTTATTTACAAAGGAAATGATGGATGAGCTACAGTAGGCGGGTCCTTTGGGAAAGTTTTCAACACTGAAAACATGATTTTTTTTCTGTCTTGAGAATCCTCAGTCAGACCGGCCGATCCTCCCTGAACAGGACAGCCTGAGTGTGGTCTTGTCAAACCCCAGTACCACTGCCACAGATCTGGAAATCGTACACGGATGCCAGGGATCCATGCTGCTCGTCCATAATGTTCAGCAGCCTGTCCTCTGCTGTGGAAATGGCGTGAGCGTGGAGCACATGGTCCACTGTTTTCATGCCAGATGCAACGGTGCAACTCCTGTTCTGCAGTTGGAGCGGCTTGTGGATGCTCTAGTTGAGTTCCAGAAGGGAATTATCAGCCAGCGGGCTAACAGACAAATTATTATTACCTTCAAACACTCATACACACAAACAGTGACACTCATTGCTCGGGATGGATGGGGAAATCACCGGGGATAAGAGCCTTTTTAAGTGCTCACAAAGGATATTTTACCTAAAATTCACTCCACATTAACAGTGATGATAGTACTCAACACTTTAACACTTTAGAAGAAGTACACAGGAATTACACCATATTACACTATGATAAAGTATGTTGTTGTATGCTCTATCAAGTTTTGCATCACGATAAACAGGCCTGCAATTAATTTATCATTATAGTCCCTCTCAAGTATTATGGATGATGCTACACTGCACATTGAAATGGCTGAATAAACAGCTGAAGACCTTCCCATAGAGGACAGTTGACTAATGGCAGGACTGTCAGCTTTTGAAAGACTCATATTTGCTGCCAGACATGGAGGACATCTAAGCTACTGCAGCGGGTGGTGGACCAAGGTAGGCTTTGCAAATACATGTGAGATGATTCGAATGAACATGCAACATATAATTTAAGTGATGCAACAACAACTATCTCATAAATCACCTTTGTAATTTTCTCATTTCAAATAGAGCGGTGGTCACGGTGCAGTGCTGCAGCAATTTCAACCTGAGGTTCTCGGTTTTCATCTGTCACGCACAAACCCGGAACATGCACTTCTGTATGATGAAGACCGGCTCTGCAGCAAGGCGTGAGAGCAGAATGGATCATATAAATCGATTGTTACTGCCACTAAAGTCAGGGGGTAGCAACTGGCCCAGTGCGCACTCGCAGATAGCTGCAGATGATTTGAGGGGTACCATGTTGAGTGTCTGTGACAGCAGAAAAGGTTGCCACTTTACAGTGTACTAGAGGTCTCTTCATCTTGAGAATATGCCATGTATTGCTTAGTGATTAGCAAGTTTAATTGCACATATGTGTGATAGAGAAGCTTGAAATGTGCAAACATAGTTTTGTCCCTGTAAATGATGTGTTTACCACAGCACAGTACTGCTGCTCAGACATTTTCTATTAATGCAGAAAATGAGGAAAAGGTCCAAAATTATTCCAAAGCTGTCAATGGTGAACGATCCTGCCACCTGGCCAGACATCATGCTGCGTGGGAAGGCGATGGTGATGACAGAGTTCTCTGAAATTAATCTTAAGTGCTTTTGGGACAAACACACAAACTCCTACACTATCACATTTTGACTGGTTTATGAACCCAGCCTTCATTCATCATCTGTAATGAATTGAAAGATGTCTTCACTAAGTAGTAATTTATAATAGAGGGATTTAACCATAAAAAGGTGGTATAACCTGAGATACATCTGACTGACAAACCTGCAAGGTTAACCAGTAAGGCATGTTGTCTTCAGTGAATGAGAAGGGGAAAACTGAATTCAATGGTTTGAATTTAATTCTATTAAAAAATGTTAAATACCGTATGTATGTGTGCTGTTGCATTGTGTGAAAATACAGTCAGCCCTCTGCTTGGTTTGCTTCACAATAGAGGGTTCAATAGTGGCTGTTCATTTAATGAAGGCAGCTGTCAATCACTCACAAACTCCAATCAAACAGTCAAACTAGGCAGCGCTGATCAAATATGAATTATATTGTTACTGTAATGTGTATTTTTTCACATAAAATGTTTCAGAAACATCTTGTAGTCTACTGCTTGGCTGTAAAATGAGTTTGCTCTGGCTGGTGGGCGGTGCTTGGTATTTCCTTAATGTATCTCAACATGGCTGCCGTGTCACAAACTTTCTCATTCTACAGCTAAATGGTACACTCGTGTGTAATGTACACACATTGGAATAGGACTTTGGCAACTTTTAGTGGTAGTATCAAGGAAGACTTGTTCTAATAGCAAAGCAAGCTGCCACCCATTGTCAAATTCAATCAGTCAGGGAAACTCCAGTGTCTGCTAATGGGCAAAAAGCACAGATAAAAGAACCAAGAAGTCAAAGCTAGAAGAAACTTCATTGTGCATCTACAGTATATGCAGCTGGCTCATTATTTTGGAACGATGCTTAAAACAAGCACCACAGGATGCTTTGCCTCAGCACCATACAGGGCCAACTGATAAGACTCAGTTCATATTACAATCTGTTCTTCAGCTCCATGATATATATTGTCAAGTTTTTGTTTTGCACAATGTCATGCCATGATATTTCAGTCCTTACTTACTGCCCTTTACGCCTACTGGCATGTAGCGGAGCAACAAAGGATCTCCACTCCTGTCTTTTCAGGACAAACTTTTGGATGGTACACCAGGTCTGCTTCGGGGCTTTCGGTTCTCTCTCCACTGATAGGTCCAATCCAGCTCCACCGCCTTCTCATGAAGGTATTGTCTATGTCCTCTTGACTGGACCGAGCAAGTAGTTGTTGGATGGAGATGGTTTTAGGCCAAGAGATATGCAGGAGTTTCCTGAGGCTTCTTGTGTGGGATGTTGACAGCCTGGCGAGGTCGCTGTCTGTCATTCTCCAGCATTCTGTACAGCATTGCAGAAAGAACACAGCTCAATACAGTTTACGCTTGGTGTTAATGCAGCACTGAGGCACATTGTTCAGCATTCTGAAGGTTTTCTTCTTGGCTTGTTGAGTCCACTTTTGATGTCTAGAGCTGACACGTTCTGGTCAGTCGGTTGGTCGACTGGTTGCTTCATATGGACTAGTTGCTTCATATGGACAGCGCTTTTCTAGTCTTCCGACCATTCAAAGGGCTTCACATTCACCCATTCACACTCACATTCATACACTGATGGCAGAGGCTGCCACGGTGCCAACTTTGCCCATCAGGATCTAATCTAAATCCTCATTCATCGCATTCACATATGCCTTCGGGAGCAATTTGGGTGTGTCAAGTGTCTTGCCCAAGGACACATGGACATATGACCGGAGCAGCCGGGAATCAAATTCCCAACCTTCCGATTGGTGGACGACCTGCTCTACCCTCTGACCAAATTGTCATTGCTCAGACAATCGCTGGTGTTCTGTCCTTGTCTCAGATCTCAGTCCTGACAATTGTGCTTCTATAATACATACAGATGGTTTGATGTTTGGGTTCAGGTTGTGGGTTGTGTGGTGCAGATTGACTCATAATGGTTGGGTGAGTGTGGGTATTAAAACAATGACCCATGCAGCGCTGTTTGATAGGCTATGAGTGTGAATTATATCAAAATTGGTTGGGACTAATAAACAGCCTAATTGTTTTGTAGAAATATAACTGCAGGGTATAACACATCCCCTTGTGATGGCTTCGATGGCTCGTTCTATTTTGGGAAATCATGAATATAGGCAGGTGTGCACTGGTTGGTTTTGAGTGTGAACATATCAGAATTGGCATATTTCTGTGGTCCATGTTTGGCCTGTTTAGCAGGTCGGCTTTGAGTCTGTAGCTATCACTGAAGTATAAAATAATTAGTTTCAGCATTCAAGTTCATCTTTTTATTTTGTTTGCAATATTTTTGTTGTGCAAACGTGGAATATTTTCTTCTCTTTCTTATTTCAGTACACCCCTGGTAAACTGCGAGTGTTCACTGAATTTGAATATTGTCAGCCTGCACTTTAACACATTCATACTCAAAAATAATGATGAACTAAGTTCCATTCCTCAAAGTCTGAACCTTTTAATTTTTAATATATTTTCTAAAGTCAATGCAATTTTCTTAGAAAGACTTAGTGGTCAGTGGTCAAGAGTCTTGCATACAGATAATCAAACTGACCAATTTGCTGATATGGATGAAATATTTGCCAATGCTGAAACGGAGTACTTCATGTCCCCATCCTTATCTCACAGTTCCAATTCTGCACACGTAACGGCAGGACTTGCAAAGTTTGTGAAACAGTGTGGAAAGGATGAGATGTTTGCCTTCCTACCAGGCAGGTAGCACAAAGGCTTTGAGGGATTTAGATATACCGTGGGGAAGATGAAGAATAAAGATAAAACACGGGTGTGATCTGAACATTGGATTAGAGAGCAATGACATGTGAATCAGACATAATGTTAGTTAAGCAATGTGAAAATATATTACAATGTGGTTAACTGTCACAAATGTATGGAGTTAGAGACCATCATCAGCCATAATCATTGATAAAATAATTTACAATTTTTTTTCATAATTGAGATTATATTACTTGAATTATAAATTTCTTTCTCCGTCGATGTGGAAAACCCTGAAATTCTTTGTGTAAATCCAAAACTTTCTGTATATTCTGGATGTACAACATTCTCACTGTTATTATTTCCATTTTGTCCTGTTGCCTCCTCCTCTTTCATCCTCATGCCACTGGATTGGGTAAATGCTGGGACTGACTAAGCGCCTTCCCATGAAAGACTTTCAGAAGACGGAGAATTATCCATCACTCATGTTACGCACATTATTCGTGGAGAATTGAAATGATGTGTCTCATATGTGACTATTCAACATTCACAGTCTCAGCCTTTTGATGCCGGCAGTGTTGGCATCCTTGAGTGTTACCTTTCAAAATGCAAAATGCACTAAGGAAAATGCTTCTGCAATTTACTCTTTTCAAAACTGCAAAAGCTGGAATTCATGGAGAGGCAAATGGTTTTTAGTCCCCAGTGTAATTTATGCTTGTTAGTGGTATAAATTGTATGCAGTGCCCCAAGGAACGTCACAGGAGAAAAAAAAGGTGTTTACTTCAAGTAAGGATCGAAATTGGCTTTGAAGAAAAAAAAAAAATTACAGACTGAATAACTAAGAGATGGTCTCACACTTTGATTTTTCTAGAAGATAATTTAATATGAGTTCCAGTGTTTTACCAAACATTCTAGCTTCATTACATTAGTTTATTCAAACTAAACTAAAGAGCTTTCCAACCTGCAATTTCAGAGTTCAAAAAAGCTAAAGGGATTTCTTCTCGACTGGGTTGCTTAAATTGCATGTGATCACATTCATAAGCCTTGCCAGTGTTTTTTGCTTTCTGCTTTTTTGTCAAAGTAAATATCTAGCATATATAGAAAACAAATGGTATTAATTCACAGATCACGAAATACTAATCATGTAGTGCTGCTTGAGTTAGTCTGCAGGATAAACCTTTTTACCAGCTTAATCCTGCATAGCATTATTTCTGATGGGATATAATTGCGCTATCTTACTCGGGAATCATTTTGAGTTCATCCCTCACACACTGTTTACCCTCCAACATCACTGCTGGCTATCTGTGCAACTGCACAGTCAGGTTTATCCACCCAGTCAAATTAATCCTCAGGAACAGCTTTGAATGTACCGTATCACGGCTGGATTTGGCACATGCACATAAGAAAAATGTCATTCTGAGGGAAATAGCTGACTCCTCTTGGCAGTAATTTGGACACAAAAGATATATTAGCTACCCACAGGTTTTCCATTCCTTTCCCAAAAAGCCTATCCTATACATCTGGTTTTACATGCTGTAAATGGCTGTGAAGTACAGACTTCACAGTGGACTCTTGTGCCTACTGTAGTAATACTGTATGTGGCCTGATTCATATTCAATAACTCTAATACCACTTGAGTTACTCTTGAGTCAGTCCCACATCCTTATACAAGTGGTGCTGCATCTATTAACTGAATGAATCTATTGCATAATGATTTACTTCATTACCTCACTTGCTTTACGCATGGAAAATATCCCTTTACAGTCTGAGACAACAGCGTACACAACCTTTCACAACCTCAAATGGCTCCATCTCAATTTACACCAATACACTAGGGCAACCTACCAGCCTCTGTTGTTCCTTCAAGATCTGGCACAGTTTAATGCTTAGAAAAAGCACTTTTCAGCTGTACTTTTCCTCACCACATGCAGTCATTTGAGTAAGATGATCTTCTTCGTATAGCATTTGTATGTTTCATTGATTGTTTTCAAGTGTACTGCCGCCCAGTGACCCCTGATGTATTCTATAATGAGTTGACTGATTCAAACTCTAGGGATGCACCAGTACTGATACCAGATCAGCTATTGGGCCGATACTGACTCATATAGCAGGATTTAGTATTGCTGACAATACGGCCAATCCACTAAATTTGATTCTATGTTTATATACCATTTATATTATATACTGGAATTTTAATTCCTGTTTAAATTTTGACCAATTTGTTGCTGTATTAAAAAGGTTGTAATTCCTTTTAATTGTCATGGTTTTCTACCAAGCTGCTGGTGTACAATTTATTATTTTAATGACATTTCATTAAATTTATATCTACGTATTTATTTGATTACATTTTGTGTTACTATGATAGGGAAGCAAGGTTTGAGTCAAGCCTGACGTTACCTTGCTCATAAAGAAGTGACCCCAATCACTTTCACACAGTGAGGCATACATCTTTAAATTAATTAAACATTGGTATTGAACTGGTACCCAGTGTCGGCCGATACGCAAAGCCCAGGTATTGCTATCGGTATCGGGACTGAAAAAGTTGGACTGGTGCATCCCTACCAAATTCTCTCCCTCTTGTGAGTGTTTTAATCCTCCTTTACCGCTGTTATAGTTAAACAGTACATCTACAAAATATCATGTTTCAACTTGGTTTGAATGTGAATCAGCTGAAAGCGCTTGTTACTCCTGTGAACCGACCCACACCTGATTTTTGGCCAAGGGCCCCCCAGTGGGTTAATCTGTCCATCAGCTGATTGCATGAGTTTACTTCCTGCCAAAGAGGAGGCCTAAATATCCAATGGGCCTCACAATGCTTCACTAAATGTTCTTTTTTACCTCGCCTATCTGATCCAAATGGTAAACCTGGGAAATCATTAGGAAAGTCTAATGAACGTTTAAAAGCTCAGACTAAGGAAAAAGTGAAAGGATGATTTAGATAAGAAATAAAGACAGGTAAGCTGAAGCACATGCAAAAAATAGAACATTTACAAGACCTGCACAGGATGCCACAGGATATTTAGATGGTATGGCAGGCCGAAATGTAGTAAAGGCATTGAACTAATGAGGGTTGTTGGAGTTTGGGAAATAGATGATGCATTAGATCACTTTTGTTGGATCTACCTAACTTTAAAGTACTTGTAATCAGTGTTTTTAATATAAATTCTCACCTGAATGCATTTCTCCTCATTTCTACAGAGTGTTTTAGCATCTTCAGTTCATTCTTTGGCTTTTTACAGCCTGCCACTTTACTGTTGTCCATCAAAAAAAACAATGTATGTGCCCAGAACCAAACGGCAGACTGACGAAGTTGAGGACTAGCTACATAGTTATGCATTTAAGCATTAAAGTGCCTGATATTTCAATCAGGAGTCGGTGGAAACACCACCGAACATGAATAATCTGTTGAGCAGCACGTTTGCTGTTAGGTTATGTACAAGGTTATAATGTCAATGTTGTTTTTACTGCTGATTTCCAATCTGCCAAAGTGGCCAAAAAAATCTGTTAAATCAGGTTTAATGAATGTTATAAGGCAATTAAAGCATTGAATGAAATGGCTTAAAAATGTAGGAGTTTGCAGCCAGATGCAACCTTGTGAGAATTTGTGCACAGAAGCAGAGTTGGGTCGATTTCTGGTTATGCCAACCGGTTGAACCGGCATTTGTCATTATCACACGTTCAGATAAAGATAGTTCAGATAAAAAAGTAGCATCAGTAACAAATGCTGACAGCATCACAGCACTAAATCCAGCTTGTACTGCATTAGTAATGAGCACTATGACAAGGTGGTTAACGTAATATTATGTTTGATAATAAACTCAGCCACTAGTGTCTGACAGGCCATGTGCATCTGTTGAGCCTAGGGCGGTGACTTCGATATAACACCGGCAGCATGAACGAGATCACATTTCAGTAGAGGTGGCAAGCGGGAAGAGGCGCAAGTCGTACGTTGTTTGTGTACTAGAAAGTTCATGTGTTTTTTGGGGTGACGAGACAAGACATTAGAGAGTTTGCGGTTGAGAGATAGATGGTGCAAACATGTGACTGTCGGTGAGTATTAAGTTAACAGCAACATTATAGCTGTGAATGTAGCAGTGCAGTGTGTGTACATTTAGGTGAATAAATGCTATAACTCCTCAAAACCCAAGCCAAGTTCCCATGTGTTACTTGCCACCTGCTGATAAGCTTCAAGTGAATGATTGAAGCTAACAACAACTCAGGCAGGCTCACTTCAGGTGGGCTGTTAAGGTGGACCAGTTTGCTGACTTAAATGCAACACCTAGTGGTGAAATTTGTTATACCGATCTGGTCTGGTGTTGTGGCTTAATATCAATCCGGTTTGAAATTTTTGACACCGACCCTACTCTACTTTGAAAGTTTGTTTCATTGTATCATCAATCATTTGGAAACACTCAGACGAGTGTCTTTGTGTGGGTGCATGTGCATGCAATTTTAACCTCACTTCAATGAGAGGTGAGCCGAGCACATTTTCAGCCACTTTGTTAATGACAATGACTTTCTTGTCACATTTTCAGACTTCGCTTACTGATGCTCATTTTATCTAATTACTTTTATCAAACAACAAAAGGCCAGAGCAGGCAGAGGAGATCCACACTAATTACATTAGAGCTGGTGGAAGATTGGCACATGTGATGAAGAGATTTGACCAGTCGCAGATCTACCCACCGTGCTCAAAGACTTCAGGCCCGTCCCAGTTGTTTATGAGATTGAGCTGTCATCTGGACATCACTCACTTAAGATGCTGCTTTAGTCTTTATGTTACAGACCCATACCAGCGCAAATGGTGCAGCACAAGATGAGAACGGCTGTTATTGAGTGAGTCCATCAAATTAGACAAAGACCAGGTAAAAAATAGTCAGCTAACAAGAACGAAGCATGTCTGTGAATTGAATATTAAATGCATTGTTTTATCACATTTTCGTACAGAAAACATACACTGTAGGAAACGAGTTTTTGTCATTACATAAAGCAAATTATACTTTTCTCCGATGCTATTTAAATAGCTGTACAACATTCTCATAATCATGCAAATACTATTCTGTTTATAGTCTGCACTATATTTTGCTCCAGATGCTCAGCACGGTGAGCTCCAAGGCAGCTCAAACAGGTCCCAGAAAGCAAATCCAGCGTCTCTTTGTGGCAGTCAGTATTTTCCCCAGAAGACTGAGTGTCATTCTTACTACTGTACAAGCTTTCAACGCAACTCAGAATCTTGTGTTGACACAAAAGGGTGTGTGTGTGTGTGTGTGTGTTTGCTGAGGGGGTACAGACAGGAACTTAGGAGTTTGCAGCTGTCACAATGAGATGTCAATATTTATGACAAGTTGTTTGCTATCTGGTACGTGTGAACTCTTTCTCCTTCAGACGTCTGCTTCAGATATTTGCACATTCACAGACTTGAGCATTATGAATAGACTCGGGAAAGCCAGTAAAATCAAATTAACCAATGATAATTATTTTACTTTCAGCGTGTTCTGTAAACAATATCTACTGTCTTGTCTTCTGTTATTTATCCAGGGAAGGTTCCCTGAGAGTAATGCTTTGGAAGATCATGTTCATATTCACACCATTACTGTACATACATTCACATCTGGAAGCTTCCCAGTACGACCACAGTTTGATCTGTTTGCCACTGGAGAAACTGGACATCAAGAGCCTTAATTGCTCAAGCTAAGGAAGGAGGGTCAAAATGCTGCTCACGGTTTCCACCAGAAAATTTGCTAGGCCCATTGGCAAGTATCTTTTGATGGGAGGCTGACAGCCAAATGTCTTTTTTAATGAGGCCAGCAACAGACTGATGTTTTAAGGCAGGGCCCATATAGTTTATGTGGTAACTGAATTACAGACAGAATTGCTGACTTGAGAATTTAAAATTGCTATAACAGATTCAATAGGGCGTATCAGTAACCGGTACCGACAGTTTGTGTAGCTGGCTGTGGTTGCTTGTTAACATTATGTTGTGCAGCATGAGGTTAAAGAACACTGATCTAATGGTGCCTTCAAATGAAACTCGTGAACTCCTGTTTACAACATGAGAAGTCATGAATGGCTTTCAAGTAGTCAAGTTGTAAGAACACTGCAACGGCAATATTAGCATTACTGTCGGTGTCTAGAAGCCACAGAGGCTAATAATTTAGCAAGCTAGCAAATGGGCAATGTGCAACATGCAGGAAATGCAAAGGCACAACAATATACAGCTAAGATTACAATATATTATACATGTCACCTTGTGAATTTGGAGCTTTCAGAAACTTTCCACTTTTAAAGTTGTGAATGCCACAAGAGCTGCTCAACAGTGCTGTGTGCTTGTTTATTCAAAGTTTCTTAATACTGAACGGGCTGCATGTCCAAATTGCACTAAATTCAAGAAAGCACTCCCCTGGGTCCTCAGCAATACACCAGCCAAGCGTGAAATGGATCGGGTGAGCGGTTCTGAAGATATGTGAAGGACAGCCAGAAAGACAGACAAAGAGGGATTCCTTGCTTTATAGTTAGATGCTTCCAACCAAGCTGCCCCTCTGCAACTCCAGTTTAAAAAAACATCTTAAAAATTAAAAAAAAAAAAAAAAAGATTCCCCTATGCTTTGGCCCGGTGGAGGTTCAACTTAGGCCCGGCAGACCGCAGAGCTTGCAATACACTGGTGGAAACCCTGTTACTCTTTCTGCACTTTCCCCACCCAGATTTTCCCTGGCAGTCCAGGGATTGAACTGATGACCTTCCAGTTACAAGCTGCCCTAGCCATAATCCAGAGGTCAAACATTATGGATTGATTCTTTTTTTTTAAATGAGGGAGAGACTTAAAGGTGTAGCTGTATGATGACTCGCTGCTCCTATAAAAGTTTACAGCTGCAGGTTTATTAATGCCAGGGGTCAATTCGATCTCTCGGCCCCTTTCAAATTCCTCCGTGCTCAAGTGACAGACCCTAAGTCCACACAGTAAGCACACCACAGTGCAAAGCATATGGCTCATTTTGTAGCCGAACAGACCACGAGGGAGATGGCTTCGCCTTGATGCCTCACTAGAGCTTGTGTTGTTTCCCCTCTGCATCCTGAACACTGCACCTGTTACAACCAGTCCATGTGGACCAGGACATTCGCTGGCAGTCGGTTAGACAGGCTTCCTGTTCTGTGGCGCACACTGACACTTCTTTCCAGCACCATCTTCAATCAGACCCCCTTCACCACCAGCCATAAATGAAATCAGTGTGCCAAAAGGCTTACACTGTAAAAGTCTGCCACGAAATGTTGTTTTGCCATTTATTTGATTTGTGCATGTAATCAATATGGCATAGAATCACCTGTCCAATTCTATTTGCAGTTGGGCCTTTGTGTCCACTTTTTTCAAACACAATGCCACTGACAATTGTTTGCTCAATTGGACAGGCTTCTCTCACCTTCCCAACTTGCTTTAAGACTACCTCTTTGCATGCTGGTGTGTTTTCTGGTCCTTTTTGTAGTCAGACAGTGTTGTCTTTATCCTTTTAAAAGTACACAACTTTGAATTTACAGAATCCACAGTCTCCCTGACCCCCTGTCACTCTGCAATTTCTATCGTCAGAGAACCCAGAGCCCAATCCTCCAAACAATATTGCTTTTCTTCTTTCTATTCCATTTACAGCTGTTTCAACCTAACGTTCAATAATGCTGCAGGTCTTCTTCACTGTCCGCACTTGTGCTGCTTTTCAAATTTTCATCTCAAATGCGCAGTTCCCGTTGATTGCCTCCATGCTGTGATTTGTAATGAGACACAGGTGTACGTGGTGTTTTGTAAATTTAGGAATATACACAGGTACAAAGAGACAAGGGAGTTGTATATGTATCTTTTACATGCAAATCTACCAAAGCTTTTATATGTCTGGGGCCAGCGCTTCAATAATGCGTTAAACTCCTGCCAGGCTCAGGCATCTACAAGCTCCCCTTTTGCTCTGGGTGATTAAAATATCATCACTGCTTAAATTAGCACTTCATTAGCGAAACCAGTTGGTTCACAATGGAGCAGACAGGAGACAAAGCAAAAAAAAATATACAGGGTTTTATCAAATGAAAGGACAGGGCATGAAATGAAATGTCAAAATGATTAAATTAATGTAAAAACAAAGTGTCATAGGTGTAATATGCTATAAAACCGGAGCCCAGAGCTGAGAAATGCACAGGGCTATGTAGAACGATGAGTGCACATGTGACATGTAGATATAGAGACATAGGGAGAAAGAGGATGCTCAGGATTGTAAGAGTTGCTGTTAAGTGGAAAATAGAAAAGTGGGAGGCATGAGATTTCTTCACTGCTGGCTACAATAATGTGTATTTTGTGAATGGAGAGCTTCAGCCCAGTCCACATGCCACTGAGCCCATCAGACGGCCTTTGGCCACATCCTAATCACTGCTTAATTATTTAGACTGAACAACTGCTCTCAAGGCTGCTTTGTTTTCTTTTCCATTGTAATCCTATTGCATATGTTTATTCTCTTCTTCTTCTGTCTGGAGCGAGAAACAAACAAAGCCCATATTTTTTTTTGTTTAAATTGCATTGTTTGCCAAGAGCTATATGAAGAGAGCGAACTCCCCGTTGTCAGCAGTCACGAGAGTTTGATTCCTCCTCCTTGGCGTTTCCATGTGGTAATGTTTAGTGTCTCATATAATTTTTGTGAAGAAAATGGTAAATAATTGTAGGTATTCACCCCCCCCCCCCCCCCTCCCCCCCCCGGGTCGCGGGGGGGGGGGGGGGGCCCCCCCCCCCCCGCGGGGGGGGGGGGGGGCCCCCCCCCGGGCCCGCCCCCCCCCCCCCAGCGCACACAGAGACACACCACATATCAACACACCCCCCCCCCCCCCCCCCCTCCCCCCCCACCTTTATTTTATCATCATCCATTAACCAAAATATCTTTTCTTTGGGGGGGGGGAGGAAGCCGCACCCCCAGGAAACCCCCCCCCCCCCCGGGGAAAACATCCAACCCCCCCCAAAAAGGCCCCCAACCGGAATCCAACCCCCCACCCTCTTTCTGTGAGGCGACAGCGCTAACCACTACACCACCGTGCAGCCCTTGTAGGTATTCAACAGCAGGTAATATAGAGTGTATGTTCTACATCTCTTAATCGCAAAATACCTGCTGTGACTTCACTGATTAGGGCCAGAGGTCTTTCCTACAGAGAGCAGTGCAGCAGCTGGTTTATGTCCTCTGTGATTCATAGTAGAATTACTCTTAAATACTCTGCACTACGTTGGTCATAATATATTTCTGCTGTCCAAACAAACATTTTTTTCTTTTTTTTAATGGCTTTGGTCTAATAAAAAAAACACAACGATGTTTGCAACAATCCAATAGTTTGTTAGGAAGTATCTGTTGAAGATTTATACATAATTTAGAATGGCTTCATAGGGTGATCAATTATTTTTAGATATAAATACTTAAATCTGCACTAGGCATATTTAGCTTCATTGGGCAAAAATTCCATAATAACCTTTCAGCATATTGTAATTCAGGTGCTCTGAGAGAAAACTAGACTTCTGCACTTCCTCATGGCTCTGCTTTCAGGATTTAAAAAAATCTAGTCCATGACTGTAGACTTTGGTCAATCATAGGTCATTTCAGAGAGAGAGCATTCCTATTGGCTGTTCATTCAATGGAGGCAGTTGTCAGTCACTCGCAAACTCCAATCAAATGGTCAAACTAGGCAGCGCTGAGCTGAGCTAGCTGTAAAATGAGAAAGGTTGCTCTGGCTGGTGGGCGGTGCTTGGTATTTCCTCCCGAAAAAAAAAAAAGAGTCGAGCCGAGTCACAATCTTTCTCATATTACAGCTGAACAGTGCACTACAAGATGTTTCTGAAAACATCTGAGGCAAGAAATAAGCATTAGAGTAACAGAATGTTGATTCGGATTTGATCAACGCTGCGTAGTTTGACTGTTCGTGAGAGAATGATCGCCGCTCAGAGACGGCAGGCTCCAGTTTGGCCCTGATTGGTTGTATTGTATTTTCTGAGTATATAAATAAAATGAATAATATAATGAATAAATAAATTAACCCCCAGGTTAGCACTGTTAGCTCTGTCAGTTCTGTTGCCATCGTTTGCAATGTTCGTGCTGTAAGTACAGAGCCGCCAGCTCAGCCGTCTAGATGTTGAGAACCATGTGGAGGCCATGTGGAGGAAATAGATATGCTCTGTGTTCCACTTAAGCACCTTTAAAGACGTTTTATATAGCAATCGATGACTCCAAATATGCTCCATCTAATCAGTGTCTTCAGATGGAATGAGGCAATGGAAATTATTGGGTTTAACAAGGAACATACAGTATTTGTTCTGATGAACGTTTCATTTCAGCTTTACCATCTTTTGACAAACGCAGGGTCATCCAGCAAAAAAGGTGAACCTAACTCAACTGTTGCCAGACCACATGCCTCGTGAATACCATGTTTCTACTATTTAGCTCATACAGACTAAACAATAGAAATATTAAATGATTAGCATTTGTGATGACTCTCTAGGGTCATAAACTCCTGCCTCTTATAAACCACCATGTAGTGTTTTGATTTTCAGTTTTCAATGGCACCGCATAGTACATACAACCTTGATTTATCCTTTGTATGCCAAATTGTAACTTATCTCATAAAAGAAACCTTTAAACAGAAGCTACCAAAAGAGGGATATGATGACACAGCCAAATGCTTTGACAATGAAGCGTTAGTAAAGCCTAAGAGGCGACATTCCAGCAGTCAAGTGCTCTCGTCAGTTAAGAATTAAATTTTTTTTTTATTAAGTCATTAAAAAATTCAAAGCACTGAAGTACAAGAATGTTTTCAAAGAAAACCTCAAACTTGTTATTTTATGCTCTCCTATACTTTATGTTTCACAGTGCACCCTCTGTGTGCACAGTCCTTCGTTTTTGTGCCAGATGGGCAATTAGAAATATGGTTACTGCATGCTGAGCAGCCACCCACACACTGGCTGCAACATTGCCACATGTGGTGCGATTACCTGTAATACCACTCATATTATATACCTCATTCAAGGTCCTTGTCACTAAGCTTAAAAACTTTCTGTGCATTGCAGAAAACAGCCAGTAAGGAAGAGCAGAAGCTGACATCTGTGATTCTGTTACAGCAGGTTTAAACAGTTTAGTCACAACACCATTATGTCTTCTACAAAGTCATTATGGGCCAGTAATTCCTGTCTGTTGTTGTACAGTACTTTAACTGAACAGTATTCCTGTTTGATACATACTGTATATTGTGTTAAAACCAAGAATCTTTAACATGGCTTCTCATTTAGATTGGCAGTTTTCCATATTTTAGCGAAAAAGCATCACCGTTAGTCCCTCTCCTCTGTCTCCTCTGTTTTGTAGAGAGTGTCTTTCAAGGAGAACGACAGTATTCATTGTTTCAGCAAGTGTCCCAAAATGACACATCAAGGGACAAAGTCCTGTAACGGATGTAAGTAGTGATTATGAGAAGCGAAACGGAGGAAGTCAGTGACCTTATTAAAGACTGATGCATGTAAATTATGTAAAGAAGAGGTCAGGGTTTATAGATGGGTCAATGAAATGACTTTAACATGTGACAGTTGTTCGTTTCCTGTTCGCAACTGACAGTCAGACATAACATCTCAGGGATATAATAGCAAGAGTGGAATATACTATTCATAACTATGTTTTTATTAGTGCATAATCACATGAAACTAAGAATCGTCTTCTCGTTAGCTTAGATTGAGCCCTTCATATCTACATAGGGAGCAGTTCGCCATCTTGCTCTGCCATGTTTCTGCAGTAGCCTAGAATGGGCCAACCAAACAGCGGCTCTAGAGAAAGTGTTTAGCAATTTTACATTACCTGAAGGTCTCCGTAGTTTTCCGAAATGCTTGTGAAACTGCGATAACAAGAGCTGCAGAGTGGTAAATCGTGGTAGCGCCAGCTGCCATCTGACTTCCATTACTCCTAAAGTAGTGCTAGAATTGTAAGGATGGCCACTGAGGGATGCCAAAGGCGTTACCATGGTGGAGATGTACCCATTCGGTTGCAATCTGCAACCACACCACTAGTTGCCACCAAATCCTACACATACCTTTAACTTCAACAATATCTGTTTTAACCCAAACCATGATCTTTCCTTAAATATAGTTGTCTTTGTGCTTAAACCTAACCAGAGCATAACTATAGTGTGGTCAGATCATTAAATTGGTTTAAGGGCTGCATGCTGGCACAGTGATTAGCGGGTCACAAGTTTGAATCCAGCTTGTGGCTTCTCTGTGTGGAGTTTGCATGCTCTCTCCATGTTAGTGTGCGTTTTCTCCAGCTTCCTCCCACAGTACAAAGACATTCAGGTAAATTGATGACTCCCCAACCCCTAACAGGACAAGCGGTTGCAGATGGATGGATGGTGACGCAGACGAATGATGTCATCCTACTGACAGGGCCATCAAATCATGCTCACTCTGTTCTAGAGTGCATGGACATAAGACATAGTTTGTGTTTTAAAGCTTTAGTCCACAAATACACTGACACTTGTCACTATTGCATAGTGA